>OY757011.1:135017822-136265976 GCA_963580285.1 Lucinisca nassula | reverse complement strand
GATCCCTTGACCTTGATACACTTTTGGAATCTGTTCATCCGCGTGCCGAACGCGTGACATAGCCACATCTGGTCTATACGTTGGATGCGGTAGAGTTTCGATACCCAGTTCCTTGAGTTGTCACAAGTTGACTCATGTGCACTGGAGCGTTGCCTTGGTGTAAAATGAACCCCGACCTTACAAATTCAGGACGTTTATCTCGAATAGCTCTCTGTAACTGGAATTTAATTAGATGTGCGTAGTATTCACTATTGACTGTAGTTTTAGCTGGCACCATGAGATTCAACACAATTCCCTTTGTGTCACAGAATATGGTGGACATAACTTTACCCAGTAACTTGGAAAGTCGGGCTTTTACAGGCGATGGTGACGATGAATGCTTCCACACGGAACTCTGTTGCTTGCTTTCCGGCTCAAAGACGTGGAACCATGTTTCATCACATGTTATTATAACTCATCACCTTCCTCTGCATATCGGTTGAGAATATCTCGACAGATCTGTTTCCTTACTCTCTTCTGGTCAGGCTGAAGTAGACGGGGTACCCACCTTGCACAGACGCGGCTTAATTCAAGCTTTTCCGTCAGAATTTCTTAGGCTGTACCATAACTTAAGTTAAAGTTCTCCGCTACATTTCTAACAGTCACTCGCCTGTCTTCCATTACGTATTGTTCAATGGCAGCACAGTTTTCCTCTGTAGTATACTTCACAATGCGGCCAGATCGGGCGTCATCTTTGGTCGATGTTCTTCCGTAACTGAAGCGATGCCACCATTTATGAATACAAGATTCCAAAAATGCTGCTTCTCCGTATACTTTTTGGAGATCCACTTTCATTTCGCTCATAGTCTTCCCTAATTTTACGTAGAATTTAATGATAGTCCTCTGTTCTGCAACAACGTCGTCAGCCATTTCTGAACGGTGAACGTGAAGTATGACGTCGAAAATATGACGTCATTAAAAAACTAGTGACGTCACGAACGTAATACCTTAATGGCGTTGGCCGTAACGTGCTATTCTATCGACCATATAAATTTTATTGCGATTGGTTGTATATTCAAAAATATATAGCAAAAGTTCTCGAATCTATTGATCACCCCACGTAACGTCCCCGCCAACACTATGTAGGTCATTTCGGAGATGTCACTTCCGATTTTACGGGACTTTTACCCGACATTAAGGTGAAATGACACCTCAAGCCCTGCCGCCTAACCAAAGCAAATGGCCTATATGCATCGGACGATCTGACTCACACCACTTTGCCTGGGCAGGCTAAGCCCTTCTTAGCGGTTTACCAGTACTCATGGCTGATAGGATGAGATAACGTTATTGTTAATTAGCTAACTATTTAGTTTCTTATGCACTGCACTTTAAAATGCTTTGTTACTATTAAGAGAAATCGGTCTATACTTGTGTTTGTTTGTTTGTTTGTTGGTTAACGACCAAGTCAACACTATTTAGGTCATGTCGAGCTGGCCAGTTTCCCTAAACAATCTTTCCGGACATGCTTATAAATAAGTGCTAACCAGTACGGTGCACATTCCCTTGCAAAAATAAAACTGACAATTACCCTTCTTGAATCAGAGGCAGTGAATGAATGACCGCAGCATTGTACGTTCAGTCTCCAATAAAGAATGTCGCCGACCCCGGCAGGCATCGGACCCGCGACCCCCTAGTTACTAGCCTAATGCACATCAGATCGGCTTCTGAAGAAGCCAGCTGATCGGGGTCTACACTGCCTACCACGCAGTTCGCGAACCGAACAAATGTATTAAATCAAGTAATTTACAGAAGTGGGTGTGACTGTATTAATCTATTAAGCTGGAGAAGGGTTAAACCCGTGTTCGTTTACAATCATAGCCAGTGTGATACATTGCCAACGGTGATAACATAATACTTTTCTGATTGATAAATGCAACATTCTTTCCATCTTCACTCTTAACATAAAATATGGGCCGTGGATTTACGCCATACCGGCACTTACGATCACTAAAAAGTCTCATATCTCGGAGCAGAAGTAAGCAAAAAAGTATAATGAGCAGCCCAGAAATAACAAGTCCTTCCTACAGAAAGTAAGATTCGGCGGTTTTCCCATTGCGTAGTCTGGGTTGATGCGGTTCCAACGAACACCCACAACTAAAATCTCAGAGCAAAAGTTTAGTAAGATGTATACCCTTGCAAACCGCAGACCTTCCCATACAAAGTGGGGACGAATGGTTAACAGTGTACGTCACCGTTCATTTTTTAGTCCTACACTCAAGAGACAGTCGACCCACCAGTGCTGTCAGCGCTTTGATAATCGGTTGCATTCAGGATTTTGACGGAAACTGAGCGACATACAGTGAAATTCCCCTATTAAAACCAACTAAAATTAAGATTTCAATCATTTTTTTCTGTGTGTTTTCTGTGCTCAGTTCTTCTAGACAGGGACCACCTTTGGGACTGTTCAAAAGTGGTCCTTAAGACCACTTTTGAACAGTCCCAAAGGTGGGAATATTATAGGAATGTCACTGTACTTGTCGAGAAAAAAGAAAGGCTTGTAACAATACGAGCCGTCAAGCTCATCAGCCAAAACGTCTTCAAAACATTCGCCATACTAAGATTGTGTAAGACCCCTTTGAGTCGGTTCTAACGAATACTCACAATTTAATTTTGGGGGAAAAATACGGAAAAAAACATATACCTTTGTAAACCCCACATTGGTCGGAACAAAGGGTGGTTTAGAGGCGTTTTGTTATGCGGATTTGTTAATTTAATGTTAAACTGAGACATAGGCCAATAGTGTAGATCAAGATCAGACGCCACAGAAAGGTGCGTCTGATAAGGGTCTGCCTCGTTTGCTTGAAGAACAGAAATGTAAGGTCCAGATTCCCGCTCTAGACCATTGCCTAGCCTACACATAAAGACAATCGAGCCAACAGTGCTGTCAGTGCTTTGATTCCGCCCATAAGAGATGATGTTCGTTCCGACATTTTCGTCTTACGCCAAATGCTCAGTGTTAAGAACAGTTCGATACGCCAAATGCCCCGTATTGAGAACAGTTCGATATGACCTACCTAGTAATTAACGTGCCGTAAAACAGCAAAAGAAATAAATTTGTTAACAAATGGGCTGCTAAAGGATAAACCATCACAAAAATCTGGGCGAACAGTGAAGAATCAGATCAGCGCATATTCTACAGCTTATGACCTATCCAAAGTGAGATAAATGGGAACGATTGTTATACCGGGTTGGTGTGAAAGCTGATCTGAGGCTGAGTCTTATTGCAGGTTCAAAAACAGTAAAATGCCAATACGAAGACCAGCTAAAATTAAGACTATTTTTTGCTTTTAAAACATATTTTAAGGGGAATGGGAACACCGGGCAGATTTCCCGCCATTTTCCAAAGGGGGACAACTTTCGGGACTTCCTGTTCGCATTTCTATAAGCCCTGTCCCAATTAAAAAGGGGTCTACTCTTAAAGGAAAGAATTTGCTCCTTCCTTTAAGAGCTGACACCTATTGACATGGGAGACATAATACTTTTGAAGGAGTTGCCATCCCTGAAGGTGTGCCCATTTCCATTAAGTTTCACTTTTTGTTTTCTCTGTGTTTTCTACGCCCAATGTCCTCTTGACCAGTCCCAAAGGTGGCCTTAATATGATTTTTACTGTTTAAGCATTATATATCAAAGAGCCGGGAAGTGTAAAAATTGCAAAAGCACAACTATATAGACTTTTAGAACTTCCATACTGTCGGCCTATTGACGTTTGTTGTTAATGTATATTCGTTGGAAATATAGCAACAGCAGGTTCGTGAAATCGTGGCATAGAAAACAATTAACTTATCAAATGATATATTGTTCAATAATTCATTGAAAGTTTCCCTAGGTCTGATTACCACAGGTATATCATAGAATTAAATTGATGTATCACCATATTAAACTGGATTTACCTAAAGCATTTTATAACAAAACCATTTGTGCCGACCGATGACAAAAATGATACCAGAAAATTCGTCGATGTATGGGCTGCAGAGTCCATATGCTGCAACATAATAGGGTAAAACGCATCTCTCGTGGTCTCCTCGGCATTTCTGTGAACTCTGGTAAGACGGCACTTACGTGTAGGCTTGCCTGAATATTGCTGGGTGCCTTTTCGATAACTACCCTTTTACCAAGAGAAGACTCATTTTCTGAATTACGATTAAACGATGTCAACTGTTACAGGTTTTACAACTAATATATCCGTATCGTAGCAACTGAACATAAAATATGGTGGGTGTTTAACTTCAGTACTTATATGGATAGCTAATTAATGAATGGGACTGTACTAACTATCTGGCGTGTGCGCTTGCAAACTAAGTTTTCAAAACGTTTAATGAAAGAGCTGTGAGGAACTATTTGTAAGACTTAGCGAATTAGATCAATGATCAAGCATCACGAAAACACGCCTATATAATTCTGACCCCCTCCAACCCCACTTTTATATAGTAAAACTGGGGCCTTATTTTTATCATTTCTGCTATAAAATATAGATTGTGGGTACTCGTTAGAACCGCCTCGATGAGGCGGTTCTAACGTGTACCCATAATCTATATTTTGAGCAGAAATAAGAAAAATATCACAATATTTCATCTTAAAATTTTCAGTTTTTGGGCGATAAAATTTACAATACATTTGTATAGGCGTGTTTTCGTAATGTCCCCAGAAAAGGGTCATTATCACATACACGACAAAAAAGGCTCTGGCGAACCTGTTCATATGCACAGTCTTGCCAGGGTCTTTGCTGCTCGCGACATGCCATTACGAAAATACACCTATACAAATACGTTGTAAACTTTACTGCCGAAAAGATGGCAACATTATTGAAAACACGCCTATACAAATACAATGTAACCTTTACTGCCGAACAAATGAGAATTTTAAGACGAAAAATTGTGATATTATACTTATTTCTGCTCAAAATATAGATTGTGGTACTCGTTTAGAGTAGAAATAATAAAAATAAGGTTTACCCCTGCAACCCCCAGTTTTACCATAAAAAGTGGGGTTCAAGGGAGTCAAAATTTTATAGGCGTGTTTACGTGATGTTTTCAGTTGAAAAATTATAATATTTTTTCTTATTTCTGCTCAGAATATAGACTGTGGGTTAATAAGGCGGTTCCAACGAGTACTGACGATCTATATTTTAGAGCAGGAATAAGAAAAATAATTTCCCCCCTGTAAACCCCAGTTTTAAGGTATAAAAGTGGTGTTTAAGGGGATCAAAATTGTATAGGCGTGATTTTGTGATGTGTAGTAGCTTTATATTTTCAAAAGATCATGCGTATAGGCCAATTAGTTTGTTGCGTAGTAGCATTTAAAAACGAAGACCGGACAGTGCTAATTCAAACACAGTGCGCCTATATAGACAACGGGGAGAAACTGTGTTTTATTACGCAACAAATCACGGTGCAGAAGAGCGTACCGAGTTACGTCATTCAAAGCTGACGATTTATGACGTCACACATAGATTCTTCGACATTAGACGGTATAATGTCACTTTCTGGCACGGAAAATGTTTCAAAAGGACATAAATGCACTTGTTACAGTCAATAATTTTGCGCGATTTCTTCTAACAATAGCTAAAAGTTGAGAGAATAAGGAAAAAACAACCTTATTGCCGAATTTCAGCGTGTTAGAATAGAAATAGATCAACTCTAGCTTGTGATTTGTTGAGTAATAAATCACAGTTTGTCGGTCAGTTGTAAGCAGACAAATCTAGCGCGCTACTCGCTCGTGATTTGATCTACTTTATAACAGACCTCCAAACTGTGATGCATTACTCAACAAATATCTATTTCATAAATAGCGTTTGAAAAAAGAAAGAAAATTGCACAGTTCTAAATGCAGAATGCTAAATGCAGAAATGCCAGTTAGAAAATGCCCTTTTTCATATCATTAAGGAAACAACTCTGTGTAATAAAACACTGGAAAATCCCGTTTTATGTAGAGAAAACTTGGATTTAGGAAGAGTGAACATATATAGTTTCGGCTCAAAATAAAGTGTTGCTGGGAACGTAAACCTCAAATTAAACGAACGAATAACTTGGTGATGATCCACGTTTTGTTTTACACATTGATGCAGGTTTACATAAGTGTGATGACATTGGCATTTATCCAGGTTTTCTCCTCCGGTAGCGAGTTGGTAGATTTCTCTAACGTCATCATATTATTAGAATCGCCCAGCAATTCTTATCTTGGCTGCCGAATTGTACGTTTGAGCATAATATTGGGAAGCTGAATAAACAAGACAACAATTTATTTGAAAGTCATGTCTCATTTCAACGATAGTGTTATCCAATCATACCAAAATGGTTCTAGAGATAGTATGAAGGACATACGACAGACCAGCAACAAAGGAAGTGGGTTTTTAGATGATATTCATTTTGCAATGATAATTGTTGAATGTATTGTGATAATACCAGCAATTTGTGGGAATTCTCTGATATTGCTAGCCCTGCTGAAGGTTCGTGATCTTCGCTCTTCGATTGGAATACTAGTCGGAAGCCTATCCTTGACTGATCTCTTGTCTGGAGCAATAGTAATGCCAATTGATATAATAGGACAGATGTACTGTCACCTTCAGAATAAATACCTTTGCCTTGTACGAACAGGAGCATTTATTGCCCTACTGGGAGTGTCTGTATTAAACTTACTGACTATATCAGTGGAAAGGTTCCTTTCTCTGGCGTTTCCATTGAAACATATGTCTCAAAAATCAAGAATTAGGAACATTATTCGATGGACACTTGTATTTATATGGCTTTCGATGACAGGAATAGGCTTGTCACCGCTGTTTGGATGGAATTTACATGGGTATAAAACACCATGTACAGTTGTTGACATATATACAATGGAATATCAGCTATTATATTCTCTTGTGTATTCTATCGGAGCATTCGCAAATACGATTTTTATCTTTGCAATAATAAAATTAGTAGTTGTCAAAACATCATCTCGCAATAGGATCCATGCAAACGTTAATCAAGTAAGGAGCATGAAAAAAACTTATCTTGTCCTTGCTATATCTACGAGCTTTACTTTATGCTGGGGACCATATTTTATTGTGACATTTTTAAAAATCGTTTATTCTAGAGCCGTTCCAGGAACTGTTATACGTTGGACATTATTGCCGTCTCTTGTACAAATTGGGTTTAATTGGATGATATATGGATTAGGAAACTCGAAAGTAAGAAAAGCTATGGCGTCTATTTTAAAATGCAGGCAAGGGTTTGTGGTTACTGGCTCGTCCAGTTTACAGTCCGACGGATGAATAAAAACGTTTCGAGGCTCTGCCTATGTGAACAAACTGACACAATCGTCATGTATGTCTTTTTTTATAAATTTAGTTTTAATATATCCTTCACATGTGCAGTAAAATGCCCCTATTAAGACCACCTAAACTTCAGACTGATTCTTCTATAAAAAGGTTATTTAGCAGGTTGCAGTTATTCTTTCTTCTTGTTTTCTGTATACAGTGTCCTCTGGTCAGAGGCCACCTTTGGGACTGTTCGAAAGTGGTCTTAAAGACCACTTTTGAACAGTCCCAAAGGTGGTCTTAATATAGGAATTCTACTATATTTTGTTTTGAAATAGCATTTGACTGCGTCTGAATTTATGTAACTGCTTTAGTTAAATTTATTCGATTTGGTGCGGAATACAACTTTTTTTTCAAGATAGTTGCCAAAGGTCGGAAACAATATGAATATTACGATATGTGACCCATCAGGGGAAGAAGGGGAGTTGGTGGCATTACAAAAACACGCCTATACTAATACATTGGAAATCTTACCGCCAAAAAAAATGAAAATTTTCCGATAAAAATTGTGTTATTTTTCCTATTTCTGCTCAAAATATAGATTGAGGGTTCACGTTAGAACCGCCTCATCGAGTGCTCGAACACCGATGGCTCGTTTACCATGGCTGAGTCGAACACGTTCTTGAGTCCCGAGGGAATTTCTCCAATTAAGAAAAAGGGAGGGTAATTAAGGAATTTTTCCTATTCTCTTGTAAATGTATGCTGTGTGTACTCATTAGAATCGCCTCTATGAAGCGATTCTAATAAGTACACACAGCATACATTTTTATATAGAACACCGAAAAGATGTCCTAAAATTATGCTGTTATGCCTCCTGGCAGTAACCCTCAGTGGCTCGAACTATCCCTGTCTCGAACAGATTTTTATGGTCCAAAGGGTGTTCGAGCCATTGAAGTTCTACTGTTTTTACAAGTTTGGTTCAAGAATTTGTAGGTGTGTTTTCGTGATGGGTGTATGGAAGTGACCCATTAGAGAACAAAAGACCATTGTTGATGTCTTCTGAACCAACCAAGGTACAGGTGTCGTTCAGATATCATTTTGCAGGGAATGTAAGACATTTGACTCAGTTTTTATGGCGACTGATAATCGAACCATCAAATGCATAAAGTAGCAGGTGCAAACATTCGCGTAAGTTTGTCAACATATTTACACTCACTCTTCTAGATGAAGCATTTGAAAAATAATATTGTCCCTAGATTTCAAATATATTTTCATTAAGAAAATCGGTTAAACAAAATGTTAGATCATTCAGTTTAGAATATATCTAAATTGCATAATTAATGCAAGTTTATTAACATTGTAATCCGAATTCATTGTAACCCATATTTATGCAAATTATTAAGAATGCGATCCAAATTATCTTGGCAACCGATGAACCGATTTTTAATATGAAATCAGTTTGGAATGCTTAATGTGTCCGCTTTCAATCTGCACAATAAACACATGTATATACTTATTATATAAGAAAAATATTTTGCCTTTTTGTACGCGCCTTTTAATGCAAAAAAGATCGTTGGATTGCCAATCACTATAAAAATTCAGTCTAGTGACTTACACTTTCTAAAACAAATGTAATATCTGAATGAAACGTGGACACGTATCATGTTTGGTTCAAAGGATCTTCAGACACCTATAAAATCCCTTTTCACATGCATAATATAAAAACTTATAAAGACATGCACGTCTTAAGAAAGAGAATATTGTGCCTGTCTTGCCATGAGGGGTTTACTCGTAAAGTGTCTCTTAAAGAAAATAAGGTAAAGAATTTGAATGTCAATCCAACTCTGGGAGAGGCCATGTTCTTAAGTCCCAAATGTGGCCTCTTACTAGAGGACCCTGAGTATAGAAAATATAGCTGAAACCTTTTGAATCTTCGTTTATAGCAAAGTTAGTCTTAATTTAAGCTGAATTGAATTTTACCTACGCTGTAATTTGGGTTACGTCATCGATGAATGCACGACTTAATGTTGTTTATTTACTGCTTCAGTATTGTCGATGCCAAAAGCACTGTTATTTTCTTATTTTCAATACTATTTAGGGCCTTTTGAATTTCATAGAGGCCAACGTCGTATCAAATAAAATAAATTAAGCTGATCAAAGGTATAGCAAAATACATCACCTGAACAAGTCCGTGAAATGAACACCCCCTAAACCCCACTTCATAAAGAGAAAACTGGGGTTTACGGGGTATTCATTATTTTTCTTATTTCTTTTCCAAGACATAGGTTGTTGGTACTCGTTAGAACCGCCTCATTGAGGCGGTTCTAACGAGTACCCACAACCTATGTTTGCAGTTATTGTAAAACAATATCACAGATTTTCATCAGAAAAGTAGCCATTTTGGTGATGTGAAAAAAATACACTATGTCGCACGGGTTTGTTATCATAATATAAAATAGGGCGAATGGTTTAACGGGTTTGTTATCAAAATATAAAATAAGGGGATTGGTTTAATTGTGGATATTAAAGTGTGTTGTCAACTGTTATGGTTAAAATATCCTATTTATGTTTTTTTATTTTTTCTTCGGTGCAGTGAAAATGAGGGTGAGGGTTGGAATCCTGTTAAGTTAATTTTTACTGACCGTTCAAAGTTGGTGCTTTTGATGTGGTTTATTCATGTTTTGTGTCGGTAGTTCTCATTATTTTCCTTATCATCCTTCCTGTTGTTCGTTTTGTTTACTGTCGTCACTCCGTGATTTTACTTCTTTCCCTAGTGATATTGGGGGAAGAATTTGGAATCTGATTGTATCACTTCCTGGTCGTTTCCCTTTTTAATTTTAATAGAAAATGTGATGTTATCTTTCCAAAACCGTCATTACAACATCATCGCGTGTTTTTTTTTTTTTTTTGTTTCTATTGGAATTCAACTGCCCAGTGAACACTATTATAGGTCATTTTTGAGCCGGTCAGCTTACCTATCCACACTTTTCCAGGGCAGGCTTATACGTAAGCGGTTAACCAGTACAGTGCTCATTCTTTCGCCGGAAACTGACAACTGCCCTTCTTGAATCAGCGGAAGGGAGAGAATGGCCGTTAACAAGTCCGTGTAATGAAACCCCGATAACCTCCACAAATTGGGTTTACATTTCCTCATAGGTTGTGGGCACTGGTTAGAGCCTCCTCAAGCTCTGACAATCACCACCTATGTTTGGAGCATCAATAAGAACAAAATCACAAGTTTTAAGGGGAATGGGAGCACCTTTAGTGGAGGCAACTCCTGCAAAAGTATTTTTGTCTCCCATGTCAATAGGGGTCAACTCTTAAAGGAAAGAATTTGCTCCTCAGGAGCAAATTCTTTCCTTTAAGAGTTGATCCCTATTTCAGTGGGACTAAGCTTACAGAAAAGCGTATAGGAAGTCCCGAAAGTTGTCTCCCTTTGGAAATTTGCGGGAAAACCTGCCGTGTTTCCTATTCCCCTTAATCAGCAAAATGACAGTTTTGGAGATATTAAAGAATGCAATATGTCATACGGACGTGTTATTGTAATGATCATTAAAAAGACCTGTAATTCATGTTTTTAAAATCCATAACGATGTGTGCTGTACACTTTCCATTCTCATCCATGTACATGTTTTACAATTTAACACTGAAATAAATAGGCGTTGCGAAAAAAAAAAAAACATTTTCCCTGTGCATAATAACATTTACAGATAAAAATAATATTGTTCTTACTTGACTTGTTTCTACGGTATGCATATTTTCAAAATGTTTAAGAAATGGAAGTGTGTGTGTGTGTGTGTGTGTGTGTGTGTGTGTGTGTGTGTGTGTGTGTGTGTGTGTGTGTGTGTGTGTGTGTGTGTGTGTGTGTGTGTGTGTGTGTTAGAATTCGGATTTAACGTCGCTTTCAACAATTTTTCAGTCATATCACGACGGTGTCTGGTTGTTAAGAAATGGAAGAGTCTACTGCCAGACGTCTCTCAATAGCACAAGGTCGGGAAATGTGCTATTGCCAGACGTCTGTCAATACCACAAAGTCGGGAAATGTACTATTGCCAGACGCGTTGATCTGTGGGATTATAGTTTGTTTCTAATGATGTTTTACGCCCCAATCATAACATTTTGGTCATGTTAGAAACGGTTGGTGGTATTTATCACAATTTTCTTGGACAAACTTTGATCTTCTAAGCTGTTCACCAGTACTGAGCGCCCCTCCTTCTGCCAGTTAGCTACAATTGTCCTACTTGGACCAACAGAAGGAGGAATGTGTTTTCCACGAAAAAAAAGGTGCCAGATCGTTGGATCAAACCCGGACCATTCTTGTCTCCAGTCGAACGTAAATCTGACTGCCCGACGCGGCCCGGCTTGAATAAAGTAGAAAGACCATGTTTCGCTTTTGTGTACATATTTCCACGGACACCGGTTTCATTGCCACAAATCACGGAAACATATGACGTCTTACAGACGTTTGGTTTCTTCAAAAATGTTGCTCTACCGACTAATTTTTGTACCCATACCCATATACTTCCATCCAACGAAGATTCGTAAGGAAAAGCAGAAAAAAAAGCTTTTCATAATCTAACTTCTGAATGACTTCAATTTGTAACTTGCCGGCCTCGGTAGCTCAGTCGGATGCGTGTCTGAATGGTGATCAGGAGGACGCGGGTTCGACACCTGCCGGGGTCGACATTCATTCGTGGAGATTGATCATGAAATCTTTGCTACAGTCATTCTCTCCCTTCCGCTGATTCAGGAAGTTTGTGGCGAAAGAATGTACACTGATACGTATAATCCTGCCCAGGAAAAGTGTGGGTAGGTAAATTGACCGGCTCAAAAATGACCTGAAATAATGTTGACTGTGCCGTTAAACTCCAATACAAAGAAACAAACAAAACAAAATGTAACTTTGGGTCGTATCCCCCGCTTTTGAATTTCGACTATGGACAGCGACATTTATATATTCTTTGGGCATATTCGTATATTTCCGCACATGTCATGCACTACATAACCTCAGACGTCTGTCAATAGCATTTTTATCGAGTTTCTGCTATTGACAGATGTCTGGCAATAGACCATTATGAAAACACGCCTATACAAAATCATTGTAAACATTATTGCAGGAAACTCGAAAATTTAAGATGAAAATTTGTGATATTTTTCTTATTTCTGCTCAAAATATAGATTGTGGGTACCCGTAAGGACCGCCTCATTGGGGCGGTTCTAACTGGTACCCACAATCTATATTTTAGAGCGGAAAAAGAAAAATATGGTTTACCCCTGTAAACCGCAGTTTTACTTTTCAAAAGTGGGGTTCAAGGGGGTCAGAATTATATAGTCGTGTTTTTCGTGATGATACCGTTAAAAATACATAGAAATGTCTAAATCTCGGTATAAAAGAAAATGTGATAGTTTTAGTTATGCCAGACGATTGGCAGCTTTACCTGAGAAAATAACTATCATCCAATGGCTGTAAGTTTGGAGGTTTTCGGTGGAGTTTTTAAAAGCAGGGATAAAACGTTATCATGTAATGGCGGTTTTAGAGAAAAAGATATTTCTCGTTTGTACCTTTAGTGTGTAAATTTTAACCCACGTGCCAGGTAAACATTCTGAAAGTCCTGTTTGATGGCCCTTTAGGATTATGAGAATGTCTACATGGCACGTGGGCTAAAGTTTTAATATACACGTTTTATGCGTCTTCCAATGGTTTGGAACATAATAGGTTATTTTTTAGGAAGAGGTAAACGTCCTGAGCATGCGTAATTTTAGCCCACGTTCCAGATAGACATTACCCATATTCCTTAACCCATACATGACAATGGAATCTCCCGCCTAATAAGTTTGGTGTTGTCCATTTCCAATTATAGGGGTGCCAGATTTGTCTTGTTAGCAGTAAGTTTTGCAAAAATGAATGTACTTTCAGCAAACAGTGTTGACCCAGATCCGACGCCGCGTTTTGCGGCGTCTGATCTGGGTCTCCACTGTTTACCAATGTCTCAAAAAAGGACCGCTATGCATAATGGGTTAACAGAGCTTCAGTTTATAAAATATATCTGGCCCAAATGCTGTTCCGGACATGTTCACATCTTAAACGTCAATTGAACTTAACCCTTGTCCTGCTGAATATTCATATATGCTACACCCTCTGGCGATTATCAATCAATGAGATTACTCGATACAAATTATTGCAACAAATTCACAATCTGAATGGCAAACAATGTAGATCCTGATCAGAAGTCATCTGATCTGGATCTACATTGTTTGGAAAATAAGGCATATCCGGGCTCAGCAGGACAAGGGTTAAAGTCTTCTCTCGGTAAAGTTCCAGTGAAAAACAGAGATGACTGAAAAATATTGTCTGTGAGATTAACATCTATCGCCGAAGCAAATTGAGAAAACCAAGACCCGAGGGTCAAAGAAATTTGTCGAAAACGAGGTTCTACCAAGTTTTCGACGTTATCCATCATTTTCCTTTAAATTTATGAAAATGTATACAACTACGAGCACTGTTCAAATATGAATGCAACTAAGCACATAAAAATGATTCCGTGATAGATTTCGATGAAAATTTTATTTTGTCCACTCAAAGTATTCCCCTTTAACAGATATACAAACTTTCTGTCTTCTGATCCAATCATTGAATGCATTTTGGTAGTCTTTTCGAGGTATACTATGAAGGCACTGGAATATTGCAGAACCGAGGTGTTTGCGCTGTACAAATTTTCGACTAGAAAGGTATTTTTTTCAGCCGCGGGAACAAAAAAAGTCACACGGGGCAAGGTCAGGGGAATACGGGGGTGCGGGAGTTCAACAACCTTTTCCTGCTTCAGATAGTCTTGCACAATGAACGCCTTGTGCGATGACGCAATGACATGTAGCAATCTGACATTGGCCAAACTAGTTGCGGGTCTTCGTTCTTTGAAATATTTCTTCAATTTTCGAAGAACTTGATTCTTGTAAAACTTCGCATTTACAGATTTGCCTTTAGGCACAGCAACATGAATAGCGGGGCCCTGATTTGAAAAGAATATGGCATACGTTACCTTCTTTGACGCTCAATACCGCTTTGCAATGCATGGTCTTTTTCAATACTTTGTTGCCCATATTTTGTTCTGAAGCTTTCATGTTGGCTCAAAAAAGTGAATCCATGTCTCGTCACCTGTGACGACATTAGCGAAAGACCGTGCATTGTAATTTGGAAACTTTTTAAGCAACTTCTTGGCGCACTGAATGCGTGTCTTTTTCTGCTCATCTGTGAGGAATCCATCTAGCCCAGATCTTTCTCATTTTCAAATCTCGTTTCAGAATTGTATGAGCTGCTCCTAATGAGATGCCAACCATACTAGCCATTTGCCTAGTGGTGTATCGTGCATCGGTAGCAACTATTTCTTTCACCCTAGCAACCATCTTGGCAGATGTTGCTCTTTTCGGCCGACGATTATGTGGTGCATCTTCTGTTGAGCCTAGCCCACAGCTGAATTTCTTACACCAACGAAAAACTGTCGGAAAAGACATTTCATTATGCCCTTAAACCGAACATATTTCATCAAAAATGTCTTTGCACCGTATACCAAGAATACAACGATTCTTAATATAGGACCGTATTTCAACGGCGTACTCTGACCTTCTTCCAACCATGTTTTGTATTAGTATACAAGAGTAGACAGTGTTTATCGAACGATATACATGGCTAAAGTGGACGGATTTTAACAGGTTTGGTATCAATGTATAGGTAAAATGTTTTCTACGCTGTGATATTTATTTCCAGGTGATTTTCGCATTAGTGCATGAGAAAACGTTCTACTTGCATTCATATTTAAACAGTCCTCGTATTTCTGTTATCATTACAATAACATACACGTGTGCCATAGTGCATTCTTTTATATCTTTGAAATGGTAACTTCTTGGTGGACATTTGTAATCATTACGAAAACACGCCTATACAAATACATTGTAAATTTTACCACCGAAAAATGAAAACTTTCTGATATAAAATTGTGATATTTTTTTTAGTTATGCTGGTAACATTGATTGTGGATACTCGTTAGAACCGCCTCGGTGAGGCGGTTCTAACGCGTAACCACAATCTATGTTTTGAGCAGAAATACGAAAAATTATGTATATCCCTGCAAACCCCAGTTTTACTATATAAAAGTGGGGTTTAAGGGGTTCAAAATTATATAGGCATGTTTTCGTGATTTTTTTTACTTTTTATCCTTAAGGCATACATGTAGGTTGTAGATGCTCGTCCGAATCGTCTCAATCAGAACCGCCTCATTCAACCGGTTCTAACGAATATCCACAATCTATGTCTTGTTCCAAGCATAGGTTGAGATGACTGTCAGAATCTCCCTCTTGGACTCTTGGGGCAGAAATAAAAACAATAATGTATGCACCCGCAAACCCAAGTTTTCTCTATACACATATAAAATGGGGGTACACGGGGATGTCCATTACACGGATTGCTAACATGATGTTTTGTAGTAAGTGACGTCCTGAGAACGTCGTTTGATGCTTACGAACCTCACATGTTAGCTGTCTTAGCTCATATGCGAGAGAATATTTTTCTGTACGGTCAACAGAACGTACTTTCGCCCCTGCCAATGGGGTCTTGGAGAAATAGAATGGGCTGCATGATTCTTCAACGCAGAGCTGAAACCGACCGCATATGAGTACTGGTAAACCGCTTGCAAGGTCTAAGACTGTCCAGACGAAGTGCTGCAAGTTGGACCCTCGATGCATATAAACCCTATTGGTTTCATAGAGCGAGAGTTTCATCTCAATGTCGGGTGAAAGTCCCACAAAATTGGAAGCCACGTCACCAAAATAGACGGGGGCGTTAAACCTCAAATCCTACAAGCAAACAAAAAAAAACAAACAAAATAACACGCTCTATTTTAGGGACAAGACTTGACGATCACGTTGACAAGTCCGTACACTCTTCAAAATCCAATTATTTCATTACGAAAACACCTACAAATACATTGTAAATTTTACCACCGAAAAATGAAAATATTCAGATGAAAAGTTCGATTTTTTGTTTCTTATTTCTGCTCAAAATATAGATTGTGGGTAATCCTTAGAATCGCCTCATCGAGGCGGTTCTAACGAGTACTCACAACCTATATTTTAGAGCAAAAATAAGAAAAATAAGTTTACCCCTGTTAACCCCAGTTTTACTATACATAAGTTGGGTTCAAGGGGGTCGAAATTATACAAGCGCGTTTTCTTGATGTACAGGGAATAGTGAAGTGTACAGGGTTTATTATCACATATTTAACTTCACTACAGCTGATGTGTGGGAATGTGTGGCGGCGGTAAAACGTCTCCCTGCCCTACATAGTGTAGATTATATTTTCTTGTCCTTTGGGATCATTGATTCCATCGTAGAATTTTGAAAATATCCGAGGGTCACTGATGAGGCCTAATTGGCCGAAACTAGCTAGTCTGGCCCAGAAAACATTCACACTCCATGTTCTGTGGTGTATCCCTTGCTTCCAAAGGATAACCCTTTTATAGAACAGATTAAACATTATTTTTTCTTATAACTGATTAAAACCCTGGGTCCAGTTGTTCAAACCATCGTTAGCTTAACGAGCTCGTCAGTAGGCAAAATGTTAACTATCCTACTAAGTTTAATATGAGCCCCCCAAGCGAATTTGTGTCTTCGAACATTCCGTCATGACAAATTTTAACTGCGCATGTCCAGCCATTCAGAGGGGCCAGGGATATGACTTTCTGTCTGAAGGTTCCTCTTGATTCAGTGCTTGTATGAGCGAGCAGCGAAGGTTCTGGCGAGACTGCGCGGATGCGCAGGCTCGCCTGAACCTTCGCTGCTCGCATAGGCGATAAGTACCAAAATCGCTTGACGGGGCCCATATGTAATACAGTGTTTTCTTTTTGCTGAAAACAATGTGCACAGCTTTTGCGTATGCAAAAGCTGACCATATTTCTTTTCTGCAAAAATATTTGTATATTTGCCATAAAGTAACTAACAATGTCGTAAGTTCGTTAGTTTTTAACTACTGGCCCCTGTACTTTAGTTCTAGTAATAAAAATATTTCAATGGGACAGTTCAATCGAGTAGCCACAATCTAAATCTTTAGGGTGAAAATAAGTATATGAAACTAAAATAAAGCACAAGAAAGAAAGAAGAAAAGCATAAGAATTAGTGTTTTGTTGCTGTTATTTTTATCTATAAACAATGAATCTAAAAAACAAAATCGCAATACGATAACATAGCCCGTCGCGCGATATAATGGCGTCTTTCATGTCGGTAGAACCAATGGCGTCTTTCATATCGGTAGAACAGGTATTTTTCATATGAAAATGTTCCATATTTCTCTACTTTCTGGTCTAAATATAGATTGATGGCGTTCTTTAGAACTTTCTCAATGAGGTGGTTCTAAAGAGTACCCACAATCTATGTTTTGAGTAATACTGAAGATAATGAACGCCCCATTAACCCCATTTTCTCTTTACATGTATAAAGTGAGGTTTAGATGGGTATTCTCTACACGCACTTGTAAACATGCTGGGAAAGGATATGCCTGACAATTTTACAAAGGATACAAACTTTTGTGGACATTCCTTTGTTTTCCTACTAACTCAGCCCTTCTGAAAAAGAGGTCCATTTTTAAAGAAAAGACTTTGTTCCTCATGATCAAATCCTTAGCCCCACTGACATGATAGATGAAAATGTTGTTGATTAGATGTCTCTTCTGAGTGTGCATCACGAAAACACGCCAATATAATTTTAGCCCCTAGAACCCCACTTTTATATAGTAAAACTGGGGTTTACAGGGGTAAACCTTATTTTACATTACGATAACACACCTGTGCGACATAGTGCATTATTCACATCCCCCAAATGGCTACTTTTCTGATGAAAATATATGATATTTTTGTTGTTTTTACTTCAAACTTAGGTTGTGGGTGCTCGTTAGAACCGCCACATTGAGGCGGTTCTAACGAGTACCCACAACCTATGTCTTGGAGCAAAAATAATAAAAATAATGGATACCCCCGTAAACCCCAGTTTTCTCTATATAAAGTGGGGTGTAGTGGGGTCTTCATTTCACGGACTTGTTCACGTGATGTTAAGCAGAAATAAGGAAAATATCACATTTTTTCATCTTACTTTTTGTATAGGCGTGTTTTCGTGATGTTCAGTTCCACTTAAGGCGAATAGATACACCTTCGGGGGAGCCAACTCCTTCAAAAGTATTTTGTCTTCCATGTCAATGGGGCTCAACTCTTAAAGGAAAAATATTTCCTCCTGAGGAGCAAATATTTTCCTCTAGGAGTAGACCCCTTTTTCTATAGGGCAGTGTTTACAGAAAAGTGAACAGGAAGTCTCGACATTCGTCTCCCTTTGAAAAAAAATGGCGGATAAATCTGCCAGGTACACCCATTGCCCTTAATACTTTTTGTGAATGTTTACTTTTATCTACTCATTTCGAAGATTCACTAATATAAGAGTTCAAGGTTGTCTCTCTACACGCCAATACGGCCTTTATTGCTTTCCTGAATTTTGGATTCTTGAATCCATAAATCATCCAGTTTATCCCAGAGTTCAAGATTCCCAGAAAGTATGACCACCTTAGAGCGATTGGATATGATTCCCACTGATAAACCAGTCCGATTACAGTAAGAATGCTGAATGGTCCCCAACACACCACAAAAGTTGCTGAAACCGCTATCATGACGTACGTCTTTGCCAGGTTCTTTGAAACGTGTGAATGAGTGTGCTCTGTTTGAGAATCACGAAGACTTTGTAGTTTCCTCACTGCAATTCTTATAACCAAACCGAAGAAAATTATGTTAGCAAAAATGCATACGGCGAAAAATGACGTTATAAACACAGTATATTCCGTCAAAAACACCTCATTATACGTGCAACGTTTGTTGTAATTCGGTTTATGCAATCCCATGAGAGGCAGTAACCCAAATATTGGAACGGAAATCCATATAAATAGTAGAGCTACTTTCGTGGCAGTTTTTGTCTTTGCAGATCTGTGTTGTAAGGGAAACGTAACAGACATGAAACGTTCGATAGAGATTGCCAGCATGTTCGCAACAGATGAGCATGTAAGCGTCACTGAAATGCCAATGGAAATTAAGCAGTGGTATCGGTTGTCAAAGAATCCAACGAGCACTGATAAAACTTCTACCGGAAGCAGCACAACGCCGACTAAAAAGTCACTGACAGCCAAACTGCCGATCAGAATTCCCATGGACGTCCGAAGTTCTCGAAATCTGTACAGAGATATGAGGACGAGGGAATTACCAGTCACTGTTGGAAGAAAAATAATCACAGAAGCAAAGAAATGTGCATAATCAATGTTAGTTAAGCTAATTTCATCTGTGTTATTCCTAACCTGCTTTAAGCCCGTATTGTTCAACAACATTTTTGCCACAGAAATGTTTACACGTGGCAACACTTTTTAAAATGTCTTACACTTCGCGTGAAATCAACTTACGCTGCCATTTTATAGACGTGTTAACTTATTTGTTGACTACACAACAATCTCAAAAGATGGTGGCCAGCACCATGTTCATATGTCCGAGGATAGTCCCTTCTAATTTCACTGTATATAAAACTGGGGTCTGCAGTGGTATATTTTTACCAAAGACAAAAATGGTGGGGACTCGCCTTAAGGAGGCGGTTCTAACACGTATCACACTGTATAAAAAAGAGCAAAATAGCATATTTCTTCCTGAAAATGTCATTTACAAAGTAAGGGAAGAAGAAAATACTTTGCATGTGAGGATAGCATGTATAGTTTGTGCATTAGGATGACATATCCGTGTGACGTTGTGCATTCTTTCATGCTCTTAAATATGTTCTAGAAAGGGTTATCCTTTGGAAGCAAGGAATACACCACAGAACTGGAAAATATGGAGTGTCCATGTTTTCTGGGCCAGACTAACTAGTTTCGACCATTTAGGCCTCATCAGTGACCCTCAAATATTTTCAAAATTCCACAATGGAATCAATGATCCCATAGGACAAGAAAATATAAACTACACTATGATGTAGGACAGGGAGACTGCACATTCCCAGACACCAGCTGTAGTGACGTTAAATATGTTCTAGAAAGAGTTAAACCTGATTTTTTCTGATGAAAAAAAATTGTATTTGTTATTTCTGCTACAAACAGAGTTATTGTGTTCGTTAGAACTTTGAAGCGATTCTAAGGAGAACTATCACTCTCTGTTTTTCTAGCAAAAAAGATTGAAAATAATATATCCCTGAAAACTCCAGTTTTGTCCTCATAAAGTGGGGTTTACAGGAATATTCATTACGCAGAGTTGTTAGCGTGAGAATGTATTTTAGTATATTCCTTAGCGAAGGTTGTCTTCCGTGACTTAATGTTGTTGTTGTTTTTTTGTTTGTTTGTTTTTGTTTTTTTTGTTTGTTTTTTTTTTGAGTGTGTAGTTTTACCGCCCTGTAAACGCTTTTATGTCATGTTGAGCCGGTCAGCTTATCTTTGAAGCAGCAATAAGACAGTATCACAGTTTACATCAAGAAAATGTCACCTTTACAAACACTCAAGTATAGCATTTCCCATTCTAGGTGCTTTTATCCAGTGGCCACCAAAGCAAACAAGCGGAACTGTTTAATGACATAAACATGTTTTCAATCAAAGGTATAAAAAAAGTTCTTTTTTTTTTAACATATTTTTTTTGTATGTGTTTTTATTTTATTTATTTTTTTTTTTTTTTACGAGTTTCGTATTTTATACACAAACGAACCGTACTATACATATTCCATTCCGCTATTTCAGAAAAGTTTGATTTCGTCAATATGCAAATCAAAAAATCCACATTTCTTTGATGTTCAACGTCACCTGCGCGCGAATACACCATGAAATTTTAAATCAAATCAATGCTAATGAATCACTGCAACATAGATACATGTAATCACTTAAACTGTTGTTTGTAGTGGTATCAAAGCCATCTGGGACATTTTGCTTGATTGATGACATTAGCAAATTAGTTGCTGTTAGCCATGATCAGCTTTGATTGCTTAACCCATTTTGTACCGGAAACCCAAAAGGGGTAAGTGGCAAACAGTGCAGGTCCAGATCAGAACGCGGCGTCTGATCAGGGCCTACACTGTTTGCGGAAAGTTATGTCATTTTCCAAATAAATTTTAAAGAAGACACAACGTGACACTCCTTAATTTTGGAATTGACTCCTGGTATATATAAGGAAAGAAATTCCATTTGCTACAAAAAGAGGTAACCCATTCTAACCTGGAAACTCCAGAAAGAGACATAGGCGAACAGTCCACACCAGTATCAGACATGATGGGGCGTCTGGTCTGGGTCTACACTGTTTGCTAGCATGATTTTGCGTGAACAATTGAATAAAACGAGAAAGATTGATCAGACAGCCTTTAAATGACAAATAGACTGTCGAACACGTAACAATGGAAGAGTCCGCCGGTAAACAATGCGTTAATGTTAATGTCATGAAAGAGAAATAAAGATATGTATATAATGATCAGAATATACGCCTAATATCATCAAGCAAAAAGTGATATACGAGGGCTGATTGATATGTTGTGAGCCTCATATTGAAGGATTTTAATTTTGTCGTACATATTGTATTATTTTTCAACATATATCACTTCAGTCTCTATACACTCTTGCCAGCGACGATTAAGGGCCTTAATGCCCCTTTTATAGAACACCCTTTCAAGTGGCCTTTCAGAAAGTCATCCACTGCATTTATGACGTCACCATCGTCCTGATAGAACATCACACCTTTTGTGGGCTTTCCGCCGCGCTCAAGGCTAAGATTAGCACGCGACAATGTGAGCATGGTAAGCTACTGATCAACTGTCAGAAGTCTTGGAACCCATCGGGCCGAAAGCTTTCTCATTGCAAGATCACCTGTCAGAATGGAATGTTCTCTTTCCTGTGAAATGCCAACTGTACTGGCTATATATCTTTCGTTGTCTCCGTTTGTTAGTCAAAACAATACCATGCACTTTATTGACCATTTCTGGGGTTGCAACATTGACAGGCCTTCCAGGACGGGGGTGGGGGTCATCCTCAAAGCTCTGTCTGCCGCGCTAAAATCCCACCACCCACCTTTCCAGTGGCATCTTTCCCTAGTGTTGCTACATTATGTATATCCTTAGGTGTTAAATCTTTTGTATGCAACTATTGGATCACTGCTCTTTCGCCGATTGTATCCATTTTGCAAAAGCTGCTTGACTTGTTTACTTTAGAATGGTACCTCGTCAATATTAACTGACCAAATGAGACCAGTCCTTGAGTACACGGCCCTATATAGTCAGAGAATAGGATTCAAAAAGAGCATCCCTACGTACCTCCTGCAATACGAGGCTCACAACATATCAATCAGCCCTCGTATACTTGAGGTTGTTCGTCCCCGTCAACACTGTTTAGGTCGTTTGTAGACGTTGTACCAATTTTGAGGGACCTTTACCCGACATTGAGATGAAATTACATCTCAAGATCTACCGCCCCATGAAACCAAGGACGATCTTGCCTGGGCAGGCTTATCAGTACGCATGTTCGGTCAGTTTCAACTCTGTGTGGAAGCATCATGCAGTCCTATCTATTTCTCCAAGCGCCGATGGACGGGGGCGATACGTGATAGATGTAGAGATGCCAATCAGTCATTAGGCTTCTCTCCGCCGTGAGGTTCGAGCCTCGCTATGGTCACATGTGAGAAGCCAAGTTCTGCAACGGAGGTCTTGTGGCTCCTCCCGTTTTAGCCCACCTCTAATTAATGAACTGCTCTAAATGAGTGAAATAAACTTCAATAGGCCGTAAAAAGAACAAAATAAGAGGCATCAAGTTAACAGTGTTCTATAAAAGGGTTATCCTTTGGAAGCAAGGAATACACCACAGAACTGGAAAATAAGAAGTGTACATGTTTTCTGGGCCAGACTAGCTAGTTTCGGCCATTTAGGCCTCATCAGTGACCGTACAAGTCCGTAAAATGAAAGCCCTTATATTCCCCATTTTTAAAGGGAAACTGGTTTAAAGGTATGCATCATTTGTTGATCTGACCCAAAATCATAGATACGCATTCCAACTGACTACTGCCTGACTTCTTGCACAACAGAAAAAAAGGCAATTCAGCAGTTACCAGACGCCCAATCCTAGCAGATACATGCAATAAGAGAGTTTTGCGCCCATTACGCCGTTAGCATCACGAAAACACGCCTATATAATTTTGACCCCACTTTTATATAGTAAAACTGGAGTTTCCGGGGGTATACCTTATTTTTTTCTTATTTCTGCTCAAAATATAGATTATGGGCACTCGTTAGAACCGCCTCATCCCTTATTTTTCTTATTTCTGCTCTAAAATATAGATTGTGGGTACTCGTTAGAACCGCCTCGATGAGGCGGTTCTAACGAGTGCCCATAATCTATATTTTGAGCAGAAATAAGAAAAATATCACAATTTTTCATCATTAAATTTTCATTTTTTCGGCGATAAAGCTGGCAATGTATTTGTATAGGCGTGTTTGCGTAATGGAAAGTATACGTGTTCTATGTAAGTTAACATTCGTGACAGAACAGGATATGAGATATGGCAGATGTGTTCCTTTCCTTCGCTCGTGGATACTCGAAAGAACAAAAAACAAGTCACTGACAGGACTGGCGGGCTGAATTTTTCTGAGTGTAGGCTGGGAAAATGGTCCGGACAGGGGACAGACTGTTTCGCTTAACTCTTAAATTTCTGTACAGTAAGCAAACAGTGTAGACGCGGATCAGACACGGAACGCGGCGTCTGATCTGGGTCTAAACTGTTTAACAAATTCCAGTCTAGATTATCTCTTACGCAACATTGATTAATAGCGCGGCTATTTTCTTTTCTTTTTTAAAAAAAAATAAACTTTACCTGCATTTCCTACAAATCATTAACAATTACATGGATAACAGAAATGAAAAGTTACTGCGTTTAGAAACTTTGGGTTGACCGTGTCAAACAATCGACCGAAAAACTAACTCAATTCATCCATACAAAATGCCGTTTTAATACACTATGTCGCCCCGTTTCTATTTCTCCCTTGATGTACATTTCCACAGGCACAATGCTCAACTAACTTCTAAAATTGATTTAAGCCCCCCACCCCCACCCCCCACACCCCACAATCCCAGTGAAATTCTTTTCATTGATATTTCCACGGCGGTTTTGTCTGTCGCGGTTTATTTTTTACGGTTTGTATTCGAGTGTGTGTCTCGCTTAAATCTTTTTGTTTTGGGTATGGCCATTTTATGGGAAAGTAATTGTCCTTTTGGCGTTCCGCTATTGATGTTTCCATTAGGGTCTAGTTATTCAATGTTTGTGTTTCTTTCCCTTAGGTGTCTCTGACGGGAGGTGTGAGTTAATTGTATCGATTCCTGTTCATTGCCTTCACTTCTATTTTAATGAAATGAACAAGCAATGTGGCATCAAACTGCTGTCAAGTGTCAGGAAGAAAATCATAAAATGTACATATATTGTTGTAGAAATCATAAAAATGGTTTTCATTTAAAATGCATTACGCAAAGATGCCTATACAAATGCATTGCCACCTTTATCGCCGAAACAAAAATGAATATTTTATGATGAAAAATTGTGATATTTTTCTTATTTCTGCTCAAAATATAGGTTATGGGCAATCGTTAGAACCGCCTCATATCCGCCTCAGATTGTAGGTACTCGTTAGAACCGCCTCGATGAGGCGGATATGAGGCGGTTCTAACGAGTACCTACAATCTATATTTTAGAGCAGAAATAAGAAAAATAAGGTATATCCCCGGAAACCCCAGTTTTACTATATAAAAGTGTGGTTCAAGGGGGTCAAAATTATATAGACGCGTTTTCGTGATGGTAACACTGCATGTAATGGATGTTTTGAAAATGAATTAAAGCGGCTAACTGAAAAAATAATGTGTAAACAACTTTCTTTAGAAGATAGGGATAATGAATGCTCTACATCACGTGAAAAAGTCCGTGAAATGAAGGCCCGCTTAAACCCCACTTTATATAGACAAAACTGGGGTTTACGGGGGTAAACATTGTTTTCCTTGTTTCTGCTCCAAGACATAGGTTGTGAGTGCTCGTTAGAACCGCCCCTATGTTTGCAGTATATTTAAGAAAAGTAGCCATTTTGTGATGTGTAAAATGCACTGTGCCACACAGGTGTGTTATCGTAATGAATATTTTGCTATGTTACATTTTTGTGGTGGGGTCATTTTTCTGTAGTCCTGGGCAGTCTGGTGGCAATAGTTTTACAGACATTTTATCATTCACAACACATCCTTAAAAGTAGATGGTTGAGAAAAATAATCAATGATGTGGTTTAGACCTCGACAAGGAAATCTCAGGCTCGTTTTAAGCTAATTCAAGTCTTTTCTGATCAAGACCTACATGTATGAGAATGACTACCCTCGGAACTCAAGAATGGATTTGAATAATTCAGTCACAGTAACTGAGTGATCGGTAATCGAGCCATTCAAGTTCCATTGTAGCGAAAAAAAAGAAAGCAAAATGTGCTTGTTGTTTCAGGGCGATGATATGTAAATATTACATTCCTGGAAGAATGACAGTGAAACACGTCATCCTGAGGAATATAAATATTAACCGAGGCACAGTCGAGCTTTGTATTCATACTTCGAAGGGCGACATTTTTCACTATGGAATGCCTCTCTGGAATGTAATATCTATACTGACCGGTAATAGAAACTATACACTTTTAAATTGTCTCGCCTGACAAAACAAGTGGATAATTCATAAAAAAAATACTGATTAAGGATTTGACTAACTATAGACATGAATCCTGTAACAATTTAAAGAAAATCTGGCTTTCAAAATAAAAGTTTTTGGGGAAAATGTAAAAAAGTGCATTTTTCAAAAAATCTGTTTGTAATCGAATTTTGACTTCAAAATTGTTCCGTATAGGTAATAAGTTAAAAGCAAGGAATAAAGAAATAACATAAAATCTAAAAATTATCGAGAAACAAACATTTTTTTTGAAATCTCAAAAACTGCTTTTTTTCAGCGAAAGGGGGTCTTTCAAGGTATAGGAAATTTGCATTGGTTTCTGCCCATGCTTGGATTTTGATGAAATTATGCACAATAATTGCGATGGGTATATCCATTATAATTACGATGAATTCACTTTTAAATTTCGTTTCCGTAGTAAATTTATTACATATTTTATGAAGTCTCTATCACAACAGAGAGTACTCTGATATAAACTTGTCTACTGTATTCAGAGTTTCATATATCTAATGCTGCTATGTTTTATGAATTAAAGCCATAATTGGGGAGTTAGTTGATACTATGAATGACCTCATATGTCTAGTAATAGTGGCTGGGCATTCAGTTTTCTTTGATGGTGTCCCCATATTTCAGCTCTTTTTTGTATTCATTAAAATTTTATTTGCATATTTACCATGTTCCAATTTTTGTCAAGACACCATTTTAGCATAAAAACTACCCACATATCTTGGGAACATGTTGATGAATTTTGATGGAAATTGAGGACCGGTAACATTATGTTTTAACAGACTGAATACTGATAGTCCTGATTCAGCAAAATGTGAAATTATATGATTATCATGTTTTAGTCATTCTGTTTAATAATACTTTACTATTGCTTTCAATTTGGATAGTATAGCATGGTTTGTGTAAGTAGTTCATAGTATAATTATAAGTATTATTTCAAAACAGCCATTTAAGTAAATTTGCCCCTATGGAACAAACTATTTTGTCTACAGAACTATACCGCAATGGTTTTGATGACAAACGCCATCAAACGCATCCATGTAATCATGTGCACAGTTTTCTTGTCTAATTTGGTAATGGTGCTAAGGTGATGTTTAGATTTAACATTCAAATCAACAACATACCAGTCACTTTAGATGTTGCTTCAGATTTTGTGAGATTTGTTATCCGACTCGAGATAAATGACTCTCAAGTCAAACTGTTGTTTGTTTATTTAACCCTAACTGTCCATTTAAAAAGAAAGGTTTACTCTAGAGAAAATCAATAACACTTGAGATTACTATTCCTGGACATCAAGTTTTCAGAATTTGTATCTGCTGCATAGGCACTAGCCAATCTTTTTTTTTTTTTTTTTTTTTTTTTTTTTGTATAGCCCATATGAACAAAATCAAACGGCTTCCTAATTTTAATTTACTTTTAGAATTCACATGGTCGTACATTTGTCAGTGTTCCAAAACTTATGTGATCATGATTCAGTTGTCTATATATTTGTATAGGTCTTTCACTTCATTTACCTATCTCAGCAGTTGTTGCAGTAATTACAAAGCACATTATGTAAGATATCAAGAAGCATTTAAACTGTTGATAATAATTATACAATCTGTGAGTAGTTATCGCATTACTCATAGGATTTTAAATTATTTTCAGTAAATACATTGTGATTCATTTTTCTGTCCAAACACTGCAATGCTCTTTCTAAGCTGAGAGATACATTGCACAGAAATGTACTGGTAATTATTAATGAACAAAAAACAAGCAAGAACAGTGCTTAAAAAAACAGTGAACTTGCATTCAGCAGAAACATTTAAGAAGTGGTTGAAAGTTTTACAACCAGAACAAAATACTAAAAGCTCGCTTCCAATACATTAACCACTATATTGACAAAGTAAATAGAAAAAATAAGACACTAAAGAAACGTCAACAATTACAATACAAATGCAGAAAAGAGACATATGTATGCATGTGTACTATAAGGAAGGAAACTGTTTCTCTCCCTGTCTAATAGCAAAATTTCTCTACGTCATGGGACAGCTTTGTTTACACCAAATATTCTGCGCCTCATCCACCAATGATATCTTTGCAACAGAAACTCAATATCAGTAACATTTCGATTTTTGGAAATACTAACAAATAATTACTGTAACTTTTTTGTTAGGATAATAATCCAGCGTTCATAAAGACAGAGTATATCTAAGGCTTAATCTGGCCATGGATTTATCAACAGAACTATTTTTACTAGTAACAACAAACCAAGGACCATTGCGTCCTTGCATACCAGCTTGGTATGGAAATGAAAATAATGGATCACCTTGCCTTACACCTATTCGAGTAGCATGACTTATGCAAAGCCATTAAATCAAGTTGCGCATGTTCACAATAATTTTGCTGCTAATAAAAAAGCAATATAATTGTTAAGTCTAATTTATTGATTAGAATACCTTTTGATTTAGTGTTTTACTATCTACTATTTTGGATAGATCATAGTGTAAAAATGAAATGAAAATATCAGAAATTCATGATATTTTAATAGTTTCTAAGCTAGATCAGCACAATATGTATTCATTTTGATTTGTATAATATCATTTTTATACTGTAAGTGTTACGAATTGCCTTTTTATAAGGTTCTTGGATGATTTCAATGAAATAGTAAATTTTGCAGAAACGACCTACATCCATTAAAGGTGTAAAACTACAATGTTACCGGTTTTGGATTTTCATGAAATTTGGCATAGCTAAAGAGGATACATATGGCAAGTTTTCCTAGCAAAATGAAATCTTGACAAAGACTAGAACATATTTATCTTAGGGATTGAATTTTGATAATTTTTTAAAATTTTAATTAAAAAATGAGATTTTTGATAATTATTTTCTCAGAAAATGTAAACTTTAATTAATTCAAAAAGTTTTTTAGTATCAAAGGAATGCCTATGGAGTTCTGCATTCAATCCAGTTCACAGATCTTGAAACTAAATAAAACATAAGATTTAAGACGCACTTATTTAGAGACAGACACCAGCTCATGGAGGGAGTCAGTTAGAGTGGCCTCCTGAGTCCTACTTTGATTTATATAATTTATTAAATACATTTTTATAGGTTGCATATGCTGACTTATTAATATACAAAGTTTAAAGAAAAAACATGCGTGGGCACAAATGAAAGACCCCCTTTTCAAAATAATGTTGCAAGCCAAAAATCGACCTAAAAGTACCTTCAATCGTTTCAGCTGTGTCTTAAATATTGATTAAAACAAAATCCGCAAATAGAAATGCCATACTTTTCGCCCACTTCCGGTGGTTTGGTCCAATATTTAAAGGTCGATAACTTTTCAACCATTCTGTACATTTTCATTTTGTAAACAATATTCCAAACGTTAGGTGATAGGTAACAACTGGTAAAAATAGGAATGACATTCGCGGCACAAAATGTTTGCCTCAATGGAAACTTGAACAGCAAGATTTGGACCCTTGCTTTGAACCTGTTGCTTTACCCGTTAAATCGTAGCTATCATTAAACATTTTATTCGATAAAGCAGACATACCACTGATGATAATTTACATAATTGTAATTCAAATTTCTTTAAAATGTTTTGCCAGTGACAATTTGAAAATGAGTGTATAGTTTCTATTTCCGGTGAGTATATATTATTATAATACCGTAAATCATACTGATATCGTTTTACTGATTTTAAGCAATTAACAAGTTAATTTGGCTATTTTTTTTTTTTTTTTTTTTTTTACTTTTTTTACACATAGAACGCATTTAGAAACAAATAAATGCATGCATAGGTCTAGATAAGAGTCGGTATCACGTAAATAGTTTTATCAACTCCTTAAACACATATCTGCAGGTACTCATTAGAAGCGCCTACCCACAACATAGGCCTGTGTTTTCGCGGAGAAATGAAAGAAAATATAAATACGTTTGTATGGAATGAAGAATCTTATCAAGTTCTATGTTAATCGCAAGAAAGTAGTCCTACTGATGAAACATCTTTCACACATACCCAACGCCTATGGGATCGATAAATTCCTGTTTTTGCTCGCTAGTGGCGACATAGGCCCAACATGGGCATCCCTAAAAGACAGCTCACACATGACGTTTGGCAGGACCTTCCCATCGGCCTGCTACATAAACGACGTTAGCTGGCGAAACAGCAATTCAGATGATCATGGATCTATAACTTCGTCATTTCTGAAAAAAAAGCCTCAAGTGTTGGTATGCGTTTTCTTAAATAAATCAAAAGAAAAAAATCTTGACTTTGTTTTAATGTTTTGGTTGTATCCCGTTTTACTTCATTTTCTCATATGCGCACCTCATACCGAGCATGTGACAGTCGAAATATGACAGGATAATACTAAAAATGTCAATCGATGGTATATTTGTATAAATGGGCATTTTGTATGGGAAAGTCGCGTGAGGTATAATAAACTTCTTTTTTCTATGTAATTGCCCTCTAGAATGATACACTTGGGCAAACGTTGTTTCAGTGCCATCAGCCCAGAACTGAAGAAGCCAGTGTCCTTGTCTACAAAATACCCTCAACCCTCTCCTCAACTGCCGCCCCGACTTCTTCGTTAGACAGGAAATGACGTCCACGGATATCCGGCAATAGGAGCTACGGTCGGAGAGTAGGCGGTATGCGATATTAGCTCTGACCCATTCCGCTCAACACCCATTGCAATTTTGCAAGTGTGGTTGCATTGACCTGTTGGAGCAGAATCCCTTTGGGGAGTTTACTTCGGCGTTTTTTACGGATCGCAGTTCTCCGTTGCTCGCACAAATTTGCACAATACGCACCTGTTATTGCACTTTTATTTGCTAGAAAGTCCAACATAGTAACGCCTTGTGCGTCCCAAAATAGAGTTGCCATCGCCTTGCCATGATGGGTCACACACACACACACACACACACGCACACACACACACACACACACACACACACACACACACACACACACACACACACACACACACACACACACACCCACACACACACACACACACACACACACACACACACACACACACACACACAATCACACACACACACACACACACACACACACACACACACACACACTAATTAGCCTTCAAAAGTGTAGACGTCGATGAAGACCTTGCCGTAGCACGGAAATCGGTGTGCGGCGTGGCTTTGGGAAATGTTTTGGTTGATCATGCTCCCTAAACCTTCGCGTGCCATTTTAACTGTTACCTGTGTTCCTATATATCCGACCTAAAATATAGTTACTTGTATCTTGTATCTCGACTAATGCCCGGAATCATGTCACAGGTGGTACCTTAGCGATACCAATCCATCATAATTTTAAGTTAAACCAATGTATGCCTAGCAACCCCCAAATGGAGCATTGGCAAACAGTTTAGATCCAGATCGGACGCCTCTGGTCAGGGTATACACTATTTACAGTTAATACAGGAATTTTGTCAAATACTGCAACAGTTTAAACAAATCAGACACACTTAAATCTAGCAATGGGCCTGGTCAAAGGTTTTTACTGAAGATTCTAATTGTCACATGTGAGTTAAAAGCAATTAGGCCTGTGGCAATAAAGGGAATAAATTATTTAAAAAATTCGTAATTTGTTTCTGTTCCTGTAAATACGGCCGTGCAAATTCTTGTGAAAAGTGTTTCCTTAAGGACAACGCGCCTATGCTTGCTGAAGCTGTTTTTGCTGACAAACGCATTTTGGGATAGGTTTTGTGTTCTAATTTTCATATTTACACGTATAGTGTGTGGCAATATACATGTACAGTAAAATTCCTATATTAAGGCCACCTTTGGGACTGTTCAAAAGTGGTCTTTAAGACCACTTTTGAAGAGTCCCAAAGGTGGTCCAAAGACCACTTTTGAACAGTCCCAAAGGTGGTCCCTGGCCAGAGAACACTATATTCAGAAAACGAAAAGAACGAATATCTGCAACCTAATAAATAAGCTTTTTAAAGCAGAATTAGTGTTAATTTTAGGTCGACCAAAAAGCGGAATTTTACTGTGTGTTCCCAAAGTAGGGCGGTTCTTACAACCCCCAAACTACATTTTGGTGAAGAAAACAATGAGAAAAAGAGTTCGGTAAATCTCACTATCCCTTTCAACAAGGAGTATACTATGAATTAGACGGGCACTACAAGACTTCGAAAAACTATGGATCAAATTCACAATGTGACGTTCATTATCGAAGCTGTCATTGTCCTTCCGACGGTGGTTGGCAATTTGCTGATTCTCGTTTGTCTCTTTAAATTTGAACGACTACGATCCTCAATGGGAATTTTAATCGGGAGTTTAGCACTCACAGACATCATCACAGGGATTGTGCTCATTCCAATGGACTTATACGGACTCAAGAGTGATCTGTATGCCAACAAACAAGTGTGCCTCTTTAGGCTTGGAACGTTTGTGGTACTTTTGGGAACCTCAATTCTGAACATGTTAGCAATATCGATTGAGCGATTTATCGCTTTGGCATATCCATTAAAACATATTTCATCTAGGACGAAGATGGTTGTGAAATGTTACATCCCTGTTGCATGGCTGTTGATGGTGGTGACCGGATACATTCCCCATTTTGGCCTTCATAACAAGAAACCAGACATCCCGTGCATTTACACGGTGCAATATACAGGGGGATATATACACTTTGTCACACTATTCTTTGCTGTGTGTATTTTCGTTAACATTGGATTTTTCATCGCAGTTATCAAAATTGTTATAGCTGTTGTGAGCACAACTAGAAACATTCAACAATTGAATCGTAATTCACAGAACTTGAAAAAGTCGTTCTTAATGCTTATCATCACGGCTTTGTATATGCTATGTTGGGGGCCATTTTGCATTTTATCCGTTGTTGGATTGTTTTATGAATGGGATACTTATGGCCCTACAATGAGACACTGTATCAATCTCGGCTTTATCAATTCTTGTTTCAACTGGATAATATATGGTCTCACCAACGCCAAATTCAGAAGAGCCATTGCATTCGTTCTTGGATTCAAAAGGGGTGAAAACTTTCAAATGTCGGCGACGTTTAGTCAAAGGACAAGCCACAATACAATGAGAGTCCGTCATATGTGAATGATTGAAAGAAAACGAGACCGGATGATTCATAATGTTTAGACCGCGTCATCCTAAACGATTGAGTAAATTCAGGCGAATTAATACACTTCCAGTGAAAGCAACTTTAAAAAAAATCCTCACCTTTGTAATAACCCGGCTTTATATACCGAACAACAATAACGCAACGAAATAGGTTAACATTTCATCATCAAAATTTCACACTAAGTAACAAGATCAACGCACGCTGCCATGCGCAACGCCTAATCAAACATGGCTACCTTGTATTTCAAAAGTCGCAAAGAGTCAATGGCGGGTTTGACCTCCACCAGCATTCACACAATCAAAGCATCTCTGGCGCAGGAAGCAATAACTGCTTTGATACCACGCTGTGGCATTGAATTTAGGGGGAATAAAGGAGGCAATTACGGATCCTGTTGAGCAGTGAAAACCCACCGACATCCTTTCATGGTATATCTCTGACGTTGCCTGGCTGCAGATATCGTTGTATGAGGCGTTCTATGGTTGAAGGCTGACATCCAAACACAAGTGTCCGTGACGACATACCAGCGTCAACCATACCCATCGCCGCATTATGTTGTTTGTTTTTGTTCGTTTTTTTTTGTTTGTTTGTTTGTTTTGTTTGTTGTTGTTGTTGCTGCTGCTAGATACATGAAGTGTGTATCATAATCCGCACGGACTCTTCCTACCCTACTTGTACGGGACACTGACACAAAAACATGTGAACGCAGTTTGGTCACAGCGTCACGCATGGTTGGTTTTTCAGTCCAAGTGTATGTGCACGGATAGGCCCGGCCATGTTGTTCAGCCCTAATGTTAAAATTCATTGAAGTTAAAAGTGACTTCCTTTTCACATCTCTGTAGCAAGTATCCCAGTTTGAGGCCCCCGCCCATAGGGGCTTGGAGAAATAGATTGAGTTGCACGATGCTTCCACGCAGAGCTGAAACCGACCGCACATGAGTACTGGTAAACCGCTAAGAGGGTCTAAGCCTGCCCAGCCAAAGTGTTATGAATTTGGGCCGTCCATACATAAAACCCGTCTGGTTTGTTCGGGCGACAGGGCTTAAAAATCCCGCGGTCTATAGGGGAAATATAAGGTTACTTCGATAGCTCTTGATTGTTTGTTTGTTTCATTTGAGGTTTAACGTCCCCGTCAACACTGTATAGGTAATTTTGGAGACATTTCTTCCCATTTTGTGGGACTTTTACCCGACATTGAGATGAAATGACATCTCAATCCCTGTCGCCCAATGAAACCAATAGGGTTTATAAGCATGGAAGGTCCGACTCGCACCGCTTTGCCTAGGCAGGCTTAGCTCCTCTAAGCGGTTTACCAGTACTCGTGTGCGGTCGGTTTCAGCTCTGCGTGGAAGCATCATGCAGCCCATCTATTTCTTCAAGCCCCGATGGGCGGGGGCCTTCGAAATCTCTGGAAGTGAGGTTTTAACATTACGATAATCAACCGTGTGACATAGTGAATTTTTCGAATCTCCAAAATGGCTACTTTTCTGATGAAAATCCGTGTTATTTTTCTTATTTATTCAGCAAAGACAGGATGGGGTGCTCGTTAGAACCGACTCATTGAGGTGGTTCTAACGAGTAACCACAGCTTATGTTTTGGAGAAATATAATGTATACCCCCGTGACCCCAGCTTTCTCTGTATAAAGTGAATGGGGAATAGGGGATGTTCGTTTAACGGACTTGTTCACGTGATGTAATAGCCTATAGATGTTATTTTTATCATTTTTATTTTCTCTATAAATGGTAAATGTGATATGCTACCTTATTGTTTTAAATTATAAGAGCCCTACATGGCTTGTGTTGAGTGGTATACGACGTACAATAAAGTCGCTGTGTTAGAACGCAACATCCACAATCTTTGTTTTAAGCGTACTATGGATAAGATTAAGTAAATACTGTATCCCTTATAAACCCCGCCTATCTCTGTAAAGGTGGGCTCTGCGTTAGCGTTTACATCATACACTTGCTAATTTCTGAGGTACATGTAAATAAATATAGGGATCGATCATAGTTTTTTATCCGTCGGGAGGTGTTTCCACACATCAAAGAGACTCTGAAAAATGTTAACGCTTAGAAAACCATATTCGACCAGGGGGCAGATACATGTACAGTTAGTGCCACTAACGAGCTCGTTAAGCTAACAATGTGTTTTGAATACTGGACTCAGTTAGCCTGTTTCCCTTCTCAAACTGCATTCAAGGACCTTGCACCGATAACCACGCATCGTGTGTAGGCTGATGCGGCCCTTGAATATGGATTATTCAATGCAACCCTGTTTGGAGTCGTTCAAACATGGCCGTTTTACTGTAGTGTGGTGTGACCAAATTTGTGATAATAGGCAATGATAACAGCACTTTAACAAGTCCATGAAAAAGACATATCTGTAAACCACCATTTACTCTGAGCTTAAGTAAGTTCTAACCAGCACCCACAATATCTAATTGGAGAGTATAAGTACATTGTAAGTTTGTTTGATTTGATGTTTAACGTCTCCGTCAACACTGTATAGGTAATTTTGGAGACGTTGCTGCCAATTGTGCGGAACTTTTACCCGAAACTGAGATGAAATCACATCTCAAGCCCTGTCACCCAATGAAACCAATAGGGTTAATAAGCATTGACGGTCCGATGCCTGGTCAGGCTTAGATCCGCTATACTAAGCAGTTAACCAGTACTCGTGTGCGGTCGGTTTCAGCTCTGCCTGGAGGCATCATGCAGCCCATTTATTTCTTCAAGCCACGATAGGCGAGGGCCGGGGGAGTAAAAGTAAGAACAAGAAACAATGTGTAAGTAAAATGCCATATAAAGAACTCGATTAATCTAAAATGTGTATCTGAAACTGTCGCAAACCGCACGCATTACATACAATCGAGCAATAGCATTATGTTCGTTTGTTTAAATTGAGGTTTAACGTCCCTGTCAACAATATTAAGTCATTTTGGAGACGCTGCTTCCAATTTTGTAGGAATATTACCCGACATTGAGATGAAATGACATCCCAATCCCAGCCGCCTAATGAAATCAACAGGGCTTATATGAATTTGGCGGTCCGACTCGCACCACTTTGCCGTAAGAAGCAGTTTACTAGTATTCATGTGCGGGCAGTTTCATCTCTGCGTGGAAGCAACATGCAACCCAATCTGTTTTTACAAACCCCGATGGGCGGGGGCCTTATTATGTAGTCACAGGTAGTGAGCTAAACAGCATTTCCGCCCATCAGGGCTTGAAGAAATATATGGACTGCATGATGCTTCCACGCAGAGCTGAATCCGGCCCGCACACGAGTACTGGTAACCCGTTTATATGATCTAAGCCTGCCCAGGCAAAGCGGTGCGCACGAGTCGGACCGTCCATGCTTATAAACCCTATTGGTTTCATTGGGCGACAGGGCTTGAGATGTCATTTCATATCAAAGTCGGGTAAAAGTCCCACAAAATTTGAAGCAACGTCTCCAAAATGACCTTTTACAGTGTTGACGTGGACGTTAAACCTCAAATCAAACAAACAAACAAAACAGCATTTATCATATGACGTCGCGTCTGAGAATGTAATAACGTCATGTAATAATTATTGGATAATCCATTTTAGAAACAGATCAGCTCTAGCAGTGATGTATTGAGTGATATATCACTCTTTGGAGGTCAGTTGCGAAGAAAAATCAAATCACGAACACGTAGCGCGAGTGATGTGTCTACTTGCAACTGACCGACAAACAGTTATATGACACTCAATAAATCACGGAACTTGAGCTGTTATCTTTCGATTCTTACACACTAAAAGTCGACTAAAATGTTACTGATTCCTCCAGATTCTCCCTATTTTTCGCCATTGTTTAAGGAAATCCCGCTAATAAGAATGACTGCGTTTACCTGTTCTTACAATATAACTGATACAAGAAAATGACATGACACCATCTGACGGCAAAGTAGCAAGAATGACGTTATGAAACATGATGAAAAAGGCGTCTCTTTGCGTCGCGCTCTTCCGCCCAGTGATTTATTACTGAATATATCACCAGATTTATCTACTGGCTTTATAGGCTACCAGTGTTGAAACATTGGATTAAATATGCAAATTAGTTAGATTCGCCCTGTGACGTTACATGTACAACGTCCTAAACCACGTCGCGTTTACTTATGGCGGAACATTGACATTGTTTGTAAAATAATCGTGAAGAAAATGCAATTTAAATGACATATGATAAATAGAAACTTGCATTCGTGCTCATGTATTTTTAAATTTATTAAACTCGTTGAGGAAAAGGGATAAAATGCTCGCCCAAGCCTCACATTTTATCCCATTTCCTCATTTCTTTAAATAAATTCAATTATGTATGAGAACTTATGTAAGATCCTCTGTTTAATAAAACCGTATTACTAGGCTCTTATTTTCTCTGCACAAAGCCCGAAGAACAGACATAATTTTGTGAAATACTAACAGAAACAACAAACAAGAGGCTCATAGGCAACTACGCTCACCAGATTGCCACTTGTGAAAAACTTACCTTGCCCTGGTAGCCATGTTTTTCAACAAACCAGAGTGGTTTGAAAAAATCTAGCCTTTCAGTTCGGAAGGGATTCCAGTCCTGTTTACCATACATGGGCATGGTAGCCATCTTGGTCATAATTATTAACTTCCAAATATTAATTCTGATGCCCCTGCACCAACAAATGAATAAAAAAATCATCTGTTTTGCCCTTTTCTCATCAGGTATGCCGAAGTGACAAAATACGACTGTGATATAAAACAGGTCAAGGTCAACCAAAGGTCACCATCTCATTACGTACGAAAACACACCCGTATGGCATAGTACATTTTTTCACAACTCAAAATGGCTACTTTTCTGATGAAAATACGTGATATTTTTCTTATAAATACTACAAACTTAGGTTGTGGGTGCTCGTTAGAACCGCCTCGTTGAGGCGGTTCTAACGAGTTCCCACAACCTATGTCTTGGAGAAGAAATAAGAAAAATAATGTTTACCCCCCCTTAAACCCAAGTTTTCTCTATATTAAGTGGGGTTTAGTGGGTGCGTCCTTTCACGGACTTGTTTACGTGATGTGAGCTACCTTGGTAGGAATATCAATTTTGATGCCTCCGACTACAACAGAATAAGAAATATTCAAGGTTTTGCCTCTTTCCCATGCAATAGTCTGAATGATCAAAGCTGACCTTGACGTAAAAAGATCATGGTCAACCGAGTCCTCAATGCTACATACTTGTACAAAGTTTCTATGTCATCAGCGATTTGGTTCCTGAAAATGAGATTTCCAAAAGGTTTTACCGTAAAAGGGCATTGCAGCCATATTGGCTATGTGACTCGAATCCCACAAATAAATAAAGATTTATCGCCTCATCCCATAGAGGCTTCCTATGTAATTTGGTTTCAACCAGCTTAGCAGTTTAAAGTGGAGAAGAAGATAGAAAATATTGAATCAGAGCCATCCAGGACAAAGGTCAGTAAATGGCCTTGGCCACTGGAACGGATAAACGTCTAAGCAGATAACTCCAAATAAAAGTTAAAATTTATGTAAAATACTTCAAGGTCAGCCAAAGGTCATCATGTGAAGCAAATTGGTAGGACCCATGTCCCTGATGCTGCATACAAAGTTTCAACGTTATGTGCCTGTTGGTTCCTGGGGAGATTTTTCAAGGTTTTCACCATATATAGACATGGTGGCCATCTTGGTCATGTGACTCCAGTGCAGTGAATTAATTTTTATTTTATACTTAGCAGTGAAATCAATTCATATCTGAAACAAATAAAAATGATATCAATCACAAGTGAAATGATATCGTATCATTTCACATGTGATTGATACCATTTATATCATTTCACTGTAGCGTGCCGGAACTACCTTTTTGTTCACGTTCTGGTCGAAAAAAAGGTTAATTTTCCTTTTAATTTACAGACGTCTAAGTACCAGAAACCCCAGAAACCAATAATAATTCCTTATGCCATTAGAACATATTTTGAAGGGTCACGGGTGGCATTAAAATTTGAATGAACAGGTGCAATACATGACAACAGCAGCGCTGTGATTTTGAACATCTCCCTTTTGCCGACACGCATCTCGGGCACAATTTAAATGTTCCCTCACAGATTTAGGCTTAGCTGTCTTTGTCACAAGGCGTACCAGTTCACTGAATGGCTGAGTAAGAGTTTGTGCGAGGAAATCTGTGTTCAAATCAGCGTGTGTTTTTTTTTTTTTTTTTTGAACAACCGGTCGAGACGATTGCTACACATGGAATCGATTATATATACAGTGGCTTGTTGCATGTCACTTAGAGCCTTCAAGAATAAAATGGACTTCAAATAAGCACAATGCATTCTGTAACATACCTTGAAATGCATTCGTTGAACTAAAAACGCAGAATCCAAAATGGCGATTTGTTTATGCTTAGAATTTGACAGTTGTGACGTCATGTAGCCAGATCACAATCGTGACGTCACCATCTCGGGTCGATCAATTACCGTAAGTGTTCTAATAAATTATAAAATAAAAAGAACATTAACTTTTTTTCGGCGGATACCAAAAGTATTTCATCTCGTGTGTTGAAAACATCCGAATTTTCACTCGTGCTTCGCACTCGTGAAAATTATGATGTTTTTAACACACTCGATGAAATATTTTTGGTATCAACCTCAAAAAAGTAAATATCCTCTATTTATTGCCTCATCACACCGAGGCTTTACATATAATTTGGTTTCAATCAGTCCAGCAGTAAACTGGAGAAGAAGACAGAAATGCTCATTACGAAAACACGCCTATACAAACACATTGTAAATTTACCGCAGAAAAAACGAACATTTTAAGAAGAAAAATTGTGATATTTTTCTTATTTCTGCTAAAAATATAGGTTGTGGGTACTCGTTATCTAGAACCGCCTCATCGAGAATCAAAAAAAAATCTCCTTTTTTGCCTTTGGCATAAAATAGATCAGGGTCGCCCAAGGCCAAGGTCATCATTTGAACAAACTTGAGAGGGTCCTAATTTCCGATGCTTGATACATGTACCAAGTATCAAGGTCATTTATTGGCATGGCGAACATCTTGGTCATATGACCCAAGTTTCTTTTTCCTTACCATGGAGGCTCCACATGAAATTTGGTTTCAACTGGTCCAGCAGTTTCAGAGGAGATTTTTTTAAATGGTGACGACGACGACGGCATACGACGGACCACTGCCTGCCCTATAAGCTTCTCCGTAGCCTTTGGCTCTGAAGAGCTAAACCGTCATTTGATCATTTGGCCAGGTGTAAATGTCATAAGCATAGCGTTTCAGATATTTTGTTTACACGATTTCTAATGACAGTATATTAAGGGACGAAACTCTGCAAAGAAAAGGCATTTTAAGAAAATAATGTTTCGCGACCATTCCATTAGAGTTTCGGGCCCCTGTCCATCGGGGTTTGAAGAAATAGATGGGCTGCATGATGCTTCCACACAGAGCTGAAATCGACCGCACACGAGTACTGGTAAACCGCTAAGAGGATCTAAGTCTGCCCAGGCATGGTTATAAGCCCTATTGGTTTCATTGGGCGACAGGGCTTTAGATATCATTTCATCAAAATGTCGGGTAAAATTCCCACAAAAGTGAAAGCAACGTCTCCTAAATGACCTATACAGTGTTGACGGGGACGTTAAACCTCAAATCAAACACAATCCATTAGAGTTTCAGGTAACTAGTATTATCGGATTTCATGGGACTGACGAACAAGTGTCACGAACTGCGAAATGCTAGAATTAATTTCGGACACCTTGAGGACTTGCCGTAATTCTGCTGAAAATTAATAACAAATGTTTCATTATCAAGCAACGAGTCAAAACATGCAGAAAGAATGGAAAATAGCGTTGACCCTGGTCATACTCTCCTTCAGGAGCATTCTGATCTGGGTCTGCACTGTTTGCTTAGGCCTGTCAGTTCTGACACTTAGGACCATACGGTAAATATTTGCATGAGAAAGCCTCCAAGACAGTTTTAACAACATTCTGTGACCCATTTCTTACTGGAACTCCATAGCATCTTGTTGTTTGTTTTCGTACCTGATTAAATCCTCATTGCAAACACTATATATAAACAGTAAAATTCTAGTATGAAGGCCACCTTTGGGACTGTTCAAAAGAGATCTTTAAGACCACTTTTGAACAGTCCCAAAGTTGGTCTCTGATCAGAGGACACTGTATGCAGACAACAGAAAGAAAGAATAACTGTAGCCTACTAAATAAGCTAAAGCAGAATTAGCCTTAATTTTAGGTGGTCTAAATAGCGGAATTTCACTGTACCACATAAAAGCGATAATTCGTCAACCAGTCTCATAGAAACATGACAGCGTGCATACATGCACAACATTTGTCAGCTGCGATGGACATGACACTCCATGCATTTGATTTGGCAAATAAAAGTTCGTTAGATAAAATACCTTAAAGAACATGTCGATGAAATGGTTGGTGTTCTCAAAAGATGCTATGATGAGATGGTCATAATAAGAATATTCACCGTTTACCATTCAGTTACTGACTTTGACTACTGACATCAATGCACGTGATCAAAAGCATACACTATGGGATGAAAGGATAGTACCGCGTTTCGTAATGTAAGGTTTATCTGTTTTGAGATGTTGGGTAACACGTTAAGTAGGCCTTCATTTTTCGCCGTAACTGTGTATTTCTGTATCCATAAATCATCCAGTTGAGGGAAGAATTCATCAATCCAAGTACAAGGGCCCAGGCTTGAATGTGGCTTACTGTCTGATTATGACAAATACTCAAACTGATAGATATCATGATATATGGTAACCAACACACAACAAATAATCCCTGAACTAGGCCCATAGTTTTAACCTTATAGAAGTCTCTTGAATCTCGCCTAAAACTCAGTATTCTTTCCTCCATATAAATTTGCCTTGACTTTTGTACAGCTGTCTTGATCACAATGATATACAAGATTAAGTTCAAAATTAAAATAAAAAAGAAGTTGGCGTTCATGATCTTTTGATATATTGGCGTTAAGACTTCGTCTGTGTAACAACTGTAAGGTAAATTCACATCATAAAAGTTCCATCCGGAGAGTGGTAAGCATGCCCAAAATGCAACATACATCCATCCGCAAGCAAGCATAAATATAAGTCGACGTTTTGTGAAGGCTTCCGCATATTGCATTGGATAGCATATCGCAACAAATCGGTCAAGAGAAACTAAGAGTAAGCCATAGCATGTCCCACCAACTGACAATATCAGTATGGAAGCCTTGGTAAGACACACATATTTATGGGAATTAAGCCCAGCAGCTGACGTTATAATAGAAAATGGAAATAACACTGCGCCAACAATCAAGTCCGAGACAGCTAGGTTTCCAATCAGCGTATGAATCGTTGAGCGAATTCCGCTAAATTTCATTAGGCATACCAGAATCAGTGAATTTCCCACTACCGTAGGTACACAGAGCAGTCCACAGATAAGTTCCCATGCCACATTATCCATGGAGATCTCCAGATCCAGACGGATCATTTATTGCAGTTTGTGATGTCATACTGTCAGGAAGTTTATACTGACTGCATGATCCATTTGCCATGTTTAAGTTTTCCACAACTTCTAATATTTTTCAGTTTTATGCTATGAAAACACTTACACGATGTAAACCAGCAACTATTTTCAAATAACGAACACACATCTGTATAATTTTGACCCCCTCGAACCCACTTTTAAATAGTAAAACTTGGATTTAAAGGGTAAACCTTATTTTTCTTATTTCTGCTTTAAAATATAGATTGTGAGTACTCGTTAGAACCGCCTCAATGAGGCGGTTCTAATGAGTACTCACAATCTACATTTTGAGCAGAAATAACAAAAATATCACATTTTTTCATCTTTAAATGATCTTTTTTCGCCGTGAAGTTTACAATGTATTTCTATAGGCGTGTTTTCGTAATGATTTCATCTGAAACTATTTGAACTGCAACTACCAATGTGCCGGGATATAAGAAAGAATGCCTTCGGGATCCTATGCCAGTGATGCAACGGGTACGGTAATATTGCCTAAGTGGAAGACTGAGAAACATTGGATCCCCATGCTGGCACTAAAGGCTCTGATCAGTTTGCCTGGGGACGCGCAGACTGATTACGATAACACACCCGTATGACATAGTGCAGTTTTCCACATCTCCAAAATGGCTACTTTTCTAATGACAATCCGTGATATTTGTGTTATTTATACTGCAAACATAGGTCGTGGGTGCTTGTTAGATTCACCTGACTGAGACGGTTCTAACGAGTACAAACAATCTATGTCTTGGAGCAGAAATAAGAAAAATAATGTATACCCCCGTAAACCCCATTTTCTCTATATAAACTTGGGTTTAGGGGTGTTCATTTCACGGACTTGTTCACGTGATGTGCTGTGGGCCTTCACTAGCTGTCCATGTTCTAAAATTCGGTATCTTATGATGCGCCTTTAATACTATTATGAGGCCCCGACTATGGGCAACGTCCTACAAACGTCATGACGTTGCACAAACGGTGCTCGAAGATTATGATCAAAACGGAGTTCTGCATTGAAACAATTCCACAATTACATTTTTCCTGCTTTTGTATTTTCACTGTAAATATCCTTCAAAAAGTGATTGGCATGGTCATAATCTCTGTGCCATATGTTCTTTCTTTGCCGGACACACAGCTTGGTATTTTCGTTTTTGCATTTTCCCAATTTCGAAAATAATTATCAGGATTAATAATGTTGACTTAGCTCTCCAAGCGATGGTTATTTTGCGAGATACGTTCGACAGTCGCTGATACCGTGCAAATTTCTCTGTTGTTGTTTGCATATGTCATATTTTTATTATATTTAAGCCTCAAGCGAGTAAATCCTGTTAACAAGTCCGTGTAATGTACAGATAAAAGACGAGTGTTAAGTTGGTTCCTTATTCCTTATTCCTTGTTCCTTGTTCCTTATTCCTTATTCCTTGTTCCTTATTCCTTATTCCTTGTTCCTTATTCCTTATTCCTTATTCCTTATTCGATTTTCAACTTCACAGTACTTTGCCACGCGGTGTAACAGAACATTTGCGTATGTCCTAATCATCATCATTTTTACTTCTAAGCATGATGGTATAGGTTTCGAAATCCAGCAGGTATCAACGGTGAATAAGGAATAAGGAACAAATCCAAATTTTCCTTATTCCTTATTCGATTTTCAACTTCACAGTACTTTGCCACGCGGTGTAACAGAACATTTGCGTATGTCCTAATCATCATCATTTTTACTTCTAAGCATGATGGTATAGGTTTCGAAATCCAGCAGGTATCAACTGCGAATAAGGAATAAGGAACAAATCCAAATTTTCCTTATTCCTTATTCGATTTTCAACTTCATAGTACTTTGCCACGCGGTGTAACAGAACATTTGCGTATGTCCTAATCATCATCATTTTTACTTCTAAGCATGATGGTATAGGTTTCGAAATCCAGCAGGTATCAACGGCGAATAAGGAATAAGGAACAAATCCAAATTTTCCTTATTCCTTATTCGATTTTCAACTTCACAGTACTTTGCCACGCGGTGTAACAGGACATTTGCGTATGTCCTAATCATCATCATTTTTACTTCTAAGCATGATGGTATAGGTTTCGAAATCCAGCAAGTATCAACTGCGAATAAGGAATAAGGAACAAATCCAAATTTTCCTTATTCCTTATTCGATTTTCAACTTCACAGTACTTTGCCACGCTGTGTAACAGAACATTTGCGTATGTCCTAATCATCATCATTTTTACTTCTAAGCATGATGGTATAGGTTTCAAAATCCAGCAGATATAAACTGCGAATAAGGAATAAGGAACAAATCCAAATTTTCCTTATTCCTTATTCGATTTTCAACTTCATAGTACTTTGCCACGCGGTGTAACAGAACATTTGCGTATGTCCTAATCATCATCATTTTTACTTCTAAGCATGATGGTATAGGTTTCGAAATCTAGCAGGTATCAACGGCGAATAAGGAATAAGGAACAAATCCAAATTTTCCTTATTCCTTATTCGCCGTTGATACCTGCTGGATTTCGAAACCTATACCATCATGCTTAGAAGTAAAAATGATGATGATTAGAACATACGGAAATGTTCTGTTACACCGCGTGGCAAAGTACTGTGAAGTTGAAAATCGAATAAGGAATAAGGAAAATTTGGATTTGTTCCTTATTCCTTATTCGCAGTTGATACCTGCTGGATTTCGAAACCTATACCATCATGCTTAGAAGTAAAAATGATGATGATTAGGACATACGCAAATGTTCTGTTACACCGCGTGGCAAAGTACTATGAAGTTGAAAATCGAATAAGGAATAAGGAAAATTTGGATTTGTTCCTTATTCCTTATTCGCAGTTGATACTTGCTGGATTTCGAAACCTATACCATCATGCTTAGAAGTAAAAATGATGATGATTAGGACATACGCAAATGTCCTGTTACACCGCGTGGCAAAGTACTATGAAGTTGAAAATCGAATAAGGAATAAGGAAAATTTGGATTTGTTCCTTATTCCTTATTCGCAGTTTATATCTGCTGGATTTTGAAACCTATACCATCATGCTTAGAAGTAAAAATGATGATGATTAGGACATACGCAAATGTTCTGTTACACCGCGTGGCAAAGTACTGTGAAGTTGAAAATCGAATAAGGAATAAGGAAAAGTTGGATTTGTTCCTTATTCCTTATTCGCAGTTGATACCTGCTGGATTTCGAAACCTATACCATCATGCTTAGAAGTAAAAATGATGATGATTAGGACATACGCAAATGTTCTGTTACACCGCGTGGCAAAGTACTATGAAGTTGAAAATCGAATAAGGAATAAGGAAAATTTGGATTTGTTCCTTATTCCTTATTCGCCGTAGATACCTGCTGGATTTTGAAACCTATACCATCATGCTTAGAAGTAAAAATGATGATGATTAGGACATACGCAAATGTTCTGTTACACCGCGTGGCAAAGTACTATGAAGTTTAAAATCGAATAAGGAATAAGGAAAATTTGGATTTGTTCCTTATTCCTTATTCGCAGTTTATATCTGCTGGATTTTGAAACCTATACCATCATGCTTAGAAGTAAAAATGATGATGATTGGGACATACGCAAATGTTCTGTTACACCGCGTGGCAAAGAACTGTGAAGTTGAAAATCGAATAAGGAATAAGGAAAATTTGGATTTGTTCCTTATTCCTTATTCGCCGTTGATACCTGCTGGATTTCGAAACCTATACCATCATGCTTAGAGGTAAAAATGATGATGATTAGGACATACGCAAATGTTTTGTTACACCGCGTGGCAAAGTACTGTGAAGTTGAAAATCGAATAAGGAATAAGGAAAATTTGGATTTGTTCCTTATTCCTTATTCGCAGTTGATACTTGCTGGATTTCGAAACCTATACCATCATGCTTAGAAGTAAAAATGATGATGATTAGGACATACGCAAATGTCCAGTTACACCGCGTGGCAAAGTACTATGAAGTTGAAAATCGAATAAGGAATAAGGAAAATTTGGATTTGTTCCTTATTCCTTATTCGCCGTTGATACCAGCTGGATAACGAAACCTATACCATCATGCTTAGAAGTAAAAATGATGATGATTAGGACATACGCAAATGTTCTGTTACACCGCGTGGCAAAGTACTATGAAGTTGAAAATCGAATAAGGAATAAGGAAAATTTGGATTTGTTCCTTATTCCTTATTCGCAGTTGATACTTGCTGGATTTCGAAACCTATACCATCATGCTTAGAAGTAAAAATGATGATGATTCGGACATACGCAAATGTTCTGTTACACCGCGTGGCAAAGTACTATGAAGTTGAAAATCGAATAAGGAATAAGGAAAATTTGGATTTGTTCCTTATTCCTTATTCGCAGTTTATATCTGCTGGATTTCGAAACCTATACCATCATGCTTAGAAGTAAAAATGATGATGATTAGGGCATACGCAAATGTTCTGTTACACCGCGTGGCAAAGTACTATGAAGTTTAAAATCGAATAAGGAATAAGGAAAATTTGGATTTGTTCCTTATTCCTTATTCGCCGTAGATACCTGCTGGATTTTGAAACCTATACCATCATGCTTAGAAGTAAAAATGATGATGATTAGGACATACGCAAATGTTCTGTTACACCGCGTGGCAAAGTACTATGAAGTTTAAAATCGAATAAGGAATAAGGAAAATTTGGATTTGTTCCTTATTCCTTATTCGCAGTTTATATCTGCTGGATTTTGAAACCTATACCATCATGCTTAGAAGTAAAAATGATGATGATTGGGACATACGCAAATGTTCTGTTACACCGCGTGGCAAAGAACTGTGAAGTTGAAAATCGAATAAGGAATAAGGAAAATTTGGATTTGTTCCTTATTCCTTATTCGCCGTTGATACCTGCTGGATTTCGAAACCTATACCATCATGCTTAGAGGTAAAAATGATGATGATTAGGACATACGCAAATGTTCTGTTACACCGCGTGGCAAAGTACTGTGAAGTTGAAAATCGAATAAGGAATAAGGAAAATTTGGATTTGTTCCTTATTCCTTATTCGCAGTTGATACTTGCTGGATTTCGAAACCTATACCATCATGCTTAGAAGTAAAAATGATGATGATTAGGACATACGCAAATGTCCTGTTACACCGCGTGGCAAAGTACTATGAAGTTGAAAATCGAATAAGGAATAAGGAAAATTTGGATTTGTTCCTTATTCCTTATTCGCCGTTGATACCAGCTGGATTACGAAACCTATACCATCATGCTTAGAAGTAAAAATGATGATGATTAGGACATACGCAAATGTTCTGTTACACCGCGTGGCAAAGTACTATGAAGTTGAAAATCGAATAAGGAATAAGGAAAATTTGGATTTGTTCCTTATTCCTTATTCGCAGTTGATACTTGCTGGATTTCGAAACCTATACCATCATGCTTAGAAGTAAAAATGATGATGATTCGGACATACGCAAATGTTCTGTTACACCGCGTGGCAAAGTACTATGAAGTTGAAAATCGAATAAGGAATAAGGAAAATTTGGATTTGTTCCTTATTCCTTATTCGCAGTTTATATCTGCTGGATTTCGAAACCTATACCATCATGCTTAGAAGTAAAAATGATGATGATTAGGACATACGCAAATGTTCTGTTTCACCGCGTGGCAAAGTACTGTGAAGTTGAAAATCGAATAAGGAATAAGGAAAATTTGGATTTGTTCCTTATTCCTTATTCGCCGTTGATACCTGCTGGATTTCGAAACCTATACCATCATGCTTAGAAGTAAAAATGATGATGATTAGGACATACGCAAATGTTCTGTTACACCGCGTGGCAAAGTACTATGAAGTTGAAAATCGAATAAGGAATAAGGAATAAGGAACAAGGAATAAGGAATAAGGAACAAGGAATAAGGAATAAGGAATAAGGAATAAGGAACAAGGAATAAGGAATAAGGAATAAGGAACCAACTTAACACTCGTAGATAAAAGTGGTGTTTCCAGGGGTTTTCATTATTTTTCTATTTTTGCTCCAAGACAAAGTTTGTGGGTGCTCGTTAGAACCGCCTCGTTGAGGCTTTTCTTACGAGCTCCCCAACCCATGTTGAGTATAAACAAGAAAAAGATCACAGATTTCCCCCAGAAAAGTAACCAACTTGGAGATATGAAAGAATAGACTTTGCACATGTGATGAGTCAGATCAAAATGATCTCTGGACCTTTCACAGCCCGTGACTGTCTTTGGAGAAGCTTCCGTGGTGTAAGTTATATGCTACTTGCCATGTAAACAAGGGGTCGCAGGATCAATCCAGGACTTCTCCAGACTTCCGGACGAGTCTTTAAACCGAGATACCGTCCCCGTATGACCTTAGCTGTTAGTGAGACGTAAATCTCAAATACTCATTTACTCACTGACTTGCTTTGGTAGCTCAGTAAGTTGCGCTTTTTACTGGTGATTGCGCGTTCGATACCTACCGTCTTTTGTGGAATGATCATGAAATATTGGCTACTGTCATTCCTGGCGAAAGAATGCTGCTGTACTGTGCAGCGTGAATACTGTGTAGGCTTTCATCTTGCGAACCAGGTGTATTCGTAATGCGTGGTCAAATGTGACTGTTTGTATTATTGTCTACGCACATGGGAGTAGATATCAAAGTCATAGGGTTTAACACAGAAGTACACAATAAGTATAAGCTTTCACATAAAAAGAGACCAAGGGCAGAACTCTGTCACAGAATTGCTACATGTATCACATTTGTACAAGATCATATATATTCTGTCATATTTGTACAGGCTGATACAAAATACATTAAAATTCCATTATTAGAACCACCGAAAAAGGAGACTAATTCTGCTTTATAAAGCTTATTAAGAAAGCTTCATTTATACTTTCTTTGTGTTTTCTGCATACAGTATTCTCAGGTCAGCGACCACTTTTGAACAGTCCCAAAGGTGGTCTTAATATGCGAATTTTACTGTATACATCTACAAATTCTCAATCAAGGTGGACCACTGCCTATCCAATAAGCTCCCCAGGTGCCTTCGGCTCTGGTGAGCAAAACAACTTGCCTCGCCATTAGCTTTTTGGGGGATAATATCCAATTAGATTTCTGTAAAGTGTAGGAAAGTTGTCTACTTAACTTCTCCGCCAGATTTCAAGCATTCCAAGCATGATAAGATGATACAAGCATATTGAAGTTGCACATGTGCCTTTTTACTTTTTGACAAAATTACAGCTTCATTTCAGACATTATGCTTCAGTCGGCAGGATCCTGGGTGCAGACTGGCAATTAGAATATTGTCAAAGACAGTTAATTATATAAATCAGTTTCTCGGATTGCTAAGCGTAGACCTATCTTTTAGAAAAACCAATACTTGTAAGCAGAGCCTGCCTCGGTAAAACATTGACTAGACTTAACTTTCAGCACGTGCGTTATCCACTATAAATTACGCATTTTATAAGGCAGGGCACAGCATTTTCTACAATTTACACGTGTACACAGCAAAGACTCAGATCAGCCTTCGCATCCCCACAGTCTCATCAAAATCTTCGTTCATACTGCAAGATAAGTCTCTGGTTAGACTTCATGGATATGCAGGCTGATCTGATTCTTCTCTTGGTGCACATCTAAATGGAAGGAAATGCTGTGCCCCGGCTCTTAAACAGCTAAGATCTTTTTTCATGTTTTGTAATGTTCTAGCTCATTTTATAGTGAACACTTTATCGCACCAAAGCACTGACAGTAGTAGTTGATCGCTTATTACCGAAAACTGGCTGGGAAATGTATTATAAGAACGTGATCAGACACCGTGTTCTGCTGCGTCTTACTAGGCCTACAGTTTTAGCAAATGCCCCAGCCCATGAGCGTCTTACTAGGCCTACAGTTTTTGCAAGTGCCCCACCCCATGAGCCCAGTTCATATTTTACAGATAACCGTCTTTACACAGTTCTCTGACGTCTCGACAATAAAAGTAGTCCGGCTAAAAATTACCGGCTTTATTTGTTTGTCATTACGAAAACACGCCTATACAAATACATTGTAAACTCTATTGCCGAAAAAAAGATTTTTTTTTTTTTTCAGATGAAAAATTGTGATATTTTTCTTATTTCTGCTCAAAATATAGAATTTGGATACTCGTTAGAACCGCCTCATCGAGGCGGAATTATTAGAGCAGAAATAAGAAAAATAAGTTATACCCCTGTACACTCCTGTTTTAGTATATTAAGGGTCAAAATTATATAGGTTTGTTTTCGTGATGGTTGAGGTTTTTGTCTTCGTCAGCGCTATTTGGGTTGTTTAGGAGGCGTAGCCTTCGCGTTTGCTGGACTTTCAACCGACACTGAGATGAAGTGATGAAATGACATCTCCAGACCTACAGCCCAAAGAGGCTGCTAGGGTCTAAGGAGTGGTCCGACACGCATCACATTTCCTGGGCAGGTTAAGCCAGTACCCAAGTTCGATCGGTTTCAGCTGTGCGCGAAAGCACTATGCTGCCCAAGCCAACCTGGCATGCTGTACATATCAGCAATAGACACCTAGTTAACTTTGGGTCATTGATAAAAAATTTCATCACTTAATCATTAACAGAGGGCAGTAAGATTTGCAAGGGTCTATGCTAAACTATACAGAGCGTTGCCTGTTGTTAAAAATAATAGTTTGTCTCATATTACTGACAATGACCACTCTTAATCTCATTTGTGAAATGTTACTGTTTTTTTTTTTTTTTTTTTTTTTTTTTTTTGTGTGTGTGTGTGTGTGTGTGTGTGTGTGTGTGTGTGTGTGTGTGTGTGTGTGTGTGTGTGTGTGTGTGTGTGTGTGTGTGTGTGTGTGTGTGTGTGTGTGTTCTAAGGTGGCTGTTGAGACCAGTCTGTTGCAGATAGAGCAACAGCGTTCAGAAGAAGACAGCTCTGTTGCCTCAGTTCTTGCCCGAAATTATAAAACTTTTTTCATGCTCAACTCAGGTGAGCATAAAATTTGTAATGCTCATAACTTCTGAAATACAAACAAATCAGGCAATTTTCTTGCTCGGATCAGCACAGAATGTCCTTTATCACATTAGTTGGAATTTTAAAATTTATGAGCAAGATAAATTTCATGCTCAAGTGAGTTGAGCATGAAAAAGGGTTTATAACCTCGGGCACTGGTTTTGCGCTGAGCCCGCTGAGCCCGTTTCTGCTCAGCTTCACTGATTCGGTTTGCTTCACATTCACTGGCGCCCCTTTTGATGAGGCCTCGCCACTTTGCTGTGTCCTGTGTAATTTGTTCCCAAGGCTCAGTTGGTATGTTGAAATCCGTGAGGGAGGCTTTGGGGTGTTCTTGAAGCGCTTCTTCTGACCGTCATGGGAGCATTTGCCTATTTCTAGTTTTCCACATAGACTTTTCTTTGGCAGACGTACCTCAGGCATTCGGGTATCATAACGAGTGAATACATGGGCATAACCATTGTATAGATAATACGTTTTGCTTACTGTAATCTCAAGTTTTAGTTGCTATGTCACTGAGACACGGTGTTTCCTTTAGTTTAATTCAGTAGATCTTTCTTGGAAAGCACTTTCAATATGGCACCAATCCGAACTTGTTTCAATCAGGTTTTGTATTACCGCGTCAGTTGTACCAATGACAGACGAATAAAGATCAAACTGCATGAAATATACAGTTTATTCTACTATTTTAAATGTGGGATGTATATAACCATCGGGGAACAACAATATCCGATATAAAAACCCGTGTTTCATTACAATAACACACCCGTGTGACATAGTGTATTTTCCGCATCTCCAAAATGGCTACTTTTCTTATTTATACTGCAAACATAGGTTGTGGGTGCTCGTTAGAACCGCCTCATTGAGGCGGTTCTAACGAGTACCCACAACCTATGTCTTGGAGAAGAAATAAGGAAAATAATGTATACCCCCTTAAACCCCAGTTTTTTCTATATAAAGGGGGGTTTAAGGAGGTGTTCATTTCACGGACTTGTTCACGTGATGTACACGTGTTTCTTAATCAGATTTATTTACCCGACCACCCCCCCCCCACACACACACACACACCACCAGTTAATAAATACTTAAGACAGGAGAATAAATAAACTCTATTTATTTATTGTTAATTTAGGGTTCTGCGTATCACCAACAGCTAGGCTACAAAGCAAACTACGATGTTATAAGAGTTTTCAAACATTTCATGTTGAATTTGGGTTCAGTAACTACAATGTAAGTAGTCATTGTATGGCACACCTAAGTATTTTGGCAGTAGTTTTGTTTGTTTATTTGGAAAGAGGTGTTCTGTGTATCTGGCTGTGGAGGCTGACATGGCTTGTATGTTGTTGATCAGCACCTCACGAAAACACGGCAAAATAATTTTGACCCATTCGAACCCCACTTTTATATAGTTCTACTGGGGTTTGTAGGGGTAAACCTTTTTTTTCTTATTTCTGCTCTAAGATATAGATTGTGGGTACTCGTTAGAACCGCCTCATTGAGGCGGTTCTAAGGAGTACCCACACTCTTTATATTGAGCAGAAATAAGGTAAAAAAATATCACAATTTGTCATCTTAAAAATTTTCATTTTTTTTCGGCGATAAAGGTTACAATGTATTGGTATAGGCGTGTTTTCGTAATGAATTTTCCACATTTGCAGAAAACTGCAGAATATTGTTGAAAATAATAAATCATACACTGTACTGGTCAACTGACCAAGTTTGAGCTTGCCCAGGAAAGTGTTGTTAGGTTGACTGTATAGCTAAGCATTACCTTAATAAGATTCTGTAGAAATAAAGCCAATAAGCATTTTCTAAAATTCCGAAAAGAATGCATCATTCTACAGCAAAATAAAGGTAAACCACATAGCTGTTCATTGCCGGCCTCGGTAGCTCAGTCGGATGCGCGTCTGACTGGTGATCATGAGGACGCGGGTTCGATACCTGCCGGGGTCGGCAACATTCTTTCGTGGAGATTGATCACGAAATAATTTCTACACGTTTCTACACATTAACCGCTTACGTATAAGCCTACCCAGGAAAAGTGTGGATAGGTACACTGACCGGCTCAAAAACAACCTACAATAGTGTTGACTGGGCCGTCAAACTTCAATACAAACAAACAAATAAACAAACAAACATGGCTATTTATTTCATAAAGAAGTTCATTTTTATACATTATGATAACACACCCGTACAACATAGTGCATTGTTTCACATCTCGGAAATGGTTACTTTTCTGATGAAAATCCGTGATATTTTTTCTTATTTATACTTCAAACATACCTGTAGGTTGTGAGTGCTCGTTAGAACCGCCTCAATGAGGCGGTCCTAACGAGTACCCACAATCTATGTTTTGGAGCAAAAATTAGGAAAAATAATGTATACCTCCATCAACCCTCGTTTTCTCTATATAAAGTGGGGTTTAAGGGGGTGTTCATTTCACGGACTTGTTCGCGTGTTGTAAACCAAAAAACGACAAGTAACATGTACTTCTGATACAGATAATCAATTTTTTTGACAAAAAATACACCAAAATGTTCTAAGAAAGGTTTGCCGGCCTCGTTGCTCAGTCGAATGCACGTCTGACTGGTGATCTGGAGGATGCGGGTTCGATCCTGCCGGGGTCGGCAACATTGTTTCGTGGAGATTGATCATGAAATGTTTTGTAAAGTCATTCTCTCCCTTCCGCTGATTCAAGAAGGGCAGTTGTCAGTTTCTGACGAAAGAATGTGCACTGTACTGGTTAACCGCTTATGTATAAGTCTGCCCAGGAAAAGTGTGGAAAGGTAAACTGATCGGCACAAAAATGACCTAAAATAATGTTGACTGGGTCGTTAAACTCCATTACAAACAAACAATGTCTATGAAAGGCTAAACCTTGGAGGCGAAGAATACACAACAGTTATAAATAATGGAATGTACACTTTCTGGGCCAGACTAGCTAGTTTCAGCCCGTTAGGCCTCATCAGTGACACTCAGATATTTTCAAAATTCCACAATGGAACCAATGATCCTTACTGATAAGAAAATATTAACTACCAAGTTTAGTCATGTCAAGCAGCTATATAGAAATCATTTCTAATCTACTGAACTGCAAAAATGCCAGCCCTTAGTTATATCTCAGACAATACATACATTTTATGCTCTCTCCCCCTTTCATAAAAGAAGGCGAGTGTTTTGCAGGTACTACAACAACAAAAAACAACAAGTCCACGACGACATAACACGGAAACACACGGCAACAGCCGAACTATCATCGCACCACCTTTAACAATTGACCACATCATTTGTTTGTTTGTGTTGGAGTTTAACTGCCCAGTCAACACTATTTAGATAATTTCTGAACCGGTTAGTTTTACTATCCACACTTTCCTGGGCAGGTTAATACGTAAGCGGTTAACCAGTACAGTGCACATTCTTTCGCAAGAAACTGACAACTGCCCTTCTTTAATCCGCGGAAGGGAGAGAATGACCGTAGAAAAGATTTCATGATCAATCTCCACGAAACAATGTTGCCGACCCCGGCAGGTATCGAACCCGCGTCCGCCTGAGTGCCAGTCAGACGTGCATCCGACTGAGCTACTGAGGCCGGCTGACCACATCATGGATATTAGTTTATACCGTCTCGTCACGCCTCAAACTCTTCACCCTCTTACCCTCCAGCCATCAAAACTACAAGACGGTTCGACCTACCAGTTAGACCTAGCGGGACGAAACCGAAACGGGGGCAGCATCAGGAAAACAAGTCCATATGAAATAATAGCGTCCAGCATGATGTTAGAAATGGCAAATATAAGGGTTAACATTGTAACAGCTTTCTTATTTCTGCGTTCTACATAGATTGTGGGTACACGTTAGAACCGCCTCAATGAGGCGGTTCTAACGAGTACATACAATCTATGTTTTTGCGCAGAAATAATAAAATTAATAAAATATCCCGGTAAACCCCAGTTTGACTGTATAAAAGTAGGGGGGGGGGGGGGGTCAGGAGGTCAAAATTTTATAGATGGACATTTATATTTTACATCAGTATTAACTTTTGAGCAGCGACAATTGAAAACATCACGTGAACTCGTCCGTGAAATGAAGACCCCCTTACACCCCACTATATATAGAGAAAACTGGGGTTTACGGGGGTAATCATTATTTTTATTAGTTTTACTCCAAGACATAGGTTGTGGGTACTCGTTAGAACCGCCTCAATGAGGCGGTTCTAACGAGCACCCGCAACCTATGTTTGCAGTATAAATAAGAAAAGTAACAAGGATTTTCATCAGAAAAGTAGCGATTTTGGAGATGTGCAAAAATTCACTATGTCGCACGGGTGTGTTATCGTAATATGCAGTCCAACGAACTTCAATGGCTCGCACACAATATTGGGATCATGCCTCAGGTTAACAAGTCCCTAAAATGAACACCTATCTGAACCCAATTTTATATTGGGAAAAGTGGGGTAGAGGGTACACCTTATTTTACTTAATTTTACTCAAAAACATAGACTGTGGCTATTCGTAAGAACCGCCTCAATGTGGCGATTCTAACGACATCTTCTGTCTATTTTGGACTTTATACAATATACAAAAATCCCCCCCCGACCTTCCACCCCCCACACACACACAAAATGCTACATATGAAAGACGCAATTTTACGACATGGGGACGCTTTATCGTAAAGAAAATGTGTAATTGTTTCTCATAAGTAAAACACGCCTATATGATTTTGACCCCATTTTTATACAGTAAAACTTTGGTTTACGGGGGTATACAGTTCTTTGTTTTTTTTTTTTTTCTCTGCTCAAAAACAATCTATGTTTTGAGCAGAAATTTAAGAAAAATCAGGATTTTTATCTGAAACATTCCAATTTTTGGTGGTAAAATTTTACCAGTATATTTGAATAGGCGTGTTCTCGTAATGTGGTATGGCTAGTCTTGGCCCTGGAGACATAAAGGGTGTGTACATAGCGGTGCTAAAGGGTGTGCTCATAGAGGTGATAAAAATGAGCATTTGAATACTCGTCCCTGTGAATTAGTGCTTTCAAATGGTTACATGTACTTCTCTAATGGAAATTTGTGTTTTTTCTTATTCATACTCAACACATAGGTTGTGGTGCTCCTCAGAACGGCGGTTCTAACGGGTTCTCAGAACCCTCGTTTTGGACTGGAACCAAAAGAAAAGTATTGTATACCCCCACAAACCCAGTTTTCGCTATATGAAGTGGGGTTTAAAGGGGTGTTCGTTGGATCTGTAATCGTCATGGTAAACACATACACTTCAATACTAAGAACATCTCCCTAAATTATTCCGTTTACATATTTGGGACCATGAGTATTTGTTTCAGTTATCGGTAGTTCCAGCTAGTTAGGGTCTGTTAATCATTGCGCCATATCACGGGACATAAAGGGATTTCGTTTCGATTTTATTTTGGGGAATTGGAACACCTTCAGGTGAGGTAACTCCTGATAAAGTATTTTTGTCTCCCATCTCAATAGGGGTTAACTCTTAAAGGAAAGAATTTGCTCCCGAGGAGCAAATTCTTTCCTTTAAGAGTATACCCCTTTTAAGTGGGACAGTGCTTATGGAAAAGCGAACAGGAAGTCCCGAAAGTTGTCTCCCTTTTGAAAATGGCGGAAAAATGCCAGGTGATCCCATTCCCCTCAAAATAAAGTTATATTGTGTGCAATAATTAAAATCTCCCTGCGGAGGGGATTCTTATCAGTATACGCACTATTTACTTTCAAGATTAAACAAGAAGATTCTCCCTAAATTATCCTAAAATATTTATAATTTTAGTACTGGAAAACATTTTTCTAAACACTGAACAACGAGCTCGAAAAATGTGACGGGAAACATCACGAAAACGCGGCTACATAATTCTGATCCCTTGAAGCCCACTTTTATACAGTAAAACTGGGAAGTAAACTGGGGTTTGCAGGGGGGAATCCTTAATTTTCTTATTTCTGTTCTAAAATATAGATTGTGGGTACTCGTTCGAACTGAGGCGGTTCTAACTTGAACCCACAATTTATATCGGCAGAAATAAGAAAAAAATATCACAATTGCTCATTCTATTTCTTTATTTATTATTATTATTATCATCTTTATTATTATTATTATTTTTTGGTCGGCCGTGATGTTTAAAACGTTTTTGAACAGGCATTTTTTTCTCAATGTATAGATGCACCTCATTCAGGTGTGTTTAGTATGATACATCACGGAAGCCACAATGGGCTAGTATAATAACTTGTACAACATTTTGATAAACATTTAGGCGTTTTTTCTCTTTAGCGAGCTTTTGCGTGGTCCAATTATAAATTGTTATAATCGCCCCCACCTATCTGGGCTTGGAGAAATATATTTGGCTGCATGGTTCTTCAATGCAGAGCTGAAACTACATTGGTATTGGTAAACCGCTTAGAAGGACTCAGCATTTCCAGGCAAGGTGATGTGTGTCAGCCGTCCAATGCAAATAAGCATTTAGGTTTTAGTGGTCGGCAGGGCTTGATATGTCATTTCATCTCAATGTCGGGTAAAAGTCCAACAAAATTGGAAGCAACGTCTCCAAAATGAACTAAATAGTGTTGATGGGGACGTTAAAGCTCAATTCAAACAAATAAATAAATTGTTCTAGCAAGCACAATATCTAATAGTTTGGTGTTTTTGCTAAATAAAATGTTGTTGTCTTTTCTTTTTTCATCAAAAATATTAGCATATCGATTAAATATTTAAATATTTGTTAACTAACGACAGCATTAGTTTTAAACAACTGGCCTTGATTTTTTCTTGTCTAATTTCTGCTGCAAACACTGACAGGTTGAGGGCTTTCAATAGACTGCGTAATTTAGGTGATTCAAACGAGTTCTTCAGTATGCTTAATTTTGAGCTCAAACTTATAAGGAAAATAATGAGTACGGCTGTAAATCACATTAATTCCAATATAAAGTGTGGGTAACAGGGATGATTACAGCACAGAAAGGTTATCGTAAAGTTGTCATTTCTTGGAGTTCTGCTCTGGCAAATGCTGGAATGTTTAATACTACTCATCTCATCATGAAAACATGCGTATATAATTTTGACCCCCTTGAACCCCACTTTTATATATTGAAACTGGGGTTTACAGGGGTATATCTTATTTTTCTTATTTCTGCTCTAAAATATAAAGTATGGGTACTCGTTAGAATCGCCTCAATGAGGCGGTTCTAACGAGTACCCATAACCTATATTTTGAGCAGAAATAAGACAAATATCACAGTTTGTCATCTTAAAATTTTCGTTTTTTCGGCGGTAAAGTTTACCATGTACTTGTATAGGCGTGTTTTCATAATGTCAACATCTAATATCACAAAACATAACATAGAATATTCCACCAAATAACCTGGAACAGGTCAATACACAGTTAAAGGTGGTCTAAGTACTTTTATTTATTGTAAGTTTTACACAAACGTTTGCACTTAAAGCAAAGGGTGAAGGCTCTTATCAGGCGCCACATTTATTTTGTCTGGGTCTATACACGTTGGCAATGTCCTGTGTTTTGAACGATATGCATATTTTCATAAAAGTCTTAGATGGGCTGGACAAAAATGCACTTGGCAAAACAAATTTCGTTTTAGACACAATCATAATCACAATTTTTGTAAATGTAGAGCTTCGGGATCTCACTTAAACACTGAACCATTTAAAACACACTACTCGGAAATATTCAAAACTCAATACAAGAATTCATTTCTGTATTCTAAAGGTTTTGAGCCATCAATTTAAGAAATCTGTACATTCAATAAATTGTACACCTCGATTATATGGAGAAAAGTGGGGTTTAGATTTCATTAATTTTGCCCAAAATCATAAATTGTATGTACTCATTGGAACAGCTCATTAATGTTTGTGTTAAAAAGAAAGGCATAAATACCATGTTAACAATTCTCTGAAGACCCCTGTAAACCCTACTTTATATAGAGAAAACTGGGTTTACTTCGGTAGACATCGTTTTAAGAGATAGATTATGGAGCTGGTTAGAACCGCCTTAGTGAGGCGTATCTAACGAGCATACACAACCTCTGTTTTGAGTGGAAGTAAGAAAAACATCACAAATTTACACCTCAACAATGCTTGTTCAAGTGATATGATAGATGCCATTTAAGCACCGGGTTTGTTTCCGTAACTTACAGATAATTTATTAAAGAAAAAGACAAGACGTTTAGGAGGCATGGAAGTTCATCACGTGAACAAGTCCGTGAAATGAACACCCCTCTAAACCCCACTTTATATAGAGGAAAAAAAATGGGTTATACGGTGTATACATTATTTTCTTTATTTCTGCTCCAAGACATAGGTTGTGGGTACTCGTTAGAACCGCCTCATCCGCAATCTATATTTTGATCAGAAATAAGAAAAAAATATCGCAAATTTTCATTTTAATTTGTTTGTTTTTTTCGTGGTAAAATTTACACTGTATTTCCGTAATGCGTTTGTTTTGTCCAAAATGCTTAGCACTATTACACCTGCGGACACAAAAGCGTTCAAACTCCTATGAAATAACTTTCAATGAATCTCTTTGCATCAAGTTAGTTTGACAAGCAAAGAATTCTAAAACTAGATCAAGCAACTGATTGGTCTCATTTTGGAAAACACTTTGTGAGTGGCATCTGAGATGCAGCTTGATTGGACAGTGCAGGAGTCAACAATGAAATGTACACCACCTTGTGTTGTGAATTTATTTCTGTCTGACAGCTGACTGATAGAATGTTAGGATATATTGAATGATGTTTCAAGTCAGAATGAAATGAAGCTCATCAAAGTTTGAACGCTTTTGTGTCCACAGGTGTACGTTCTCAAGTAGAGTTAGACGTTATTTTAACTGCTCCACGTCGTCTACAAGAACAATTCAAAATACTCTTAAATGCAGCTCTGAATCTTTTATTCCTCGCACCATAGACAACCCAGTTTAAGCAAGAGTTGATAAGCCCCAAGCTAGCCAGCCAGTTTCTTATGAACGAGATTAAGTCAGACTTCTCGGGTATCAGTGATATTATACAATATGGCGTCCAACATATTACAAAAGTTCCGGATACAATTATCATCAGTCTGGTATGCCTTATGTCTCTTCGGAGAGTATGACATTCACCGTGGTTGTTGTTGTCAGAATCATTCCCAACATTCATTGGTATTTGTTTAGACTTTTTGAGAGCTATCCTTATCACAACAATAAAGAAGCCAAAGCTTATGGCTAAGGCAACAACAATGATCGTGTTCATTACATAATGATAGGTATTTTCAAACATAACTGCATTCCTACAGTCTACATGAAGTTCAAGGTCACCCAGGGTACCACTGCACCATAAAAAAGCAGGAAGAAATCCAACACTAACAACAAAACTCCAAGTAATACCTATAATCCTGTAAATCCGCTTTGCTGTAAACGTTACATTATGCCGAAACGGTTTTATTATAGCATGAAACCGTTCAAGGGAGAGAAGAAACAAGTTAAGTACAGAGGCAGTTATAAGTGTATATATCGTACAGTAATACCAAATGCAAAAAGTCATGTCCTTTGACACCGAATCTGTCATTAACAAAACTAAATCCATTGGAATTAACACAAAACCAACTAGAAGATCTGAAATGGCTAAATTCCCAATAAAAAGAAAAGCTTTAGTTTTTCTTAAAGTTTTGAACCTAATAAGAGAAATAATGATTAAAGAATTTCCAAGTACTGTTGGTAAAATTAACACGACGTCGATGACGAAGTACCATATCTTGTAAGCGACAAAAAGGTTATATGCAGTTGTTCCTGTCTCAGGAAATGGATCAAAAATAGTGTTCCTGAAAGTAGCATTATCTGAGGAATTATTATTGCACGTTTTAAAACTGTCCTCAGGGCTCCAGGCATTTGATGAACAATTTAAATCACTAGAGTTGTCAAATGGACTATTCTCAGTAGAAAGTGTCATTGTCAGTGTCATATAACTTCTAGTTTTGCTAAATGGTAAATTTCCATAACCGGTATATATATATACTTTTCAACTGTCTGATTATGCAAGTGTATGATATCTAAACCACCTAACCATGCAATGTGTTGCAATTAATGAGTCACAGCATAAAAACAAAATGCAACATAAGGTGACATGCTCCCGGTCTGGACAAAGACTATACGCATCGAATAAGGAAATTATAAACATGTACATTGTACGGCGTTCTCTCTGTAATAAGGGTGACATTTACAGATTAAACCACATCCAAAGTCCAAATTAAAGTAACAGTGTCGTTGTATGGTATCCATAACACAAACACATTAATTTTCTGATTCCAAAGTGCCAAACATTCTGGCAATTCATCTGCACACGACTGGGTTTGCATTTCCAGAGACTAACTTCACCTGTAATACATACAACGAAGAAAAGTTTTACGCAATAGAATTTGCAAGTTTATTCTTACTTCATTATTAGTATTCAGTTCAACAAATTAACATAGTTTAGGATAAAATGGTCACTTGCAAAATACTTCAAAAGGTACAACAGCATGTGTTACCTTTGTTCATAATCGCTAATTTCCATGTAGGCTGTACTGACTAAATGATATATGCTCATTTAAGGAGTACGGATATACATTTTACATGCAGCTCATATGTTGCCGTTTTTCACAGAACAGCCAACCTTCATGACTTAGTTTTTTATATATAAAGTGGCTATAAGCAAAGGAAATAATTTTCTAATCAGGACCGAATCATTGTCCCCGTTAGACGATCTTCATTGATAACAACTAAAACATATTATAGAAAGAGTTGAGTATCTCTGAGAATGTATACACTTTCCTTAAATGGAACTGCCTCAGGACCTACTTTTGTCATTAGTATACGTAGCTTTCAGTTACAACTGATACCAATTGATCAGATAAACGCTATAAGACTGGCAGAGTCACGCGACATAATGCTGTTCTGCGTGTTGAGAAGTTTAACTTCAGAAAGAATTTACGCAGGTTTTGTTTACTCTATACAACCGTTTTACCCATAGTCAATGTTTTAAACAGAAAATCACGGATTCAACATGTTTTTCTAAAGAATTTTAGTTGTCACAATAAACTCGTACATCTATTCTCTCAATGTAATCTCGACCTAGAATAGACAAACACACTAGAGCCAATATGAAAATTCCGAACTAACAATTATCGCTTCATTTATTTCAAATAACTTTAATTTAGGAGGCATTTTCGCCAAGGGTTGTTTAAGTAAAAAATGAAACAAAAATCGGAAAGCTCGATTGCCATTGAGAATTCAGCCATAAATAATTACGAACGTTTTAAATTTTGTACCTACCTGAAAGTAATCTGCTAATTGAAAACCTCTACTCGTTTTGGTACATTATCAAATTAAGTTATTGTGAATCAATGCACAGAACGCAGGAGGAATATTTCAAAATAATGTATCTCAGCTTCTTCAAACAAATAGTTTACTTCTATTCAAGAGTCAAAATTAAAAAGAGAAACGATCAGGCACTGATTCAATCAGATCCCAATTTCTTCCCACAGTATCACTAATCAAAGCATACGAGGGTAGGCTGAAAAGTTCTGAGCCTGATCAAGAATCGGGCATCGAACAGCCATGAAATTTTGGATTCATTAAATCCAAACCTTTATTACTTGATTTGACTCAAATGAGTTCAAGTTTACCTGCAGTAACGTAGAAATTCTAGACTTTGAAAATTGATACTAGCACGTTTTTGAGAAAATGGACAAAATCTGGTATCGTGGTGTCATCAAGTACCTCCATAAAAAAGGGGTTAGCTCCTAAGGACATTCATACCGATATGGTTGCTACATTAGGGGGTGATGCTCCTTCGTATGCAACCGTGAAAAGGTGGGCAGCAAAGTTTAAGATGGGCAAGGACAGCCTTGAAGATGATGACCTGTGTGGATGCCCCACAACGGCAACAACTGAGGAAACCATCAGCCTATTGCACACGGCCGTGATGGATGACAGGCGTTTAACTGTGAATCAGTTAGCTAACACTGTTGGCATCTCCCGTGAACGAGTAGAGAACATTCTACACAGTGAATAAGGAATGTCGAAGGGTTCCGCCAGATGGGTGCCACGGCTTTTGGCGCCTGACCAAAAGTTGACCAGACTGAACCTGTCACAAGCCAACTTGGCTATTTCTGAAGCAGACCAAGATGGTTTTCTTGACAGTTTTGTCACTCAGGATGAGTGTTGAGTTCATCACTTTGAGCCAGAGACCAAAAGACAATCCATGCAATGGAAGCACCCTGGCTCACCCCCTCCAAAGAAGGCAAAGGTCGTCTCCTCTGCAGGGAAGGTGATGGCATCAGTGTTCTGGGATGCCAAGGGTATAATATTCATAGATTACCTTCAAGAGAGCAGAACAATTAATTGGGAGTATTATGCAGATCTGCTAAAACAATCGCGAAAAGCAATTAAGGCTAAACGACCCGGAAAATTGACAAAAGGGGTCTTGTTCCATCAGGACAATGCGCCTGCTCATAAATCGGTTGTCGCAATGGCTGCTGTGCATGACAGTGGCTTCACACTTGTCGATCACCCTCCGTATACCTCTGATCTAGCTCCATCAGATTATTTCCTGTTTCAAAACATGAAAAAGCACTTGGCTGGGCAGCATTATAGGTCAGACGAGGAGGTGATAGCTGCTGTGGAGGAGTTTTTCAGGGACCAAGATGAGACCTTCTACACCACTGGGATCCAAGGACTTCAGCATCGCTGGAGGAAGAGTGTGGACAGGAAGGTTGACTATGTTGAAAAATAAGGCACTTTCACCATGGACAAACCATAGGATCTTGGTCAGGCTCAGAACTTTTCAGTCTACCCTCGTAGAGTGACGACAGTAAACAAAACGGTCAACAGGTAAACCGAGTCGGCAGTTCTTTCCAAAACAGGTGATGTGACATAGTGCATTCTTTCATATCTCCAAAATGGCCACTGTTCCGATGAAAATATTTTTACTTCAAACATAGTCTGTGAGTACTTGTAAGAACCGTCTGATTGAGGCGGTTCTAACGAGTACCCACAACCTATGTCTCGGAGCAGAAATGAGCAAAAAATAATGTATACCCCTGCAAACCCCAGTTTTCCCTATATAAACTGGGGCTTAGAGGGGTGCTCATTTCACGGGCTTGATATCATGATGAAAAACGAAACAAATCCGAGCATACTTGAAACAGCCACAGATACAGTTTATCTTACAATTATGGATCAAGGGGGGTCCATCTTTTCTCAGTCATTTGTAAAAGTATCACAGGAACGGAGTGCCATTGTGTCACTGCAAGCTAACAAAACTATCTGAACAGATATCTTAAAAAATGGCTAATTGTGATACAAAATAAAAGTGAAGGCAAAGATCAAGAATCGATACAATTGACCCACAGCTCTCACCATAGACACCACGGGAAAGAAACACAAACATGAAACAACTAGACCCTAATGGAAACATCACTAGCGGAAAGCCAAAAGGATAGTTACTTTCCCACAAAATGGCCAATAGGCTATCCAATATTTTTAGGTTTAACAAAGTTTTTAGGTTCAAAATTGTATGGACGAAGATAATATGGACCAGAGACCCTTTGCCACATTATGATATGCTTTTCTTCCATATATCTACTCTATTTCACAGACAGTGTAGGTACTCAGAATAATAGTTTTTAAAACATATTAGATAGCCGTGAATGTCAGATTAAAATGTTTTCGATCACATTATTAGTACATTAGGAGTCTAAAAAGAAGTGAAGGCAATGATCAGGAATCGATACTGTAACAGAAAGTAAAGTTTGTTTCGAAAATGAATACTATTTATCATATGACGTCGAGTCTGAGAGTGTAATAACGCCATGTATTATTTTCGATAATCCACTAGTGGATTAAATATGCAAATTAGCTAGATACGTCCCGTAACGTTACATGTACGACGTCCTTAATGACGTCGCGTTTACTAACGGCGGAATATTGACATTTTTCTAAACAGTCGTGAATAACATGCGTTTTAGATGTCATATAATAAATAGAATCTTGCATTCGTGCTCATGTATTATTGAATTTATTAAACTCGTTGAGGAAAAGGGATAAAATGCTCGGCAAAGCCTCGCATTTTATCCCTTTTCCTCAACTCGTTTAATAAATTCAATAATGCATGAACACTCATGTAAGATCCTCTATGTATACATCAACACTACAATGATATTTAAACTTTACAAAACGACTGAAATATATTTCAGTTAACATTAAAACCTATATACGAGTGTGCCTTGTGGCCCTTTTCTGGGAAATTGGCAAACAGTGCAGACTCAGATCAGAACGCGGCGTCTGATCAGGGTCTACAATGTTTGCTTAAAGAACATTCGCTTTTGTTAAATTGCCACAAACAGAAACAAACCTGACACCCTTATAATTGGAAGTGGACCACTCCAAACTTATCAGGTGGATAAATACTTGACCCCTGTGACTACTTCAACTCAAACAAGGGCATCAAAACTAAACAACAGTCAATATCATAGGTACCAGGCCTATAGTGATGCCCTGAAGAATTCTTTCTTCCCTAGAACTATTCCTCAGTGGAATAGTCTTCCCTCCTCTGTGGTAAATGCCAAAACTGCAGAGGAGTTCAAAGCCCGCATGGTGTAGATTGGGATCCAGAGGTGTGCGTTTTAGTACACCTCTGAAAGCAGATTGTAAATAGTTTTAAGAACTCATCCAGTGGGTGTGTTTTTTGTTGTTGTTTTTTTTGCTAAATTCTAAATTTAGCGCACCACCCAACTGAGGTAATGGCCAAGTTTGACCGACTCAGTATATGAAGATAGATAGATAGGTGGAAGATTCAATATATGGGTCAAAACTGCACCTGTGCGAGGCAAACCTGTTCTGAACTGAGTTACCACATACTGACAGCCCATTGCAGCCTTATCTTGATCATATGCATGACTGTTATCAAAACGATCAAAATAATTTGGCTCCCTTGAGCAAATAATATTCACTGTCTGTGTTTACCGTTAATGGCTGCCTCAAGCCTTATTATAAAGCAAATTGAAATAAGCGTCAATAATATAGAGCAATCACATCAAGAAAACACACCAATATAATTTTGACCCCCTCGAACCCCACTTTTATACAGTAAAACTTGGGTTTACAGGGGTAAACCTTATTTTTCTTATTTCTGCTCTGAAATATAGACTGTGGGCACTCGTTAGAACCGCCTCATCGAGGCGGTTCTAGCGAGTACACACAATCTTTATTTTGAGCTTAAATCGATTTTACATGGCCATAATCCTCGCCCTTACCTCTGTCGCGGTATACACTAATTTTGTTAAGTCCGCTTGAAGGCTTCTTAACTCATCAGTATAACATCTCCGAGAACATACAAATCAATAAACTACATAGATGAAACAAGATTGAGGAATCGACAGCATACAACAACAGAATTGCTGGAGCAAAAGAAAACCAACAGTTAGACTCCGAGGGGCCCGACCAAAGACGGAGCATCAGGCGCCAACCAACCATAGCCTATCAAGCATGTTTTCAAGATTGTTACGTTTCATGCGAAGCTATGCTAAAACAGGAAACAAATAATCTGAACTTCCTTGTCCTGGGCCCGAGGATATAAAACCTTTCTTCATGCTCAACTCAAGAGAAATGAAATTTATCCTGTTCATAAATTATAAATTGCCAAAACAATGTTGCTAGTATTTGATAATTATTAGCATTACAAATTTTCATGTTCAGCTGATTTGAGCATGAAAAACGTTTTATAACCTCGGGGCCTTGTCTCTGCGCAATCCAATCATATAACCATTGTTCTAAATTATCCACTTGCTTTGCGACATTTTCTAGAAACCACTGTATTAACCTGAGGGCACTGATCATGTTTTGTAGTAATAATAATAATAATAATAACAATATTAATAATCGACCTTATTTATAGAGGGTAACACATTTAGTAAACAAGTACTAATCTTCCATGTGGCCCTCTGTATATACTTTACGTTGACTTTACATTGACATATGCACGCCCCCGCTCCTCACCATCACCCCAACGCCCACCCCGCATCGGGGTTTTGGGAAATAGATTGGGCTGCATGGTGCTTCCGCGCAAAACTGAAATCGACTGAACTTGATAATTTTGTATACGACCTTGACCTTGGAGGTACAAACCTGGGATTTGCGATCGACACATTGGCTTATGACAGTTAACATCTCTGCCAAGTAATGTCAAAATCCATCCACAAATAAGAGTTATTGACCGTAAACAAGTTTCGGACCCTTTTTCATTCTTTACGTCTAAGTACGACCTTGACCTTGGAGATACGGAGTTTTGTGCGCAAGCGTCTCATGATGGTTAACATTTCTGCCAAGTAAAAGTCTATCCAGAAATGAGAAAGCTATTGGTCGTGTTTAAGTTTCGGACGTACGCACGCACGAACGAACGCACGCACGAACGAACGCACGCATGAACGAAAGAACGGACGAACAGACGGACGGTAGGACAGAGGCAACACTTTATGCCCCGTCCACCTTTTTTCGAATGTCCTGGGTACGGTGCATAAGAGACGGCCGCGCTAAGATCGTTGTGTTGTCAGAATGTTGCCTAAGAGGGTTATCTTTTGACCATGAACTTGTGTTGAGTTTAACAAAAATATAGACCCTGATCAGACACCACAGAACGCTACGTCTAATCAGGGCCTACACTATTTGCATACAGTACAGGGATTTATAGGCCAGATGCAGCCAAAACACGGCGTCTGGTCAGGGTTTACACTTGTTTGCTTACCGTACAGGAACTGAAGATTTAACCGGAGGTAAATAAGATTTTTTTTTATTTACAATAAAGTCATATTCATAGTATACAGGCAATTCGCCACAAAAGCATATATTTCAAGTTTAAGCTTTCAAGAAAAGAGGAAACATTCATGGTATTTGGCTTCTGACGATCTTTCATCCGCTAATTACACGTTTTGATTTAAACGGATAACGACATACCTTAAAGAGGATCCCATAATTGCATAATTATTATAAATAATTATAATTGATATTTAATTTTGACCGCTGTCTTAAAAACCTTTAACTCTATCACCCCTGAGTTTTTGAAGTGAATTCTAACATCTTTATCCCCGACCGAATAGGTTGGCGGTATAGCGATCAGCCTGGCGTCCGTTCGTCCGTCCATCTGTCCGTCGACAAAACCTTGTGATGGCCATAAGCCCAATAGCCTTTGAGATATATTGGTGGTACTTGGCACAATTGTACACAAGGTTGACAAGGCATGTCATACACAAGAACCACAGCTCGTCATGGTATTTGAGTTATCTCCCCTTCCAATACAATAATACAACTACCTACGAATCTTGGTGCCCTTTGTTGTTGTGGTCATAACTCCAATACCCTTTGAGATATATTGATGGTACTTGGCAAAATTGTACACAATGTTGAGAAGGCATGGTATGCACAAGAATCAAGGCCCTTGGTGCCTTAAAACTGAGTTATCTTCCATGACAATATAACCTGATGAAGACCAAAACTGCAATACCTTTGAGATATATTGATTGTACTTGACACAGTTGTACACAAAGTTAAGAAGGCGTGTCACGCGAAAGAAAAACAACTCTGGGTCTCATTTTTTTTAGTTCTCTCCTTCCAATCTAACAGTATAACCAGATGTTGCTAACCAAATCTCCAATAGTGTGCTATTTACCCAACTTATAGCAGCATACCTATGCAACAGGGTGCTAGAAGGCATATGCTTTTGATAAGACGTTATGTGTGATCCCATAGGCTGAGTGTTGAGAAGCTAAAACATTGCGATGTCTGGTTCGGTTGTTGTTACCTACATCAATATCTCATTATACATTTTATTTCCGGAATTTCATCAGAAATGTTTTTGTTTTTTTTCTTTTTCGATTTTTTTTTCTCTAGTTGACGAGTAAGGTTTTTATAGTACACTCTGGCGAAGATAAATGTCCCCACTCCCTAAACCCATTACGAGAACACGCCTATCTAAATATATTGAAAATTTTACCTCCAAAAAAAAAATGAAAATTTTCTCATGAAAAATTGCGATTTTTTCTTATTTATGCTCGTAACATATGTTGTGGGTACTACAAGTACCAACAACCTATGTCTTAGAGCAGGAATAAGGAAAATAATGTATAACCCTGCAAACCCCAGTTTCACTATATAAAAGTGGGGTTATAGGGGGTAAAATTTATATAGGTGTGTTTTCGTGATGCTAAGTTGTTTTTCATTTGCAATCCCGAGGCGGTCGTTCTCTTGCAGTGTCTTATATGTTCATTGATCATGTGATGTGTAACACCTTCCAAAAATGTATCCATGCAAGCTCGGAAAAAATCATTCGTTAGTTCAAGAGAGTACTCCATATTATAAAAAAAGTGTTGTAAAATGACGTCATTACTCTGACACCAGGTTAACGCCGGTGTTATTCATCATCCCTAAAATCTCACTTTATATAAAGAAAAGTTGGGCTAATTGGGGGAGTCTACCTTTTAGTTTTCTTTTGCTCCAGCATTACAGTTAATTTATGCTGTAGAGTCTTCGCCGTTGTTTTATCTCTGTATTGTTTTATTTTTATGTTCTCGGAGATGTGGCTGATGAGTTAAAAAGCCTTCGCTGACCGTTCCAAGACGGTTCTTTTATCGCGGTTTATTTTTGTAATGGTTTGTTTTTGGGTGTGTTTATCGCTTTTATTATTTTTTGTTTTGGATAGCCAATTGACCATTTTGTGGGAAAGTAACTGTCCAATTGGCTTTTCGCTATTGATGTTTCCATTAGGGTCTAGTTGTTTCATGTTTGTGCTTCTTTCCCGTTGGTGTCTCTGATGGGAGCTGTGGGTTAATTGTATCGATTCCTGATCATTGCCTTCACTTCTATTTTTCAATATGATGCGCAAATATGATGCGAAAGAATGAAATGGACTCTATAAGCATGTGTCACGGGCTGTAATCGGGGTCGGTTTACCTATCGACTGTTCCCCTGCCCTCGTAGGTTCTATTATGTCAAGAAGACAAGCCTGCAATATATTATATGAATATATTTATACAAACAATCAATAACAAGTAGATATGTAAACATTCAATATGGCGGTTCAATAGGAAATGCCATGAACGACATATAAATATAAATTCAAGAATATCAAATTCACATGTGGATGGATGGATAGATGGGTTGATAGATATATCGCAGGGAAACCTGAGTTCTAATGACTATTCCACCTTGTGTGACGTTATTTGCAATACACAGATGCATATGTGCGTACTGAACGTGAAGCATACCAAGGCATTTCGACCTTAAATCATGCGAAAATAATGATTTTAGATGCAGCGATACCTATTGTAATGATGTATTGTGAAAATAATGATAAACTCACATACCTGCAATATATTATATGAATATATTTATACAAACAATCAATAACAAGTAGATATGTAAACATTCAATATGGCGGTTCAATAGGAAATGCAATGAACCGAAGAATCAATGAACGAAGGTTAGTTCGGGTGGGAACATAAGTCACTGCGCTTAAACCTGTACAGCTACACTATCTACTTGTACGGAAAGTCTGAACGAACGAGGGCGGTTGAAGGAGATCTCGGCATATCGGATATAGGATATGGGAAATAAGATACTGTGAAATGACACATAAACAACGGACAGAGATCAGAATGTCATTTCACCCTGTGACATACTTCCCCGCCTTGTTGAAGGTCGTCCCGACATTCGCAAATGTAAACGACGGTATGCAAGCATGCTATATAAAATTATAAATGATAAATCAATAATAATAATAATAATAATAATAATAATAATACTAATAATAATAATAATAAATATATAATGCAAAATAAATACTGTAATGGCAATACTTTCTGGTGACAGTCCAGAAACGCAACGAGATCCACTACTAGCAACGAAACCTAAATACAAATCTTAACACACGAGGCATTGTCTCGTATGAAACGAAGTTTCGTTACATGGAGTTATACTTACTCATTAGTAGAGCACCTAACAAATCTCGTTGACACAAAATGAGACACACATTAATAAACGACGCAAAACGTTATGTCTTTCACAAAATAACCTACCTCTTCTCTAGTTTTGCCTATACTGGACCATACCACTACCATCTACATTTGTAGATAACAACCTTTTCTATAGTGATTGAATTAATCGCAATTCATACTCAAAAGACATTAGCAATTATTTCATATTCTGAAACGAACTACTAATGTGTTAAACGTATTGAGTGTTTGACCGTTTAAGCAGTGAACCACATCGTCACTAAATCTCAGCAATTGCCCTAAAATGAAATAGAGCAAGCCCTTTAACAGCAACACACTAGAATGTTGATGTGTGTGAAACAATTGTAATAAACAATTGTAAAATGACAGCAACAAAATTACTATGACGAGAAATGTAACATAAATGATTTATTATGTATTTAACACTATATACATCTGTCTGTATCTACCACATAATAACTCATGTCTCCTCTCTCACATTCACAGGTGAGTTATTTCAATGTCACCGCTTAAGTTGGTTTGTCGCTGTAACATCACCCACTGATCGGAATCCATCCAAGCGGGTTTCCGTATCTTTCTGACAGGTCTGGCTTCGCTGGTCTCAGATCCGGACTCAGACTCAACCCTAGATCTAGTTGTTAGACTAGGTGTTCCACGAGGACGGCGCTGAGGAATAACGTATGGGCGTACCACATGTTCATTACGGTTACCTGAATCCTGTTCAGTTTGCTTGAGATTGTCAGATTCTGCACAGCGCAACAAAACAGGGGTCTCATGGCAACCTTTGTCGGGAACCGACGTATCCTTCGAAACGGATCTAATGTCAGGTTGTGTAAGCTGTCCCGTGGCATGTTTGTATTTGAGTGGCAACCCCATGAATGGGAGCAAAAGATTTCTGTGCAAGGTCCGGATCTTCTTCGAGCGGGAATTATCCAGCTTTAAGGTGTAGACTGGTATATCAGGATTGGGCTGCGACAGGATGATATATGGCTGTTTTTCCCAACGATCGGCGAGTTTCTGTTTTCCTCGCAAGCCGACGTTTTTCACAAGCACGCGATCTCCAGGGTGCAGAGCTCCAGAGTTCCTGACTTTAAGGTCGTAGTACCTCTTATGCTGAGCAGAACTTCGCTTAGCTGCATCTTGCGCCGTTTTGTAAGCAAAGTCAAGCCTTTGTCTGAGCTTTCGTACATATTCTGTCTGATTGGCCGCGGACAAGGTATCCGGAGTCAATCCAAGAAAGGCATCAATGGCTAATCTTGGATGTCTGCCAAACATCAGAAAGTATGGAGAATATCCAGTAGTGTCGTGGAAGGTAGCATTATATGCATGCACCAAAGTAGGTACATGTGCCTTCCAGTCACTCTTTTGATAGTCTTCAAGTGTACCCAGCATTTTCAGGAGCGTCTGGTTAAAGCGCTCGCACTGTCCGTTCCCCATCGGATGGTAGGGTGTTGTCCTTGACTTCTCCACCCCAGCAATGTCACATAACTCGCGAACAAGGTTAGACTCAAACGTCTGGCCTTGGTCGCTGTGAATCCTTGCTGGGAATCCGTAATGAACGATAAAGTTGTCAAACAACACCCTGGCTGTCGTCCGAGCCGTCTGATTTTTCGTGGGGATGGCTTGCGCATAGCGTGAGAAGTGGTCCGTTATAACCAATATATTCTCTACGCCTCCCTTTGATCGCTCAAGGGAAAGGTAATCAAGACAGATTATTTCCATTGGCGCAGAAGAGACAATGTTTACCAGGCTGGCACTTTTGTTCTGGTGTGTTTTCCGCAGAATACACCGACTACATTGTCTCACTTTCTCTTGGATGTAGGAATCCATTGCTGGCCAATAGAACCTCTGCTTGATTAGAGAAGTTGTGCGGTCTCTTCCTTGATGACCGAGATCGTCATGAAATGCATGGAACACAACATCTCTGAACGCCATGGGAAGTACAAGCTGCTGGAACGTTTGTCCATTCAGTTCAGCCGTTCGATATAGCACATCATGCAACATGAAGAGACGATCTGAATCCTTGAAATATCGGTGATCCATTGAAGGATTTGTCTGAGTCCGTGGAGCATGAACTCTAGAACCTTCCTCCAACTGGTCAATGATATGCTTCAAGGTCAAGTCTTTCCTTTGTGCCTTGTGCCAGTCTTTAGATGATAGAGCATAAGTAAGCAGCTCTTCCGGGATATCATCTGCTATAGGCACATTGTTGGTCAATGCTATACTTTCCACAAGCGGGCTTGAGGCCGTTACTGATTGACATATGGCCTTCAACACTTCAGGGAATATCACCTCCTCCTCAGACTTTTCATCTCTCCTAGAGAGTCCATCAGCGTCGGCATTATTCCGACCGCACCTGTACTTTATGCAGAAGTTGTAATTTGAAAGGGCCGCTACCCATCTCTGACCTGTAGCATCCAATTTGGCTGTTGTGAAAATGTAAGTCAGAGGATTATTGTCCGTTACAGCCTCAAACTTACTTCCATAAAGATAATCATGGAACTTTTCCACAACAGCCCACTTGAGCGCCAGAAACTCTAGTTTATGGGCTGGGTAGTTCTTTTCTGCAAGTTTCAAGCTTCTGCTAGCATATGCCACTACCCTTTTCTTGCCATCTTGCTCCTGGTACAGGACAGCTCCGAGTCCCTTTGAAGAGGCATCAGTATGGAGCTCGAAAGGGCGAATATAGTCGGCATATGCAAGTACAGGTGGGTTGGTTAGAGCGCTGATTATTGTGTCGAAAGCTTGCTGCTGTTCCTCATTCCAAGTAAATGGTGTTGCAGGCTTGGACTTCCTCTTTTTGGCTTTTGATCTAGTTGGGTGCCCAATCAGTAAATCATTTAGAGGTCTAGCGATGGCAGCATACCCCTTGATGAAGCGACGGTAATACCCCGTGAATCCTAGGAATTTACGGACGTCTTTGGTGCTCTGAGGTATAGGCCATTTCTTCACTGCTTCAATCTTGGCAGGATCAGTATGAATACCCTCTCTGGAGACAACATGCCCAAGGTAGACCACATGGCTTCTAAACAACTCGCTTTTGGAAGGCTTGAGTTTCAGGCCATGTTCATGCAGCCGCTGAAACACTGCTTGAAGTTTCTCCACATGCTCTTCAAAGGTTTTGGAGAAGATGACTATATCATCGAGATATATGAGGCAATCTCGCAGATTGAGATCACCCATACATCTTTCCATGAGCCTTTGAAAGGTAGCAGGCGCATTACATAGCCCGAAAGGCATGCGGTTGCATTCGTAAAAGCCTAGTGGTCCAGCCTGGAATGCTGTCTTGCCCTTGTCCTCCTCCTTCAGCTCCACCTGCCAGTAGCCACTCTTCAGGTCCAAAGTGGAGAAGTATTTGGCTCCAGCTAGCAGATGTAACGTGTCGTCAATACGAGGGATGGCATATGCGTCCTTTATGGTTCGCTGATTCAATCGTCTGTAGTCTATACAGAACCTGATGCTGCCATCCTTCTTCCTGACGATCACGACATTGGAACTGAAGGGGCTCGACGACTCCCTGATAGCACCTATCTGTAACATTTCACGGAGATGCTCACGTACTTCTTGTATTAGGGATGGAGGGATATGCCTATATGGCTCCTTAAAAGGCTGATCATTCTCAAGGTGTATTTCATGTTTGACCGTTTGGGTGTGGCCAAGATCTAAAGGCCCACTTGAGAATATATGCCGCCATCGTTGCAAGAATTGCTTTGTTGCCTTCTTCTCTTCATTAGTGAGACAAGAGTTTTCAAGATCAATGTCATTAAATTCCACAGTTGTCTCTGAGGAAACAGTTTGCTGGTGTACATCGACACAACTCTTCTTTTCAGAGGTAACTGACATGTCCGCTGATCTTAACACTGTTACTTCGCTAAGCTCACAAATGGGCGACTTTGCTGGTATTGTCACAGGCTTGGCAGACATATTGAAGAGTCTTACAGGAACTCTAGCTGATGTGCCAGGTTTATTTAGAGTGACGACCCTAGGGCACACTGTCACTCTCGTCGTGCCTTCCTTTGCTGGCTCAGTCACAGCCGACTGTACGTCGCGTGCTTTTCTTGTAAATCCTGTGATGAGTTTGCTTTCAAATGGCCTGAGAAATATACTGTTGGTTGCCTTCACCACACCAACATGAATGTTACAAATGGCATTAAACGCTGTTTCCCAGGCTTCGGGAGTCCTACTTCTGTCCGCTCCTGCATTTTGAAATAAACTTATAATGTTAGTGCCGGCAATAACAGGGACGTGCTCGTTGTACTCTGTTAAAGGGACAACTAACATGGGTATCAGCTCTGATACACCCTCTATGAAAGGCACAGACACATCAACTATTACATATCCTTTGTAAGGAATAGTATGTCCACCCGCCGATTTAATGTCCAGTTCAAAGTCATCCATTGATCTTAACTCTGGTCTTGGATTCAGCTTGTCTAAACACTCTTCTGTTATTGTACTGATCTGAGAACCTGAATCTAATAATGCCTTTATCTCTACATTATTGATTTCAATTAATCCTTCATTCCCTTTTCCTATCATACGTTCTAGTATGCTGCTATTAGGGCTTTTTGCTTTTGTATCATCGTCTCTAATCTGCCCCGCGATAGAGACGTTCATGCGTTTAAATTATCACGCTTTTCAGGGGCTTTTGATTCAGAAGTATTCTGATTCTGATCTGCTACTATACTTCTTGAATAACTTCCACCTCTGCTGCGATAAGGTCTTCCTCTATATCCTGTTCCTCTGGGATTTCTGCTTGAATTCTCTATTGTCTTCTTCATTCCCTTGACATCTTTGGCCAGGTCTATCAATATCTGCGTGTTTGATTCTTTCTGTAGTTGTTGCTGCTGCATATTCACTTTGGCTATATCTTCTTTTTCTACACGGGTTTCTTCTCTCACACTTTTTACTTCTACTTTCTTATCTTTCTGACTGAATCTTCTTTCCTGAACCATTTCGTATTCTTCTGCCTTCACCTTCTTTCTCAATGTCTCAAAATCTATTTTATCTGAGACAAAGTAAACATGTGTCGCATTCTTTAAATCTATCTTATATAAACCACGCCAGAATTTATTTCTCAACATATTCTCCTTTTGCTCCTTTGTGACATGGCCTTTCTCTCTTGCTTTCTCATAAATTTCTTCCAAACGAATGCCCCATAGAGTAGTACTTTCATTTGGCTTTTGATAAGCATTATAAAATTCCTGCACTATACTCTCTCCGCTGGCTACGTCACCGAAGACACCTTCTAATTTTTCTAATATCTGTTCTGTGGATACGTTTTCTTTCATAGTATTCACCACTTTTCTAGCCTGTCCCCTTAAGGAGTTTCTAATGGCTTGATTGATGACGAAGTCTGGATAGGTGCTTGATTTAATTAAATAATTACTTTCAAGCTTCCAATCATCAAAGCAAACCTCCTTTTGGGGTACAGGCTCAGCTCCTGAGAAGCTACTAATAAACGGTTTTATAATGTGGGTTATTTCTTGATTTGCTGAAGTTCTATCTTCTGTATACTTCCTATCTTCTTTTATGTCTGCTTGTAATAATCTATCCGTGCCTGAACTAATGTGTTCCTTACTAACTTGTTCCGATGCGGTATCTAAGTTTAACTTCCTCCTAATCTCATTCTCCTTCCTATTTAGTTCTTCCTCTAATTCTCTTAAATATTTTTCTCTCTGTCGAAGTTCTTCTTCTCTCGCTGTATTGTATTCTACTTTACTGTCATAAATGGGATAGGCTTCTTTCTCTTCTCTATTTACCGACTCCTCTGGTTCCTGATAAGGATAAGGGATTTCCTTATCATACTTTATCCCTCTCTCTGTATCAGGTCCTGGCTCCCAGTTCCATTTAGGGTATGCATCTCTCTGAGATCTGCACCGAGACTGTCTTCCTTCTGTCTTTATTTCCTTTTTCTTCACAGCTTCTTCTCTATAAAACATGCCTAAAGGCTTCTTTGGCTTCACTCCTTCGTCCTTTGTCTGTCCAATTATCCTTTCTAAATTTTCTTCTTTCTCTTTATCATGTCTCATTTCCCTATACTGTTTCGGATAGGTTTCTACCTCTACTCTGTACTGTAACATCCTTTCTTCTTCTTCCATTTCCTTTCTCATTACTTCTTCTTCCTCATAAAGCATATCTAGACGATACTTTCTGTCCACTTCTTCATCCTGTTTCTGTTGAAGAAGTTTTTCTAACTTCTCTTCTTCCTCTCTCATAAGCAAAATCTTATTTTGTCTGTCAATGAATTCTCTTCTCCTTTCATCCATGGCTTTTATCTTTTCTTTCAGTTTACTTTCTTCATACTGTCTTTGTCGGCTCACCTCTGCTATTTGCTCCATCTTTAACTGTAGTGCCTTTATTCTATTAGCAATCATCTTTTCCTCGCTATCATCACCGGCAACGTTTTCAAAATCCTCTATATAGCCGGCTTCATCAGAGGGTATTCCTTGCCTCTGTTTTACGCTCTGCTCACGCAGATCATCTTGTCCTAGCATAGCTGTTGTTGGAAAAGGGCTCCCCATCAGTTGTTCTCTGTGTGGGGTTTTCACTTCTAAGCTAACTTTAACCTGCTCCTCCTCATATTCTGAAGTTTCTGTCTGCTTTTCTTTCGGAGTGCTAGACTTCTTTTTAACTACATTCTTTGATACACTGCTATCATCTGACTTTCTTAAAAACGAAGGCGTCAAAAGTGACGCCGTGCCTGATACGAAACTTGACCAGAAACTTGGTTTCCTTTCTGGAGATTCATGATTTTCTAAAGACTCTTCCATATCAGTATCTCCTAAGACATTTAATCCTTCTGGCTCTTGTTCAATATTATCATAAGCCACCGCCCTTCTATCTGTGTTTCTTAATTCTCTTGTTATGCTCTCACGCAACCTCTCAAGTTCTCTTATCCGTTCGGCATAGTCTCTCTGTCCTTGTCTTTCATCTCTCTCTTGGGCACGCCTCTCCCTATCTTTCTTCTGTCTTTCCCTTCTGCCTGTTTCATCCATCATCAACACTATTTTATTTTAAGAATCAAAACCTATATCCAATAACACTACTATTCCAATTTATTCTTCACTACCTGTAAAAACTCAACAAAATAACTATTTGTTGCTACTCTCTCCGTTCCAATATCTATAATGCCGTATCACTTTATAAGCTGTGATTACTAAAAAACAACTAGCTAAATATACGCCACCTGACTAAGCTGTATCAAGAAACTTAAGCGTAATGCTTCACTAACAAATAGCAACCAACTGTGACCCAGTTTTCAAAATATATTCTACGGTACCACCTTCCCAGTAGTGATCTTGAAAAGACAAAAAGATTCTAACTCCGTTCTATCTCCTATCAGTTAATCTACCCAGCCAAGGTAATACCACTCCTACATTCATGTATGACCACACCTGTTCACGCTTTTCGTTAGTGACTAGCCCAAATCAATCACCACTAGTCCTCGTAACTGTTAACTAAATGATGTCTTTATACCGGTCACAAAAACAAATAATGAATTAGACGCTATATTTTGACATCTTATATACTACATAGAACTTTCAACGCTAGTTAAGTACTAAAGTATGTTCCTTCATCGATCACATAACATTTGTTTCCTGTTATCCAAAAACAACCGACACGCGTTCTATTCAGTGCATATGACACAAGAAGTTTAACTAGGTTTAATAGTAACTTACTTATGGTTTACACACACCTCTATTCCACGCGAAATACTGATCAAAACAAAGAACGAAATACAGACAGATCAACAGATTTCCACTAATCGGGAAGTTAAACTATTGCAATAACAGTTTGGCCTGTGATTAACTTCCAAACACTTTACCTTCATAAATCAGCCGATTTAACAGACCACCTTCAGTTCAGCACAGGAGGTTTACTGTTATTTAAGTATTTCATCCTGTGACTAACGTCCCTCAATGTCTCTCACTTACCTTTCCCACTATTTTACTCTCTGTTTTCAGCATACACTAACAGAACTGTTGTTTTAATGCAGGTGGTTTATTACTTTCACAATGTTGTGAAGTACACCCATTTACACTCCCTCTTTTTTTTTTTTTTTTTTTAAATGCTGGTTTAGACACAAAACGTTCGTTTGTGGCAATCCGTCATTTACCTCAGAACTACACTCCGCACAGTCTTTTTACAGTGATTGTATCAAATACCCGCAAACGTGACTCCGGCTGTAGATTGAACACGGAAAACACTCGAGTATGTCGGCGAACTGTATAAAATACGAAAAATCCGACGTGTGTAATGAAAATTTATATTCTTGCAAAAAAAAAAAATTGTCCTTTCAAGCTAATAGATTTTCAAAACAATTTACCCACCTGAGATACATGATACAGCATATTTTACTCTGTGCACTGTGTTAATGTATGACATTTATACTAACAATACGTGTACACCTTAATTAAGTTTTAATTAATGGATTACAGACATAAAACAATATGCACAACTCTTGACAAAAGAAGAAGAAAAAAAAATAAAAAAAAAGATCTACCAAAAAAAAAAAATCGTTTCCGGAGGTGGATTTGAACCTACGCAAGAATACTCGACATTGTCATTGTCTCCAGAGTCCAGCGTCTATCCAACTGCGCTAGCGAGCCGTTGACAAATAGTCAATATATAAATAAGGTATATAAATAATACATACCGCTAAAACGATCGCAACTCCCTTCTAAGTGGCGAATTCAGAACTTTTTTTTTTTACTGAAAATCATATTTTCGATATCTTGACGTTAATAAAACATTTTTCGTAAAGTTTAAATGTTTGAGAAAGGTCTTTTATAATAGGAAATACAAAGTGTACCTGGAAACTAAAGGGCAAAGATGGCAAAAGGCGCAGTTTGTCATAAAGGCCGAAGGTTACCGGTTACATATTCATGAATGGGTATTTATGGGCGGGGCATAGTAATAGGACCTGGCTGATTAAAGACTACACTGCCGAGGGGCGTAAGGGATGTTTAATCTTTTGCAAAGATATACGGGCTATCTACACTTCACTAGCTACAATGTGCAGGTGACTATTGGGTTAGTAGAATAGCAGATGATATAAATGACAAAAGATGACTGATGTATATGAGTGAAATGTGTATTGATAGAATGTAAACAAAATGTTCTTGATTGATATACACGGATTAAGTGGCTATCCCTTTGACACGTCAAGAAAGGTGCAATTAGACAATCGAGTGTATTGAATGACAAATGTGTCTTATAAAATGACTGTCCATGTAGTCAAAAGAAATAGTAGAGAATCAACATGTTATAACAACAATGTGGGTACTATACGTTTTCTTTTGACAATAGTTCAAGGATCGCCGTGTCACACTCAAATATATATTTGTCAGACGCTTTGTGCTCTGCAAGGTGGAATAGTACAAGTATTTCCTACCTTATTTTACCCTTTATCCATCCATCCTTATGAATAAACATAATGAAAATGTTTATAATTAATAGGAATACAATCCTGATCTGCTACACAGTCAAGGTCAAAGTTTACACACACGCGATCACAAGAAAATGTTCCTGTTGTCCCGAAAGCGAATCACTTCAACTGATCACAATCAGTCTAACATGAAACTGTGGGCCCATATTATGAATATAAGAAGCATGTGCACAGTATAAAAAAAGAAACACACGACATCTCGGAATGTATTCAGCGACATCACAAGAAGGTCTGCTGCCGATCATGTGTTGGTATATCGATTGTTTCATTCATCGTGGTTGTCATAAGGTTGACATAAGTACACTGGCCACCAATCTGTCACGGGCTGTAATCGGGGTCGGTTTACCTATCGACTGTTCCCCTGCCCTCGTAGGTTCTATTATGTCAAGAAGACAAGCCTGCAATATATTATATGAATATATTTATACAAACAATCAATAACAAGTAGATATGTAAACATTCAATATGGCGGTTCAATAGGAAATGCCATGAACGACATATAAATATAAATTCAAGAATATCAAATTCACATGTGGATGGATGGATAGATGGGTTGATAGATATATCGCAGGGAAACCTGAGTTCTAATGACTATTCCACCTTGTGTGACGTTATTTGCAATACACAGATGCATATGTGCGTACTGAACGTGAAGCATACCAAGGCATTTCGACCTTAAATCATGCGAAAATAATGATTTTAGATGCAGCGATACCTATTGTAATGATGTATTGTGAAAATAATGATAAACTCACATACCTGCAATATATTATATGAATATATTTATACAAACAATCAATAACAAGTAGATATGTAAACATTCAATATGGCGGTTCAATAGGAAATGCAATGAACCGAAGAATCAATGAACGAAGGTTAGTTCGGGTGGGAACATAAGTCACTGCGCTTAAACCTGTACAGCTACACTATCTACTTGTACGGAAAGTCTGAACGAACGAGGGCGGTTGAAGGAGATCTCGGCATATCGGATATAGGATATGGGAAATAAGATACTGTGAAATGACACATAAACAACGGACAGAGATCAGAATGTCATTTCACCCTGTGACACATGTTTGCTTCCGTCCAAAACCTGTCATATTATGTACCTGTATATGTATGTATGTATGTATGTATGTATGTATGTATGTATGTATGTATGTTAACTTGTTACTTCTGAATAAATATGTTTAAACCAATATGATGCTGACTAAACAAAGTATTTGTCTAAACCACGACAGAACCAATGGCGAGGATTGTGGCCTCGTAAAATAGATTTAAGGCCCCCAGTATATAACTGACAGTTCCAAGGCAGTTTTTCTCTTGGTGTTTAGTTTTGTTATAGTTCGTGTTTCCATGAATGCATTACTTATATCTTTTTTATTTTGGATAGCTATTTGGCCGTTTTGTGGAAAGGTACTGTCCTTTGGACTTTCCACTAGTGATGCTTTATTAGGGTTTGTTATTACATGTTGGTATTTCTTTCCCTTTGGTATCTCTGATTGGAAGTAAGGGGTAATTGTATCGGTTCCTGATCATCGAATTCACTTCTATTTTTCATTATTTATCTGTTTGGCTAAAACATAGATTGTGAATTTTAATTAGAACAGCATTTGGGCGGTTCTTAACAGCATCCGCTGTTAAAAGTGAAGTAAAAATATCACAATCTGTAATCAGATAATATGGTTGGAAATTTGAAAGAATGCACTAGGTCACACGTGTGTGATATCGAAAGTTTTAGTATTCAAAATTACCATAGCAGCCCTGGCTCGCGCCAATCGGGGCTTAAAGAAGTTACCTGGGCTAAAGAAGAGCTAACACCGACCAAGCTGGAGTACTGGAAAACCACTTAGAATGTCTAAGCTTGTCCAGGCGAAGTGGTGCGAACCAGACTGTTCAAGCATATAAACTCTTTTGGTTGCGTTGGGCGGCAGGGCTTAAGATGTCTTTTCATATCAATGCCGGGTGTATAAACTCCCACAAAACTGGAAGCAACATCTCCAAAATGACATAAAAAGTGCTGTCGGAGAGGCTATACCTCATAGCAAACAAACAAAACCATAGCACCCTCGTACATGTATAACACGGTGAACCATTTCACCTCATCAGATCTAACATTTTTGCGATGAAAGTGGGACCCGCCCATCGGTGCTTGAACAAATATAAGGGCTGCATGATGCTTCCACGCAGAGCTCAATCTGACCCACACACGAGTACAGGCAAACCGCTTAGATGATCTAAGCCTGCCCAGGCAAAGCGGTGTGAGTGTCGGACCGTCCATGCTTATAAACCCTATTGGTTTCGTTGGGCAACAGGGCTTGAGATGTCATTTCATCTCAATGTCGGGTAAAAGTCCCACAAAATTGGAAGCAACGTCTCCAAAATGACCTTTACAGTCTTGACAGGGACGTTAAAACTCAAATCAATCAAATCAAATGTGTGCAATGTTTCCTGTTTCGCTGCAAACATGAGTACTCGTTTGACTCGTCTAATAGACGTGGTTCTTTAGAGAACCCACACTATTTGTTTACAGCAGGAACAATGGAAATAGACATGCATAACATTGTATACATTACCTTTCGCTATAAAATGTATTCATAATACGGACACAGTATCTAAAATACATTTGTTACATACCTTTTCCTTTTGGTTTTCTCGAGAATTGTCTTTTAACGAACATACTACAAAACTAAACCGCGCATCACAGGACTTCAGTTACGGTTTTAACCCTAAATACTCGAACACGTTAAACCCATGAACAAGTACATCTTACTGCTCAATATTCTGTCGAAAAAATAAAACGCGATAATTGGCAAACGGAGTAGACAATCATTACGGAAACAGGCCTATACAAATACATTATGAATATTACAGCCGAAAAAAAAACACGAAAATTTTAAGATGAAACATTGTGATAATTTGCTTATTCCTGCTTAAAATATAGATTACGGGTACTCGTTAGAACCACCTCAACAACTGCTTAAAATAAAGAATGTTGGTACAAGTTAGAACCGCCTTGATGAGGCGGTCCTAAGAGTACCCATGATCTATATTTTACTGCAGAAATAAGAAAAATAAGGTTTAACATGTAAACAAAAAATTTACTATGTAAAAGTGGGGTTCAAGGGGGTCAGATTTATATAGGCTTGTTCTCGTGATGGGGATATGCCCCAATCTGTGTTGAGTTGTGAAGTTTAGCAATTCATTTTAACCATTTGGGTCTTGTCTATTTAGGCAGACCTGTGTCTCCAAAAACAAACGGTAAATCGGTTATTATATTAGACAATAAACAATGACTGGATGCATCGTGTATTCTGGAATAGGAATGAGGAATCTATAACTCTTTGAGTTATGTCTCTTCTAGGTTTGTCCATGCAGGTTTTAAAATGCAGTTTGCTAAATAACGTTTATATTTGTGTTCCTAACTCAATAAAATTTAAAATACACATGGGGCCAGTTGTTCAAAGCATCGTTAGCTTAACGAGCTCGTTAGTGGTCATATTGTTAACACTTCTAGCAAGTACAATATAGAAAATTTTGGTATTTTTGCTGAAAAAATGTGTGCAGCTTTTGCATCCGCAAAAGCTGCTCACATTTTTTCAGCAAACATTTCAGCATATATGCCATATTTAATGATAAAAATTTTAACAATACGTTAACTAACGATGGCGTTAGTTTTGAACAACTGGCCCGTGGTCTTTAAGGTAAGGAAGGGGTAGTAGCAGAAGAGTATCAAAGGCACAATAATTATTGGAGTTATGTCCCTTGGTAGGTTTTCAAATTTTGCCTTTTTTGAAAATTTTCGTAACAGATTTTTCAGTTTATGCTATGGAAGCTAGAAAGCTCATTTGTTTAAAAAAACATGGACAATGACAGAATGTATCATGTATGCCGTAATAGGGGCAATGGTCCATAACTCTTTGAGATATATCCCTTGATAGATTTTCAAATTTTAAAATGCATTTTGCATTATAACATTTATGTTTGTGGTCCTACTTTAATAATAATTATGCTTCACTTTGTCGCTAAGGTTGGGAAGGTGTCGTGGCAAAACAGCGACTAAGAGCCAATATTTCTTAGACTTATGTTCCTGGGTATGTTTTCAAATTTCGCCATTCTTGAAAATTATCGTAACAGGTTTTGCAGGAACTCTGACAGCTAGAAAGCTGAAACATCATACAACCATGGACAATGACTGGATGTATCGTTTAAACTGAATTAAGGGTCAAGGGACTTTTATGCGTTATTGAGTTATGCCCCTTGTTTTTTTTTTTTTTATTATTTTATTTTAAAATGCATTTTACTTAATACCTTGTGGTCCTGCTTCAGTGAACATTATCTACGGTAAGGCATATGTAGTAGTAGAATAGTGAAAAGGGGTACCATTTGCTACACCTGGGCTAAGGTAATGCTGCTCTTACACTACCATGCTTATGCTATGGCGAATATCCTTATGAATATGAAAGAATATGAAAATATCTGAGAAATTTGAAATTCGCGGCAAAATTGCCGAATTTGATACGATTGGTCAGAAGAAAAACTAAGAAAAAGTGTAACCTTATGAATGTTTGCGAAAATGTCATGCATCTTTACCAATCTTTAATCAATCTTTTGAATCCTACTAATCAGCAACGACAATGTTTCCGAATTCTTACGAATCCTTTCCGAATGTACAAAAACGCTGCTGCAAATCTTGCCAATGCTTATGAATGTCTTATGAATAAAACGCTTACAATGCGTGTGCTTGCCAATTTTGTCAGTTCGGCAGTTATTCGTCTGGATCCAGCATGACCTTTGCCATTGTCTGCGTCTCAGTCTGCGCTGGAGTTGCCGCTGTTGTTGCCTTTCTTGTTCTCGCTCCAGAGCAACAACTGCATTGTGTCATAACAGTATGTTGGGTAACAAGCATGGCTAGTGTTGCCAGGTGCCTCGTCACTGCATCGGCCATTGTCATACTAGAAATGCATATCGGACAAGGGGAATGACGTCTTTTATATCGCTGTGGTGACCCCGCCTTTTGCGAATGAGTCATATTCGCAGTTAAATTGCTTGGACAAGCAAATCATTTGTAAGACAATCTTAATATTTCTAAGTCATTCTGAAGCATTTGCAAGTACTCGCAATCGTTGACAATCCGTTCGCATACGTTCGCAATATATTCTCATAAAACTACAAAAACACTCTCATCATGGAAACACGCCTATATAATTTTCACCCCCTTGAACCCTACTTTTATACAATAAAACTGGGGTTTCCGGGGTATACTTTATTTTGCTCTAAAATATAGATTGTGAGTACTCTTTAGAACCGCCTCGATGAGGCGGTTCTAACGAGTGCCCACAATCTATATTTTGAGCAGAAATCAGAAAAATATCACAATTTTTCATCATAAAATTTTCATTTTTTCGGTGATAAAGGTGGCAATGTATTTGTATAGGCGTGTTTGCATAATGTATTCCATTCGCTTTATTCGCAATGGATTTGCAAGTATTCATAACAGTTCAAGGTATGCGTTAGGGAAAACCTCTGCGAATTCTTGCAAATGTCTTACGATCAATGCAAATGCCTTGCCATCAATAAGAATGGCTTTCGATTGCTTATGGATATTTTGCGAAAACAATGAGAAAATGCTTTTCTTGCGAATATTAGGAGCATGTTTCTAATATTCGTTACACCCCAAAAACGTCGGCGAATGCCTACGAACGCTTACCAATATTTAGCGTTTACCTTACAATCAATACGAATTTTTGAAGAATGGCATTCGTAGGCTCATTCACAAGTGTATTCGCCATAGTGTAAGAGCACAATTAGGACAATGTAGGCGCAGATAGTGGCCAAGGGCCTATAACTTTCAAATTTTGTAAATTCTTGAAACCATTTGCCACAGATTACTCAGAAACTCTGAAAGCTAGCAAGCTGAAAGTTGGTATAAACATAGCCAATGACTCGCTGTATCTGAATCGGAAAATAGTTGCCAAGGGCTTATAACTCTTGCAGTTATGCTCCTAAGTAGGTTTTCCAACAATTCAGATACATTTTCCAGTTACTCAGTTACAATGTGGGTCTACCTCGATATAACTAATTCCACATTTTAGTTCTCAAGCAAGGAAGGTGTAATGGCTGGACAGTGATCAGGGGCGCATAATTCATGGAGTTATGTCCCAGTTTATGGAGGTTTATAAATTTTGCAATTCTTGGAAATTTTCAAAACAAATTTCTCAGGAACTATGAAAGCTAGAAAGCTTTAAGTTCGAATAAACATGGAAAAAGACTGGCTGTCTCGCGAATACCAGAATCATTGGTCCATATTTTTTGGAGTTACGTCCTTTGTATATTTTCAATAACATGAAATGTATATTAATGAATAACTTTTATATTGTTGTCCTACTCGATAAAAATTATAGCTATTCTCCAAAAAGAAGTGAAGGCAATCATCAGGAATCGATACAATTAACCGACAGCTCCCATCAGAGACACCAAAGGGAAAGAAGCCAAAACATGAAACAACTAGACCCTAATGGAAACATCAATAGCAGAAAGCCAAAAGGACAGTTACTTTCCCCAAAAATAGCCAATTGGCTATCCAAAACAAAATAACATAAACGATGCACACACTCAAAGACAAACCATAACAAAAATAAACCGCGACAGAAGAACCGCCCTCGAATGGTCAGTGAAACGAATTCAACTGGGGTGGGGGTTGGGGGTTGGAGGGTTGGGGTTGCTTAAATCTATTTTACGTGGCCACAATCCTCGCCCTTATTTCCGTCGCGATTTAGACAAATAATTTGTTATGTTCATATAAAGACATCCTAACTCATCAGTGCAACATCTCCGTGAAGACAAAAATCAAACAACCACATAGATAAAACAATGGTGAGGACTCGACAGCAAGAAACCACTGGAGCAAAAGAAGGCCAACGATTAGACTCCAATGGGCCCAAGACATGTAAGGGACTGAACAAATTATTTGTCTAAATCGCAACGGAAGTAAGGGCGAGGATTGTGGCCACGTAAAATCGATTTAAGCCCCCCAGTGGAATTTGTTTCCGCTGGCCGTTCCAAGGCGGATCTTCTGTCGCGGTTTATTTTTGCTATGGTTTGTCTTTGGATCTTTGTGTCGCTTGTGTTATTTTATTTTGGATAGCCTATTGGCCATTTTGTGGGAAAGTAACTGTCCTTTTGGCTTTCCGCTGTTGGTGTTTCCATTAGGGTCTGTTGTTTCATGTTTGTGTGTCTTTCCCTTTGGTGTCTCTGATGGAAGCTGTGGGTTAAATGTATCGATTCCTGATTATTGCCTCCACTTCTATTTTACAAAGTTGAAACCTACCACACACATAATCAGTGGGTTGATGGAAGGTGCATACCGTTATCACGATTATTCTGTAACTATTCATACTGAGTTGTAAAGAGTGGTACTGCATTTATTTTGTCGTGAAGTAGATACGTGTAATACGTTAAAATATTTCTCCCTCCATTACAAAAACACGCCTATACAAATACATTTTCAATTTTTCAGCCAAAAAATGGAAATTTTAAGATGAACTTTTTTTCTTATTCCTGCTTCAAAATATTGATTGTGGGTACTCGGTAGAACCGCCTCGACGAGGCGGTTCTAACGAGTACCCTCAATCTATACGGGCGGTTCTATCGAGTACCCACAATCTATACTTTTAAGCAGATATAAGGAAATACTGTTTGCCCCTCTAAACCCCAGTTTTACTATATAAAAGTGAGGTTCAAGGGGGTCAAAATTATATAGGCGTGTTTTCCTGGTGAATGATTGCAGGGAACCTAAAACAATGCAAAATAAATCTCAAATTAATTTAATTAATGTTTCAGCCTTTTTATCCCAGGTCCGCCTCCTAATAAAAGAAACACAACTACGGGTTATGATTATATTTCTTCTCAAGCTATCTGTCAAAATAAATATTCAATTTTTTTTATTTCTCCTGAAATAATTGTAAAAAAAAAATATATACACAAACACGTATTCATGGATTACATCACGTGAACAAGTCCGTGAAATGAACACCCACTTACACCCCACTTTGTATGGGGAAAACTGGGGTTTACGGGAGAAAACATTATTTTTCTGATTTTTACTCCAAGACATAGGTTGTGAGTACTCGTTACAACCGCTTCAATTCTAACGAGCACCCACGGCCTATGTTTGGAGTAAAAATAAGTAAAATATGACAAATTTTCGTCGGAAAAGTAGCCATTTTGGAGATACAGTATGTAAAATGGACTGTGTCACACGGGTGACGTAATGAAACCCAAATTATAGACCGTTTGAAATATGCTCACATGATAGTTTCTCTGTGCATACTATATCTCCATATTATTAATTGGTCTGAGGTCTACAAACCACCAACGCCGAATATCATTGTATACCTAATAAAACGGTACAAACTCATTTCCAATTTAAGATGTGACCTATTTATATATTTCTAGTTATTCTACGATTTCTGTCGGTCTACGGTGTATGTTATAATCCATTTTACGGAGCTTAGCAAATTTGAGGTCAGTTTGGAACAGATAAGTTTCATTCTTCCGTACCAGTAAATGAGGCATATAACTATTTTAAAAAGCACAAAAAATCTTTGAGAGAAAACAAACAACAAAAACACAAGACCAGTATTTCTAGAGTATTATATAGCACGGCTTAGTACTGTGTATGACAGATTATGCCAATTAGCATGTTTAACCCACAAATGTCTACTATCTCTAGTTTATCTATTTTACTCCAGTGGTCATTTCATATGATATTTATGAATCGAACCTAGGTAAGTCTCATAAAACCACAAGTGTAAGATTCTTTTATCATAAATGCTTTTGAAATTGGATAATATTGCCGAGGAAGTTCACTTGAGCAGAAGCTGTAGTTTTGTCGCGGATGGCGTCATGACTTTACGCGGCAATAACTACAGTATTTGTTCTTACATGTGTTGTTATATCATCACATGATATGACCGACGTTACAAAAGTATTTAAAATTGTCATAGACTTGCCTGTTGTTGGAAAACGCTCTGGTATGAGGACTGTGATGTATGCTGTGAGATTATGATTTGCATTAGATTCTTCTCGAACAAACACCTGTAAATTACGAAAAAAACGCCTATAGAAATTCAATGTAAACTTTATCGCCGAAAAGAAGCAAACGTTTGACATTTTGTTATCTCTGCTCAAAATATTGATTGCAGATACTCGTTAGAACCACATCATTGAGACGGTTATAGTGAATACACACAATCTATATTTTAGAGCAGACATAAAAAAATAAGGTTTACCCCTGTAAACCCTAGTTTTACTGTATAAAAATGGGGTTCAAGGGGGTCAAAATTATACAGGCATGTTTTCATGATGACACTATGGTCGTGTGAGACAAGCAACACTCATTTACATGTATCACATTGTTTAAGCTTCAATAAATAAAAAGTTTCACAGTGGTTTTGTTTATCATTATAATTTATTATTATTATTATTATTATTATTATTATTATTATTATTATTATTATCTTCCATTTTCTGGTCTATCATATTGTGTTGTAATACTATTTATAAATCATTTATATATCCACAATTAATGCTTCTGTTGGCAATAGGTATTACTGACATGTTTTGTAGTAGCTTACTGTTATCCAAAGCATTGTGCTATTTTGTAACATGATATTTCAGAAATAAATAAAAAAAGTTATTTCCCAGTGAAAAAGGGGTCTACTCTATAAGGAAAGAATTCGCTACTCCGGAGCTTATTCCTTCCTTTTAAGAACGTTAAATAAAGCGAATTCTTGTGATACCGAGGCCCTTATTGTAGATGGGTTGTTTCGTGCAAAATTTACGATAAACGCGATGATTTTGATTTTGAGATTGTAAATTGTCCTTTTTTGGATGGTGATGTTCATCGTGCGCCATCCTATGGCGTTTATATTTCGCAATTAATTCGATTTGCCAGAGTGAATAGTCATGTAACTGACTTCAACACTCGTAATAAATTGTTAACGGTTAACGGCTAAACTTCTTAATTAGGGTTATCGGTACCATAAACAACTCAAATAAAAATCAAAAATGAGTTCCTTTAAGAGCAATGAAAACATTCATAAGAAAGAAGATGGGTCATACTACGTAGTTTCGGCTAACAAAGCCTCATCAGTGACCCTGTAATGATCCGGCAAAGAAAACCAGAGGAAACATACTGCAATTTTGCGAATTTCGAATAGGCAGTCGATTCAAAGACTGATATAAATCAAAACGGGGTCCAAATAATTGAAAACCTGTCTAGAATATGAGTTTAAACCAATAATTTATTTCTGATTTCTCAGAATATTCACGCTGATCTCAAAGGACCAAAAGTAAAATATAAACTGCACTATGGTTGATGTACGGGGAGACGTTTTACGGCCGCCACACGGCACAACACCAGCTGCAGTGAAGGCAAATAAAAATCAAAAATGAGTTCCTTTAAGAGCAATGAAAAAGCCTTTTAAAAATTTTATAGACGTCATTTTGATTTAATTTCAAAATTCAATATTGAACTTAAATCTCTTCTGCAACAAGGTCTATCGGAACCCGACGTTTAAGGTGACTTAGTATATAAATTCATAAAGCATATATAACCGCAATGACTTCAGCACCCTATTTCGTAAAATCATTCTTCGATATAAAATATTGGGTAAAACATACATGTTATACGTTAGACTGCATGCATGGTAGTTAACCCAATCACGGTTGACAACTTTGCTTCCCTCTTTAATTGCACGTCCGCGGGTCAGGCCTCAGATTCTATGACGGTTCCAGCGTAAAGGGAGAGATCTAATTCATGATAATGTTGGTTGAGTCTGATGCTCTGTCTCTGGTCGGGCCCATCGGAGTCTAACTGTTGGTTTTCTTTTGCTCCAGCATTTCAGTGGTTTCTCGCTGTCGAGTCCTCACCGTTGTTTCATCTCTGTGGTTGTTTGATTATTTGTGTTCACGGAGATGTTGCACTGATGAGTAAGGAGGCCTTCATGCGGACTGAACAAATTATTTGTCTAAATCGCGACGGAAGTAAGGGCAAGGATTGTGGCCATGTAAAATCGATTTAAGCCCCCAGTGGAATTCGTTTCCGCTGACCGTTCCAAAGCGGTTCTTCTGTCGCGGTTTATTTTTGTTATGGTTTGTCTTTATGTGTATGTGTCGATTATATTATTTTATTTTGGATAGCCTATTGGCCATTTTGTGGGAAAGTAACTGTCCTTTTCGCTTTCCGTTATTTATGTTTCCATTAGGGTCTATTGTTTCGTGTTTGTGTTTCTTTCCCTTTGGTGTCTTTGATGGGAGCTGTGGGTTGATTGTATCGATTCTTGATCATTGCATCCACTTCTATTTTGACCCTTATTCATATGGGAGACAAAATTTTGTTAAAGGATTTACCTCCCCTGAAAGTGTCCCCATTTTCATTAAATGATATTCATTATTTTATCTTTGTCTACTGACAGTTTTGCTTGATTCCTAAAAGGAGTTTAATCATCTTGGAACCAAAAGCAAGTGTGAAAACTATAAAATTAAAATAATGCTAAACGCCAATAATTTCTTTGACGCGCGAAGAATTTCGTCATATCATGTGAATTTTTTCGTGAGGTACGACTTGTGGCATACATATTTAAAATTGTCAAAAATAATATTGTTGCGTGGGTCGTGCTGTAATGAACATGCTGAAGCAATAATAAGTAAATATTCGCGCAGAAAGGGCACGGATCAGCTTGTTCATCAGCCCGTTCTGAACAGTCTTTGCGCTTTGTTTCTTCGCGCAGACAGAGGGAATGTTGTAGCGAGACTAGTAGGTACGCAAGTTGAATACAAAAAAAAACTAATGCGACTGTTTTTCCTAGGATAGGGAAATCTAGCCCAATGGGTCTGAATTTGAACCGAGGACGAGGCTTCGTCGTGTCCCTGGTTCTAATTCCGACCCCTAGTGACAAGGCTGTCGATTCCCTGGTTGTAGTTCAGACCCCGAGTGTGAGATTTCCCTACCCTACATAAACAGACTCATGATGGATTATTTAGGTTAGACGTGAGAACCATTGAAACAGCAATTGAATAACAAGCAAGCTGAATATTGTTTCTCTATTCACTAATGCTGGAAAACATAGTTTTGCTTGTCCCGGCGTCATTGAAATTGTCTACAATAACTTACCTCCAGATTAATTTGAAAGCCAAAGCTATCATTTATTAAGGGGGCAGTTTTGAATACATCGCCAGTGTATCTATCAATACGGAAATACTCGCCTACATTGTCTGAAATATTACAAGCGTAAAACAAAAGTAAAGGCAATGATCAGGAAAGACGTCCAGTTAGATCCAAGGCGGTTCTTCTGTGGCGGTTTATTTATGATGTTGTTTATTACTTACTGTGTGTATCACTTGTGTCTTTTTATTTTGGATGGCCATATGGCCATTTTGTGGGAAAGTAACTGTCCTTATGGCCTTCCTTTGTTTAAAGGTTTCCATTATGGTGTGGTCGCTTAATGTTTGTGTTTCTTTCCCTTTGGTGTCTTTGATGGGTGGAGTAAGTTAATTGTATCGATTCCTGATCTTTGTTTTACTTCTACTTTTAAACCAATGACTTGAACGCCGATCAATTCAAACTCGTTTTTGAGTCCCTAGAGAATTTTCTTATACATCCAGATATACATTTATTCAGGATAATTGAGGGAATTTATTCTTATTACGTCTTAAAATGTATGTTGTACGCCGTCAAAAGGGTATTTTGTGTGCACGTATTAGAATACCCCTCAGTGAGGTGATTCCAATGAGTACACATGACACATACCTTATTTAATAAGTAAAAACAAAAGAAATCTAACCTTCATTTTTCACACTGAAGTGGCGCTAAAACTAACACCGAGTGGCTCTAAACACTCCTATAACAAACAGATTTGCATGATTCCAAAAGTTGTCCAGCCATTGACATTCGGCTTTTTTATCTTCAGTGTACAAATTTACAGTTTCTATTATAACTGTTTATTAGCGCAATTATCATAGCTTTATTTAAAAAAAGATCTGAATACACATTCAGCTGGGTACCCAGAGGAAATCATGTAACTAACGAAAATATCTCTACATGACATTTTGTTGTTCACCAAAGAAATCGTAGAGATCTCCTGACATATCTAATTGATTATGGTATCCAAGACATCTCACAAAAAATTAAGCCTTTCCGGGGCATCAAATACAATGAATAGGGCCTTCTTTTCATTACGATTCCACATCCGTGTAATATAATGCTTTCTTTAATACCACCAAAACGGTAATTTTACTTATGAAAATGTGTGATTTTTTTCTCAATTGTACTCCAAACATAGGTTTTGGGTGCCGGGTAGAACTGATTCAGATTGGCGGCTATAACGAATACCAACAGCTTATGTTTTGGAGCAGAAATATACTGTTTAGCCCCGTAAACCCCAGTTTTCTCTAGATAAAGTGGTATTAAGAGCGGTGTCCGTTACAAGTGCTTCCTAGCAGTCTAATAAGCCCGTTTGAGGTTGAAAGGACTGATTGTTTCGCTTGTTAAATGCTTGCTGTTGTGCTCGTTCATTGTGTCACTGTTGGTTTTTCCTCTACCTACTGGTCCCAAGGCTGGGCTACGCCCTGTAATTGTGACTCTCTGTGGATTTTCTTTTAAATATTTGAGATATGAAACAGGCAATCAAAAGAACATCTGTAAGACTGAAGATTGAAATCAGTGTCAGATTTGGTGCCGTTGGTAGGCTGTAATGTTTGATAGTGGCTGTTCCTTGACATCTTTTTCTATATTTGTGACTGTAGGACAGTCGAAATGCGAAATTAATTTCTGTAAAAGTAACTGTACGCCTGGTAGCTGCAACAATTAAGGACAAATCGTCTAAAAAATAGTCAAAATCCAACGGCATCGTTAGTTAACCAATCGTTACAACATTTGATAATTTAATATGGCAAATATACTTATACAACTGCAAAAGCTGCTTATAAATTTATTAGAAAAATACATTTGTATCAGAAGTGTTAACTTTTTTAATCACTAACGAGCTGGTTCAGATAAGGAGGCTTTGCGCACCATTTGTGGCTGACATTTTCTTGTCTTGTTGTGAAAGAGACTTCATTATTGAAGCTTTCAGATCGACGTCTAGATATGATATTTTGATGATTTATTAAATACTGACAACCCCCAATACCTACTCCGACGCTTGTGGCGCGTAAAATGATTTAAGCACCCCCCCCCCCCACCCAGCCCCCATTGAAAATCTGTTCACTGACTGAAATTCTTTTCACGCGGTTCTTCTGTGGCGGTTTATTTTTGTACTTATGTTCTGGTTTGTCTTTTGGTGTGTGCAACGCTTATACCTTTTTGTTTGGATAGCCTATTGGCCATTTTATGGGAAAGTAACTGTCCTTTTGGCTTTCCGCTATTGATGTTTCCATTAGGGTCTAGTTATTTAATGTTTGTGTTGCTTTCCCTTTGGCGTCTGTGATGGGTGTTGTGGGTTAATTTTATCTATTCCTGATCATTGCCTTCACGTCTATTGCGACCGTTTGATCAGTCAAATTTACCGACCAGAACCTCAGGTAGATAAAGCAACTGCTTCTGAAACCGAAGCCCCATTTTTTAGTTTATATTTATCTATTATATATGTGTTGGTTTCCTGCAACATTTCTGGAAAACGAGATGATTGTGATTTTACATTGTAAATTCTCCTTTCTTGAACGGTGGTAATCCTCGTGCGACATCCTTAGATTTTATATTTCACAATTAATTCGGTTTTGTCAGAGGGTCTAGTCGTGTAATTGATTTCAAGACTTGTACTCAATTGCTAACTGCTAAATTTCTTCTTCAATGTCATCGATATCATAAACTTAGTAAAGCAATTCTAAATAGAAATGAAGGCAATGATCAGGAATCGATGCAATTAACTCACAGCTCCCATCAGAGACACCAAAGGGAAAGAAGCTCAAACATGAAACAACTAGACCCTAATGGAAACAGCAATAGCAGAAAGCCAAAAGGACAGTAACTTTCCCATAAAAATGGCCAGTTGTCTATCCAAAACAAAATAATATAAGCGATACACATACTCAAAGACAAATCATAACAAGAATAAACCGCGACAAAAGAACCGCCTTCGACGGTCGGCGAAACGAACTCCACTGGAGTGTGGGCGAGGGGTGGGGCTTAAGTTTTGTAAACGTCATTTCGCTTTAGTTTATAAATTCAATGTTGGACTGACATGATGGTAAACCGCTTAGAAGTATGCATATAAGCCTTCTGGTTTCATTGTTTCATTGGGCGACAGGGCTTGAGATGTCATTTCATCTCCGTGTCGGGTAAAAGTCAAACAAAATTGGAAGCGACGTCTCCAAAATGTCCTAAATAGTGTCGACGGGGACGTTAAACCCCTAATCAAACAAACAAACAAACAGCGTTCCTGCATCAAGGCCTTCGGAAACCGAATTCTATGATGACTTCGTATATAAATTCACAAAAAAAATGTTGCAATGATTTCAGTAACAAATTTTGTAAAATCAATCTACGACGGCTCCAGCGTAAAGATTTACTTTATTATTATAATTATTTTTATTATTATTATTTATTTTAGGTTTTGCCGATTGATACCTGATGCTCTATCTCTGGTCCGGCCAACCCGAGTCTTACTGTTGGTTTATTTTGCTTCAGCATTTCAGTTATTTCATGCTGTCGAATCTTCTTCGTTGTTTCATCTGATCTTCTAAGGCGGTTCTTCTGTCGTGATGTTTTATAGTTTATCTTTGCGTGTATGTATTGCTGATGTTTTTTTTTTATTTCGGATAGCCATTTGGTCATTTTGTGGGACAGTTTGTTTTGTTTGTGTTGGAGTTTAATGGCCCTGTCAACACATTTTAGGTCAGATTACATATCCTCGCTTTTCCTGTGCATGATATACGTTAGCGTTTGACCAGTACAGCGCATATGCTTTCGCCAGAAACTGACAACAGCCTTTCTTGAATCATTTGTGTGAAAGTAACTGTCCTTTCGGCTATTCGCTAGTGATGTTTTCATTAGGGCTAGTTACTTCGTGTTCGTGTTTCTTTCCCTTTGGTGTCTCTAGTTGGAGTTGTGAGGTAATTGTATCGATTCTTGATCATTGTCTTTACTATTAATATGAACAACTGTACCTCGATTTGCATACAAATGTAAATAGAAGTGAAGGCACTGATCAAGAATCGATACAATTAACCCACAAAACCACGATAAGAGACAGCAAAGGGAAAGAAACACAAACATGAAACAACTAGACCATAATGGAAACATCAATAGCGGAAAGCCACAAAGCTTTAACATGATCGTTGCCTTCACTTCTATTTTAGAATAGACAAACGTCATCTTACTCTATTTATCTATGCATACTACCATTCAGCTATAAAACTCAGGTTTTACGTCCGAAATATTTAATTGCTGCAGGGTAATGGACAAAGATAGTCCGGCACGTGTACAAGGTAGCATAGAACAATACGGACATTTGAGGCTGTAACGTCTTTGAATTGAACAGCTCTCAATAATAGGATAATGTGAACCAGGGCTAAGGGCATATCTGCGAGGGATGTTAGAAATGAATTGCTTATTTCCTCTAGCTCGATATCCATGTGGGGCACGAAAAAAAAAGCAATACATAAATGCATATAGGGTTATTCAATACCTACACAACGGTATACAAGAATATCGGTGAAACCGGTGGATGCTCCCCGAAGGTGCAGTAGTCGGAACAGGAAACATTATCCTATTTAAAGAGCGGTAAACTGTGTATACTCACTGTACTTCAAAATGGAGTATAACAAAACCTGTCGGTGGACAGATTAGCTTGCCTGATGGCACGTCATACAAATATTAGCAACACAAAAGTAGGAATAAATGAAAGGAAGTGTCTTCAGGTACGATACCATGCCCCAAGATCCTGGGTGGTAGTTTAGCTATACTAATTGGGTAAAACTGTTTAATACTAATTATTGACTCTCGTACACAGAGGCAATCCTCATAGGTATGGTTTCGTATTAGGTGCCTTTACATGCATATAAAATATCAGACGAGTTCGAAAATGGATCTGATCCGATCCCCTTGACTGTCAAAAAAGGTCATTTTGACCATCTGCCAAGACTAGCTTCTTTCACTTTGATCCAATTTATCTGCAACTCTAATGTTGATGGATGACTTGCGATTTTACATCCAGTTTAGCAGTATTTCAGTCATATCAGAGTGATGAAAGGTTTATAATGTAAGGCTATGTGCAATAAAACTCCGTTTACAGTTGGAAAGATTTCTGCCTCCAGCAAGTTTTTCTAAAAATAGCCGCAGTGACCTTGACCTTGAGCCCAGGACCCTGAAAGTCAAACTTGCACGAGATATTTAGTATGAAGTTATATTAAAACCCATCAGCAAATGACGACGCTAGAGCGATGACAAAGGTTTTTTTTTCTATAAATAGCCGCAGTGACCTTGACCTTGAGCCCAGGACCCTGAAAGTCAAACTCGCTCGAGATATTATCATACCCAACATTTGTGTGAAATTATATTAAAATCCATCGGCAAATGATGACGCTAGAGCGATGACAAAGTTTTTTTTTTTAAAATAGCCGCAGTGACCTTGACCTTGAGCCCAGGACCCTGAAAGTCAAACTTGCTCGAGATATTATCATACCCAATATTTGTGTGAAATTATATTAAAATCCATCAATAAATGTAGGCACTAGAGCGATGACAAAGATTTTTTGTTAAATAACAACAGTGACCTTGACCTTGACCCCGGGATCCTGAAATGTGAATTTGCTCGAGACATTATTATACCCAACATTTGTGTGAAACTATATTAAAATCCATCGGCAAATGACGACGCTAGAGCGATGACAAAGTTTTTTTCTAAAAATAGCCGCAGTGACCTTGAACTTAAGCCCAGGACCCTGAAAGTTGAACTTGCTCGAAATATTATCATACTCAACATACGTGTGAAATTATATTAAAATCCATTAATAAATGAAGGAACTAGAGCGAAAACAAAGTTTTTTCTAAAAATAGACACACGGACCTTGACCTTGAGCCCAAGACTCTGCAAGTCAAACATACTTAAGATATTATCATACCCAATATTTGTGTGAAGTTATATTGAAATCGGTGGAGACATATAGGCGCTAGAGCGTTGACAAAGTTTTTCTAAAAATAGCCACAGTGACCTTGACCTTGAGGCCACGACCTTGAAAGTCAAAATCGCTCGAGATATTGTCATAAGAAAAATTTGTGTGAAGTTATATTAAAATCCACCAACAAATGTAGGCACCAAAGTGATGACAAAGTTTTTCTAAAAAAAAAGCCACAGTGACCTTACATTGCAGCTTTAAACAAAGTACCATAACTCTGTGACAAATCATCTAGTCAGATAGCACGGATACTATGCGCACCCCCTATTGCTGCTTAAGACTCCATTGAAGTTACGTTGATTTTCTGCAAGTAGTTGCTGAGAATTCGCGTGGGCACGAGCAGTACCCTATATATTCATGCAGAATTCATCAAAGGGTCATATCTCTTGGAAAAATCATTGAACCAAAACACGCAGGTGATATGCGCATCCACCGTTGATACTTAATATTCCCATGAAGTTTCATTTAAATTCGACCAGTAGCTTCTGAGAATTCGCGTGGACAAGTGCGGGACGGACGCACGGACGCATGGACGAAGCGGCGACAATACTTATATCCCGAAATTCTTCGGGGAGCATAATAAATCATCGAACATATTACACTAAGTGTAAGACAAAATTTGACTTGAGAATACACGCTGTCATTGACCGCTACAATAAAAATGGTTGGTAGAAGCGTCGACAAGATAGATGACAAACGGGCTTACATCAAAGTTCGCTCAAAACTTGTTTCTTCTTTGCAACAGCAAATGACTGAAATTTCTATTGCTTACGTGTGTCATGTGTGTCTTATAACACAGTTCGGCGGTGGAAAAGAAATTAGAGTCTGGTGTCGAGTCCATCAAAAATGCACCGAAATCACGTAGGCCAAAATTTGCAAAGAGATCGTTTCCAAAATAAAGGAAATAATTGAAGGAGATACCAGATTTACAGTTCGTGGTATTGCACGAAAGGTAGGCATATCACTATCAACGGTTCACCTTATTTTGAAGAAGCATTTGAAAGTCAGAAAGTTTTCTGCGAGATGGGTGCCGCATCTGTTGACTGATAAGCAAAAGAGGCAACGGGTTAAAGTGGCAAAAAAGCAGTTTCAAATGTTTTCAGCTCTGCGTGGAAGCATCATGCAGCCCATTTATTTCTTCAAGCCCTGATGGTCGGGGACTTATGTTACCAGATAGAAATAAGCAATTCATTTTGAACATCCCTCGTACAATATCCTCATGAACCATGAACAGATTTATTCAAGCTGCAACTCTAGTTTCAAGTTAGAATCATATGTTTTCATAGGTTCTCGTTGTTGCATCAGTAAGATAAGTTTTTTGTCCTTTCTTTGTAGTTCGTTATTGCAATGTTTCATTGCCAACTACCGAAATTGATCCGATTTCATGCAGAATAAAATGGAAATGGATAACCACAAAATATTTAGAATCGAGTTTGAAATAGATATCGTGTACATACCCGAAACAAGAAAGTAAATGACTCTTTCCTGTAAAGTGTCCAGATCCCTGGCTCTCAGTGAAACTGGAACTAAATCGACAACGCCCTGCGTAATGCAAAACAATAACAGTCTGGTAATTCAGGCAATAACTTCATTAGTAGCTTAACAATAATATTTTTATAGTATCCTGCTTTTTAGATATGTTGCAGATTGATTATATGCTGTCTAGAACTAGAAAAACTCATTCACGCTGCATCAGCCGTATGATAAATCAGTATATACCATAGTCATATCATCCTCTTTATTCAAAAATAAGTCAATCGGCATCCTGATACAATGCATAAAACAGATCATCTAAAATAAGAATATAGTCTATTCAACAGACATAATAGGCAGAATTGTAGAAATACGTATTCTTTTCCATAAACTTGTCGTAACATACCCGTACATTAAGAACAGCAATTAATAAAACAAAACACACCATTGAAATAATATATGGGCCCCGTCAAGCGATTTTGGTACTTATTGCCTATGCGAGCAGCGAAGGTTCAGGTGAGCCTGCGCATCCGCGCAGTCTCGCCAGAACCTTCGCTGCTCGCTCATACAAGCAGTGAATCAAGAGGAACCTTCGTAGCCCCCGCCCATAGGGGCTTGAAGAAATATATGGGCTGCATGATGCTTCCATGCAGAGCTGAATCCGGCTCGCACACTTGTACTGGTAAACCGCTTAGAGTATCTAAGCCTGTCCAGGAACCGCGGTGCGAGGTGGACCTTCCATGCTAATAAACCCTATTGGTTTCATTGGGCGACAGGGCTTGAGATGTCATTTCATCTCAATGTCGGGTAAAAGTCCCACAAAATTGGAAGCAACGTCTCCAAAATGACCTTTACAGTGTTGACGGGGACGTTAAACCTCAAATCAAACAAACAGAGGAACCTTCAGACAGAAAGCCATATCCCTGGCCCCTCTGAATTGCTAGGCATGCGCAGTTAAAATTTGTCATGACGGTATGCTCGAAGACCCAAATTCGCTTGGCGGGGCTCATATAACGCATTTAATATATTAAAGGGAATGGATAGAGCTCGCATATTTTCCGCTTGCTAGACGGGAGAGACAGACGTATGTTTTGTTTTCGTCTCTGTAAACTAAGTCCTTCCGAAATATAACTATCACCTATCCGATCCGTGCGTATTAAAAGGTTCTTTGATATTTATTTTAAAGAATATTTGTAATATTTTGTCTCTCTTTGTACCCCGCAAAACAGGTTGTGAGTGCTCGTTAGATCCGCCTCGGTGAGGAAGTTCTTATGTGTACCCACAACATATGTCTTTGAGTAGAGATAAGTAAACAGTTATGTAAACCTCTATAAGTCCCAGTTTTTTCACGGACGTGGATAGCCTATTGGCCATTTTATGGGAAAGTAACTGTCCTTTTGGCTTTCCGCTGTTGGTGTTTCCATTGGGGTCTGTTGTTTCATGTTTGTGTGTCTTTCCCTTTGGTGTCTCTGATGGGAGCTGTAGGTTGATTGTATCGATTCCTGATCATTGCCTCCACTTCTATTTTGTACATATTATGAAAAGGAACCGTTTGTAATGGTTTTCTTTAGATGTTTGTGTCGCTTATATTATTTTATTTTGGATAGCCTTTTGGCTATTTTGTGGGAAAGTAACTGTCCTCTTGGCTTTCCGCTGTTGGTCTTTCAGCATGGGTATGTTGCCTTATGTTTGTGTTTCTTTCCCTTTGGTGTCTATGATGGGAGCTATGGGTTAATTGTATCGATTCCTGATCATTGCATCTATTTCTATTTTCCTATTGGTTCAGAAAACAGTTCGTTTGTGAAAGGGCTACCAACCCTCGACGTGTATCCATTCCGCTCCACTACAAGTAAAAGCGACATGTATCATAGGGATGTTCACTTCATAGAAGCGCAAACTTACAAAGTACGATTCATTGGTTTCAGCAGTGTAGGTTATATTTACATCCGCACATGTCTGGAAACAGTCCCGGCCAATAAATTCAATTCCAAGATCGTTTACGTCTTCCACAGTGACCTTTACAGATGTGGATTGCGCAAAGCCACCCTCGTCCTAGGTAACAAGAAATATAGGGTTCATTTCGTACACACTAGAAGCTTTAGTGTAATTTTTTGTTTGATTTTCTGAAACCCAATAGGGTCAAAAAGCAACATCTAAACCAAATTAAATGAGTAAAGATACACCAGGAAAGGAGAGGATGTACAATACATCTTAACAGACAACAAAATCACAGGCATCAAGCCTACTTAGCAGATCTTTCTTCGAAAGCATGCCAATATAATCTTGACCTCCCTTAACCCCCACCATTATATAGTACAACTGGGGTTAACAGGGGTATATATTATTTTCATTCTTTCTCCTAAAACAATGATTGTGGATAGTAGTTTGAGCGGCCTCATCGAGGCGTTTCTAACGAGTACCACAATTTAAGTTTTGAGTAGAAATATGAAAACTATGAGATCTTTTATGAAAAGTTTCACTTTTTGAGAGTAAAATTTTCAATGTGTCTGAATTGGCATGTTTTCTAATAAGATGACAACTCAATTAGCCTTACTGAACTAAACAATTTGGACACAAAGAAGTTTTAAAATGCGAACTTTTATAAATTGAACAGCACCGACCTTATAAGAAATGAAACCGCAACAAAAGTACCGCATTGTGACTGCCAGTAAAGGCACGTTCGAGCAAATGCGTTTCTTATTGAAAAAAAAACAGTATTTCTTACAGTGTAGACAATAATGAATTTAATAACTGATCAGTTTACAATTTTCGTTCGGGGCTTGAATAAATAGATGGGCTGTATGGTGCTTCCACGCATAGCTGAAACCAACCACACACGAGTACTGGTAAACCGCTTAGAGAATCTAAGCCTGCCCAGGCAAAGCGGTGCGAGTCGGACCGTCCGTGCTTATAAACCCTACTGGCTTCATTGGGCGACAGTGCTTAAGATGTCATTTCATCTCGATGTCGGGTAAAAGAGCCACAAAATTGGAAGCAACGTCTCCTAAATGACCTTTACAGTGTTGACGGGGACGCAAAACCAGAAATCAAACAAAACAATTTTCGTTCTTTCATGTTTATTTTTGTCTTTAGGGATAGCGTTTATAGATTTATTATTAGCACTCCTATGCGCAGGTTAATATTAAATAGTGTTATTCAGCGCCCAAGGAGAAATGGAATATAACTGGATGCTACAAATTCATGAAAGCTTTAAATGAGTTCCGCAGTAAACTGTCAGGTATGGCAATTCGATTTAGCTAACTCACCAGGTAAATTAACGTTTGCGCGTTGCGTTTTATACATCAGGAAAATACGCTTATATAATTTTGACCCCCTTGAACCCCATATTTATATAGCAAAACTGGGGTATACAGGGGTAAACCTTATTTTTCTTATTTCTTTTTAGCTCACCGACACTTAGTGACGAGGTGAGCTTTTGGTATCACTTTTCGTCCGTCGTCCGTCGTGCGTCCGTCCGTGCGTCCGTCCGTAAACAATTCTTTAAACGACATCTCCTCCTAAACCACTGATCGGATTTTGACCAAACTTCACAGGAATGATCCTTAGGTGGTCCCCTTTCAAAGTTGTTCAAATGGTTCCGGTCCGTTGCACATCTAGGTCATAGGAGCCAAAAAGAGATTTTTTTCACCAAAAACTTAAAAAATCTTCTTCTCTGAAACCACAAGGCCCAGGTCTTTGATATTTGGAATGAAGCTTAATCTGGTGGACCCCTACCAAGATTGTACAAATTATAGTGCTCGGGCCAAAAATGCCCCCGCTCCGGGGCCCTTTGGTTTTACATGGGCTTTTATAGGGAAAATCTTTAAAAATCTTCTTCTCTGAAACCGTAAGGCCCAGGTCTTTGATATTTGCTATGAAGCTTCATCTAGTGGACCCCTACCAAGATTGTTCAAATTATAGTGCTGGGGCCAAAAATGCCCCCGCTCCGGGGCCCTTTGGTTTTACATGGGCTTATATAGGGTAAATCTTTAAAAATCTTCTTCTCTGAAACCCCAAGGCCCAGGTCTTTGATATTTGGTATGAAGCTTCATCTAGTGGACCCCTACCAAGATTGTTCAAATTATAGTGCTGGGGCCAAAAATGCCCCCGCTCCAGGGCCCTTTGGTTTTACATGGGCTTATATAGGGAAGAGCTTTAAAAATCTTCTTCTCTGAAACCGTAAGGGCCAGGTCTTTGATATTTGGTATGGAGCTTCATCTAGGGGACCCCTACCAAGATTGTTCAAATTATAGTGCTGGGGTCAAATATGCCCCGCTCCGGGGCCCTTTGGTTTTACATGGGCTTATATAGGGAAAATCTTTAAAGATTTTCTTCTCTGAAACCGTAAGGCCCATGTCTTTGTTTTTTGGTATGAAGCTTCATCCCACAAGGCCATGGTCCTTCTCCCCCCCCCCCACTCCGGGGCCCTTTGGTTTTAAATGGGCTTATATAGGGAAAATCTTTAAAAATCTTCTTCTCTGAAACCGCAAGGCCCAGGTCTTTGCTATTTGGTATGAAGCTTCATCTAGTGGACTCCTACCAAGATTGTTCAAATTATAGTGCTTGGGCTAAAAATGCCACCGCCCCGGGGCCCTATGGTTTTACATGGGCTTATATGGGGAAAATCTTTAAAAATCCTCTTCTCGGAAACCCCAAGGGCCAGGTCTTTGCTATTTGGTATGAAACGTCATCTAGTGGACCCCTACCAAGATTGTTCAAATTATAGTGCTAGGGCCAAAACTGCCCCCAATCTGGGGCCCTTTGGTTTTACATAGACTTATTCCTTAAAAATCTTCTTCTGAAACAGCAAGGCCATGGTCTTTGATATTTGGTGTGAAGCTTCCTCTAGTGGACCTCTATCAAGATGGTTTAAATTATAGCCCTGAGGCCAAAAATGCCCCAGCCCACCATGTAATGACGTGGTGAGCTTTTGGGATCACTTTTCGTCCGTCGTGCGTCCGTCCGTCCGTGCATCCGTCCGTAAACAATTTCTTCAAACGACATCTCCTCCTAAACCACTGATCAGATTTTGACCAAACTTCACAGGAATGATCCTTAGGTGGTCCCCTTTCAAAGTTGTTCAAATGGTTCCGGTCCGTTGCACATCTAGGTCACAGGAGCCAAAAATAGATTTTTTACACCAAAAACTTAAAAAATCTTCTTCTCTGAAACCACAAGGCCCAGGTCTTTGATATTTGGTATGCAGCTTCATCTAGTGGACCCCTACCAAGATTGTTCAAATTATAGTGCTGGGGCCAAAAATGCCCCCACCTCGGTACCCTATGGTTTTACATAGAATTATATTGGGAAAATCTTTAAAAATTTTCTTCTCTGAAACTGCAAGGCCCAGGTCTTTGCTATTTGGTATGAAGCTTCATGTAGTGGACCCCTACCAAGATTGTTCAAATTATAGTGCTGGGGCCAAAAATGCCCCCGCCCCGGGGCCCTTTGGTTTTACATGGGCTTATATAAGGAAAATCTTTAAAAATCTTCTTCTCTGAAACTGCAAGGCCCAGTTCTTTGCTATTTGGTATGAAGCTTTATCTAGTGGACCCCTACCAAGATTGTTCAAATTATAGTGCTGGGGCCAAAAATGCCCCCGCCCCAGGGCCCTTTGGAATTACATAGGCTTATATAGGGAAAATCTTTAAAAATCTTTTTCTCTGAAACCTCAAGGCCCAGGTCTTTGATATTTGGTATGAAGCTTCATCTTGTTGACATCTACCAAGATTGTTCAAATTATAGCCCTGGGGCCAAAAATGCTTTGCTCCGGGGCCCTTTGGTTTTACATAGAATTATATAGGGAAAATCTTTAAAAATCTTCTTCTCTGAAACCACAAGGCCTAGGTCTTTGATATTTGGTATGAAGCTTCATCTAGTGGACCTCTACCAAGATTGTTCAAATTTTAGCACTGGGACCAAAAATGCCCCGCCTCGGGGGCCCTTTGGTTTTACATAGACTTATAAAGGGAAAATCTTTAAAATATTCTTCTGTGAAACCACAAGGCCTAGGTCTTTGATATTTGGTATGAAGCTTCATCTAGTGGGCCTCTACCAAGATTGTTCAAATTATAGCACTGGGACCAAAAATGCCCCCGCCTCGGGGGCCCTTTGGTTTTACATAGACTTATAAAGGGAAAATCTTTAAAATATTCTTCTGTGAAACCACAAGGCCTAGGTCTTTGATATTTGGTGTGAAATTTCATCTAGTGGACCTCTATCAAGATTATTCAAATTATAGCCCTGGGGCCAAAAATGCCCCCGCTCCGAGACCCTTGGTTTTACATAGACTTATATAGGGAAACCTTTAAAAATCTTCTTCTCTGAAACTGCAAGGCCCATGTGTTTGATATTTGGTTTGGAGCTTCATCTAGTGGACCTCTACAAAGATTGTTCAAATTATAGCCCTCGGGCCACAAATGCCCCTGCCCTGGGGCCCTTTGGTTTTACATAGACTTATATAATATAGAGATATCCTTGAAAATCTTCTTCTCTGAACAGCAAGGCCCAGGTCTTTGATATTTGGTGTGAAACTTCATCTAGTGGACCTCTATCAAGATTGTTTAAATTATAGCCCTGAGGCCAAAAATGCCCTCACCCTGGGGCCATTTGATTTCACATAGGCTTATGCAGGAAATATCTTTAAAAAATCTTCTTCTCTGAAACCGCAAGGCCCAGGTCTTAGATGTTTGGTTTGTAGCTTCATCTAGTGGACTTTTGCCAAGATAGTTCAAATTATAGCCTTTGTTGATATTTGGTATGAAGCTTCACCTTTTTAGACATCCCTCAACATTATGCACATTATAGCCCTGGGGTCAATAATGGCCTGGGGTCAAGTACTGGTTCCTACCCAGAAAAAGAGGGTCACATGGAAAATTAGTACTAGTACTAAATGTGTTACCCTCTATAAATAAGGTTGATTATTATTTATTATTATTATTTTTTTTTAAATTATAGCCCTTGGGCTAAAAATGCCCCCCCCCCCCTGGCCTTTTGGTTTTTCATAGACTTATATAAATATAAGGAAAACCTTTAAAACTCTTCTTATCTAAAACCAGAAGCCTCAGGTCTTTGATATTTAGTATGAAGCTTTGTCTAGTGAACCTCAATCAGGAATGTTCAAATAATAGCCTCTGGGGCAATATTGCCCAGCCCTGGGGCCCTTTAGTTTTACATAGACTTCTTATTTAGGAAAACGTTTAAAAATCTTCTTGTCTGAAACGTCGTTGATATTTGGTATGTAGTTTTGTCTAATCTTTTAAACATAGACTTTTATAGGGAAAATCTTCTTTTCTGAAACCACAATGCTCATGTCTTTGATATTTGGTATGAGGCTTTGTAGTGAAGTTCTATCAAGATTGTTAAATTTACAGCCCTCAGGCGAAAAATGCCCCCGCCCCAGGACCCACTGTTTTTACATAGACTTACATAGGGAAAATTTTTAAGATCTTCTCTGAAACTGTAAGGCACAGGTTTTTGATATTTGTCTAGTAGACCTCTATCAAGATTGTTCAGAGTATAGCCAAAAATGCACCCGCCCCTGGGTCCTTTGCTTTTTCATATACTTATATGGGGAAAACCTTTAAAAATCTTCTTGTCTGAAATAAGAAGGCTTAGTCTTTGATATTTGTTATGAAACTTTGTCTAGTGGACCTCTTTCAAGATTGTTCAAATTTTATACATAGACTTATATAGGGAAAATCTTTAAAAATCTTTTCTGCAACAACAAGGCCTAGGTCTTTGATACATGTATTTAGTTTGAAGCCTTAGCTAGTGGACCTCTGCCAAAATTGTTCAAATTATAGCCCTTGGGCAATAAATGCCCCTGCTCTGGAGTGCACTTTTAAAATATTGGTAAAGTTTTTGGGAGCTATCAGAATGTATTAAATTACTTTAGTGAAAACTTAATCATTAAGAGAAATTTTCACGGTTTACCTTCATTGAAAATCTCCAAAGCCTAAAACAAGCTGTTTTATGCATGGTAATATGAAGGAAATTATACATTGTTGTACTTGTGTAGTAATAGAAAACAGAATTGAAGATAATGTTAACAATTGTTTTGATAATATTGACACTATGATTTTTTTTTTTCAGGTTCAAGGCATCATTTCAAATCCATGAATATCTGTCGTTTACAGCTTGGTGAAGAGTAATATTGGTGTTGTTTATAGTCGTACCCGGGATAGTGTTTATTGTTGCTTTAGAATATTAATGATAGTTTCTCTAATAAAACTAGTTCATTCGAACCGGCCTTTGTGTCTCTGTTGGATGCTCTTCTGACTGGTGATCAGGTCACAGGTTTGATACCTGCAGGGGTTGGCAACATTCATTTGTGAAGATTGATCATGAAAAATATTTTTTATGATCTTAAATGGTAATTTATCAGGAAATCTTTTCCACAGTCTTTCTCTCCCTTATGCTTATTCAAGAAGGGCAGCTGTCAATTTCTGGCTAAAGAATGTGCACTGCACTGGTTTACCTTTTATGTATAAGCCTGTCAGGGAAGTGTGGTTAGTTAAACTGACTGGCTCAAAAATGACCTAGTGTTGGCTGGGCCATAAAACTCCAAAACAAATAAACAAATGTTTTCATCTGAAACGAACACTAACAATGAATATCCTCAAAAGGGTGATCGCAGACGTACCAGGTAAGAAAGATGAAGGTTGTTTGGTCCATCTGTAGACATTTTGTATCAATTTCAAATTACGGTGTGAAGATTTACAATTTTCATGAAACTTGTATAAGATCTTCACCGTTCTACAGAATGTGCCGAGTGCAACTGTTAGATGCCATGTACCCAGGTCAAGGACAAAACAGTCAAAAAAGAACATAAATTCATTGCCTTTGTATAAAACTCATACCATCCTGTGACAGTACAATGTGTGAGTTATTAATAACTTTTCATGATAGATCCAGTTTGTTTCAAAGATACAGAAAATTAACACTCCATTTTGCCTGTTGCTATACCTTCATCTGTGCATAGACGGTCTCTTCCTGGAGTAAAACCGCCTTGCTGATCATGTTTTTATGCTCCCGGTGGGGAGACATATTATATTACTTTGTCACCTTTTCCACTGTTCAATGAATGAAAATTTCAATGCCATACACAAACCAAATCTACTTTGTATATAAATATAATGAAAATTATTTATGAATTTCATATTGCATACGTTTATAGATTTGAGGTTAAAGTGAGTGTGATATTTGTAAAGATATTTAGCTAATTAGAATTATTTTAAAACTTTATTTTTCTTAATTTATTTAAACAGTATTTTTTAGAATGTTAAAAAAATTGTTTGTTTCTACAACATTGACTGATAAAGTTTTCCTTTTCTTGAAGTATCAACAAGATTTGCGATAAAAGGACATTTATATTGTGTTTTGATACATATTGACAGTGATAACTGTATGTTTGATAGTTACATGTGACATTGTTATTAGTGAAAAGAGACTAGTGTGCTGTGTAAACAGAGTAAAAGACAGTCCTTGAACAACTCATCACTGTATTCCAAGGTAAATGAACATTTTTTTTTTTGTTTTGGTTTTTACGGCTCTTTCAAGATTTTTTCACTCATATCGAGCTGATCGTTAATCAGAGGTGGGCGAAAAACTGGAGTACCCGGAGAAAAACCACCTGACCTTCCGTTGCAGAACTTGGCGTCTCACATGTGACCCGAGCGAGGCTCGAACCACAGCGGTGAGAGACCTAATGATCAAGAGTCAGCGCTCTTAACCACTAGGCCACGGAGGCCCGTGTAAATGAACATTTATCTAATGATGAAAAACTAATGGCTATATGATTTTGGCAGAATCCGAGTGGACCACATCTTTTGTTTGATGGAAGAAGTTTGCTTAATCAGTGCCAAAAGAATGGAGACAGTGGCTACATTATTATTAACACGAAAATCCTAAATATAGCATGTTGATAAATTGATTCAAGTTGTCAGTAATGTGTAATAATATTGAGTTTGAGACAGGAGGTCAAGGTCACTTTTAATTTAGTAAACAAAAACATCGGAGGCCATTGAGAGGTAGTAAAGTATCAAATAATATTAACTGTACATTTTTTATCAACTATGTTCCTTTGTTTCACAAATTAATGCCTGTCAGGAGAACCCCTAGAGAAGTATTTTAATCAGGTTAAAGATATTAAGGAACTGATTGAAGCAGAACGCAAAATAGAAGTGGAGGCAATGATCAGGAATCAATACAATTAACCCACAGCTCCCATAAGAGACACCAAAGGGAAAGAAACACAAACATGAAACAACAGACCCTAAATGAAACATCAATAGCAGAAAGCCAAAAGGACATTTACTTTCCCACAAAATAGCCAATTGGCTATCCAAAACAAAATAACATAAGTGACACAAACACAAACTATAACAAAAATAAACCGCAACAGAAGAACCGTCTTGGAACAGTCAGTGAAACGAATTTCACTGAGGGGCTTAAATCAATTTTACGTGGCCACAATCATTGCCCTTCCGTCATGATTTAGACAAATAATTTGTTCAGTCCGCATGAAGGCCTCCTAACTAATCAGTGCAACATCTCCATGAACACAAAAAATCAAACAACCACATAGATGTAACAATGGTGAGGATTCGACAGCAAGAAACCACTGAAATGCTGGAGCAAAAGAAAACCAACAGTTAGACTTGGATTGGCCCGACCAGAGACAGAGCATCAGGCACCAACCAACACTTCACTGAATTAGATCTCTCTAATTCTCAGTAAGCCTTTACGCTGGAACCGTCATAGAAATTGAGGCCTGACCCACCGGCATGCAATTAAAGAGGGAAGCAAAGCCTATCCCAAACATCCAAGAGAAAGATGAACAGACACTTCTAAACAAATTATTAAATTACTGGCAACAAGCCTTGGTAACTTAGTTGGATGCCTGTATGACTGGTGATCAGGAGTTCGCGGGTTGGATACCTGCAACAGTTGGCAACATTCATTTGTGAATATTGGTCATTGCCTTCCTTCCCCTGATTTAAGAAGGGCAGTTATCAGTTTCTGTTTAAAGAATATGCACTATACTAGTTTACTGCTGATGTATAAGTTGCCGTTGAAGTGTCATAAGGTAAACTGAGTGGATAAGATATACTTTTTATTTATTTGACTGGGCCATAAAACTCCAAAATAAACAATGAAAACAGTTCTTTCCCAAATAGGTAATATCTTGGTAACCTTTACTAAATTAAATAATCTTGTCACACATTAGTGTTGAAATATTAAAACATATAAAAATTGAACAACAGTGAACATAAAACAAATAAAACTGCAATGAAAGTACAAACTGGTAAGAAAAGGTCACCCAGGAAAGGCAACAATCTAAGAATGCAGTCATCTCAAGTCACCTTAACCCTTTACCACTCAGGGTTTTTGTGAATTTCGCTGATTTTCACAGTGTTGCACCTGACAGCAACTTCAACTAGCCATTGTTTCATAATGGATGGTCTGTTTTACACCAAACTCGGTATGAATGTTCATTGGGCAGTAGCCTTTCAAATGCAACCTTTCATGATTTGATCATTGTTGGCATGGTAAAGAGGGGGCATCTCAAAGTTGGCAAAAAGTGTGTTTTCACATGAATTTTTGACCACATTTTAATCTTCACACAGCTGTCAAGGCAACAATTAAGGTGTTTGGCACTGGCCATTTTCACTGTTTGTAGCATGTTTTATCAGCATCAATTTTCAGGCATTTTTGACCCCAGACACCCTCAGATATAAATTTTAGGGGCCGGTTGGGCCATACACCCAAAATTTTTCGGGATGTGAGGGGGGCGTTGTCCCCCCCCCCCCCCTCACATCCCCCAGAATATTTTTAGTGGGGAGGCGCGCAAAAAAGCAGGCCACTTTTTTGCCCAACAAATCCTAAAGCAAACATAACTATCCAGGGGTAGAAATGCAGATTTTAGGTGGTTCTGGGGCTTAAAATGGAGGGTGCAGACACGTAAAAACACATATCTGAGTGGTAAAGGTTTAAGAAAGTGACATGGGGGCACACACAAAAACAGACCAAATATGAACAAATGGCACAAAGCCAATTCGCAAAAGAATGATTGCTTGGACACCCTGGTTTATGTGGGTTTAAACTGGTTTTACAGGGCCCCAACCCTCCCCCTCATCTTCCACTGTTGTTTACGCTTTTTATTGGTCAGCTTTTCAGCTGGATTGATGTATCCTATTAAAAAAACACTTGATTGAAACTTTACACAATGCTAAAAGTCATCACGTGAAATAGAAGTGAAGGCAATGATCAGGAATTGATACAATTAACCCACAGTTCCCATCAGAGACAACAAAGGGAATTAACACAAACATTAAACAATAGACCCTAATAGAAACATCAATAGGGGAATGCCAAATGGACAGTTATTTTCCCACAAAATGGCCAATTGGCTATACAAAACAAAATAATATAAGTGACACAAACAACCAAAGACAAACCATAACAAAAATAAACCGCGACTGAAGAACTGCCTTGGAATTGTCAGTGAAACGAATTCCACTGGGGGGCTTAAATCCATTTTACGTGGCCACAATCCTCGCCCTTACTTCCATTGCGATTAAGACAAATAATTTGTTCAGTCTGCATGAAGGCCTCCTAACTCATCAGTTCAACATCTCCTTGATTTTGTTTTGTTTGTTTGATTTGAGGTTTAACATCCCCGTCAACACTGTAAAGGTCATTTTGGAGACATTGCTTCCAATTTTGTCGGACTTTTACCCGACATTGAGATGAAATGACATCTCAAGCCCTGTCGCCCAATGAAACCAATAGGATTTATGAGCCTCGCACCGCCGTTCCTGGACATGCTTAGATCCTCTAAGAGGTTTACCAGTACTAGTGTGCGGGCGGGATTTAGCTCTGCGTGGAAGCATCGTGCAGCCCATATATTTCTTCAAACCCCTATGGGCGGGGGCGGACAACATCTCCTTGAACACAAAAAGAAACGAACAACCACAGAGATGAAACAACGGTGAGGACTTGACAGCAAGAAACCACTGAGATGCTGGAGCAAAAGAAAACCAACAGTTAGACTCCGATGGAGAGCTATCATATTGTTTTACTGATTTCCCTGTTAAATTACTTAGAACCAGTGAAAAAAAAAAACATTCTGTTTTACAAAAACTCATCTAGTATAACCATGATTTAGATTAAGTTTCATATATATATACCAGTTCCCCTTAAATATCTATTTCCATTTAAAGAGGACACCTACTTCTATATATTTCAGGTTGAGGCATGCCACGTAAGAAAAACTGGAAAAAGTCGTTGGCAAAGACAGTGATGAGGGCTGATGGTAGCAGCCCCGGGTTATTTTTCGCAGATGTGGGCCTGACCCCCCTCACAGATCATGGAGGATCTAAGCCCCAATCGCTTGCAGCGATGGGGACATCTGTGCCAGGGTCAGATAGTTTGTCAGATGGGGGTATGACCTGCCCCAAAGTGTCATCTGACGCAGGGTCTCTAGATACTTCAGATGTGGGTATGACCTGCCTCAGCGTATCATCTGATGCTTCAGTTATGAAAAGTACAAAAGACAAAGAAATGAAAAGTACAATTGACAAAGATATGAAAAGTACAATTGACAAAGATATGGAAAAATCTGTTGCCTCAGTTTTGCAATGTACAAATGAAAAAGATATTAAAACAAAACAACAAGTACGAAATTCCAAAGTTTTGCAAAGAACAGATTACAATGATATCAGCAGAATACAGCTAGTACAAAATTCCAAAATCCAGTCACCAATAGAGATTACAAACACTGTATTGTCAAGCTCTACACAAAGTGACGAAGAAATTATGCACACTGCCTTTCCTTTAACAGAACAAACTGATACAATGCTATGGAAGCCTTCTAATGGTCCATTTAACTCTGTCAAATTTGAACTGGGATCTTTTCACCAAGGTTCTGAAATATTTAGCAGTGAGTCCAGAGGATGTCAATGCACTGCAAATGCACTTTGTTCATTAATATATGCAACATACGCAGACATTTCTTGTAGTACAGATCTAGACAGCATTCTTTTAGCTGGAGATTGTCTGTATAATAAGATCATAGATGAATTAAAGACAAAAGGTAAATTCAGAAGTAAGTTACTTTGCTTTGATGAACTTCCAAGATTAGTTTCAATTTTAAACAAAGAAGTTGTTGTGAAAACATCTCCAGTTGTGACAGGTCTTTGCACAGAACAGGTTGTCAGTACCAATTTACCTACTCTTCACCAAGCATTGTATACTACTTTACAATGTTCTTCAAGTGTTTTATTAATGATCGGTTCTGTTTGTACCTCTGTGTTCAAGAGAGATTGCAAATACTTTATATTTGATTCACATTCACATGGTTTCAATGGGTTATCTGTTCCAGATAAAAAATCATTACTAGCTGCTTTCAATTGTTTAGATGATCTTGTTGCATTTTTATATGCGTTGTTTGAAAGTATGATGATTTCAATTTCCACACAGTTTGAAATTCTTCCTGTAGACTTGACTTATCTAATCTTGAGCATAACACTGTATTGGATATTCAAAATCATGCAGAGTGTGATACTGACACTTCACGTGACTATGCTTGGAAATCTGTAACATACAAAAGAAAGGTGTCTGAAAGCCATACGAGTCATGCACATGGAAGAGAAGACTTTTTTGCTGATTCAAGCATTGGAAATCATGAAACACTTATTGGAAAATACTTTAAGGATCAAAAGCATAAACTTGAAGAGAAGACAGGAATTAGAACAAAGGTAACTAAAAATCAAAATATTAGGAACAAAGAAATTATGATAAATAAGAAAAACGCAGCAGAAAGAAAAGAATATATGAGAGTTTATATGCAGAAACGAAGGCAAGACTCTAACTTCAAGGTAAAAGACAAAAATTATACTCTTAAATCAAAGCAGAGTGCCAGACAATGTGAAGAATACCAAAAAAAAGATAGAGAATATTCACTCAAATCTAAGCAGAGTGCTAGACAATCTGAAGTATACCAAAAAAAAGATAGAGAATATACACGCAAATCTATGCACATTGCTAGACAATCTGAAGAATACCAAAAAAAAAGATAGAGAATATTCACTCAAACCTAAGCAGAGTGCTAGACAATCTGAAGAATACCAAAAAAAAAATAGAGAATATTCACTCAAATCTAAGCAGAGTGCTAGACAATCTGAAGTATACCAAAAAAAAGATAGAGAATATACACGCAAATCTATGCACATTGCTAGACAATCTGAAGAATACCAAAAAAAAGATAGAGAATATTCACTCAAATCTAAGCAGATTGCTAGACAATCTGAAGAATACCAAAAAAAAAGATAGAGAATATTCACTCAAATCTAAGCAGAGTGCTAGACAATCTGAAGTATACCAAAAAAAAAGATAGAGAATATACACGCAAATCTATGCACATTGCTAGACAATCTGAAGAATACCAAAAAAAGATAGAGAATATTCACTCAAATCTAAGCAGAGTGCTAGACAATCAGAAGAATACCGGAGAAAAGACAAAGTTATGACAAAAGCATGTCAGAGAAGAGCAAGATTGATAGATGAATACAAAAAATGGGAATGTGAAAAGAAAAAAGACTCTCGAGAATGCCATGAATTCAAACAAAAAGAAATTGAAATACAAAATCGGTCAAAGAGGAAGGCAAGGTCAGATGCATACATATTAGAACAAGAAAGGTTTGCAAAACAACAATGGAGATTAAATGAAAGAAACAAGAAAGCTGAAAACATTATAGACTGTAAAAGAAAAGCTACCAAGCGTAAAGATCCATCCTTTTCACAAGCTGAAAATATAACCAGAAAGCGCAGAAAATGTGGTAGTGATATTGATGTTTGTATTGAAAAGTTTCACAAGAATATATCAATTGGACCTGTCTATATATGTAGTTGTTGTCAACAGACATGGTTTGAAGAGACTGTATCAAAAGCTATAACATTTGTTTCTAAAGACAAGGAAAATTACTTAACAGGGTGAAATCAGTCAATGAAGAAGAATGGATATGCTGTACATGCAAAGACAATATTAAGTGTGGTAAAGTCCCAAAATTGTCTGTTGTAAACGGAATGAAGTGGCCACCAAAACCAAAAGAATTGGAGCTGTTTCCACTTGAAGAACGCCTTATTGCTTTACGTATACCATTCATGCAGATGAGAGAACTACCTAGAGGTCGCCAGTTATCAGTAAAAGGAAATGTTGTTAATGTACCTGTTGACATTCAACCAGTTGTAAATGCTTTACCTAGGCCTTTTGATGAAAATGTTACAGTTGCAGTGAAATTAAAGAAGAAGATGTCATTTAAGTCATATGTTTTCTCAGAAAATGTTCGACCATATCATGTGCTTTGTGCTTTGCATTGGCTAATGAGTGGTAGTGAATTGTACAAAACGCAAATGTTGAAATAGACCAGCAGTGGTTAAAGAGAATCACAGAAGAAAGTAATGAAACACTGCATGCATTTTTTGAATCACAGAAAAAAAAACCTGCTCTGAAACAAATAATGATGATTCTGATGGTGTTTTGGATGAAAGTCTTCAGGATAGTCCATGTTATCAGAACCAAGCTGAGGTTATACATAATTTTTTTGAGTTGTGTACAAAAGATGTTCAAAGTATGATATTATTGATTCTGATGGTGTTGTTAGTGAAATGTGTAACAATTATCCAAATGATCAGTTAGAAAAAAATGATGATATTTCAAATCACAACACACCTCATGTCGAAGAACTGTATGATTCAGATGCAGAAGAAATCGCACAAGAAAATGTGGGAAATATTGACACTCTATTGGATGATGCAGATCTTGAAAACAGAAATTCTACATTCACATTTGCTCCTGGAGAAGGTCAAAGGCCACTCAGTATATTTCAAGATAAAGATTCAGAATATCTTTGTTTTCCAACCATATTTTGTGGGCAGAGGCGCATAGCTAATGATGATAGAAAAGTGCCTGTACATTATAGTGATATTGCAAAATGGGAAATGAGAAGCCAAGATAGGCGTGCTGCTAACAGTGTACCCAATATATTTTTAAACTGAAAAAAATACAAATGAAGCAACTGAACGATAAAGCAAACCTTGCTGTTAGAAGGTGTCAAACGGGAACAAATAATATTACTGCTGTACAAGCAAGAAACTCAGAGTGTATTGACAGTATTGTAAAAAATGATGAAGGTTACTATTTGTTTAAACAGCTAAGAAATTCGCCAGGATATTTAGAATCTAGAAAAAAAGATGTTTATGCTATGATTCGTCAGTTGGGTTTGCCAACTTGGTTTATGTCATTGTCCTCGGCTGATACAAGATGGATTGAGCTTTTGAAAATGCTAGCTACCTTAAATAAAAATTTCAACTACACTGATGATCAAATTGAAAACTTGGCATGGGAACAAAAGATAAAACTTATTCAATCGGATCAAGTCACTTGTTCTAGATATTTCGAGCATAGAGTTAAAGAATTCATCAACACAGTTCTAAAGAGTGAGCATGAACCTCTTGGAAAAGTTGTTGATTACTTTTTTAGAGTGGAATTTCAGCAACGTGGATCGCCACACATTCATATGATTGTATGGGTACAGAATGCACCAAAATTCAATGTGGATTCGGATGTAGAGTTGGCTGCTTATGTGGATCAGTATTTGAAATGTTCTATAGATAATTCACATCTTCGTCATTTAATAGAACTTCAAATTCACAAACATTCTAGAACATGTAGAAAACGAGAAGATAAAATCTGTCGATTTGGTTATCCTTTGCCACCTCTTTCCAAAACTATGGTCTTACAGCCTCTCAAAACTGAAAAAGACAAGTATTATAAATTGTACCAAAACTTACAGAAAACAATGAACAGTAAGAAAGATGGATATGATATGTCTTATGAGGAGTTTCTGACAAGTGTTGTCCGAATGAGTGAGGAAGAATATATTAAATGTATCAGAAGTTCTTTAAACTCTTCAAAAGTGTTTTTGAAAAGAAAACCAAGTGAAATCCGTGTAAATTTGTACAATGATAGTGTGTTAAAAGCTTGGAAGGCAAACATTGATATACAATTTGTGTTAGATCCATATGCTTGTGCTATGTATATAGTTTCATATATTAGTAAATCTCAAAGAGGGATGAGTAATTTGTTGCATGCAGCTGCAAAAGAAGCAAGGAAAGGCAATATGGATCTCAAAAGACAAGTTAGACATATTGGAAATGTGTTTTCAAACAGTGTTGAAGTAAGTGCACAAGAGGCAGTTTATTTGGTACTGCAAATGCCATTGACTAAAAGTTCAAGGAGTGTTGTCTTCATAAATACGTCACTTCCAACCCAGAGAGTACAGTTACTGAAACCAAAGTCAGTACTTGATGAATTGCCGGCAGATTCGACAGATATAATGTCAGACAATAAAATTAAAAGATACTCGAAGCGTCCCAAACCATTGGAAAAGTATTGCTTAGCCGATTATGTGTCTGAGTTAGAAGTCATTTACCCATAAGGACATAATGATAGTAGAGATGAGGAGGAGCAAGATTATGAGAAAGATGCAGAAGTGTCAGATGAAGAATGCTTTGGTGATGGTGAAACTATTTTAACTTTAAAGAATGGCATAAAAATCAAACGATGTCGTAATTCTAAAATAATAAGGTATGTGAGATTCAATCGCAAAACAGATGAAGAGAACTATTATAGAGAGAAACTTCTACTTTTTCACCCATGGAGAAATGAAGAGACTGACTTACTTGGAAATTTTAGAACATATAAAGAACACTATGAGTCAATGAAGCATGTGATAGATCATAAATGTTCCACTTACGAACATTATGCTGAAGAGTTGGAATTAGCAAGAGATTTAGCAGAAATTGAATATGATGCATTCGATGATATTGCTCCAAGTACACAACAAGTTGAAGGTGATGATGCTGAAATTGAACCAATTCAGTCTGAAGAGTTTATATATTTTAATCCTGATAGAATTGAGCATAGAGACTATGATATAGGGACTGAAATTGGATGTTACGTTTCTGCACCTCAAATTGATGTGAATGAAAATATTCATTCAGATATTGATTACAGAAAGCTCCTGCAGTGTTTAAATAGTAAACAAAAACAGTTTTACTATCATGTGATTCACTGGATTAAAACAAAAGATGCCCCCTTATATGCATTTCTTTCTGGTGGAGCTGGTGTTGGAAAAAGTCTAGTTATTCGAGCATTGTATCAGACTTTGTTTAGAATATTAAATCTGAAAGAAGGAGAAGATGCGGATCACACAAGGGTTCTTCTTTGTGCATTTACAGGAAAAGCAGCATTTAATATTAATTTTTCTACCATCTCATCTGCATTTAAACAAAAGTATAAGCAATCGGATCAAACATTAACCTGTGACAGTCTGAATACCTTTAGATCAAAATACCGTGATTTGTCAGTTGTGATTATTGATGAAATTTCAATGGTTAGTAATTCTATGTTGAATTTTATTGATCAGAGACTTCAAGCATTGAAAGGAACAAGAACACCTTTTGGTGGTGTTAGCATTATTGCTGTTGGTGATCTTTATCAGTTGAAACCAGTGAGTGGTGATTGGATATTTAATGACATGAAACATGATGCAGCTGCTTTATCACAAAATCTCTGGAAAGACTTATTTACCATGTTTGAACTAACAGAAATTATGAGACAAAAAGATGACCTTGAATTTGCAGAATTGTTAAATAGATTAAGGATCAATGCCTTGACTGCTGAAGACAAGAATAGGTTTAAGCAATGTGAAGTAACTAAAAAAGATACTGAGTATCAGAAAAATGCGCCTCACCTCTTTGCAGAAAACTATTTCATGCATGTTTTTAGTGATGAAATTATAAGAAATATGGCAACAGAAAAGGTTGAAATACCATGCATGGATACATATGTCTCACCTAAGTTATCTAAAGAAAAGATAGACTGTGCACTCAAGAATCTAAAGAATGTAACAGATTCAAACCAAACAGCAAATTTACATTGCTCGTTAACAGTTGTTGTTGACATGATTTATGATTTAACAATAAACATAAAAACAGAAGATGGACTAGCAAATGGAGCATCATGTGTAGTTAAGTTTATTGAGTATAAACTACAAACCACACGACGTCCAAGCATAATTTGGGTCCAGTTTGATGACAAAAAAGCAGGAATGGAAACAAGAATCAAATACCAAAACAGGGGACTGTATCATAGCAATATTGATGAAAATTGGACACCAATTTTTGGTGTCAACAGGTCATTTACTTACAACAGAAAGACCTTTCAGAGAGTTCAATTCCCTTTGCAACCTTCTGCAGGGCGTTCAGTACATAGAGCACAAGGTAGTACCCTTGAAAGAGTTGTTATTGACTTATCACAACGTAAAACCCGCAAAGTTCCACATTTACACTATGTAGCACTCAGCAGGGTAAGGTCAATTGAAAAGCTTCAGATCCTTAACTTCAATGAGAAAGCATTACACGTTGATGATCAGGTTAAGACGGAAATGCAGCGATTGCATGAAACAGCAATGCTTCAGCTGTGTGATACATCTTTAGAATTGATAGATCCAGTTTCGCATTTCAAAGTTGCTTTCAATACTTGTAGATCCTTGAATCTTCATTTTGATGATGTTAGACATGACAAAAATCTGTTGTCAACGCACATATTTGGATTAGCAGAAACACGACTACATCAGCCTGATAATGATAGTGATTATGTGATAGAAGGCCATTGTTTGACAAGAAATGACCAAATTGGATACAGTACTTGCAAAAGACCTCCTCATGGATTAGCAGTTTATGTCAAAGATGATATCATTATTATACAGAAGAGAAAGTATAGTTCAGATACATTAGAATTTATTATGATAACTGCCAGGCATGTCTCGATTGAAAGTCAGATCGTATTTTTGTATAAGTCACCTCAAATGTCTGACAGTAATCTTCTTTCTTGTCTGAACAAAGAACTTATTCCATATTTGACCCCATCAAAGCCATTGATGGTAATTGGAGATTTCAATATTAATGCTTTGCTGAAACATAGCATTGTTAAGAAATTAAGTGATAAGTTTTCATGCAAAATGCTTATAAAAGAATGTACCACAGATCATATGACAATGCTTGATTTGGTATTTTCTAATGTTGATTTTTCATATGTTGATGGTGCAGTTGGAACATGTGAAACATACTGGTCAGATCACAAAATAGTCTTTTTGCACATGAAATCCACATAGTTGAAGACTTTTCACCTGCATAATTTTAAATATATAAAACCAGTCTCTCAAATTAAGGATGCTTTTTTTGGTGAAATTGGAACAGAGGAATCTATTGGTCAGATCATAAGTACCACACTTTTTGCATAACAACTTGGAAATCGTGTCAGGTATTTTTATGCTACTTTTCAATGCACTCACCCACCACATAAAATGCTGTATTTACCTTTTTAAAGGTAGATATTGCTGGTGGTTTGGCAAGATTTGGGTGGCCACCACTTACAGATATAAGGAAATGAGCACCCCTGTAAAACTCCTTATATAGAGAAGAGTGGAGTTAGAGGGCTATTCTTTATTTTCTATACATATTTTTACCATTTTCTTACTCGAAACATAGACAGTGAGGTGTTTCTCTAAATGATCTATGTTTGAAGCTGAAATAAGAAAAATATATAAATTTTCATTCAAAAATGCTATTTTTTCTATCATGACTGAAAGCATTACATATATGGATGCATTATTCTAATGGAATAGGTCCTCTTTTTCCAGTCAGAAGTGAGAAATAGGACATCTCGAAAAAACAACATGGAAAAATAAAAGTTTAATCTTAAAGGACCTTAATAATATTTAATATTTTATTTGGTTTTCCAGTTTTATAGTAGATTAAAAAATATTTTTGAGTATGATTTCAACCTTTTTTCTTAGAATTTATGTGCACAAGATGAAACTACATTTTCTGTTGGCATAAAAATTTTGAAGATTATAAAGCATCTGATAGTCTGTTGATACAGTGGAGGTTTCAAAGATTGACTTGTATGTATGTATATTTTTATGATGTCATATTGCATGGATGCTGTTGATGTACCTTTGGTTAATATTAATTATACTCTTCAACTGGATTCACATCACGTGAACAAGCCCGTGAAAAAAACACCCCCTTAAACCCCACTTTATATTGAGAAATCTGGGGTTTATAGGGGTATACATTATTTTTCTTATTTCTGCTCCAATACATAGGTTGTGGGTACTCATTAGAACTGCCTCAATGAGGCGGTTCTATCTAGCACCCACCACCTGTGTTTGCAGTATAAATAAGGAAAATATCATGGATTTTCATAAAATAAGTAGCTATTTTGAAGATTCAAAAAATGCATTATGTTGCAAGGGTGTTATTATCTTAGTTCTTAGATGTATTGCAGAATCATTAAAAAATATTAATTCTTTCCTTATCTCCAAACATTTGCTACCTTCATATTAAACATCTGACCAGACACTTTGTTAGGGGAAGAATTGACTTACAATGTACATTCTGTCCATTTTTCCCCAGACGTTAGTCGAGGGGGACTATAGTAACGGTTTTCGTCCATCCGTCCACCGTCCATCCATCAGTCGGTCTGTCTGCCACTCCTCCTACATTTTCAAGGGATTTTGATGAAACTTTCCAGTTATTGTTCCCATGTCCTGAAGATGATCATATTTTATCGAGGTCATGCTAGACTGATTTTTACCAGAGTTATTGCCCTTTGTCAGTTTTAGCAATTTTATCAACAAAAGTTTTTGTCTCCGCAACTCCTCCCAGTGTTCAAGAGATTTTGATGAAACTTCTCAATTATTGTTCTTATGACCTGAAAATGATCATATTTTAAGGAGGTTGTGCCTGATTGATTTTTACCAGCATCATTGCACTATGTCAGTCTAAGCCATGTTATCAACAGAAGTTCTTGTCTCAACTCCTCCTACAGTTTTCACCAGATTTGGATGAAACTTGCCATTTTTTGTTTCCATGACCTGAAGATGATCATATTCTATTGCGGTTGTGCTCAATTGATTACTGAATTTTCCTGGGGTTTTGGTCCTTTGTCTTACAGTTTTGGAGATCATTTTTTTTCTCTGTAAATTTATTCCTTACAACTTTAGGAAAATTTAAAAGAAATAGTCTGTTGAAATGGTTTTAAATTCCCTAAACATGGCTTATGACATATGTTATAGACATATTCACCACATACTGACATTTCAGAGATGGGGGGACACTTGGCCTGGGGCCGTTTGTTCACAATATTCTGAATTCTGCCAAATAACATACTATATTGTATTCTTATTTGCAACACTGTTTTGACATGTAAATCTGTTGTTCTTAGAGAAAGGTTTATCGCAGTATTTTGAATTTTGTCAATATTTTATTATTTTCTTATTTGCAACATTGACAATAATTTTACATGTAAATTTGTTGTTACTTGAAAAGGCTTAAAACAGATTTTCTTCATAAAGATTTAAGTAACAATTTTCTACATACTTGCAAGGTCAGGAATTTATTTATTGGTGATCAAGAGAATAAGGTGATGCATCTGCTTTCTATGCATAGAAATGACTCACATTATTTTTAGCTGTTCTTTATTTTGTGCACCTAAAGATGCCTTTTTGGCACATATCACAACATAGATTCTACATATGTTTGTGTGTCTTAGTTTATGCCTTATTATAATTATGCCCACTGTAACAGAATTAATTCTTTGTGGGTTTAAGATAGATGTAACAACCAAGATGTTTATGATATAAAGGTAACTAAATCTATAATATGGGCCTTATACATCAGTGTGACTGAGTAAAAGTCAAAGATACAGTCTGGATAGAACTAAGCAGACTTTGGCCTCTCTTTTTTGACATGGATGCAGCTATTTGAGATCATCAGTGTTTCTTATGTAAATTTTGTCATCCCATGCAATACTGTTGAAAACCACTGTGTCGAAAGGAAATCATAGCTACAGATATTGATTTCTTTGTCAAATTATGACTACATCATGAACAAAGACTAACTGCATGGATTCAAGAAGTCTTGTGTATACTCTACATCTTGCCCTTCAAGATTTCATCCTGAAGAGTTCAACTGGTTCAACTGATGTACAAGTATATTGACCACCCTGGATCTATGAAGACATTTATATCTATCAGGTAAACAAACATGTCTTGCCTTTCTGTACAGTTCTTTTTTTCTAAATGTCACTAATGATTATCTGGTACACAGGTGAGCGATATAGGGTCATCATGGCCCTCTTGTTTTCTTATTTCTGCTCTAAAATATATCACAATTTTTCACCTTAAAATTTTTCGTTTTTGTTTTCGGTGGTAAAGTTTACAATGTATTTGTAAAGGTATGTTTTCTTAATGAGATTCGTTGGAGTTCAATTCATGCGGATGAGCAATACATATTTATTTTTTGTTTTACACTGATACTAAATTATCAAAACATTAGTATAATAGACCCCCACAGAATATACGAGCTACAATGGGGCGTAATATACTTTTGGGCATATGCGGACACAGAAATCAGCTTTCACATTCATACAGGGCTATCCACGGCTCGCCAATTTCTCTTGTATACAAAATATTGTCCAATGATCATATCAGAACAAAAATGTGCAGCACTCTTTCAAAAATACAAAATTTGGAAGACTGACTTTCACAATAAAGGTTCGGATATGCCGTAAAGCACATTTTCTCATTGTAGTACATATGCATCGTTCTTCATGCCTTTTTCAGAATTTAAGAACACCAATGCAACGTACGTACCTTTACTGTCACATTCAGAAAATAGTAATTCCTTCCCAATCTCGGTAACCTTTCAAAGTCTATCTCCGTCGCTATTTCAACAGCCCCTTTTTCCTTGTTGATCTCAAACAGCCCTCTACCATCGAACTGAATTGAATTATCGAAGATGCTCATGTATATATTTAAACATACACACGCGCTATTCCTTTGTACAAATAAAAATCAAAAAATGTGTTCCTTTAAGAGCAATGAAAACATTCATAAGAAAGAAGATGGGTCATACTACGTAGTTTCGGCTAATAAAGCCTCATCAGTGACCCTGTAATGATCCGGCAGAGAAAGCCAGAGGAAACATACTGCAATTTTGCGAATTTCGAATAGGCAGTCGATTCAAAGACTGATATAATCAAAATGGGGTCCAAATAATTAAAAACCTATCTAGAATATGAGTCTAACCCAATAATTTATTTCTGATTTCTCAGAATATTCACGCTGATCTCAAAGGACCAAAAGTAAAATATAAACTGCACTATGGTTGATGTACGGGGAGACGTTTTTCGGCCGCCACACGGCACAACACCAGCTGCAGTGAAGGCAAATACAAATAAAAAAAAAATGTGTTCCTTTAAGAGCAATGAAAACATTCATAAGAAAGAAGATGGGCCATACTACGTAGTTTCGGCTAATAAAGACAGGCATTGTGAACAACATTTTATATACACCACTAATCTATCTTCAGAGGAAATATACAAAGAGCGGTAAAAGTTGGTATGTCGGGCGATATATTATGTATGGATCTCTTTTCACTGGATACGTTACAATTCGTTACAAATGGTGGTAAATGAATCATCAAGTTGTTTATATTTGTCTAGTGCTTGCATGATTGAATTCGGTTCATTTGTTCTTAAAACGACAACAGGCTGGATCCTAGGCTTGAGGTTGTGCGTCTTAATTGTGCCATTGCTTTATGTTTGTATGTATTTCTCTTTGGTGTCATAGAGGGAAGTTATAAGATAATTTTGTTGATTCTTGATCAATGCCCTTACTTAAGTTATAAAAATACCAGACATGATACGATTAAAATAAAGAAAAAAGATGTCCAGGACTAGCAAACGACACACCCCAAGAGGAAGACCAATAATACAAATGCTTAAAGGTAATTTTAAAACAAAAAGTTATCAATTTTGGCATTAAAATGTGACAACACATTACATCAAATCACTCATAGCATTGCTGTGCCGATTGCCTTTGAGTGTAGATTTGGTAAGTGGGCCTGAGCGTTGAACTTAGACCGTTTGGTTGAACTTTTGAATTTCTGTACTTAACGCAAACAGTGAATACCCTGATTAAACGTCGCATTCTGTGGCGCCAGGTCTGGATCAACACTGTTTGCCACACCCAACCAAATTCAAAAGACAACCCTCTTACGCAACTCTCCGACCTAACATCGACTTTTTTCTGTAAACAACCATTATATAGATTTCCTACACATCGGTGATTCACAAACAATCGACCCCAAAAGAACATTTCTGTTCATAAAGCTTTGTATACCGTGCTATAGTTTCAAGGCTGTTACGCCTCCAATATCTGCTTCAGAGGCACTCCAATTTTAATTTTGTATTTTGGCTTATTAAACCTGAAGGAAACGAACTTAATTACTGCTGCATGATGAAGAACTGGGAGACTTTAAATAACCATCATACGGCCCATGCCATCAACATCAAAGTCGCTGGAAATTTAGCCCTCACTTCCTCTTCCACCCAAAAGTGTTATGTACCGAGCACAAAATCTATGTTGCAAACAGCCACATAGCTACTCGGAAGCAAGCAATGTCAAATATACTAAATAAGAGTGCTCTGTGACGAAAATACCTTGGACTTACAACCCTTTTATAGAACATATTTAACTTCACTACAGCTGGTGTGTGGGAATGTGTGGCGGCGGTAAAACGTCTCCCTGCCCTACATCATAGTGTAGATTATATTTTCTTGTCCTTTGGGATCATTGATTCCATTGTGGAAATTTGAAAATATCTGAGGGTCACTGATGAGGCCTAATTGGCCGAAACTAGCTAGTCTGGCCCAGAAAACATGTACACTCCGTACTTTTCAGTTCTGTGGTCTACTCCTTGCTTCCAAAGGATAACCCTTTTATAGAACATATTTAACTTCACCACAGCTGGTGTGTGGGAATGTGTGGCGGCGGTAAAACGTCTCCCTGCCCTACATCATAGTGTAGATTATATTTTCTTGTCCTTTGGGATCATTGATTCCATTGTGGAAATTTGAAAATATCTGAGGGTCACTGATGAGGCCTAATTGGCCGAAACTAGCTAGTCTGGCCCAGAAAACATGTACACTCCGTACTTTTCAGTTCTGTGGTGTATTCCTTGCTTCCAAAGGATAACCCTTTTATAGAACATATTTATATATATTTTCTTGTCCTTTGGGATCATTGATTCCATTGTGAAACCTTGAAATATTTGAGGGTCACTGATGAGGCCTATTTGGCGGAAACTAGCTAGTCTGGCCCAGAAATCCCCACATTCCATATTTTTCTGTGCTGTATTCTTTGCTTCCAAATAGAACATATTTACAGGCCAAGTCGTCGCTCTAGGTTCTAGCATTTTCAAAAGATGATATCAAAGACTTTGATTAGCGTGATTGTTCCCCGTTCTCTAAATAAAATGTCATAGGAAACATGCGAATGGTCTGGTCGCTTAATGTTTGTGTTTCTTTCCCTTTGGTGTCTTTGATGGGTGGAGTAAGTTAATTGTATCGATTCCTGATCTTTGTTCTACTTCTACTTAAATAACTGTGACGAAATAAAGATGAGGCCCATACCATAATTAGCACATGACTATAAACTAAAGCAAATGGAATCCGCCATACTGCAAACGAAATAGTAATAACGTTTAAATGTACAGTAAAATTCCGCTATTAAGACCACCTAAAATTAAGACTAATTCTGCTTTGAAATAGAAGTAGAGGCAATGATCAGGAATCGATACAATTAACCCACAGCTCCCATCAGAGACACCAAAGGGAAAGAAACACAAACATGAAGCAGCAGATCCCAAAGGAAACACCAAAAGCGATAAGCCAAAAGGACAGTTACTTTCTCACAAAATGGCCAAAAGGCTATCCAAAATAAAATAATATAAGCGATACTTACACCCAACGACAAACCAAAACAAAAATAAACCGCGACAGAAGAACCGCTTTGGAACGGTCAGCGGAAACGAATTCCACTTGGGGCTTAAATCGATTTTACGTGGCCACAATCGAACGAAAAGCTTATTTAGAAGGGTGCAGTTATTGTTTCTTCGAATTTCTTGCACACAATGACCTCTGGTCAGGGACCACCTTTGCAACTGTTAAAAAGTGGTATTAAAGACTCTTTTGAACAGTCCAAAAGGTGGTCTTAATATAGGAGTTTTACTGTATTTTAATTGGAAGTTTAGACTGAAGTAGGAGTAATATAACATACGGCATCCGCTGTAACGTCTTAGGTTTTTAAAGTGCCGTGCAATGTCGGATGTGTCATTGACAGAGTTCATAACCACACTACCTGTTATTGTTGGCACCAACATTATACGACAGTTAAGCCAATAGTAGATTTGCACTGTTAACACGACTAGGGAAATAACTTTGCAACCATTAGAGAACAGAAAAGTGAACAGAATACGTTGCAAAATGAAGCTTTGTTATTTGGCCCAGCATGCTTAATCTCGAAGCGTCTGCCATGGTTCCTGTCTAACTCTCTAAGCTAGTGAATATACCAGCGAACTCACCGATTTGCGAATATAGTGAAGTTCAAATGTTGCGATCAGCCACATTCGAAGATCTGATAGAGAAGAGCCAGTTGACTTCTATCTAGCCGATTACTGTTTATGGTATCCGAGGAAAAAGCACCGGATTGTCAGCACCATATTTCTCTCTAATTGCTAATTAGATTTGGGTCAAACACACAGTGGAACATGCGATACATTTAGGTGACACACTCTTAACTGGTGTTAAGAAAGAAAGAAAGATTACCTTTGAGTCAGCTACGAGAACCACATGCACGCATTATCAGTCTTTCAAGAACGATAAACCTTATTTCTTCCTGATTCAAAAGACAAATATTAAGAAGCAAACACCTTTATTGCTTCATATTGATTTATAACTTAAGAGGTACCATTTTGTGACTTACAAACTAGTAAGAAAAGGTCACTCAGAAAAGGCCACAATTCAAGAACGCAGCCGTCTAAAGTCACCGTAACAAGACAATACTGACAGTTTCTTCCTAGCAGATGCTGCATATTTATACCGCAATCAGGCATTCTAGTAACCTAATAAAGGGGGTCGAATAACTTCACGCTATAATCGGTAGTGACCTATAATACATTCACAGTATGGGAGCGGAAGTGAACGGCCATTTGCGATTGAACATCACTTGCGATTTGTACAGTGGACGATCAGTCACTTGCGGTATGATATTTTCGCCGACACGGTAAGAAATTTCAGTTTTGTTTCGCGAACATAACGCTTATGTGCACTTTTTATGTCTTGATGGTAAGATGGATGTTTTTATCATATTCAAACCGCAGAAACATGCTATTTTTTGGATGGCATGAGAAGAGCTAGATTGTTGATCACTTTGTTTATCGTTATGCTATAACCGGTTGACACAATTGTAAATATGCATAAAACGTGTGTCAGTAAGCATTTCCTTTGTTATTTAGCATTTAAGTCCCCCAATAGTATCACTGATTGAATAGAACTCAGACATCTTCAAAAATGCAAATAAGATCGAAGGACTGTTAAAAGTATGACACAGGAGAAAAAACAAACCGTTCAGATCACTTGCTTTTGTAAGTATTCGGTTTGTACAGGTCAACTGCGATTAGACTGAACGGTCACTTGTTAGTATGCTGAAGTCATTTGCTTAAGCTGCATGGTGCTTCCACGCAGAGCTGAATCCGGCCCGCACACGAGTTCTGGTAAACCGCTTAGAGGATCTAAGACTGCCCATGCAATGAGGTGCGAGTCAGACCGTCCATGCTTGTAAACCATATTGGTTTTAATGGGTGACAGGGCTTGAGATGTCATTTCATCTCAGTGTCGGGTAAAAGTCCCACAAAATTGGAAGCATCGCCACCAAAATGACCTACATAGTGTTGATAGGGACTTTAAACATCAAATCAAACAAAAACAAACATTCGCTTAATCGCACCTATATTCCCCATCTCCACGCTTCTCACTCATACAGTACTAACGTTTCACAGTATCTCCTCTTTTCTGGCAAAGAGGTAAAATACAGATGCGCGTCTGACTGGTGATCAGGAGGACGCGGATTCGATAACATTCTTTCATGGAGATTGATCATGATGTCTTTTCTACAGACATTCTCTCCCATCCGCTAGCCCCCGCCCATAGGGGCTTGAAGAAATATATGGACTGCATGATGTTTCAACGCAGAGCTGAATCCTACCCGCACACTAGTACTGGTAAACCGCTTAGAGGATCTAAGATTGTCCTTGAACCGCGGTGCTAGGCGGACCGTCCATGCTAATAAACCCTATTGGTTTCATTGGGCGACAGGGCTTCAGATGTCATTTCATCTCAGTGTCGGGTAAAAGTCCACAAAATTGGAAGCAGCGTTTCCAAAATGACATTTACATTGTTGACGGGGACGTTAAACCTCAAATCAATCAACCAGTCTCCCTTCCGCTGATTCAAGAAGGGCAGTTGTCAATTTCTGGCGAAAGAATGTGTACTGTACTGGTTAACCGCTTATGTATAAGCCTCCCCAGGAAAAGTGTGGATAGGTAAACTGACCAGGTCAAAAATGATCTGAAACAGTGTTGACGGGACCATTAAACTCCAATACAAACAAACAAACAAAGAGTACACACGCGCACGTGCGCACACACACACACTGCTGTTTATTTTTATTTCTTTATTTGTGTTGCTCTTTAACGGCCCTGACAACAAGACCAGGGTACCCGAAGAAAAGTCACATGACCTTCCGTTGCAAAACTTGCATCTCACATATAACCCGACCGAGCTTCGAACTATAGATTTGATAGACCTAATAATTAAGAGTCAGTGCTCTTATCCACAAGCCCACGGAGGCCAGACAGCTTAGATTACTTAATTGCTAGAAAACGCCTTCTAGACGACGTTCCTGTGACTGATGGACTCGAGTACTCATCATTAGGCGCCCATGGGAGTAGACGTTATAGACGTAGGGTTTAACGCGGAAGTACAGCCATTAGTTACCCACGTTGACTTTGACAGGTTTTAAGGTAACCGGGCGCTATAAGCACATAGGGGTTATCCCTAGAATATGTCCAGGATTAGTTTTTCCACTTTCTAAAAGGCGTTTGCACGGAGTGATACATTGAGACCAATGCGCAACTCTCGTAGGAAAGTGGTCTGTAAGTTACAGAAATTTCGATAACCGGTCAGAAAAATAGCAGGCTGCACATCGCGGCTATGGAAGGTGGTCAGTTCCGACCTGCAAACCGTGCCCCATAACCAGTGCCAGTTAGAATATCTGACCAGGTGGTCTATACAAAGGCCAGAGTACCGGCAAAATGCAGGCTAACCTTGGCATCTCCGGCGTTGGCTCCTTATTCACTGGTAGGCTGTTCCAATGACCAAACGGTCTTTTTTTATTATACCCAGACCGAATAGGTTCGGGGTATATAGCGATCAGCCTGGCGTCCGTCAGTTCGTTAGTCCTTCTGTAGACGAAACCTTGTGATGGCCATTTCTCCAAAACCCTGTGGGATCCATTGATTGTTCACAAGGCTGAGACGGTGTGCCATGCGCAAGTGCCACAACTCTATTTGCCATAGATTTTTAGTTAGTTCCCCTTCCAATAGAATAGAATTACAACTTTGTGATGGCCATAATTCCCCATCGAATCATATTAATGGTACCTGGCACAATTGTTCACTGGGCTGAGACGGCGTGTCATGCGCAAGAACAACACCTTTGGGTGCCATGGCTTTTTGAGTTACCTCCCCTTCCAATACAATAGAGTGACTACATTGTGATGACCATACTCCAATATCCTTTGAGATATATTGATGGTACCTGGTACAATTGTTCACAAGGCTGACCTGGCTTGTCATGCATAAGAACCACAACTCTGGTTGCCATGATTTTTTAGTTATGTCCCATTCCAATAAAGTAGAATCTCTACCTTGTGTTCACCATATCTCCAATACCTAGGCGATATATTTATGTCACTTGGTTTTTGTTTGTTTGATTTGAGGTTTAACGTCCCCATCAACACTGTATAAGTCATTTTGGAGACGTTGCTTCCAATTTTGTGGGACTTTTACCCGATGTTGAGCTGAAATGACATCTGAAGCCCTGTCGCCCAATGAAACCAATAGGGTTTATAAGCATGGACGGTCCGACTCAAGCGAACCACTTTGCCTGGGCAGGCTTAGACACTCTAAGCGGTTTACCAGTTATCGTGTGCGGGTCACATTCAGCTCTGCGTGGAAGCATCGTGCAGCCCATCTATGTCTTCAATCCCCGATAGGCGGGGGCCTCGATGTCACTTGGTACAGGTATACATGAGATTAAGCGGGCGTGTCATGCGCATGAATTACAACTCTGGGTGCACTGTTTTTTTTAGTCATCTCCCCTGACAATATAGCATTATAGTGGCCGTAACTCCAATTAGCTTTGAGATTTACTAATGGAACTTGGCACAATTGAATACAAGTTATAGAAGGCATGTCATGAGAAAGAAACACAACTCTTGGTATTGTTGTATTCAAGTTATCTCCCCTTTACAGATAAAAGTATGGCCGCCTAGTGATCACCATATATCCAATACCCTTTGAGATTTACTCGGATTCAATGAAAACGCAACCCCTCAAATTTTAATCGATTCACAATATTTGCAGCATTTGATCACGTTAAATGAATATCACTAACTTGTCCACAGACTCACTACAGAGTGCATTTCATTGGATACTCGAATAAGTCCGCACACCCAAAAATCAAAACCACATATTGTTATACCTGGGATGTCCACCATACCATCAAGTGTTGCTTGGCACCGACGCCTCAGGCTTCGAATTAAACGCTGTATCTAGTCTTGTATGATGTTGTCCCATTCTTCATGTACCGCCATGGCAAGCTGCTGACTGTTGATTTGCGGATAATGTCGGTTGTACACACGTTTTCGAGCTGGCCACAAAGGTTCTCGATTGGGTTTAAATCCGGCGAAAACACAGGCCAAGGAATAACTTGCACACCATTTTGATTGAAAAAAAATCCGGGTCCGATAACAGAATACTTGTAAGCTATTTTTTTAATTCACACGATGAATGAAGTAAATTTTAATGCTTTGTGAGTTATGTTAAAAGTAATTAAATGTTACTGAAATATGTCAAAGAAAAGATGTAATTGGGTCTTTAGCCTATGTCCATCGGAGACTAGGATGCACTGTACTTCCAGACAGTGCTGAAACGGATCGCACATGAATGCTAGTAAACCGCTCAGAAGGTCGTCGCCTGCCCTGGCAAAGTGGTGCGAGTCGGTCCGTCCCGGCATATAAACCCTATTGGTTTGTTTGCGTGGTATTGGCTGAGATGTCATTTCATCTCCGTGTCGGTTAAAGCCGCAACATTGGAAGCAAGTCTGCAAGATGACCTGGATACTGTTGACTGGGCCGTAGCACCTCAAATCATATAAAGCGTGTGTTATCACTTGAAAATGCAGAAGTGAAAAGAGTTCCGCACCATGCTAATGAAACAGTAGCAATGTCCTGAACACTTTTCTGCAATGGTAATAGAAGGAAGTGTTTTGGTTATTTGTTGACAGTATCTGATCAGACTTCTTAGAATGACCCTAAGTCACAAAAATGTAATTTGTGAAATCACCATCGCAAGTGACTGTTCAATTTCAATGATCAATTTTGCAAGTGACTGTTCAACTCGAGTTATTACAGATCGCAAGGGATCGTTCAAACCAATGTCAAGTGACTGTTCAGATGATCAAAAGTGATGGGAATACAAGTTAAGCTTTAGCTGCCGTATTTTACATCAGTGTAAACATCCTTTTTGTCAGTAGGCTTTACAGTTTATTAAAGATGTTACAGAAACTAAAAGAAGTGGCCTCTAAATATTCATCCGTCATTTAAACAACTTTTAGTAACGTATGCGAGCAACAGAGAAACACATGTCAACTGATCACCATCGTTAAGTCCACCGATAGGATCAATGATACCAACGAAATTATTATCAGTAAAGTGACAAATATATTGATAACTTACACAAATAAAAGAAATGACCAAAAAGTCACGCTAATGGCTTCTGTGTTTACATATTTGAGATACCACGTGATAATGTTATATCGCAAGTGACTGATCGTCCACTGTACAAATCGCAAGTGCTGTTCAATCGCAAATGGCCGTTCACTTCCGCTCCCATACTGTGACATTCTACTGACCCCTATAATACGTCTAGTGACCGTTTATATACCGGACCTACTTTTCAGGTCACTAATTTACAGTGTAAACAATAACATGCAACCTTTTTATACATGGGAAAACAACGAAAACTGCAACTTAAAATCTTTGCAATATTTATTTTAACAGATTTTAAAAAAATTCAGCTAAATTCTTACCTTCTCGGCCTTTCCTGGTTTGAATGGCCCGTTTGAATAACTGCGCACTGCTACTGCAGTTGCGTCTCAACCTTGAAAATAATTTCTAAAGCTAAAATAAACTATTTATTTGCAGATTTTCATACAGAATGTAAAGCACTGAGAAACTTTTATTCGAGCGTCCATGTTGTTTCCTACGTCTTTGTGGCGCGGTGACGTCAGAAACGTTGCACTCGTTGACGGCATGTTATACTACGTGTGCGCGCCATGGCACTGACTGTCGTTAACATGCCAGACTGTCTTTTTTGCTTAAATTTACTAAATTATTGCAAAACCCCTTGGTTGTTTTGAATTGCGGTATAAACTAAATACATGATTAGTGTCTTTAACCAGTGCTTCAGCTGAAGTGCACGACCTGCCGGATGCTTTTAGCTTTATGAGTGTTACCATATATGGGTATGGCGGCCATTTTGGTCATGTGACCTGGACCTAAAACGGTTCCCCAAATAAATGCGCCTTATCGTAAGGAGCAAAAATATATCTTATACTATAGTACTGTATTCTGAATCGTTTGCAGGATAAAATGCATTCTCACTTTTCCAATACAAAAGCATATGTGTCAAAGTTTGACCTAGGCACAAAGAAGGTCAAGGTCAACCCAGGGTGACCATTTTAGCAATTTATGATGGGCCTACGTCCCAGATGCTATTTATCAAGTTTCGTGGAAATCTGCCTAGTGGTTCTGGAGAAGACTATTTTTGAAGGGTTTTTACCATATATGGCTTGGCAGCCATTTTGGTCATGTGACCTGGACCCCATGAGCAAATTTTGGTTTCCCCCATCCCATAGAGGCTCCATATGAAATTTGACTTCAATCGGTCCAACGGTTTCCTCGGAGAAGCAGTTCGAAATTTTCACATTTTTCGCCTCGGTGAGGCTATACTAAATGGAATGTAATATTTCGCAAGTTCATTGGTTAGATCTCATTGATATCTATCAGTATGCCAAAAATTGTTTAAATATTCCAAGCGGTTAAGTCACTATCACCAATTTTCACAAACAGATTACGGACGGACAGACAGACAGACCATTTATGGCTTGGCGGCCATTTTGGTCATGTGACCTGGACCCAATGGGCAAATTTTGGTTTCCCCCATCCCATAGAGGCTCCATATGAAATTTGACTTCAATCGGTACAACAGTTTCCGAGGAGAAGCAGTTCGAAAATTTTGACATTTTTTCACCTCGGCGAGGCTATACTAAATGGAATGTAATATTTCGTAAGTTCATTGGTTAGATTTCATTGATATCTATCAGTATGCCAAAAATTGTTCAAATATTCCAAGCGGTTAAGTCACTATCACCAATTTTCACAAACGGGTTACGGACGGACAGACAGACTGACAGACTGACAGAATGACACGGTGATTTTAGGGCACTCTTAGAAATCAACCGACTTCAGTCGGTCGCTTTTTCTGTGGGTCGTGCAATAATAAAATATAATCGGTTCGCCGCGACAACTTTATAGGGGCTCGCTAAAGCTCGCCCCTATAAAATTGTCTAAAGCTCACCGATTATATTTAATTATTAAAGGCACTAACCATGTATTTACTATATATTGGCAAACGCAATTTTGTTTGGAAAAAAATTTAGTTTGGCATTTTAAGGATGGAAATGAACAATATTTCATATAAAGACAATGAAATTCATTGGCCCGAACACCAACGATTCTTTTATTATGTCCATTTTGAACTTATTTGAGAGTTCCTGGGGACAATTGTCCTTACAATGTAGCACCAGCTATAAATATATTTCGGATTATATCGGGAGAGTTTTCTATTTGTACTTGAAAATGTATGTTATGTGTAAGCTTGGAAAACCTTCAATAAGTCACCTTAATGAGGCGATTTTAATGAATACACACCACATTCGTTTATTTTTAGAATATCCAAAAGAAAGATATACCTGAATCGCCCCCCAATTTTACCTTCTGACAACCGTCAGTCTCTCGAAATTCCCTTATCTCAAACACAATTCTATGATCACAAATGCTTTTGAGCCACTTTCGACTGTATATATCTCACCTCGGTAATCATGTAAGGTGATATTGTAAACACAAACACATGTTTTCCAACATCCATGTCTACAACTCGATCCTTGAATGTAAACACTGTTGTTCCTACTGGCGTGTTCTGTAATGAAATGTGAAATTAAGTCGCGGCAAATGAAATTGTGACATTTCAAACTCAGACTACATACCCAATCTGTGCACAGTCAGATGCTGAAGCTTTTAGCGAGTTAGTGGCACCCACACACTTATCACGTCCTATCGATAACACATCCATGCAAAAAATAGCGCCTCTCCTATCTCTAGAACTACAACTTTTCAGTTGGAATTATTTGAAATTTTCCTACTTCTAGTTCAAATATAGATTATGCATGCTCGTTAGAACCACTTTAAGGTACTAACGAGTATCCACAATCTTTTTTAAGCAATACCGGAAAAATCTATTTTAACAAAAAAATGAGTACCCGGGTAAACCCAGCTTTTACCAATATAAATTGGGATAAAGAAGGCTGTTCATTACACGGACATCTTTACCTTATGTAACTAATTACCTTGGAGAGCATTTGTACTATGACGCAGCTACATGTGTCGTGATCAAATGATAATTAGTATAATTAATATGAAGAATGTTTTACTTTGGAAAACAATTTTGCATAAACGTGTTACCGTATTCTTTCAAAAACATAACGTAAAGCTTGGGCCGTGTTGCGAACCAGGGGTGTTGTAATAGCCTTCCTTATAAATATGGACATGCAAACTAAAATGCTTCTTTGAAATGGCAAGTCAATAACTGTGTACTTTGGAAACACAAAATGTATTCATTTGAATATTAAATAACTCATTTAGTCTCACCCGTTAACCTGAACAATTCACAATTTTCAGTTCTCTGGTGTATTCCTTGATTCAAAAGGATAACCTTTATATGGAATTCTATAAATCTTCCAGAAAACAGCTCTTTAAGAGAAATTATTTTAGGCAAGACTACATTTTAAAAATGCGTTTGACCAATAGACAAATAGGCAATATAACAAATAATTATTCCTGTGGAGTCGTACCTTTGCGGGTGTCTTCAGTTTATAACAAGAAGTCCCGATTGGCAAAAATGGCCAATATGCAGCGCTTTTTGTGCGGGTATGTTTTGTTTCATTAGTCACAAAGTCAACTCCTAACCATTATAAGCAACACAATGAATGATCTAGTCATTAACGAAAGTCGTAACAAAGGAAATAAGCAAGGCAAAATTCCCAACTATGGCGTAATTCGACTCCGGGCAGCTCGGGTGAAAATCCAATGATCTAACCATTGAGCGAAAGATTAGACGATAAGGCACCAAAAGAATTGCAATGATTTCTGGATAAAGGCATTATTGGGTGCAGTCGTTCCAGTAGCAGTTTCTACTGTTTGTTTGTGTTAAGGTTTTACGCCCCCGTCAATACTATTTAGGTAATTATGGAGACGTTGCTTCCGCATTTGAGGGACTTTTACCCGACATTGAGTTGAAATTACATCTCAAGCCCTACCACCAAAACACCTCTATGGTTTAATGGCAGTCCTACGCGCACCACTTTGCCTGGGCAGGCTTACCTGCTTAGCGGTTTACCCGTACTTCAGTTCGGTCGGTTTCAGCTCTGCGCGGAAGTACTATGCAGCCCATACTATTTCTCCAAGCATCGAAGGGTGGGGCACAACAGCTTCTTATGTGTTAGATTAATTTCGTAGGGTGCTCTGGTTGCAAGCTTGTTTTTTTTTTTCGTGTTTTCATTCGAGACAAGCAATTCTTTCGGAAGCTGGCGCTGGTTGTGTTCAGTGACTGTAACTTTGTTTGAGTTCATTACGCAAACACGCCTATACAAATACATTGCCACCTTTATCGCCGAAAAAATGAAAATTTTATGATGAAATATTGTGATATTTTTCTTATTTCTGGTAAAATATATATTGTTGGTACTCGTTAGAACCGCCTAATCGAGGCGGTTCTAACGAGTACCCACAATCTATATTTTAGAGCAGAAATAAGAAAAATAAGGTATACCCCTAGAAACCCCAGTTTTACTATGATAAAGTGGGGTTCATGGGGGTCAAAATTATATAGGCATGTTTTCGTGAAGTACTTTTACAAAGTCTTTCGTTTATTTAAAACCTACACCTACCTCTCTTACAGTTATTTCATAGGGTGCTCTGATGAAGGCAGGGAAGAACTCATTGACTGGAGTTACATCAAGATTTACAGTCACCTACAATGGTTCAATAGCATTTTAAACATGAAAAACAATAAATCGGACACCGGCAAACAGTGAACTCCCAGATTAGATACCGCCTACTGCGGGTTATGCGCTATTCAAGATGTTGTGGGAAAGTAACTGTCCTTTTGGCTTTCCGCCAGTGATGTTTTCATTAGGGTCTAGTTGTTTCGTGTTTGTGTTTCTTTGCCTTGGTGTCTCTGGTGGGAGCTGTGGGTTAATTGTATCGATTCCTGACCATTGCCTTCACTTCTATTCAGAACAAATTTAAGCAAAATTATTTCTGTAAACAACGCAATCTGACACCCAAAGAATTGAAAATAAAATAGACAGTTTCAATATATAACATTTAAAAGAGAGAAAAAATATCAGAATCACTTCGTTAATTGGTTAATTACGAGGACTGTTCAAATATGAAAGCAAGTACAACGTTTCCTCATGCACTAATGCGAAAATCACCTGGAAATAAATATCACAGCGTAGAAAAACATTTTACCTATACATTGATACCAAAATTGTTAAAATCCGTCCACTTTAGCCATGTATATCGTTCGATAAACACTGTCTACTCTTGTATACTAATACAAAACATGGTTGGAAGAAGGTCAGAGTACGCCGTTGAAATACGGTCCTATATTAAGAATCCTTGTATTCTTGGTATACGGTGCAAAGACATTTTTGATGAAATATGTTCGGTTTATGGGCATAATGAAATGTCTTTTCCGACAGTTTTTCGTTGGTGTAAGAAATTCAGCTGTGGGCTAGGCTCAACAGAAGATTCACCACATGATCGTCGGCCGAAAAGTGCAACATCTGCCAAGATGGTTGCTAGAGTGAAAGAAATAGTTGCTACCGATGCACGATACACAACTAGGCAAATAGCTAGTATGGTTGGCATCTCATTAGGAGCAGCTCATACAATTCTGAAACGGGATTTGAAAATGAGAAAGATCTGTGCTAGATGGATTCCCCATCTGTTGACAGATACGCAGAAAAAGACATGCGATCAGTGCGCCAAGAAGTTGCTTAAAAGTTTCCAAATTACAATGCACGGTCTTTCGCTAATGTCGTCACAGGTGACGAGACATGGGTTCACTTTTTGAGCCAAAACGAAAGATTCAGAACAAAATATGGGCAACAAAGTATTGCAAAAGATCATGCATTGCAAAGCGGACCATAAGCGTCAAGAAGGTAATGTATGCCATATTCTTTTCAAATCAGGGCCCTGCTATTCAGGTTGCTGTGCCTAAAGGCAAATCTGTAAATGCGAAGTTTTACAAGAATAAAGTTCTTGGAAAATTGAAGAAATATTTCAAAGATCGAAGACCCGCAACTAGTTTGGCCAATGTCAGATTGCTACATGATAATGCGTCATCGTACAAGGCGTTCATTGTGCAAGACTATCTGAAGCAGGAAAGGTTGTTGAACTCCCTCACAACCCCCCCCCCCCCCCCACCCCGTATTCCCCTGACCTTGCCCCGTGTGACTTTTTTTTGTTCCCGCGGCTGAAAAAATACCTTTCTGGTCGAAAATTTGTACAGCGCAAACGCCTCGGTTCTGCAATATTCCAGTGCCTTCATAGTATACCTCGAAAAGACTACCAAAAATGCATTCAATGATTGGATCAGAAGACTGAAAGTTTGTATATCTGTTAAAGGGGAATACTTTGAGGGGACAAAATAAATTTTTCATCGAAATCTATCACGGAATCATTTTTATGTGCTTAGTTGCATTCATATTTGAACTTTCCTCGTAAGATGCATAGCAAAATAAACCTTTGTTTCTATGGGATCGGTGATTATTTAAAGTTTTAAACATCCACTTAGGCTCAGAATAATGAGAACTAGAGATCACTGTAGTCTTATCTCAGCTATTATGGTCTTTATAAGGTTCAAACATTTGTTTTACTTTACACAAACAGCTCTAAGGACTTTCACACGTAATCTCGAAGATGTTGATGTGGTCATAAGTGGTAATGAAAATTTGAGTGAGTGAGTGAGTTTTAGTTTTACGTCCCACCAACAGCTAAGGTCATACGGAGACGGGACCTCGGTTTAAAGACTCATCCGAAAGTCTGGAGAAGCCCGGGATCGATCCTGCGATCCCTGGTTTACAAGGCGAGTAGCGTAACCACTGCACCACGAAGGCTTCTAATGAAAATTTGAGAAAACCACCGACCTTGAACGGGCGACCACTATCTTGCCACATGCCGACGCCAGATATCGAACGCGTGTCAGAGCGGTGACAACTGGGGGGTATATCCAGGTCCAGTTTTGCCTCTCTGCCAACTTAATACCATTTGTTCTCCCTCGTCAGGTTTCAGAACCTAGGTATGTCCTAGAGAGCAGGCTAAATTCAAGTCATTTATAAGAACTCTTAACTTATTCCGAGTTAAATATTTTTTGCAATTGCAATATGTAAGGTCGTGACGCCATAACAAGTCGTCCAGATTGACAAGCAGTTCATATTCAGTATATTTGTATAGTTCCTGGCTAGAAACGTCGAAGCTGACATTAGCTACGTGATTGCACATATGTTGAATTTGAAGATGTTGAATTCAGTTTTTGAATAAGATAAATCATACAGACACAATGGTAAAGAAGCATGAAAAAACGTTTGGCAAAGTATTCATGTTTCTTCTCTGCTCCAAGCATATAAACTAATCTTATATTTGTTTTTGGTAATATATAAAACAGTAATAGGATTTGAAAACAAAATACCATCAAATAATTCGATAAGAGGTTTCAGTCTTCCTTTACGCAATCCCCTTCACACCAATCGTTATTAATATAAAAAGAAATCGAACCTGCGATGGCTCTCCAAAGGATTCTAAACATCGTAGTACTATATTGATTTGAAGCCCATTCTCACCAATGTCCATATTCTGTTAAGAAACATTTTTGATAATCTATCACCATTGACAGCCATGTTTTATGCTTAATGACATAATACTGTGAAGCATTACATACAATGTATCATGAAGTTTAAAAGCAATGGGTTCGATCAACAAATGTGCATTCGACGCCCATATTCTGTGACTAATGTACCTGGAATAAGCTGCTGTTTTAACACGTGTGAAAAATATATTTTTATGCATTGCAGGTGAGAAAGTTGCTTTATCAGATACTTAAACGTTCAAATGCATTAACACAGCGCCATAGATTTATGTCGTGTATTAATATTTATTATGGGTTTGCTTTGCCGACATAAAACTATTTCAACTGAAACAGCGACAGAAAAAATGTAAAATAAAGAAATATTTTACATTTTCATGTTCAGAAACCCTTTCTATGACCCTTTAGACAGGAACAAATAAAAAATAAAGATCCAGATCAGATGGTTCATAATGACACTTTTGACTATCATGTTTAAGATTTGGACTACACCTGACTTTTACAAGCGTGGGTTATCCAAATACACACATCGGAAAGTCGACTACAGAAGGGTAAAGGCAACACACTCATGCAGTGTTTTTTGCATTTATGGTGCAAGAAATAGCATATTCAGAACAATGTTGTATTTTTATTATTAATTTTCTATCGTAGATTGTAGGTTCTCGTGAGGCACTTACAAACTCTGTAAACCCACTTTTCTTAATATGCATTTGGACTTGTATAAGTAAATGACCTTTCATTATTTGTATTTCTAAAGGAGGACTGCCTGTGAAACATTGACTGAGCCCATATGTTGAGACACTGGCAACAGTAAAGACCAAAATTATATGCGACGTCTATCAGGGTCTACACTGCCTTCTAAAAATACAGGAATTTACAGGTAAGTGTTAAGCGAAACACTCTATGTCGCCACATGCAGAACCATTTTTCCAGCTAACGTTGAGAGTTTACCGATCCACCAGTACTGGCAGTTTGTTATTATTTCTATTGTTGCTTTATGGTTTTGAATATGTCTTCGTGTCATTGTCTATTTATTTCCTCTTTTTGTGACTCCAACTTTTCGTTGGCTGTAACTGTTTATGGTCACTAATGTTTTAATTGCATAGGTTTACACGAAGCCAATTCTTACACATATTTTTACACAAGTAGTTCTTGACTGCTTGCAAATTCATAACATTTTGTTGTTGTTAAAAAATGTTGTTGCAAGAAAACATGCCCCAAAGTATGGGTCCTATGAAGAAATAGGTTGATCAATTTGAAGAATTGAACGTGAATTTAAGAATTTATTTAGTATTTTCAAAGAAAAATTTAGATCACCATCTAGCTATGCGAGTAAGTACTTTGGTACTTAAAATAGTGCATGGAACAACGACTTTATAATTGATTTGAGGTGATTTATGAATGATATTTGCAGGATGTTTTTCTTTTGTAAATTTTGTACCATATTTTTTTTTTACAAAAATATAATTTGCAAGGCATTTAACCATTACCGCAATGAATACGTATTGGATCGCATCGGTCGCCATTTTGTTTCTTCGGTAGGCCGGGTTGATAGTCAGATTGAGGTAAAATTTTGGACCATGCGTTATGTAGTTGCATGTCATTATTCACACCTGTTAAACACCATGTTGCCTAAAAAATTAAACTTGTATATATTTGTTTCGATGACAATCTCAGCATGCACAAGCATACCGACGCAGTATCGTCGGAGGCCCAGAAATGGTGACTCACCTGTTTCGGTGACACTTAGTTCCCTCGTGGTAATTTCTTAGTAAAGAGTTCTGTGGCGTCATCACATCCAGTTGTTAACAGTATAAATAAAGACCTTTCATTTCTATCAACAACAAAATTTCTGTTCAATTTTATACAAAAGATGGTGCTTTCGGTCACTGAAACTGGTCACTCAACGATATCAAGAAATATGTGAGTTGGGATGAATGTCAGAAAGTGCACCGTCCTTCGGATCGGGACGTAAACTGGAGGCCCCCTGTGCAGCGAGAACCATCCCCTCTGCAGGTTAAAGAACCTACCATAATTACTTGATTACTGTGTACAGTGTGTAGGCTTTCAACCTGCAAAACTGGAGTGTATGTAAAACACACCTGCCTAGAATGCCCGCGAGGGCGTATGGCAGGAAATAGAGAAAGAAAAAGAAACTGGGGATGGTTCTTTCTGCACCATGTGCACCGGGGGCCTCCAGTTAATGTCCCGATCCGAAGGACGGTGCATGACATTCATCTCTGCAAATGATGCCAATGGCAATGGAGTGTGTTTGGACACCGAAATTTTATCGCCGCTGCCGGGGATCGAACCCGGGCCCTCTATGATCAGAGGCAAGTGCACTAACCACTGAGCTATCACGCTCTTTTGTTTTTCGTGTTTTTTTTAATTATTTTACGGCTCTGAAAGTTATTTCAGTTACTTCGAGCCCATCAGAGTTCGGTGAAAACCATTGTCATTACGCGATTGCGATAAAAGATAGGCTCGTTCATTTATGATTAAATTTGCTCAGACATCATTGATTAAGTTTTGGAGAAGGGCGAAATTAAAGTCAAATTAATGAAGTCGGTCATCCGGGTATTCTCGATAGTCACGTGACTTTCTGCATAACAACCAAAACCGGAGGTGAAAAGCTACGCCATTTTGAGTTACCTTGTAATTGAATAGGAACGATATTCACACGTAAAATTCTGAGAGACTGAAAAGAAAATGCCTTAAATATGCAGTGCAGCTGGTTGTACAAATTACCACCTACAAGAGGATAAACAGCTGTCCTCATACAATTTTTCGAATCGGGAGAAATACCCTGACAGACGATCGAAGCGGACCGGGGCTAAGGCTGACACGATTAATCGTATAATCGATTAATCAATCGATAAATTCCACAAAAATGATTATCATTTCTGATTTGCTTTTAATCGATTCCTTCATAGGTACAATTTACTACCCAAAGTTATGTCTAAAATAGAGGGATGAGTGGCAAACAGTGCAGACCCTTATGAGACGCAGCGTCTCATCTGGGTCTACACTGTTTGCTCAGGCCTGTCGGTTCAAATATACATATGGTAATGGACAACATATCGTAAGAGTCATGCTCAGACAGAAAGCCAGACAGGTAAAATTATGACAAAAACCTTAGCGAATACTAATCGATTATCGATTGCAATGGCATGACTGATAATCGATTATCTTTTCAGCTCTGATTAGCCAGCCCTAATCAGGGCCTGCAATCACCTCCTTATATATGGCCGGAGTCCATTTCAAAATTTAGGATTGTCACGCTGTGTTTTCTTCAAAATTGATTTGGAAAATGGCTGAAATTTATGCAAACAGTAGAGGCCCTGATCAGACGTCGCGTTCTGTGGCGCCTAATCTGGGTCTGCACTGCTTGCCAGGGGAATTGGATAAACACTAAAGAGAACACTAACGTAATTACATGGTTACCATCACATTCGCCGACTGTCTTTTTATTATTTTTATGTAGCCAAAAGCTGTTTTTGTCCCACCTGCTTGTAGCAGGGTGTGACATAGGCGTCCGATTTTCTGTCCGTCCGTTCGTCCGTCCGTCTGTTAACATTTACGTCGAAGTTCGACATTTACGTCAAAGTTTTTATTTTACAAACCTCAGCTACCATCAAACCTCACATGAAACATCTCATAGACCTTCTCACTTTGTAAGCACCTTGACCTGGTGACTTTGACCTATATTTTGCGCTCCAGTGACTTTGACCATTTAGTCAAAGTTCGACATTTACGTCGAAGTTCGACATTTATGTCTAAAGTTTTTATTTACAGACCTCGGCTACCATCAAACCTTACATGAAACATATCATAGACCTCCTCACTTTGTAAGCACCTTGACCTGGTGACTTTTACCTTTATTTTGCGCTCCAGTGACTTTGACCATTACGTCGAAGTTCGACATTTACGTCAGTTTATTTTACAAACCTCAGCTACCATCAAACCTTACATGAAACATCTCATAGACCTTCTCACTTTGTAAGCACCTTGACCTGGTGAATTTGACCTATATTTTTCGCTCCAGTGGTTTTTACCATTACATCGAAGTTCGACATTTACGTCGAAGTTTGTATTGTAATCAACTATAAGACTAAACAACCATCAAACCTTTCATGAAACATCACCCTGAGTTTCTGACTAGACATTAGACAAGCACCTTGACCCGGTGACCTTGACCTATATTTTACGTTTCAGTGAGTTTGACACAAATTACGTCAATGTTCCAGATCTTCTCAAATAAAGGGCCTACAACAATAAAATCTTGAATAGTGTTTCTCCTAGATGTATTGACTCTGCAGGTACCTTGACCCGGTAACCTTGACCTATATTTTACTTTGACAAATTTTTATGTTGAAGTTCTAGATCTCTGCAAATAAAAGGCCTACAACCATCGAATCTTGCATAAACGGATAAACAGATAATGTGCATCTACTTCGGAACTAGTGCGCATTAAAGAGTCGTCTAAACAGGGTAGTTAATCTGAATGCAGATGCTTTTGGGACAGCTCAGTATTTAAAATATAGCTTAGGAGGTATAATTTAACTCTTTTTTGTACCAAATGATATTTTCTTCCTGATATGTAGTCTTTTTCAATATTTAGGGGTGTCAGGTTATGACTTCTTCAATTTTATATGCGAAATGGTTGAACTTTTTTGTAAACAGTGTAGGCCCTGATCAGACACTGCATCCTGCAGCATCTGATCTGGGCATGGACTGTTTGCCAATTACAGATTTTGGGGTTTTGGTACAAAAAGGGATAAAACTATATGTTCAGAAAAAAAATGACTGTCATTCAGATGATTTAAGTTAACTGAACTGTTCATAATAATTTCATATTATGCAAATGTAATTAAAATGCTTACTTGCACTTGAAATGTGTAAAAACCAGCACAGCACTTAAATTTGTCTTTGAAACCCCTTCCCTTCATGTTTTTGAACACAGGAAGTGTGTCATAGAATACCGGCAAAGATGCTTTCGGGGAAATGTTCAAGAAGTAAAATACTAATAAACTGCAAGGCAAAAGCAAAACACTAATTAAGTGCCATTTTGAGAGGTTAAATGAAACTATAGATCTGTATACAGATAATATTGGTTTTGGCGGTGATACATAAATGTTTTAATAGTGCATCAAGCGAGACTAGAACTGAAAGAATACTGCCTTTACTGGGTATGGTCTTGTTTGTTTGATTTGAGGTATAACATCCCTATCAACACCGAATAGGTCATTTTGGAGACGTTGCGACTTTTTCCGACATTGAGATGAAATGATATCTCAAGCCCTGTCTCCCAGTGAAAACTGGGCATGGTACTCAGGGATACAGACCAAGTATCATGCTTTTGGCGCCCAGATAGTCATGAATCCGAAATTTTACATTGAGTTAATCTATAGGCAGTTTTTGTTCAAAAACTTAGGCGCCCAGGCAGAAATTTAGGTGCCTTGGGCAACTGGGCACCTGTTAGTCTTTATCTCCGGAACTCTATCTTTTTTTTTTCAGACTGCATATGCTAGAGATTATAGTACAATGGACTAGATACTTGGTGTAGTTTTCGCAACATACTAAAAGGAGCCTAATAAAGGTTTTCAAAAATCAAAATTGGACGCCTTCTTCTACTTGCTGTTTACAAGAGGAGAAAAAAGCCAATTGTCAGTACTACATTCTGGTTACACATACTCGTCTTCGTAAAAAATGTCTGAATATTTGTTTGTGTGCCAGTTGTGTCAGTATTATGAAAGCATCTGATGGCTTACATGTAGCTGAAGAGAAGATTCATACTAGGTATCTAGTATACACAGCCTCTGATTACATCCTCTGGTTTTTTGGTAAGTTTTAATTGCTTTTTTTATTGCAAATTTCTATCATGTATTAACCTGTATGTTACCATATGCTTAAGACTTTTTCAATGATTTATGCATATTATTGCTCTTGCCCTCCCTACATGTATATATCGAATTCCACAGCTTTAGTTTGCCTTTAACCCAAGGATCAATGTTTGCGTTTTTATCATTGTGGAGCCAGAATGCATGTATTGACATAAATATATGTGATATCAGTGTGTTCAGGTTATCGTAGGCATCATAACATGTCTTGTGTCCAAACATCAGGACTCTATATGTGAGTTTTATATGGTTGTTCAGTGTTTCGAATGTTTTCGATCTTAGTCGGTAAAGGCTTAACCTTTTTTCACGAAAAAAATAAATGTTCAATTGTTTCATGTTCTAAACAACCAAATCTACACATATTTGTAGCTGTCAAGCCCCACTTACATAAGTTTTCCTGACATGGTAAAATTCTGTGCAACAATTTGAAGCTGAAGTCAGCTATTTGCTTATTACTTTGTTTTTTTACTCTGTATTTCCTGGTTTCAGTCCATGTTGGCCTATCAGGAAATATTTTTTTGCCAGTATTTTTCAGTATATGATCTTTCTTTATTATTTTTACAACAATTGGTAATATTCTTTTGCTTTTTTTTGGAAGATTATGTTTAAGGTTCATGTTGATGTTTTTAAGATATTCCTTCCATTGTTTTGGAATAGATTTTAACAATGTCTTATATTCAACTAACCAGTTTGATCGAATTTTTAGCTGTGAAAAAATTTCTTCGCCCATTTTAAAATTGCCGTCTTTATTTAATAGGTCATCAATAAAACTTGTATTGCTTTTTTCCGGTTTTCGTAATATAAAGTTCTCCCTTTTGATTGTATATATTTGTTTCCCAATAAGAATTGTTGCCTTACGTCTGCTTCACCTTATGGTGCCTTGTGAGCTCCACAACATAAGTGCCAACAGACCATCACCTCAGTATAGAATGGAGGTAGCTTAATTGGGCATAATTTTTCTTTCTCAAAATTCATTCTCATAAGATGATCAATTTTACATTTGTTCATGTATTTTTTGGGTATTATACTCCATGTTTATGCCTCCAACTTCTTCAGCCTCCAACTTTGGAGGGGCATATTGCTTCGCAGGTTCGTCCGTTACGCTTTTGATGCATAGCATAACTTAAGAACTGTGTATGCTAGGGTTTTGAAAGTTCATATATGGATTCATCACGGAAAATAAGGGGACGCATATTTTTTTCTCATCCAGATTATGCCCCTTTCAAGAGTTATTGCCCTTTGGTTTTTTTTTATAAAATATTGTCAGCAAAATGTCTTAAAACTATAAGAGCTAGAGCCTTGAAAGTTGGTGAATAGAATGGTGGTGATGAGTAGATGACTTGATTAACTTTTGACTTCATTCCCAAAACTGCTTCATGAGTTATGGCCCTTTGTCACTTTGGGTATTTTACATTGTACCTCTATGTGCTTTTTGATGCATAGCATAACTTTATAACCGTGTATGCAAGGGGTTTGAAAGTTCATATATGGATTCCTCATGGAAAATTAGGGGACGCATATTTTTTTCTCGTCTGGATTATGCCCCAATCAAGAGTTATTGCCCTTTGATTTTTTTTTATAAAATCTTGTCAGCAAAATATCACAAAAACTATAAGAGCTAGAGCCTTGAAAGCTGGTGAATAGATTGGTAGTGATGAGTAGATGACCTGATTCACTTTTGACTAAATTCCAAAAAATACTTAATGAGTTATGGCCCTTTGTCACTTTGGATATTTTTACATTGTATCTCTATATGCTTTGTGCTGCATAGCATAACTTTATAACCATGTATGCTAGGGTTTTTAAATTTCATATATGGATTTCTCGTGGAAAATTAGTAGACGGTATTACCCTTTAATTTTTTTTTATAAAAAACTTGTCAGCAAAATATCTAAAAAAACCTATAAGAGCTAGAGCCTTGAAAGTTGGTGAATAGATTGGTGGTGATGAGTAGATGATGTGATTAACTTTTGACTAAATTCTGAAAAGTACTTAATGAGTTATGGCCCTTTGTCACTTTGGGTATTTGTACATTGTACCTCTATATGCTTTGTGATGCATAGCATAACTTTGTAACCGTGTATGCTAGTGTTTTGAAATTAGATTTATAGATTCCTCATGGAAAATTAAGGGATGCATATTTTTTTCCTCATCCAGATTGTGCCCCTTTCAAGAGTTATTGCCCTTTGAATTTTTTTTGATAAAATCTTGTTGGCAAAATATCTCAAAACTTATTAGAGCTACAACCTTGAAAGTTGATGAATAGATTAGTGGTGATGAGTAGATGTCCTGATTAACTTTTGACTTCATTACCAAAAATACTTCATGAGTTATAGCCCTTTGTCACTTTGGGTATTTTTACATTGTACCGCTATATGCTTTGTGATGGATAGCATAACTTTATAACCTTGTATGCTAGGGTTTTGAAATTACATATATGGATTCCTCATGGAAAATAAGGGGATGTGTATTTTTTTTCTCATCCAAAGTATGCCCCTTTCAAGAGTTATTGCTCTTTGAAATTCTTTGGATAAAATCTTGTCAGCAAAATATCTAAAAAAATACTATAAGAGCTACAGCTTTGAAAGTTGGTGAATAGATTGGTGGTGATAAGTACATGACCTGATTAACTTTTGCTTAAATTCCAAAAAAATACCTCATGAGCTATGGCCCTTTGTCACTATGGGTATTTGTTCATTGTACCTCTATATTTTTTGTGATGCATAGCAAAACTTTAGAACCGTGTATGCTAGGGTTTTGAAATTACATATATGGATTCCTTATGGAAAATTAGGGTACACATATTTTTTTTCTCATCCAGATTGTGCCCCTTTAAGAGTTATTGCCCTTTGAAGTTTTTTTTGGGGGTAAAATCTTGTCAGCAAATTATCTCAAAAACTATTAGAGCTAGAACCTTGAAAATTGGTGAATAGATTGGTGGTAATGATTAGATGACCTGATTAACTTTGACTAAATTCCAAAAAATACTTCATGAGTTGTGGCACTTTTCTATGCTTTGTGAAAGAACCATGTGTCAGTGTGGTGGATAGAGTGCTGGACTTCGAATCAGATTGTGAACTATGAATCTGAGGGGCGTGAGTTCAAACCTCAGTGGAGGAATGAATTTATTACTTCAAGGCCCATAGGGCGGGGGCGATTGGAATTTTATATATGGATTCCTCATGAAAAAATAGTTGACCCGTATTTTTTTTCTTTTTCGAATGGTCTCCCCTTTTCAAGTTAGTTGAACCCTTTAAATTAAATAACATAGAAATCAAAAAGAATTTGACCTAGAGCATTGATATTTGGTATACTGATTGAGACTGAGGAGATTACCCGATTAAATTTTTTACCAATTAAATAAAATTGTGTTAGAGTGTATGGCCCTTTGCAATTTCTGGCCATTGAATTGTGTTGCTTTCTTGTGCATAACATATCTTTAGAACCCTGTATGCTACTGTCATACAATTCTGTTTGCACTTGTAATACAGAACAATGGCATCAGAATGGAGTCACCTGATATGACACGGTGTGTCATATCTTTTCTTGTTCATGGTTTGACATGGCTGAATACTTTGTAAATGGCTTTTCCTGCGTATTGTTTTCTTTCTTTTGGAACGGAAAATAGAAAATGCGTGTAGCTTATATTACGATAACACAACCATGTAGTGTAATACTTGTTTCGAATATGTACAAATGATATTTTTCTAATGAGAAATTGTCGCATTTTTCTTTCTGCTGCAAAAATAGATTGTGTGAACTCGTCAGAACCGCCTCATTAAGGCGGTACAAACGAGTACCCCAATTTTTGTTTTGGTTTTACGGCCCTTTCAAGATTGTTTCACGGATATCGAATCCAGCCCATCGTTAATAAGAGGCGGGCGAAAACTGGGGTACCCGGGGAAAACCAACAGAACTTCCGTTGCAGAACTTGGCATCTCACATGTGACCCGAGCGAGGCTCGAACCCACAGCGATGAGAGACCTAATAATTAAGTCAGCGTTCTTATCCACTAGGTCACGGAGGCCCGTGCAATTTGTTTTGAGCAAAAACATGGGAAATTGCGATAAGGTAAACCACCCTTTTTCTACATAAATTGTGGTTCAGAGGTGTGTTCATTACACAATGTGAATCCCACTTTTCTCTACATAACGTGTGGTTCAGAGGGTTGTTCATAACACAGACTTGTTAGCCTATTGGCCATTTTGTGGGAAAGAAACTGTCTTCTTTGCTTTCCGCTATTGATGTTTCCATTAGGGTATGTTGTTTCATATGTGTGTTTCTTTTCTTTTGGTGTCTGTGATGACAGCTGTGGGTTGATTGTATCGATTCCTGATCATTGCCTCCACTTCTATTTTGTCAAAACTTTATCAGTGTTACATTATAAATCCAAGAATTACTTACAAGTTCAGTTGCCATAAATTCAAGGTCAATTTTCTTTGCCACAAACAGTCTAAAGTATCGGTCATCTACTTCATCTTGCAGGTAACTGGAGATCACATCCCGGTGGCTGCCATTAATAGATGCTGACCAGTCTATCTTCGTATAGCTGTTCTCAAACTGTAGGATGAGTGTACCTGTGAAGTAATCGGATCTCTTTCACCAAAAGCTGTACATATTATTTGGTCGCAAGGGACGAGGTATCATAAGAATGGTTGTCAGCGAAGTCGATCAGAAACGTGCTCAGCGGAAGCCCAGAATATGGCATCATCAACAAGGTGCATTCCTCAAATTTCACTTGCTCTATCTGCAGCAGACAATTAAGAACTACGATTGATTGATTGATATACATGCTTGCTTAAGTAAATGTTGTATGAACAAATAAAATACTCATACATTGCAATGTTGCATGGGTAGCTATTCACTACTAAGTACGAACACATAAACAGTGATGGCCATTGTCAGTAATGATAGACGAACTAGTGTGTAAATTGCTCATTTGATAACATAGTTGAAGAGTACCTCTTACCATTTGGATCAGTTTCCTTTACAGCTACTTGTGTCTGTACCCTCCTCAGACTGGATGAGCAATCTTAAATCAAATATATTTTCATTTAATAATTGTACATATTGTCAATAGCAATAATAATAGTAACGATGATGATGATGATGATGATGATGATGATGATGATGATGATGATGAGTTACTTTTATTAATACATAATTTGGGCATTTGACGACGTAATGTGGGTATTTGGCGATATTTTTCTTGTTTTCGTACAGATAAATAAAAAATGTCAGTTAGTCTAACGCGGTCTTCATCGGTATTTCATGCTCCGTAAAGCTTTTTTTTTTTTTTTTTTTTGTTTCTTTTCTGATTTGATTGACAGATAAAGTTTTGGGTTAGAAAACATTCTTCTGCATGGTGATCCAGTGTATTTAGAAAACGTTTTTGGAACACTTCTAAAACGCATTACCTATTGAAAGGAAAAGGTTGTAACATTGAGGTTGTACGACAGACTGCGTGTCTATTTTAATCTAATCATAGCTGATGACTTCCTTCTTCAGTTGCAAGATAATGGTTGTGTCTCTAGCAATAAAGAAAATTTACCAGGCTCCGACAAATAACAATATCCAATAAAACACAAGTACAAATTTACCTTGAGAAATGACGTAAGTAGTTTGTAGTAGTAGAGCGACACAAACGACAAACTGTCCTAAAGATGGCATCATTACACTAAGCCGTTTGGAACTAGCGTATAATATCATATTAAGAAAAACATGAACTTCATACCCTAAAAAGCTTTCTTTATATCGAGATAAGTTGGTTTTACAATGTTATACATTTTATTCCCCGCTTTGCGCAAACCTTAGGCTGCTGGTACTCGTTGGAACCGCATATTTGAGGCGGTTCTACTGAGCATCAACAGTCTATATTTGCAACAAAAATTAACAACATATCGCAAATTTTAATCCATGAAATGTCAGGTTTGAAGCAATGAAAAAAATCAGTATGTCACATTTGGTGTCTTATCCTCGTCATAATTATTAGCAAAAACGAACAATTTCCGAGGTAGGCACCTTGTCCAATAGTCGTAATTACCCTAAAATTCATTTTGAAAAGGTGGCCTAGATTAGGGTCTACATTGCTCGTGAATATCTGTTTGCTCCAATGTTCAACACGCCTAAAATAATAAAGAAGATTGCATTTGGTATTTTTTTGTACAGAGGCGTCATTTCTTGTGCTGTTGTTTCCAGAAAATGGTATTTTTAAATGAATTACGCTGATATACAGTAAATTACGTTTAAACTACTTTGACAACCTTTTCGCCAGGCTGATAAGACGGGTAAATAAAAGTCTATTTACATAATCAGGCTCGTATCTCAGACAAATCTACAAATACATTCAATCATAAATCGAACGCGTTCACTGGTATCGTAGACTCCATTACGCAAACACACATATACAAATACATTGCCATCTTTATCGCCGAAAAAATGAAAATTTTTAGGTGAAAAATTGTGATATTTTTCTTATTGCTGCTCAAAAAATAGATTGTGGGCTCATCGAAGCGGCTCTAACGAGTACCAACAATCTATATTTTTGAGCAGAAATAAGAAAAATAAGGTTTACCCCTGTAAACCCCAGTTTTACTATATAAAAGTGGAGTTCAAGGGGGTCAGAAGTACATAGGCATGTTTTCGTGATGAGAGTACATGTTAAGTATCTTCAAACAGATATTATTTTATATAAGGATGGTTTGTAAATGATACGGCATACATTGGCTTTAATTGCATCAAATGAAAACGTTCCTAATAAATTGGACTACTGTTTTAGTCAATTATGTTGCAACACTACTGTTAAATCTAAAGCAAACGACATGATACTGATCTTGACTGAAATTCTAGTGACATCATTTATGTTCTGTCTTGAAATGAAATAGGAAGCGGTATGCAGTATGTTGGACAAACTGGACTTTCGTCTCGAATAAGATTTCCTGAACACTATCTGTGGAATTAAAAAGCATAAACGATTTGATACTTTTCTTTACCGTTATTTTAAACAAACAAGCCACAACCCTAATATTATCGTAATTCGACCATTAGAAAGAATCGTTCATGATAATAATTTTTCTACAAGGCTATCATTTTGAGATAGTTAATTTTCCTTTCTTGGATGGTGATGTTCCTCGTGTGACATTCTATGGCGTTTATATTTCGCAATTAATTCGATTTGCCAGAGTGTCTAGTCATGTAACTGACTTCAACACTCGTAATAAATTGTTAACTGTTAAATTTCTTAATCAGGGTTATCATTGCCTCCACTTCTATTTATCGGTATCATAAACTACGCAAAGCCTTTTCAAAATTTTATAGACGTCATTCTGATTTAATATCAAAATTCAATGTTGGACTTAAATCTCTTCTGCAACAAGGTTTACCGGAACCCGAATTTTATGGTGACTCAGTATATAAATTAAGAAAAAATATATATGCAATGACTTCAGCACAAAATTTCGTAAAACCATTCTTCGATATAAAAATAATAGGGTACATCACAAATGTTATACGACAGACTGCATGCATGGCAGTTAACCCAATCACGGTTAACAACTTTGCTCCCCTCTTTAATTGCACGCCGGTGGATTTAATGGCAATATTTATCATGACGGTAACAAATTCAAATTGCTAAACTACGAGGTTTTTCCCCGTTTAGAATTTCGTAGAAGGAAAAGGAGACCTCATGGCAGACGGAAAAATGGAAATTGTAAACGTAAACCCCACCGTACGTTTACAGTTTCGGATTTAAGTATTATCTTGAAACAGTCCGGGCGGCATTGGATGCTTTCCCGATTGTTTTCACTTTCAATATCCTCTGTCCGCAAGCATCACGAATTCACGCCTATATAATTTTGACCCCCTTGAATCCCACTTTTTATATAGTAAAACTGGGGTTTATAGGTGTAAAAAGTATTTTCCTTATATCTGCTCAAAAGCATAGATTGTGGGTACTCGATAGAACCGCCTCATCGAGGCGGTTCTATCGAGTCCCAACAATCTATATTTTTAGCAGAAATTAGAATAAAATCACCATTTTTCATCTTAAAATTTCCATTTTTTGGCTGAAAATTTGACAATGTATTTGTATAGGCGTGTTTTCGTATTGTCTTCGATCGTGGTCAGCGGCTTTATGAAGCGGTTTTTCGCACTTGATGTTATACACAACATGTTTTTCGACCTTACATCGACTCTGAAATTAATCATATTCAACATTTTATTAAAATAACTTTTGTGAACAAAGAAACATAATTCATCGATGTACCAAGTATTTTTTAAGATAAATCAGTAATATCCTCTGTTCCTTCATTCTTTGATAAAAGTGATTGAATTAATTTAACAGACGTTTACTCGCAAGGGGTCACTATCTAGCTTGTAATGAAACACACGCATTTTTTACCTCTGAAGTACATACAAATCATATTTTATGGTCATGTCAAAAAGTTATTGATGCCCTTACATACCTTTTGGATATATTTTCATCAGGTTTGGAAATGAAATCTGTAGACAAATTGTGGGTATTCCGTTGGGAATTATCTGTGCGCCTCTTGTTGCAGATATGTTTTTAATTTGTTATGATTTCATGCTGACTCTCTCTCTCTCTCTCTCTCTCTCTCTCTCTCTCTCTCTCTCTCTCTCTCTCTCTCTCTCTCTCTCTCTCTCTCTCTCTGATGAAACTCAGGCTGATGTAATTGATGCAGTTAATTCAACATCCAGATATCTAGACGCTTAACTTAATATTGACAATTTATATTTTTTATGTTTTGTGCAAATAGTTGACTACATACATCGCCGGAACTACATCTGTATAAGGCTAAATTCCCTGGATACGGCAGCACCCTTTTTAGGTTTGGATCTTTCTGTCTCTAATGGTATAATCTCATCTAAGATATACATGTACGACAAACGAGTTGATTTTCACTTTAATATTGTAAATTATCCGTTCTTAGACGTAGATGTGCCCCCTTCTCCTTCATATGGGGTATATTTTTCTCAAGGTATTCTTTTCGCAAGAGTCTTATCTCATGTTGGCGATTCTAATAATTGGAATAAAATTCATACTCATCACGGAAACACGCCTATACAAATACAGTATAAATTTTACCGCTGAAAAAAAATTAAGATAAACAAGATGTGTTTGTGAAACACCGATGCCCCCGGACAGCGCCTGTGCAATATGAAAGCCCCATCACTAAATTATGTCACGGTTGAGGCCACAAGGTCACGAGGTAAAAAATTATGGTACCACTGGAAAGGTCTTGTGAGAAAGAATACACATGTGAAATATGAAAGCTCTATCACTTACCAATCAAAAGTTATGGACTATATTAAAGTTTTTAAAAAGTAGGTCAAACATCAAGGTCAAAGTCACAAGGTCAAAAATTATAGTACCACTAGAAAGGTCTTGTGACAAGGAATGCACATGTGAAATATGAAAGCCCTACCATTTACCAATCAAAAGTTATGGCCAATGTTAAAGTTTTTAAAAAGTAGGTCAAACATCAAGGTCAAGGTCATGAGGTCAAAAATTATGGTACCATTAGAAAGGTCTTGTGACAAGGAATGCACATGTGAAATATGAAAGCTCTACCATTTACCAATCAAACGTTACGGCCAATGTTAAAGTTTTTAAAAAGTAGGTCAAATGCCAAGGTCAAGGTCATGAGGTCAAAAATTATAGTACCAATAGAAAGGTCTTGTGACAAGGAATGCACATGTGAAATATGAAAGCTCTACCATTTACCAATCAAACGTTACGGCCAATGTTAAAGTTTTTAAAAAGTAGGTCAAATGCCAAGGTCAAGGTCTTGAGGTCAAAAATTATAGTACCAATAGAAAGGTCTTGTGACAAGGAATGCACATGTGAAATATGAAAGCTCTATCACTTACCAATCAAAAGTTATGGCCAATGTTAAAGTTTTTAAAAAAGTAGGTCATATGCCAAGGTCAAGGTCATGAGGTCAAAAATTATAGTACCAATAGAAAGGTCTTGTGACAAGGAATGCACATGTGAAATATGAAAGCTCTATCACTTACCAATCAAAAGTTATGGCCAATGTTAAAGTTTTTAAAAATGAGGCCAAAAGTAGGTCAAATCTCAAGGTGAAGGTCACGAGGTCAAAATTTATGGTACCTCTTGAAAGGTCTTGTGACAAGGAATGCACATGTGAAGTATGAAAGCTGTATCACTTACCATTCAAAAGTTATGCCCAATGTTAAAGTTTTTGCAGACGGAGAAACGGACAAACGGACAAACAGACAAACAGACAAACGGACAAACAGACAAACAGACAAACGGACAAACAGACAAACAGACGGACAGACCAAAAACTATATGCCCCCCAGAATCTTAGATTCCGGGGGCATAAAAATTGCGATTTTTTTTTATTTCTGCTCAAAACATAGATTGTGGGCACTCGCTAGAACCGCCTCACTGAGGCGGTTCTAAAGAGTACCCACAATATATGTTTTAGAGCAGAAATAAGAAAATAAGGTTTACCCCGGCAAACCCCAGTTTTACAATATAAAAGTGGGGTTCAAGGGGGTCAAAATTATATGGGCGTGTTTTCGTGATGGCTAAGTTTCTTAAACAGGAATAGCGGTATCATAAACTTAGGAAAACATTTTCTAAATTTTATCGACGTCACTCTGAACTAGTTGAAACATAGTGCTGATTGATAGACAGCCTCAGTCATTTTTATGCTAATTGTGAGGTCATAGCGGTTACTGGAGTCAGACACTTGATCTGGACCTTTTGCATCCCCTCTTCTGTTGTAGCACCGTCTGCAAGTCGTCAGCAAAGAGGAATTCATCTAGAACTTCTGTCTGCACCTTGGATTTGGTTTGCAACCTTCTAAAGTTGAACTTCCCAATCACAGCGATACCTAGGTATACTATTGTCAGCACCCTGGAAAGCATCTGTACGCATGGCAGTAAACACCATGCTGAATAGTGTTGGTTCAGATCCTTGCTTGACTCCATTTGTCACAGGGGATGGGTCAGAAAACTTACCATCATTTTGGACCCGTGCAAGCATACAATCAGCATTGCCATGAACTTGGTTGGACAGTCAAACTTCACCTTAATTTTCCAAAGACCCACATGGCTAACTGTGTCAAATGCTTTGATAAGGTCAAAAATGCTCATGTAGAGTTCCATGATCTGTTCCTAGCATTTATCTTGAAGCTGCCTTGCTGGGAAGATCATGTCAAATGCTCCTCTGTCCTTTTTTAATCCGCTCTGGCTTTCTGGTTCAAGGTGCTCATTCAGTCGGTTAAGTCGCATTCTTGTGAGGACTTTCCCAGCAATTGATAAAGAGATTCCATGATGATTGGCTTCTTTTTCCACACAATGTGAAATAATTATGTCATTATCTTTGCAAATGGGGTAATTTCCGTAAAACCGACGATTTACCCTTCCCCCCCCCCCCCCACCACCACGCCAAATGACAATTTTTAAAATAGTTATCCCTGTACTATTTAGCACAAGGAGGCAAGCGCTGTTACCTGCGTAAACCCAAACTTTGGCATCCAGTGAAAAGCGACTTTACATGATGACGTCGGATTTCTGATAGTATATCGTAAAATATATCGCAGAATATACTGCCACAAATTTTTGGCGTTAACCAATCAGACGTCGCGTTACATACACTAGTACATTAGATTGAGTTACGGAAGGACGGACGGATGCACTCACAAACTTCGAACAGATGTAAACCAATAACTGCCGCCACCCCCACCCCCTTGCGCCCCCCCAACCACACACACACACACACACACGCACATACTTTACTTTTTTTACAAAGCGGGGGTATAAATATAAAATAATTCAAATGCATTTGCGTATGGAACGCGACCTCAGATTGGATAACATCCAAATTTTGCGACAGTATATTCTGCGATTCACCGTCGGAAACCCGACGTCATCACATAACATCACTTTTCATTGGCTGGCATTTGGTTTTACGCAGGTCACAGCGCTTGTTGTTTTTTTATTTTGCAAAATAGCTCAGTCTTTGACAAAACCATTGAATGACTACATTAGAATGGGGTTAACTGTATTAAAATTGTCATTTGGGGAGGTGAAGTGTCTGTTTTACGGTTGCACATTACGTTTAACGGCTCCGATGACGCGTCGCCGTAAAACGAAATTTCTGACCGTAAAACCGTCGATTTACATGTACGTCCCCAAATGAAATTTGCAACACAGTTTTCCCCTAAATGTGTACCCTTGTAAACCCTAGTTTCTCTCTGTAAATTAGAGGAAACCTGTATTCAAAATGGTCATTTTGGAAGGTAAATCGGCGGTTTTAACGTCGTAAATTTCGTTTTTCGATGATTTGCGACCGTAAAACTAACTGTTTGCCTCCCAAAATGACAATTTTCAATACATTTATCCCTATCCTATTGCACTTTTTCTGTTGTTTTGATAAAATCGAGCGGCAAGCGCTGTGAGCTGCGTAAAACTGAAAGCGACCTACTGAAAAGCGACGTTACATCCTGATGTCTGGTTTGCGACAGTATATCGCAGGATATATTGTCGCAAATATTTGACGTTATCCAATAAAAAGTCGCGTTACATACGCAAGCGCATTAGAATTATGGTTTCCAAGGTTGCTAATTTTACAGACTAGTTAATATGATATAAGCGGACCTCCGTGGCCAAGTGGGTAAGAGCACTGGCTCTTAATCATTAGGTCTCTCACCGTTGTGTTTTCGAGCCACGATTTGGTCACATGTGAGACGCTAAGCTATACAACGGAAGTATAGGCGGTTTTTGGCCGGATACACCGGTTTTCGCCCATCTCTGTTTTTTTGTTTGTTGTTGTTGTTGGTGTGGGGATTTACGGCCTAGTCAAAACTATTTATGTCATATCGAGCCGGTCAGTTCATCCAACCACACTTTTCAGGGCAGGCATGTACATAAGTGTTTAACCACTACAGTGCACATTCTTTCGCCAGAAACAGACATCTACCCTTCTTGAATCCACGGAAGGGAGGGAATGACCGTAGAAACGTTTTCCTGAGAAATGTCCACGAAATAATATTTGCGACCTCAGAAGGTATGCGACAACCTGATAAACAGTCAGACGTGCATCCGATATATTGCGCCCAATAATTTGATACCATCACGAAAACACGCCTATTGACCCCTTTGAACCCCACTTTTATATACATTAGGAAAACATGTCCGTAAGAAATAATGGCGTACAACATGGTGTCAGAAAATGATAAATATTAGGGAAAATGATAACATCTTAATTATTTCTGCTTTCAACATAGATTGTGGGTGAGGCGGTTATAACGAGTACCCACAATCTATGTTTTTGGGCAAAAATAAAGCAGATATTGTATGTCCCCGTAAACCCCACTTTTCTCTATATAAAGTGGGGTTTAGGTGGGCTTCGTTTCACGGAATTGTTATCGTGATGGGTAACTGGGATTTAAAGGGTAAACCTTATTTTTCTTCTTTCTGTTTTAAAATATAGAGGCGGTTATAACGAGTACCCACAATCTATAATATGAGCAGAAATAAGCAAAATATCACATTTTTTCTTTGCGGTAAAGTTTACAATGTATTTGTATAGGCGCGTTATCGTAATGCTGTGAGTTTTGGGATAATTTTCATAGGAACTTAAGAACGGGTATGTATCCATTACGAAAACACGTCTATACAAATACATTGTAACTTTTATCGCCGAAAAAATGAAAATTTTAAGATGAAAACTTGTCATATTTTTCTTAATTTTGATCACGATATAGATTATTGGTACTCGTTAGAACCGCCTCATCGAGGCGGTTCTAACGAGTACCCACAATCTATATTTTAGAATAAGATAAGAAAAATAAGGTTTACCCCTGTAAACCCCAGTTTTACTATATAAAAGTGGGGTTCAAGGGGGTCAAAATTATATAGGTGTGTTTTCGTGATGCGATACGTGGTGAACGAGCTAGCAGTACTAAAGACACTGAATTTTACTGAGACATACAGTCGAACTCCAATAGCTCGAACTTTTTTGAAACCATGAAAACATGGGTAGTTCGAACCAATGAGCCAACCCAGCAGGCACTGCGATTTTCTTTTAATTAAAGGTACTCAATGCGATTGTAATAGAGTACAAACAACATACATTTTCAAGATAAAATACGAATATTAATGTATGAGATTATTTTCCTCTAAGAGTAGACCCCTTTTTCAGTGAGACTGAGCCGAAAGAAAAGCGAACAGGAAGAATAAAAAAAAAACTTCATTATTTCATTTTTCGTTGTATCAGTGCAACTCTTTCATAATGGCATTTTAACCTTTAACCCATTCTGTACGGCATGGAATCTTCCTCCTTATACATAGTACAAGTCCACGTTCTGCGGCGTATGATCTCATTACGACAACACACCCGTCGACATAGTGCATTTTTTCACATCTCCATATGGGCACTATTCTTATGAAAATCTGTGATATTCTTCTTATTTATACTGCAAACATAGGTTGTGGGTGCTCGTTAGAACCGCCTCATCGAGGCGGTTCTAACGAGTACCCACAACATATGTCTTGAAGCAGAAATAAGAAAAATAATGTATACCTCCATAAACCCCAGTTTTCTCTATATAAAGTGGGGTTTAGGGGGTGTTCATTTCACGGACTTGTTCACGTGATGTGGTCCTGATTTGTTTGTTTGTTTGATTTGAGGTTTAACGTCCCCGTCAACACTGTAAAGGTCATTTTGGAGACTTTGCTTCCAATTTTGTGGGACTTTTACCCGACACTGAGATGAAAAGACATCTCAAGCCCTGTCGCCCAATGAAACCAATAGGGTTTATAAGCATGGACGGTCCGACACTCACACCGCTTTGCCTGGGCAGGCTTAGATCCTCTAAGCGATTTGCCAGTACTCGTGTGTGGGTCGGATTCAGCTCTGCGTGGAAGCATCATGCAGCCCATATATTTCTTAAAGCTCCGATGGGCGGGGGCCGTATGTTGGCCTGAAGTTTACCAAACACCCGTTATTGGGTTTCCAGTAAAAAATATGTTACAAATACAAATGAGCTAGAACTTGAGAAAAAGGCTCTGAGCACATTAGGAAAACATATCCGTAAGAAATAACGGCGTCCAACATGGTGTCAGAAAATGATAAATATTAGGTAAAAATGATAACATCTTTATTATTTCTATTTTCAACATAGATTGTGGGTGTTCGTTAGAACCGCCTCAATGAGGCGGGTCTAACGAGTTCCCACAATCTATGTTTTTGAGCAAAAATAAGGCAGATAATATATACCACCGAAAACCCAATTTTCTCTATATAAAGTGGGGTTTAGTGGGGGTCTTCGTTTCACGGACTTGTTATCTTGATGACTCTCTAATTTACGATCTTCAATAAGTTCTGTATAGTTACTTGTAGATCCCTTGGAAGCAAAGAATATATTAAAAAAATCCAGATTCGGTTTTAATGAATCTGTTCATGACCACTACTGAAATGTGCAGCACCGGTCGCGCCCTCGAGCACCGGCTTAAGCAAAACTCGATTTTCAAAATGATTCTAAATGAACTCAAAAGGACCAGAAAATATAATCTGCACTATGGTGACTTTTTACGGCTGCCACACGGCACAACACCAGCAGCAGTAATGATAAATAGGCTTTGAATAGATAGATCTCTTCAAAGCAAAGAATACAAAAAAAAATCGAAAATAGCAGACTCGGTTTTACCGAGTCGGATGAGCAGTACTGAAATGTGCAACACCGACCACGACCTCCAGCACCGGCTTAAGCAGAACTCTATTTTCAGAATGATTCTAAATGAACTCAGTAATCCAAAATGACCAGAAATATGAATAACTACGCCTGAGCAGTCAACTGGTGGGACCGAACATATTATCTGTTGCACACTGCGATGAGCCTTCCTCTTCATATTCTGAGCTCAAGAGATTTGTTGTTGTTGTGGCTTTACCTGTGCTTTTTCTTGGAGCCCGGTGTTCGTTATGTGGATTTAAACGTAAATTAGGTACAGAGAGGCAGTATTTGTTTTTTTACACACACCGTTCAAAAGAATATGCCGCTTAAACATTGCGGAAATATAAAGCGAAAATATACCACAAAAAATCTAATTTTCAGATAAAAAGTCTGATATTTTCCCAATTTCTGCTCAAAACATAGAGTGTGGGAGCTCGTTAGAACCGCCTCGGCGAGGCGGTTCTTACTAGTACCCACAATCTATGTTTATGAGCAGAAATAAGAAAAATAATGTATACCCCTGTAAACCCCAGTTTGACTGTTTAAACATGGGATTTAAGGCGTTGGAAATTATAGAGGCGTGTTTTCGTGGTGAAAGAAGCCCATTTAGGAGCTGTATATTAGGTTATAAAAAGTTACCTCAAGAAACAAATGTTGTGGACAATTGTTAGAACCGCCTCGCCGAGGTTACGGTAACGAATATCTACAACACTTGTGTTTGAAGTTATAAACAAAGTATTCTTGAATATTTGTTAATTTGTTTGTTTGATTTGAGGTTTAAAGTCCCTGTCAACAATGTATAGGTCATTTTTGAGACGTTGCTTCCAAATTTGTGGGACTTTTACCCGACATTGAGATGAAATGACATCTAAAGCCCTGTCGCCCAATGAAACCAAAAGGGTTTATAAGCCCGGCCGGTCCGACTCGCACCCTTTTGCTCGGGCAAGCTTTGATCCTCTAAGCGGTTTACCAGTGCTCTTGTGCGGTCGGTTTCAGCTCTGCGTGGAAGCATCCTGCAGCCCATTTATTTCTTAAAGCCCCGATAGGGGCCGATTTTCCGTTTATACATCCCTTCTTGAGCCAAGTATTCGTTCTATTGAGATTCTCGTTGTAATGAGTTCTGTCGTTATATAAAATTTCGGTATAAAAAGGATTATCTGTATACTTCACCTTTCTATTGCAATGTGGTATCTGAGCCGTGTCAAGTAAAAATAGAGCACTTTAGAACTTAGTATGGTTAATAGGTCAGCCAAACCAAATATTTGCTTAGATGCACATTTTAATTACCCTTTATGTCTTGACTTTGACCAGCTGCCAATCATAAGACTGACAATCATGTCACCAAACTGTTGTCAAGTGTCATGGAAAAGAATACAATTAATGTAGGTTTAAAAATACAAAAATACCAGACATATTCTTCTTCTTTCCCTTCTCCTTTTTCTCTTCTAAAAGCCTGATTGGGGACTAGTTTTTCTTGCACACCAGACAAGGAAATCCGTGATTTTACCCTGGGATAGAAATTTATGTTCTGACCCTGGTGTTCCGACCCAGGCAACTAACATTATGCGCTTCAATTCTATTCAACTGCCGGAACTACTTCCGCACTACTTTTATTTTGTAAACAATTTACATGTGCGAGCTGTCAAAACTAACCGGAGGTGTTGTGCAAGAAAAAGAATCCAATATGGGGTTCTGTTGTAGATGGGCGTTTCCAAGCCTCGGGATGACCGTGCTGAGCGGAAACTCGGCGTAGCCTCGGTTCCGCTCAGCACGGTCATCCCTCGGGTTGGAAACGCTCATCTACAACAGAACCCCATATCAGATTCTTATAGTCTGTCTGTGTGAAGTGACTATTTGCATCTTCCTTATCTGTATTCTTTGGCAGTCTAATGGCAATGGCTTCTTTTGAGAATTTATAGTGTTATAAGTTTGAGAAAAATAATCAATGATTGGGTTGAGATATCGACAAGGAAATCTTAGGCTCGTTTTCAGTTTATTATTCAGTCTCATGCAAGGCTATGCCGAGTATGACTTAAATAAACTGAAAACTTGCCTGAAATTTCCTTGTCTCGGTCTCAACCCCATCATAGATTCTATTAACCCCATACACGAGCCATGTCCAGTTTTAACATTCTCTACAGAGCTCTGATATCACAGGTAGAAGAGCATCTCTGCTATAAATAAACGATACTTGTCTTTCGGACATGGTCAACGACAGTCACGTTGACAATACCAATTGGCAAGAACTCTGCTTTATAACGTAGACTATGGGTACGCTTTCAAACGCTTCCTTATAAGAAAAGTATTCAGTACAAATTTTGTCTGAAAAAAATGACGGTCTTGGTCTGGCATCGGTAGCATTTTCCGACACGGTGTTAAGGTTTGTCTTTGCATGTACAATTGTACAATGAATGTATTGCTTATATATTTTTGTTTTGGATAGCACTTTGGCCATTTTGTGGAAAGTGGCTGTCCTTTTGGCTTTCCGTTTGTGACCTTTTTATTGGTTTATAATTTTATGTCTTTCCCTTGGAGGTTTGAGGTAATTGTGTTGATTCCTGATGATTGCCTTCACTTATTTGTCCTAAACCGAATAAGAATATTGCCCTGGCGATGTGTGCCTCTTTTGCGGGCCCAATTAAATGTGGCACCGAGGTAATGTGAAAATAATTCAAATACAAAATTGGACAAATATACATTGATCAGTATCACAAGATATTAGCCCTTGTCCTGCTGAGCCCGGATATGCCTTATCTTTCAAACAATGTAGATCCAGATCAAGAAGCCATCTGATCTACATCTACATTATTTGTCATTCAGATTGTGCATTTGTTGCAATAACTTCCATCAAGTAATCTGATTGGTTGATAATCAGTAGTGGGTGTGGAAGATTAAAATATACAGCAGGACAAGGGTTTGGATATTCCTGTTAAAGACCTCTTTTTGGGGGGGTTAATTTCTGACTTTGACACTCGGTTTGTTGATGTATGTAAGTAATGCCATGTCCGGGCATATTAAGAGAGCGGGTATAGGGGGAGAGTTGTCGCTCTCTTTCCCTTTCTCTTCCGTCTCCTTTTCTGCCCTCTCCATCCCACTTACACCCTACCCTACCAGTCCCAACCCTTGTATCCCAGCTCGTGAATAACAAAGGCCCATAAGATAATGAGAAATAGAATGACAAATTGTCCGAACAAATTAAGGAAGGGATGGTGGTTCGGTTTGGTTTAACGGCCCTTTCAAGAATATTTTACTTATTTCGAGCTGATCATTAATCAGAGTTGGGAAAAACCGGAGTACTACCTGACCATCCAGTGCAGAACTTGATGTCTCACATATGACCCAAATGAGGCTCGAACCCACAGTGGTGAAAGACCTAATGATTAAAGGTCAACCCTCTTGTCCACTACGATATTTTGTCATTTAGGGTAGTAAGCATATGGTTGGGGGCATGTTTTACAAACACCAGTTTTTTTTTTGTTGTTTTTTGTTTTGTTTTTCATTTTTTTCTACACTCGAAAGAAATCCCATTAGAATACTTGGCAGACATGTCTGAAAGTCGCCACGTGACCGCGTGGGCTATATTAATATAAACTTGTTTTTCCTTTTCCTGCACTGAGACATGATAGTTCGTTTAACCCTTAAATACCAGTATTAAAGCAAATAGTGTAGACCCTGAGCAGCCAGCATAGCAGACGCCGTATTCAGTGTTTGCCAAACCGACCTCTGACCTACATACATGTACATAAGACATCAATAAAATAGTGCGACTATTTTCTATTAATATCATCACATTGGCGATAGCCACGTGGAGTCCAGCATTAATAGCGATTTTTGGTAGACCTAAAAATCAAACTACTCTATTTTGTATTATTTTACTTTTTCTTTGGATCTAACATATGCTAACACATGCGTCTTCGCGTTAACACGTCCGTGCAGCAAAGGCTCTGGCAGGCTTAAACCCAACTTTATATGTAAAAGTGATAATTTCACGGATCTATGTTATTTTCCTCATTTTGCTCATTGATTTGGGCAACTCATTAGAACCGCTTCAGTGAGGCGGTTCTAATAAGCAACTTCAATCTAATGATTGCAATATAAATACGAAAAATATGGAAAATTTTCCCCTGGAAGGAAATCAGTTTTGCACCATTTAAGACTGCACTATGTCACACAGGCTATAAGGCTTGGAATAAACGAAAACAATCATGGTTCCCTTAACGTCATGACAAGTTTCTGACATGGACATATATGTTTATCGCCCTATGACGAACTTGAGTAGGCATGTTTTTAACTTTTTTTAAATAAATCAAATAATGATGTATGCTTTGCAATCTTGCTTGACAGAAGAGATAAAAGATTTACATGTGCCCATTAATTGTGCAAATATGAAACTGTCTTTTATTATCAGGATACACAATACACTGAAATTATTTACAAAGAAGCACCTTGAAATCAATGCATATCACATAGCGAATATAAAAATAAATAAACTCTAGAAAACAATAACTTTTTTCTAAATAGACACATAACAGTAAAAATAAATAGCTTACATCGTAATATACATAACTACAAAAGGCACACAGATTCCCGATTGCCTTTTAATCTGTATAGCTGTGTTTTCGCTCAGGCTTTCACTTCTGCATTCCCGATTGCCTTTTAATCTGTATAGCTGTCTTTTCGCTCAGGCTTTCACTTCTGCATAAACATGTATATACATGTACATCACGAAAACACGCTTATACAATTTTGACCCCCATGAACCCCACTTTTATATAGTAAAACTGGGGTTTACAGGGGTAAATCTTATTTTCTTATTTCTGCTCTAAAATAAAGATTGTGGGTACTCGTTAGAACCGCCTCGATGAGGCGGTTCTAACGAGTACCGACAATCTATATTTTGAGCAGAAATAAGAAAAATATCACAATTTTTCATGTAAAAAAAAATCGATTTTTCGGAGGTAAAGTATACAATGTATTTGTATAGGCGTGTTTGCGTAATGATGCAGCACACTAACAACAAGACAATCCCATCTTATATTCTGGTACCATAGAAACAAAGAACAAACACGTTTTTGGACTAAAAATACGTTTTCGGCCTTTGCTTAAAACAAATATTCTACCCAATCCTTGTCATACTGGATCAAGCGCAGATTATCAATATCAGTCGGTCCGAATATCATGCATTCTGCTTATCTGCTGAACACATCATGTTTCGGCATACAACGTCATGACGTTCAGCAACGTCGCACCAACGCCTATGCAACTTCATGACGCTTCAGCAGCGTTGCATCAACGTCTATGCAACGTCACTATGCTTCGGCAACGTCGTACCAACGTCGTTCAAACGTTGATGAATTGACGCTGATGCAGCGTTGCATACGCGTTTTATCCAACCCCCTCCCCCCACCTTCCGGTGTATCTTCTAATTAAAAATCACCGCATCAAGAAAATACACTTTTACATTGAGTAAAGTATAAAAAGCAATATACTAGGTGTAAGACTGTAAGTAGAAACAGATTTCTCAATCCTTAGAGGCCGGCCTCAGTGGCTCAGTCGGATGTGCGTCTGACTGGTGATCAGGAGGACGCGGGTTCGACTCCCGCCGGGGTCGGCAACATTCTTTCGTGGAGATTGATCATGAAATCTTTTCTACGGTCATTCTCTCCCTTCCGCTGATTCAAGAAGGGCAGTTGTCAGTTTCTCGCGAAAGAATGTGCACTGTACTGGTTAACCGCTTACGTATAAGCCTGCCCAGGAAATTGTTGATAGGTAAACTGACCGGCTCAAAAATGACCTAAATAGTGTTGACTGGGCCGTAAAACTCCAAAACAAACAAACAAACAAACAATCCTTAGAGAAATGGCACTCATGCAATAGCCAGAAAAAAAACTAGAAATTGTGTTCGTGAAACACTATGCCCCCAACCATATGCTTGTCCCTAAATGGGACAGTAAACAGTACCTCATGATCATTTGTATTAAAACTAAACCTGTCAAATATTAACAGATTTTAAACAAAAGTTATTCATGTCATCTATGCCTTAGTAGCAAACAGACTGCCATATATCATGAGCCTAGCTCAGGTGATTCTCCAGTTATTTTGTTCACAAGGTTTCCCTTTAGCCAAAATGTAATAGTCCAAAGAGGGGCATAATTCCATTAAATACTTTCAGAAGTTCGTCAAAAGTTAATCAGGTCATCTACACATTAGAAGCAAACTGTATGCCAAATATCATGAGCGTAGCTATAGCAGTTCTCCAGATATTTTGTTCACAAGGTTTCCCTATAGCCACAATGCATAAATCCAAAAAGGAGGCATAACTTCATTAAATATTTTCGGAATATCGTCAAAAGTTAATCAGGTCATCTACACATTAGACCTAAACTGTATGCCAAATATAATGAGCCTAGCTCAAGCGGTTCTCCAGATATTTTGTTCACAAGGTTTCCCAATTGCCACATTGCATAAGTCCGAAAAGGGGCGTTACTCCATTAAATATTTTCGGGATTTCATCAAAAGTTAATCAGGTCATCTACACATTAGACCAAAACTCTCTACTAAATATCATTAGCCTAGCTCAAGCGGTTCTCCAGATATTTTGTTCACAAGGTTTTTCCCCATAGCCGCAATGCATAAGTCCGAAAAGGGGCGTTACTCCGTTAAATATTTTCGGGATTTCGTCAAAAGTTAATCAGGTCATCTACACCTTAGACCCAAACTAAATATCATGAGCCTAGCTCAAGTGGTTCTCAAGATATCTTGCTCACAAGGTTTCCCTATAGCCACAATGTATAAGTCTGAAAAGGGGCGTAACTCTGCAAAGACAAGTCCGGCGAAAAAAAAAAAATAAGTGTCCGCTTATTTTTCGTACACATTCCATATATGAAAATTCGAGATCCTAGCTCAAACATATTTTGAGTTTCCTGCAGGGTAGAACGTAACGGACAGACGGATAGACAGAGAGACGGACAGACGGACAAGACAGAACCAATATGCCCCATCAACTTCTTCGAAGTTGGGGACATAAAAACACGATGGTTCAGACCCACCTGCCATCAATCGAATACCCCTATCTATTTTTCGGCCAATTTTACAGATCGCCTGGGTTTACGTCAGATACCTGTTTCTTTCCTGTGAATAAACCTTTCTAAAAACCCGGTCTTCTCTGAAAGGAAATAATTTGCTTTCCTTCCAGAGTAGACTCCTATGGGCAGGCATCAAGTCATCACTAAAACATGCCTATATAATTTTTACCCCATTTAATCCCACTTTTTATAGTAAAACTGGGGTTTACGGGGGGTATACAATAGTATTGTTTTTTCTGCTCAAAACATAAATTGTGTGTAATCATTAGAACCGCCTCAATGAGGCGGTTCTAACGAGTACCCACAATCTATGTTTTAAGCAGAACATATGGAACTTTGAAGGTCCACTGAGATCAAGGGGCAAAATCCAATTTTCTCTCCTGATTGCTAATCCTCACGAATTACCTTGCTTTATTGACCAGCGGAGTTTACCGATTATCTTTCACGAAAGAGAGGATAAATACGAAGGTTACCTGTTTATTTGCGTATCACCTCAATAAAAAAGCAATGTCTCCGAAATGACCTATATAGTGTAGACGGACATGTTTAACAAACTAAAATATGCAGGTCGGCCTCCATGCTCATGAACCCTATTTGGTTTCTTTGGGCGACAGGGCTTGAGATTTCATTTCAATGTCGGGTAAAAGTTCCACAACATGATCTGAGATGCTACATTTATCAGATACACTAAAATTTACCTTAAAATGGCAACTGCACTAAAATCTAATTCCATATATATATACTATCCCTTTTACATGAAACTGATACTTTCTTCCTGATATTTTTTCCTGATACTTTTTTTCCGATACTTTTTTCCTGATTTTTTTCCTGATACTTTATCCGATACTTTTTTCCTGATACTTTTTTCCTGATACTTTCCTATATTCGTTTGACCAGACACTATTACTCTAAACATTTATATGTTCTTGTGTATTTTGAATATTGCCATAAAATTGGGAAGGATATACCTTCACAAACAGTGAACACACAGTGAAGACCCATTTCAGACGTATCGACGTCGAGACGTCTGGCCTGGACCTACATTCTTTGCCACTCATCTAAGACCAACGTGTAGTAAAACAGACCGTTTAGTCTCTTGTGTTGGGTAGAATGGTGGGTCTCAACCCTTGCGCCGAGGTGATACACTTTTTGTGATCAGCTCATTTGAGTATGAATTTTGTCCTGCTCACAACTTTTAAAATGCCAACATTTTTGTTGGCATTGTTTTTAACAATAAAAGATGGCGTTTCTAACGAATACCCATGGCCTATGTACTGGAGCAGGAATAAAAAAATAACGTTTATCCTTCACCAATTTTCTCTATATAAAGAGGGGTTCAGTTGGGTGATTATTACACGGACTTGTTTACATGATGTGGACACACATTAGAAGCGCTTAAATTATACAAATATTGTGAGTACTCTAAAAGTGTCATTTTTATAAAGATGCTGTGGCTATTCACTAGAAGCGCTTTTTACTAAACCTGTTATGTGTACCATTACTCATAGTATAGATAGATAAAGCAACAGGTTCAATATGACCAAAATAGTGTTGACCGAGCTATTACGCTGCTGATCCCAGAAGTTTATGGCTTAAACCTTCCAACCTTGTAGACCGGTTCATATAGACGGATCCAATGTTTTGACACGTGACCTTGTTTACATTTCATTGCGCATGCGCAAAACTACTTTTCCTTTTGATAACGATCTTTCGTGGTTGGCAAAAAGCCCCTGGTTCCATGTAAACGCATTGTAAATAGGTTCAATATTACGGGCATATTTTAGTTGATTGACACGGAAAATCGATCGAATTACACTTTAAATGAGTAGATAAATATACTTTAGAGTTCATTCCTGCATCTTCCGCGTTTTTAGTGATTCATTCTGCGCGTTTTATTACAAAAAATAAGACCGTCCCGCCTCGTTACCTGCATAAGTTTAACAGGTAATAATCATCAAAACATCCCCAAAATATTCTAGAAACCAATAATTACTTGCTAAGACATGTCTATTATAAAAGTTTAAAGGTCAAATTTGTCGTTTCGACTCCAAACGAAATACAATTTTACAGAAAATAACATCGCATTTACAATGGCGATAAACGGCCAAATAAGTTTTTTGCCCACCACCGGTAAGTCCCGGCAAACAGTGTAGATCCAGATGAGGCTCTAAATGCACCGTCTCATCAGGATCAACACGGTTTGCCAGTAAGCGAATTATACTCAGAGAAGTATATCTGAACAAGTAGCTCATCATAATGTCCAATGTGCTCTTGATCAGAAACATTATTTAAAAAAAGTATCAATTCCTAATAAGGAGGCGAAAGAATGCACTTCAGAAAGTCGGGGGTGAAAGGGTTATTTACCTATCCCTTAGGGGCAATTATTGCTTGTCTTGGATAGCGCAATAAACAGTTTGGTTGAATTATTCAAATCATAAATAATTTACTTAAACCTTAAGATGCCAATTACAACAATTCTCGTTGTCTTTGTTGTCAGCCGGTTTGTTGCATAACGAGCAAACTGCTACCTGAGGAGCAGTCTGATCGGGATCTACACTGTTTGCATGCGTGCCAAATGTTTGCGAATGTTAGCAAGTATGAAGCAGACGACATAAAATGACAATATTTTCAGATGCAGTTTTTCTTGGCATCTTAAGGGTTAAAGGAATTCTTTCACAAAACATATGGGCCTGTGCATGTCAAAACCTACAATAAGATTAGTACAACCAGCGAAGACACAGATCAACCTGCATTTACATTCAGTCTAGCCAGTCTTCCCGTGTTGCTCTCTAGCTAATCCGGATGTCTTAAAAGACGCATTCAAACAGCAAAGACTGTGATCAGACTGTGCACATCTCAGGTTTGCTGGTTGCAAAGGTCCTTTTGCAGGTTTGTAATGCGCAGGCTCATACAAGTATTTCTCGAATAAGGAAAAAGTGATTTAAAATCCCCCTTTTTGTAAAGGCGGACAAATTCCCCCCCAACATTTGTTCAGATGGACAAAATCCCCCCTGGACAAAATCCCCCCCCCCCCCAGACATAATCCCCCCTGCTGTTTATAAAGGTGGACAGTATCCTGCACACCTTCACATGCACAATTACTGGTTTTTGAAACTCAGTCTGTCGTTTTGAAAACTGCAGATTCCATATCAGATTTGGTGCAGTACTATCAAAGCTATATTGGTGCTCATGGAGAAATTATTGCCCGTCAACACTGTATAGGCATTTTGGAGATGTTGCTTATAAAATAAAGTAAAAAAGGCATACTTGTATTCACTTTTTGTAATTGTGCATGTGTGCTTTGGGGTTTTATGGACCTCTCAACCCATTAGGATTATATCTGGCATGATCAGTTAACCCAACCCAGTTCCAGGCACACTTAGATTCCAGATCTTAGATTCCTGATCTGTATTGATTCCTGATCATTGCCTTCAGTTCTATTTTAGAACCTCTACCATTATGAAAAACGCATGTTCAAATATATTGAAAATTGACATATTCCAATAACAGATTCCGATATTTTTCATATTTCTGCTCAAAAACATAGATTGTGGGTAGTGGAAGGATAATTAACTAGAACAATTTAGAGCAAGGGTGATTTTTTTCCGGGGGTATTTTGTCCAACCTGACATACAGCGAGGGGGATTTTTTCCGGGGGGATTTTGTCCGAGGGGGATTTTGTCCGCCTTTACAAAAAGGGGGGATTTTGTCCGGGAGCGGGATTATGTCTTTTGTCCGATTTTGACCAGATCTAGATCAATGTTTCTGTATAACTATAACCCATATGATATTGGCTATACGTGAACAGCCCAGACCCAAAGCATATGCCGCATCTGATATGGGCCTTCACTGATCCACCAATTATATGCAAACATTGTATAATATAATGCGAAAGAAAACCTGTTTATGCCCTACATTACGAAGACACGCCTATTTATATATACATAAATATCTGCAGATAAAAAGTCTGATATTTATAAAAAAAAAAAAAAAAAAAAAAAAAAACATAGAATGTGCGAACTCATTAGAATCGCCTCGGTAAGTAACGAGTACCCAACATGTATGACTCGGGGCAAAAATAACGAAAATACAGTGAAATTCGCAATTCAGACCACCTAAAATTATGACTAAATCTGCTTTAAAAAGCTTATTTTGAAGGCTGCACTTTATCTTTCTTCGTGTTTTCTGCACTAATTATCCTCTGGTCAGGGTCCACCTTTGAGACTGTTCAAAAATGTTCTTAAAGACCACTTTTGAACAGTCCAAAAGGTGGTCTTAATACAGGATTTTACTGTTCTGTGAACGCCTTTAACCGCAATTCTATTATATAAAAGTGAGGTTTAAGAGGGTCAAATTTATAGGTAAGCGGAAATTTTTTTCCTGTGACTTTTTTCCTACAACTAAATTATATAGGTATGTTTTGGTAATACATGCAAAACATATCCAGTGAAACTTCGCTAGCTCGAACATCGATTGCTCGTTTACCATGGCTGATTCGAACACATTCTGCACCCTAGGAAATTCTTTCCATAGATTGATCATGAATCATTCTCTCCCTTCCGCTTATTCAAGAAGGGCTTATTCTAATTAACACCTACTTGAAAACAACAAGACACAAAGGAGACATCATAATTACCAAACAAACTGCAATCATAATATTTTTCTGCTCCGCAAATTAAAGAAAAGATAATTTTCGCTATTAACCCTTTTTGTACCAAATGGAATCTCCCTTCTTTTATACAGCAGGAGTTCATTTAAATATTTAGGGGCGTCAAGTCGGGTTTTTTGATCACGGATTTATTTGAAAACTGGCTGAACAGTTTGCAAACATTGTGGGTCCTGATCAGACGCCACGTTCTGACCTTGGCCTGCACTGTTTGCCAATCACCCCTTGAAGGGTTTCCGGTACAAAACGTATTAAGGCCTGGTCCCGTATTATAACTCGATATTTTCCGCTGTCTTCCGATAATTTCTGAATCAGAATTTTAGAAGAAAAAAAAGAATACCACTACTAACAAAATGCCAAAAGGACATAACAATTTTCATTCTATTTAATTGAAACAAAAACTAAATCGTTCATAATTATCACCACTACGTTTTTTTCCCAGCAACTTTTTCCTAACATGGTATTTAAATCGCTTTTTTCTAAGTTTTGTTAATAAACCCTAGGAGAGAAATAGACATTTTACTATATATTTTAATCATTTCGATAGGCACCTAAAACAATCAACAAAAGGTATAGCAAATTTTTGTCCAAAAAATATGAAAATAATATCAGCATATTCATGAATAAATGAAGTTTCGAAATTCTCCAGCAAAAATTTTGTAATTATTTACAAATTTATTTTATTAAATAAAAACTAAAGTGTCGTTATATATTTCTTTACATTTCGCCGCCAATATTATTACAGGTAAATCGGATACGGCGGTCGCCCAAAGTTGGATACGTATGAAAATACCAAGATTTTTATCTGAAAAAAAAAATCCATGTTTGCAGGTAAAATTTTACCAATATATTTGAATAGGCATGTTTTCGTAATGTTAACTCGTCAGTGTAATTAATACCCTATATAGACTGATGGGCTCTTCCATTGCTATATGTTGGACAAGTCCATTGGTCATATAAGGGGTGGTAGGCTTATTTTTCTTTCTCTACATAAAAGTGATCAAAATGAGATTCTAGCACCCACAACACGCCAACAACAAAAAATTCTAAGTCAATTTTCTTTGCCTCTATTGGACGCAGCGATCTGTAATTTGGCCCGAGGGCGTGCTGTATTTGGACAGACTAACGGTGCCTGCACTGTTTGCCAAGGTACCCCTTTTGGGTAAACTTTCCATATCTCTGCTCAAAACATTGCATGTTGGTACTAATTAGATCTGCTCTGCACAGCACCAGCATTCAATGTTTGGCGCCACAAAGGGAAGATAAAAAAATCATCTGAAAATGTTAATTCTACACTTAAAGGAAAAAAATAAAAAATATCTGAAAAATGCTATTTCTACAGATATGAAAGATGTCAGTATTATCGTAAAGGAAGACAAATATGTATGAAACGGTTGTTTCTAGATAATTGTCAGGACTCCAATCTTTCACATATATGGGCAATAAAACTTATTTAAGTCTTCAAAGAAAGAGACACAGACATGACACCAATGTGTGATTGCGGATGCAGTTTTACTGATACAGAATACCTAGTGGCCAGTGTTATGATAATATTTTGCTACTATTCTGGTAAAATCATCACGAAAACACGCCTAAATGATTTTGACCCTCTTGAACCCCACTTTTAAATAGTTAAACTGGGGTTGACAGGGGTAAACCTTATTTTTCTTATTTCTACTCTAAAATATAGATTGTGGGTACAAGTTTGAACCGCCTACCCACAATCTACATGTATATTTTGAGCAGAAATAAGAAAAAAAAATCATCGTAAAATTGTCGTTTTTTCGACGGTAAAGTTTACAATGCATTTGTATAGGGGTCTTTTCGTAATGTGTCCATAAAGCGGATCAAATTTAAATTTATCATCCATTTGGTTACTCGTTTGGTGGCTGATCATTTGGAACTTGTAGCCGAAGCTGGGGATCTGTATCCTTGTGATAGCTTCTTGTCGACCTTTTGATCTTTGATTTGTCAGTTGAATCGAAAAATCCCGGATCTGCGCCCATATTGTATTCTTTTGTACCATCAAAGATCTCTGGCTCTTTCTGCTTCTTCCTACGCCGTGATCTTTTCTTATTCTTGACTTCTTCTGTTTCCGTTCCAAAGTCTCGTGACGGCAATGGTGGAAGCATCCCCCCTCTGCCAGACGACAGTTCTGCGTAGGTCAGTGTTCCTGATGTTACAGAAGGTATTCCCGAAACAAGCTTCTCACTGGATCCTGCTTGTTCGTGGTAATGTTCATCTCTGTCAGTTGGCAGCTCTTCTTCTTCCGTGTGGGGTTCAGATTTCGTGTCTTCGGGTCTTATAGTAGTCTGCTTATGTTTTCGACGGAATATCAACACAATGATAATCACAGCAATGATTAAAATTAACAAAAGAACTCCTAGAATTATTACTGGTATAAGCAAGCTGTCATCTTCATCTTTCTTCTCGGGAGGTGATTCAGGTTCGGTTATGTCCGGAATGGTGCCGTTAAAAGAAGGCATCCTCTCTCGAACTAACACCCTGACAATAGCAAGGGTATGTAGATCACTTCTGTTCTGCTTGGCCACCTACAAAAATACATTTGAGTCGATGTATGAACAAAACACTACACTGGATAATGTTTACAAGTACGTGTAATGAACATCCTCTAAACCCCACTTCATATAGAGAAGACAGTGGTTTACGGGGGTAAACATTATTTTTCTTATTTCTGCCCCATGACATGGGTTACTCATAGAGGCGGTTCTAACGAGCATCCAAAACCTATGTATTGAGTAGAAATAAGAAAAATATGAACAATTTGTTATAAGAAAAATGATTGTTTTAGAGTGTGACACTGAGTGAGTGAGTGTTTGAGTTTTACGTCCCACCAACAGCTAAGGCCATATAAAGACTGGACCTTGGTTTAATGACACATCCGAAAGTCTGGAGATGCCCGGAATCGATCCTGCGATCCCTGGTTTACAAGGCGTGTAGCGTAACCACTACACCACGGAGGCTTCTAGAGTGTGACACCGATGTGTTATCGTAATGAATACATTTACCTATGCAACCAGCGAAGACTCGCATCAACCTGTGCTCATTCAAGCTGGCAAGAGTCTTCGGGTGTTGCTCTTCGAATAGGACATATGCTAAAGAAGGCACGTGCTAACATTATAGACTCTAATCGGACTTCGCTGGTCAAACAGGTCTTCTCTGTCGTGCTCTCGCTCATTTGCTCTGACTCATTTTATCAATGCCTCAGGCTAATTTAATTTCAGTTTGTTGGATATTTGGTCAAACCAGCAGTTGCATCCTGCAACGGTTTACAAGATCTTTCCAACAAAGTGTACTGCCACACAACCTCCACGTTCTTTGACGACTTACTGCCTCAAACTCGTTATTGAGTGTTCATATTTCATGGTAAAAAAATTAAATTAAACATGAAAAGGTATGTTGATGGTAATAATTAGAATCGCCGGATTATATCCTATAGACGCATTAGAACACAAAATATATTTATTTCAAAAAAGTTGAAAGGATATCCCTTATTTTTCGCCTTTATACCTTCTTAACTAGTTGGTTTCATTGGGCGGCAGGGTTTGTGATGTCATGTTATCTCAATGTCGGGTAAATAGAGCCAGGTAAGGAAGCATAGTGAAGGCATGTTTTCAATTTTCTTAAAAATAATTGTCTGTTGTGTGTACACACAATATGCATTTCCAGATCTAATAGGACAATTATCCCAAATACATTTATATCTGTAGTTATGGATGTTTTTCCTAGGATTCAAGAACGAGTTCAAAAGAGCCATAGTAAACGAACCATCGATGTTGGCGCCATTTAAGTTTCATTGTACATTGAAATTCTGCTATTGTTTGTTTGTTTGAGGTTTAACGCCCCCCTCGATAATATATAGGTCATTTTGGAGACGTTGCTTCCAATTTTGTAGGGCTTTTAGCCGACACTGAGATGGAATGACATCTCTAGCTCTGCTGCCCAATGAAATCAATAGGGTTTATATCCATGGACAGTCTGGCTCGCACCACTTTGCTTGGGAAGGCTAAGACCCTATAAGCGGTTTACCAGTACTCATGTACGGTCGGTTTCAACTCTGCGTGAAAGCACTAGCAGCTCTGTATAGTTCTCAAAATCAGATGGGCGGGGACCTAATATATTCTGCTATTAAAGACAACCTAGAGTTAAGACTAATTCTCCCGTAAAAAGCAAATTTAAAAGGTTGCATTCTTTCTGTGTGTTTTCTGCACTCAATTTCTTCCAGAAAGAGACAACCTTTGCGACTGTTCAAAAGTGGTCTTGGAGACCACTTTTGAACAGTCCCAAAGGAGGTCTTATTTCAGGAATTTTACTATGTTCCCCAACTTTCTGAGGAACGTGTGTGTTATTTTTCTTATTTGAGCCCTGTCACGTGAAAACTTATCTTCGAGGTTTGCGGCAATGAATATTAGAATTTATAACATTTAGATCGATTGACAAACAATCGACCCAAACATTATCAGTCCGCCCTCAATGAGCCCACTTATTTGGAGCTATGCTGCTGCAATTTACCTCTATGACAAGACGAAATTCTTCATCAGGTAAGCGCTCCTCTAGAACTGATCTCTGCTGTGTTATAATGGCCGTTACTGAGTTCATGTGAAATAAACTGTGTTGGTTTCCTGTGAAAGGAAAACGACAAAAATAGAAAGAACAGCTCACCTACAATAAAAACAGCCGAAGTAAAGAGTTTTATTTTATTATTATTTTAGTCTTGGTTTTACGACCCTTTCAAGATCATTTCACTTATATCGAGCCGATTGTTAATCAGAGATGGGCGAAAACCGGACAACCCGGAGAAAAAACTACCTGACCTCCGTTGCAGAACTTGGCGTCTCACGAGTCAACCGAGCCAGACTTGAACCAAAGCGACGAGAAGCCTAATGTTTAAGTGCACTATACCACGGAGGCCCGTTAAGGATAGAGTTGATGGCATGAAGGAACATACAAAAACAAAAAATAAGACGAGGACCGACATACATCTACGATCATGCACCTTGAGACGGTCAGTAAAAACATTACTTGGAGGATGTGATTCCGGATGGTACAAATACTCAGTCCTCGCCCATACTGCCAAGGCAGACTCCTGTAAGCCTTACAGGAAGATCTGGGACCAGTAGTTCAAAGCAGCTTTAGCTTAACGAGCTCGTTGCTGGTCCATCACGTCAACAAAGCCGTGAAATCTAGACCCCCTAACCCCTAAACCCCACTTTATATAGAGAAAACTGGGGTTTACGGGGGTATACTTTGCTTTTCTTATTTCTGCTCTCTGAGGCGGTTCTAATGAGCACCCTCAACCTATGTTTTGAGCATTTATAGAAAAAAATATATCAAGGATTTTCATCAGCGCTACTTGGATAAAGTAGAAGTAAAACAAAGATCAGGAATCGATACAATTAGCTTACTCCACCCATCAAAGACACCAAAGGGAAAGAAACACAAACACGAAGCGACCAGACCATAATGGAAGCCTAAACAAAGGAAGGCCATAAGGACAGTTACTTTCCCACAAAATGGCCATATGGCCATCCAAAAATAAAAAGACACAAGAGATACACACAGTAAGTAACAAACAACAACATAAATAAACCGCCATAGAAGAAACGCCTTGATACGGTCAGTGGAAAGATTTCCACGGGGGGGGGGGGGGGGCTTAAATCGATTTTACGTGGCCACAATCCTCGCCCTTACTTCGTCGCGATTTAGACAAAGAATTTGTTCAGTCCGCATGATGGCCTCCTAACTCATCAGTGCAACATCTCCGTGAACACAAATAATCAAAGAACCACAGGGGTGAGACAACGGTGAGGACTCGACAGCAAGAAACCACTGAAATGCTGGAGCAAAAGAACACCAACAGTTTGACTCCGATGGGCCCGACCTATTAACGTTCAAAAAGCAGCCATTTTGGAGATTTGAAAAATGCACTATGTCACACGGGTGTGTTATCATAATGCAAAACTTTCTACCAAGTACAATATCTAAAACTCTGGAATTTTGCTGAAAAAATGTGAGTGCAAAAGCTACTTACATTTTTAGCAAACATATATGTTCTTGCACACCAGACAAGGAAATCCGTGATTTTACCCTGGGATGGAAATTTATGTTCTGACCCTGGTGTTCCGACCCCAAATCGATTATAATCGCGTGTTTGATAAATGCACTGGTTGATTACAACCTCATGCGCGGCGTCGTCATGCGTGACGTCACTAAACATTCCTGTTGTGTCATCACAAAATGGCGGACGTCGGTAACCGAAGTGACAGCAGCATTAAAAATTCGCAATAGAAATGGAAGTTATGCAAGAAAAAGAATCCAATATGGGTGTGAGGGGTGGATAGAAAAATCCGTCCCTCGGGCAAGCCTCGTGATGCCGGACAGTGTCCCTCGGGACGGATTTTTCCATCCACCCCTCACACCCATATAAGATAATTATATTCTACCAAGTACAATGACCAATGCTATGGTATTTTTTTTGCTGCAAAAATTGATTTGCAAAAGCTACTTACATTTTCAGCTGTGTATATTTGCCGCATTAAGTGATAAAGTTTTAAGGATATGCTTTATACGACATTGCAGGATTTGAATACTGGGCCCAGTATGCCTCAGATCAGCTTTCTCACCCTTTTGATCTGGCTACAGTCAGTAACTGGGCGCTACTTGGATAAAACCTATAAACGTTCTGTATGCTGGGTTTTTTTTTTTTTTTTTTTTTTTTCAGCAGGCGTCATTCGTTTTTTTTTTTGTTTTTTTTTTCTTTTGTTTTTTGTTTGTTTATTTCATTTTTTTTTGTTCTTATTTTTCTCAGTAAACAAGATTTTGCATGAAAGAACGTGATGATGATAAGTGGGAGTATTTGGTCGCCACACGTCATAACGGCGTGAGCGGCGGGGATGACGTCAGCTGCGTCATCGGCGTCGCGAGGACGGTTGTGACGGGGTGCCTACCAAATACAGAGAGAATTTACGGCAAACAGTGTTGGCCCTTATGAGACACTAACAAATGTTGTGGATTATAGATGAAAATCTTCTGTTTGTAGTTTCTATCTGTTGTTAATGTAATGAATTTGTGAATAGCTATATTTGTGAGCCGTGTCGCGGAGAATGATATGAAATAGAGATTGTTATGTTTCCTGTAATTGGCGGCTGACCAGGTAGCGCAAAGGCGTGGTCTGTTCAATTGCCTCTTACTTGTGATAATGTAGTGAGCACAAATTTGATGAGTATTATGCTCAGTAGTAGTGAGCATTAATTGATTTCTGTATTGCTCAGTAGGGAAACATGAACTTTGAGTATTATTGTGTCAAGCGCTGGGTGCTGATAATTTGATGCACAGACAAGTTGAGTTCTGCTGTGCAGTTATTTGCCGCATGCACTAATCAGCCTGTATGTCTGGTCGGCGCATGCGCAATAACGGTATATGCATGAACATATTCTTACTTCTCCGGGAGGGGGATCATGATATAGCATGTATGTTTTGTGAACTGTATCTTAGTCCAATGATCGTAATTTGCAGGCACAACAATGTGTGGTGACCTGCTGCTCCCTGCCATATAGCAGCAGGTACTGGTACGACGCTGGGGTTTAGGGTCCAGCAAGGGCGGATGAACCACCATAAACAGCTCATACCAATGTGAACGAATGTGAGACCATTCAAATGGAAGAGGTCCAATAAATAATCTGCAGGCGATTCAGGCGAATCAAGCTAGTGTACGATTGCTTAATAGTACATATCAACCTGTGGTCGGCAACTGTCGACAAACTAGTTTACACTAGTTCGCGAGAGGGAGATTCACGCGAGAGGGGGATTCACCCTAAATTATAAACTGGCCAGTCGCGTCTTGTGTTGTTTCTTTTTTTATTATTTTGTTGTTGTTTTATTGTTTGCTTCTGTAGGCATTCACGTCACCCGTTCCGAGCACAGAACATTGTTTTGCCTTCGGGGCGGACGTCGTGAGTTGGCTACAGAAGCAACAAATTGTGATGTTTTGTGTTAGTAAGTGTTGTATATAGATACTGTAAATAATTCATGTCATTCATCTAATATCTTTCTTGTGCTTTACCCAACAGCTGCCCGTACACCTGTCAGAGATCACGCTCGGTTGTCTTGTCAGCATGGGGGTTTGCGGGACGCCGTAAACCCACATGTAACACTCATCCTGTTTACTGGGAAAAATAAAAAATATGCTTCAATTTGCATTAGATGTAAACTCTTGTTTTCTGGGAAAATAGAAAAAAAATATCATCAACAATTTGTCTTCTGCTGAATTAGTCCAGAGAGTGGTATCTTCGCTAGTACACAGTTTTTCTTGTAGATTTCATAGTGCCCTGGCTCTAATATATGTTGTGCTTTTTGGTTGTTCCCAACATATTCCCAACACCGTTGACGTTCAATATCGTTCAAAGTCGCCATTACTTAGGGGATAACCGTATCGAAAAGTGTCATTTAGGGAGGAAAATCGGAGGTTTTATGGTCGGAAATTTCTTTTTACGCAAGTGCATTAGAGTGAGGGATAACGGCATGTCATTAAAATCATACGACCAGCCGTATAACTACACATGGTTATATGTACTGACGCGTAATGTATAATGTCGTGCGTGACAATGCTATGTTTTCTTTTGATGTTTTTTAAACTTCTTCAGCAATATAGTTGTATACAACTCGGTTGAAAATCATTATCATTACGATAACACACCCTTACATTTTTTCAAATCTCCAAAATAGCTACTTTTCTGATGATATTTTTCTTACATAGGCTTATAATTTATACCCCGTAAACCCCAGCTTTTTCTACAAAAAGTGCCGGAGGTTTAGGGAGTTGTTCAGTTCACAGACTTCCTCACGTGATGAATATGATAAGCAATCGAGGTTATTTCATATAAAATTATGAAACTCACGAAGCCTCGTTTCTTATGAAAAGACCACCCTTGTCAAATAATTTTTATATTACCTGAGACTATTGTGTAGGTCAAAGGTGTCTGGAGAGTATCTCTGTCAATAGCCTGGATAACAGGAATAACGTCCAATGGACCCTGGAAATATATGGAACACACGTATCTGTGAATGTAGAATGGAAGCCCTTCTTTGCACTACATTGCATAAGAATAGCAAACCCATTTGAGACTCATCATGAAAACACGTCTATATAATTTTAACCCCCGAACCCCACCTTTATATACTATACTGGGTATTTTTCTTATTTCTGCTCTATAATATAGAGTACTCGTCAACGCGGCGGTTGTAACGAGTACCCACAATCTATATTTTAAGCAGAAATAAGAAAAATATCACAAATTTTCATCTTAAAATGTTCGTTTTTTTTTTCGGTGATAAAGGTTACAATGTATCTGTATAGGCGTGTTTTCTTAATGTATACCTAATATCATAGTAACATGAACATCTGGGTAACCCCCTTTATATAGAGACAACTTGGGTATAGAAGGTTACACATTATTTTCCTTGTAAGGCAAACAAAATATAGAATGCCTGTGCTCATAAAAACCACCTCAGTCATTAGAACCGCCTTACTGACGCGGTTCTTAAGAGTATCCACAATGTATATTATATGTAGCAACAGAAATAAGGAAATTAGCACTGATTTACTAAGAAAAATGCAATACCTAAGTCGTGAAGGCAAATAGATAGTACGCCAATTACCAAAGATATATTTTCCGTCAAAACAAATACGAAAACACCTGTATTCAAATATATTGGAAATTTTACCAGCAAAAAATGAAAATTTTCCGATAAAAATTGTGATATTTTTCATATTTCTGCTCAAAACATAGATTATAAGAACTCCGTCCTAACGAGTACCCAGAATCCATGTTTGATCAGAAATACTATATAAAAAGTGTTTTTTTTTTTTTTTTTGTTGTTTTTTCGTGATGAAAGGGAAAGAAGGATGAACAAAAGCACATTGGCATTATAATTTAAACCTTCAACGCCAAAATAGGAGTTTCTTTCCCGTAAAGACGGCCGAATGGCCAAACAAAACAACACACACACCCGCACACACCCGCACACACACACACACACACACACACACTACTAGGACATGTATGCAAAGACATACATTGCCATTAAAGTAGAAGCACAACCTTTGAATGGCCAATAAAACCAAATCGTTTCCTAGTGGACAAACATGAAAATACGCCTATATAATTATAGGTTATTTTTCGTATTTCTGCTGTAAAATATAGACTGTGGGTACTCGTTAGAACCGCCGCATCGAGGGGGTTCTAACGAATACCCAGAATCTATATTTTGAGCAGAAATAAGAAAAATAGCACTATATTTCATCTTAAAATTCTCGTTTTTGAGCGGTAAAGTCTACAATGTATTTGAATAGGCGTGTTTTCGTAATCCTCCCAAATCCGCCGTGATTTACGCGCTCGTTCCGCGCGTAGGACTTCCAACTCATCAGTGCCACATCCCCTTGAAAGTACGATTAGAACCAATTCAGTGATGAAAGAGCAATTAGCACCCGACAACATGAAATAACCCAAACGCTGAAGCTAAAGAAAACCAACGGACCCCGGTGGGCCCGACCAGAGAAAGAGCGTGAGGCACTGACTGACCTTCTGAAAGACCTATAGACCGATGTCATCATGGAGTCCGAGGCCCGACCCGCCAGCATGCAATTAAAGGGGAAAGCAAAGCTGTCAGTCTTGACTGGGTTAAATGCCATGTATGCAGTGAAAATGATTTACGTTTGTGTTGTACCAAATCTTTGTTCTTCCTTTATTTTCGAAAAGTGATTTTTTACGAAGTTGGGCTTGAAATCATTACATGCATATATATTTCTTATGTATATACTATTTCAACATAAAATTCAGTTTCCGGTAGATCTTGCTGCAGAATAGATTGAAAACGAAATGACGTCTATAAGACTTAGAAAACGCTTTTCGGTGTACATTGTATCACTGATAGTTTAAAATATTTCATTGAAGTGTTGAAGTCAGTCATATGACAGGACACACTAGCGAACCGAATTGTGTGTCATTATAAACAGCGTCGGATGTTGCAATTCAAGAAGACAATATTAAAGTTTCCAAACCAAAATTGTCCCGTTTATCATAATATTTACACGGTATTAATCCATCGAATATAAACAAATGTTAATGCATAACCGGGGCTTCGGATTCAGAATAATGTGATCTGTTTAACTGAAGCAATGAAGGGTTAATTTGAATGATCAGGCCATCAAAATAGGAATTGTCGAAATACAAATAATCGGCCATATATCTAGACGTAGAGCTGAAAGCTTCAGTTACTTCAGATTGCTTTTCTTCTGAAAGAGCTATCATTAGGTCTCTTCCTAACAGAACAAAAACAAATCAGCTACAAGTGGTATGCAATTCGCACCCATCAGCAATCCCAATATTTATTTGTCTTTGTAACATTAATATAAAGGTTGTCTGGTAGGAAGTCAAAAACTCTGACATGACCATAACGTGCGATATCTATGCTCTTCCGAAATGAAACAAAAACATTTCTTTCATTACATACAAACTACATGTAACCATCCCTATGGAATTAAGAAGTAGTGTAGTGTATGACGCGGACAATAAATGTGTAGATAGACTGGATACGTAAAAAAAAGTATTTAAATCCGTATTTTTCTTATTGTTACTGCAAACATAGGCTTAGGGTTCTCGTTAGAATCGCCTCATTGAGGCGGTTCTAACTAGTACCCACCAAAATTTGTTTTGGAGGAGAAATAAGAAAACTAACGTATAACCTCGTAAACCCTAGATTTCTCTGTTTAAAGTAGGGTTAAGAGGGTGTTCATTTCATGGACTTGTTCATGTGATACTCTTGTAAAATGGGAGAGTATATATATTTATTCATTACACATTACCTACGGTCTTTCTCTCCCTTCCGCTGATTCAAGAAGGGCAGTTGTCAGTTTCGCACTGTACTGGTTTACCGCTTACGTATAAGCCTGACCAAGAAAAATTGTGGATAGGTACAATAATCGGCTCATAAATGATCTAAAATAGTGCTGACTGGGCCGTTAAACTCCAAAACAAACATATCCATTACACGACTCTTTCTCTGACACTGATTTCTTCTCTGTAACTTCTGTCTACGGTCGAGCCCATCTGTTGATTTCTTTTTCTCAAGCATTTCAGTTATTTCATACTGTCGAGTCCTGATTGTTGTTTCATCTCTGCAGTCGTTTGATTTTTATGTTTTCGGAGATGTTGTACTGATGAGTTAGAAATCACGGACTAAACAAATTTATTGTCTACACCACGACAGAACCAAGGGTGAGGATTGGGGCCATGTTACGTCTACCACTCTCACAGTAAAATTGTTTTACTGACCTTTCCAAAGCGGTTCTTCTGTTGTTGGTTTATCATTGTTATAGTTCTTGGTTTGGTGTGTGAGGTGTGAGGTGACTGTATCCACCTTCACTTCTATTTTTAACGTTTTCTATCAATTATATTAGTTAAGTCAACAACATGTCTCTTTCAGTCTTCCCGGAAACACACAGGTATATTCAATGTCTGAATAAATATGAACCTTTGCCTTCCTTGTTGCAGACATCATCACACGTGTGATCATAGAACTATGGATGATTTTTCAGCGCACACTTGTACAGCATTACCCTCACGAAAACAAGCCTATATAATTTGACCTTCTTGGACCCCAATTTATATAGTAAAACTTGGGTATACATTATTTTTCTTATTAGAGTTAGGAGTGTAGGTAGGCTTAATAACCGCCTCGCCGCACCAATTCCGGGTTTAACATGAGTACCCACAAGCTATGTTTTGAGCAGAAATGTCAGAAAATATTGGCATTTTCTATTTGATTTTTTTTTCATTTGAGCCAGCGCATGACAAAACCTACAATAAGACATGTACGCCCAACGAAGACTCAGATCAGCCTGCGCATCCGCGCAGTCTGAGGAGAGTCTTCGTTGTGCGCTCCAAGGATAGCTAAGGGCCCAATATTACTTCATGCAGCAAGAAAAGTCTCTGGTTAGACCGTTGGATGCGCAGGCTGATCTGAGACTTCGAAGGGCGCACATGTCTTATTGTAAGATTTTGTCGTGCGCCGGCTCATTTTTCGGTGGAAAAATTATCAGTTTGTTTTAATACGCGCGCATTTGTAATGATGTCAGTGCTTTTATTCGCTAAGCTACGACTAAGAAATTGTCATGTTTGTGCTACTTACTACGCTTGGCGTATACATGTATACCGTAGAAGCGTTATAGGCACGCTTCATATTTATCCCCGTGGACCGTTTACATTACGAAAGCACGCCTTTGTAAGTACAGTGGAATTCATGAGTTAAGTTGATTCCTCATTCCTTATTCCGTATTCCTTGTTCCTTATTCCGTATTACTTGTTCCTTATTCCTTGTTCCTTTTTCCTTATTTGACTCTGAACTTTATAGTATTTTGCGACGAGGTGTAACAGAACATTTGCATATAGCGCATGCATCGTCATTTTTACTTTTAAGCATAATGCTACAGGTTTCGAAATCCAGCAAGTTTCAATTGCGAATAAGGGACAAATCCAAATTTTCCTTATTCCTTATTCGATTTTGAACTTCATAGCACTTTGCAACGCGGTGTAACAGAACATTTGCTTATGGCGCATTCATCATCAAGTTTACTTCTAAGCATAATGGTATAGGTTTCGAAATCCAGCAAGTATCAACTGCGAATAAGGAATAAATCAAAATTTTCCTTATTCCTTATTCGATTTTCAGCTTCATAGATCTTTGCGACGTGGTGTAACAGAACATTTGCGTATGTCGCATTCATCATCATTTTTACTACTAAGCATAATGATATATGTTTCGAATGTAAATTTGGATTGAGTGTTTGAGTTTTACGTCCCACCAACAGCTAAGGTCATACGGAGACGGGACCTCGGTTTAAAGACTCATCCGAAAGTCTGGAGAAGCCCTGGATCGATATGAAAATTTGGATTTGTTCCTTATTCGCAATTGAAACTTGCTGGATTTCGAAACCTATGCCATTATGCTTAGAAGTGAAAATGAGGATGAATGTACCATGCGCAAATGTTTTGTTGCACCTCGTCACAAAATTCGCTGAAGCTGAAAATCGAATAAAAGATGAGGAAAATTTCGATTTATTCCTTATTCTTTATTCCTTATTCGCAGTTTATACTTGCTGGATTTCGAAACCTATACCATTATGCTTAGAAGTAAAAATGATGATGCGTGCGCTATACGCAAATGTTCTGTTACACCGCGTCGCAAAGTACTATGAAGTTCAAAGTCGAATAAGGAATAAGGACAATTTTGATTTATTCCTTATTCCTTATTCGCAGTTTATACTGAAAATCGAATAAGGAATGAGGAAACTGTTGATTTATTCCTTATTCGCAATTGATACCTGCTGGATTTCGAAACCTATACCATTATGCTTAGAAGTAAAAAGGATGATGAATCCATTATACGCGGCCCCCGCCCATAGGGGCTTGAAGAAATATATGGGCTGCACGATGCTTCCACGCAGAGCTGAATCCGGCCCGCACACTAGTAGTGGTAAACCGCTTAGAGGATCTAAGCCTGTCCAGGAACCGCGGTGCGAGGCGGACCGTCAATGCTAATAAACCCTATTGGTTTCATTGGGCGACAGGGCTTGAGATGTCATTTCATCTCAATGTCGGGTAAAAGTCCCACAAAATTGGAAGCAACGTCTCCAAAATGACCTTTACAGTGTTGACGGGGACGTTAAACCTCAAATCAAACAAAATCCATTATACGCAAATGTTCTGCTACACCGCGTCGCAAAGTACTATAAAGTTCAAAATCGAATAAGGAAAATTTTGATTTGTTCCTTATTCGCAATTGAAACTTGCTGAATTTCGAATCCTATACCATTTTGCTTAGAAGGAAAGAGGATGATGAATGCAACATACACAAATGTTCTCTTACACCGCGTGGCAAAGACCAATGAAGCTGAAAATCGCATAAGGAATAAGGAACATTTTTATGTATTCCTTATTCCTTATTCGCAATTGATACTTGCTGGATTTCGAAACCTATACCATTACATGTATACTTAGAAGTAAAAAAGATGATGCATGCGCTTTACGCAAATGTTCTGTTACAACGCGTCGCAAAGTAATATGAAGTTCAAAATCGAATAAAGAATAAGGAACAAGGAATAAGGAATGAGGAATAAGGAATAAGGAACCAACTTAACACTCGTGTGAAATTCCGCTATTAAGACCACCTCAAATTAAGACTAATTCTGCTTTCAAAAGCTTATTTATACGGTTAGAGTTATTCTTTCTTTATGCTTTCTGCCCACAGTCTCCTATGGTCAGAAATCAACTATTAGACTGTTCACAAGTGGTATTAAAGACCAGTTTTGAACAGTCCCAAAGGTGGTCTTAATATAAGCATTTTACTGTATATTGAAATCTTACCGCCGTTCTCAGATGAAAAATTGTGATATTTTTTCTCAAAATATAGATTGTTTGTACTCGTTAGAACCGCTTCATCGATGCGGTTCTAACGAGTACCCACAATCTATATTTTAGAGCAGAAATACGAAAATTATGGTTTACGCATGATAACCCCAGTTTTTACTATATAAAATTGGGGTTCAAGGGGGCCAAATTTATATAGGCATGTTTTCGAGATGGACTGAATCCGGCCATTGACTGAAATACTACCTTATACATCAAGCAATACATTTATAAAGTTGTTTTTCTGATGAGGCTAAAAACAGAAAAAACAGTCGAATCGGACAATGTCTATCAGCTACAAACCAGCAACCGCCCTACAACCCACTGCCCTGGTTCAAGGCTAAGTGACATCAGTACCTTATTCATGACGGTGTCTGTCAGTCCTATGATGGCTTCGTACTCCGGTACAGGGCAAGGGCTATTGCAGCCAGGCTTCACGAATTCTGGATTTTGGTCGTCATCATCCAAAATGGTTACATTGAGAGTAGTGTATGCTGTACGAGCCTTGTTCTGAATGGCACTGTCCTAAAATAAAATTCCAAGATATAAAAAGACCCAGTGCCGATTTACTGACCGAAGGCCAAAGGTCAGTACAGCAGGCCTAGGACTGGTAACCGAGCATAGACGAAATCACTTGATTAATAAAATAATAGTATCCATGCAACCTGATGAAATGTAAATCATACAGGGGTAAACCTTATTTTTCTTACAACTTGTTTTACTTCAACTCTTTACCAAATTTTCGAGGGTCTCCCCTCTTCATCAGGGTTATATGGACACTGCACTCTACATTTTACATAACTTTCCAATAAGGCCTTCCAATGTTTGATGCCTAGCTGGCGGTTCTAAAGAGTATCCACAATCTATATTTTGAGCAGAAATAAGAAAAATATCACAATTTTTCATCATAAAATTTTCATTTTTTCGGCGATAAAGGTTACAATGTATTTGTATAGGCGTGTTTTCGTAATGTTGCCAAATCCCTTATTCAATAAATCACTATGAGCTCTTCCAATAAGTAGAACGGACACATTCGACATTTACATTTACACAGGAGGCAGGGTTAATTACTTTCTGGTTGCTTCTTTTAACTTGAAGATAATCCCCTCTGTAAAAGAGGTCTAACTTTAGCTGTTGTCCTGGTTAATAAACTAACTAAGTGACATCCATTTCTGACTTTCAACCGTGTTTGTTTTTTGTTTGATTTTAGGTTAAAGTCCCCGTCAAAACTTTAAAGGTCATTTTGGAGACGTCGCTTCCAATTTTGTGGGACTTTTACCCGAAAATGAGATGAAATGACATCTCAAGCCCTGTCGCCCAATGAAATCAATAGGGTTTATAAGCATGGACGGTCCAACTCGCACCGCTTTGCCTGGGCAGGCTTAGATCCTCTAAGCGGTTTACACGTACTCGTGTGCGGGTCGGTTTCACCTCTGCGTGAAAGCATCATGCAGAACATATATTTCTTCAAACGTGTAAAGTGCTTCATGTAATTCCTACGAATTCACGAACTGAATGTCAAACAGTGAAACTACTGATACGATGACAGAAGCCATCTGATCTGTATCTACACTATTAGCAAACCATCACGAAAACATGCCTATATAATTATGACCCCCTAAAACTCCACTTTTAAAAAGTAAAACTGGGGTTTATAGGGGTATTATTTATTTGTCTGCTTTAGAATAGTTAACAATATGACCCCTAACGAGCTCGTTAAGCTAACGACGCTTTGAACAACTGGCCCTGAACAATAATTATAGACAAAACTGCTTTTTGGGAGCAGACTATTGCATGAACCGTCGATGTTGAGCATGAAGACCAATGTTGGTAGTGCTGTATTTTATCAGTTATGAACAATAATTATAGACAAAACTGCTTTTTGGGAGCAGACTATTGCATGAACCGTCGATGTTGAGCATGAAGACCAATGTTGGTAAGTGCTTTATTTTATCAGTTTTGAAGAAACATCTAGTCATTGGTCAGTTCTATGCTTTTATAAAATATCTGCTTTTAATTGGTCGCGGGCCGTTCATAGCTGTGCAAGCTGGGTTATTTTGATATTAAAACCCTGTTGGCAAGATTGAAATGGTTGCATTAAAAGGTCCCTGCAGATGCACTCTTAGATATAACAGCAAACGCCTACCGAATTCAAGTTGTGACTGTATTCACGTGCATCTTGACATTCTGAAAACTCGATTTTGATAAAAGAAATTTGGCTTTGCAATGGCCTACTCTGTTGGGTTTTGGTTAGGATGGGCACCTGAACTGCAGGAACTTATGTGGGAATAAAATGTAAAATCATCACGTGAACAAATCCGTGAAATGAACACCTCTAAACCCCACTTTTACATAGAAAATCTCAGGTTTACGGGGGTAATCATTATTCTCCTTAATTCTGCTCCAAGACATAGATCGTGGGTACTCGTTATAACCGCCTCGATGAGGCTGTCCTAACGAGCACCAACAACCTATGGCTGCAGTAGAGATAAGAAAAAAATCGCTGATTTTTATCAGAAAAGTAGCCATTTGGACGTCGCACAGGTATGTTTGGTGAAGTCATATCTTTATAGTGTATTTCATATAGCCGTGCATTTTAGTATAAAGCTACACTTAATGAGCTACGAGTTAATGAAAACGAGCAAGTCCAGGCAGTATTATTCCTTTATTTATATATATCTGGCATAGGAGAACCAGCCCGGTGCAAGATCATGCGGGACGAAGCCGGAACCTGCATGGAGCACAGATCGCTTGGACGAAGGGTGGTCTAAGCTTAGTGTAAGAAGCTAGTATTTGATGAACCTGGCCAAAACTGCCGACTAGGAAAATTCTATGCTGTGTAACACGAGCACTAGATACACGCTGTCGCATTTCTGTCGAGTGCGCAGAAATATTGCTGTCGCCTTTCTGCCGACCCCGCAGAAATATTGCTATCGCATTTTCTGCTATGCGATCAGAAATATTTGCTGTCGCACTTCTGCCAAGCGTGCAGAAATATTTGCTGTCGCATTTCTGCGAGCGCGCAGAAATATGTATGCGAGTCTGCCCAATGGCCGAGTGGCAGTTCTGCAGGCGACATAGATGTCGCAGTTAGAGATTTCAGAGTTCCGCAAGGCGTACGGAGTGGTATTCAGACAAGCAGTATTCTGATAGTATAGTGCTATGCTAGCTATAAATACTGTCATCAGCAATGTTTGTCCAAAGGTGATGAATGCAAGTATCAGCGACTTGGGGAGAAAACAGGATAAATAAATGTCATAGCAGATTATGTAGTTGGAACAATGAATAAATATCAAGTTAAACAAATGTTAGCTCATGGTAATTATGTTAACAAGGCAATTTAGAATCTGCTATTCTTGTTATGAATTTCACTGATATATCTGGTCATCACCAGCTGATTTTCTATGTGAAATAACGTGTTCATAAATCTGCGTAAGAACACTCTGAGGAGTCGAAGATGCAATCTGTATCACAGTTTAACTACGTTAGCCCTTAGTAATCGGCTATGATTTTCAAGTCATATGGCTGCTTTATTTAAGTTTTGCGACTATGTGAAGCCATTTTTCAAAACCGCTGTAGTCAAACTTTTGTAATAAATATGGTATTGAAGCACCAACAATTTGTAAATAATAATGACACACACACACACGCACACGCACACACACACGCACGCGCGCGCGCGAGTCTCAACGTTAATTAATCCAAGAAATAAAGGAAATTAAATTGTGAGTGAGTGAGGTTTAGTTTTACGTCCCACCAACAGCTAAGGTCATACGGAGACGAGACCTCGGTTTAAAGACTCATCCGAAAGTCTGGAGAAGCCCGGGATCGATCCTGCGATCCCTGGTTTACAAGGCGAGTAGCGTAACCACTGCACCACGGAGGCTTCTAAATTAAATTGTGAACGTAATCCACACTTGTTAGGCTCATTGCCAAAAACTGAAAATGATGCAGTTTATAAATGAAACTAAATACCTGCAAGGACCATAGAGAAAAATGCAGACGCAGTATTTAAACCATATTTATTTTTAAAAAATAAATCATCAATATTAAATAATTATTAGAAATGAACGACCAAAAATCTGATAAATAATCGGGCTGTTACCATTCGATATGCGCATGCTAATTGATATTGCACGCTTACTCAGATGCCGTTGTCATACATCTATAACGTCACGAGAAATGTTTGTTGCGTACGCGTACATGTTCTGATAAAATACCTGTATTTGAAGCTTAAACTTTAATAGACTGGGCTGCAATATGCTTCCGTGCAGAGCTGAAATCGACCGGACTTGAGCATTGGTAAACCGCTTCAATGGTAAGCCTGCCCTTTAAACCCGAGCGGTATTCTAGGCGGTAGGTCTTGAAATGTCATTTCAACTCAATATCGGGTAAAGGTGCAACAAAATCGGAAGCAACGTCTCCAAAGTGACCTAAATACTGTTGACGGGGACGAAAAACTTCAACACAAACAAACAAAACAAAAGAGTTACTGTACAGTCATTGGTCACGAATATTGTTCCCCGTACCGACATTGAAGGAAATTCTCAATGCGGGTATATGATCATCAAAGTTATGTCAGAGCCAATGTTTTACCGTTGTTGGGTTAGGAAATGGTTGAAATTCGTAGAACATGTGTTGCTTTTGGCTCATTTTATTATTAAACATGTTCAGCTTGGCAATAAACTTCACGAAAATAGCAACTGTGCAATTTTTAAAACTTTTAATTTTCGACATTTACTCAAGATTAGATCTACCGAAATAGTTACAGACTTACTTAAATGATTTGCTATGATGCATACTATGGCCAGCTAGTATTTACAAGTAAAATCCAAGTTACCTGACAGTGATACGCCATTTGTTCTTAGAATTTATATGTATTTTTACCATTTAATTTAACTGGGGGTAGGGGAACGGTTTGTTCAATAAAACAGAAATTAACACGGTGACCCCTCCTTTTCTTTTAATTTTCTATGTGTGTGTGAATTCGGGTTTAACGTCACTTTCACCAATTTTTTCAGTCATATCACGACGGTGTCTGGTTTCCTATTCTCTGATAACATCTCCCAGAGAAAAAATCTTGTTTTATGAAAAATTCAATGTAGCATTTTTCTGTATGGTCCAAAATATTACAGACAATGAATTATTTTTAAAAATATTTTGGCTATATTTACCGCCACTGATATATTCAGCATCCAGTACTTCCTTGGCATTGTATCATAGTCCAGGGCTTGCTTCAGTGTTACCTTTCCAGAACTTTGTGGCATGTCGAAATAATACCGACCATCAAACTGGAAAAAATACAAAGGCCGCATCATGCTCAAACGTGTCATCAATCATGTGCACTCAGCGAAGAATAAATAATTTCAGCCTGCGTGCCCGTTTAGTAATAAACAGGGAATACCATGTTCGTGTCTTTTGATATCAAGTTTATCTGGCAAGGCTTCAAGAACGCTTGTAAAATCTCGAGGCTCGCAGAAGGCTGAAAACTTGATATCAAAGGACACGAAACTGGTACTCTATTTATCAGTTATCCCTTTGCGCAATTTGCAATTAGTTATCGACAATCGTCAGTGCGTTCCAATGTTCTGGCTTGCAATAATCGCTCGTTATATCTAGTATAATCTTACTGTAATTTTTCCTATGATTTTTTTCATATAATTTTTCCAATTTTTCCTGTAACAATATTACTTTTGCCAATTTTTTCCAGTAGTCCAGTTCATTCCTAAAAGTGCAGTGGCCCGTTGAACTGATAAAGCTCATTTGTCCTAAGATAGCAAAGCTGTATCAGGTCAATGTGTTACAATGCAATTAATATTGGGGGTAATTGTTAATACTGCATACACCGTCGGTATATAAGGGAACATTCGGTCAAGGGACATAGAGGATCTTACGTGAGTGTTCATGTATTATTGAATTTATTAAACTCGTTGAAGAAAAGGGATAAAATGCTCGGCAATTGCCGTGCATTCTATCCCTTTTCTTCAACGAGTTTAATAAATTCAATAATACATGAGCACGAATGCAAGATTCTGTTTATCTTATGACATTTAAAACGCATTTCATTAACGATTATTTAACAAAAATGTTAATATTCCGCCATTAGACAACGCGACGTCTTACATGTAACGTTACGGGCGTATCTAACTAATTTGCATATTTAATCCACTAGTGGATTACCGAATTTATTACATACATATTATTACTACAGTAACTTGATCTGACGCATTGTATCACGTCGAGTGGATGTTTCCAGATCAGCGTATCACACGAGACGCGCAGCGTCGAGTGTGATGCGTAAGATCTGGAAACATCCAAGAGACGTGATACTGTGCGACAGATCAAGTTATTTTAGTGATAATACGTTTATTATATACCTTTTTTCGCTTTTAATAAAGTCTTTTGTCAACGTAAATTGGCGGGAAACTTTGACGTTACATTCTGTGTGTAAGTGACGTCATCATTTCGAACGTTTGGTTCCGCGTTATCGATGGCTGTTTTCTAACGTCGCAACAAATGCCGGGACTCAGGGTTTGCAGGAGTGTGATACGGAATCGGAAAACGCGAGTGCGTGATACGGGATTCTGTATTTTTGTGTCGGAAAACTGGTAGTAGACAGCAGTATTTCTTGTAGGTATATAATAAATAGCGTTATTACACTCTCGGACGCGACGTCATATGACAAATCCATATAGTGCACAGTGAACACTGTGATCAAATATCGGAACCGCCCCCGCCCCGCCCATCGGGGCTAGGAGAAATAGATTCGGCTGCATGATGCTCCACGCAGAGCTGAAACCAAATTAGAATTTTAAGGCTTGGCGCCGAAGTCCTAACGCATTTTGGCTTAGCGGGGCTCAAATGATCAGTCTCCCGCAAGAACAGATCAGCCACAAGTTGTACGCAATTCGTACCCATCGGAATACCCACAATTTGTCAAAATAACTTAGTACCAAATCTTATGTAAATACTGTCAAGTAGAAAGATGAGAGTTTCACACACTTTCTGACATGACCATAATGCATTTTTTATGTTCTTCAGAAATGAAAAAGCATTTCTTACATTGCATGTAAGATAGACGGAACTTCTTTATGTCCTATCTTTCATTGTTAAAGAATACATTTCATCACTTGATCAAGTCCGTGAAATGAGCACCCCCTTAAATCCCACTTTATATACAGAAAACTGGGGTTTACGGGGGGTATTCATTATTTTTCTTATTTCTGCTCCAATGCAAAGGTTGTGGGTACTCGTTAGAACCGCCTCAATGAGGCGGCTCTAACGAGCACCACAACCTATGTGTGCAGTATAAATAAGAAAAATATCAGATTTTCGTCAGAAAAGTAGCCATTTTGGAGATAGAAAAATTGCACTATGTCGCACGGGTGTGTTATCGTAATTAAAATATATTTATTTTTTGGACTGTATTGTTCTAATTGTTCGCATTAAAACACACGCACGATTTGAATGTTTACCCTTATGAAACCAAAACGTAGCATCATCATGCTCATGTCATACGAGACACAACACTGCAAAAGGTACTAAGAAGCGCTCTTTAAAAATACAAAAGAAAAACACATAGTAGTCAAATATCGCTCACTCGAAGTAAGACATTTAAATTCTTGATATAGAAGTTCCCAAATTATTATAGATTGCTTCAAGACTGGTTAAGTTCAAGAGTGATTTGATTGACTTATATGGAATACCGATACGGCGGATGTGGCAAGCATGATTTTCATTTCACTCTCTTGTAAAACTGTGGGGGTGTGCAACCTGATCAGAATCATCGCTGGATGCATAAGACCTCTTTGTGCTTGGGCGGGCCCTATAACGGGCGCTTCTCTATTCGCTACTTTTAAAAAAGATCTAGTCTGCATACCTGTTGTATACTGTATGGTTGAATTTGAAAATAAAACTTCTGGGGCCTTGGGACGTCTTTGTCCGTTACCCTCTCTGATAAGCTGTAAATTTCCGATCCAACCAGTGTGAGCTGAAATAAAGTGTATTACTGAAACATGAAGACACGAATGTCTCGTAACTTGGACTTGCTGGTCAAAACAATGTCTATTAAATCTAAAATTTAAGTCGGAATAGCTCGGATAAGAGCAAACTCACTTTCACGTCACTTTCTGATAAATCTGAAATGTTGAATTGATTACATACTGACTGCTTTGCCACAATACAAATACTCGAACAACATTAAGAGTGTCAATATCAAATGTGGCATACATTAAAATAACACACCCGTGCGACATAAGGCATTTGTACATCTCCAAAATGGCTACTTTTCTGATGAAAATCCGTGAGTTTTTTTCTTCTCATTTATACTATAAACATAGGTTGTGGGTGCTCGTTAGAACCGCCTCATTGAGGCGGTTCTAACGAGTACTCACAACCTATGTCTTAGAGCAGAAATAAGAAAAATAATGTATACCCCCGTACACCCTAGTTTTCTCTATATAAGGTGGGGTTTAAGGGGTGTTCATTTCACGAACGTGTTCACGTGATGCATAATAAAATATGACATTTTATTAATGAAACATAGAGACAAACAAAAGCTGTGGGCATCTCTCTCTCTCTCTCTCTCTCTCTCTCTCTCTCTCTCTCTCTCTCTCTCTCTCTCTCAATGTGTGTGTGTGTGAATTCGGGTTTAACGTCGCTTTCAACAATTTTTCAGTCATATCACGACGGTGTCTGGTTGCGACAGGGAGCTCTATGCTCACGTTTATAGTGCTGCCTCACTGAAGTATCATGTCCCAGACACATTACATGATACCACACCCAGTCACATTATCCTGACACTGGATCGACCAGTCCTAGCTCTACCCCGTAAATCTGAGTGCCAAACGAGGAGCAGCTAGTACCATTTTTAACGACTTTGGTATGTCGCGGCCCGGGATCGAACCCGAGACCTCCCGTTCCCCGGAGCGGACACTCTACCAACTGAGCTATCGGGGCCGGTCTCTCTCTTAATGTATTCCGATGAAAAGAAGAAAGTGACGACATATAAAACATGGCCTATTAACATTGATAGGGTGTTCGAAAAAGTCGTGAGTAATTAACGATCACTTGTACAAAAAAGTAATTTCACGTTTCTGAGGAACAAAGAAAATTATAATCAAGCGTACACTTATAAAGTCTGATGAGATGTGACTTTTTTTTTACAAAGTAACTCTTAGATGAAAATATATACCCCTTCCTCAAATCTCTCTCTTGAGCTCTCATCACATCTAGATGTTTGAGTCAGGATAAAATAAAATCTGGCCTTGCATGGTGGCATAATATAAAATATGGAATGCATGAGCACACCTATTAACATCTAGGACTTATATAAGTCTAAATCAAGCGCTGCACATTCGATTTCCTCGACAAGCATATATCAGAAACCCTCGTGTGGCAGTTCTACTTCGAGCACTCAGGGTCTTTGCTTCCCTGTGTCTGCCATTAGTTGAAATGTCCCAAAAAGGATTTCATTCTAGATAAAGAAACGTAAGCATACAGGTTTCGAGGCTTCGATTCCATGTTCCTTAAACCCCAGCCCCTCTGGAAAAGAAACCTTCACTTAAAAAGCTTTTTTTTATGTTGCTCCAAATGATATAGGATGCAAAACGGTGACTTCTACCCCAAAGGCGAATCTATTTCCCTTGCGCATTCAAACGTTGCGTGAAGTAACTAATTTGACAGCTATTAGTTTTGAGCTAAGAAAAAGGTACAGTTAAATTCCTATATTAAGACCACCTTTGGGACTGTTCAAAAGTGGTCTTTAAGACCACTTTTGAACAGTTCCAAAGTTGGTCTCTGACCAGAGGACACTTTATGCAGAAAACACTAAGACAGAATAACTGCAACCTAGTAAATAAGCCTTTTGAAGAAGAAGCTGTCTTAAGTTTAGTGGTCTTAATAGTGGAATTTCACTTAAGTTATCGCATAGGCGATCGGCAATGGGTCAGATCCTTTGGTGGCCACCCATATAGTGGAGACCTTGGGGTAGCTTCGTACAAACTTGGATGCGTATAATCCCATTACGATAACACACCCGTGTGATATAATGCAATTTTTACATCCCTAAAATGGCTACTTTTCTGACGAAAATCTGTGATATTTTTCTTATTTATACTGCAAACATAGGCTGTGGGTACTCGTTAGAACCGCCTCATTGAGGCGGTTCTAACGAGTACCCACAACCTATGTCTTGGAGCAGAAATAAGAAAAATATTATTTACCCCCGTAAACCCCAGTTTTCTCAATATTAAGTGGGGTTTAGGGGGTGTTCATTTCACGGACTAGTTCACGTGATGCTATTAGTTGGCTGAGCTTTTGAGTCGATTATTATATCAATCGACCAAAATTACAAGAATGATAAAGAAGCTTTCCTGCGATTGTCCACGTGGCTATCGCTGAACATGCACGTAAACCAGGTAACCGGCCTCTATAGCCGCGGTATTCGTTAGAGTGCTGTGTACAGATGATTTTCTGTAAAATTTGCACTGGGTACATGTGCCGGGGCGTTTGCAAACTGTTGGTCCAAATCAGAAATCGTAGAACGAGGTGTCTGATCAGGATCTACTTTGTTTATTTAGGACACATGAATTTATGGGTCATGTCTCAGTTCAGGACCATCTGCTCAGTCTAAATGCAGGGGCAGTCAACTCAACCGTGTCGTCAGTGCTTTGATTTTTTTTGTCAAATCAAATGCTCTGGCGTCACACGTGACGCAATGATTCTGGCTGATTGAAAGCATTCGAAAATGCTATTCCAACTTGTTTGTTTGTTTGATTTGAGGTATCCCCGTCAACACTGTGTAGGTCATTTTGGAACCGTTGCTTCCAATTTTGTGGGACTTTTACCCAACATTGAGATGACATGATACCTCAAGCCCTGTGGCCCAATGAAACCAATAGGGTTTATAAGCATGGATGTTCCGACTTGCACCGCTTTGCCTGGGCAGGCTAAGATCCTCTAAGCGGTTTACTCATACCCATGTGCGGTCGGTTTCTCCTCTGCGTGGAAGCGGAGCAGAACGCGGCGTCCGATCAGGGCCTACACTGTTTGCAAAAAGTTCAGCTATTTTTCCGATTTTCTGACACCCCTAAATTTTGAAATGGAGTCCGGTTATAAGATTCCAGTGGTTAATGAAATGCATAGACGCATTGTGCCCACGGTAAAAACTGTATCGAGATATAGTGCAGAAACATAGTTGTCAACAGAGTATATAATGCGATTTTTCTTAAGGGGAATGGCGACACCTGGCAGATTTTTCCGCCATTTTTCAAAGGGAGACAGCTTTCGGGACTTCCTGTTCGCTTTTCTATAATATGTTCTAGTGGGGGGGGGTATCGTTTGGAAGCAAAGAATACGCCACAGAACTGGAAAATATGGAGTGTACATGTTTTCCGGGCCGGACTAGCTAGTTTCGGCCAATGAGGCCTCATCAGTGACCCTCAAATATTTTCAACATTCTGAAATACTTTCAAGATTTTCAACTGAAAAAGGGGTCTACTGTTAAGGGAAAGAATTTGCTCCTTAGAAGCAAATTCTTTTCTTGACGAGTTGACCCCTTTTGACATGGGAGACAAAAATACTTTTGCAGGAGCTGTCTCCCCTGAAGGTGTTCCCATTCTTCTTAGGGTTGTATGTCACATTACATACCTTGTAATGAACACGCCTGTAAACCTCACTTAATGTAAGGAAAATTTGGGTTTATAAGTGTATGCAGTGTAACGTCAATGGCTCAAATACCTTTGGGACCATTACGAAAACACAGTCTGTACAAATACAGTGTAAATTTTACCGCCGAAACAACAACACTTTTTTAAGATGATAAATTGCGATAGTTTTATTATTTCTGATCAAAACATAGATTTTGGGCACTCGTTAGAACCGCCTAATCGAGGCGGTTCTTACGAGTACCAACAACCTATGTTTTAGAGCAGAAATAAGAAAAATAATATATATATATATATATATATATATATATATATATATATATATATATATATATATATATATATATATATATATATATATATATATATATATATATATATATATATATATATATATATATTTGAAAATGTATTTGTAAATCACTATGGCCCCAACTGTATACCTCCCCTTAACAATAAAACTTAAGCACAAAAAATTAAGATTGAATGACAATGCCAAAATCACATGCACATTTACAGACCATTACAACAAATCCTACATGCATGAAGTAACCAATTAGTATGAGCTATGCACGCAAAGTGCCCGCCATCTCGTTTTCAAGTGCCTAAGTCGAAAAGGGGTAAACTAAGGGGGAATTACTTTGCAAGGAGAATGTCAATGAATAAACAAAAACTTTCATGCTGTTGTTAAATATAAATTTGCAAGATTCTAGCTCTTACCATTTGGTACATACTATAATCCAGTTTAATTAAGAAAAAAAATTCATTTTTATGCAGTTCATGAAATTATGAACGCAGTGGGTCGCGTACAAAGAAAATGAATCCAGAAGGGGTTCATGTAAACTTTGCTGGCGACCCGCTGTCTTTAATACTTTCATGAAAAGCAGAAAAATTAAGTTTATTTTTAGTATTTACATCAATGGGCGAAAAATGCTTATGGGGCAAACTTTTAAAGCTGAAAAACATTTACACTCTATTTTTCTACCAAGAGCGGAACAGCGTTGTCGTCACCAACGCCCGGAGAGAACCATGGTTCAGACTGACGTCACTTGACTGCACTGAAATCATATGACTCGATGCGTTCATGGTAGTATGAACTATATATTTTCTATAGGTTTATATTAGACTTTACACTGGAAATGTAAATTTTAGTATTTAACCGCAAAAATGGCTAAGTTCAAAAGTCTTAAAAAGTAATAAAAATTAATTTGACGGTAATGCAAAATCACATGCACATCTACAGACCAAGACAAAACTGCCTGCAAAGTTTCAAAATTATTGGTATAAAACCGTTTGAGGAGTTGTTCACACAAAGTACCCACCATCAAACTTCAAAATTCCTATGTCGCAAAAAGGGTAACGAGGGAATAACTCCGCAAGAGCAAGCCCGATGGGAATAAAAAAAATACTGGTCCGCTTATTTTTCATGTTGATGCTATATATAAAATATCAGAATTATTGCGCTAACCATTTTGGTAACAACTACAATGCACTTTAATAGTATTTTTACTCAAACAAGAGGGTCATGATGGCCCTGGATCGCTCACCTGACCCTTTGAGCAATTTTAGTTGGCAGTGATCCAAGGAACATTTATGTGAAATTATTTCAAGACCAGTCTACCTATTTAGGAGTTGAGATAATTTTATAGGTTGTATAACTTTTGGTTCTGGTGGCTATCGTGTTCAGTTGAGCGAAAGCAGTTCGAGGGTATGGGCACCTTTCGGACATTGAGGGTCGAGTTCTAGTGCGCCTGACGGAGAGAGGAAATGGCTCAGTCTAAGTTGCAAGGTGTCGTGGAGAAAAATGGGGTGGGGAAGAGTTTGCATTAGAGGCTAGACTTATGAGCCGGTGGTTCCCAGAGCTGACTTGTATGTCACTATCTGGGCATCTTGTGAACATTGAGGGTCAGGTCCTAGTGCACCAGACGGAGATACACCGGCTCAGTCTAATTAACAATGCCTCGTGGTGAAAAAGGGGGAGTGGGGAGTTGGCATCAGAAGCTATACTAATGAGTCGGGGGTTCCCTTTGACAATACAGTGCTGATCTGTATGTCACTATCTGGGTACCTTGTAGACATTGAGGGTCAGGTCCAATTGCATCAGCCGGAGACAAACTTAGAATGCCTTGTGGTGACAAAGAGTGGTGCCTAGTACTGATTTTTACACCACCTGTGCCCAGTACTAAGCCCGTCTGACGACACATCCATACCCTTTGCAGTCTTCTCATGTAATTACCCCTATATTCATTAAATAACCCACATGACCAAGATATTGTCATGGTGGTCATTCTGGGCAAGTTTGATTATGATCGGACCAAAACTGTGACCTCAAGTGTCCAAAGGTTTTTCTATGATTTGAACTTCTGACCTATTTTTTGACTTGACATTACCCATATTCGAGCTTGACGGAGAATGTGTCAAGATCATCATTCAGGGCAAGTTTGATGATGATTGAAAAAAAACTTTGGCTGCTATAACGTGTAAACAAGGTTTTTTCAATGATTTGATCTACTGACCTATTATTTTTACCAGACATGACCTATATTCGAATATTGTCAAGATAATCATTCTGAGCAAGTTTGATGATGATTAGATCAAAACTGTGGTCTCTATAGTGTTAACAAGTTTTTTTCTTTGATTTGAACTGCTAACCTTAGTTTTGAACTGATATTGTCAATATGATCATTCTGAGCAAGTTGATGATATGAATGATAATTTGACCAAATCTGTGGCCTCTGGTGTGTTCACAAGGTGTTTTTTATTTTACTATGATTTGACCTACTAACCTACTTTTTGACCTAACATGACCGATATTCAAGCTTGACTGAGATATTGTAAAGAAAATTTTTCTGTGCAAATTTGATTATGATTGGACCAAAACTGTAGCCTCTAGAGTATTAACAAGGTTTTGTTATGATCTGACCCACTGACCTACTTTTAGACCCGACATTATCCATATTCGAACATGATTGAGATATTTTCGAGATGATCTTTTTGAGCAAGTTTAATGATGACTGAACGAAAACTGTGTCCTCTAGAGTGATAACAAGGTTTTCTATGATTTGACATAATAGTGACCTTCTCCTTATATATACCAGGTGTCAATTTCAAAATTAAGGGTTGTCAGGTTGTGTTTTCTTCAAAATTTATTTGGAAAATGGCTTGCATTTTCGCAAACAGTGTAGGCCCTGATCCGTCTGATCTGGGCCTGCACTGTTTGCCAATTGCCCTTTTAGTGGGTTTCCGGTACAAAATGGGTTAAAGCTCTAAACAGGCATGGTGGCAGTTCAAACTATCTATGTTTGAAGCCGAAATTAGGACTATATCAAAAGCTTTTTTTATGAAAAAAAGTGTTATTCTAGAGATATTAAGACATCTTTAAGTCACAGATGTGTTAGCCAGGTAAATCTCAGGACGCCGGCCTCGGTAGCTCAGGCGGATGCGAGTCTGACTGGTGATCAGGAGGACGCGGGTTCGATCCCTGCCGGGGTCGACAACATTCTTTCGTGGAAATTGATCATGGAATCTTTTCTAGGGTCATTCTCTCCATTCCGCTGATTCGAGAAGGGCAGTTGACAGTTTCTGATGAAAGAATATGCACTGTACTGATTAACTGCTTACGTATAAGCCTGTCAAGGAAAAGTGTGGATAGGTAAACTGACCGGCCCAAAATGACCTAAACAGTGTTGACTGGTCCGTTAAACTCCAATACAAACAAACAAAGTATACCTCCGGAATACTGGTGCTATATGGGCTCTGGTTGAACACTGGCTTGTTTTGGTTAATCGGACTGTTCTGTATAACCACAAGGGACGGCTAAAACACAGAAATAAAATATTAAGATAATTACGAAAATACGCCTATACAAATACATTGTAAACTTTAACGCCGAAAAAGAAAAAAATAAGATGAAAAAATATGATATTTTTTCTTATTTCTGCACAAAATATAGATTGTGGGTAATAGTTAGAACCGCCTCTCGTGGGTACTCCTTAGAACCGCCTCATTGAGGCGGTTCTCACGAGTAACCACAATCTATATTTAAGAGCAGAAATAAGAAAAATAAGGTTCATCCCTGTAAACCCAATTTTACCAAATAAAAGTGGGGTTCAAGAACGGGGTCAAAATTATATTGGCGTGTTTTCGGGATGATTGCTCCATAATATGATTAAAAGGGAATAAATACACTGCTCAAAATAATTAACAGGGCACACAATGTTTGAATGCCATATTTTTTCGCTTCATCTTGTCATTAGGCGTTGAAGCTTGAATGGACTGTATAATTACTGATACTCTATCATTGTCGATAGTCTATTGCTCCCCAGTGAAGATATTAGGGATATACAGACGATATGAGGAAGGAGGTTGTCCCAGAAAAAGTGATTTCTTTTCGTAAAACGGGGTTCGAATATTTGGGGGAAGTATGTTGAAATAGAAGGGAAGGCAATGGTCAGGAATCGATACAATTAACCCACAGCTCCCATCAGAGACACCAAAGGGAAAGGAACACAAACATGAAACAACTAACGGAAACATCAATATCGGAAAGCCAAAAGGACAGTTACTTTCCCACAAAATGGCCAATTGGCTATCCATAACAAAATAATATAAGCGAGACAAGCCTTATCAAAATAAACCACGACAGAAGAACCGCATTGGAACGGTCAGTGAAACAAATTCCACTGGTGTGTGTGTGTGGTGGGGGTGGGCTAAAATCGATTTTACTTCGCCACAATCCTCGCCCTTACTTCCGTCGTGATTTAGACAAAAAATTTGTTCAGTCCGCATGAAGGCCTCCTAACTCATCAGTGCAACATCTCTGTGAACAAAAAATTCAAACATCCACAGAGATGAAACAACGGCGAGGACTCGACAGCAAGAAACCACTGAAATGCTGGAGCAAAAGAAAACCAACAGTTAGACTTCGATGCGCCCGACCTGAGACAGAGCATCAGGCACCAACCAACATTACATAAACTTAGAGTCTCTCCAATTCTCAGCAAGCCGTTAATCTGGAACCGTCCGAGAATCTGAGGCCTGGTCAAACGGCGTGCAATTAAACAAGAAAGCAAAGTTGTCAACCGTGATTGGGTTTACTACAATGCATGCAGTTGTAAAAAGTTAAAATATACATCCCCCCCCCCCAATTCCCGCCTATCGGGGCTTGAAGAAATAGATGGACTGCATGATGCTTCCACACAGAGCTGAAACCGACCGCACACGAGTACTGGTAAACCGCTTAGAGGATCTAAGCCTGCCCAGGCAAAGTGGTGTGAGGCCATGCTTATAAACCAGGGCTTGAGATATCATTTCATCTCAATGTCGGGTAAAAGTCCCACAAAATTGGAAGCAATGTCTCCAAAATGACCTGAACAGTGTTGACGGGGACGTTAAACCTCAAATCAAACAATAATCAAGCAATTCCGTATTGGCCCAGTTACAGCTGGCCGAGGACTTGTAACTGGGCCAATTCGAAATTACTTGATTAATGACAATTTTATTAGTTAACATCAAAAAACATTTTTTCTTATGATTTCACCTCATGTTTATGCGAGTTCACCTCGGGTTAATATGGATTTCTCCTCAGGTTAATATGGATTTCAACCCAGGTTATTATGGCGTCTTAGCCAATCAAGTTCAAGAAGTTCAATATTGATCGCAGGTCATTGATACTAGTGTGAGGTAAGCAGATATAAGTCAGGGGTCAAGCTCGTTCCAGCAGAAGTTGACTTGCATAAGAAACGAGAGTCGTATCATATGGACCGATTTCTCTGTATGTTCATGTATACTACGCGTGTGTACACGCTTGTTAACAAATAGTTGGTCAAAATACATAATAGTCGCAGAAGAATCAACGTGGATCTAGGGAAGGCAACACTTTCAAAACGGAGAAACAGCTGTGATGTTGCAACTGCAAATGATGTCTTTTGCGCAAAATGAAAAGCAAAATGATGTTCTTTGGAAGAAATATCAACAGATTATTGACCGATAATTTTACGAACCATGGAATGATTTAAACGCAAGTTGTTTTCGAACATGTGGTAGGCTGTAACAGGGTTGTACTCATTTTTGAAAGCTCACACACAGACAGTAGGCAAAATACAAGTGTCTGGATTCTGAAATCACGTGAACAAATCCTTGAAATGAACACGCCACTAAACCCCAATTTATATAGGGAAAACTGGGGTTGACGTGGGTATACATATTTCAAGACTTAGATTATCGGTACTCATTAGAACCGCCTCAACGACAACCCACAACCTATTTTTTCAGTATAAAAAGACAAATATCAAGGATTTTCATCAGGAAAAAATGTCATTTTGGACATGTGAAAAATGTAGTATGTTGCATATGAATTGGTATCCTATTAGCCTTGGACCATAGAAAATCGAAACTTATCGGTGAAAACAAACATTTATTTTATACTTTGCAATGAAATCAATGTATATCTGAAACAAATTAAAGTGAAATACTATAAATGTTATTTTTACAGTGTGAAAAATAAAATTGCCATGTTATGTTCACAGGAGCAGACGAGACTAATTTTTTGGTTTGTTTTTCGTATAAAACTAAAAGACAAATACCAATAATTCATCGAAAGTGTTGAGAACATAGTTCATCGAGTGTGTTGAAAACACCAGAAATTTTCACGAGTGCGAAGCATGTTACAAACAGCTGTTCAGATATAGCACATCGCAAAGGTCACGTTTAAAATAAAAAGAAAATTTGCTTTTGTCATCGATAAATAGAGGATCTTACATGAGTGTTCATGTATTATTGAATTTATTAAACGAGTTGAAGAAACGGGATAAAATGCGAGGCTTTGCCGAGCATTTTATCCCTTTTCCTCAACGAATTTAATAAATTCAATAATACATGAGCACGAATGCAAGATTCTATTTATCATATGACATTTAAAACGCATTTTATTCACGATTGTTTACAAAAATATCAATATTCCGCCATTAGTAAACGCGACGCCGTTAAGGACGTCGTACATGTAACGTTACGGAACGTATCTAGCTAATTTGCATATTTAATCCACTAGTGGATTATCGAAAATAATGCATGGCGTTATTACACTCGAAGACGCGACGTCATATGATAAATAACAATATGTCATCGAATGTGTTGAGAACATATTTCATCGAGAATGTTGAAAACATCAGAAATTTTCACGGGTGCGTAGCATGTTACGAACATCGGTTCGATTACAGTACATCGATAAAATTACGTATAAAATTAAATTCTAACACAGCGCGCCTATATAGGCAATGAAAAACAATTGTGTTTTATTCTACAACAAATCACGGCAAGGAGGAGCGTGACGAATGACGTCATTAAAAACTAAAAAGTTATGACGTCACTAGTCGATTTCCTTGACGTTGGACGGTGTAGCGTCATTTTCTCGCATCGAAAACGTTAGAAAAGGAAATAAATGCATGTGTTTCAGTCGATAATTTTAGCGGGATTTCTTCTAACAATGGCGAAAAGTTGTGAGAATTTGAAGAAAACAACAGCATTATTGCCGATTTTCAGGTGTTAGAATCAAAATAGATTAGCTCTAGCTAGTGATTTGTTAGGTAATAAATCACAGTTTGTAGGTCAGTTGTAAATAGACAAATCACGTGCGCGTCTACTTTACAACTGGCCTCCAAACTGTGATTTATTACTCAACAAATCACAGCTAGAACTGATCTATTTCTTAAATAAAATTTACTTTTTTTTGATAAATGTGTTGAAAACAGAATTTTCAACACACTCGATGAAATATTTTTGGTATTAATCTAAAAAAAGTGTATATCCTCTTTGTAATGGCTGACAGATAAACACATTAACAATTTACTTACGTTTCCGGTTCCACAGTGGAACATCAGATATATGGAATCGAGAGTAGCGTTGCCCTGCATAACAAACAAACAATTAAGGGGAATGAATACACTTTCAGGGAAGGTAACTCCTGCAAAAGTATGTTTGTCTCCAATGTCAATATAAATCGCTCCTAAGGAGCAAATTGTTTCCTTAAAGTGTAGACCCCCCTTTCCGTGGGACAGATTTTATAGAAAAGAGAACCGGAAGTCCTGATAGTTGTCTCCTTTTGAAAAATGGAGGACAAATCTGACAGGTGTATCCATTCCCCTTATGGGCGTTAACAACGTGTAAAGGAGGTTTCAGTGCACACCACTCTGCATACAGAAAAGAGGGAGTTTACAAGAGTATACATTATGTTCCTTATTTGTGATCACAAACATAGATCGTGGGTGCTCAATAAAACTCATCCACATTCTATGTTTGCAGAAGCGACAAGAAAACTACAGTGAAGCCTGGATAACTCGAGCACGAAAGGTTCGTTTACCATGGCTAGTGTAGAAGCCGCTGTGATGTAGTGGTTATGCTACTCGCCTTATAAACCAGGAGTCGTGGGTTCGATCCCGGGCTTCTCAAAACTTTTGGACAAGTCTTTAAATCGAAGTTTCATCTCCGTATGACTTAGCTGTAAACTCAACCACATACACACAAACGCACACACACACACACACACACACACACACACACACACACACACACACACACACACACACACACACACACACACACACACACACACACACACACACACACACCATGGCTAGTGCGTCTCACACTCTAGAGTCCCAAGATCTCCAGCTATCCGTATATTTAGGGTAATCCCTCTTGAAAGCATCACGTGAACAAGTCCGTGAAATGACCCCCCCCCCCACCCTCCACCAACTAAAACCCCACTATATACAGAGAAAACTGACTTAAAAGGGGATATACGTTATTTTTCTTATTTCTACCCCAAAACATAGGTTGTGGGCACTCATTAGAACCTAACGAGTCCCAACAACCTTTGCTTTTTAATAAGAAAAATATCACAAATTTTCATCAAAAAGGTATTTGAAAACAATGCACTATTTCGCACGGGTGTGTGATGGTAATGGAAAAGATATGCTGTGTGTACTTATTAAAATCGCCTCAGTGAGGCTATCCTTATGAGAACACCCAGGTTTCCTTTATTTACAGAAGATCAAAAACGTATCCTTAAATCATTTTCGTTCTGTCTCATGGCCAGGTGCAATAATTCATAGGAACAGATAAGCTTCATATTTTGTGATAATTGAAGGATAGTATTTGTCAAATCTTCATGAAAACCTATGTTGTGGATATTCATTAGAACCGCCTCGCGGACAACAAAGGTATGTATATTGAAATAAGGGAAGCTATTATTCCATTATCACAGGCCCCCGCCCATCGGGGATTGAAGAAATATATGGGTTGCATGATGCTTCCACGCAGAGCTGAATCCGACCCACACACGAGTACTTATTAAACGCTTAGAGGATCTAAGCCTGCCCAGGCAAAGCTCAAGCCCTGTCGCCCAATGAAACCAATAGGGTTTATTAGCATGGACGGTCCGCCTCGCACCGCGGTTCCTGGACAGGCTTAGATCCTCTAAGCGGTTTACCAGTACTAGTGTGCGGGCCGGATTCAGCTCTACATGGAAGCATCATGCAGCCCATATATTTCTTCAAGCCCCTATGGGCGGGGGCTTCCAAAGCGGTGTGAGTGTTCCATGCCTATAAACCCTATTGGTTTCATTGTGCGACAGAGATGTTTTTCATCTCAATGTCGGGTAAAAGTCCCACAAAATTGGAAGCAACGTCTCCAAAATGACCTTTACAGTGTTGACGGGGACGTTAAACCTCAAATCAAACAAACAATTCCATTATCACATAATACCAACCTTATATATTGCTACTCGTACACATGTATGATGAAAAGCCCTCAATAGTTCGAATTACGCCTCAAACTACGCCTATCTCGAAAAAATTTCCATTGTCTTAGAGGTGTTTGAGCTACCGAAGTGCGGCTGTATCCCATACTTTCATCCGGAAAGTGCTATTTTTGAGCCAGACAAGTCTTGAATGCACAGTTTACATGGGCTGGCCCCCGCCCATCGGGGCTTGAAGAAATAGATGGCGTGCATGATGTTTCCTCGCAGAACTGAAACCGACCGCACATTAGTACTGATTTTTTTGTTTGATTTGAGGTTTTACGTCCCTTTCAACACTGTAAAGGTCATTTTGGAGACGCCGCTTCCAATTTTGTGGAACTTTTACCCGACATTGAAATGAAATGACACCTCAATCCCTGCCGCCCAATGAAACCAATAGGGTTTATAAGCATGGACGGGCCAACTCGCAGCACCGCTTTGCCTGGGCAGGCTTAGATCTTCTAAGCGGTTTACCAGTATTCGTGTGCGGGTCGGTTTCAGCTATGCGTGGAAGCATCATGCAGCCCATCTATTTCTTCAACCCCCGATGGGCGGGGGCCGCATAAGTCTAGTTAAACCGCATAGGGGATCTAAGCCTTCCCAGGCTTAGTGGTGCGAGTCGGACCGTCCATGCTTATAAACCTTATAGGTTTGATTTGGCGACAGAGCTTGAGATGTCATTTCATCTCAATGTCGGGTAAAAGTAGAAAAAAACGTCTCCAAATGGCCTATACAGTGTTGACGGGGACGTTCAACAAACAAACAAATTACATGGGTGTGTTAGCATGATGTTGAGCTTTTGACTGACTTAAACTGGGTTATACATTTGTCGCAGGCGGAAAAAAAGCTTGATACGTCCGGAACTCAAACCCAGGGGCTCTCTCGTGGTTTGCGAGCACTCTACCGACTGGGCCATCGAGCCACATAGTCAACCGGTTACATTTCAACCTTTCTAAAATAAAGTCGTCCAGAATTTCAACAGTCCTGTCCACATTACGAGAACGCTCCTATACAAATGCATTGTAATCTTTATCGCCGAAAAATGAAAATTTCTGCTCAAAATATAGATTTTGGGTACTCGTTAGAACAGCCTCGATGAGGCGGTTCTAACGAGTACCAACAATCTATATTTTAGAGCAATAATAAGAAAACTAAAGTTTACCCCTGTAAACCCCAGTTTTACTACACAAGAGGGCCATGATGGCCCTGGGTTGCTCACCTGATCCGTATGATAGAGTAACATGTGGGCCTCGGGGAGGGCCATTATTGACCCCAGGGCTACAATGTGCATAATGTTGAGGGAGGTCTAAAATGGTGAAGCTTCATACCAAATATCAACAAAGGCTATAATTTGAACAATCTTGGCAAAGGTCCATTAGATGAAGTTACACCCCAAATATCAAAGATCTGGGCCTTGTGTTTTCAGAGAAGAAGATTTTTTAAAGATTTTCCCTACATAAGCCATGTAAAACCAAAGGGACCCAGAGCGGGGTCATTTCTGGCCCCAGCATTATAATTTGAACAATCTTGGTAGGGATCCACTAGGTGAAGCTTCATACCAAATATCAAAGACCTGAGCCTAGCGGTTTCAGAGAAGAAGATTTTTTAAGATTTTCCCTATATAAGTCCATGTAAAACCAAAAGGCCCCGGGTAGGGGGCATTTTTGGCCCCAGCCTTATAATTTGTACAATCTTGATAGGGGTCCGCTAGATGAAGCTTCATACCAACTATCAAAGACCTAGGCCTTGTGGTTTCAGAGAAGAAGATTTTTAAAGGTTTTCACTATATAAGTCTATGTAAAACCAAAAGGCTTTGAGTCGGGGGCATTTTTGGTCTGAGGGCTATAATTGAACAATTTTGGTAGAAGTCCACTAGATGAAGCTTCATACCAAATATGTTAGACTTAGGCCTTGTGGTTTCAGAGAAGAAGATTTTTCAAGATTTTCCCTATATATGCCCATGTAAAATCAAAGGGCCCCGGAGCAGGGGCATTTTTGGCCCCAGGGCTATAATCTGAACAATCTTGGTAGGGGTCCACTAGGTGAAGCTTCATACCATATATCAAAGACCTGGACCTTGCGATTTTTAAAGATTTTCCCTATATAAGCCCATGTAAAACCAACGGGGCGGGGGTGGGTGGGGGGACCTGGGCCTTGTGGGGTGAAGCTTCATACCAAATATCAAAGACATGGGCCTTACGGTTTCAGAGAAGAAAATTTTTAAAGATTTTCCTAATATAAGCCCATGTAAAACCAAAGGGCCCCGGAGCGGGGGCATTTTTGGCCCCAGCACTATAATTTGAACAATCTTGGTAGGGGTCCACTAGATGAAGCTTCATACCCAATATCAAAGACCTGGGCCTTGCGGTTTCAGAGAAGAAGATTTTGTAAAGATTTTCCCTATATAAGCCCATGTAACACCAAAGGGCCCCGGGGCAGGGGCATTTTTGGCCCCAGCACTATAATTTGAACAATCTTGGTAGGGGTCCACTAGATGAAGCTTCATACCAAATATCAGAGACCTGGGCTTTACGGTTTCAGAGAAGAAGATTTTTAAAGATCTTCCCTATATAAGCCCATGTAAAACCAAAGGGCCCCGGAGCGGGGGCATTTTTGGCCCCAGCACTTTAATTTGAACAATCTTGGTAGGGGTCCACTAGATGAAGCTTCATACCAAATATCAAAGACCTGGACCTAGCGGTTTCAGAGAAGAAGATTTTTCCTAAATAAGCCCATGTAAAACCAAAGGGTCCCGGGGCGGCGGCGTTTTTGGCCCCAGCACTATAATTTGAACAATCTTGGTAGGGGTCTACTAGATGAAGCTTCATACCAAATATCAAAGACTTGGGCCTTACGGTTTCAGAGAAGAAGATTTTTAAAGATTCTCCCTATATAAGCCCATGCAAAACCAAAGGGCTCTGGAGCGGGGGCATTTTTGGCCCCAGCACTATAATTTGAACAATCTTGGTAGGGGTCCACTAGATGAAGCTTCATACCAAATATCAAAGACCTGGGCTTTGTGGTTTCAGAGAAGAAGATTTTTTAAGTTTTTGGTAAAAAAAATCTATTTTTGGCTCCTATGACCTGAATGTGCAACCGACCGGAACCATTTGAACAATTTTGAAAGGGGAGCACCTAAGGATCATTCCTGTGAAGTTTGGTCAAAATCCGATCAGTGGTTTAGGAGGAGATGTCGTTTAAAGAAATTGTTTACGGACGGACGGACGGACGCACGGACGCACGACGGACGACGGACGAAAAGTGATCCCAACAGCTCACCTCGTCACTACGTGACGGTGAGCTAATAAAAGTGGGGTTCAAGGGGGTCAAAATTATACAGGCGTGTTTTCGTGGCGAGTCGGTCTGCGATGCTTGTATTTCTCACTCGTTCATGCTCTCTTCCAGACACGGTGCTGAACCCATACAGAGCAACTTAATGTCACAGGCGATGATAAAGTAACATTGCTCGCTCAACCAGTACTCGGACCCTGGGCCCCCTCAAATACCATGCGAGCACTGACCGACCGAGCTATCGTGCGGCACGGCCGACCGTATAATCGTATCTACCGTATTCTATGAACGGCGGATTGGGTTGAATGGTGCCTCCAAGCAGAGCTGAAACCGACCAAAATATTAAGTACTGGTAAACCGTTTAGGTCTAAGCCACCGGCTCAGGAAAAGTGGTGCGAGTCAGACTGCTCCTTAAACCCTAGCAGTTTCTTTGCGCAGTAGAGCTTGAGATTTTGGTGCAGCGAGTATGCTTTTCGCCTTGTAAACCAGGGATCGCAGGATCGATCCCGGGCTTCTCCAGACTTTCGCTTGAGTCTTTAAACCGAGGTCCCGTCCCGTATGACTAAAGCTTTTGGTGTGACGTAAAACCCAAACACTCACTCAGAGCTTGAGATGTCATTTCATCTCCATGCTGGGTAAAAGTCCCACAAATTCGAAAGCAACGTCTCCAAAATGACCCAAATAGTGTTGGAAGGGACGTAAAGCATCAACACAAACAAACAAAAACATTACCATAACACACCCGTGTTGTAACTTGACGTTTTTAATATCTCCCAAACTAGCATTTTCAGATGAAAATGTGTGATACTTTGTCTATACTTTTGAACAAAATAACGGAAATAGCGTGCATGTATATTCTGCAGTAAACCCCACTTACCTCTGAATATAAAGTGGAGTTAACAGCGGTGTTAATTACATTGACTTGTTAATATGGAACGCCCTGGCTGTCTTACGGGGATAAAATTCATTATGTTTGGTGGTTTTCCTATTATATGCTGTGATAAAAACAGTATATGTAGTGGTTAATCTAGTATATGTAGTAGAAACCTCATTATTTTCGGTGGTAAAACCTGTATATGCTGTAGTATTTTTGTTATATGCGGTAGTATTTTTGTTATATGCGGTAGTATTTCTATTATATGCTGCGGTATTTTTATTATTTGCTGTAGTATTTTAATATATGCTGTAGTATTTTATTATACGTTGTGGATACTCATTATTTGCTGTAATATTTTTATTATATGCTGTGGTCACAGTTTGAATTGTTATATGCAGTAGATTCGTCTTTATCTTGGGTGCAAAATGTTATTATCATGATGAGATCATGCGTATGCATTCGTAACCTATCAGCCGAAAAAAAAAAAAAAAAAAAAAAAAAAAAAAGAAGAAGAAGGCGGCTAAGAGAGCTCACCGTTTGAATAGACCTCCTTTTATAACTCAGTTTTTTCTAGTTTGGTATACACCGGTACTCTATACTCTGTCACTGTGGCCTCCTCTATTAAGCAAGCAATCTGGTTTAAGCAAGCACGCCTTTTGTTCCCAAATATGTTCACCTGTATTAGCAAGCAACTGTATATGCAAGCAATTTTGATTATCCTATAGGTGCTTTTAGGTTGGAAGAGCACTGATCTTAATGCCCTTTCTGGAGATTTTTTTTTTTTGCATCATGTTGTTTTTAACTGATTCGTTGACTAACTACTAGTCTGATAATAAAAATCTGATCGTTGTTTTTTTTTTTTTTTTTTTTTGGTATTTTTATTGTAAAAAAAAAAAATATCACCTTCTTAGTGATGGCAATTCTATTTGGTAGAGTCTCAAATCTTAGGATTAAAATTGAGCCAGAGAGACTAGCTAAACTTTTATACACAGTTCATTTTAGTGCAAAAGATTATTTTGATTCCATATCATTCATTTTAAAGCCTAGTGGCTAGGCTAATTGATTGGCTACTGTCTTTTTTCTCAACTTATTGGCATATGAACTAATTTTAAATCTGCAAATGCTCAATGAAAGCTGCTCAAAGGCATTTTCTGTGTTGATCTGGACGCACACAACAAGTTGTACTTGACGGCCAAGCGTCGGATCCAGTCCCTGTTTTGTCCGGTGTCCCACAAGGTTCGGTACTTGGACCGATCCTTTTCTTGATATTTATTAACGTTCTTCCTGATAATATCGCTTGTTTGCTGATGATTGTGTTTTGTATAGGAATATATATACTCCTTCTGACTGTCTTATCTTACAAGATGACCTGGATAGCCTAGCACGTTGGGAGGCCGATTGGCAAATGAAGGTCAATGTGGCCAAATGTCATTCAATGAGGGTGTCACGGGACCCTCCAGACAAGCAGATTAAATTCAACTACTCATTACATCAGCATATTTTGGAACATGTCCAATCCGCAAAATATCTTGGTATCACCATTACTGATAATCTTGATTGGGGTCAACATATTTCTGAGATTACCTCTAAAGCAACTAGGTCATTAGGGTTTCTTAGACGCAATTTGGCTTTTGCACCTAGGCAGACAAAGGATGTTGCATACAAAACCTTGGTTAGACCTCAACTAGAGTATGCATCACCTGTTTGGCATCTCCATGTTAAAACTCAGGTTCAACAGGTTGAGAAGGTTCAGAGGACGGCTGCCCGATGGACCTGCAGGCGATGGCGGAACAGAAGTAGTGTTGGTGAAATGCTCGATGAGCTGGAGTGGCCATCGTTTGAGGCCCGTCGCGAGCAGTCCTCTTTAACCTTCTTTTATAAGATTCACTCTGACACGGTGTCTCTTAATAAAGATAAATACTTGACCCCTGTGACTACTTTAACTCAAACAAGGGCATCAAAACTAAACGACAGTCAATATCACAGGTACCAGGCCTATAGTGATGCCCTGAAGAATTCTTTCTTCCCTAGAACTATTCCTCAGTGGAACAGCCTTCCCTCCTCTGTGGTAAATGCCAAAACTGCAGAGGAGTTCAAAGCCCGCATGGTGTAGATTGGGATCCAGAGGTGTGCGTTTTAGTACACTTCTGAAAGCAGATTGTAAATAGTTTTAAGAACTCACCCAGTGTTTTTTTTTTTTTTTTTTTTTTCCCTAAATTCTAAATTTAGCGCACCACCCAACTGAGGTAATGGCCAAGCATGACCGACTCAGTATATGAAGATAGATAGAAAAACTGGAAAGCCAAACATTTGGACTAGTTTTACAGCTGACAGAGTCGATCAAGCCATCAGTGCTTCTAGAAACTTTTAAGCTGATTTATGCTTTCCAGCTACAGGAATTTTGTAATAACCAATAGCTGAGGATATTTTGGATTCGTGTTTGAGACTGATTACTGCAGTAGAGTTACTATAGTAGATACATAACTCATACAATGCTTAACCCATTTAGTACCGGAAACCCCTAAAGGGGTACTTTGGCAAACAGTGCAGGCCTAGATCAGATGCCGCAGAATGCAGCGTCTGATCAGGGCCTACACTGTTTGCAAAAAGTTCAGCTATTTTCCTAATAGATTTGAAGAAAACACAACCTGCCACCCCTAAATTTTGAAATGGACTCATGCTATATCTAAGAAGGAAGATTCCATTTGGTACAAAAAGGGTTTTTGCATTTCAAATAGGATAGATAACTCTTTCTGTATAATGCAACTGCAACAAAAGCACCACTGTACTTGGTACGGGGTTTTACCGCGGCAATTTATCTTCGGTACTTTTCGAGTAGTTCACGAAGGCATCCGATTGATCTCATCATGATAATAAAGTTTGCACCCAAGATAAAGATTTATCTACTGCACGTAATGACATTACCAATGAATATAATGACGTGACTACCTCAAATAAAGAGAGAGTGTGAAAGGACCGAACATAGGAACAAAAGCACTCAATATAATGGAAAAAGCACTGCACCAACTGATGAAGACACCGAATAGCAAGAAATATCTACTATAGATAATGGAAAAAGCAGAACATATAACACTGAAACCACAGCATATAATAAAAATACTACAGCGTATACACTGTTTTACCACCGAAAATAATGAGGTTTCCACTACATATACTAGATTAACCACTACATATACTGTTTTTATCACAGCATATAATAGGAAAGCCACCAAACATAATGAATTTCATCCCCGTAAGACAGCCAGGGCATTCCATATGTTAACATGATGATTTCTTTGGATTAGTCATTTCAAAACAAACACAGGCGAGGGATAACATGGCTCGTCCGTGAATCGAACCCTGGGTTTTCGTATGTCGCGCAATTCTGTTCCGCCTGCGCCTTTATTCAGCATATACGCTTACGTTGTATGAATAACATCATGCAAACATGCGTATATAATTTGAACCCCCTTGAACCCCAGTTTTATATAGTAAAACTGGGGTTTACAAGGGTAAATCTTATTTTTCTTATTTCTCTTCTAAAATATAGATCTAGGGTACTCGTTAGAATCGCCTCGATGAGGCGGTTCTAACGTGTACCAACGATCTATATTTTGAGCAGAAATAAGAAAAATATTATAATTTTTCATATGTAAATTGTCGTTTTTTCGGCGGTTAAGTTTACAATGTATTTGTAAAGGCATGTTTTCGTAATGAAACATTAAGGGCCAGTTGCTTACAATGACGTTTGTTAAGATACTGTTAAAACTTTGATCATTAAATAAGGCAAATAAACAAATACTTTTGCTGAAAATGTGAGCAAGAAGCTGCTCACATTTTTTCTGCAAAAATTACAAAATTTTAGATAATGTACTCGCTAGAACAGTTAACAATATGACCACTAACGAACTCGTCAAGCTAACGATGCTTTGAACAACTGGGCCCTGTTGCTTACCCATTCCTCATAGAAGTACTCCAGATCCAGGGTTTTATTGGAAGTCAGAGCAAACCACGTATCTCCGCTTGTGAGTACAAAACACTGTTTAAGATTGGCGTAATACTGTGGTTTGAGGTCGTTCCCAGAGTCTATATCAAACGTAACATTATCAGTGATGCCTTTCGTGGCGTTGAACATTAATGTTCCTGAAAGAAAGAATCGCCATAGCAATTACATGCTACCTTTCTTTCTAATATTCGTGCTCATTGTCACAAAACAGCGTCCATTGCTGCATAGTTAGAGCTACTAGTGCGTGTGTTGTTTACGTCAGATCGTCTGGAGAAGACCGGACTAGTAGTAGTAGTAGTAGTAGTAGTAGTATGTTTGTCATGACTTCTTAAATATGCCTGCGTCCTTAGAATTCCTGCCATACTCCGCATTTAGACATCATGGGAACAAGTCCGTGAAATGAACACTCCCTAAACCCCACTTTTTATAGAGAAAACTGGGTTTTATCAGGTAAACAATATTGTTTTTATTTCTGTTCCAAGACATAGATTGTGGGTACTCGTAAAAAGCGCCTCAATGAGGTGGTTTTAACCTATGTTTGGAACATATATGGGAAAAATATCTCAATTTTATCAAAAAGATAACCGTTTTATAGGTATGAAAGAATGCACTATATCACTCGGGTGTGTTATCGAAATTGAGGCTATTTCTTGTCAATCAGCGTAATGTTAACAATATTGCAGATGTGCAATGCTGTCGACCATGTAAATGGTATCAGTCACAAATGAAATGATACGATATCATTTCACTTGTGATTGATATCATTTGTTTCAAATATGCATTGATTTCATTGTTAAGTATAAAATAAAATATCTTTTCTCACAGCGACACGCCGAATAGCTCGGCTGCGGCTAATAAACCGTTACCCGGATTTTGCCGGACATTATTTACGAGGCTGAGCTTTTATTGGTCAGTTACAGTCACTTGGACAATGGAATTATGAATTAAATTCATTACCTCCCGGTATGGTCTCGTTCCATCCAACAACTTGCGTTTTTCCAAAATCGCATGCTCCTTCAACTTAAAAAAAAGAATATGTGATAATATAATATACATTGCAAGTATAAAAGAACTTTGGAATGAGAATATCCCGGGACGCAGGCGTTAAGAGCGCTGATAATAGTGGTTTAATAGTAGTTTAGACCCCTGCCAATATTGGTTTGGAAAGCCGACAACAGTGGTTAGGTTCAGATTCCTTGCAAAAGTGAACAAGGTTGTTGGCAACAATAGCTAAGAACGCTGGAGCGATGACAAAAGTGGCTAACCCATTTTGTACCGGAAAACCCAAAACGGATACCCTGGTAAACAGTGCAGGTCCAGATCAGACGCCGCAGAACGCGACGTCTGATCAGGAACTCCACTGTTTGCTAAATGTTCAGTCATTTTCTAAATAAATTTTGATGGAAATTCAACCCGACACCCCTAAATTTTGGAATGGACTCCTGCTATTATATGGGCCCCGTCAAGCGATTTTGGTACTTATCGCCTATGCGAGCAGCGAAGGTTCAGGCGAGCCTGCGCATCCGCGCAGTCTATCCCTGGCCCCTCTGAATGGCTGGGCATGCACAGTTAAAATTTGTCATGACGGAATGCTCGATGACACAAATTCGCTTGGCGCGGCTCATATGAGAAGGAAGATTCCATTTCGCTGACAGTACGGGTGATGAATGCTGTAAACAGTGGTAAAGATCAATGACAATAGGGGATTAGATAGCGGGCAACTGCAGTTAAAAGGTCTGACAATAGTTGTTAGGAACACTACAAATAGTGGTTACTGACAGATGCTGACAGTAGTGACTAAGCAGGTTATGTGCGCTGACATTAGTGGTTACGATCGCTGAAAACAGTTGGTAGGAACGATGAAAATAGTGTTTAAGAGCCCTTATAATTTTGGGCAATAAGTCCGAATATAATAAGTCCGAAAGTAGTGCTCCAAAAAGGTGTTTAGAACGCTCACAGAAATGGTCAAGAACGCCGATAATAATGGTTAAGAGCGCTTTTAAAAATAGTGATTTATGACCCTGCGTGCGTGCGTGCGTGCGTGTATATGCGTTGCAGGGCGGGGATTGCTTTTATCTAATATACTATGACTACAAGAACTGTTTCACACTATCTAGCGGTAGCTTAGTCGGATCCGCGTCCGGCTGGGGATAATAAGGTCTCGAAATCGAAACCAATTCTTTTTTTTTTTGGGATATAGATATAATGAACTCTTTTCTACGATCATTCTCTCCAACAGATTCCAGAAGTTGTCAGTTTCTTTAGAAAGAATGTGTGTTGGTCAATCGTTCTGATATAGCCTGTCCAGGAAAAGTGCGGTTAGGTTATTTGACCGGCTCGATATGACCAAGATAGTGTTGACTGGGCCACTAAACTCTAAAACTAACAAACAGAAACATTCGTAGGTGAGGCATGTCACATAACTTCTGACATAGGATCCACAAAAGCAGATGTAATCTTGGCCTAAATGATATCTAGTTTTTGCATTGTGAAGTGTAAACTACGGAACCCGGGAAGGGACATTTCATTTCCAGTATCTTGCAGAACAGAAATTGAAACAATAAAATCAACTTGGAAAAGAAAACAAGAAATATGACGTTTCAACGACAAAATATGTCGTTTACATATTTCTTGTTTTCTTTTCCACTCTGAAAAAGAGGAGTGGAATTTAAAACAATAAAGATATCGTTTAATCGACATAGTATTGACCTCTCATTGGTCAAAGACCTCGTTTTCTCAAGAAAATATGTTGATTAAACGATATAATCCTAGTCTTTTATTGGTAGGTCTTATCACGAGGAAACCATGACGCATTACGATAACACACCCGTGCGGTATAGTGCAGTTTTTACATCTCCAAAATGGCTACTTTTCTGACGAAAATCTGTGATATTTATCTTATTTATACTGCAAACATAGGTTGTGGGTACTCGTTAGAACCGCCTCATTGAGGCGGTTCTAACGAGTACCCACAACCTATGTCTTGGAGCAGAAATAAGAAAAATATTGTTTACCACCGTAAACCCCAGTTTTCTCTATATAAAGTGGGGTGTAAGGGGGTGTTCATTTCACGGACTTGTTCACGTGATGGGTTATATGGGATGGGGTGATAAAAGTTTGTTGACGTGGTCCAGGTCACCTGACCAAGATGCCGCCATGGCCATACATGGTATAAATAACTTCTGAATAGTTAGATACTTTGGTTTCAAAGAATACACCAAATAAACGAAAATAGCCGACACGGTTTTATTGCGTCTGTTCATGATCAGTACTGAAATGTGCAACACCGGCCAAGTCCTCTAGCACCGGCTTAAGCAGAACTCTATTTTCAAAATGATTCTAAATGAAGTCCATGATCCCAAAAATCTTCTCTGGAAAACTGGGCAGATTTTCACAAAACTTAGTATGTAACATCGGGAACTCAGGCCAATCATAAGTTTTTCATATAATGAACCTGGAATGACCTTGACCTATTTGACCTATTTTCAACTTTGGTCATATGCGCATATGTATGGAAAAAGGTCAAACTGCATGGTAACTTGCAAACGGTTCATAATACCACCCATAAACCATAATATATCCTTGTTCCTTATGATAAGGCACGTTTAGTGACATGCATGTTGGATCCCTAGGACACGCACCAACCCCTTGTTCTTTGACATTAATCTTGGATCCCCAGGGCATTCCTCATATAATTCATAATATCTAAGAAACGGTTAAGAGTCCTACCCATCAAACAAATATATTCTTGTTCTATATCATAAGAGGGATTGGTCCCCTGACGGCATGCCCCGCCCCCTTCACTTCATGAAAGCCCAAATAAGCCGTCAGATCCCCACCCTAAACCATATATATTCTTGTTCCTAATACTAACCAAATATTATACGACGTGTTTTTGTTTTCTTTCCCATTCTAATTTCTTTTTTTCAGAGTTGCAAGATAAACAAGAAATATGTCGTTTAAACTACATATTTTCGTTTTCCTTTGCATTCTCATCATTACGAAAACATTGTAAATTTTATCGCCGACAAACTAACATTTTAAGATGAAAAATTGTGATGTTTTTCTTATTTACTCGCAAAAACCGCGTCATCGAGGCGGTTCTAACGAGTACCCACAATATATATTTTGGAACAGAAATAAGAAAAATAATGTTTACCCCTGTAACCCCCAGTTTTACTATATAAAAGTGGGGTTTAAGGGGGTCACAATTATAAAAAGTGTGTTTTTGTGATGTTTATTGTTTAGATTCCACTCTACTTTTTCAAAGCGGCCCCGCCCATTGGGGCTTGAAGGAATAAATGGGCTGCATGATGCTTCCACGCAGAGCCGAAACCGACCGCACACGAGTACTGGTAAACCGCTTAGAGAATCTAAGCCTGACCAGGCAAAGCAGTGTGAGTCTTTTGTCCGTCCATGCTTATAAATTCTATTGGTTTCATTGGGCGACAGGGCTTGAGATGTCATTTCAACTCAATGTCGGGTAAAAGTCCCACAAAATAGGAAGCAACGTCTCCAAAATGACCTATACAGTGTTGACGGGGACGTTAAACCTCAAATCAAATCAAACAAACAAAGTTTTTCAAAGTGGAACAGAAAACAAGACACATGTCGTTTGAACGACATATTTTTGTTTTCTGTTCCATTGTTTTAAATTCAACTCTACTTTTTCCGAGTGGAAATAAAACAATAAATTTGTCGCTTAACGACATATTTTTGTTTTCTGTTCCATTCTTATTTTTTGTTTTAAATTCCGTCCTACTTTTTCAGAGTGGAAACAAAACATGAACGACATATAACATCGTTGAAACGACATATTTCTTGTTTTCTTTTATTGTTTTAATTTCTGCTCTGCTAGATACTGGAAAAGATATATGTCCCTTCCCGGGTTCCCTTGTAAAAGCAAGTGTGTTTGCGTGTTTATTAAATATGTTACTATACTACTGTACCTGTTAAAGTCTGCGAAAGCCCAATGGTAATATACAGTATCAGTAAAGATCTCGGCATTGTGACTTTCACAGTGAATGGCGCACAACGTTGACTACATCATGGAGGTTTCCAGAAAATCTGTTGAGATAAACGAGAGCACATTAACCAGTTGCATGCGGGAAACCCCTAAAGGGCTACCTTGGCAAACAGTGCAGGTCCAGATCAGACGACGCAGGATGCGGCGTCCGATCTGGGCCTGCACTATTTGCTTACAGAATTTTCCGTCAAAACTAGAATAAAAACGAAAAAAATAGACCTGACACCCAATATATGACAAATTGACTTGTCCAGCATTTTGCAGTGGGAAAGTCCACTATTATACAATAGGTTAAAATGAAAACTGTAGATCGTTTGCTTTTTATCTATCAAACACAAAAACATGAAACAATGTACACATCAACACTGCTAAGTGACAACCTCGTCCTGAAATGAGTCTACAGCCTAAGAAAATGGGACTTGCCATTCCGCTTGGTTTGATTCCTAAGTGTTTCGTCACGTTAACAAGTGTGTATGATAAATATACGTGAAATCCCCAATTTAACTGAAGAAACGGGGTTTACAAGGGATTGCATTATTTGCCTTATTTCTGCTCATGTACATGGACGAGGTTGTTCCAACGGGCACCGACAACCTATGTTTGGAAGATAAATGAGCCAGCGCATGACAAAACCTACAATAAGACATGTGCGCCCAACGAAGACTCAGATCAGCCTGCGCATCCGCACAGTCTAATCAGAGTCTTCGTTGTGCGCTCTAAGGATAGCTAAAGGGCCAATGCTCCTTCATGCAGCAAGAGAAGTCCCTAGTTAAACTATATGGATGCGCAAGCTGATCTGATTCTTCGCTGTGCGCACATGTAAGTTGTAGGAAATGCTGTGCCCCGGCTCAAATAAGAAACACATATCACAAACTTCCATAAAAAGTGTCAGTTTGAGAGATAAGAAAGAATGCACTCAGTCACGTGGTTGTGTTATCCTAGTGCTGCATTTTCAAAAAAAAAGGGCTCCAATACAACATGTATTCTCTGGCCACAATTTTAATATCTGTGAGAAGGCTAGGTTTCGTGTTTGACTGAGCTGAATCTTGGATACAAAAATACATATTTTACATCCTCCGACCTTGGTTCTTAAGGGGTATGGATACACCTTAAAGGGAAGGCAACTCCTGTAAAATTAGTGTTGTCTCCCATTTCAATAGGAGTTCTTTCCTTTATGAGTGTCTTATTATGTATTCACATTTCAGTAGGACAGAGTTTAATGAAAAGCGAACAGGATCGAGATGCTATGAGATAACGGATTCTGAACCGACTATATATTTTGTGTCTGACCTACTATGAAAACGCCCCGCCCATACGGGTTTGGAGAAATAGACTGGGCTGCATCGTGCTTCCACGCAGAGCTGAAACCGGCCGCACACGAATACTGGTAAGCCGTTTAGAAGGCCTTAACTTGCTAAAGCAAATTGCTGTGGGTCGGGCCGTCCTTGCATATAAACCGTATTGGATTGCATTGAAGGAAGTGCTTGAGATGACATGTTATCACAGTGTCGGGTGAGTGTCCCACAAAATTGGAAGCAATGTCTCCAAAATGACATAAATGGTGTTGATGGGGGCGCAAAACCTCAAAACAAACAAACTATAGAAACGCATTAATGATCTTGTATACACATACTCGTATATTACATGACATTTTATTTTATTGATAAAAACTGATAACTACATTCGTATGCTTTTAACAGTATTGATCTTATGGTGTGTTTTTACATTTTGAAGGGGAGATACATTAGTTTAAAAACAGCCGATAATATCTCCCTCTCTCTCTCTCTCTCTCTCTCTCTCTCTCTCTCTCTCTCTCTCTCTCTCTCTCTCTCTCTCTCTCTCTCTCTGGTCGGAGGGGCAACGTTACCAAGCCTAACTAAAAATGAGCAATATACATAATGGGGGAAATAATCTGAATCACCAGCAGGACAAACATTAAACTGGAAGAACAACTGTAACTAACAATGAACAAAAAAAGAGGGAAGAATCAGAATTATCAACATAACAACATATATAATTAGGGAAAGAATCAGAGCCACCAACATTAAAAAATGAAGGAACTACAGCTAAAGCACCGACTTTGAACGGCCAGTAAAATTACTGGTGGGTTTAAGTTAACTTTACGGGATCCCTACTCTCACCCTCACTTTCACTATATATAGTGAAAGTGAGGGTGAGAGTAGGGATCCCGTAAAGTTAACTTAAACCCACCAGTAATTTTGAATCTGTTGCTTTGACAAATATTTGTTTGGTCGGCGTGAAGGTTTTCTAATTCACCAGTGAATCAACTCGGCGAAGAAAGAAATCACAAATAAAGCCCAGTTGACACAAGGTCGAGGACTCGACAGTAAAACGCGCTGAGCCATCCGGTGCTAAACACAACGCCACAGGATTACTGGAGCAATAGAAAACCAACAGTAGAATCCCGTTAGACAAAGCAACAGATTCAAAAGTTTCGGCTCGACCAAGTATTAAATAGCTTTAAGCCAAAGCCATCATGGGGTCTGAACCCCGATCCACCGACGTGCAATTAAAAAAGAAATCATGATGTATGACTGTGATTGGGTCAAACACAATGCATGCAGACTGTTGAATAGCATTTGTAATATCTCCAATGTGTTTGTAACATCTCATCATATTCTGGAATTGTTCCAAAAAGTTAGGCTAACTTTTCCGAACAATTTCAGAATATTATTAGACGTTACAAACGCATTGGATGTAATATAATTTATTTTTTCTTAATTCATATACAATGTCGCAAAAAAAAAAACTCAGGGTGATATCCCCTGCAGCCAAAGTCTATTTGATCCGACCATAAATTTAGAAATAATAAGAAAAATGCTTCCCGATATCCTTGATGTAGCAGTTTATCAGAGTGTTAAAATCAACGACATGACTATGACTTGGACTCCCCAGCCTTCTCGCTGCTGACTGTCCTAAGGTGGTGGTTTTCCGACGGAGCTCTACATGTTGTATGTGCTTATGGTTATATATATTTAATTAGTATTTATTTAATTTGCATTAATTGTGCCTATTGTATCTTGACCACCCGTTGTGGGGAAAAGGGAACTGGTTGCTGTGCTGGGGCCAGATGTTCAAAACTAACGACGTCGTTAGTTAACGTATCGTTAAAACTTTGATCATTAAATATGGCAAATATGCTGAAATTTTTGCTGAAAAATGTGAGCAGCTTTTGCGGAAGCAAAAGCTGCTCGAATTTTTTCAGCAAAAATACCAAAATTTACGATATTGTACTTGCTAGAAGAGTTAACAATATGACCACTTACGAGCTCGTTAAGCTAACGATGCTTTGAACAACTGGCCCCTGGTTGTGATTCGTTTTGGGTTTTCCTGGGCATCTGTTTTTATATGTTTTGACAACTGCACTGGAAAAAGGCTGTATGAATGCCATACTTCGTCGTAGTAAATATGAAAACAATTCATTTATAAGTCACGTCCTTAGTACCGTTCGCTTTGAGGATCAAATAAGTCCAACATGGTTGCAATTTGTTCTATGTAAACCACTGGATTAAAACCACAAGTTATCTTGCTGAGCATGCACAAACTACACACAGTTTTCAGCAAATTTATATTCATTTGTTGTTGTTAATCAGACATAAACATGTATGATGAAGAAAGGTGAGTAGGTTTTATATTTCAAAAGCTATGCACAGTTTGTTTGCGAGTCAAGCGAAGCAGAAAGAATGGTAAAGCAAACCAGCAAACAAGTCTTTTGAAAGAAATTAACAAACTTTATTAACAAAATGTTTGAACTGAAATATATAAAAGTCTACTTAGTTCTACTTTTAAATATAATCAAAATGTTGTCGAGAACTAAGCCCAAAATGAATAATAATCTTTAAGGAATCCTACACAAAATTTAGAATGGAAATTTCTTAAAACTCCCAAACTGAAGTAAAGGAACATTTATAACCTTATATATAGATTCAGAGAAGATTGCAAAACCCTGTGGAAAGACCTTTGCTCATTTTCCAAAAATAATGTGATCTAGAAATTTTTGGTTATTCCTTAAGCCCATTTCTTGTAAACCAAATATTTGCCAACTATTATTATTTTCTTTTATATTCTAGATCTTTCCTTCACAATAAGTTAGTAAACAAAACCCAATAGGTATAAATCAAAAGCTTTACATAATAAAATGCATTGTCATATAAGCAAAAGCGACTCATGACGGTTCCAGTGTAAAGGCTTTATTGAGAATTAGAGAGATCTAATTCAAGGTAATGTTGGCTGATGCCTGATGCTCTATCTCTGGTCGGGCCCATCGGAGTCTATCTGTTGGTTTTCTTTTGCTCCAGCATTTCAGTAGTTTCTTGCTGTCGAGTCCTCACCGTTGTTTCATCTCTGTGGTTGTTTGATAATTTGTGTTCACGGAACTGTTGCACTGATGAGTTAGGAGGCCTTCATGTGAACTGAACAAAGTATTTGTTTAAATAAGGGCGAGGATTGTGGCCACGTAAAATCGATTTAAGCCCTCCCCCCCCCCACACCCCCAATGGAATTCGTTTCCGCTGACCGTTCCAATGCGGTTCTTCTGTCGCGATTTATTTTTGTTATGGTTTGTCTTTAGGTGTTTCTCTCGCTTGTGTTATTTTGGATAGCCTATTGGCCATTTTGTGGGAAAGTAACTGTTCTTTTGGCTTTCCGCTGTTGGTGTTTCCATTAAGTCTGTTGTTGCATGTTTGTGTTTCTTTTCCTTTGGTGTCTCTGATGGGAGCTGTGGGCTGATTGTATCGATTCCTGATCATTGCCTCTACTTCTATTCACAATTTTTTTTTTTTTCATAAAAGGCATTAGCATAAATTCACTATCAAGTGATGAAAGTTTAAACGCTTTGTTATCTAACGACTTTGTAAAGTTTTAAACAATTCGATCCTCATGTCATATACTTCATCTATAAATTACTACGCTGTATTAAAAATGGGCCTATACCACTGAAAAGTCGATTTTTTCAAACGGTTTCTATCCCCAGTGTAAATAGGGGTCTACTGTATATTTTGTAGAGTAGATCCCTTTTTCAGAGTCACTGTGGTAAATTTAATTGAAAATAGTACAGAGGAAGTCCCGAATACGCTTACCATGTAAAGCAAATAAATTTAAGATCATCGAGGCAGTTCTCCATCGAGCTGTATTTGAGCAGAAATAAGCAACCTTTTCGATCCCAGTTTCCTCTACATAAGTGGGGTTTTCTAGGGTGTTCATTTCATGGACTTGTTAACGTGAAGATATATGGATAAAGTAACAAAATCATCCATGGTTATATCATGGAAGTAATTCACTCCGGCTGCTTTTATTGGCCAGTTCTGTTTATCTCTTATCAAACTATTGACACAAAATACCCGCAATAAAACAATGTAAGAACATTTCATGTGACTTGAAGTAGTCCTTACCGTTTTCTAGAGACTTGCGTATTTACCCTAATTATTCGTACCCTCAAAATATAACTTCCATTGAAAATAAGCCTGAATCAGATGCGGACTCAGTTCCAGAGGGGGTAGTCTAACCAAAGTCTACACTTTTTGCGAAAAGTCATATACCGAAAAATTTATAACACTATATGCTCGTTACTATCTCTTCGAATATTTAGGATAAATGCGCTTTGTGTTTGAATTCATGATAGTCTACATGCTTACAAGTAATGCAGGTTTAAAGCTTTTGGCCTGAACCGGTGTGCAGCTTGGACGAAAATGACAACTGCTGTTCTCGCATTCGCGGAACAGAGAGAATCACAATAGCAAATGTCCACGATATAATATTGCTGATCCGGCGGGGTTCGACCCCACGACCTCCTGAATACCAGCCAGATGCGCATCAGACCGAGCCAACTAGCTCGGCAACATGCAAAACTTTCTTGCCAACCTTTTACAACTGGATGCAGAGGAGACATGTCTAATATAGTATTTGTATGTTAGAATTTTGGCGAATGCACACTGCTAGGTGGATACGAATAAATAGCCCTGCGCACATATACGCATTCGGACCTGTTGCGGTACATTTATGAAATAAAATTTATTTTTATGATGTTCATGGAAGTATGAACGCAGTGGATCGCGTGCAAAGTTCGGGGTTCATGTAAACTTTGCCAGGGACCCGCTGTCGTTCATACTTTCTTGAAACGCAAAAAAAAAAAAAAAAAAAATGTTTATTTTTTATATTTATATTTTTGCCCCTCATCACTGGGCGTGAAAATACTTATAGGGCAAAAAAAATAAAGCTGAAAAACATTTACACGCTGTTTTTCTACAACAAGCCGAACGGCGTTGGCGTTGGCGTCACCAACGCCTGTAGAGACGTTGCTTCCAATGAAAATTATATAAATTATATTAAATCTATCAGATCTAGTCAAACAGCACCTTAACAAGTTTGTTAAATGAACACGCCAGCAATCACCACTTAAAATTGAGAAAAAATGGGGGTTATAGTGGTATGTATTATTCTCTTTATTTCTGATCCAAGACATAGGTCGTAGGTACTCATTAGAACCGCCGCGATTATAAGGATAACACATCCTTGCGACATAGTGCAGTTTTTACATCTCCAAAATGATGAAAATCCGTTATATTTTTCTTATTTAAACTGCAAACATGGGTTGTGGGTGCTCGTTAGAACCGCCTCAATGAGGCGGTTCTAACGAGTACCCACAACCTAAATAAGAAAAATAGTGTATATCTCCGTAACCCCCAGTTTTCTCTATATAAAGTGATGTTTTGGGGTGCTAATTTCGCAGACCTGTTCACGTGATGATGAGGTAGTTTTGACGAACACCCACAACCTCTGCCGGGGTTTGGGTCATTAATTTGTAAAATAGCATACATTTTCATAAGGAAAAAAATCTTCTTTTTTTCTAATTATGAAGGTAACATTGTCACACGGATGTGTTATCGCAATGAACATTATATTAAACATTATGATAACACACCCGTGCAACATAGTGCCTTTTCCCCATCTCCAAAATGGCTACTTTTCTGATGAAAATCCGTGATAATTTTCTTATAAATACTCAAAACATAGGTTGTTGGTGCTCGTTAGAACCGCCTAATTGAGGCGGTTCTAACGAGTACCCACATTCTATATCTTGGAGCAGAAATAAGAAACTTAATGAATACCCCCGTAAACCCCAGTTTTCTCTATATAAGTGGGGTTCAGGGGGTCTTCATTTCACGGACTTGTTCACTTGATGTTTATAAATTTTCATTTCACTTACCTATCATAAAATATCCAGGCAGCTCACTGTGATATCAGTGCATGGTTACATTGCCAGAAAAGGCTTAATTCTATAAAACAGAAGAAAAGAAAAAAAGAACAAATATGTCTACGTAGAATTTTCACATAAATTTATATAAGATGACAAACAGTAAAAACAAAGATCATGGAATTTATAAATTATACATCGATTTTAGTTGACTGATAATCACCATGTTGAAGTTTAGTGGGGCTTTAGATAAGAGGTTTTCCAACACAGTTGATATCGCACTGAAATGGCGTATCGCGAGACTTGAAATTTTTCTTCTTCCTTATCAAAACTACCTGTATGGCAAAATCGAATCATACTCGTATTGTTTATTTTATACTGATTATTGCAATTGAAAACTGACACTCAAACAAAGTTACTAAGTAGGCAAACTATGCCAAATAATGAAACTGATTTTGTATAGAAATATATATGTACATGCCATCTATCGAGGCGATTCTAACAAATATCAACAACATTTGTTTCTCGATGAGGCAATTCTAACAAATATCAACACCATTTGTTTCTCGACGAGGCAATTCTAACAAATATCAACCACATTTTTTTCTAGGATTATCAATTAAAGACAACCATGCATATCTCCATTAATTCGTTTTATCTTGAGCCTTGGCATTACGAAAACATGCCTATGGTAAATTTTACCGCCGAAAAAATCTAAAATTTAAAGATGAAAAAATGTGATAATTTTCTTATTTCTGCTCAAAATATAGATTGTGTGTATTCGTTAGAACCGCCTCCTTCGAGGCGGTTCTAATGAATACCAACAATCTCTCGATAAGACGGTTCTAATGAATACCCACAATCTATATTTTAGAGCAAGAATAAGAAATATAAGGTTTACCCCTGTAAAGTAGAAGTAAAACAAAGATCGGGAATTGATACAATTAACTTACTCCACCCATCAAAGACACCAAAGGGAAAGAAACACAAACATGAAACGACCAGACCATAATGGAAACCTAAACAAAGGAAGGCCATAAGGACAGTTACTTTCCCAAAAAATGGCCAAATGACCATCCAAAATAAAAAGACACAAGTGATACACACAGTAAGTAACAAACAACAGCATAAATAAACCGCCACAGAAGAACCGCCTTGGAACGGTCAGTGGAAAGAATTCCACTGGAGGGCTTAAATCGATTTAACATGGCTATAATCCTCGCCCTTACCTCTGTCGCGGTATACACAAATTTTGTTTTGTCCGCATGAAGGCTTCCTAACTCATCAGTGTAACATCTCCGAGAACATACAAATAAAAAACTACAGAGATGAAACAAGGTTGAGGACTCGACAGCATACAACAACAGAATTTCTCGAGCAAAAGAAAACTAACAGTTAGACTCGAGGGGCCCGACCAAAGATTATATAAAAATAGGGTTCGAGGGGGTCAAAATTATAAAGGTGTGTTTTCGTGATGAATCGTCCCATTAAAATTTGTCGCTATAACAAGTTTTGTCGTTATACTTGATGTCGGTATAAAGAGGTTTAACTGTATCTATCATAGTTTATCTTTATATTTGAGGGAAAAACATCACGATAACAAGTCCGTGAAATGAAGATCCCCCTAAACCCCACTTTATATAGAGAAAAGTGGGGTTTACGGGGGTATACATTATCTGCCTTATTTTTGCTTTAAAACAAAGATTGTGGGTACTCGTTAGAACCGCCTCATTGAGGCGGTTCTAACGAGTACCCACAATCTATGTTGAAAGCAGAAATAATAAAGATGTTATCATTTTTACCTAATATTTATCATTTTCTGACACCATGTTGAAAGCCATTATTTTATACGGACATGTTTTCCTAATGCACAACATTTCTATAACATGCCCATGTGGTAAAATGGCGTATATCATGTCCGACTGGGATTAGCGTTTTCAATTTGAAAGGTCTCTTTCCTCTTATATCTGTAGGAAACATTGTTTATCTCGACCGTTAGAACCGCGGTTCTAAGGAGAATCCACAAACAATATACATGTAAAGCTTTGAAAACTCCATTTTCTCTATATGATACACAAGGATGAATGTGCTGGTGCCACTTTTCTTGTTTATCACTGAATCATCTCAGACTTGCCCTTCATGTATCTAGCGCATGTGATGTTATTTTCTTTTTTGTGCGTTCTTTACGCTGGGAATAAGCACATGTATTCAAGAGGGTGTCAGTGGTTTTACAGTTGTAATCTTCTATGTTTCGACGACGCGACCGTAAATCCCCAAAATAGTTCTCCCCTGGATGATTCCATTGCAGAAAAAACAAGAGCACCGCATGCGGGTGCCAACGCTCGTCTGCAGTTTCTTTTAGAAAACCAAAGTTCTAAGTCAAACAAGAGCAATCAAATTGCAAGATGGAGTTATAAAACTTGTAGGGAATGTAGCTCTTGTGATGGTGAGTATGTGTATGAAGTTTCATGAAGGTAGGCCAAATACTTTTGGAAATATGGTCAAGGTTAAGGTTTTCGGTTAAATTTTCGAAAAATAGGTCAAAGTTCAAAGGTCAAGGTCACAGATCAAAAAGTGTGGTATCACTGAAAAGGTCTTGTCCCAAGGAACATTCATGTGAAGTTTGATGGCTCTGTTGTGAATAGTAAAATGAGAGCAAAAAATGTGTTTCAGAAAAAAATTGGAAAAGGGGAGACAATTCAGCCAAAATCAACAATGTTGTTATGGTCCTTGGTCAAAATGTAGCTCTTGTGATGATGAGTGTGTGTATGAAGTTTCATGAGGCTAGGTCTAAAACTTTTTAAGTTATAGCCAAGGTTAAGTTTTTTTGGAACGACGACGCCAGACGACGACAACGCAGACGCCGGAGTGATGACAATAGCTCGAAAGTTTTTTTTCAAAAAACAGACGAGCTAAAAACTGTCAGCTACATAAAACTAAATGTCAGCCACTGAAAAACGAAGTAACATCGGGTTTCAGGAAGCACATTGCAAATTTTTGACGTTACCCTATCAAACAATTCGTTACATTTGCCAGAGCTTTAGAATGCAGTTGTTTCGCCCCCGCCCATCGGGGCTTGGAGAATAGATTGGGCTGCATGGTGCTTCCTCGCAGAGCAGAAACTGGCCACACATGGGTACTGGTAAACCGTTTAGAAGGACTTAGCCTGCCCAGGCAAAGTGGTGTGTCTCAGAGCATCCAATGCCTATAAACCTTTTGGTTTCATTGATCAGCAGGGCTTGAGATGTCATTTCATCTTAATGTCGGATAAAGTTCCCACAAAATTGGAAGCAACGTCTCCAAAATGACCTAAATTGTGTTGACGGGGACGTTAAACCTCTCAAACAAAAACATTAGAATGGAGTTGCCTTTCTAGATTACGTCCATGCTTGTTCGAAAGTATATTCAGCGATATACGTTCGAAGCATGATATAAATGCTCAATGATTCCAAAGAAGTCCGTGTAATGAATACCCCTATAATACCCGCTGTATGTAGAGAAAACTATGGCTTACAGGGGTATACATTAGTTTTCTTATTCCTGCTCGAAGACATAGGTTGTGGGTACTCGTTAGAACCGCCTCAATGAGGTGGAACTATCGAGCCCTATAACTGGAGTTTATATAATGAAAATGTCACAAGGTTTCAGAGAAGTAACCATTTAGTAATATGATATAATGCACTTTTTCACACGGGTGTGTTGTCGTAATGACATTTTGTAAGGATAGGCAGTATAATGCAGGCTGATATGTGTCTACGCACATTTTCTTTATTGTTAGTCAAATGACGACGGCAGCGGGTTGATATGTCATTCGGGGGATGATCAAAATAATCTTATATAAATATATTTATCACATATCTGTATTTCGACTCAATAAAAATGTATAGTGTATTACAGGTTTTATTAGGACTACTGTGTTTACCCTATGTATTGGGACAGAGAGACCTGAGCAAACAGTGTAGACCCAGATGCGAACGTGTTGTCTCATCAGGGTCTGCACTGTTTGACACTCATCCCGCAATTCTTAGACTCACATCGGGCAGTAAATTGGACTTGTTCAAAATTTTAGCACAAGTAAGGTGAGGAGTTTAGGAGTCCGAATATTAAAGGTAAAAACGGATCTTTTTTAAAAACGCACTTAAATTGTTTCAATCAGTCTGGTTTTCTGTATTCAGCACCCAGTGTCCTCTTTTAAAACTGTCCAAATGGGGTCCTAAAGACCACGTTTTGACAGCCCGAAAGGTGTTCAGAGAACAGGAACTATCTATCTGGCTCATTTAATGTCGACATCCAATATATAATACCACCGTTTGCTGGTCTAAGTTAGAAGGTCAGATTTATATTTACGCAAGTACACGTGACTCAAAATTGCGTCCAACAGTTCCACAGCTTGGCAAAAAGCGTATACCCAGTTCAGACGACAATGTTTGCTTCAGTACAGGAATTGACAGTCTGTACATGTTATTCAGGACCATTGTCCGACTCAGAGACAATCGACCTATCAGTGCTGTCAGCGCTTTGATTTATTATACCCGCTTTTTCGAAGAAAAATCGGGTATATTGTTTTCGTACCACAGTTCACTCCGGCGTCAGTCCGTCTGTCCGTCCGTCCGTCTGTCCGTCTGTCACGTTTCTTGTGATTGGATCTGCTCTTCAACCACTGAAGTTACACTTTTGAAACTTTGCATGTGGATAGTACATGGAATGTAGATGGCAGTGGGCAACTTTTTTGTGACCTTGACCTCAACATGACCCCAAGGTCAAAGGTCAAAAATTATGATTTGCCACATCTCCTAAACTATTGAAGTTACACTTCTGAAACTTTGCTTATTGGATGGTCCTTGGAATATAGAATATGTCAGGTTACTTTTGGTGTGACCTTGACCCCAAGGTCAAAGGTCAAAAAGTATGATTTTGCCATATCTTCTAAACTATTAGAGTTACACTTCTTAAACTTGGTTATTGGATGGCCCTTGGAATATAGAATAAATTTGGATACTTTTGGTGTGACCTTGACCTCAACATGACCCCAAGGTCAAAGGTCAAAAAGTATGATTTGCCATATCTCCTAAACTATTGGAGTTACACTTCTGAAACTTTGCTTATTGGAGGACCCTTGGAATATAGAATATGTTGGGCTACTTTTGGTGTGACCTCGACCCCAAGGTCAAAGGTCAAAAACTATGACTTTGCCATATCTTCTAAACTATTGGAGTTACACTCCTGAAACTTGGTTATTGGATGGCTGTTGGAATATAGAATAAATTGGGATACTTTAAGTGGACCTCAACATAACCCCAAGGTCAGAGGTCAAAAAGTATGACTTTGCAATATCTTCTAAACTATAAGAGTTACATTTCTGAAACTTTTCTCCTCAGTTAGAATGTTCTTTGCAACTTTTTTAACTTACATGTAGTTTTGGCTAGCTAATACATAGTCATTAGTGTTATAAATAGAAAAAGCGGGTATTTGCGATGGTATTCCATCTAGTTTATTTTGGAATTATCAAGCCCATTCCGTTTCTGGAACTTCGTACGAGAGTCACTGATGGGGCCCACTGGCCGAAACTAGCTACACTGGCCAAGAAGGTTTGAGCCTTTATGTTCGTTCTTGTGTTAATAGGAACTTCTTGTCACAAATTCGTAAATCCACAACCTTCTGGTACATATTAAACAATAGCAACAGCTAAGGTCATATGGAGACGTGCCCCCCAACACCCCCCCCCCCGGTTTCAAGACTCCCGCCCTGTGCCCAATGACGCTACAGATAAAATTTGAACCAAAAAGGCCTAGTGGCATCAGAGGTCTGATATTTATTTAATGTGTTGTTGCAAGACAACAGACGACAATCAACTGCCTATCTGTGGCAAAGAATAGGCCTTAACTCTTATGTTTAAGGAAAGTTTGATAAAATATCTTGAAAGAAATGAAATGTCATTTTTGTAATTTTCCCCATTATAAGTCTATGGAATCTCTTAACTTCCTATAGCAACCAAACTAAAAAGCCACATTTGGATTCCAATGGCAACCAATAAAATGAGCAGTAGGCCTAAAATCATATGGCAGATAGAAGATTGCTTAACCCATTGCATGCGGGAAACCCCCAAAGAGGCACCTTAGGAAACAGTGCAGGCCGTCTGACCAGGGCCTGCATTATTTGCTAACAGAATTTTCCGTCAAAAATAGAGTAAAAATGAACAAAATAGGCCTACCACCCCTTACATAGCAAATGGACCTGTTCATGCAAATATGGTGAATAATTTCATAAAGTCTCCTGGCCCCCGCCCATCGGGGCTTGAAGAAATATATGGGCTGCATTATGCTTCCACGCAGAGCTGAAACCGACCCGCACACAAGTACTGGTAAACCGCTTAGAGGATTTAAGCCTGCCCAGGCAAAGCAATGCGAGTCGGGCCCGTCCATGCTTATAAACCCAATTGGTTTCGTTGGGCGGCAGGGCTTGAGATGTCATTTCATCTCCAGTCGGGTAAAAGTCCCACAAAATTGGAAGCAACGTCTCCAAAATGACCTTTACAGTGTTGATGGGGACGTTAAACCTCAAATCAAACAAAATCATAAAGTCTCAGCCCCATAGACCATATGGTTTTTGAGAAGATGATGTTTACGTGTTTTTTTTGTTTTTTTTTTTTTTTGTTTGTTTTTTTCATTTTGGGGACAGTTTGGTTTCCATGGGAAACAATAAAATTGAACGTTTGGCCTAAAATCATACGACAGGTAAACGATTGCTTAAAATCTTCTATGAACGTTTTGTCAAAATATCTGCAAAAGTGTGTATTTCAATTTTCCCCATTATAAGTCAATGGAAACTCTAAGTTGTCATAGCAACAAAACTATAGAGCCGAATTTCATAAAAAAAACTGTAAAGACAAATATGGCGAATATTTCCATAACCTCTCAGCCCCATAGAACATATGGTTTCTGAGAAGATGATTTTTTAATATATATTTTTTTTTTATTTTATTTATTTATTTATTATTTTTTTCATTTTGGTTTCCAGGGCAACCAGTAAAAATGAGCAGTAGGCAGTAGGCCTATAGTCATATGGCAGATAGTAGATTGCATAAGGAACATTTCTATGAAAGTTTTATCAAAATATCTGCAAAGGCTTTGCAGTTAATGTCATTTTTTTTTCAATTTTCCCCATTATACGTCTATGGAAATTCTAAGTTGCCATAGCAACCAAACTAATGTGCCGAATTTCATAAAAAAAAGTTTGCAATCCCATAGCCCAATGATGCTACAGATAAAATTTGAGCTTAATCGGCCCAGTGGCTTCAGAGGTGATGCCATTTAAATGTGTTGACGGACGACGACGGACGACGACGGACAACTGCCTATCGAATACGCTCCCCAGTAGCCTTCGGCTCGTGTTAGCTAAAAATGCTTCATCTTTCGTGTATATCAATATTTATGAGCATTAGAGCTTTCCTGAATATGAAAAAAAGTTCTAAAACATCGTCCCCTGATTGTCTTTTGTTCTGATGTCCATGGTTTGTAATGGTCTTCACTTTGAAGTTGACGTTGTGAGTTAGGCCTAGTGAAACCACAGCTAAAAACACTGTTAAAAATTAAATGCCACCAACTTTCTCTTCAGGGACGAATGCGTTCATTTATTAGTAAATCCCTTCATTGAGAGGTGCTTAATTAACCGAGAAGCAAAATACGAAGTCAGGCATTTAGCTATCGCATTCGTATGCAACACCGTAGAACTAATTTGGCAGTTTACGGATGTTATTTCTGGATATTCCTCACCGAGGCGGTTCGAACGAGCAAGCTCAATCTATGCTTTTTAGCATTTGATTTTTTTTCGTTTTGATTGTACGATCCTTTCAAGATTATTTCACTTATATCGAGCCGATCGCCAATCCGGGGTGGACAAAAACCGGAGTATCCGGAGAAAAACCAACTCACCTGCCGTTGCAGAACTTGGCGTCTCACATGTGGCCCGAGACAGGCTCGAACCACAGCGGTGAGGGACCTACTGATTAGGTGTCAGTGCTCTTATCCACTAGGCCATGGAGGCCCTTTATTTATAGGAAACAAAAGAAAAAAATAATTTATATCCTGTAAACCCCGTGTTTCTCTTTATAAAGTGGGATTTTAAAGTGTATTCATTACACACTTTTATTTAAGGGGAATGGGAACACCTTCAGGGGAGGTAACTCCTGCAAGAGTATTTTTGTCTACCATGTCAATAGGGGTCTGCTCATATAGGAAAGAATTTGCTCCCGAGGACCAAATTTTTTCTTTTTAGAGTGGATCCCTTTTCAGTGGGTCATGGCTTATAGAAAAGCGAACAGGAAGTCCCGAAAATTGTCTCCCTTTCAAAAATGGCGGCAATATCTGCCAAGTGTTCGCATTCCCCTCAGGTGATGGATAATTTTCTCCGTTGTAAGAAATGGCGTACTTTATGCCAGGTCTTATGACATGAAAGCCGTAAAAAAGGAATGATGCATCAATGAAGAAAAATACTGCCTTTGGTGAGATTCGAACTCGGTTCGCTGTGGATTCGAACTCGGTTCGCTGCGGTTAAAGTCCAATGCTCTAACCACTGAGCCACAGAGACGCAGTTATCGCAGAGTGGTTATAAACCTGGAAACTTTGCATGTATACTCAGTCACAAAAGTTCCGATACATGAATTGCAATTGTCACCATAGTAACCCCAGAGGTAACGATCTCAATTTTTCATTAATTTTGGAAAAATTACCCGTTTTTCTGTTGGTTAATCAAGATTTTTGGCTCTCTAAGCATTATAATGGTAAAGGATTGCTTTCAAAGGCCAAGGGGTTATGTTTGTATAGAAAGAGAGGTAAAACACCACATTTGAATCCATGAAAAACTGCCCTGAATCAAACGATTCCTGCAATTTTGCACGCTAAGCCTTTCATTAAAACAATATAGCTGCATGTCCGCAAAAATAGGACCAACAGCTTTAGCAAGTGGAAGTAATAAGCTTTTCACCACGGGTCCACTAATTCTGAAAAAAAATGTGAGTGAACACAACTGTCAATGGTAACTCCATTTAAAATTAAAATCGTCAGATCGATTTTCATTGGTGTTAAACATACCGTGAAAGGGCCATTTGGTAACAAACCGATATTTAGAGAGTACCCCCCAAATATCGACGTGTATCGAAACAATGACCGTTCAAAAATGCTATGTTTCTTGTACAAAGAAAGTTAATCGGAAAATTTTAAAAATTTAAATCTCTATTATTAAGCATTGGTGCAAGATATTGAAGCTGTAAAGTGTTTTTTAAGGAACATGGCTAACAGTCTTTACTTTTTTAAATGAAATGTTCATCTGTTCATCTGTTTTGCAGCTTTTGTAGCTGAACTTCTGTTCAGTGTGTCAAAAATCGCCTTTTTCGGAAAACCTAACCTGGAAAATCACAAATATACTCGAAAGTTTGTATCGTTTCTTTTGTGACTAAGTATATGTTATACCAGGGTAGCTGATTGAAGAAAGGAAAAAAACCATCTTCAAGGAAGTCATCATTTATGATGACGTGAAGGCAAGTTCGGCACGGAGCCATTTTCGGCGAAATAAAGTCCAAGTCCGAATGAGTCCGAATCTAACGACATGAAAACCAAAGGAAATAAGCAAAGCTGAAGAAAAATCCTGCCTATGGTGGGATTCGAATCCGAAGCGCTCGGGTGAAGCTCCAATGCTCTAACCACTGAACCAAAGAGTCTTCCTGATGCAATTGTCAGGGAATGATTATATGCATATGGGCCCCGTCAAGCGATTTTGGTACTTATCGCCTATGCGAGCAGCGAAGGTTCAGGCGAGCCTGCGCATCCGCGCAGTCTCGCCAGAACCTTCGCTGCTCGCTCATACAAGCAGTGAATCAAGAGGAACCTTCAGACAAAAAGCCATATCCCTGGCCCCTCTGAATGGCTGGGCATGCGCAGTTGAAACTTGTCATGACGGAATGCTCGAAGACCCAAATTCGCTGGGCGCGGCTCATATAATCTACCAAGGTAGATAACTGAAGGGAGGAATTGTGGTCCGCAAGTCACCCATTCTTCAAGGAGGTCATCATTCATGATATCGCGAAGCCAGTTTCGGCACGAAGCCATTTTCGGCGAAATACAGTCCGATTTGGGATGAGCTCCCATCTTACGACATGGATTAGACCCCAGGCCGTTCGGGTCAATGTCCAATGCTGTAAGAGTCTCCCTGATGGATTTCTCATAGAGTGGATATAAACCTAGAAACTATGAATATAATCTACCAAGGTTTTGTTTGTTTTGTTTGATTTGAGGTTTAACGTCCCCGTCAACACTGTAAAGGTCATTTTGGAGACGTTGCTTCCAATTTTGTGGGACTTTTACCCGACATTGAGATGAAATGACATCTCAAGCCCTGTTGCTCAATGAAACCAATAGGGTTTATTGGCATGGACGGTCCGCCTCGCACCGCGGTTCCTGGACAGGCTTAGATCCACTTAGCGGTTTGCCAGTACTAGTGTGCGGGCCGGATTCAGCTCTGCGTGGAAGCAGCATGCAGCCCATATATTTCTTCAAGCCCCTATGGGCGGGGGCCGTAATCTACCAAGGTATATAATTGTGGGGTGGAATTGCTGTCCGTAACACAGGTCCCCCACTTAATGTGTACCAAATATTCTTTACAATTAATCAGTGCTTTTATGCGCTTTAGCCATTCATATTGATAATAAGTGACTTTTAGAATAGGTATATCTACAGACCAATTCTTACATTTTATTTATTCAAGTTAACCCGTTTAGTACCAGAAACCCCAAAACGGGTACCCTGGCAAACAGTGCATACCCAGATCAGACGCCACATTCTGCGGCGTCTGATCAGGGCCTACACTGTTTGCATAAAGTTCAGTCATTCTCCAAATAAAATTTGAAGAAAGCATAACCTGACACCCCTAAATTTTTAAATTGACTTATGCTATATATAAGGCGTAAGATCCCATTTAGTACAGAGACGATTAAACCAAACTTAATCTTGATTGCCCCAGATGACCCGTGAATACTTAACAGAACTTGGAGCTTGGAAGAATGGCCGTTCCTTACTAAGAGTATTGTTTTGTAACATGTACAAGGATAAGGAGTAATTCATGTCAAGATGCAGATGTATTCCATATCTGTTTGTATCATGTATAGTGCAATATATGCTGTTACAGGTACGTTCCAATCAGTTTAATCTGTTCAAAGAAAATAAAATTATAGTTGCTTTAAACTTTATTTTAATTTCTTCAATCACATGTATATGTAACAGACAAATATATATTACCCAGGATTTGACATTAAGCCAAAGGCTTGTGCAATGGCCATCTCCTGGAGAAAATTTTAGTTCATCTGCAAATTTTAAATTATTAATTTGTTGAAACATACATGAAGCGTATGTCCAATATAAAATAACAACTACAAAGCAAGCATCGCAGATACTAGTGACAAAACCGCCATTTTCTTTTAACCCACGCAAACTAATCAGGGTCTTCTTCATACGTTATTCAGATGTCTGTTGACATGAAGACAAGTGAGGCTGTATACTGACAGAATGAATGCACAGACCTTATCAAAAAGCTGACTAACCTTGACGTAATTATACGCTACCGATAACACAGCAGGCACATAACGTTGACAGCGTTGAATCAATATTGAAACAACGTTGTTTCAACGTTGAGTTCATGCTGAGGAAAACCCTTAAGAAGTAAGTAAGACCAAAGAAAAAAAGTTTTACTGAAAAACACAAAATAAGGATAAAACTATACGGAATAATCGGTGCTTTTATTATCATTTAAATGTATTTTAAGAAGATGAACTTAATAAGCTTTAAGCTTCCGTTCAAATCCTTTCAAGAATAAGCATATTTATATGTGGCTGTATATATGTAAGTATGTATGTATTTCTACGAATAAATACGTTTAAACTAAGTGTATTTTTGAAAATATGCCAAAATATTTTAGGCATTGTGTGAAGCGGCCCGTATAACCGAAATCTCGTAAAAGAAAACATTATATAGTGGCTAGGGTATACAAGGGCAAAATTTAATGTTGAATTAGGGTTACAGGTTCGACTCCTCGCCCCTCCAGTCTTTCGGATGAGACTTTAAACAAACCTAATATCATTTTTTTCTACACCCAATTCAGCCTTTCCTTATCATACTGACAGAGAATCATTACACTCCAGTGTTCACCAGGATCCCGTTGTAACATTAGCTTCATTACGAAAACACGCCTATACTAACACAGGGTAATTTGTTTAGCCAAAACAAATTTTTTTAGGATGAAAAATTGTGATATTTTCCTTATTTCTGCTCAAAATATAGATTGCGGGTACTCGTTTTACTGGATAAAATGGGGGTTCAAGGGGGTCAAAACTATATAGGCGTGTTTTCATGATGAACGGCATTGTTAGCGGTCAGTATATTACCTGTTCTGGTGAAAAATGTGCAAAAAAAATATTGTTATATGTGCCATATTTAATCACCAAAGCTTTTTTTTTTTCGATACATTATAGTTTGAAACAAAACTGGGCCAAGAACATTTATTAATAGAAATTTATGTAATATCAATGTGACTTTGTCGAAAAATTCTGCTGAACAGTAAGGATATGTCAAGATAACATAATGTAAGAAAATGGTAAAGACATCGTGTTTTCACAAGGCTCGAAGTTGAAAAAAAATAAAATGAGTAATATGAAATTAGGCACTGCCTAGTCACGGGCATGGTTATTACTATGTCAATTTCAACAATCAATCAACAATCAATCAACACTATGGTCAGGGATTTTCAATTTAAAATTCTCTACAAAATCATTTGTACAAACATTAATAAAGTGGATAGTGATTGAACAACATTCTGAAGCAACTATAGAGATTGGTTGATAACTCATGGGAATCTTAATCTCTGTATTATAGCTATAACTCTTATTTAATGCTCGGCTTAAAGTTAACTAATATACCCCCGCCCCCACCCCCACCACCAACACAGTACAATTCAAAATATCACTTTGAGCAATCAATTTTGTAAACATTAAAGGGCTATAACTCTGCTGAAAATGTATTGATGTAAAACAAAAAGAGGGCCAATCATGGCCCTGGATCGCTCACCTGATCCAAAGAGTAACAAGTGAGCCCCTAAATAGGCCTATGTAAAACCAAATGGCCCCGGGGCGGGGGCATTTTTGGCCTCAGGGCTATAATTCAAACAATCTTGATAGAGGTCCACTAGATGAAGCTTCACACCAAATATCAAAGACCTGGACCTTGCTGTTTCAGAGAAGAAGATTTTCAAATATTACAGTATTCGCTCTAATTACCGCACCGTGCCCTTAGTTTTTTCCAAATCGTGTTAAAAAATCATGGAGAGAAATCTACCTAATTAGCGCACAGTTGATACGAAAAAATAGCTTCCGATATGATGCATACTGATATTTAATGGGATGGAAAAGGATACTTAAGCATTACCTTCACTGTTGAAGGTAAAATAATGGTAATTTTTTTATAGATTTGCTTGAGAGCTTGAAGGAGAGGTTACTGTAAAGTGTCTGCTTATGCATTTCCTTTTCAAAAATAGTTTTGGTTTGCGCTTATAGGAGCATGTGCGGTAATTAGGGCGAATACGGTATCTCTAGTATATAAATCTATGTAAAACCATAGGGCCCGGGGGCGGGGGCATTTGTACCCCGAGGGCTATAATTTGAACAATCTTGGAAGAGGTCCAGTAGATGAAGCTCCATACCCAATATCAAAGACATGGGCCTTGCAGTTTCAGAGAAGAAGATTTTTAAAGATTTTCCTATCAAAGTCTATGTAAAACCAAAGGGTCTCGGGGTAGGGGCATTTTTGGCCCCAGGGCTATAATTTGAACAATCTTGGTAGAGGTCCACTAGATGAAATTTCAAACCAAATATCAAAGACTTACGTCTTCTGGTTTCACAGAAGAAGATTTTTAAAGCTTTTCCCTATATAAGTCTATGTAAAACCAAAGGGCCCCGAGGCGGGGGCATTTTTGGTCTCAGGTCTATAATTTGAACAATATTGGTAGAAGTCCACTAGATGCAGCTTCAAACCAAATATCAAAGACCTAGGCCTTGTGTTTTAGAGAAGAAGATTTTTCAAGATTTTCCATATATTCTATGTAAAACCCAAGGGCCCCAGAGCGGGGGCATTTTTGGCCTCAGGGCTATAATTTAAACAATCTTGGTAGAGGTTGACAATTTGAAGCTTCAAACCAAATATGAAAGACCTGGGCTTTGCAGTTTCAGAGAAGAAGATTTCTAAAGACTTTCCCTATATCAGCTAGTGTGCTCCATACTTATATCCTGTATCCTAGCTGTGACATGAAATGAATGAATCTGGCTGATTATGTTATTTTTTTTTTTTTTTTTTTTTTTGGGGGGTTTGGGTTTTACGGCCCTTTCAAGATTATTTCACTCATATCGAGCTGATCGTTAATCAGAGGTGGGCGAAAACCGGAGTACCCGGAGAAAAACCACCTGACCTTCCGTTGCAGAACTTGGCGTCTCACACGTGGCCCGAGCGAGTCTCGAACCTACGGCGGTGAGAGACCTAATGACTAAGAGTCAGCGCTCTTATCCACTAGGCCACGGAGGCCCGTTTCAATTTGTTTATAGTCTAACGATGCATTGAACACTATTTAGAATATACAATGTATATCCAACCACTCAGGCAGTTTGCCTAACATCATCATAGCTCAGTGGTTAGTGCACTTGCCTCTGATGCTAGAGGTCCCGGGTTCGATCCCCGGCAGCTGCGATAAAATTTCGGTGTCCAAACACGCTCCATTGGCATCATTTGCAGGGATGAATGTCAAAAAGTGCACCGTCCTTCGGATCGGGATGTTAACTTGCAGGGAGAACCATCCCCTGTGCAGGTTAAAGATCCCTACCGTAATTACATGATTACTGTGTAGGCTTTCATCCTGCAAAACCTGGAGTGTATGTAATATACACCTGCGGTAATGGTCAAATGTGACCGACGCAGTATCAGCAGATAGATAGATAGAATGGCAAAAAGTGCACTGTCGTTTGGATAGATAGATAGATAGATAGATAGATAGATAGATAGATAGATAGAGATAGATAGATAGATAGATAGATAGATAGATAGATAGATAGATAGATAGATAGATAGATAGATAGATAGATAGATAGATAGATAGATATCTAACACCATATGAACTTGCCAGGCAATTTGTCATGTCATGATGTATGGTCTGAATCAGGATTAGGAAATACCAGTGTGTGTGTTTTACAAAATCAAATGCACCCAAATCTGTGAAGAATACAGCATAGTCGCAGAAATATAGAATTTTTGACAGAAACAGCTTTTTACAAATACTTCCCCGGCTGTACAAACTAGCCTTTCAATGTCTTTCTATCAAAGTATCAGAGTATAAGCATACAAAGCGGCAAAAGCTCCAAATGAACTGTCAAAACAATTGTTGTTGACAGGCCAAAAACTGTAACGCGCAGACGGAAGGTAAACAAAAGACTGATTCTCATTTTTGTGGAATCTTTAACGTTTATGCCTAATTAATTCTGATAAGCGCCTGAATAACGTCGATCATTGATTTAGAACCGGTCACGCATTTTTCGAACAAACGCCGGGAAAATGAACTTTTATTTTTTAAAACGCATTTATTTGTTAACAAGGATACGTTATAGTTCTTGGAATTTAGAAAGATCTTGAACATTTACGGAAAGAGAAAAAAATCCGGCCAAAAATGTAAGCGTTTCTCGCCAGTTTTCAATTCGCGAGATCTCGTAATTTTGGGACGGATCAGCTGAGAGAGATGGGCTGGTGAAATGCACGCGCACGATACCTATAGGCGTGCACGCCAAAGTTGGCAACTTTGTCCATGCCCGTAGTAACCTTATATGCATTTTTTTCATGTCGAAATACATGATGCCTTCTTTTTGTTTCAGGCATACCAATCAATCCTTCGAAAGCTATTGCAGCAACAGGATATTTATCTTTATATCTACAAAATGGTTTGAAGGTGCCACCTCTAAGAGCAATGAATGCGCCAAGACTTTCCCATCTACGTGTACCAGCAAAACGAGATAATTCACTTCATCCCTCATCTGTGGTTCTGTTTAGTGAAGACCTCAACTCGAAATTTGGGACGGCTTTTAGTAGTGAAATGGCATCTAGTTCTTTATCTGAAACTAGTGATATTTCGGTTCCGTTGCTTTTATACACGTCGTATAGTGTTTTGTATCCGTCAACTGATAAATTAAGCTTATTTCAGAAAACGCATGATTCAGATACAATCCTCTACAGACAGAGCACAAAACAAAGTTTATATAATGATACAGATGAATCTGCAAGCAAAACTATGCATACAAAATCAATGCAGCTGAATTCGTATGTGTACAGTAAAACGTCACAAGTGAACAGTGATTTTGGAAGCAGTTCCGATATATACCCCTATGCTTCCCCTAGCAACCATACTATTATTTTACCAAGAACTATTCCACGTACTTTTCTTTCGAATGTTACTCCAACTTTGTTTCATACGCCCGGACTTTTGTCTGATTCTGCTTTAGAAACATCACCAATTTCAAGTGGACTTTCTGTTATGAAAAGCAATTTCTTCAATGGACGTTCATTGTCTGACAGTTCTTTTCCAAGTTTTGATTCTAATGTGCAACAGCTTACAACTCAAAATACCACAGGGCGATCCCATTTATCAAACAGTATAATATTTCCAAAGGCATCGTCAGTGTTGTTATCCCCTTTACCAACGCATTTTTTAAAATCCATCGTTGCTACGGGGTATTCAAAGAATAAAACCGCAACTGTTCAAGCGAGTCATAGCCGGTTTTCAGCTCCTGAGTTCTTATCATCAACAATTGCATGTTTTTCAAATATATGCAGTGAAGATTCAATTACAGTAGAAAAATTAACTCTGATACAATCCAGAATAGAGGAACAACTCGTGACATTCTCAGATACTTATGGATCATATTTAACCACACAAACTATTTCATCGCCAGTTTTTCATTCACAAAGCATTTTACCCTCCAGTATGATCAGCTCTAGTGTTTTAAACTCACCATTGCTGGATCCATATTCTGTACCTACTCCAGGTGTCTCTGCACCTAACAGTGCTGCATATATTTCTAGTGTCTCTACATTTGCCAGTACCACACCTGGTTCAGGCTTTTCTAAAACGATAAGTACCACATCTGGTTCAGTTGTCCCTACACCTACAACTGCAACACCTGGTTTACATGCCTCTACATCTACAAGTGTCGTACCTGTTTCTGGTGTGTCTATATATACAAGTATCACACCTGTACCAGGTGTTTCTACATCTACAAGCACCATACATATTTCCAGTGTCTCAACATCAACTAATACCACCCCTGGTTCAAGAATCTTTACATTTACAAGTACCACATCATCGACCGGTATGACTTGTCTGCAGTTGACTTCGTTCTTTCCCAACATCATAGAAATAGACGAATCACAGCCTATAGGTATGTACATCTTAACCCATTTAAAGCAAAAGAAGCTTCCAGCTAATAGAGTGGAACCGTTTCGATTCCATTCAAAGTTGTGTCAGGTTTGTTCTGCTTGTTTAAGCAGTGTAAACCGGATCATTCATCGCTTTCAACGGTGTCTTGTGTGAGTCTACACTTTTTGTTAGTGTTCCAAAACATGGGACGCCAGGGCAATTATTGGGTTTATGATTTAAAGCAGCGGTCTTTGAAAATTATCAAGTTTTCTCAGTTAGTAGAAATATGAAGTAAACATTGAATCGTTTTAATAAAACAGCGTGTTTACATAATTAAAAAAAATGAATAACATGATATGCCAATGCCTGTGTGTTTGGACAGTCAATTTTACGGTTCTTGTACTACTGCTATAATTTTAATTAAATACAAAACGCTTAATGTTGTTTCTGCCTTCAGCAGTGTTGGTATTTAGAAACGAGGTTGTTATATATATATAGTTAATTCTCTACTTCGGTATTATTATACGAGTATTTAATATGAACTACATTTTTATAATTAGGTCGTTTTCTTTCCAAGGTACAATATTGGCGTCCATGCCTGTTGTCCAGACAACCGGCAACGTAACGTTTGCAGTAGAAGTAACCGAACCTCAAGAGTTGTCAAACATTATGAAGGGCTACTTTGAAGTGCAGGTCTCAGTCTCAGAATATGCCTTAACCTTGCTAAAGTCTGTTGATGTTGAACATCTATATTATTTGACGGTTTGTCTATTTCATGTTTTTATGTATTGGTTTTATTATTGTACATTACGATAACTCACCCGTGCGACATAGTGCATTTTTCACATTTCCAAAATGGCTACTTTTCTGATGAAAATCCTCCATATTTTTGCTATAAATGTTCAAAGCATAGGTTGAGGGTACTCGTTAGAACCGTCTCACTGGAACCGATCAATCGAAAAATAATTTATACCCCCGTAAACCCCAGTTATCTATATATAATTTGGGATTTAGGGGGAGTGGGGTCTTCATTTCGCGGACTTGTTCACGTGATGAAACATCATACATAGCTGCTAAAAGAACCATTGAGCTCAGAATTGTAACAGATACCATCAAACTAAAGTTTATTGTACGAGTTTCTATCAAGACTCTTGTTGATTGTAATTGTAAACGTTTGAATGTAAAACAGTACAAAGTTTATTTAATGTTCCAGACATTAGTTTCTTTCAAGCAAAGCAGAACACTCGTGGGTCGCATTCTGATATCATTAATTAAGGATTTTTTTCAAATATCTTTCTCGAACAGTTTACTATGAGGTGTCTATGAAGATATATATACAGAGTCCCATTACGATACCACAACGATGTGATATAAATCAAGATATGTCTAACAATGTTGACCCTTATCCTACTGAATAAACAATTTAGCAACATCCATTTCTGACTATCCACCAATCAAATTAGTCGAGACAATGTATTCGTTCAATTCACAAACTGCGAGACAAACAGTATAGCTCCTGATCAGATGGGTCTTGGATCGACACTGTTTGCAAAGGTTGTCGTGTTCAGCGGACTAAACGTAAAGTTGATTTTCCACTTACACACTTAGGTTTACTTAGTTGAGTCTGAACGCAGGCCAATGGATTCTATGTTTCGTTTTTCATATGTCAATCCTTCTTGCTCTGTACGTATTTGCCTTATCTCTGTTCCCAATATAGACTGTGGTTCTTTCTTAGAATTGTTCATCAAAGCAGATTGCAAGTGCTGGTTCTTGTTTCACATTTTTCATTTCTGTTCCCAGTATAGGCTGTGGTTATTCGTTAGAATCGCTCATTTAAACAGACAAGTGCTCGCTAGAATCCCAGCTACGAATTTGAGATAATGAAAAAGTATACCCTTGTAAATTCCACTTTTTTCTATAAAACTGGGTTTACAGGATTGTTAAGGCAAGAACTTGAAAATGCTCAGGCTGGAATGTGTTTTGCTATTATCCGTAACCGGTGAATTACATGCTATTATCTGGTTATTACCAGACACATTTAGAACATCCAATACTTCCGTTGCCATAAGAAGAAAACGATCACCTTTGTTTCAGCAGAAAACTTATTTCTGTTGTTTATTCAAGAATTCGATTTTAAATCAAACTCTCGTTTACAATAAATACGAGACACAAGAATCTAGACAGCAATCACCCACTGGTCAGTTGAGATTATAACCTTTGTTTCCATGTAGTTTCTATTCAGCATATCTCTTCGCCAACTTTGTTTACATGTTACAAATCTTCTCAGTAACATGTTTAATATACAGTGTAAACATTTTGTCTTCTGTGCGACTGCGTTTAAACTTTTATGAACAGCAGAAAAATAAAATTCGTTTCTTAAATGCTACACATGGATACGATTTCAGGGAAAGACGGTGCCAGTGAAAGACATTCTGGTACAGGTGCATTGTATCGAGGATTTCCAAAACACAGTAAGCCATTTTTATTCAAACTATTGTTGATGTTCAGTGGCTTATGATTGCTTTCATAGTGGCCTTTTCTGAGTATTTTTGGATCGATAATTTATGAATCGACCAAAAGATATAAAGCGCTGTAGCTTTTTAATGCTGAAGTCCACGAAACCATCACTAGCTTACCCAAAATCCAGGTAACGGTTGTTAATAGAAATTCTAACACAGCGCGCCTATATAGGCAATGGAAACTTACTGTGTTTTATTCTACAACAAATCACAGCAAGGAAGAGCGTGACGAGTGACGTCATTAAAAACTTCAAATTTATGACGTCACTTGTCGATTTCCTTGACGTTGGACGGTGTAACGTCTTTTTCTCGCATCGAAAACGTTAGAACAGGATATAAATGCATGTGTTTCAGTCGATAATTTTAGCGGGATTTCTTCTAACAATGGCGAAAAGTTGTGTGAATTTGAAGGAAACAACAGCATTATTGCCGAGTTTCAGCATGTTAGAATCGAAATGGATCAGCTCTAGCTACGCGCTCGTGATTTGATCTACTTTACAACTGACCTCCAAACTGTGATTTATTACTCAACAAATCACAGTTACAGCTGATCTATTTCTTAAATAGCCACGCTATTCTTGTCGCTGTAAGGTAAGAGGGTTGCGCTATATTGCTAAATAAGTTATTACAGTAAAATTCCAATAATAAGACCATATTTGTGACTGTTCAAAAGTAGTCTTTAAGACCACTTTTGAACAGACCCAAAGGTAGTCTCTTCCAGAAGACACTGTATGCAGAAAACACACTGGAAGAATGACTGAAACCTTTTAGGGAGAATAAGTCTTAATTTTAGGTGGTCTTAATAGCGGAATTTCACTGTATATAAATATCTGCAAATTTTGTTTGTCTTGAGATTCTACGTCCCTGTCTGCACTACTTAGGTCATTTTGTGCCGTTGCTGCCGATTTTTAATATCTGCAGTTTAGAGAAATTCAGGAACGAGTTTGAAACGGTTGTGGCAAGGAACCATCGATGTAACGAACTATCGAAGTCTCTATGTCATTACGATATCACATCCGAGTGACACAGTGTATTCTTTTCATATCTCCAAAATGGTGACTCTTTCAATGAAAATTTGCGAGTTCTTATTTCTGCTCCAAACATAGGCTGTGGGTGCTCATTAGAACCGCCTAATTGAGGCGCTTCTAACGAGTACCCACAACCTATGTCTTAGAGCAGAAATAAGAAAAATAGTGTATACCCCATGCATGTAAACCCAAGTTTTCGCTATCAAAAGTGGGGTTTACAGGGATGTTCATTACACGGACTTGTTAACATGATGTTAGGCCGACATATTTCTTCATCCATAATTGCAAGGTCATAAACTAATAAAAAAAAATGTTACGTTGCAGACTGTTTACGTATTTATTTTCGATTTGTTTACTGACATCCCTCTTCATGTCTAGTTATCGTGCAAACAATCACATGATAGTTTTGGTTTTGCCAATGTTGTTGCTTGACTGACTCCATCACGAAAGCCCGCATAAATAAATTTGACCGCCCATAAGCTCCGATTTTATACAGTAAAACTTAGGTTTATAAGGGTATACATTATTTTTCTTTATTTCTGATCAAAAACATAGATTGTGAGTTCCCGCAATCTATAAGAAAACTATCAGAATTTTTCGTTTATGGTTGTAAAATTTTTCAATGTATTTGAATATGCGTGTTTTCATAAAGTCGAAACCGAAATCAGGCTATTCGACGAAACAAGAGAACAGAGCGACCACCATATTTGGCTTCAGCAGATATGTGTTACTAGCTCATTTTAGCTAAAAACACTGAACAGTATAAAACTTATTTTTGTGAAACCAATGACATGATGACCTGTACAATTGCTTAAGGCTAGTTCTAAAACTTCTTTCTTCACTTGCTATTTTATTTTCACATGCAAGGTTTTTGAAGAGACAGTCTCAATCAACATGACAATCTGGGACGAGGATGACGAAATGCCACGTTTTATAAATCAAGATGGCGATGAGAGATGTGTGATTCCAGTATACAAGGCAGACGCAAGTGAAGATTATATGGTGCGTAATAACAATGAAATTCTGCTGTTAAGTATGTTCTATAAAAGGGTTACCCTTTGGAAGCAAGGAATACCCCACAGAACTGGAACATATGGAGTGTACAGGTTTTCTGGGCCACACTAGCTAGTTTCCGCCAATTAGGCCTCATCATTGACCTTTAAGTATTTTCAAAATTTCACAATGGAATCAATGATCCCAAAGAACAAGAAAATATAAACTACACTTTGACGTCTTTTGAAAACATATTTGAAATGTTTAACTTTTTCTACGCCCGGTGTCCTCTTTTTTGGACTCAAATTTTATGATACAATTTATAGGGTCCAAAGACATTTTGTTTTCACGCCACAGCCTGCAATAGTTAATTTAATAAAAAATCTTACATGAGTTTTCATGTGTTGTTATCAAGGTCCGAGAGGGTTAAAATTCGACGAAAAAATGAATGATTGATTGTTTTGAGTTTAACGACAGGTCAACCCTTGTGGGTCATTTTGTGTCGTCTCCCAGAGAAAGGGAGACATGAGATAGAAGAGATAGTAGAGTAGACGAAAGTGAGGGGCAGAGGAGAAAGAGGAAATTGAATGGAAGTGTAGAAACAGAAAAAATAACAACACTCCCCCTCTACCGTTACCTGCTGCAAGGTAAGCAGGTCTTGCCCAACTGTAAGTCAGTATCATCTGGGCGCCCCAGAGACACAAGATACACATCACCTTTGCCTCACCCAACCACCCCAACGAAGAAACAAAGAAAGAAAGAAAGAACGATAAACGCGTCTGCTATTTTTTCATGGGAAAACCATAAATTTATAAATTAGCTCAGTACATTCTGTGCTTGTACCACCTGCTATTTATCTTACAGAGAAGTTCTCCTAGCGGGCACATGACGTCTTAGCAACGTCGCATCAACGTCGAGTTGATCGACGATGCAAATACGTTGAGCGGCCGGGGGGAGCTATGTTCCGTCGGGCATGGGGACATAAAAAGGAGTATAACTTGGCGAAAAAAGATCATTTTTAAACCATTTGGTTTATACATTATAACCCTGATCCGACGTCGCGTTTCGCGAACTTCAACTGACTGATTCGTCTTACCGAAGTCCATTAAAAAAAGAACGTTTACTCCAACCTGTGCGGTATTGAAGCTTACGGGTCCTAAAACTATTAACCCATAAATGCCATTTGTTCCACGGAAACAAGTTAGGACAGATAAGAGGCCACATAATGTAGCGTCTGATCGGTGTCTTTACTATTTGCTAAAATTTCGGATCTTGATTTAAATCGCACAGCTTACAACACATATTTTGTAGTTGCAGGTAAATAACTTTGTTCGATGTCGATCAGTAAATGGTGAGACGCAAACTAACCCTTTTAACCCCGTAGACCGGTGCAGGCCCCGAGGTGGAAATACATTGTATCTATACAAACCTTGTAGATCCCGATAAGACGACACATAGCGAGCAGTCTCGCCAAAGTCTACATGTACAATTTTTGCCATCTATAAGAATGTATTTAAAGCTAGAAGAGTCCTGTTCAGAAACTGAGGGATGAAAGAGTAAAATATGAAACCAGTTATATAAATTTCATCGGAAAGCGCGTAGGAAAATAGTCCGGAATATAGTTTTCTTTTCAGAAGTCATCTTTCTGTGCCAATTATTTGTAAAAGATAATTAGCATGTTAAGTATTTAGAACACTTCCGAAGTTCCATCCTCATCCTAGTACTGTCATGATTGGTCTTAAGGACTATTTTTATTAAATGTATGTTCGAAGAAGCGGAAGCGCTGTAGTTGGGTCCAGTACCGGAAGTAGAATTGCGCAGACAAAGAAACTTGATACATATCAAAATAGCATACCCTATACTGGTCATTTTCCTTTATTTAGGGAGAGCTGACTGTTAAACCTGGTAAAATAACTGCGGTTGACGGTGATCTATTTGTGCAGCATAACATATCTTACAGTGTTATGCACGGTAAGTTGAACAAATGTACATTCATACATACGTTGTTTTTGGGGGGGGAGTTAACGATACGTCAATCCTTGTGGGTCATTTTGTGTCTTCTCTCAGAGAAAGGGAGAAAAGAGAAAGAAGAGATAGTAGAGGAGATGAAAGTGAGCGACAGAGGAGACAGAGGAAAATGAATGGAAGTGAAGAGTTACCCCCCCCCCCCCCTCCCCCTACTTGCAGGATAGCAGACCATGCCAAGCTGTAATCCAATATCAGTCGGACTCATACACATCACATTTGCCTCACCCAACCAGCCCACATACATACGTGGTAATTCGTTATCTGGAATTCGAAGGCAAATGAAAAGTTAAGTGTGTCTTTCCCTTTGGTGTCTCTGGTGGGAGGTGTGGGTTTATTGTATCGATTCCTACCATTGCCTTCACTTCTATTAAGTTACGCCATGATCTTGTTTAACTGAACTGAGAGAGAGAGAGAGAGAGAGAGAGAGAGAGAGAGAGAGAGAGAGAGAGAGAGAACAAGCAAGCAAGTTATTTTGCCGGTCTCTGTAGCTCAGTCTGATGCAAGTCTGACTGGTGATCAGGGGGTCGCGGGTTCGATACATGTCGCAGTCGACAATATTCTTTTGTAAAGCTTTTGTGCTGGGCCGTTTAACTCTGAAACAAACAAAAACAAAATAGCTCGTCTCCTGTTTGATAGCAGCCTTTTCAGCTTTATCACTCCCTTTCAGTGTGCTCACTATCTATATTTGTTAAGCAAAATAAAAAAAATTAAACATCTGATCAAGAAGTTGAATATTTAAATTCACGGAAATCTAAAGTGCTGTTTGTCAAAAATTGTAAAGCCCTTCATTTTCAGGCATAATAATATGACCCATACGAGCACAGCAAACAGTCTACAGTGCCGTCTACAGAATAATGATTTTTTTACTATACTAGCTAGTTAGGTCCATCAAGACCTCTGATACATATCTGACAATGCATGTAATGAAATAAAGACGGCATGTAACTTGATAACTCGAATAATATTTGACGTGTTCAACGTTTCTAGGCGCAACGCTTTTTATTTTTGTAAAATTAGCACTCGCTTTCAGCAAAATAATTCTTTAAACGGATAGAAAACTTCAGTTAAAAAGCAGAGCAGCAGCTCCTTTCACAGCTTTTACATAAATAAGTTAAGCAAATCATGTTTATTTTTTTTTTCAGCCGAGCCTGAAAACTATGATACATATTTCTTCTTGAATGAATTAGACGGTTCTGTCAACAAAACAAAACTGATGAATGCTAGTGATCCTAGAAAATACGTTCTCTTTGTACAAGTAAGTAAGCCTGCCTCCATTATAATCTTTTAAGCACCCCAGCTAGCATAAAATAGCGGGCCAACGTTGGGCCGACATCGATATCCTTTGCTGGCTGGGACGCAATTATATCGGCCAAGCAAGCGCTAGGCGAAGTCTCAAATCAGTAATACATAGTAAACTGTACCGCTGAAAAAAAAACGAAAAATTTATATGAACAATTTTGATGTTTTTCTTTTGTCTGCTCAAAATATATATTGTGGATACTCGTTAGAACCGCCGCATCGAGGCGGTTCTAACGGGTACCCACAATCTCTATTTTAGAGCAGAAATAAAAAAAATAGGCGGTATACCCCTGTAAACCCCAGTTTTACTGTACATACTGTTTACACTACACTTCCTCACAATCTCATAAAAGAAAAACGTAATGATTTAATTAAATGGACATTTCAGTGGGACGACTCCCTCTATCGTGCGTGTAATGTAAGAAATGTTTTTTTCAACTTCTGAAGAGAATAATAATTATACTTTATGGTCACGTCAGAAAGTGTGTGAAGCTCTCACTTTCTATTTGACAATATTTAAATAAGATTTGGTACTAAGTTATTTAGACAAGTTGTGGGTATTCCGATGGGTACATATTGCGCGGCTATTGTGGCTGATCTGTTTTTGTTTTGTTATGAAAGAGACTTCATGATGTCCTTTTCCGTTGAAAACCAATCTGAAATCATTGAAGCCTTTAGCTCTACTTCTAGATATTTGGATTATTTATTAAATATTGACAATACCTATTTCGATGGTTTGATCAGTCAGATTTATCCCCCAGAACTTCAGTTTAATAAAGCAAATTCTTCTGATACCGAAGCCCCGTTTCTGGATTTACATCTATCTATTGTAGATGGGTATGTTTCTTGCAAAATTTATGCTAAACGCGATTATTTTGATTTTGAGATTGTAAATTTTCCTTTCTCGGATGGTGATGTTCCTTGTGCGGTATCCTATGGCGTATATATTTCGCAACTAATTCGATTTGCCAGAGTGTGTAGTCATGTAACTGACTTCAACACTCGTAATATATTTTTAACTGCTAAACTTCTTAATGAGGGTTATCGGTAACGCAGAGACTTTTCAAAATTTTATAGACGTCATTCCGATTTAATTTCAAAATTCAATGTTGGACTTAGATCTCTTCTGTAACAAGGTCTATCGGAACCCGAATTTTATGGTGACTTAGTATATAAATACAGAAAAAAACCATAACTGCAATGACTTCAGCATCCTATTTCGTAAAATCATTCTTCGATATGAACATGTTATATGGCAGACTGCATGCATAATAGTTAACCCAATCACAGTTGACAACTTTGCTTCCCTTTTTAATTGCACGCCGGTTAGTCTGGCCTCAGATTCTATGACTGTTCCAGAGTAAAGGCTTACTGAGAATTAGAGAGAATTTAATTTTAAGTGTAATGTTGGCTGGGGCCTGATGCTCTGTATCTGGTCGGGCCCATCGGAGTCCTTTTGCTCCAGCATTTCAGTGGTTTCTTGCTGTTGAGTCCTCACCGTTCTTTCATCTCTGTGATTGTGTTCACGGAGATGTTGAACTGATGAGTTAGGAGGCCTTCATGCGGACTGAACAAACTATTTGTCTAAATCGCGGCGGAAGTAAGGGTGAGGATCCCACCCCCCCCCCCCTCCCCTCTCCGTGGAAATCGTTTCACTGACCGTTTCAAGGCGGTTCTTCTGTCTTGGTGATTTTTTGTTGTAGTTTGTCTTTGAGTATGTATATGGCTTATATTATGTTGTTGTGGATAGCCAATTGGCCATTTTATGGGAAGGTAACTGTCCTTTGGGCTTTCTTCTATTGGTATTTTAATTAGTGTCTGCTTCTTTCCCTTTGGTGTTTCTGATGGGAGCTGTAGGTTAATTGTATCGATTCCTGATCATTGCCTTCTCTTCTATTTTTCAAGGAGATCAAACTTATATAGGAATGTTTCCCTGATGGAATGTGTCAGAGACAATGCTACTCAGTAATCCTTGCTTCTTATATGAATAAAATGTTGTCTTCGAGAATCAATATACGCATTAAAACGTACTATTACCCATATACCCAAGATAATTGGTCCGTTGCCCTACATCTTCACTGGCACAGACTATCTGGTAGGTTTTACTGATCCATGGTTTATGTATTGACAGGCGGTTGAAGATTCTCCACAACAAAAGAAGAAGGTTGCAGTGCTGTCCATAGAAGTTTTTGCACCTTCTGACCCGCTAGATGAAAACAAGTTCGATGTAGATCCCACTGTTCGGTTGTCCTTAAAAGTTATAAGTGCTTTAGTCATTATTGGTTTTGCATCAGGATTTGTTGTTGTCGCACATCATCGCTGGCGAAAGAAGAAGGGTCGAGTGAACCCAGATAAAAGTAAACCCTATGAGGTTGCAAGGGAGATGAAGCTTCCTGAACTGGCTGTGTACTGCAGTTCGTGTTCCAGTCTAGAGTGTGAGCCAATGGATTCGAATCAAATAAAAACGGCTAGCGTACCTTCGACATCCAGTCCTTCAGAGGTTGAAGTAATTCCTAGACTAAGTGTTTATCACAATAACAGAAAGAAACGCAAAACCATCGTTAAAAAGCCCATTGATACAAGACTCCGTCCAGGATGGAATGCTCCGACGCCAAAAAAGAAACCAGTGGTGTATTCCCCGTATAAGTCTGTGAAAACTCAATAAAAATGGGATAAAGAAACATGTGTAGCACAGTGTTAACAGAGTTAATAAAAACGTCCAAGGCGCAATGAATGGCTGCTTGTGAGAGAAACAGGACAATTACGCTTTTATGAACAGCTAAAATTAAGAGTTATTCTTCCAACAAATCACGTTTAAAAGGTTTCAGAATTTTTTTTTCTTTTGCGCCAAGTGTCAACTAGTAAGAGACCACCCCTGGGACTGTTCAAAAGTGGATCGATTCCTCATTACGATACCACACCCGTGCGACATAGTGCATGCTTTCACATCACCAAAACGGCTACTTTTCAGATGAAAATCAGTGATATATATTTTTTTCCTTCAAACATAGGTTGTGGGTGCTCGTTAGAACCGCCTCATTGGGGCGGTTCTAACGAGTACCCAAAACCTATGTCTTGAAGCATATATAAGAAAAATAATGAATACCCCTGTAAACACCAGTTTTCTCTATTTAAAGTGGGTTTAAGGGGGTGTTCATTTCACGGACTTGTTCACGTGATGTGACCATTGCCTTCATTTATGTTTGAACAGTTTTACAGGTGGCCATTTTGATAACACACTAGTGTGAGTTAATACTTTCTTTAAAAAATCCCTAAAAGGGCATTTCACTGATGAAATTGCAGTCTCTTATTTCTGTTATCATCACATGAACAAGTCCGTGTGATGAATACCCCCGTAAACCCCACTTTATATACAGAAAACTCAGATTTACGGGGTTTATATTTTTTTATTTCTTCTCAAAGACATAGGTTGTGAGTACTCGTTAGAACGCCTCAAAAAGGCGGTTCTAACGAGCACCCACAACCTATGTTTGGTACATTAACAAGCAAAATAGTGCAAATTTTCATCAGAAAAAATGAAAGAATGCATGATGACAAACGGATTTGTAAATCGTCAATGAAACGTCGATTGGGGGATGGGTAGTTCTAACGAGTATTTATGGTCTATGTTTGTGAGCGAAAAAAGGAAACTTATTCTGTATATAAAATAGGGATCAAAGGGGATTTACAAAACCCAGACTCGTTAAAATGGATTCAAAGCAATACTTTACAAAGATATGTTAACCAACGACATTGTTAGTTTTGAAACAAAATGGTCCCAGGCGTTGAGAGTCCTCGCAGTCTTTATGAATTTAATTATTACTCATGGTGGCTTTTTGATGCGCCAGGAAGCCAGCTGTAGTACAAAATAAATGTTCTGAACTCCGATAAAAACGAAGGGCGAGGTCGGGATCACGTTAAACTAGCATATACCCCCAATCCCCAGCCTCACACACGCCCTGTAATTTATCGCTGAATGCAATGTTTCTGTATTTTTTCTTTTTCAGTTGTCATGGCAAGCAATGAATTGAAAACTTGGTTCTGTGAAAGCTGCAAAACCACAAATAATATATTTGCAAAAACAAAAGCCTAACATTCCTAGCACGTTTTCATTACTCTGAAGCACGGGTGAGTTTAATCGCCACCGCAAACTCTCCCCAATAGTTATGAATCTCATCACGAAAACACGCCTATATAATTCTGACCCCCTTGAACCCCACTTTTATATAGTAAAACTGGGGTTTACGGGGGTAAACCTTATTTTTTTCTGCTCTAAAATATAGATTGTTGGTACTCCAAAATTTATATTTTGAGCAGAAATAAGATGAAATATCACAATTTTTCATCTTAAAATTTTCATTTTTATGGCGAGAAATTTTACAATGTATTTGTATAGGCGTGTTTTCTTAATGTTTGACAACCCTTTTTTCGAACTTCATTATCAAATTACAGATGGATAACGAATTCAGAACAAATGGGGAATAAATTGTTTTAAAGGGTTATTGCACTGATATTGGTAAGTTTTGTCCCGAGTTCAGATATCAAAGGACATGGGCTTGCGTGTGCCCTTCGATATCCCAACGAGGGCCATTAATTACCAACATCAATTCTGTAACCCTTTTTAGCTAACCTGAGCCGAAGGCTTATGGTGAGTTTATAGAATGAGTAGTCTCCGTAGTCTGTCTGTCACCATTTTCAGACGTCTTCTCCTCTATAACCACAGGACATACTGAAGTCAAATTTCATATGGAGCATTCACGGGATAGGGGAACGAAAGTTTGTTTGCGTATGACCAAAGATGACCGCCATGTCGTTATAAGGTAAAATCATTCAAAAAGCTTCTTCTCCGGATCCAGTGGGCCGATTTCATGAAAATTGGATTAAACCATTGAAGACTTGAGGTTAAACGATGACCCCTGGTTGCCCTTGATCTATTTTAGGCAAAGGTCAAATTTGGTCGCATAGGCATCTGTATGGTAATATTTGCAGTCCTTTGATTACAAAATATGTAGATAAGTAAACTGAAAAGTAAATTAAACTACAAGAGTATCCAAGGTCAAGGTCAATCCTTAACATTGGCCCCAAGGTAATTCATACATGAAAAATAAAGCCTGTTTTTCTCAGAAATCACAGGGCTATTTGGAACAAACCTTTATATGAAAGCATTTAAGAAAAAAATGAAAACGGTCGCCATGCTCATATATGGAAAAACAATTCAAACCCCTTGTTCCCCGGAACCAATTGGTCGATTAACTTGAAACTTGGTATGTAGCATTGGAAATTCGGACTCATTATAGTTTGTCTTGACCTTGACCTAATAAGAAGAGGTCAGATTCGGTAGCATATACTTTTGTATGTGGAAATTGCCAATTTTTCGGAAACTATATTTGCCTGTGAACTTTAAGTTTGTATATTGTATCAACTAACATGAGTATCAAAGGTAAAGGTCAAACCAAAAAAACGCCGGGCAAAATGAAGTATAATTTCGTATGAAGCTTTTAAGGGATGGAAGAAATGGAAGTTTGTTCATCAGACTCCGGTCACTAGACCAAGGTGGTCGCCATGATAATATATGTAAAAAAAAAAATCTTCCATACTCTCCTTTTTCTGAAACCGTTAAGCCAATTGCCTTGAAACTTGGACTGCAGCAATGGAGACTCCTTTCTATTATAACTAATTGAAATGATGAGTCTGGGTTGACCTTGACCCATTATACGCCAAGGTCAAATTTGGACACTTGTGCTTGTGTATGGGATAAGTGGGAAAGGTTAAATTTTCGAAAGCTAGACTTATTGTATCGCTTATACTATTTTGTTTTGGATAGCCAATTGGCCATTTTGTGGGAAAGTAACTGTCCGTTTGACTTTCCGCTATTGATGTTTCCATTAGAGTTTGTTGTTTCATGTTTGTGTTTTTTCCCTTTGGTGTCTCTTATGGGAGCCATGGGTTAATTGTATTGATTCCTGATCATTGCATTCACTTCTATTCAGTTAGACCCACAAGTTACAACAGTTTCATGAGTACCAAAGATCAGGGTCACTCAATGACCTTAGTTCAAGATCATTCAGATATCTTTAAAAAAAAAGCAAAACATCAGGGCACATTTATGCCAATAAATGAAGCCTTTATCGGATTGGGGAACGAAAGTCTGTTCAAAATGGTTTAGGTCACATGACCAAGATGGCTGCTTAAATCTTCAGAACTTTTCTTTCCAGAAACCAAATGGATCCATATTATAATCAGCACTCGGGTAAGCGGTTCACGGCCATTGGTCCACTGATTGTTATATAGCATTGAATATTTTGCGTCATTACCGGTAGTTTTAGCGTCAAAACATGCATCTTATAATTACGCACATATAGCACGCCCCCGCCCATCGGGGCTTGAAGAAATAGATTGGGCTGCACAGTGCTTCCAAGCAGAGCTGAAATGGACCGTGTTACATGAGTACTGGTAAACCGCTAAGAAGGTCTAAGCCTGCGCAAAGCGGTGCGTGTTGGACCGTCCACACATATAAACGATTTTGGTTTCATTTGGCGGCAGGGCTTGAGATGTCATTTCATCTCAATGTCGGGTAAAAGTCCCACAAAATTGGAAGCAACGTCTCCAAAATGACCTAATTAGTGTTGACGGGGACGTTAAACCCAAAATCAAACAAACAAACAAAACGCGCATATAGCACAATGTTTTGCTGAGTGACGCCTTCAGAGGAAATATCCCTGACAGCCCGGGTACAATTCTACTCCGGTAGAGCGTGCAATACCAGGTTAGCGTGCTGATATTGCATCACGCATACACGCTTATATAATCTTGACTGCCTTCAACCCCACTTTTATGTAGTAAAATTGGGGTTTACAGAGGTATATATTATTTTCTTCTTTCTTCTCAAAAACATAGATTGCTGGCAGTTTGAAGTTTACCCAAGCCAACCTGCGTTAAACACGACTAGAGTATGTAGTTTGGTATCTTTCGAATCTGTCCTCAGACAACTGTTCTGGATACGAGTTTGTTTGTCATACTCCCCTGTGCATTCAGAGACACATACGCTTTCAGCCCGTCCGTCCTTCCGTTTGCTTGTTTAAACACTGTCCATTTTGGGCTGGTGATCATACAGCTCTCAGCCATAACTCTCGAGCCATTTGCCGCACAGCTTTAATATTTTAAATGTATAGACCTTGTGACAAACCCATTTTTTTTTTTTTTTTTTTTTGGTTTGGGTTTTACGGCCCTTTCAAGATTATTTCACTCATATCGAGCCGATCGTTAATCATAGGTGGGCGAAAACCGGAGTACCCGGAGAAAAACCACCTGACCTTCCGTTGCAGAACTTGGCGTCTCACACGTGACCCGAGCGAGGCTCGAACCCACGGCGGTGAGAGACCTAATGACTAAGAGTCAGCGCTCTTATCCATTAGGCCACGGAGGCCCGTGTGACAAACCCATTGTTTGTACAAAACTTTAACCTGTGATCTTGTTTCAATTTTACATTTTCACTTTTTTCTGGTTTTCGTTTTACGGCCAATTCAAGATTATTTCTAGCCGATCGTCTATTAAAGTGGGTTAAAAAGTACCCGGGGAAAAACCACATGACCTTCCGTATCACTAGATTATCTTAAGGACCATTGTTGGATATGCCGCCTGTTCTTTTAACCAACGGTTTTACATGTTATTTTTGTGAGATCTGTCAACGTTGATACACTGAAACGTCAGTGGCTGGAAGTCTGATGATCAATTGCAATGGCTGATTCGAACTCATTATCGAGTTCCTGAAGAATTGTCCAGATAACAAATTTGAAGAGATAATTTTAGGGGAATGGGAACACCTGGCAGATTTTCCGCCATTTGTCAAAGGGAGATAACTTTCGGGAATTTCTGTTCTTTTTTCTATATGCTCTGTCACACTGAAAAAGGGGTCTAGAAAGTGCTAGGTTCCCACTGTCGTGCGAATGCCACGATTGGGCATTCGTAGCTGATCGTGGCATTTTCTCTGAAACTTCAGGTTTGGGTACGAGGTGATGAGAGTCGATAAGTTCTGATACGATTTGTTGCGCTCGGGTGCAATCAAATCACGATTTGTCAATTTCAGCTGTCACGATCAGCCACGGTCTGGTCTTCCGTTCAGAAACGATCAAATGCTTTCCGATATAATTGTTGCGATCGAGTCTACGATGGGTCTCGATCTGAAACGATAAATACGATCGGGTTCCTCGAATCGAGACGATCTGATAAGTTCTGATACGCTTATCACGAAACGATGCACTCAGTTACGATAGCATACGACTGTGATCTCGATGTTTTTCACGATCATGATCGAGAGTGATCACTATTTGAGGTATACGACTGGACCCCGACAGGTATATATACAGCCGGATTGATCATGGACTTCATTGTTTTTTTCTCGAACAACTAACCCGAAACCATTGATGATGGCAGGAGTTGCGGATGATGACAATGTGGCATTTTCTCTGGCTGGAATGGTTCAGGCTCCTGGGATGGGACAGCCCTGCCTTTTCCCTTCTTGCCTCTAGCGCCCCTGGGTGGCATCTCTCAAAGGCTCTAAAATACAAGGCCTGTACCTAGATGTACTCTCTTCAAGAGCAGATCGCTGAATGAGTCGCATTAAATCTTGTCCGGTATACATATGGGTACGAGAACTCGTAACAGATCGTAAACGTTCGTGTAATAACGTAACTACCCGTATCTACTCGCATTTACCCTTGTCTTCTCGTATCAACTCGCATCTGATCGCGAACCATTCGTGACAGGTCTTACCAATGGGACCCGACAGAGCGTAAGAAATCGTGACAGATCGTGGGAGATCGCAACACATCTCAACAGAACGCAGTGTTTGTCTTGTCCAAGATCGACCCCGATCACCACGATTTGGAAGCACGATTAGATGCGATCTGTCGCACGTTGTAACGATGCAATACGATGTGATACGATGATCCCGATTTGACAATTGATCGTGTTGATCGTGGAAAAATTTTGAACCGTTCAAAATTTTTCTACGATTAACACGATTGCCACGACTGACATCAAGATCTGATAAGATCTGATAGGATCGCCACGATTAGCCCACGATTAAGCACACGATTGCAATCGTGGCGCGAATCGTGATAATTGGAACATACGAGCATAAAGGAAAGAATTTGCTCCTCAGGAGCAAATTCTATCCTTTAGAAGTTGACCCCTATTGACATGGGAGACAGGAATACTTTTACAAGAGTTGCCTCCCCCCCCCCACACACACACCTCTGAAGGTGTTCCCTTTCCCCTTGAGGAGACTGTTCTTATTTTCTCTTGATTAAGTACGTTGTGTGTCCTTATTAGAATCCCCAATCGAGGCGATACTAATGAGAAACACAACATACATTAAATTTTATTTTTAAAACTGATTTCGTAAAGAAGGCCATAAATTATGCCTCCCCACCTGGCACTATGATTAACTCTCACTGACTCAAATTACCCCTGCCTGCAACATATTTTCATGGCCCCAGTAGGGTTCGAGCCACTGGAGTTCACAGACGTCAAAGGAAACATCTAGCAAATTAAAATTTGGTTTTGGTTTGCAATAGTAAGAAACAATCGTTGAACAGGGAAAGATATAGGATTTTTATTTAGTGCCGAATAAATTTGGACCGTGCAATAAATCAAAAGCATTATTCAATGAGCTTCGCGTCAAAACATCAGGTTAGCAAGTCCGTGAAATGAACCCCCTCTTAGCATCACTTTATATAGAAAAAAACCCTGGGGTCTAAAGGGGAATACATTATTTTGCTTGTTTTTGATCCAAGACATAGGTTGTTGGTACTCGTTAGAACCGCCTCAATGAGGCGTTTCTGACGAGCACCCACAACCTACGCGTGGAGTATAAATAAGAAAAATATATCACAAACTGTCATCGGAAGGCGATATGAATGAAAGCATTATGTCACACGGATGTGTATTCGGTATTAACTAGTAAGATTTCCGGTGTTATTATCTAACACGTTAACAAAGTAGAAGTAAAACAAAGATCAGGAATTGATACAATTAACTTACTCCACCCATAAAAGACACCAAAGGGAAAGAAATACAAACATTAAGCGACCAGACCATAATGGAAACCTAAACAAAGGAAGGCCATAAGGACAGTTACTTTCCCACAAAATGGCCATATGGCCATCCAAAATTAAAAGACACAAGTGATCCATACAGTAAGTAACAAAACAACAACATAAATAAATCGCCACAGAAGAGCCGCCTTGGAACGGCCAGTGGAAGGGCTTAAATCGATTCTACGTGGCCACAATCCTCGCCCTTACTTCCGTCGCGATTTAGACAAATAATTTGTTCAGTCCGCATGAAGGCCTCCTAAAGTCTGTGTGATACATATCCTCGTGTTTGTTCGAGCGACTATCTTAGGTTAATCTTGGCCCATTTTATGACAAGGTCAAATCAGGTCCTTCAGTCTTTTGAACCCACTTTCCGAAACAATTGTAGACTTTGATATGGAACGAGGGTACTGCATAACTCTCTCTCGACGTCTAGGTGTTAGGATGAATTATTAAATATTGACAATACCTAACAGTTTATATTTTCTTGTCCTTTGGGATCATTGATTCCACTTGAATTTTGAAAATATCTGAGGGTCACTGATGAGGCTTAAATGGCCGAAACTAGCTAGTCTGGCCCAGAAAACATGTACACTCCATATTTTCCAGATGTGTGGTGTATTCCTTGCTTCCAAAGGATAACCCTTTCTAGAACATATTTAACGTCACAACAGCCGGTGTCTGGGAATGTGTGGCGGCCGTAAAAAGTCTCCCTGTCCTACATCATAGTGTAGTTTATATTTTCTTGTCCTTTGGGATCATTGATTCAATTGTTTAATTTTTAAAATATTTGAGGGTCACTGATGAGGCCTAAATGGCCGAAACTAGCTAGTCTGGCCCAGAAAACATGTACACTCCATATTTTCTAGTTCTGTGGTGTATTCCTTGCTTCCAAAGGATAACCCTTTCTAGAACATATTCGATTATTTGATCAGTCAAATTTACCCTTCAGAACTTCAATTAAATTCAGCATATTCTAGTAATACCGAAGCTTCGTCTTTGGATTTACATTTATATATTTTAAATTGGTTTGATTCATGATAAACGCGATGATTTTGATTTTGAAATTGCAAATTTTCCTTTTTCGGATAGTTCCTCGTGCATAATCCTAAGGCGTCAAAAGTTTGGTTAGCCAGAGTGACTAGTTATGTAACTGACATCCACACTCGTAATAAATTACAGCTAAACTTCTACATCAGGGCTATCGGTATCATAAACTTCGTTTTAAAGACGTCATTGCGATTCAGTTTTATATTCAATGTTAGACTACTTTTCAAAGAGAAAGCGCTATTTACCTTGAATGCAATGGCAGACGTGCCTTCCTTGCCTCAGATACCAATCTAAAAAGGTATCAGTTGTGGTCTTGTCAAACTATGTGTGGCGCTTTAACATACCTTTAGATAATATTTACATTAGATTTGGTACAAAGTTACACAGACAAACCGTAGGTATTCCAATGGGTTTAAACTGTGCTCCCTTGTAGGGGATTAATTTTTGTTTTGATTTGAACGAACGAGATTTTATGATTATCGTTTCTGTTCAGAGCCAATTTGATATTATTGAAGCCTTTAACTCAACCTCAAGATATTAAGATGATCTTTTTGATATTGACAACCCTTAGTTTAAAAGAATGGTCAATCAAATTTATCCATCTGACCTACAGTTACACAAAGCTAATAATTCTGATGTCGAAGCCATATTTTTTGCATTTGAACATTTTAAATGGTAATGTTTCAAAATAGAAGTGGAGGCAATGATCAGGAATCGATACAATCAACCCACAGCTCCTATCAGAGACACCAAAGGGAAAGACACACAAACATGAAACAACAGACCCTAATGGAAACACCAACAGCGGAAAGCCAAAGGGACGGTTACTTTCCCACAAAATGGCCAATAAGCTATCAAAAATAAAAATAACATAAGCGACACAAACACCCAAAGACAAACCATAACAAAAGTCTTATTTATGATAAGCGCGATGATTTCGATTTTAATATAGTCAACTTAACATTTTAGATGGTGATGTTCCTCGTTCACCATCACCATCATTTATATTTTATTTATATGACGCAACTTATTCGCTTTGCAAGAGTGTTTTAAAACTCGTAATAAAAGTTCAACTGCTAAACTTCTACATCAAGGATATCGGTATCATAAACTTTGGAAAGCATATTCCTAAGTTTTATCGCCGACGCTATGAATTAGTTTCTAAATTTAAGGTTGAATTGCATAGAACTGCTGCAGGCGGGTATCACAGCATGAGTTATGTGGCGACATTTTATATATAAATTAAAAAAACTAAGGCAAACAATTTCAGAGAAAATTATTAAACCTTTCAAGCGCATGGTTTACAATATGAATTTTATGAAACAATCCGCATGCATTGCGTTTGACCCAAGCACAGTCAAACATGCCTTCCTCTTTAATTGCACGCCGATTGGTCGGGGTTCAGACTCCATTATGGCTCTGGCTTAAAGCAAGCAATTTATTATTGGTCGGAGCCGGAACTTTCAAGTATGTTGCTTGGACCACCGGGGTTCAAATGTTGGTTTTCTTTTGCTCCAGTACCCCAAGTGACTTTGTATGCAGCACCGGATGTCTCCACACGTTTTATTGTCGAGTCCTCATCCTTGGGTTAACTTTGCTTTAATTGTGACTTCTTTGTTACCCGAATGGATTCATTGATAAGTCAAAAAAAACCTTCGCGCGGACCAATCAAATACACGTTTGAACCATCCTGAAAGTGAGGATTGGGATCCGTAAAGTATATTTATGCGCATCAGTAATTTTTTTTACCTTTAGCTGTGATTCCTGCCTGTTTAACGTTTGTATTGTTAGTGATTTTGATTCTTTCCTCCATTCGATGGCTCGAAAACCTTATGGACCTCGAAAATATGTTCGAGACAGGGGTAGTTGGAGCCACTGAGGGTTACTGCCAATAGGCATAACGAGATACTTTTGGACATCTTTTCGGTGTTCTATGATGAAAATTTATGCTGTGTGTACTCATTAGAATCGCCTCATGGAGGCGATTCTAATGAGTACACACAGCATAAATTTGTAACATAAAAGACGAAAATCTCCTAAATTACCCACCCAATCCCCACCCACTCTTTGTTGTGTAGAGCATTTCCCTTGAGGCTCAAGAACGGGTTCGACTTAGCCCTGGTAAACGAGCAATCGGTGTTTGAGCCATTGAAGTTTCACTATATGTTGTTTCGTTTTAGTTACGTTTGGATTAGCTGAGTCACCACCTGTTTGGGAAAGCGCTGCTGACTCGGTTTACCTGCTGTCTATTTTGTTTAATGTCGTAACTCCATGTTTCGACTTCTTTCTCGTGTAATATTGTGGGGTGGTGGATTTGGGATCTGATTGTAACAGTTCCTGATCGTTTTCCTTTTGAATTTTAAATCAGGCCTATCGGAACCTGAATTGTATGGTGACTTAGAATATAAGACGGCCTCGGTAGCTCAGTCAAATGCGCGTCTGACTGGTGATCAGGAGGACGCGGGTTCGATACCTGCATGCCGGGGTCGACAACATTCTTTCGTGGAGACTGATCATGAAATCTTTTCTACGGTCATTCTCTCCCTTCCACTGATTCAAGATGGGCAGTTGTCAGTTTCCGGCAAAATAATGTGCACTTACTTGTTAACCGCTTACGTATACGCTTGCCCAGGAAATGTGTGGATAGGTAAACTGACCGGCTCAAAACAAAACACCTAAAATAGTGTTGACTTGGCCTTTAAACTCCAAAGCAAACAAACAAACAAACGTACAATATAAATTCAGAGAAACATATGCTTTCAATGATTTCATGATTTTGATACCCAATTTCGTAAAATCATTCTTCGATACAAAGACATTTGGTGCAACAAAAACATTATACGACAGACTGCATGCGTGGTAGTTAACCAAATCATGGTTGATAACTTTGCTTCCCTTTTTAACTGCACGCCGGCGGGTCGGGTCTCAGACTCTATGACGGCTCCAGCCCAAAGACTTCGAGGTTTATTTTTGTTATGGTTTGTCTTTGAGTGTGTGTATCGCTTATATCCTTTTGTTTTTGGATAGCCAATTGGCCATTTTGTGGGAAAGTAACTGTCCTTTTGGCTTTCCGCTATGATGTTTCCATTAGGGTCTAGTTATTTCATGTTTTATGTTTCTTTCCATTTGATGTCTCTGATGGTGGCTGTGAGATATTTACAGTAGAACTTCGATGGCTCGAACACCGATGGCTCGTTTACCATGGATGTGTCAAACCCATTCTTGAGCCCCTAGCGAAATCCTCTTCATAAGAAATAGCGGGGGATGATTAAGGAGATTTTAGTCTTTTATCTTGCAAATGTATGCTGTGTGTACTCATTAGAATCGCCTCAATGAGGCGATTCTAATGAGTACACACAACATACATTTTCATTATAGAACACCGAAAAGATGTCTAAAAGTATCTCGCTATGCCTCCTGGCAGTCCCCTCAGTGGCTCGAAGTACCCCTGTCTCGAACAGATTTTCGAGGTCCCAAAGGTGTTCGAGCCATTGAAGTTCGACTGTATATCGATTCCTGACAATTGTCGTCACTTCCATTTTACCTAAATGTTTTAAGTATTGTCGGTTGGTGCCTGATAATCTGTCTCTGGTCGGGCCCACCGACCGGAGTCCAACAGTTGAACAAAGTATTTGCCTAAGCCACGACAGAACGAAGGTCGAGGTTTGTGGCCATGTAAAATCGACCTAAGCCCCCAACACACACCCACACTTCCAGTAAAATAATAATAATAATAATAATAATAATAATAATAATAATAATCGACCTTATTTATACTGAGGGTAACACATTTAGTAGTAGTACAATCTTCCTTGTGACCCTCTTTTCCTGGGCAGGAACCGGTACTAAACAATGTGGAGAAAGTTTCTTGCTCAAGGAAGCAACACGTGGCGCTTGCGGGGATCGAACCGGCTACCTCTCGAGAGTTTGTTTTGAAATCAGTTTTGGCCGAAAGTGTTAACGATAGGCTCGGTATATGTAAAATAATCTTGAAATAACCGTGGCGTCCGCGCTGCAACAAAAAGTCAGCTTTGTAGACCGATACATCACGTAAACAAGTCCGTGAAGTGAAGACCCCCCCCCCCTAAACCCTACTATATATAGAGAAAACTTGGGTTTAGGGGGGGGGGGGGGGGGGGGTAAACATTATTTTTCTTATTTCTGCTCCAAGACATAGGTTGTGGGTACTCGTTAGAACCGCCTCAATGAGGCGGTTCTAACGAGCACCCACAACCTATGTTTGCAGTATAAATAAGAAAAATATCAAGGATTTTCATCAGAAAAGTAGCCAGTTTGGAGATGTGAAAAAATGCACTATGTTGCACGGGTGTGTTATCGTAATGCTTGTTCAAGGTTGGCCTTGTGGTATCTGATCAGATTCACCATACAAGTTAAGTCTGTGACAGTCCGTATAATGAATATCCTCGTGGTGACGTTTACAATTTATATTTGCAGAAGAAATAAGAACAATATCAAATAGTTTCATCAGAAAAGAATGTTGAAAGAATGTCCAAATATCTTTCGAATATCATCACTAAAACATTCCTATATAATTTTGACCCCACTTTTATATAATAAAACTGGGGTCTACAGGGGTAAACCTTATTTATTCTTATTTTGCTCAAAATATAGATAATGGGTACTCTTTAGAACCGCCAGGATGGGGCGGTTCTAACGTGTACCCACAATCTATACATGGAGCATAAATAAGAAAAATATCACAATTTTTTATATTAAAATGTTCGTTTTTTGGCGGTTAAGTTTACACTGTATTTGTATTGGCGTATTTTCGTAATGGCATACTCTGATAACACAGTAATAATGTTTACTTTGTTGTCACTCAATCCGATAGGGTTTTGCAATACACATGAGCCGGACTTTACAAATACTTTTATTTTGCAATATTCGGATTTCTTCACCAAATAAAAATATAGACAGAATCTCGTATAACAGGTAACTGTTCGACAAGTGGTAAGTTTTAGCATGGTTTATTATTGGTATTTTGTTTCAATTTTTAGATATATGCTCATATATAATTTTCGACATTTACTTTCAAATTTTTGTGTTATTGATTGTAAGCTGTGCGACAATCCCCGTGCTTTTAAGCAAACAGCGAAAACCCTGATCAGATGCCGTGTTCTGTGGCGTTTGATCTCGGATTACAATTTCGCCTATGTTCAGATTACATTTTCGCCCGGTTCGACAAAAATGGGTTCAGCAAATATGGCGATAAAATCAGCATTGATACAGGTATAGTCCAAAATTAACCTTGGCTGGCTTAATAAAAAGTCCATATTGTATTTTCCAACGCAAGGAGATGTATGTATCGACACTAGCTTTTTCGAACAAATGTGTTATTACAACGGACCGTCTGCGATAAAAATTCCTTTTAAAGAGATATAGAGGTGAATGTTGCCTAAAACTAACGGCCCCCGCCCATTTGGGCTTGAAGAAATAAATGGGCTGCATGATGCTTCCACGCAGAGCTGAAACCGACCGCACACGAGTACTGGTAGACTGCTTAGAGGATCTAAGCCTGCCCAGGTAAAGGTAAAGCGATGCGTGTCGGACTGTCCATGCTTATAAACCCTATTGGTTTCATTGGGCGACATGGCTTGAGATGTCATTTCATCTCAATGTCGGGTAAAAGTCCGACGAAATTGGAAGCAGTGTCTCCAAAATGACATATACAGTGTTGACGGGGACGATAAACCTCAAATCAAACAAACAAACAAATCAAGTTCAAATGTCATAAAAGTTTTAACGTTTTTCTTCGCGTTAGCAAGTACGTGTAATGCACATCCCTGCAAATCTCATTTTATACAGAGAAATGTGGGGTTTACAGGGGTTTACATTAGTTTCCTTATCTTTGCTCAAAAACAAGGATTGTGGGGAGGCGGTTCTAACGAGAACACAATCCATGTTTGCATATATTGTGTGTACTTGTCAGAACCACCTCAATCAATGGTTGGACAACAAATCAGAATTTGTCTGCAAAATGCTAGTTCTCCGTGGCCTAATGGACAAGAACGTTGTCTCTTAATCAATATGTCTCTCACCGCTTTGCACCTCGCTCGGGCCACATGTGACACGTCAAGTTCTGCAACGGAAGGTCCGATGGTTTTTCTCAGGGTACTCTGGTTTTCGTTCATCTGTGATTAACGGTCGGCTTGAAGTAAGTGAAATAATGTTGAAATAATATTGAAAGGGCCTTAAAACTAAACTCAACAATTAAAAAAGCTAGTTCTGGATATATGTGAGACGCCATTTTAACATAAGGGTGTGTTATTGTAATTGCCTGCTCAACAGGTGAGTACGAAATGCTCATACACGTATACACTGCAGTACAAACAAGGAAATTTACTTGTTCGAGTCACCGGAGAATGTTATTGTTCTTGTTCATAAATGTTCAAATTTTGTAGGTATCTTTAAAATTATGAGCTTGTATTTTATGCCCGTGTGACGGTTGAACACGAAGACGAAATTTTATAACCTTGAGATTAGCAAATTCTTACCTTTGAGTATGGAAGGAAAAAAAAAACCTTTATATTCACGTGACTCATCATTGTTCCAAATCTTTTTCGATGTGCTCGTGTGTGATATGCGTCATGAGCGGTGTACCTTTGCTGATCGGCCAAGATTTATTTTAACCGTTATCATGCTGACGAAATAAATATAGCCACGCCCATCTCTGACTACCAATCAAATTACTTGATACGATGTATTCATTTAATTCACAAACTGAATAACATACAGAGTAGATCCTGATCAGATTGCTTCAGAAGCCATCTGATCTGGTCTACAGTTTTTTTCAGAAGCCATCTGATCTGGATCTACACTGTTTGCAAAGGAAGAGGCTGTAGTGTTCAGTGAGATAATGCACTGTCGACAAGCGTTAATTTGGTCAGGCTGGGATTTGATTTCGCGATTCCTTGTTCAACAGTATATATAGACGGAAATAAGGGTAAATCTCTTCAAACATGTGTTGGTCAGTTGAATGTATCGTCATCTACTCTGTGTAATAAATACCACAAATTTTACCCCAATTTCATATAAAGAAAAATGGGGCTTACAAGTCTATTTTTTTCCTCTTGATATTGCTTAAAATCCTTGATTTGTGTAATCGTTAGAACCGCGGTTGTACAAGTACAATCTTTTTTTTTTTTTTTTTTTTTGTAACAGAAGTAAAAAAACATCAACACTTGTTATTTGAATGCTTACTCTAGTGATATGAAAGACGTCATGTGCACATTGGTATGTTATTTATATATTTTGCAGATTAAAATATGGTGACAAAAAATTATGGAATAGAATCTAGGAGTCATGGTATGAATTTCGGACGTGCTATAGAAGATGGCAGGCGTAATGAAGCATGTACTGTTATGTTATGGAACCATTTTCTGGAGAGCCCTTCGCTTTTACATCCGGACTTCCAAAGTGGGTATACACCAGGAAGAACCTACCCTGGTATATTAGACTTCACTATGGGGCTGAGCAATGAATGGTTGACAATGTTTGAAGTGTTCACTAGTGATGACTTTGTACGCGCTTCAAATGACCTTCAAACACGGTGTTTACTTTTTCGAACTAAAATTAAGCACGAGCGCGTATGTCGAGTAAGTGAAAAACATTTTAGTACAGAGAGATGGACAGACGAGCTGGCTGTTTTAATAAATACAGACCATCCAAAATTACGCGATAATCTTCGGTTAGTACTTGAACAAGCCAAGGCTGATATTGAGAGTGGCAAGATGTTCTGTCTTCGACTTGATTTCGGACAAGGCCTTAAGAAATGGTTTGGTGGCGTGTGTGAGAGCTCTCGTATCAACGTATATCCAAAGTCATATGATACAGACAATGTTAAGAACTGTGGCGTTTATATCCTTAATTGTTCCAAACCCGTAGCGTTTTATATGTCAAAATGGGCAATCATATGTTGTTTTCCCTGTTGGCTTGTAACTGGTGGCTGTTGTTACTACACACACAGAAAGAAAACTGTTGATGACATTGTTAAGAAATTTTCATATCCAGTGACATTTGAGGCGCGAGGAGCACGTGAACAGGAAGATACGCCATTTTGTGGGTGTGGGAAGATATACCATTTACCAGTTCTGAACCTTCAAGCGTTACAAGGTGACTATTTTCTATGTTGGCCTATGGATACACCAGGCATATATACTCTTACTCAGTCGACCCAAAGTTACTACTTAGTTATGTGTTGCTAATGTCAACATAGCTATCACTAACTAGCACAATACGGCCCCGCCCATCGGGGCCTGAAGAAATAGATGGGCTGCATGATGCTTCCACGCAGAGCTGAAACCGACCGCAAATGAGTACTGGTAAACCGCTAAGAGGATCTAAGCTTGCCCAGGCAAAGCGGTGTGAGTCCGACCGTCCATGCTTATACACCCTATTGGTTTCATTGGGCGACAGGGTTTGAGATGTCTTTTCTTATCCATGTCCAGTAAAAGTCCCACAGAATTGGAAGCAAAGTCTCCAAAATTACCTATACAGAGTTGACGGGGACGTTAAACCTCAAATTAAACAAACAAATAAACAAAATCACTGACCGAGTAAAAACATTTCACGAACACAGAACGGTTATTTTTTGCCGCCCTATGTTTTTCTTGTGGTGTCGTCAGAGGATATGTCAATATGTTTGATTTCCTGTTTAAATCCTTGGTTGGACTCGTGTACTTGGACGATTGCAAACAGTGTCAGGGTTTACACTTTTTGCTAAAAATACACGATTTTATGTGTGAGACGAAGATGTCAAAGTGCTGTCAGTGCTTTGATTTTTACAGTTTGGACATTCTACATCGTTTCTCTCAAAATGAATAAAAAAAACTCTGTTAAGGGGAATGGGAACACCTGGCAGATTTCTTCACCATTTTTCACCACAAGGAGACAACTTTTCGGGAACTTCCTGATCGCTTTTCTACACGCCATGTCGCACTGAAAAAGGGGTCTACTCTGAAAGGAAAGAATTTGCTCCTGAGGAGCAAATTCTTTCCTTTAAGAGTTGACCCCTTTTGACATGGGAGTCAAAAATACTTTTGCATGAGTTGCTTCCCCTGTAGGTATTCCCATTCCCCTTAAACGCTCCCAAAATGCAAAAAAGCCCACTCGTAAAGAAACTTAACCGCTCCTTCAAAAGTAGTAGACTCCACTGAGAAGGGTGAAATATTCTGAAAGAGCTTCCTTTTAGCCCGAATCTTAATTGAGTGTTTATTTAAAATAATGCTTATTTGAAAAATATCCTTGCACCGTTGACGCTGTGGACAGTTGTTTTTTCTCCGAGTACTCCGGTTTTCGCCCACTTCTGAATAATGATCGGCTCGAAATAAGTGAAGTAATGTTGAACACTGCCTTAAACACTCCCCCCCCCCCCCCCCAAAAAAAAAGAGAGAAAAAAAACACTCCTGTAAACACAATTTTATATAGAGAAAACAGGGGTCAACGGTATCTCAATGTACATTATTTCCTTATTTCTGCTCAAAGACGAAGATTGTGGGTTTTCATTAGAATCGCCACGATGAGTCGGTTCTGAAGAGTTAGCACACTCTATGATTGAGGTATAAATAAGAAAAATATAACATAGATTCATATCGACATTCGTTATAACGGCAAAACTTGTTATAACGGCAATTTGAATGGAATGACTACTTAGCTAAAGGCTTAGCCTCGGTTCCTAGCGGCGTGGGCTGCACTCGGTTTGGAAATGCACAAATCGAGTCCATAGTCATGAAAGGGTCTTGTCATCTCATACTCCAAGAAACAAATGTTATAGAAATTTGTTAAGGCGATTCTAACAAATGTCTATAACATGTGTTTCTTGGAGTAATGATCGGGGGAAAAAGCCTTTTATTAGCTATCATACTCCTAACTGGGATTCTTTATAACGGCAAATTCTTTATAACGGCGCAATAATATGGAACAAATACTGTCGTTATAATGAGGATCCTCTGTATAAATAAGAAAAATATCACGGGTTTTCATCGGAAAAGTCGCCCTTTTGGAGATGTGACAAATGCACTATGTCACACTCGTGGTCATGAAACTCAGTGGAGGCTCGTAATGCATTATACTTACAAATCAAATGACTACTCATGTAAGATCCCCTATTTATTACGCGGATAGATCATTCTCTGCTAAAATAAGGTTCTTACTAGAGGGATCTCGAATATGTTTTTCAAGTCTTAATCCGAATCCTGATGAATTAATTAAACCAAATCCATTTTGACTATCAACCAACCAAATTACTTGATACAATGTATTTGTTCATTTCGCAAACTGCATGACAAACAGTGTAGGTCCTGATCTTTTGATCTAGATCTACACTGTTTGCAAAAATAGGGGTTGTCTTTAGGAAGATAATGGTTAATTAACCCTTGTCCTGCTGATCCCGGATATGTCTTATCTTTCAAACAATGAAGATCCAGATCAAATGGCTTCTGAAGAAGCCATCTGATCCGGATCTACATTGTTTGTCATTCAGTTTATGAATTTGTTGCAATAATTTGCATCAGGTAATCTGATTGGTTGATAATCGGTAGTGGGTGTGGCATATATGAATATTCAGCAGGACAAGGGTTAAGCTGGCTTCATTGCATTTCTACTAGCAAGAGCAGAAGGTGAACGAAACTTCAAGATACGTCGAGACGCCAAAACAGTTCAGTATTTATAACCCATTACGAAAATACGCCTATACCAATACATTGTAATCTTTATCGCCGAAAAAAAATGAAAATTATAAGATGAAAAATTGTGATATTTTTCTTATTTCTGCTCAAAATATAGAGTGTGGGTACTCGTTAGAACCGCCTCATCGAGGCGGTTCAAACGAGTACCCACACTCTATATTTTAGAGCAGAAATAAGAAAAATAAGGTTTACCCCTGTAAACCCCAGTTTCACTATGTAAAAGTGGGGTTCGAGGATGTCAAAATTATATAGGCGTGTTTTCGTGATGAGACACCATGGTATTCTGATCATTTCGACTGAGCATAAAATTCAGCCTGCTCATACTCGTATATGAGCACCAAAAACAAGGCATTTTATAAAAGTTTATTTTTGAGCAAAACAAATGGTTTCAAGACTAATCGTCTCTTTACGAAAACACGCCTATACAAATACATTGTAAATCTTACCACCAAAAAACGAAAATTTTTTAGATGAAAAATTGTGATTTTTTTCATATTTCTGGTCAAACTATAGATTGTGGGTACACGTTAGAACCGCCTCGTTGAGACGGTTCTAACGATGCGGTTTTAACGAGTACCAAGAGTCCATATTTTAAAGCAGAAATAAGAAAAATATGGTTTACCCCTGTAAACCCCAGTTTTACTATATAAAAGTGGGGTTCAAAGGGGATCAGAATTAAAAATGCGTTTTTTTCGTGATGTGATTTCAACAGCATTTCACTTTCTATGCTCAACAGCGTTGCGCAAGATTTTTTTTGTACCTCGGGCCCTAATTGGTTTGCTTCCTTATTTGGCAGTTAATGGTGGTGGAGGTTTCAGAGCGGGATATGACGATAGATGGTCAAGTGGCTATGCTGACAGGCCATGGCGGTCTTGGGACAACTACGAGATGTCAATGGGTAGTAATCAGTACAGGTCAGTGGATAGCTATGGTGATAGGTCAAGTGGTAGTAAAGAAGCCAGGTCAAGCCAAAAAGACGAATATGATGAGAGCAAGAGAGGGTAAGCAATTCAAGTTTACTCTAAGGATATTGAACAATTTGTTCATTGTACTAAAGTTCACTTTATAAAAACTCAGAACTTACTGAACCAATTGACGAAAACATATATAAATACATTGTAAACTTTACCTAAATGTCCAACCAATGTATTTGGTAGTTTCAGTTGTAGGAAGATCATTTTAAATCTAAAGGACTTATCGCGAAGATAAGGTCCAAAACAGACATTTTCAGCAAAGAAGACATAACTTAATGAGTAACAGGTCGAGATCGCCAGTCCAAAATGAGAGCTTTCTTTTAACCCTGACTTACTTATACTTTAGTTTCAAGAAGATCAGATTAAAAACTGAAGGGGCTGTGGTGATGACAAGGTCAAAAATAGGGATTACAGCTGTCTATGATTAATGGGTCGCCTTTGCCGGTTTTCGAACTCATTCGAGCTTTTATCCCATGCCTACTTGCCCATCGGAGTCTAAGTGCTTGTCTTCTTTCGCTCCAGCAAATCAATAGTTTCTTGCTGTCGAGTCCTCGCCGTTGTTTCATCTCTGTGGTTGTTTGATATTTGTGTTCACGGAGATGTTGCACTAATGAGATAGGAGGACTTCCTGCGGACTGAACAAATTATTTGTCTGAATCTCGACGGAAATAAGGGCGAGGATTGTGGCCACGTTAAATCGATTTAACGATTTAAGCCCCAGTGGAATTCGTTTCACTGACCGTTCCAAGGCGGTTCTTCTGTCGTGGTTTATTTTTGTTATGGTTTGTCTTTCAGTGTGTATCGCTTATATTATTTTGTTTAGATAGCCAATTGGCCATTTTCTGAGAAAATAACTGTCTTTTTGGCTGCTGATGTTTCCATTAGGGTCTAATTGTTTCATGTTTGTGCTTCTTTCCCTTAAGTGCCTCTGATGGGAGCTGTTGGTTAATTGAATCGATTCCTGATCATTACCTTCATTTCTATTTTGTGTATAAGTTTCAGAAAGATCGGATCAAAACTGAAAGCGCTCTGGTGATGACAAGCATTTTCCCATTGTATGTTTATGTGACCTTGTGGTTTCCATAGTAACTAAATTTTTCATTCGATGTCGATAGAAAGCTTATATCATCAATCCCGCGTCAGAGGCATGCTACAGATGAGAAATGTTTTATATCAAAGGTGCTGACGGACGGACGACGGAAGACCTACCATAATAAAAGCTCCCCTGGAGCCTTCGGACCAGGTGAGCTAAAATAAACTAGCACAGATTAAATTTCGCAGACCTCTCTTCTAAAACCTGACCAACTGATGTTTAACCGGCACAGGTTAAAGGAACAAGTCCTAATGTACCCTGCACAAAACCCGAAAGTGAGGGCAACGAACAGCATTTAAATAGTCAAATTTGCCTGCAAAAGGTACACTGTGTCATGTTACTTTAACCTGTGCAACGTCAACTGGTCGGGGTTCAAAAGGGGTTGTGTTCGAATATTTAACTGTATCCCTATTTTTTTTTTAAATGTGCATTTTCAAACATCGATAAAACACCTTTTCAATGATCTTTTTTATTTGTCCGTAGCTTTTACAGTATGCAGTATTCATTCAAAGCATAAATGTTAAAATACGGCATAAAAATCAACTCATTAAATTCTTACGGGAAAAATAACAAATGTACATCTTCCTTGAAATTTTTATGCGTAGCTGCGCATCCACTGTAAGCAAAACAATCGTGAAAACTCATATGAGTGCTCGAACGTTTTCAGAAATGTTTATCTTGGGTGACATAGTATACGGCGGTGCGTTTTAATGTCCCTAAGTACATTTGTATTAGCTTTTACAGGAAAATACACCAAACGAAGTCTATGTCCAGACATCATGCATACACAGTCTGATTGCTGTATTTGCTTGTATCATTTTAAATTTGTACTGTTTATTTAACTTTGCATACAAAATAATTATTTTCTAGATATGGCGCTTACGGAACTAGCATTGTGAATTATGGCGGAGATCGTGACATAGGTTATCCAGATGATAAGCATGGTCATCTCGATGAGGCGTATCGAGATGAAAGGGGTGGAGGTTACGCAATTGACAGTCGCGGCTACAGTAGAGACCGCGATGATTACTATCGGGATACAAGACGTGCAGATCTACGTAATGACAGTCGTGGCTTAAGTAGAGATCGAGGTGGTGCGAATCGAGATGAAAGGCGTGAGGGTTACACAGCTGACCGTCACGACTACGGAAGAGACCGTGGCAATACGAATACCTTAGTCTAGTTGAACTGTTCAGTGAGAGCTTTCTGTGACCTGCAGTGTGCCTTGTTGAACAGAGGGATGGAGCATCGATTGTGTTGGGTTTAACGACACGTCAACCCTTGTGGGTCCTTTTGAGTCGTCTCCCACAGAAAGGGAGAAAAGAGAAATTAGAGATAGTAGAAAAGATGAAAGAAAGAGACAATGGAGAAAGAGGAAAATGAATGAACATGGAGTAACAGAAGAAGAAATATCCACCTCGAGCAATCATATCGCATCTGCAGCGTGTCTAGCTAAAACGAGCAACTACCTACAATAAATAGAAGTGAAGGCAATGATCAGGAATCGATAAAATTAACCCACAGCTCCCATCAGAGACACCAAAGGGACAGAAGCACAAACATAAGACTGGTTTAAGGGGAATGGGAACACCTTCATGGCAGGCAACTCCTGCATAAAAAATATTTTTGTCTCCCATGTCAATAGGGGTCAACTCTAAAAGGAAAGAATTTGCTCCTTCGGAGCGAATTCTTTCCTTTAAGAGTAGACCCCTTTTCCGTGGGACAGGGCTTATAGAAAAGTGAACAGGAAGTCCAGAAAGGCGTCTCCCTTTGAAAAAAGGCGCAAATATCTGCCAGGTGTTCCCATTCCCCTTAACTGAGCAGCTGCAGAGAAAGTTTGTAAACTACAGTGTGTCTAACTGGATTGACAAAATTGGAGATATGGTATGTCAAGTTGAACTAAACAAATGATGTGGCAGAAACTGTACATTAAGATAACACACCTGTGCGACATAGTGCATTTTTCACATCCCCTTAATGGCTACATTTTGATGAAAATCCTTGATGTTTTTTCTTATTTATACTGCAAACATAGGTTGTGGGTGCTCGTTAGAACCGCCTCGTTGAGGCGGTTCTAACGAGTACCCACAACCTATGTCTTGGAGCAGAAATAAGGAAAACTAGCAAATTCCACAGAGAATTTATGTCCCCCGCCTTATTTTCATTTGAGCTGTTAAAAAATAAGTGAGTACCCAGGCAACCATTGGTATCACTTAACGCGGGTTCGATACCTACCGGGTTTGGCAACATTCCTCCATAAAGAATGAATGTTCATGAAATTTTTACTACGGTCATTCTCTCCCTTCAACTGATTCAAGAAGGGCAGTTGTCAGTTTCTGGCGAAAGAATGTGCTCAGTACTGGTTAAATCACTTACGTATAAGCACTCACAATGTACCTCCTACATATACAGTTTCATATTATAGATGAAAAAAAAACTCTAAGTTAAATATGTGACAAAAGTGAAAAGAATTATTTTAAGATTCTGTAAAAAAGTACATGCATAACTTCAGACCATAATTCAAGCAACTTTCAAGTTTTGGAAGGATTGGTATTGAACTGTAGGAGGAGTTGCGCTCACAAGGTAACGACTACATAATACTCTTTCATAGAATTGATACATGGAAAAAGTCTAAGTTAAAAATGTGAAAAAATGAAAAAAATTAATTAAAGAATTCTGGAAAAGCATATGCACAACTTCAAACTATGATAAGGACTTCTGTAAAATTTCAGAAAGATCGGTATAAAACTATATGAGGAGTTGCGCTCACAAGGTACCTACTATGAATTCGGAACCATGTCAAAAAGTCCAAGTTAAAAAGGTGAAAAAAGTGAAACAAATTAATTAATGAATTCTGAAAAAAAGCATATGCACAACTTCAAACAATGATAAAGACACCTGTAAAATTTTAGAAGGATCAGTATAAAACTGTAGGAGGAGTTGCGCTCACAAGGTACCTACTACATTATACTCTTTCATAGAATTGATGCATGAAAAAAAGTCTAAGTTAAAAATGTGAAAAAAGGAATAAAAAATAATTAGAGAATTCTGAAAAAAAGCATATGCATAACTTCAAACCATGATAAAGACACCTGTAAAATTACAGAAAGATCGGTATAAAACTGTAGGAGGAGTTGCGCTCACAAGGTACCTACTATGAATTCAACACCATGCAAAAAAGTCTAAGTTAAAAAAGTGAAAAAAGGGGAAAAAATTAATTCAAGGATTCTGAAAAAAGCATATGCACAACTTCAAACCATGATAAAGACACCTGTAAAATTTCAGAAGGATCGGTTTAAAACTATAGGAGGAGTTGCGCTCACAAGGTACCTACTACAAGCTCGGAACCACGCACCACGAACCACGCACCACGCATCTAGCACCACGCATCACGCACCACGCACCACGGAAAGCCGAATACTATATCCCCTCGCTTTTCTTCAAAAAGGCGGGGGACAATAATGTTTAACCCCGTACACCCGTTTTTCTCTATATAAAGTGGGGTTTATGGGGGTCTTCATTTCACAGACTTGTTCATGTGATGCTAACGTGTCGTTTCGCCTGCAATGTCTCTTACTGAATTGAGCAATAAGAGATACTGTGTCGTCTGCAGAGCGTCTTGTTATCATGAACAATAGGCGATCTATCTCTCAGCTGCAATGTGATATTCGAGGCTGCAATGTTGAATCTGTGTCGCCTGCAGTGTGTCGAGTTGAACTGAGCAATAGGAGAATTTCTTTATTTGTTAATTAAGCAATTTGGAAAAGAACATGTTCATTTACGTTTAGGCGATCAGCAAAGGTTAATGGGAGCCTGCGCAGGCCTAAGCCTTTGCTGGTAGTAACCTTGGGTAACTTGATGTGAAATATCAGGCGTTTTGCCCTTTTAGTTGCCTTGCACGGTCATTCGAGGGTATATTTGAGTACTATAGGCCCGTTCCTCATATTTTGGCTTTACCCATTTCCCGCTGAATAATCAATTTAAACATACCCATTTCTGACTTTATATAATTTAACGTCACTACAGCTGGTGTCTGGGAATGTGTGGCGGCCGCAAAAAGTCCCCCTGTCCTACATCATAGTGTAGTTTATATTTTCTTGTCCTTTGGGATCATTGATTCCAATGTGGAATTTGAAAATATTTGAGGGTCACTGATGATGCCTAATTGGCCGCAACTAGCTAGTCTGGCCAAGAAAACATGTACACTTCATATTTTCCAGTTCTGTATTCCTTGCTTCCAAAGGATAACCCGTTCATAGAACATATTTAACGTCACTACAGCTGGTGTCTGGGAATGTGTGGCGGCCGCAAAAAGTCTCCCTGCCCTACATCATAGTGTAGTTTATATTTTCTTGTCCTTTGGGATCATTGATTCCAATGTGGAATTTGAAAATATTTTAGGGTCACTGATGATGCCTAATTGGCCGCAACTAGCTAGTCTGGCCCAGAAAACATGTACACTTCATATTTTCCAGTTCTGTATTCCTTGCTTCCAAAGGATAACCCTTTCATAGAACATATTTAACGTCACTACAGCTGGTGTCTGGGAATGTGTGGCGGCCATAAAATGTCTCCCTGCCCTACATCATAGTGTAGTTTATATTTTCTTGTCCTTTGGGATCATTGATTCCCCTGTGGAATTTGAAAATATTTGAGGGTCACTGATGAGGCCTAATTGGCCGAAACTAGCTAGTCTGACCCAGAAAACATGTACACTTCATATTTTCCAGTACTGTGGTGTATTCCTTGCTTCCAAAGGATAACCCTTTTATAGAACATATGTAACGTCACTACAGCTGGTGTCTGGGAATGTGTGGCGGCCGTAAATAGTCTCCCTGCCCTACATCATAGTGTAGTTTATATTTTCTTGTCCTTTGGGATCATTGATTCCAAAGTGGAATTTGAAAATATTTGAGGGTCACTGATGAGGCCTAATTGGCCGAAACTAGCTAGTCTGGCCTAGAAAACATGTACACTTCATATTTTCCAGTTCTGTGGTGTATTCCTTGCTTCCAAATATAGAACATATTTAACGTCACTACAGCTGGTGTCTGGGAATGTGTGCCGGCCGTAAAATGTCCCCATGCCCTACATCATAGTGTAGTTTATATTTTCTTGTCCTTTGGGATCATTGATTCCAATGTGGAATTTGAAAATATTTGAGGGTCACTGATGAAGCCTAATTGGCCGAAACTAGCTAGTCTGGCCCAGAAAACATGTACACTTCATATTTTCCAGTTCTGTGGTGTATTCCTTGCTTCCAAAGGATAACCCTTTTATAGAACATATGTAACGTCACTACAGCTGGTGTCTGGGAATGTGTGGCGGCCGTAAATAGTCTCCCTGCCCTACATCATAGTGTAGTTTATATTTTCTTGTCCTTTGGGATCATTGATTCCAAAGTGGAATTTGAAAATATTTGAGGGTCACTGATGAGGCCTAATTGGCCGAAACTAGCTAGTCTGGCCTAGAAAACATGTACACTTCATATTTTCCAGTTCTGTGGTGTATTCCTTGCTTCCAAATATAGAACATATTTAACGTCACTACAGCTGGTGTCTGGGAATGTGTGCCGGCCGTAAAATGTCCCCATGCCCTACATCATAGTGTAGTTTATATTTTCTTGTCCTTTGGGATCATTGATTCCAATGTGGAATTTGAAAATATTTGAGGGTCACTGATGAAGCCTAATTGGCCGAAACTAGCTAGTCTGGCCCAGAAAACATGTACACTTCATATTTTCCAGTTCTGTGGTGTATTCCTTGCTTCCAAAGGATAACCCTTTTGTAGAATATATTTGAACAATCAAATTACTTGATGTAGCTTATTCCTTCGAATTCGCAAACAGAATGTCAAAGAGTATAGATCTGGATCTACACAGTTTGCGAAATTAGCGGTTGTCGTGTTAAGTGGGATAAGGGTTAAATATTCAACAGACTAAGATATTCCTAGTTGAACTGAGCAATGTGGGAGATATCTCCTGCAGTGTGTACTTGTTGTGTGTAATCGGACAAAATGAATAAATTACATCACGAAAACACACCTATATAATTTTGACCCCCTTGAACCCCACTTTTATATAGTAAAACTGAGGTTTACAGGGGTAAGCCTTATTTTTCTTATTTCTGCTCTAAAATATGGATAGTGGGTGCTCGTTAGAACCGCCTCGATGAGGCGGTTCTAATGAGGGCCCACAATCTATATTTTGAGCAGAAATAAGAAAAATATCACAATTTTTAAAATTTGCTTTTTACGCCAGTAAAATTTACAATGTATTTGTATAGTCGTGTTTTCGTAATGTATCGCGCCTGCAATGTGTCTAGCAGACAGAAATGAGCAATGAGAGAAACTTTGTGGCTTGCAGTGTTCCCCGTTGAAATGGGCGATGGCTAAAAGTGAAATACGTGATGTAGTGAAGTTTTCGGCATCACACTTACAAATTCTTGAAATAAACACCCCCTTACACCCCACTTTATATAGAGAAAACTGGGGTTTACGGGGTATACATTATTTTCCTTATTTCTTCTCCTAGACATAGGTTGAGGGTACACGTAAGAACCGCCTAAATGAGGCGGTTCTAACGAGCACTAGACATAGGTTGTGGGTACACGTTAGAACCGCCTCAATGAGGCGGTTCTAACGAGCACCGACAACCTATGTTTTGAGTACAAATAAGAAAAATATCACACATTTTCTTCAGAAAATTCACCGTTTTGGGCAGATAAAAAATGCACTATGATGCACGGGTGTTTTATCGAAATGAGTATGAATCATATTATGGTTGATAAGATAATGCTCGATCACCAGAGCATGAACCTTGATATTCCTGTTTTATCATGTATGTATGTATATGATCTTCAAGTCCCTAGATATGGTATGCCCAATGTTAAATTTTCCCAATCATAACGACTTACATAATTCTGTTGTCGGTTGGTGCCTGATGTTCTGTCTCTGATCGGACCCACCAGAGTCCAAATGTTGGTTTTCTTTTTTCAAGCTGTAGAGTCATCATCGTTGTTTCTTCTCCGTATTCGTTTGGTTTGACTTTTATGCTCTCGGAGACGCTGCACTGATGAGCTAGAAATCAATTTCGAAAACACGCCTATACAAATACATTGACTAGTTTACCGCCGAAAAATCGAAATTTTTAGACGAAAAAATGTGATATTTTTTCCTATTTCTGCTCGAAATATAGGTTGTGGGTACTCGTTTGAACCGCCTCGACGAGGCGGTTCTAACGAGTACCCACAATCTATATTTTAGAGCAGAAATAAGAAAAATAAGGTTTGCCCCTGCAAACCCCTGTTTTACTATATACAAGTGGGGTTCAAAGGGGTCAAAATTATATAGGTGTGTTTTCGTGATGATTCATGCGGGCTGAACAATTTTTGTCCAACCACAACAGAACCAAGTGCGAGTATTGTGGACACGCATTACAAAAAAACACGCCTATAAAATGCATTGTAAACTATATCGCCAAAAAAAAACACGAACATTTTAAGATGAAAAATTGTGATATTTTTCTTATTTCTGCTCAAAATAAAGATGGTTCCTCATTCTAACGAGTACTCATAAACTATATTTTGGAGCACAAATAAGAAAAATAATACATGGTAAAGCATCGGATTTGAGATCAAGAGGTCGTCGATTCGAGCCTCGCAAGCGCCACGTGTTGTTTCTTTGAGCAAGAGACTTTATCCACATTGCTTAATACTGGTTCTTACCTAGGAAAAGAGGTTCACATCGAAGATTAGTACTGGTACTAAATATGTTACCCTCTATAAATAAGGTCGATTATTATTATTATTTAATCATATAAGTGGGATTTGAGGGGGTCAAAATTATGTAAGCGTGTTTGTGTGATGATGAAATCGATTATACTACATCCTTTCTCTTCTGTAACTGACATACTTTACAGGTAATTATTTCCCTTACCATGTGTACCTCTGATCGAACTGTGTAACTGACATACTTTACAGGTAATTATTGCCCCTTACCATGTATAGCTCTGATCATACTGTATCCTTTCTCTCCTGTAACAGACATACTTTACAGGTTATTATTGCCCCTTCCGCTCCAACACCCCGCCCCCCCCCCCCCCCCACACACACACACCACCCACCCCATCCAGTGAAAACGTTCCAAGGCGGTTCTTCTGCCATGATTTATTATTGTTATAGTTCGTCTTTTCATGTGTGTATTGCTGATATCTTTTTTTATTTTGGATAGCCGTTTGGTCATTTTGTGGGAAAGTAACTATCCTTTTAGATTTGCGCCTGTGACGTTTTCATTATAAAGAAGTTATTTTGTGTTCATGTTTCTTTCCCTTTGGTGTCTTGGATGGGAGGTGTGAGGTAATTGCATTGATTCTCTGCTTGGATACTTTCTGTATTTGACATCTAAAGACTTAGCTGAGCGGGTCGCTTAGTGTCTTATCTGGTCGCAAACCCGGAAGACAAGTTTCTGGTGATGGGCTCTATATGGCGGTAAGAATGTTTATTACTAGATGTTGCATCTTAGTAACCATTACATGTTTGATTCCAATTTTATATTTAAAATGAAACAAAAATCTCAGTTTGGATTGCAAATATTAATTTGTTTGTTTGTTTGTTCGTGTTAAGGTTTTACGCCCCCGTCAACTTTTACCCGACATTGAAATGAAATGACATCTGAAGCCCAACCGCCCAAAGAAATCGCTATGGTTTAAAGGACGGTCCGACTCGCACCACTTTTCCTGGACATGCTTAGACCTTTTAAGAGGAACGGGAACACCTTCATGGGAGGCAACTCCTGCAAAAGTATTTTTGTCTCCCATGTCAATAGGGGCCAACTCTTAAAGAAACTTATAGAAAAGCGAACAAGAAGTCCCGCAAATTGTCTTCCTTTGAAAAATGACGGAAAAATATGCCAGGTGTTTCCATTCCCCTTCAGCTGTTTACAAGTACCCAAAGGTCTGAACTATTTAAGCTCTGTACGAAATCATCATGCAGCCCAATCTATTTCTCCGAACCCGATGACGAGCAGTAAACAGGATACTTATTGGATCATGTTTTTTTGTAAGAAACACGTTAACGGGCTATGGGTACTTATTAGAATCGCCGCACAAGTACTCACACCATGTTTTTATGGAGAAACTATCTCCAGTACTTCTTTTTCAGGAATGATGCATTTATTTTCTTGTTACACTGTTTGTCCATCATAATCGATCATTTTGTTTCAGTTCTTACAGCTCTTTGATTACTACTCTTCTTTGTAACAGAGCTTTAGGGAAAAATAAATGGCTTTTTATTCGTTTGATTACTTTGTGTCATATTATGCCTCAACCAAGACAGATAAAAGTAATGTGGGAAAGTTGGATTTAATTAAGGTTTGTCATTACAGATGCAAAAACGGGTGGATTTTGGAGTGTCTACGCCCACGAACATAAGTATAGAGCTGTGAATCTTTGGCTGGTTGGGTGTGGCTAAGGTGTGATGTATCTTACGTCATTGGGGCGCCAAACAGATATTGGCTTACAGTATGGCAAGCCCTGCTACCCTTGTAGCCGGTAAGGGTAGAGAGGGAATGTTTTTTAATTTCTTCTGTTGGCAAGCCCGCTATCCTTGTAGCAGGAAAAGGTAGAGAAGAGAATATATATTTCTTCTGTTTCTCCACGTTCATTATTTTACACGCCTATATAATTTTGACCCCCTTGAACCCCACTTTTATATAGTAAAACTGGGGTTTACAGGGGTAAACTTATTTTTCTTATTTCTGCTCTAAAATATAGATTGTGGGTACCCGTTAGAACCACCTCGATGAGGCGGTTCTAACCAGTACCCACAATCTATATTCTGAGCAGAAATAAGAAAATAATCACAATTTGTCATCTTAAAATTTTCATGTTTTCGGAGATAAAGGCTACAATGTATTTGTATAGACCTGTTTTCGTAATGTTCTTCCCTGTCCCCTCTCGTTCATCTCCTTTACTATCTCTGCAAAATATTTTGTAACTCCTCCTTTAATTAACATTCAATCAAGCTGAAACTTGATATATAGTTAGACCATGATGTGGAGCAGCGCAGTGTTTTCAGGTTGCAGTCCACTAAATATTAATAGAGTTATACCCCTTTGACAATTTCTGTAAGCTTTTCGTTTTGGGATAACTCCTATATTTTACACTCGATCGAGCTGATTTATAGTTAGACCATGATGTGGAGCAGTGCATATTATTTCGAGGTTACGGTTCACCAATTATTAACAGAGTTATGCCCTTTTGAAAATTTCTGAAAACATTTCGTTTCCGGCTAACGCAACCTACAATTTAGATCCGTCAAGTCTGAAGCTGAATCGTGATATATGCGATGTAGTTAGACCATGATGTGGAAAACGGCTTATTATTTCGAGGCTATGTTCCACCAAATATTAATAGAGATTTACGACCTTGAAAATTTCTGTATACATTTCGTTTCAGGCTAACTGCTTCTACAATTTAGATCCGATCAAGCTGAGACTTGATATATAGTTAGAAGTTCAATCGCATATTGTTTCGAGGTTATGGTCTATCAAATACTAATACAGTAATGCTCCTTTGAAAACCTATGCTTGTTTCTGGCTAACTCCTACAGTAAACATTCGACCAAGAAGACATGTGATATAAAGTTAGACCATGATGTTGAGCAGCGCATATTGTTTCGAGGTTACGGTCCACCAAATATTTATATAAACTGATGCACCTTTGAAAAATTCTGTAAACATTTAGTTTCGGGCTAAACAGAAGTGAAGGCCATGGTCAGGAATCGATACAACTAACCCACACCTCCCATCAGAGACACCAAACGGAAAGAAACACAAACCTGAAATAACTAGACACTAATGGAAACATCAATAGCGGAAAACTAAAAGGACAGTTACTTTACCACAAAATGGCCAATTGGCTATCGAAAACAAAAAGATATAAGCGATAAACACTCTCTAAACCATAAAAAAATAAACCGCGACAGAAGACCCGCCTTGGAACGGTCAGTGAAAATAATTTCATTGGGGTGTGTGTAATGGAGGGGGGGGCTTAAATCGATTTTACGCGACAGTTATCCTAGCCCTTACTTCCGTCGGGATCCAGACAAACAATCCGCCCAGCCCGCACGAAGGCCTCCCATCCCACCAGCGCAACATCCCCGAGAACACAAAAATCAAACAACCACAGAGATGAAACAACGGTAAGGACCCGACAACAAGAAACAACCGAAAAGCTGGAGCAAAGAAAACCAACAGTTATACCCCGATGGGCCCATACAGAGAGGCTTAAATCGATTTTACGCGGCCGCAATGCTCGCCCTTATTACGTCGCGATTTAGACAAATAATTTGTTCAGTCCGCATTAAGGTTTCCTAACTCATCAGTGCAATTACTCCATGAACACCAAAATCAACAACCACAGAGAGGACTCGACAGCAAGAAACAACTGAAATGCTGGAGCAAAAGAAAACCAACAGTTAGACTCCGATGGGCCCAACCAGAGATAGAGCATCAGGTACCAACCAACAGTACATAAGTAAGCATTTACGCTGGAACCGTCATAGGCCTAAACCACCGGAGTGCAATTAAAGAGGAAAGCAAAGTTATCAACCGTGATTGGGTAAACTGCATGCAGTCTGTCGTATAACATTTATGTTGTACCCAGGTTTTTATAAAGAATAATAATTTCACAATTTAAGATCCGATCAAGCTGAAACTTGATGTATAGTATGACCATGCTGTGGAGCAGTATATATTGTTGTGAGGTTATAATACACCAAACATTTACAACGAGTTATGTCCCTTTTAAAATTTCTGTAAACATTTGGTTTCCGGCTCACACCTTCTAAAATAAACATCCAATCAAGCTGAAACCTGATATATAGTCAGACCAAGATTTGGAGCAGCGCATATTATTTAGAGGTTACGGGACCACCAAATATTAGCAGAATTATGTCTCTTTGTTAATGTATGTAATTGTTTTGTTTCTGGCTAACTCCTCCTATGGTTTACATCCGACTAAGTTGAGAGATTATAAATAGTGACACCATGATGTAGAGCAGCGCATTTTATTTCTTGGTTACAGTCCACCACATATTAACACAGTTATGCCAAATTTTAAAATTGATGTAAACTTTTCGTTTCAGGTTAACCCCTCCTACAGTTTACATTCCATCCAGCTGAAACCTGATTTATAGTGAAGCAGTGCATATGCGTTCAAGTACGCAATTCACCAAATATTAACCGATTTATGCTCCTTTGAAACTTTTTTCCCGCTAACTCCACCAACAATTTACATCTGATAAAGCTGAAACTTCTTGATTTATAGTTTCGTATATAGTTTTGAGGTTACAGTCAACCAAATATCAGCAGTAATAGCCCATCACGTGAAAACCGGCGTCTGTGAAATGAACACCCCCTAAACCCAACTTTATATAGAGAAAACTGGGGTTTACGGGGTATGCGTTATTTTTCTTATTTCTGCTCCAAGACATAAATTGATGAGGCGATTCTAACGAGTGCCCACAACCTGTGTTCGGAGTATAAATAAGAAATTTTTTTTACAAATTTTCATCGGAAAAGTAGCCATTTGGAGATATGAAAGAATGCACTATGATACACGGGTGTGTTATCGTAATGCCTTTGAAAATTTCGTAAGCTAACTCTTCCTATAGTTTATATTAGATCAAGCTGAAACATTGTAAAAAGTTAAACTATGATGCGGAGTAGCATATACCATTTTTAAGTTACGATCCGCCAAATATTAGCAGAGTTATTCCCCTGTCACTTCTCATATCCAGCTAATTCCTCATATAGTTTGCCTTCATCAAGCTGAAAGATGATTTATAGTTCGACCATGACATTACGAAAACACGCCTATACAAATACAGTGCCAATTTTTTGGCCAAAATTAGAAATTTTAAGATGAAAAATAATGATATTGTTCTTATTTCTGCTCGAAACATAGATTGCGGGGACTCGATAGAACCGCCTCGACGAGGTGGTTCTATCGAGTACCCATAATCTATGTTTTGAGCAGAAATACGAAAAATAATGTATACCCCCTTAAACCCCAGTTTTACTATTTAAAAGTGGGATTCGAGGGGGTCAGAATTATATAGGCGTGTTTTCGTGATGACAAGAAGCAGTTTGGGCATCAATGCACGTAGTCCGTTGTTTGCTTGTTTGTTTTGTTTGTTTATTTGAATTGAGGTTTACCTCCCCCTCAACACTTGTTAGGTCCTTTATGAGATCATTATGATAACACACCCGTACGACAAAGTGCACTTTTCACATTTCCAAAATGGCTACTTTTCTGATGAAAATCCTTGATATTTTTCTTATTAATACTGCAAACATAGGTTGTGAGTACTCGTTAGAACCGCCTTATTGAGCCGGTTCTAACGAGTACCCACAACCAATATCTTGGAGCAGAAATACGAAAACTAATGTTTACCCCCGTAAACCCCAGTTTTCTCTATAAAAAGTGGGGTTTAGGGGGGTGTTCATTTCACGGACTTGTTCACGTGATGTGTAGCTCCCAATTTTGTGTGACTTTAACCGACATTGAGATGAAATGACATCTCCAGATGTTAGCATCAACATTCCTGTGATTTTCCTTTAGAGCATTGTCCCTAGCTAACTCTAGTTTGTCCATCCGTTCTCTCATTCTTCTTTCTCCCCATATAGGCCAATGTTACTTTTTTCACCAAAGACTCCTCAGGAATTGTCAACGCTAGAAGCAACAAACTTGGTATGCAATGCAATAATGATGACTTGTATCCTGTAAAACATCACGAAAACACGCCTATATAATTTTTATCCACTTGAACCCCACTCTTATATAGTAAAACTGCGGTTTACAGGGGTAAACCTGAATTTTCTTATTTCTGCTCTAAAATATCAATGAGGCGGTTCAAACGAGTACCCACAATCTATATTTTGAGCAAAAATAAGAAAAATATCACAATTTTTCATTTTAAAATTTCCCTTTTTTCGGCGATAAAGTTTACAATGTATTTGTATAGGCGTGTTTTTGTCATGGACAATGGGCGTTCCCTGCTTATTTCTTAATCTGTTCTTTCAGTCTTCTTTCTCTCCATATAGGTTAATGTTAAAGTTTTCATCAAAGCTTTCCCAGGAACTACAAAAGGGAGGAACCTCAAACTTGGTATGCAATGTCTTTATGGTGATTTGCACTGTGTAAGAGACAATGGGCTTATTTGTTTGTTTGTTTGTTTGTTTGTTCGTTTGTTTATTTATTTCTCTCCATATAGGCCATTGTTGAGTTTTTCGCCAAATATTTCTCAGGGCCTACAAAAGCTAGAAGCAGCAGGTCACTGATGAGGCCTAATTGGCCGAAACTAGCTAGTCTGGCCCATAAAACATGTACACTTCATATTTTCCAGTTCTGTGGTGTTTTCCTTGCTTCCAAAGGACAAGCCTTTTTTCTTGCATAAATACCTATGCGCGTGGCTGTTTGAAGCGATTGTCAAATGGACCGAAAGCCGTGCTCAAACAGCAAAAACCATATTCAAATCATGAAATTCGCGTGGTGTTTGAACATGGATTTTATAGGGATCAGCCATCGTTTTTCATGCATTAACATTTGCCGGATCCCGAGGAAGCTGTTTGAACATGAGGCCGCTAGGCCGAATGTTCAAATATCTTCCGAGGGATCCGGCAAAGGTTAATGCAATGAAATAACCACGGATGATCGTTGTTCTTGCATAACTTACGAATCCGACAGCAAATTTTGACGAAAACGCCCAAAGCTCCATATAAATTCCATATAAACTCTTCAAATGCGACAGGCAAACCAAAATGGCGACCAGTTCAGAATGTTGCTTACAATGACGTTGCCATGCAGTGACGTCATCATAGAAACCTAAATCGCTATGTTCAGGGCGATAACGTTACGTCGCTCAGCGTAAGTAAATAAAGCAAGGCCCGTCTTGTGTAATCAAAAGCTCAAAATTCATGTTCAAACAGCACGCGAATTTCATGATTTGAACATGGTTTTTGCTGTTTGAGCACGGCTTTCGGTCCATTTGACAATGACTTCAAACAGCCATGCGCATAGGTATTTATGCAAGAATGAGCTTTTGATATCACAAGACGGGCCTTGCTTTGTTTACGTTACGTTGAGCGACGTAACGTTATCGCCCTGAACGTAGCGTTTTAGGGTTCTATGATGACGTAAGAGGGTTACTGTATGACAACGTCATTGTAAAAAACATTCTGAACTGGCCGCCATTTTGGTTTGCCTGTCGCATTTGAAGAGTTTATTTGGAATTTATATGGAGCTTTTGTGCGTTTTCGTCAAAATTTGCGGTCGGATTCTTAAGTTATGCAAGAACAACGATCATCCATGGTTATTTCATTGCATTAACATTTGCCGGATCCCTCGGAAGATATTTGAACATTCGGCCTAGCGGCCTCATGTTCAAACAGCGTCCTCGGGATCCGGCAAATGTTAATGAATGAAAAACCATGGTTGATCCCTATATTAGAACATATTCAACGTCACTACAGCTGGTATCTGGGAATGTGTGGCGGTCGTAAAAAGTCTCCCTGCCCTACATCATAGTGTAGTTTATATTTTCTTGTCATTTGGCATCATTGATTCCAATGTGGAATTTGAAAATATTTGAGGGTCACGGATGAGGCCTAATTGGCCGAAACTAGCTAGTCTGGCTCAGAAAAATGTACACTTCATATTTTCCAGTTCTGTGGTGTATTCCTTGCTTCCAAAGGACAACCCTTTTATAGAACATATATGTATGCAATGCAATAATGATGGGAATATGGTGTAAGAAACAATGGGCTTCCCTGCCTTATTTGTTTATTTGTTCTTCCATTCTCCTCTCTCTCCATATAGGCCAATGTTGAATTTTTCTTCAAGTACAAAAGCTAGAACTTGGTTTGCCGTGCCATTATGATGTGGCTTATATTGTATAAGAGACAATTGGCTTTCTCGGCTTATTTGTTCTTTTATTATTTCATTCTTTTTTCTCTCCATACAGGCTACATGTAATGTTAAATATTTCGTCAAAAATATATCAGGAAAAACGAAAGCTTGAAGCCTCACATTTGGTAGCAATGCAGTAACGATGACTTATATCGGAAATGCATTTTAATAAATAAATAAATAAATAAATAAATAAATGACGTTACAGAAACACGCTTCTTAATGCGAAAAAAAAAATCCCATTTCCATAGGACAGACCATTCTTTTGCCTGGTGGACGGTAATGTCATAGACGATATTGTGTTTTTGTGTTTATCCTGTATGTAGATAAATGATGTATTGGATTCTTGGTGCGGTTCCTTTTTTGTCATTATTCAGTAACCCTGCAAAAATTCTAGAGCAGACGGTAATCTAATGTTTTTCATTATTCTCCATACCAGCCGACGATTCATATACAATGTCAAGCCTGTACATACTTGGAAAATGCCGTCTGTTCATCACGAAAACACGCCTATATAATTTTGACCCCCTCCAACCCCACTTTAATATAGTAAAAATGGGGTTTACAGGGGTAAACCTTATTTTTCTTATTTCTGCTCTAAAATATAGATTGTGGGTATTCATTAGAACCGCCTCGACGAGGCGGTTCTAACGAATACCCACAATATATATTTTGAGCGGAAATAAGAAAAATATCACAATTTTTCATCTTCATATTTTCATTTTTTTTTTTTTTTTGTTTCGGTGATAAAGGTTACAATGTATTTGTATAGGCGTGTTTTCTTAATGTAACGTGCTTTGCGCATGATGGGTTAATTCTTGTGTAACAAAAATCTGCCACGTAAAATATCTGTTGTATTGCCGTATATTTAGCAAATATTGGATACCTTGATCAGACGACGCGTTTTGTTGTGTCTGACCCGGGTCTACGCACTTTACTAATGTCCCAAAACTCTTATCCATGTATGGATTAAAATTTGAATAGACATAGTCATAAATATATTTCAGATGTTGTAAGACAGTTGGCCCTTGAGCAAACAGATAAATTTTATCACAATGGCGAACATAGCGTAAAAAAGCATTCACATACCATCACAATATATATCTATATACATTTTGAAATTTCTCACGTCAAATGTTTGTTTACCGGTTTAGGATATACTCGTAGGTCAGTACGGTAGTGAACAGAAATACAGACGTATAAATGCAATTTTCTAATAAACATGGAACGTGTACGTATTAAACCATTACGAGCACACGCCTATATAAACGCATTGTAAATTTTACCGCCAAAAAGCGAAAATTTTAGGATGAAAAATTGTGATATTTTTTCTTATTTCTGCTCAAAATATAGGTTCTAACGAGTACCCACAATCTATATTTTAGAGCAGAAATGAGAAAAAAATAAGGTTTACCCCTGTAGACCCCAGTTTTAGTCTATAAGAGTGGGGTTCAAAGGGGTCAAAATTATATAGGCGTGTTTTCATTAAGGATATGCATTTTTCAGTATGGATTTTTATTGTATTTAGATTATTATCAGTATGCGATATTTGGAGGAAATCTAATCATCGGCATTTTCTTGTAAGTTTACGAAACTATTTTAACAATTAATATCATTTGAACATGTTGAACTAAGCTAAAAGGTCAAGCACGAAGTGGGAGATGACTTGAACAAGAGGGATTTATTGGGTCTCATCACGAAAACGTGCCTATTTAGTTTTGACCCCCTCAAACCCGCTTTTATATAGTAAAACTGGGGTTTACCACACTGGTAAAGGCAAGCGCGCAGGGAAAGGAACAAACACAAAGGATAAGGAAATTTTTCCGATCAGGATAAGGAAGACAATGGCGAAATCGGCATTACATGTGCAGGTTTGTTGTTGTTCTAGATCTCGTGTAATGGTGACTAATCAATACGGCTGCTCACATTAGCTTCACGGAAGACACATATTATTCACAAGTTTATCTTCGATGGTCCGAATTCGACAGTTCAACCAGTCAAACGGAGAGCCGGACACAGTTGAGCTACTCAACCACGAAATCTCATTATTTTACACGAAACGCTCTTCTGGGAAGTTGACATGCAATTTTTGTTGGTTGTAGACATGCACATGATAAATCGGACTGTTGCAAATACGATTTAAGGAAAATGGAAATTGGAAGGCCCACAGTGAGAAATGACAGTTCCATTTTCAATACAACGCTCACGGGCAAGGAAATAGGTACAACACACATGATAAGACACAAAATTGTCCGGGGAAAATGGTAGTTGCATGGACGCAGCTCTGGTAAATTTCCATCTCAGATTAGTTTTTCCGATATTAATAAATAGTCCAAAATAGCACCAGTTGTGACCTTTAGGAAACGTTAAAAGTTTGTGTGCCTTGTCTTGGCATGTGCATTGCTCTGGTTCTAGCAATATAATACCCCCCACACATACACACACACACACACACTATGAATCTAGGACAATGTGGCCGGGACGATTTGACCTAGGACAATTCGGCCTAGGACAATTTGGCGAGCAAAAAATATTGGGTAGGACAATTTGGCCAGGTTAATATAATGCCCAGTTCAAATTGACAATTTATTGTTTTGGGTTTGTTTTCAGTAATGTTTGTGGAAGGAACATTTTAAAGAAGATTTTAATTAAAATTAATTAGAAATTTTATTTTGTTTTTAAACTATACCTTTAAGCCTGTGCTATTATGTCTGATCAAAATCGTTTGTAGCAAAGATATAATAATTGATAACTATAAATGGATAAATTTAATGATTTTGTTTAAACTTGTTGGAAGACAAGATCAATTAGCACTTGGTTAACTGGCAGACTCATGTTTCCTTGCTTTCTTAATTACCTTTTTCACACTAAAATTGTTGGTTTTGTTCGTTTGTGTATACATCGTGATACTTTTCATTAAATCTTAACATGGACCCACAACATATTTATAGGATTTTGTAAAGCAAACCCTTGTTAGGATGTGTTCCAAAGATAATTTGGGATAAACTTCCTTATTTCTTGTCAGTAGTATATGTTGTGGCTGCACGATATAATCGCCTCGGGTGAGGCAACAGTGTATTCTGTACCCACAACAATGTTTTGAATAATGTTTGCAAATAGTGTGGATCAAGATCACTCTGCACACACAAGCTTTATACACAATTATTAAATAAATTGAAGGTATCTTAGTATTTTCTGTTTCATTTTATTTTTTGTCTCCCCTATCTCTCTAGGCCGGCCTCGGTAGCTCAGTTGGGTGCGCGTCTGACTGGACGTGGGTTCGATACCTACCGGGGTCGGCAACATTCTTTCGTGGAGATTAATCAAGAATGTGCACCATTCTGGTTAACCGCTTATGTTTAGGTAAACTGACCTGCTCATTTTTGAGTCGGTCAGTTTACCTATGCACATTTTTCCTGGGCAAGCGTATACGTAAGAAGTTAGCCAGTACAGTGCACATTCTTTCGCTAGAAATTGACAACTGCCCTTCTTGAATCAGCGGAAGGTAGAGAATGGCCTAGAAAATTCAGTTACCAATACATGAACATAATTAAAATTTCCATAACTCCGTTCATAGTAAAGATAAATATATGTTGTTATTACTCATGTTCTTAGTTAGAACCAAATGAATAATTTGGTACTTGTTTCACTTTGATCCTGTAATGTTTCATTTGTCGTATATCTCCATGATAATGCAAGTGGGTGGGGTAACTATATACGACACGCTTAGTGTACAAATGGTTAGCAGTGCTACCTGATATATTAATGCGCCAATTGAAACCTATATAATCAGGTGCTTCTAAAGGCATTTTCTATTGTCTTTTTCTTTCGAAGGGATATACTTTTATCACACTTCTCTTACTATTTTCGTCATAATTTATTAACTCAATACAGAGACATCAAAAGTCAAGTTATTCTGAATATACATGAAGACGAAACAATTTGTTTTTGTATTTTTCTATTAACTAAGCCTTTAAGCAAGTGAAACGATACACACTGAAGAGGATTTGAGTGGGTGCCAGAAAGGAGCCTAATCATATCAGGCCCTTAAATGACCAAGCAATAGGTATGTCTCACGAATATGGCGAGGTTATCTACCTTATTTTCAGCAAAAGAACAAACATACAATTTTCTACAAGAAATACTGCATGGACATATATATCATTTCTCTAAATCATTATTGCGATGAACCCAATCCATCTATCCCCATAGGGGGCTATCATATTGCTAGAACCAGAGCAATGCGCATTCCAAGACAAGTCACACACATTTTGAACGTTTCCTAAAGGTCACAAACGGTGCTTTAGACTATGTAGGACTAATTATTAATGTCGGAAAACTTAATCTGAGATGGAAATTTACTAGAGCTACGACCATACAACTACCATTTTCCCTGGAAAATGTTGTGTCTTATCATATGCGTTGTACCAATTTCCTTGTCCGTAGGCGTTGTATTGAAAATGGAACTTGGATTTCTCACTGTCTTCCAATTTCCAATTTTCCTTATATCGTATTGGCAACAGTCTGATTTATCATTTGTATGTCTACAACCAACGATAAAGTGCATGTCATCTTCGCAGAAGAGCGTTTCATGTAAAGTAATGAGATTTTGTGGTTGAGTAGCTCCACTGTGTCCGGTTCTCCGTTTGACTGGCTGTAACTGTCGAATTAGGGCCATCGAAGATAAATTTGTGAATAATATGTGTCTTCCGTGAAGCTAATGTGAGCAGCCGTATTGATAAGTAACCATAACACGAGCTCTAGAGCAACAACAAACCTGCACAAGTGATGCCGATTCCGCCATTTTCTTGCTTATCCTGATCGGAAAAAAAAATCCTTATCCTGTAGGTTTGTTCCTTACCCTGCGCGCTTGCCTTTATCAGTGTGTTTACGGGGGTTTATATATTTTTTTCTTATTTCTGCTCAAAAAATAGATTGTGGATACTTGTTAGAACCGCCTCCATTTTTAGCTCACCTGGGCCGAAGGCTCCAGGGAAGCTTATAGTATAGTGGGTCCTCCGTCGTCCGTCGTCCGTCCGTCGTCCGTCCGTCGTCCGTCCACACTTTTGAGCAGCTATATCTCTGTATCCTGCAGGCTGATCTCAATCATTTCTCATCTGTAGCATGCCTCTGGTGGGGCATTGATGACATAATTTTTTTTTCGAAATCGCTCTAAAGCTTTGGTTCCTATGGTAACCACAAGATCCCATAGACTTACTAAGGGAAAATGCTTGTCATCACCGTAGCGCCTTCAGTTTTGATCGGATCTTTCTGAAACTTATATGTAAGGTGACTGGGGATAAAAACTCGGATGAGTTCGAAAACCGGCCAAGTCGGCCCGATTATCATAGAGTTACGACCCTTTGATTGCTGAAAATACCAATTTTCGACCTTGTCATCACCGTAGCCCCTGCAGTTTTGATCGGATCTTTTTGGAACTTATATGTAATGTGGCTGGGGATAAAACCTCGGATGAGTTCGAAAACCGGCCAAGTCCGCCGATTTATCAGAGTTACGTCCCTTTGATTGCTGAAAATGCCGATTTTCGACCTTGTCATCACCGTAGCCCCTTCAGTTTTGATCGGATCTTTCTGAAACTTATATGTAAGGTGGCTGGGGATAAAATCTCGGATGAGTTCAAAAACTGACCAAGTCGGCCCATTTATAGTAGAGTAACGTCCCTTTGATTGCTGAAAATGCTGATTTTTGACCTTGTCATCACTGTAGCCCTTTCAGTTTTGATCGAATCTTTCTGATACTTATATTTAAAGTGGCTGAGAATAAAATCTCGGAAAACCAGCAGAGTAACGTCCCTTTGATTGCTGAAAATCCCGATTTTTGACCTTGTCATCACCATAGCCCTTTCAGTTTTGATCGGATCTTTCTGAAACTTATATGCAAGGTGGCTGGAGATAAAACCTCGGATGAGTTCGCATACGAGCAAAGGTGGCCTATTTATCATAGAGTAAGGTCCCATTGATTGCTGAAAATGTTGATTTTTGACCTTGTCATCACTGTAGCCCCTTCAGTTTTGATCGGATCTTTCTGAAACTTATATGTAAGGTGAATGGAGATAAAACCTAGGATGAGTTGGAATACCGGCCAAGTTGGCCCATTTATCATAGTGTTACGTCCCTTTGATTGCTGAAAATGCCGATTTTTGACCTTGTCATCACCGTAGCCCTTTCAGTTTTGATCGGATCTTTCTGAAACTTATATGCAAGGTGGCTGGGGATAAAAACCTCGGATGAGTTCGAAAACCGGCCAAGTTGCCCCATTTACTATATAGTTATGTCCCTTTGATGGCTGAAAATGTCGATTTTTTACCTTTACCTTGTCATCACCGTAGCCCCTGCAGTTTTGATCTAATCTTTCTGAAACCTATATGTAAGGTGAATGGAGATAAAACCTAGGATGAGTTGGAATACCGGCCAAGTTGGCCCATTTATCATAGAGTTACGTCCCTTTGATTGCTGAAAATGCCGATTTTTGACCTTGTCATCACGGTAGCCCATTCAGTTTTGATCGGATCTTTCTGAAACTTATATGTAAGGTGGCTGGTGATAAAATCTTGGATGAGTTCGAAAACAGGCCAAGTCAGCCCATTTATCGTAGAGTTATGTCCCTTTGATGGCTGAAAATGTTGATTTTTGACCTTGTCATTACCGTAGCCCCTTCAGTTTTGATCAGATTTTTCTGAAACTTATATGTAAGGTGGCTGGGGATAAAACCTCAGATGAGTTCGAAAACTGGCCAGGTCGGCTCATTTATTTTAGAGTAACATCCCTTTGATTGCTAAAAATGCCAAATTTTGACCTTGTCATCACCGTAGCCCCTCCAGTTTTGATCGGATTTTTCTGAAACTTATATGTGAGGTGGCTGGGAATAAAATATTGGATGAGTTTGAATACTGGCCAAGTCTGATCGGATCTTTCTGAAACTTACATGTAAGGTGGCTGGGAATAAAACCTCAGGTGAGTTCGAATACCGGCCAAGTCGGCACATTTATCATAGAGTGACGTGCCTTTGATTGCTGAAAATGCCTATTTTCGACATTGTCATCACTGCTGCCCCTTTAGTTTTGAACGGATCTTGATGAAACTTACAAACAAGGAAGTCAGGCAGAAAGCTTGGAGGAGTTTGAAAACTTGTTTTTGAACTTGTCATCACCATAGCCACTTGAGTTTAGATCGGATCTTCTTAGCAAGTCAGGAATAAAAGCTTGAATGAGTTTGAAAACCGGTGAGGTCAGCCTGTTTATCATAGAGTTACATTCTACTTGATTTTCAGAAAATGCTTACCCTGTCATCACCATGTCCTCCTATAAAGCCTTCAGTAAAGGTTGGCACTTCCTTAAACTTTGAATCTGTTAGCTCAGGTGAGCGATACAGGACCAAGCTAGCTTGGTCCTCTTGTTTAGCAGAAATATGAACAATATCAGATTTTTTACGGCGTAGCCGTTATGGTTTTGCTTTTGTCCTACATTTTTCGTTATTCCATTGGTCAATAAAACCACATGTCCAAGGAGATGACCATTTCATTGGTCAATGATTTGCATAAATAAATCTACTCAAAAATACGACAGTTTACTGAAGTTTTAACCTAGGAAATGTTTCGTTTTATATGTGAGACATGAATGAAAAATATATACAGTTTCGGCTTGCTCACCGTCTTGACCTTTGATGACCATACGTCATATGTATAATTGTGTTTCTAGTAAATTCTGTAACTGCTGCGGTGAATAGCTATTTTGACCTAATTTCACGTGGTTGGTCTATATAGCGAAAGGAACCATTTCGCGAAAGGAAGGTTCTTATTTCTGCTCTACAATATAGATTGTGGGTACTCGTTAGAACCGCTTCGATATTTTTCTTATTTCCGCTCTCAAATATAGATTGTGTGTACTCGTTAGAACCGCCTCATCGAGGCGGTTCTAACGAGTACCCACAGTCTATAGTTTGAGCAGAAATAAGAAAAATATCACAATTGTTCCTCTTAAAACTTTCATTTTTTCGGCGATAAAGGTTACAATGTATATGTATAGGCGTGTTTTCGTAATGCAATTCGGTATCCGTATTTATGTCATTTTATTCAAAAAGGATACTTACTTTCTTCTTTTTGCATCTACATGTACACGATACCGCTCCCGCCCATAGGGGCTTGAAGAAATATATGGGCTGCACGATGCTTCCACGCAGAGCTGAATCCGGCCCGCACTCTAGTACTGGTAAACCGCTTAGAGGATCTAAGCCTGTCCAGGAACCGCGGTGCGAGGCGGACCGTCCATGCTAATAAACCCTATTGGTTTCATTGGGCGACAGGGCTTGAGATGTCATTTCATCTCAATGTCGGGTAAAAGTCCCACAACATTGGAAGCAGCGTCTCCAAAATGACCTTTACAGTGTTGACGGGGACGTTAAACCTCAAATCAAACAAACAGAACATGTATACGATAACAGTACACGTTATACAGATAAAACACGGTAAAGAAACTTATTTTGATTGTTTCATGATCAATAAAAGAAAGGCTTACTCATGTAGTGCTGGTTGGTACCTGATGCTCTATCTCTGGTTGGGCCCATAGGAGTCTAATTGTTGGTTTTCTTTTGCTCCAGCAATTCAGCTGTTTCCTGATGTAGAGTCCAATCTGTGGTGACTTGATTATTGTGTTCTCGGAGATGTTGTTCTGATGAGTTCGGAAGCGTTCATGCCAACTGAACAAAAAATTTGTCTAAACCGCGACGGAAGTAGAGGCGAGGATTTACATCACGAAAACAAATCCATATAATTTTTACCCCCTTGAACCCCACTTTTGTATAGTCAAACTGGGGTTTACAGGGGTAAACCTTATTTTTCTTATTTCTGCTCTGAAATATAGATTGTTGGTACTCGTGAGAACCGCCTCATCTAGCCGGTTCTAACGAGTACCCACAATCTATATTTTTAGCAGAAATAAGAAAAAATATCACAATTTTTCCTCTTAAAACTTTCATTTTTTTTTTCGGCGATAAAGGTTACAATGTATTTGTATAGGCTTGTTTTCGTAATGCAATTCGGTATCCGTATTTATGTCATTTTATTCAAAAAGGATACTTACTTTCTTCTTTTTGCATCTATATGTATACGATAACAGTACACGATATACACGATAAAACACGGTAAAGAAACTGCTATCCTTGTAGCCGGTAAGGGTTGAGAGGGAATGTTTTTATTTCTTCTGTTGGCAAGCCCGCTATCCTGGTAGAGAAGAGAATGTATATTTCTTCTGTTATTCCACGTTCATTATTTTACCTCTTTCTTCCCTGTCCCTTCTCATTCATCTCCTCTACTATCTCCGCAAAATATTAACAGAGTTATGACCGTTTGAAAGGTTTTGTAACAATTTCGTTCCCGGGTAACTCCTCCTACAATTAACATTCAATCAAGCTGAAACTTGATATATAGTTAGACCATGATGTGGAGGAGCGCAAAGTGTTTTCAGGCTGCGGTCCACTAAATATTAATAGAGTTATACCCCTTTGACAATTTCTGTAAGCTTTTCTTTTTCGGGTAGCTCCTATATTATACATGCGATCAAGCTGAAACTTGATTTATAGTTAGACCATGATGTGGAGCAGTGCATACTAGTTCGAGGTTACGGTTCACGAATTATTAACAGAGTAATGCCCTTTTGAAAATTTCTGAAAACATTTCGTTTCTGGCTAACGCAGCCTACAAGTTAGATCCGTCAAGTCTGAAGCTGAAACTTGATATATACATGTAGTGAGACCATGATGTGGAGCGCGGCTTATTATTTCGAGGCTATTATCCACCAAATATTAATAGAGATATACGACCTTGAAAATTTCTGTATTCATTTCGTTTCAGGCTATTTGTTTCCACGATTTCGATCCGATCAAGCTGAGACTTGATATATAGTTAGAAAATCAATCGCATATTGCTTCGAGGTTATGGTCTACCCGATACTAAAACAGCAATGCTTCTTTGAAAACGTATGTAAACTGTTTGTTATTGAATAACTCCTACAGTAAACATTCGATCAAGAAGACATGTGATTTATAGTTAGACCATGATGTTGAGCAGCGCATATTGTTTCGAGGTTACGGTCCACCAAATATTTATATTGAGTGATGCCCCTTTGAAAAATTCTGTAAAGATTTAGCTTCGGGCTAAACAGAAGTGAAGACCATGGTCAGGAATCGATACAACTAACCCACACCTCCCATCAGAGACACCAAACGGAAAGAAACACAAACCTGAAATAACTAGACACTAATGGAAACATCAATAGCGGAAAACTAAAAGGACAGTTACTTTCCCACAAAATGGCCAATTGGCTATCGAAAACAAAAATATATAAGCGATACCCACTCACTAAACCATAAAAAATAAACCGCGACAGAAGACCCGCCTTGGAACGGTCAGTGAAAATAATTTCATTGGGGTTGGGGGGCTTAAATCGATTATACGCGACCGTAATCCTAGGCCTTACTTCCGTCGGGATACAGACAAACAATCCGCCAAGCCCGCACGAAGGCCTTCAAACCCACCAGCGCAACATCCCCGAGAACACAAAAATCAAACAATCACAGAGATGAAACAACGGTAAGGACCCGACAATAAGAAACAACCGAAATGCTGGAGCAAAAGAAAACCAACAGTTAGACCCCGATGGGCCAATACAGAGGGGCTTAAATCGATTTTACGCGGCGCAATGTTCGTCCTTATTCCGTCGCGATTTAGACAAATAATTTGCTCAGTCCACATTAAGGCTTCCGAACTCATCAGTGCAATATCTCCAAGAACATCAAAATCAAACAACCACAGAGAGGACCCGACAGCAAGAAACAACTGAAATGCTGGAGCAAAAGAAAACCAACAGTTAGACTCCGATCGGCCCAACCAGAGATAGAGCATCGGTACCAAGCAACAGTACATAAGTAAGCATTTACGCTGGAACCATTTAGACCCTGAGGACTAACCCACCGGAGTGGAATTAGAGAAGGAAGCAAAGTTATCAACCGTGATAGGGTAAACTGCATGCAGTCTGTCGTATAACATTTATGTTGTACCCAGTTTTTTATATCGAAGAATGATTTTACAATTTAGATCCGATCAAGCTGAAACTGGATGTATAGTATGACCAAGATGTGGAACAGTATATATTGTTTCGAGGTTGTAGTACACCAAACATTTACAACGAGTTAAGCCCCTTTTAAAGTTTATGTAAACATTTGGTTTCCGGCTCACACCTAAAATAAACATCCACTGATTTATAGTCAGACCAAGATTTGAAGCAGCGCATATTATTTAGAGGTTAGCACCAAATATTAGCAGAATTATGTCCCTTTGTTAATTTATGTAATTGTTTTGTTTCTGGCTAACTCCTCCGACTAAGTTGAGACATTATAAATAGTGACACCATGATGTAGAGCAGCACATTTTATTTCTTGGTGACAATCCACCACATATTAACACAGTTATGCCAAATTTTAAAATTGATGTAAACTTTTCGTTTCAGGTTAACCTCTCCTACAGTTTACATTCCATCCAGCTGAAACCGGATTTATAGTGAAGCAGTGCATGTTCTTTCAAGTACGCAGTTCACCAAATATTAACCCTTGTCCTGCTAATTCCGGATATGCCTTATCTTTGAAACAATGTAGATCCAGAAGCCATCTGATCAGGATCTACATTGTTTGCCATTCAGATTGTGAATTTGTTGCAATAATTTGCATCAAGTAATCTGATTGGTTGATAATCGGTCGTGGGTGTGGCATATATAGATATTCAGCAGGACAAGGGTTAACAGATGTATGCTCCTTTGAAAACTTTTTTCCCCGCTAACTCCACCAACAATTTACATCTGATAAAGCTGAAGCTTCTTGATTTATAATTTCATATATGTTTTTGAGGTTACAGTCAACCAAATATTAGCAGTAATAGCCCATCAGCCTGGGTGAACACGTCCGTGAAATGAACACTCCCTAAACCCCACTTTATATAGAGAAAACTGGGGTTTACGGGGCTATGCATTATTTTTCTTATTTCTGCTCAATGAGGCGGTTCTAACGAGTGCCCAATGTTACCTTTTTCATCAAAGATTCCTCAGGAATTGTTAAAGCTAGAAGCAATGCAATAATGATGACTTGTATCGTGTAAGACATCACGAAAACACGCCTATATATTTTTTACCCACTTGAATCCCACTCTTATATAGTAAAACTACGGTTTACAGGGGTAAAGCTGAATTTCTTATTTCTGCTCTAAAATATATAGACTGCGGGTTCTCGTTAGAACCGCCTCAATGAGGCGGTTCTAACAAGTACCCACAATCTATATTTTGAGCAAAAATAAGAAAAATATCACAATTTTTCATTTTAAAATTTTCCTTTTTTCGGCGATAAAGTTTACAATGTATTTGTATAGGCGTGTTTTTTCATGGACAATGGGCGTTCCCTGCTTATTTCTTAATCTGTTCTTTCAGTCTTCTTTCTCTCCATATAGGGAAATGCTAAAGTTTTTAACAAAGCTTTCTCAGGAACTACAAAAGCGAGAAACCTCAAACTTGGTATGCATTGTCTTTATGATGATTTGCACTGTGTAAGGGACAATGGGCTTATTTGTTTGTGTGATTGTTTGTTTATTTCTCTCCATATAGGCCATTGTTGAGTTTTTCGTTAAATATGTCTCAGGAAGTACAAAAGTAAGAAGCATCAGACAGTGCAATAATGATGGCGTATATGGTGTAAGAAACAATGGGCTTCCCTGCCTTATTTGTTTATTTGTTCTTCCATTCTCCTTTTCTCCATATAGGCCAATGTTTAATGTTTCTTCAAGTACAAAAGCTAGAACTTGGTTTGCCATACAGAGACAATTGGCTTTCTCGGCTTATGTGTTCATTTGAGGGCCGCAAGGGAGATTAGTTCTGTACTAATTGTGTTACCCTCGTAAAATAAAGTCTTTATTATTTATTATTATTATATAAGAGCGCTGTTGTGCAGTGGTTTAGTTACCCTCGTAAAATAAAGTCTTTATTATTAATCATTATTATATAAGAGCGCTGTGGTGCAGTGGTAAAGTATCGGACTCGGGATCGAGAAGTACCATGTTCGATCCCCACGAGCGGCAAATGTTGTTTCCTTGAGCAAGAGACTTTATCCACATTGCGTAGTACTGGTTTCTACCCAGAAAAAGAGGGCCACATGGAAGAGAAGTACTAGTTTACAAAATGTGTTACCCTATATAGTTTATCAACGACCTTTGAGAGTTCAACCTTCAAGCGTGACAAGACTATTCCAAGTTTTAGGGGAAGCAGCTTTCGGATTTCTTTTTTCACAGGATTTTAGAATTATAAATAAGTTTTTTGATAAAGCCATTAAGCAGAAGTCGTGGCCAAGTGGTAAATATGATGCACTACGATCCTCAGTAAAACTATATCGCCTAATATAAAATCCCAACTGAAGGCGATTTACCTAAAACGAGGACTAGTCCAAAATTAAAAGTGCAGTCACGTCTCACTGCGTTTTGAACGATTATAATAATAATAAAATAAATAAGGTCGAGTAATTTTATTATTATTTATTCTTTCATTATTCTTTCTCTCCATACAGGCTACATGTAATGTTAAATATTTCGTCAAAGATATCTCACGAAATACGAATGGTTGAAGCCTCACGCTTGGTACCAATGCATTAATGATGACTTATATCGGAAATTCATTTAAACAAATAAATAAATAAATAACGTTACAGAAGCACGCTTGTTAATGCGAAAAATTCCCATTTCCATAGTACAGGCCATTCTTCTGCCTGGTGGACGGCCAGTTTTCGTCTGAAATGTCATAGACGATATTGTGTTTTTGTGTTTATCCTGTATGTAGATAAATGATGTATTGGATTCTTGGTGCGGTTCCTTTTTTGTCATAATTCAGTAACCCTGCAAAAATTCTAGAGCAGTCGGTAATCTAATGTTTTTCATTATTCTTCATACCAGCCGACGATTCACATGCAATGTCAAGCCCGTACATACTTGGAAAATGCCGTCTGTTTAACGTGCTTGGCGCAAGAAGGGTTAATTCTAGTGTTACAAAAATCTGCCAAGAAAAATATCACGGCCCAGTTGTTCAAAACTAACGACGTCGTTAGTTAACGTATCGTTAAAATTTTGATCATTAAATATGGCAAATATGCTAAACTTTTTGCTGAAAAAAATGTGAGCAGCTTTTGCGGACGCAAAAGCTGCTCACATTTTTTTCAGCAAAAAAAAAAACAACAAAATTTGGGATATTGTACTCGCTACAACAGTTAACAATTTGACCACTAACAAGCTCGTTAAGCTAACGATGCTTTGAACAACTGACCCCTGTTGTATCGCCGTATGATTAGCAAATATTGGATACCTTGATCAGACGACGCGTTTTGTTGTGTCTGATCCGGGTCTACGCAATTTACTAATGTCCCAAAAGTCTTATGTATGTATGGATTAAAATTTGCATAGACATAGTCATAAATTTATTTCAGATGTTGTAAGACAGTTGGCCCTTGAGCAAACAGATAAATTTTATCACGATGGCGAACATAGCGTAAAAAAGCATTCACATACCATCACAATATATCTATATACATTTTGTAATTTCTCACGTCAAATGTTTGTTTACCTGTTTATGATACAGGTCAGTACGGCAGTGAACAGAAATACAGGCGTATAAAATGCAATTTTCTAATAAACATGGACTTTGTACGTTTTAAACCATAACGAGCACACGCCTATACAAATACATTGTAAATTTTATCGCCAAAAAAGCGAAAATTTTAAGATGAAAAATTGTGATATTTTTTCTTATTTCTGCTCAAAGTATAGATTTTGGGTATTCGTTAGAACCGCCTCATCGAGGCGGTTCTAACGAGTACCCACAATCTATATTTTAGAGCAGAAATAAGAAAAATAAGGTTTACCCCTGTAGACCACAGTTTTAGTCTATAAAAGTGGGGTTCAAAGGGGTCAAAATTATATAGGCGTGTTTTCATGAAGGATATGTATTTTTCAGTATGGATTTTTATTGTATTTAGATTATTATCAGTGTGCGATATTTGGAGGAAATCTAACCATCGGCATTTTCTTGTAAGTTTACGAAACTATTTTAGCATGTAACTTTATTTGAGCATGTTGAAGTAAGCTAAAAGGTCAAGCACGAAGTTGGAGATGGCTTGAACAAGAGGGATTTATTGGATCTCATCACGAAAATGTACCTATTTAATTTTGACCCCTGAAATCCCTTTTTATATAGTAAAACTGGGGTTTACAGGCGTTAATATTATTTTTCTAACTTATTTCTGCTTAAAACATAGATTGTGGGTACACGTTAGAACCGCCTCCATGTTTTTAGCAGAAATATGAACAATATCAGAATTTTTATACACACACTCAAAGACAAACCATAACAACTTGAAAATAAACCGCGACAGAAGAATCGCCTTGTAACAGTCAGTGAAACGAATTCCACTGGAAGTGGGGTGGGATGGGGTGTTTAATCGATTTGCCGCGGCCGCAATCCTCGCCCTTACTTCCGTCGCGATTTAGACAAACAATTTGTGCAGTCCGCATGAAAGGCTCCTAACTCATCTGTGCAACATCTCCGAGAACACAAAAATTAAACAACCACAGAGATGAAACAACGGTGAGGACTCGACAGTAAGAAACCACTGAAATGCTGGAGCAAAAAAAAACAAGAGGGCCATGATGGCCCTGGATCGCTCACCTGATCCATAGGGTATCAAGTGGGCCCCTGTGAGAGCCATTATTGGCCCCGGGCTATAATATGATTAATCTTGGTAGTGGTCTAAAAGGTGAAGCTTCATATCAAATATCAAAGAATGGAGACTTCTGGTTTCAGACAAGATTTTTAAACGTTTTCCTTATGTAAGTCTACGAGTTGTATATAAACCTTGGGGTCCCCTGGGCGGGCCATTTTTGCCTCCAGGGCTATAATTTGAACCATCTTGGTAGAAATCCACAAAACAAAGCTTCATACCAAATATCAAAGACCTTGGCCTTCTGCTTTCAGCCAAGAAGATTTTCAAAGGTTTTCATTGCCTTGACTTCTATTTCCTAGGCCTATAATTTGAACAATTTAGATGAAGCTTCACACCAAATATCAAAGATCTGGGGCCTTGCGGTTTCAGAGTAGAATATTTTTTTTTTAAAGTTCCCTATATAAGTCAATGTAAAAACGAAGGGACTCGGGGCAGGGGCATTTTTGACCCAAGGGCTATGATTTGAACAATCTTGGTAGAAGTCCACTAGATGAAGCTGCACACCAAATTTCAAAGAACTGGGCCATCCGGTTTTGGAGAAAAAGATTTTTAAAGATTTTCCCTGTATAAGCCAATGTAAAACCAAATGGCCTGCAGGTTGGGGCATTTTTCGCCCTAGGCCAATAATTTGAACAATCTTGATAGAGGTCCACTAGATGAAGCTTCACACCATATATCAAAGAACTGGGCCTTGCTGTTTCAGAGAAGATTTTTAAAGATTTTCCTTGTATAAGTCTATGTAAAACCAAAGTCCCCCGGGGCGGGGGCATTTTTGGCCCAAGGGCTATAATTTGAACAATCTTGGTAGAGGTCCACTAGATGAAGCTTCATACCAAATATTAAAGACCTGGGCCTTGTGGTTTCAGAGAAGTAGATTTTTAAATATTTTCCCTACATAAGCCTATGTAAAACCAAAGGGCCCCGGGGCGGGGGCATTTTTGGCCCTGGGGCTATAATTTAAACAATCTTGATAGAGGTCCACTAGATGAAGCTTCACACCAAATATCAAAGAACTGGGCCTTGCGGTTTTAGAAAAGAAGATTTTTAAAGATTTTCCCTATATAGGCCTATGTAAAACCAAAGGCCCCTGGGACGGGGGCATTTTTGGCCCCAGGGCTATAATTTGAACAATCTTGGTAGAGGTCCACTAGATGAAGCTTCATACCAAATATCAAAGACCTGGGCCTTGTGGTTTCAGAGAAGAAGATTTTTAAAGATTTTCCCTATATAAGCCTTTGTAAAACCAAAGGCCCTCGGGGCAGGGACATTTTTGACCCCAGGGCTATAATTTGAACAATCTTGATAGAGGTCCGCTAGATTAAGCTTCACACCAAATATCCAAGACTTGGGCCTTGTGGTTCCAGAGAAGATGATTTTTAAAGATTTTCCCTATATAAGCCTATGTAAAACCAAAGGCCCCCGGGGCAGGGGCATTTTTGGCCTCGGGGCTATAATTTGAACAATCTTGGTAGAGGTCCACTAGATGAAGCTTCATACCAAATATTAAAGACCTGGGCCTTGTGGTTTTAGAGAAGAAGATTTTTAAGGATTTTCCCTATATAAGCCTTTGTAAAACCAAAGGCCCTCGGGGCAGGGGCATTTTTGGCCCCAGGGCTATAATTTTAACACTCTTGATAGAGGTCCACTAGATGAAGCTTCACACCAAATATCAAAGACTTGGGCCTTGTGGTTTCAGAGAAGAAGATTTTTAAAGATTTTCCCTATATAAGCCTATGTAAAACCAAAGGCCCCTGGGGCGGGGGCATTTTTGGCCCCAGGGCTATAATTTGAACAATCTTGGTAGAGGTCCACTAGATGAAGCTTCTTACCAAATATCAAAGACCTGGGCCTTGCAGTTTCAGAGAAGAAGATTTTTAAAATTTTCAGTAAAAAAAATCTATTTTTAGCTCCTGTGACCTAGATGTGCAACAGACCGGAACCATTTGAACAACTTTGAAAGGGGACCACCTAAGGATCGTTCCTGTGAAGTCTGGTCAAAATCCGATCGGTGGTTTAGGAGGAGATGTTGTTTGAAGAAAAAGTTTACACACGCACGGACGCACACACGCACGCACGCACGCACGACGGACGACGGACAAAAAGTGATCCCAAAAGCTCACCTTGTCACTACGTGACAGGTGAGCTAAAAACACACGCACAAAATCAAAACAGTTAGACTCCGGTGTAAATCGCATTACGCCTATTTAAATATATCGACAATTTTACCACCAAAATGAAAATTTCATGATAAAACGTACTGATATTTTTCATAATTCTGCTCAAAACATTGACTGTCGGCACCCGTTAGGACCGAGGCCGGGTCGGTCCTAACGACTTCCTACAATATATGTTTTGAGCAGAAATAAGATAACGTATACCCCCTGTAAACCAGTTTTACCATGTAATTTTGGGTTTAAGGGGATCAAAAGTAGATATGACCATTTTTGTGATGGGGTAATTCTAAGGGTATTTGCTTCAGAGCTGGCTCACATCACGAAAACACGTCTATATAATTTTGACCCCCCTTGAACCCCAGTTTTATATTGTAAAACTGGGCTTTGCAGGGGTAAACCTTATTTTTCTAATTTCTGCTCTAAAATATAGATTGTGGGTACTCGTTAGAACCGGCTTGATATTGTTCTTATTTCTGCTCTAAATTATGGATTGTGGGTACTCGTTAGAACCGCCTCATCGAGGCAGTTCTAAAGAGTACCCACAATCTATAGTTTGAGCATAAAAAAGAAAAATATCACAATTTTTCCTCTTAAAACTTTCATTTTTTCGGCGATAAAGGTTACAATGTATTTGTATAGGCATGTTTTCGTAATGCAATTCGGTATCCGTATTTATGTCATTTTATTCAAAAAGGATACTTACTTTCTTCTTTTTGCATCTACATGTACACGATAACAGTACACGATATACACGATAAAACACGGTAAAGAAACTTATTTTGATTGTTACATGATCAATAAAAGAAAGGCTTACTCATGTAGTGTTGGTTGGTACCTGATGCTCTATCTCTGGTTGGGCCCATAGGAGTCTAACTGTTGGTTTTCTTTTGCTCCAGCATTTCAGTAGTTTCCTGCTGTAGAGTCCTCACCGTGGTTTCATCTCTGTGGTGATTTGATTATTGTGTTCTCGGAGATGTTGCACTGATGAGTTCGGAAGCCAACTGAACAAATTATTTGTCTAAACTGCGACGGAAGTAAAGGCGAGGATTTAGGCCGTGTAAACCGTAGTGAAATTCTTTTCACTGACCGTTCAAAGACGGTTCTTCTGTCGCGGTTTATTTTTGTATGGTTTGTCTTTGAGTGTGTGTATCGCTTACATTTTTTGTTTTGGATAGCCAGGGAAATGGACTGTCCTTTTGGCTTTCCGCTATTGATGTTTCCATTAGTGTCTAGTTATTTCAACCCTTTGGTTTCTCTGATGGGAGGTGTGGGTTATTTGTATCGATTCCTGGTTATTCCATTTACTTTTATTCGTAATGACGTTTTCAGGTAGAAGGATACTTTCTCATTTGTCTTTTGATGAAATGCCTTTCTTACTACAGCATTTTGAATTGTTGAACTTTGCCAAGAAATTGGGAGCTTTTTCAGCTTATCTTCTAGTGTTCTAACTGACTCATAACAAAAAATGAACAGTAACAGTGCTGGAAAGAAGATAAAACTAAAAATTCCTGATTTGTTCAACAATTTCCTCCTGATTTTTTTTTCAATCTGTCGACTAAATTTAGAAAGGAAGATTAACCCTTATCTTGCTGTTCACGACAATCCCTATCTTTGCAAACAGTGTAGATCCAGATCAGATGGCTTCTGAAGAAGCCATCTGATCATGATCTACACTGTTTGATATTCAGTTTATGAATTTGTAACAATAAATTACATCAAGTAATTTGATTGGTTGATAGACAGAAATGGGAGTGGCTTAAATGAATATTCAGCAAGATAAGGGTTAAGATTGGACAACATATTAGGATCCACTGGAAGAGTCTCCTGACCTGTCTGTCACAACGGCCTATACTGTCAGTTTCATATACTTTCAGAAATAAACCAAAGAAATGCAGCGTTATAGGCCAGAACAACGGTACAAGTTTGGTTTTACAACGGAAAATGAAGAGGCGGATAGCCATCGTTTTAAGGCGTGTACTGTGATGTTATGGAACCATTTTATTGAGAGTCCATGGCTCTTGCACCGAAATTTTAGAACCGGGTATACGCCAGATGGCAACTATCCAGATATTTTAGATCTCACCTGCGGGCTAGAAAATGAACGACTCTCAATGTTTAAAGCAAACAGTACAGACGAATTCATGCGGATTTGTCAAGACCTCCTTACCCGACGTCTGCTTTTCCGAACTCAAATAGAGCACGAGCGTGTGAGCAAAATATCCGAAAAAAATACCTACACTGAAAGATGGACGGATGAACTGGCTGTTCTGATAAACACGGACCATCCCGAAATACGCGACGATCTAATGTCAAAACTTGAGCAAGCAAAGACTGACGTAGAAAACGGCAAGAAGTTCTGTCTTCGACTTGATTTTGGACGGGGCCTTAAGAAATGGTTTGGCTCTGTGTGTGAGAAGTCTCGCATTATTGTCTACCAAAAAGCGTATGATACAGACACGATAAAAAACATAAGTGTGTTTGTTCTGAACTGTTCCAAACCAGTATCATTTTTCATGTCGAAGTGTGCCATTGTTTGCTGTTTTCCCTGTTGGCTTTTATCTGGCGGCTGTTGTTACTATATAATCAGAAAGTCAGCGGTTGATGACATTGTTGAAAAGTTTGAATATCGAGTACACTTTGAGGGGAGGGGAGCACGTGAGCAGGAAGACACGCCTTGTTGTGGGTGTGGCAGAATTTATCATTTGCCAGTGCTGAATCTTCAAATACCTTATGAACATCCTGGATTCTTTCTTGATTATTGATATACATGCAAGTATTTACATTGTGAGTACATTTACATTAAAGTTATCTATTGAAATGCAATACTGTTCATACCTAAATGATAACATTTGCTCACGTGACGTAACATGATCATTAAATGATGCCAGAATACACCATGGTTCTCGATCGATATGACTGGAGGACGTCAACGGCGCTACTCCACTGTTACGTTACGAAAACACGCTTGTAAACTTAACCGCACCCCCCCCCCCCTCCCCCCCCCCCCAAAAAAAGATTTTTTTTTAATTAAAAAATTTGGTACTTTTCTTATTTCTGTTCAAAATAAAGAGGGTGGGTACTCGTTAGAACCGCCTCAATAAGGCGGTTCTGGTTTTACGGCCTTTTCAAGATTATTTCATTCATATCGAGCCGATCGTTACTCAGAGATAGGCGATAACCGCAGTACCCGGAGAAACAATCTATATTTTAGAGCAGAAATAAGAAAAATAAGGTTACCCCTGTAAACCCCAGAATTACTGTATAAAAGTGGGGTTCAAGGGGTTCAAATTATATAGGCATGTTTTCGTGATAATAGGAAAATGGCATGGACTTGTTTTCTTCATGAAACCAGATTTTTCGTAACCTAGTGCATGGACATACTTCAGTAAAAATTACATTCATTTCTTAAATGTTTACTTTTCCAGTGTAAAGTCTAATGTAAACCTATAGAAAACAATGAAGTTCATACTTCCATTACGCATCGAGTCGTATGATTTTCAGTGACGTCAGTCTAAACCATGGTTCTCTACGGGCGTTGGTGACGTCTACGCTGTTCCGCTCTTTGTTGAAAAACAGCGTGTAAATGTTTTCAGCTTTAAAAGGTTGCCCTATAAGCATTTTTTCGCCCAGGGATGAGGGGCAAAGAATGTAAATATAAAAAATAAACTTATGTTTTCTGCTTTTCGTGAAAGTATGAACGACAGCAGGTCGCTAGCACAGTTTACATTTACTCCTTCGGGGTTCATTTACTTTGTAAGCGACCCGCTGCGTTCGTACTTTCAAGAACAGCAAAAAATAAAATTCATTTCTAAAACAAATCCTACAATTATATATGGACATATTTTCTTACAGGCCAGATAAGGATATCCGAGATATTCACGGATAAGATTCATTTCTCGCCCTCCTATCGCACGTATGGGTAAGATATAAAAAGAAACATGGCGCGTGTAATACGCACGTCGGGTGCCTCATCGTTAAGCTTGACGCCACTGAACGTGAGTATGCCGTCATCACGATATGGCGGGCGTCGGTTTAAGGAGGCACCCAAGCCATCTGGAAATAAAAAGGTATACAATAATAAGAATCTGCCATGGATGTTCGTGGCAGATAGAAAAATCAGTCCGCATCATGAAAACACGCCTATATAATTTTGGCCCCCTTGAACCACACTTTTTCTAGTAAAACTGGGGTTTACAGGGGTAAACCTTATTTTTCTTATTTCTGCTCTGAGATATAGATTGTGGATACTTGTTAGAACCGCCTTTAACGAGTACCCTCAATCTTTATTTTGAGCAGAAATAAGAAAAATATCTAAATTTTTCAGCTTAAAATTTTCTTTTTTTTTTTCGGCGGTAAAGTTTACAATGTATTTGTATAGGCGTATTTTCGTAATACTTCAGATCAAAAAGCTCGGCATAGCCTCCCCACACACCCATGTAATATTTTGATGGTATTCAATGCTGTGTTCAATGAAGTGCTCATATATTTGCATAAATGTATTAACTGTATTTATATAATACATATAACATAATACATATAATATAATACGTATAATACATGTAACATAATGAACAAATAATTCAACGGAGTTTGTTTTACGATATCTCAAATATTTCATCCCTGAAGTTTTAGGTTGACTTTGAATTTGGTCAAACACATTGGCCATTAATTCCATTCAGTACCAGAAATCCCTAAAGGGGTACCTTGGCAAACAGTGCAGGCCCAGATCAGACGCCGCAGAATGCGGAATCTGATCAGGGTCTACACTGTTTGCAAAATGTTAAGCCATTTCCCGAATAAAATTTGAAGAAAACACAACATGACACCCCTTAATTTTAAAATGGACTCTTGCCACATATAAGGTGGAAGTTTCCATTTAGTACAAAAAGGGTTAATAGTTTAGATCCTCATATGACGGTTCATTTTGTATCGGTATACAGGGCTGAAGGACTTATCATCTCCTTTATTCATTTTATAGATGTATGGAATTGTCTATAACAATTGTCTAATTGAGAGGTTGCTGATGACACAAAAACCTGTCTGTTGTCTCCAATATGGCGGATCAAGGGAGAATAATCTTACAAAAATACTGTGCCTGCAACCCTGCAACCTCTCAATTGTCTACTACAGTCCTCACACAAGTGTAGCAGTTTCTGGCGAAATAAGATGCACTATGTATAAGCCTGCCCAGGAAAAGTGTAGTTCGGTAAAATGGCTGTCTCGAGATGAACTAAATAGTGTTGACTGAGCTGTTAAACTCCAAACAAAACCGTATAGAGTCCCGATTACCACTTGCTCCTTCCTTAGTCCGTGGTATTTTGACTGCGCGAATAGTCATGATGCCGATTTTACATAACCTCATTAAGAAAACACGCGTATACAAATGAATGGTAAACTTTACCGCTGAAAAAACGAACATTTTAAGATGAAAAAGTGTGATATTTATTCTTATTTCTGCTCAAATAAGAAAAATAAGGTTTACCCCTGTAAACCCCAGTTTTACTATATAAACGTGGAGTTCGAGGGGGTCAGAAGTATAGGCGTGTTTTCGTCATGTGAATCAGCTCAAATGGAAACTAAACTTTTAAAGTTTATAATAAACTTTAATATATACCTGGTGTTACTCTTCAAAGAAAACTTTTGTCACGTGAGCAATCGAATGCATCCCTTTAACAATAAAAAAAAACACACACAAAAAAAAAAAACAGAATTCTAGCACTGCTTTCCAATCTATTCGCTAAATATCTGGAATCTTGTTCCCGCGTTCTCCATAACGATTCAGAGGCTCCGACATAACATGTTCCCGCTGGTTTTTCATGTTCCAGTAGGAACCCAACCATATATTCACAAGAGTTGTGAGTTCGAAGTTGTGAGGTTGATAAAACCGGCTTTCTTCCTTTTTATAACACGTTCGGAAGACATAGAACCAATTCCTTAATCTTAAATAGTATCATTTGCTCCGTATATTTCGCTATATGCCGGTGGCTGATTTGGATGTTTTCCTGGGGTTTCACTTGTGTCTTCACAGACACTTTCCTCAATCACTCTCCGTAGATGTGATGAGCAGCCATTTTGAAAACTGTCCAGTAAAATAAACTGTATTGTCCGATTCTGTTGCCCTGAAGTCTGGGTAACATCAGGTGAGCTTGAAAGACGCTTTTGTCTTTTAATCTTCATACACCTCGCACAGCTTTGACTTATGGCGAAGATGTAGACGCAAGAGGCTCCGATGGCAGCAACACTTCCGGCAAAGGTGGTATCACGTGACCACGGGCTAGACGTATTCAAGTTGTCACTTACAGACATGACCTTTAGAACGGCAATCAATGAAGAAATGCCTGAAATGCAAAATTAGTCATAATTTTAACATTTAGCACGTTTTGAAATAAAGACTAATTGTTTAATTTGGACAATTCTGTAGATAGGGTTTTGTCGAGATCATTAACAGAACGCAAACAGTATAGATCTTAATTGCGGTTGATGAAGAATTAAGAAAGCACTTAGGCCGCTGATGAGGTCCTGGTGAGACAACACGGCATGTAATTGTAATATGTTGTTCCTTGATTATGAAACTTGATACTTTTTTTCGCAAGACCGTAGACACCACGCCCAACCGAAACGCCGATAAAAGCGGTAGAAACTTTGGATATGCTGTCTCTTAAGACTGATTCGCTGACATTTCGATGTAAAATAAGGGTGGGTAGTTAATTTAATTTATTTCTTATATGCATAAGGACCTGACCCTCAATGTCCACAATGTACCCAGATAGTGAAATACAAGTCAGCTCTATATTGTCAAAGGGAACCACCAACTCATAAGTCTACTAAACCCTTGAGCCCATTTGATTCAAACGTCACAGTAATGGTGCCTAGGCGGCTGATACCCAAAGAAGCTAAAATGGTTCCACACAGGTGAACAAGATGACCGCCAGAACTAAAAAAAATCTTTAAATGACTTCTCCTATACCCCTGGGCCAGTTTAATTCAAACTTCGTAGGAAAGTTGCTTAGGTGACCCTCTGTTCAAAGTAGCTAATAGCTAAAACAGTTCTGCTCTCATGGGCAAAATGGTTGCCAGAGCTACTAATAGAATAACGTCAACAATTTGCTCCTTTCAAATATGTTCTATAAAAGGGTTGTCCTTTGGAAGCAAGGAATACACCACAGAACTGAAAATATGGAGTGTACATGTTTTCTTGGCCAGACTAGCTAGTTTCGGCCATTTAGGCCTCATCAGTGACCCTCAAGTATTGTTGCCAAGATGACCATCTATGGAAGTGCAACAGATTTGCTTTACGGAATAAGATGGCTGTCAGTTATCCATATGACTTTCAGAAGCTATGTGACATCTTGAAATCAGATGAGCGATTCAGGGCCATCTTGGCCGTCTTGTTCTGCAGATCCTCTCATGGTGTTTTCACAATCGTGTAAAGTTGACTGAAAATATTTCAAAAGGTTAAAGTACTACCATGAACGTTAGATGTCTGATCTTATTTTTCGGAAAAGGTAAATTGACTCTTAGACGTTTCGCATTAAATGTCCAAATAGAAAGAAGCCTCCGTGGTGCAGTGGTTACGCTACTTGCCTTGTAAACCAGGGGTCGCAGGATCGATCCCGGGCTTCTCCAGACTTTCGGATGAGTCTTGAAACCGAGGTCCCGTCTCCGTATGACCTTAGCTGTTGGTGGGACGTAAAACTCAAACACTCACTCATGTCCAAATAGAAGTGAAGGCAATGATCAGGAATCGATACAATAACCTCACACCACCTATCCAATACACCAAAGGGAAAGAAACACCAACATAAAACAAATTCGCCAAATTGAAAACGTCACAAGCGGAAAGCTTTCACTTTCCCTCAAAATGACCAAACGGCTATCCAAAATGAAAAGCTACAATAATAAACCACAACAAAGACCCGCCTTGCAACATCTAGTTCAGAAAAAGTTTTTTAACATTTATCCCCTATATTAATTGTTCTGTAACACACTGACCTGATAAAGATAATATGCTACTGGTATCTCAGGAAAAGTGAGCTTTTTCAGGTCAACGTGGCATTGGATTTTATTAATCAAACCGGACTACTGGAAAAAAATGGCAAAAATGTTATAATTGCTGGAAACATTTGAAAAAATACTTTTAAAAAATCGTAGGAAAAATTACGGTCAGCTGATACTGAATATATCGACCGATTATTGCGCGCCGGAGTGTTGAGGACAATCGATAACTGATCGTAAATGGCAAATTTTGTTTGTCTGTTTGTTTGAATTGAGGTTCAATGTCCCCGTCAATACTTTATTATGTCATTTTGGAGACACTGCTTACAATTTTGCGGGACTTTTACCCGACATTGAGATGAAATGACATCTCAAGCCCTGTTGCCCAATGAAACAAATAGTGTTTATAATCATGGATGGGCCGACTCGCACCGCTTTGCCTGGGCAGGTTTAGATTCTCCAAACGGTTTACCAGTACTAGTGTGCGGATCGGTTTCAGCTCTGCGTAGGAGCATCATGCAACCCATCTATTTCTTCAAGCCCCGATGGGCGGGGGCCGCAAATTGCAAATTTAAGAGTTTACAAGGGGATAAACTGAAAATTCGTGTCATTTGATATCAAATGTATCAGGTTCGGCGTCGAGAACGCGTGTAGAATCGTTCTGCAAGCCTCGCAATTCTACAAGCGTTCTCGAAACCTTGCCTGATTAACTTGATATCAAAAGACACGAACCTGACAATCTCTATTTACTTGGTTGGGAGTGGGGGGGGGGCTGAAAGCGACGATGTGTGTGTTTGGGTGTGGGGAATAGTTTTTGTCTTGCAATTTTGCTAGGATTTTGAAATTCACAGAAAAAATACTTAACTTACTGGAAGTAAGCACAGCTATGCCACCGGCTATAAATATCCATTGGACTGATGACCAGTCTCTGCTCCAGAAGCCTAGTACAGAGAAGACTAGACTTAGCAGTGCCAGCGCCACCGCAGCTGTCAACTCGATCTTTATAGCGAACCAGTGCTCGTCTCTAAGAGCTGTAAGATAAATATAATCAATCAACCCTCATAAATATAATCAATCAACCCTCTTTATATATACAGATATTCCAAATAGCGACAAAACTTGCCACTCAGTATCATTGCGATAACACATCCTTGCGACAAAGTGCATTTTTCACATCTCCAAAGTGGCTACTTTTCTGATGAAAATTCTGATATTCTTATTTATACTGCAAACATAGGTTCTGTGCGCTCGTTAGAACCGCCTCCTATGTCTTGGAACAGAAATAAGAAAAATATTCTCAGCCCCCGTCCATCTGGGCTTTAAGAAATAGATGGGCTGCATGATGCTTCCATGCAGAGTTGAAACCGACCCGCACACGAGATCTGGTAAACCGCTTAGAGGATCTTAGCCTGCCCAGGCAAAGCGGTGCGAGTCGGCCCGTCCATGCTTATAAACACTATTGGTTTCATTGGACGGGAGGACTTCAGATGTCATTTCATCTCAATAACGGGTAAAAGTCCCCCAAAATTGGAAGCAACGTCTCCAAAATGACCTTTACAGTGTTGACGGGGACGTTAAACCTCAAATCAAACAAAAACAAATTCGAAATAGCGACAAAACTTTGTATAACGACAAATTCACTGGAACGAATCCTCAGCTAAAGATGAGATTATTTATGTAGATATTCAAGAATAGTGTAATTATTTAATACTGCCAGAAACAAATGTTGTGGATATTTGTTAGAATCGCCGCAAATATCCGCAACATTATAGTTTATCAACGACCTTTGAGAGTTCAACGTTCAAGCGAGATAAGACTATTCCATGTTTTAGGGGAAGCAGGTTTCGGATTTCTTTTTTCACAGGATTTTAAAATTATAAAATAAGTTTTTTGATAATGTCATTATGATGAATTCGTGGCCAGGTGGTTAATATGATGCAGTACGATCCTCAGTAAAACTATATCGCCCATTATAAAATCCCAACTGAAAGCGATTTACCTAAAACGCGGACTAGTCCAAAATTAAAAGTTCATTCACGTCTCACTGCGTTTTGAAAGACTATAGTTCTTGCGGTAATTAAGGGAAACAGGCCTTTATTATCTATTGTACTACCCTTACTTAGATTCTCTATAGCGGCAAAGTCGCTGTAGCGGCATACAGGCCTACTGTCGTTAAATCGAGGGACCTTTGTGCACAGTATGTACAGTTAACTCTCGTTATTCCAAACACTCATATCTAACACTATTGGTAAAGTCGAACAAAATTGTGGGCATCGTTGTTTCAGTTTATGTATATGTTCTTTTGATGTCAACTCCTTCATCTCAAATAATGTTACCTCAAACCAAACGTTCTAATCCCCTGAAGTTTGGGATAACGTGAGTCGACATCCTACGCGAGACGAGGCAAAATCTCACATCGAAATCTCAACCCGATGATCAACGGATCTTGTTTTTCTCGATTAAGTTGTCATGTATCTTTTGGTGCGAAAAAGGGAGAGGGGTGTTTGATTATTATACCCGCTTTTTCTGTAGCACGAGCGGGGACTGTTAATCACAGCAGACCGCTATCGGTTCATGCCTCACTCGGATGACATTAAAGACGCCAAGTTCCGCAACAGAAGGTCAGGTGTTTTTCTGCGTGCATTCCAGTGTTCGCCCATCTTTGATTAAATATCAGCTCGATGTAAGTGAAATAATCTTGAAAGGGCATAAAACCAGAACGAAATAATCTGTACCGGGTAGCATAGTGTTGAAAAGGTTAAGGACGGTGTGTCCTGTAATAATATTTTGACAAACCGAACAATGTTACGCTGATGTTTGTCTCCAGGGTAGGCATGGTACAAATAATATAAGGCAGATGTCTGTCACATGTATTGTCAATAATGGGAATTTGAAGGTCGGCCCGAGAAAGTTAAAAGGTCCTAAATAGACTTTCCCATATGGCGAGCCGAAGTTCGCCTTCGGCTTGCCATATGGAAAAGCCGATTTACCTTTTAACCCTTCAACTGCCAATCACGACATCCCAGCAGGCACTCAGCGTTAAACTTACGTTGACTCAACGTTGAACTTACGTTGAAACAACGTTGAGAACATTGGGTTGAGTCAACGTCAAGTTTTGTGCCTGCAGGGATATTTGCAGACGTCAGTTTCAAATGTTGCATTTTATGCATAAAATATGGACTTTATGACATTCATCCCTGCAAATGATGCCAACGTTCAGAATGTGTGACGTTTGAATCCGATGCAACGTTGAAACAAAGAAAACATGGACATGACCATTGAATTGGAAGTACGATTTGCTTTCTTTAATCTCACATTTTAGTTGTTTGTTTGTTTGTATTGGAGTTTAACGGCCCATTCAACACAATTAAGGTCATTTTTGAGCCGGTCAGTTTACCTATCCACACTTTTCCTGGACAGGCTTATACGTAAGCGGTTAAACAGTACAGTGCACATTCTTTCGCCAGAAACTGACGACTGCCCTTCTTGAATCAGCGGAAGGGAGAGAATGACCGTAGAAAAGATTTCATGATTAATCTCCACGAAATAATGTTGCCGACCCCGGCAGGTATCGAACCCGCGTCCTCCTGATCACCAGTCAGATGCGCATACGATTGAGCTACCGCAGCCAGCACATTATAGTTGTATGTTGTTTCTTCTACTTTTTTGTGCAAAACTGCCGACATCGTTTCAAAATGGGGCCCTCTAGTTTTTCTTCCAGCCAGCTTCTGGAACACTACGCTGATTGAACCGTTAACATGAGCTGTAAACAGTCAATTGTACCGAAATTAAGATCAAGATCCAAACTGTCCTAAAAGTCTATGGAAGTGCATGTAATATACAGATTATTCATTTCTTCTATTTAAGATATGGAATATAAACCTCGGGAGGTAAAACAACCCGTTAAAGAAACCCGTGCTTTGCACTCGTTTCTTTATCGGAGTGTTTTACCTCCCTCGGTTTTTGTTTGTTTGATTTGAGGTTCAACGTCCCCGTCAACACAGTAAAGGTCATTTTGGAGACGTTGCTTCCAATTTTGTGGGACTTTTTTGTCCGGGTCGGTTTCGGCTCTGCATGGAAGCATCATGCAGCCCATATATTTCTTCAAGCCCCGATGGCGGGGGCTAAAACCTCCCTCGGTTTATAAATTACATATTTCAAGTAAGAAAATGAATAAACCCTATTTCTGAACAAGTGCCGGTCGTAGTTGAAGATATATGGAGCTTTTGGGCGTTTCCCTCAAAATTTGCTGTCAAAATCGAAAGTTATGCAAGAGCAACGATTTTATTGCATTAACATATTCGGGATCCGGCAAATGTTAATGCATGAAAAACCATGGCAAACAGCTTCCTCGGGACCCAACAAATGTTATTACAATTAAATAACCATAGATGTCCGTTATTCTTGCATAATTGCACGACCCGCAGAAAAAGCGACCGACTGAAGTCGGTTGATTTCCTAAGAGTGCCCTAAAATCACCGTGTCATTCTGTCAGTCTGTCTGTCCGTCCGTAACCCGTTAGTGAAAATTGGTGATAGTGACTTAACCGATTGGAATATTTAAATAATATTTGGCATACTGATAGATATCAATGAGATCTAACCAATGAACTTTCCAAATATTACATTCCATTTAGTATAGCCTCGCCGAGGCGAAAAATGTGAAAATTTTCGAACTGCTTCTCCTCGGAAACCGTTGGGCCGATTGAAGTCAAATACCATATGGAGCCTCTATGGGATGGGTAAAACCAAAATTTGCTCATGGGGTCCAGGTCACATGACCAAAATGACCACCAAGCCATGTATGGTAAAAACCCTTCAAAAATAGTCTTCTCCAGAACCACTGGACAGATTTCCACGAAACTTGATAAATAGCAGCTTGGACGTAGGCCCATCATAAGTGCTAAAATAGTGACCCTGGGTTGACTTTGACATTCTTTGTGCCTAGGTCAAACTTTGACACATATGCTTTTGTATTGGAAAAGTAAGAATGCATTTTATCCTGCAAACGATTCAGAATACAGTACTAAAGTATGAGATATATTTTGCTCCTTACGATAAGGCGCATTTATTGGGGAACCGTTTTAGGTCCAGGTCCCATGACCAAAATGGCCGCCATACCCATATATGGTAACACTCATAAAGCTAAATGTATCCGGCGGGTCGTGCACTTCAGCTGAAGCACTGGTTTACAATTCCAATGGTAAATTGTGACGAAAACACCTTAAAACTCCAAATGCGTCCGTAAAACCAACCCGGCGGCTAGTACCGTATACATGGTTAACAATGACGTCAGTTCCGCAATGGTGTTATGACTTTAAAAATGCTACGTTCAGAGCGATATTGTTACGTCGCTCAACGTAATGCGAGCAAAGCAAGGCCCATCTTGTGATGTCAAAATGATGAAACTCGTGTTCAAACAGCACGCGAATTTGATGATATAGGTTTTGTTGTGTTTGAAAAGGGCGTCTGGCCCATTCAAAATAGCTTCAAACGGCTATGTTCATAGGATTTTATGCAAGAATATTTTCTTCTTATTATTTTATATGTATATAATAAGTCTTGCCATTTTGTTGTTTGTTTGATTTGATGTTTAACGTCCCCGTCAACACTGTATAGATAATTTTGGAGACGTTGCTTCCAATTTTGTGAGACTTTTACCCGACACTGAGACGAAATGACATCTCAATCGCTGTCGCCCAATGAAACCAATAGGGTTTATAAGCATGGGCGGTCCGACTCGCACCGCTTTGCCTGGGTAGGCTTAGATCCTCTAAGCGGTTTACCAGTACTCGTGTGCGGTCGGTTTCACCTCTGCGTGGAAGCATCGTGCAGCCCATCTATTTCTTGAAGCCCCGATGGGCGGCGGCCGAAGTCTTGACATAATCTAAGACTTCACATGAAATAAAACCTTAAGTTTTGTGAGAAATAATTATGAACATAAACATTGCATTTTCTGTAATCATTTCTGTGGCGCTTTAAGATTAAATACACATTTCTGACAGAACATTAAACTTTGGAGCCATGGCTCTTTGTACATTGAAAATAGTCATCTCAGTCATGTATTCTTGCCAACTTTATTAAGGGATGATTAGGTTTTGGAGACCTTACCTTTATTTTAAAGGGCACAGGCCCCCAAAAAAACTGAAAATGAGAATTGTAATTTTTGGAACCATGGCTTTTTGAACATTGAAAATAATCATCTCAGTCATATATTCCTGTCAACTCTATTAAGGGTAAGAGTAATGCGTCTTTAATTTGAATTCCTTTTTGACTGTAATATGGCACTTGCTGGATGTAATTGTAGTGGCGGGGCATCATGCACAGCTTGCAGCTTTTATGGACCTTTGACCTTGGGGTCGAGGTCACACCAAAAGTAGCCCGATGTATTCTATATTCCATGGGCCATCCAATAACCAAAGTTTCAGAAGTGTAGCTCCAATAGTTTAGAAGATTTGAGTTTTACGTCTCACCAACAGCTAAGGTTATACGGCGACGGGACCTCGGTTTACAGACTCAGCCCAAAGTCTGGAGAAGCCGGGATCGATCCTGCGATCCCTGGTTTTCAAGGCTTACTATAGGAACATATATACGAGTATAGATACAAACAGTGTAGATCCAGAGTGGCCCCCGCCCATCGGGACTTGAAGAAAAAGATGGGCTGCATGATGCTTCCGACAGAACATGAGTACTGGTAAATCTCTTAGAAGGTCTAAGCCAACCCAGGCAAAGTGGTGCGAGTCGGACTGTCCATGCATATAAACGCGAGATGTCATTTCATCTCAATGCCGGGTAAAAGTCCAACAAAATTGAAAGCAGCGTCTCCAAAATGACCTAGATAATGTTGACGGGGACGTAAAATATCAGTTCAAACAAAACAGGGATGAATCATGTGACCAAATTCAAAGATGGAAGAGGCCACTACAAAAACTCATCCACTACGAGTATACGCTTATACATATACACTAAATTTTACCGCCGTAAAAATGCCAAGCCCAGTCGCCCGATGAAACCAATAGGGTTTATAAGCATGGACGGTCCGGTCCGACTCGCACCGCTTTGCCTGGGCAGGCTTAATGCTCTAAGCGGATTACCGGTACTCATGCGCGGTCGGATTCAGGTCTGCGTGGAAGCATAATGCAGCCCATTTATTTCTTCAAGCCCCGATGGGCGCGCCGGGCCAACGACTTGTGTTGACTCTCACGTTAATTCCAGTGCGGCACGCTTTTAAAAACTATGAAACCAAGCCGGTTTGTAATTGACGTCATGACGTTGCATTGACGTGGATGTGACGTTGCATAAGCGTTATGACGTTGCACTGACGTTGATGTGACGTCGCAATTACGTCATGTGCCTGCTGGGGTTGGTTCGGGATGGCTTATATACTACTGTGCAATTGTAATTTTAAAGTAACTTCACCGATAATGCGTTTTACGATACATGTATATAGTGTCGTGTAAGTCAACTTTGGCTGGATATCAATATATCAATTTTAAATGTGCAATTTTAGATGTATATATTGATATATGACACTTTAACAAACAAATTACTACATTTGAAGTTTTTAAAACATGAAAACTTGCTTAATGTTTTAATTAAAATTTTTGGAGCCTGGTCATTCTCGGATCAGCGGGTAACGCCTTTTATGGCCAGTAAATTCACAATTTTACGATAACATTTTGAAATGTAGGTCACATCAACCTACATACATACTAATACAGGCGAAAATGACATACCAGATTGAATTCCGGATTTAGATATGAAAAAGACACCCGCTAGCATCGGCTAGGAGAAACAGATTGACTTGCATGGTGCTTCCGCGCAGAGCTGAAACCGACCGCACATGATTACCGGTAAACCGCTTAAAAGGCAAAGTTGTGCGAGTCGGACCGCCCATGCCAAAAATTATATTGGCTTCATTAGGTGGTAGTCCTTATGATGTATGTAGTTTCATCTTGGTGTCGGGTAAAAGTCCCACAGCATTGGATGTAACGTCTCCAAAATGACCTGTAAAGTGTTGGTGGGGACGTTCAACCCACAAACAAATAAACTAACAGACACCCACTAGTACCTGGACAAAGGTATACTAAAATATGTAGACAGGGGATGAGATTTTAAGTTATCTTATCTCTATACAGTCGGCCGGCCCCCGCCCATCGGGTCTTGAAGAAACAGATTGGGCTGCATGGTGCGTCCACGCAGAGCTGAAAACTACCGCACATGAGTACTGATAAACCGCCCAAAATTACTAAGCATAGAAGCTCTTCAGTGCTTAAGTCCACTTGAGATCCAGATAACGGTATATTTATAGAAAAAGGCCGCGCTATTTTTATGGATGTGGAGTCAGAATGTTGCATAAGACGATTCTCTATAGAGTCTGGACTGGAATCATAGGTTGGGCAAGGCAAACAGTGTAGACCAAGATCAGACACCACAGAACGCGGTGTCTGATCAGGGTCTACACTTTTTGCATACAGTACACGGAATTAAGGGTTAAACGAAACAGTCTAAGTCATTGTGGACCAGTTTTCCAGTTACACTAGAGACAACTGACCCACCAGTTCTAACAGTACTTTGGTTGACCCGAGCATAGCTTAAAAATGTCAGTTTTCTTAAAGAAAAAATGGCGATTACTTTTATTGCTGCCATAAGCACGGATTGTGGGTTCTGGATTTACTGGTTTATTTGGGTATTCCACAACTGATTCAAATTAATTTCTTCAAATTTGAACGAAATGCCCAGTGTTCAGGTTTAATACTTTAGTCTGTATTGTTCGTTTGAAATGATGTTTAAAGTCCCAGTCAACACTAATTAGATCATTTTGGAGACGTTACTTCCAATTTTGTGGGACTTTTACCCAACATTGAGATGAAATGATATGTCAAACCCTGCCGCCCATTAAAAACCAATATGGTTTATGTGTTGTCGGCTTCAGCTCTGTGTGGTTGTCGATGGTATAGATCGGATATAAAGATGAAATCACTCATAACAGTGATTGACATCTGAACGCAGGGATGCGAAAAGATATTAATAATTGAGCCGCGTCGTGAGAAATACCTGTTTTATTGCATTGCGAACAACAAAGGTAGCCTGATTAGCACCTTTATTTTGATTGCTTGGATAATACGAGCCCCGCCAAGCGAATTTGTGCCTTCGAGCATTCCGTCATGACAAATTTTAACTGCGCATGACCAGCCATTCAGAGGGGCCAGGGATATGGCTTTCTGTCTGAAGGTTCCTCTTGATTCACTGCTTGTATGAGCGAGCAGCGAAGGTTCTGGCGAGACTGCGCGGATGCGCAGGATCGCCTGAACCTTCGCTGCTCGCATAGGCGATAAGTACCAAAATCGCTTGACGGAGCCCAAACAATACCTCTGGTATCTACAGTAGAAATTCGATGGCTCGAACACCGATGGTTCGTATACCATGGCTGAGTCGAACCCGTTTTAGAGTCCGTAGGGAATTCCTTTACATAAGAAGTAGTGCGGAATAATTAAGGAGGTTTTCGACTCATATTGCAAATTATGCTGTGTGTACTCATTAGAATCGCCTCGATGAGGCGATTCTAATGTGTACACACAGCGTACATTTTTATTATAGAACACAGCATACATTTTTATTATAGAACACTGAAAAGATGTCCCCAAATTAACCCCGTTATGCCTCCTGGCAGTAAACCTCAGTGGCTCGAACTACCCCTATATCGAACAGATTTTTGTGGTCCCAAAGGAGTTCGAACCATTGAATCCAAAATTTCAAGACTCTAGCTAGTCGACGTAACTAAACAGGTCACTCTCTGTCTGGCGTGGTCGCAGCGACGGGGCTTATAACAAGCAATATTTGTAAAAAAAGAAAAAAAAAGTCAGTCGAACAAGTATCCGCTATCGCTATATATAAGCCGAAAAATAAGTATGTGTGCTTGTCAAAGACAATAACATGAAGTAGGTCAAAGGTCACAATCAAAGCATTGGCACCGACAGAAAAGTCTTGTCACAAGCAATGCACAAACCGAATACAGTCAAATTCCGCTATTAAAGACCACCTAAATTTACGACTAAATCTGCTTTTGAAAGCTGCTTATCAGAATTGTTACTGGTGACACTTCAAATGACATTCACACCACTATGGGAAGTTAGTCCCTAGCTCTAATCGAGGTAAACCTAGTTACAGTCATCAGCACCTTCAGCTATCGAAATAATCGAATCGGAAAGGGCATTCGAATCTCTAATGGTTCGGGGGGAAGAACGATTCTTTATAAATGTCAGTTCTTGCAGTAGCTGGGGGGGGGGGGGCAAGGTCATCTATTGGAATGCTGGCAACACCCTTTAGACTTTTGTATGAGGTTTCAGATAGTTTTTCTTTGTTTTCTACATCGAGTGTCTCTTTTTCTTTGTGTTTTCGAGAGACTCCGGATACGAGGCCACCTTTGGGACAGTTCAAAAGTGGTCTTTAAGACCAGTTTTGAACAGTCCCAAAGGTGGTCTTAACATAGGAATTTTAATGTATAAGAGCTGAATGGCAACTGATTCAAAAGTTATGACCTACGTTAAAACATTTGAAAAAAAATGCAGGTAAAATACACGGTCAAGGTTACGTGGTAACTGGGTCAAAAAGTACGGTGAATCTTAATAGGTTTTGTTACAGACAGACGAAAAGCAGACAGACACGAGCATTCGATTCAGTGGTTATACTTTTTAAAGGTGCATTATTGAGCTACCGGGTCTCAAAAAAATTTCTGGTTTTTATCTTCAATGCATACTCCTTTGTCATGTGTACACTTTTGGAGCCAAATACAGCTTCAGAACTTTGTGAAAATGGTCGTTTTCATTCGTGTTTACCCTTCGCTCTGAACATGTGTTCGGAATTTCTGTTCTAAAAATAAATCTGTTACTTTACACATACATGGCGACAGTATCGTCTCTGAGTGTCGTTACTTATGGCATGGTATTCAGCGTCATATTTCTTCCGATTCAGGCATGGCCTAAGCAAACAAGGCCAAAAATGAACGTCGCATAGCGTCATATATGGGGATTCTATTTTTGTCACGAACTAATAATAGATCTAACTAGTGTGCGAAGTAGAAGTAAAACAAAGATCAGGAATTGATACAATTAACTTACTCCATCCATAAAAGACACCAAAGGGAAAGAAATACAAACATTAAGCGACCAGACCATAATGGAAACCTAAACAAAGGAAGGCCATATGGACAGTTACTTTCCCACAAAATGGCCATATGGCCATCCAAAATTAAAAGACACAAGTGATACACACAGTAAGTAACAAACAACAACATAAATAAATCGCCACAGAAGAGCCGCCTTGGAACGGTCAGTGGAAGATTTCCACTGGGGGGCTTAAATCGATTTTACGTGGCCACAATCCTCGCCCTTACTTCCGTCGCGATTTAGACAAATAATTTGTTCAGTCCGCATGAAGGCCTCCTAACTCATCAGTGCAACATCTCCGTGAACACAGAAATCAAAGAACCACAGAGGTGAGACAACGGTGAGGACTCGACAGCAAGAAACCACTGAAATGCTGGAGCAAAAGAAAACCAACAGTTAGACTCCGATGAGCCCTAAAACCTAGTTAGGGAATCCCTCTCAAACTCGTTTACCTGTCATCATAATTGTTCGCATTTTTGCATAAAATGCATTCATTTGTATTGTTTTAAAGACAAATACCGGCTATATGTATTTTATTTTTGGAAGCATTTTTTCCAGATAGCTCAATAATGCACCTTTAATGGCTTCTGAAGTTTGTGAATTGAACGAATACGTTACTCGTATTTTTAATGTAAAAATTAAAAACACTAAACGATTTTCTGATTAGTATTTTAGTAGGTGCCAATCACTCCATGCTCACCCGAGAAGGCGCACACTATTTATTTATTTATTTATTTATTTATTAGTTCGTTCATATCATTATCACGTGACTATAATTTGTTGATGTCATTTTGTAGGGGAAGGGTCGTAACTAATGTTGAGAGAACTTGTGACCCAACCCCATTGCACACATATATATGTAATAGTTGCAATAAAATATGTTTATACTGAATACGTTACACGTATCAAGCAATTTGATTGGTTGATAGACAGAAATGGGTTTGACTAAACTGATTTATTTAGAATAGAATAGAGCTAGAAACATTTTGAATGAATATGTTACTGATTCTGCATCACGATATCAAGTCCGTGAAAAGTATAAACATATTTTATTGCAACATGATAAGCAATGCATGGGGTTGGGTCACAAGTTCTCACAACATTAGTTACGGCCCTCCCGCAAGTCCGTGAAAAGAAGACCCCCGTCTAAACTCTAATTTATATAGAGAAAAGTGGGGTTTAAGGGGATACACATTGTCTGCTTTTTGCTCAAAAACATAGATTGTGGGTACTCGTTCTAACGAGCATCCACAATCTATGTTGCAAACAGAAATAAGAAAGATGTTATCATTTTTTTACCTAATAATTTTCATTTCTGACACCATGTTGGACACCGACACCGTTATTTCAAAAGGACATGTTTCCTAATGGATACTGCATTCTCCCGCAGACACACACCGATGACTCAACGTTGAATCAACGTTGGTTCATAGTGCCTGCTTGGCTATCACTGTAAATAAACCTACCGGAATCCCCTCGGCCATCAGAATGTACCTCATATATCAGTTCCCTTGTCGATACAACACAATCTCCTCCGCCAGAAGGGCATGCCCTGGTGTACCATGGTCCCTCGCTAATGTGGACCCCACTTCGTTCAACCACGAACCATGCAGGGCTGAAAACGCCAATAGTCAAAGTGCAAAAAGCTACTGCTGTGACAATCATCGTGGCAACAGAAAATCTGTATAGAGCTCCTTCGTTTATTCCCATTTTAGCAATTGCAGTTTCTATTGTCCTTATTTAATACTTGATTTTCATTGGTTTCTTGCATTTATGCGCTTTGGTTTCTACAAATTACTTAAGTAATTACAAATTACAAGTATTTTCTTGCAATTTGCATTGTATAAAGTCCACTTTCTACATTATTTGTGTACCATGAAATTGTTTGCACAATATTTCGTTCCTGGTCGTCCGAGCTGTCCTTTGCGAACAAATGGATTGTTCTAATGCCACCGCCTTCTTTCTATTGTTGCTTTATCCAATTTTATTTTGTTTTATTTCCTTCTTGTTGTTCTTAAATTAAATTAATGTTACTATATATTAAAACGACTATACGTGCTTCGAAAAAATCCAGGGTATCTCATATCTTTTTTTTTTTTGCTTAACACCATTCAAGTAATAATGCCTAAAGAGGTCAACGTTCACATTAAGTAGAGCATATAAAGTCCAAGTGATTGAACACTTTGGTCTATCAATCAGCTGTATCTTAGTATGTCACAGTATCCTCTTAATTTATATTACCGTGAGTGGCGCATAAGAAAAGGTACCAGGTAGTATATGAGAGCAGCGCAGACTCAGATCAGCCTACGCGAACGCCAGGCTGATCTGAATCTTCGCTAGTCACTTGAACGATATATGGCTTCTGACGCATCCACAGTAAACAAGCGCATTTTACTCCATGAGCGCACAGACTCATTTGAAACTTCGCTAGCCATACGTGTCGAGTTGTACCTTTTTTGAGTGCGCGGGCTCATTCAAGGACACAGTTTGACGGTTTACCTGTATTCTCATTTCAAACACTGGACCCTGCAGCTATTACGATACATTTTCAGTTATGAATAGATTAGCACGTGCAAATATGAGTGCGAACAGCGAAGGCTCGGATAAAAGCTCATTTTGCTTTACATTTCCGTACAATAATCGACAATGTAAAACACTTTATTTTCGGCAATATGAGATTAATAGGGATATACATGTACACCATTTGAGATTTTGGCATTGCAAAGTGTTATGCCGTAAAAATAGAACAAATAATAATAATAATAATAATAATAACCGCCTTCAGCAAAAAAGCAACAATTATAATAATAATAATAATAATAATAATAATAATTATAAAAATAATGATTAGAAGTTCCTCAGTGCGCGAAAAAAAATGGCATACAGAAAATTCTTTGTTCAGAGTCAAGTCACAAACAGCCAGTATCTTGTCTGTCAAGCTGGCTTAAAAGCTAAGCGTTCACATTTGATACATGGCTGTCGGCACTATCTTCGGAAAGGCTTTTCTGACGTAACTTGTTAACGACAGGTCAAAGTGCAGCCTAAATAGTTCAAAGAATTAAGTCGAAGACAAGGCGAAAAACAAAAAACGCGACACTTTATTAACGTTGTTGCAACGTCGCCTTGAACCTGTTGATATTAAAATAAAAATGGCGCGTATGAAAAAAGAAAAAAATCAAATCACAAGCTTCATTTTATGGAAGCCCTGGAGGGACTTCTAACTTCACCACTTCTGACTTCTTACTTCCGACTTCTAACTTCCGACTTCCGACTTCTAACTTCTGACTTCTAACTTCAGGCTTCCGACTTCGAACTTCCGACTTCTAACTTCAGACTTCTGACTTCCGACTACGAACTTCCGACTTCTAACTTCCGACTTCTAACTTCACCACTTCTAACTTCATGACTTCTAACTTCTAACTTCTTACTTCTAACTTCAAGTTTGAAGTGGGAAGGCAGAAGTCGGAAGTTAGAAGTAAGAAGTCATGAAGTTACTTCCGACTTCTAACTTCTGACTACAAATACATTGTAAACTTTACAAAATTTCAGATGAAAAATTGTGATCTTTTTCTTATTTCTGCTCAAAATATAGATTATGGATACTCTATAGAACCGTCTCATCGAGGCGTATAACGAATACCCACAATCTATGCTCAAAGTATAGATTATGGATACTCTAGAACCGTATGCTCACAATATAGATTATGGATACTCTAGAACCGGATACAAAATATAGATTATGGATACTCTAGACCGCCTCATCGAGGCGGTTCTAACGAATACCCACAATCGATATTTTAGAGTAGAAATAATAAAAATAAGGTTTACCCTTGAAACCCCCAGATTTACTATAAAGGGGGTCAAAATTATATAGGCATGGTTTTGTGATGTCTTTCATATTTGTTTCATAAAATGAGTTTGTTACATGTACATGTAAAAGTGTAAATCAAAAAGCAGTGTTTTCTCAGTATAACAATTGCATGTCCTTCTTAAGGACAGTCCACAGTTTTAAAGTCATCACGTGAACAAGTCCGCGAAATAAAGACCCCTCTAACCCTAACTTTATATAGAGAAAACTGGGGTTTAAGGCGGTAAAAGCATTTTTCTTATTTCTGCTCCAAGACATAGGTTGTGGGTACTCGTTAGAACCGCCTCATTGAGGCGGTTCTAACGAGCACCCAAAACCTATGTTCGGAGTAGAAATAAGAAAAATATCACAAATATTCTTTAGAAAAAAATACTTTTTTGAGGTATGAAAATGCACTATATCACACGGATGTGTTATCGTAATGTCTTGACATATTTTTCTAGATTTGTAGCTGCAACGGCAAGACGTTAACAAGCCATAGAAACGAATACCCTTGTGCCACTATATATAGGGAGAAATGTGTGTTTTCAGTGTAAACATTTTTGTTTATCCTTGAAGAAAACATGCTACATTGTCGATATTCTTTAAAACCGCCACACTAAGTACCCACAACATATGTTTAAAGCAGATATAAGAAAAATATCAGAAAGTTTAACCAAACATACACACACACACACAACATTGTTGCACATGGGCGTGATGTAAAACATTTTTCAATATCCTATGAGTATCCTCGGGTAGGTTCATATGGAAGCCGATAGGGGACATTTTGACTTGTGACTTTTGAACTTGTGACTTATGACTTGCGACGTCGGAGTTGCATGCCTAATTTTTGCGACTTATGACTTTTGACTTTCGACAAATCTGACGCAGTGGAAGACGGCGGTCAACGACGGTGTCGATACAGCGATTTTGCTGCTCCTGTATTATATTGTTTGATGAATGCCATTAAGAAGACTTGTTTATGTTTTTTACTCTGTTTTTGTTATCTTTGTATGACTTATGACTTGCGACTTATAACTTTGACTTGTGATTTATGACTTGTGACTTATCACTTTCGACTTATGACTTGTTGACTTTTGGTGCAAACCCGAAAAATATCGGGTAGCGGATATCGGCACCGACAATTCCGGTGTATATTGTTTAGAAATGCCACTTAGAAGACCCTGTTTCATGTATTATCAACTCTGTTTTAGTGACAATTTACTACCACCTGTGTTGTTATGCCCTATTACTTTAGATTCGCGCCAAGAAATTGTCTTAAGTTGCAAGTCAAAACACAAAAGTCATAAGTGACAAGTCATAAGTCGAAAGTCACAATTCGAAAGTGAAAAGTCAAAAGTCAAAATTCATAAGTGACAAGTCATAAGTCTTAAAAATTCACAAAATCAGAGTAAATAACCTACCATATGATCTTTTCGGTGGCATTTTTCAAACAATATAAAACAGAAGGAGAAAAATCGCTTGCCTCACCGGAATCTTAGCCGTCGTTGTCCGAAATCGGCCGTTGCTTGAGGTATGTCAAAAGTCACAAGTAAAAAGTCATAAGTCGCAAGTCGGTAGTCACAAGTCGTTAGTCACAAGTCAAAATGTCCCCTATCGGCTTCCATAGGTTCACAATTAAATCATTCCTTAAATGCAAAGCTTTCTTAAACGTAAGGATCGATCAGATTTCGATGTCATATTTAAACTGTCTTAGTTAATAAAACCGACGGGTTCGTTTAAATTGTCATACCCAAATTATATACATAGATAAAACAGGCTTTTAATTATTTTCACAACTATATACAAATGTCATTCCTGAAATTTAACGAAGCCTTAAATCAATAAAATTCTGTCTCATCTGACCCCAGAAAAGTGAAATTCAGCCGGTAGAGTAATGTTACTTTTATTTTGAATATTCGGAATCGCGACACAATAAAAGAGTTCACGTGTCATGATACCTCATAAACCTAAAAAACAGAATACATACAGTAGAACTTCGATGGCTCGAACACCGATGGCTCGTTTACCATGGATGTGTCGAACCCATTCTTGAGCCCCTAGCGAAACCCTCTACATAAGAAATAGTGGGGGGTGATTAAGGTGATTTTAGTCTTTTATCTTGCAAATGTATGCTGTGTGTACTCATTAGAATCGCTTCGACGAGGCGATCGAGGCGATTCTAATGAGTACACACAGCATACATTTTCATTATAAAACACCGAAAAGATGTCTAAAAATATCTCGTTATGCCTCCTGGCAGTCACCCCAGTGGCTCGAACTACCCCAGTCTCGAACAGATTTTCGAGGTCCCAAAGGTGTTCGAGCCATTGAAGTTCGACTGTATTTCCATATTCTTGTTCCAGAAACATGTTATGGGAGTTCCGTTAGAATCGACTCGTTGAGGCACTTCCTACAATCACCAACAATCTATTTTGGAATATAAGTATATATGACAAATATCACTAATTTTGATAGGAAAATACATCGAACTTAAATGGTTCGATAAGCATTTTGGGAACATGTGAATTTATTCGAGTTAGGGTAGTTTGAGCCACTGTGGGCTGTTCATCGCCCCAGAATGATTTCGGTAACTCTTTTTGACAGGTAAGTTGAGTGTACTCATTAGAATCGCCTCGTTGAGGCGATTCTAATGAGTGCACACAACACACTTTCTCAGGCTAGTACACTCAACCCTCTTTATACAGATACGCCCCTGCCCATCGGGGCTTGGAGAAATAGATTGGGCTGCACGATGCTTCCACGCAGAGCTGATACCGTCAGCACACGAGTACTGGTAATCCGCTTAGGTCTAAGCCTACCAAGGAAAATTGCTGCGAGTCCATGCTTATAAACCCCATTGATTTCATTGGGCGGCAGGGACTGAGATGTCATTTCATCTCAGTGTCGGGTAAAAGTCCCCCAAAATTGGAAGCAACGTCTTCAAAATGACCTAAATTGTGTTGACGGGGACGTTAAACCTCAAATCAAACAAACAAAATCTTTATACAGACATTCGTTATAACGGCAAAACTCGTTATAACGACTATTTCAATGGAATGAATTCCTAGCTTAAGGCTTAGCCTCGATTCCGAGCGCCATGGGCATCCTCGGGTTGGAAATGCCCAAATCGAATCCATAGTCATGAAAAATTCTTGTATTTTAATACTCCAAGAAACAAATGTTATAAATAGTTGTTAGAATCGCCTCACCGAGGCGATTTTAACAAATGTCTAAAACATTTGTATCTTGGAGTAATGATTTGGAAAAGACCATTTATAACCTATCATACTCCTAACTGGGGGTCTTTATAACGGCAAATTCATTATTGCGGCACAATAATACGGAACAAATACTGTCGTTATAACGCGGGTCCTCAGGTGCCCCAAAGTATCCCAAATATTTGTTAGCTGAAGCCTACCCAACAGGCACACGTCGCTAGGGCAACGTCAAATCAACGTAGCTGCAACGTCACGACGTTGCATCGACGGTGATGCAACGTCACGACGTTGCATCGACGTTGATGTGACGTTGCATATACGTCACGACGTTGCACCGACGTTGATGTCACGTCACAATTACGTCATATGCCTGCTGGGTAAGGACTCAAGAACGAGTTCGAAAAAACCATGGTAAACGAGCCATCTGGTTTCGAGTCGCGGAAGTTTTACTGACTGAGACAGCCATGGTAAACGAGTTATCGGGGCTCGAGCCATTGAAGTTTCACTTGATCAATTTTATAGCCATGAAAACGCGGTTTGGTTTTCCTAATGATAATACTTACGGAATTAAAGTTCGGGTCCCCGCCCGTTGGGGTTTGGAGAAATAGATTGGGCTGTATGGTACTTCCACGCAGAGATGAAACCGTCCGAACTTGAGTACTGGTAAACCGCTAAGGACGCCTCAGCCTGCCATATGAACCTTATTGGTTTCATTGGCGGCAGGGCTTGGGATGTCATTTCATCCCAACTTCGGAAAAAGTCCCACAAAATGGGAAGTAACGTCTCCAAAATGACCTATACAGTGTTGACGTTAAACCTCAAATCAAACAAACAAACTCGTTTAGGAAAAGGGATAAAATGCTCGGCGAAGCCTCGCATTTTATCAATTTTCCTCAACTAGCATTTTATCCCTTTAATAAATTCAATAATACATGAACACCCATGTAAGTTCCTCTGTGTTTTGTAAAGTGGGGTTTGGATGGGTGTCAATCGGAGACCAAACTCATCCGAAAGTCTGGAGAAGCCCGGGATCGAACCCATGGCGAGCAGTAATGTGATGCATATGTATACTACAAAAGCTACAGGCATCAATGCATGGTGTGGAATTGAGGTTTTACAGAAACCATTCGCAATAATAATTTCATACTCTCAGATTCAATGAAAACGCACCACTAGTAGTACTATACCTCAAGTTTTATATGATTTACAATATTTCCAGTATTTGAACACGTTTAATGAATTATCATCCACAGGCTCACTACAGAATTACAGCATTTCATTGGATGCAGAGATACGGACACTCGAATAAGTCCACACACCCGAAAATCCTAATACCGGGTATGTCCACCTTAGCATCAAGAGTTGCTTGGCATCGACGCCTCATGATTCGAAATAAACGCTGCATCTGGTCTTGTGTGATGTTGTCCCTTTTTTCCTGTAGCGCCATGGCAAGCTGCTGACGGTTGATTGGCGGATGGCGTCGGCTGTACACACGTTTTCCGACGAGCTGGTCCCAAAGGTGCTCAATTGGGTTTAAATCCGGAGAAAACGTAGGGCAATCAAGAACTTTCACACAATTTTGATTGAAAAAGTCCATGGTTAGCGTCGCAGAATGAGCACGTGCATTGTCCTGTTGTGAAAGTAACGTCACCATTATTGCGTAAAAACGGTACCACCCCAGGCTCCTAAGGTTTCATCGATGTACCGACATGCCGTCAAATTACCATCAACAACGATGAGTTGGGTTTTGTGGCGCCATGAGATCCCTCCCAACACCATTACTCTACAACCACCCCAACGTGGCACCTGTTTAACACAAGTCTTGAAATCGTTCCCCAAGTCGACATCATACTTTACGACGATAAAACATTTCATCACAAAAACGGGACTCGTCCATGAACAGTACACCACGCTAACGCTGTTATGTCCATCAGTCCATCGGTACGCTGTCGACACCAATTAAAGCGATTGATTCGACGTTCCGTCGTCAGAACGTTCCCCCTATACGTTTTATGGCTAGAAATACCGCGTTCCTGGAGACGCCGCCGTACAGTTAAGGCACTTACGCGTAGATTATGGGTTCCCACTGTCTCCTGGGCAGTTTCCACAGTCGTCCTGAATCGGTCGCGTAAATGACTCAAAACAATGTACCGGTCCTGCTGACATGTAGTAGCACGTTCACGTCCCGTTCACATACCCCGTGGCGTTGTGCCTTTCACCCATGTGCGAACAACACATACGCTCTGCAACTTGGCGGTATGAAAGCCCACCTTCAACCATACCGAGGGCATGACGACATTCGACGTTACTAAGACGTCCCATTGGCTTGTTCTTATGAAATGTTTTGCTGGCTTCCGGACCTTATAATTATAATGACAGTAAAGAAAATGCCCAAAATATCTTGATTACGAAAATTTTGCAATTTCTGCATTTTGCACGTGCACATGCACATCATGAAAATCACGCAGTATTCGTGTCAAACAAACTCATGCTTCGGTGACAACTTTACAATACCGTATTTATCAGTTTTACCTTAACTAAAGAAATCAAAATTCTAAATGTGGTGCATTTTCATTGAATCTGAATATTAACACTCTGTACGCTGGGTACTTTTTCAACGTCTCATACAAAATTGTTTCAATTTGCGTGAGATTCTTGGAAAAATAGGGGAAAATATCAACAATTTGTCGTCTGCTAAATTAGCCAAGAGTGTGGTAAAGGGTAATTGGTGCATTTGCCTCACAGTGAAGGACAGTCTAAGATTTTATTTGAAATCCACAGATCACAAGATTGCTATGCATACTTTCCTTTTGGCGATAGATCGGTGATCATCAAAGACATCTGTGTCGCGTCACAGATTGACGTATTCTTTGTTTGCGAAGACTAAGGCGGGCCTGTATGTGCTAATAATAATAACAATAAAAATAATAATAATAACAATATCTGTTCAACTGATTTTTCGTTTCGTTAGTATGGGTCGTTGTCAAAGTGAAAGAGTGGTATAGTTTTGTTTAAATATGAAACTGTTGTGAACATTACGAAACACTTCCATATTTACCGGCACGATAATAAAACATACACATGAACATGATAAACATTTTTTTTATCTGATAATGTAATAACTTCATGTAATAAATTCGATAATCCACTAGTGTATTAAATATGCAAATTAGTTAGATACGCCCCGTAACGTTACATGTATGTCCTTAACGACGTCGCGTTTACTAATGGAGATATATTGACATGTTTGTTAAACAATCGTGAATAAAATGCGTATCACATGTCATATGATAAATAGCATCTTGCATTCGTGTTCACGTATTATTGAATTTATTAAACTCGTTGGAGAAAAGGGATAAAATGCTCGGAAAAGCCTCGCATTTTATCCTTTTTCTTCAACTTGTTTAATAAGTTCAATAATACATGAACACTCATGTAAGATCCTCAATGTAAACTGACGGAAACAATATTACCAAAATAGAGTTGATCGGGCCATCAGTGATATACGTTGCCACACAAAAGAAAATCGAAGCACTGACTGCACTGGTGGGTTGATTGTATTTGTGCAAAGATAGGTTTGAACGGGGGGGGGGGGGGCTTAGACTATTTCCTGCACTTTCAGCAAACAGTGTAGACCCTGATCAGACGTCGCGTTTTGCGGCATCTGCCCTGGGTCTACCACGTTTACCAAATCCAACACATGATTCCAGTCCAGATTCTACCCAGCAGGCACACGTCGCTAGAGCAACGTCAAATCAACGCCGGTGCACGTTGCACCGACGTAGATGTGACGTTGCATAAACGGCATGGCGTTGCATCGACGTCGATGTGACGTCACAATACGTCATGTCCCTGCTGGGATATGGATAACCATCTTACGCAAAGCTCTGAGACCACGGCGATAAGACTAGCGAGGCTATTTTCTATAAATAGCCAATACCTGGATTGCCTACAAACTGATGAAAGTCACGTGGGCATCAGCTCTGAAGAGCTTCTGTGTTAAGTAACTTTGGGTCGATTGACAAACAATCGGCCCCAAAATAGATTTTATTTCGCTTAGAGAAATCTATCCGGTTCACATCGGGTACTAGCGTCCCAAAAATGAGACGTCGGACCGCAGAAAGGGCTCAAAGAACAGAACTTTTGGAAAAATCATAAGAATCGAAAAAGAAAGACGAGGCACTCCTACAACTTTTAATGGACTTCTCCACCAGATGCGACAGCTCAAAGCGAGCCTGTAATTTACCCATATATTCATGACTAGAGTGATGCCACAAAATACGACGTCTGAGCAGTGTTTTCAGTTTTTGGAGCGAAGCTGTTGCAGCGTAGCTCCAGTGAGATGAGAAGTGATTTTGGCACTACTTTCGCTGTTACTGCATATGACCCAATCACCAGTGAAAACATAGTCCCCCGTGTTAACGTAGTAGATTATTACGCCATGCGGTATCTTCTTATAGACTGCTTCACAGACCGCCTAGCTATTTCAAACGGAATAGATGGATATTTTTAATAGATGAACTGTGTAGCAGTCTAATCGTTTTATAGTTCAGTTCAGGAGGTTTTAGGAATTCCGTTTATGACGTCATTCTTGCGCATGCGCAAAGTACTGGCCGTCAATTGAAACGGCCATCGCTATTCAAATGTATTGGCGGAACTTAAAATGCTAACAATATTCAGACATTTTGAGAGAAAATATACCCGTTCTCATTGAAATAATGCCTCGAGAAGGAAAGAATGATATTTTGTTTTCATTACCGAAATTCATTTATCCTAAATCCGTTTTTAATTGACGAAAATCTTTTCGAGACTGACCCATGTCAATGGCTTTAGATACCGTTATTCACGAAATAAGTTTTTACGTAACTTTCGTTTTATTCGCTATCCAAGTCTATCTATCTATCTATCTATCTATCTATCTATCTATCTATCTATCTATCTATCTATCTATCTATCTATCTATCGGTTGAGTCAATGTTGGTTCGACGTCATGTCTCGACACCCACTCCAACTCATTGTCACATGACCGTTGGCATGAGAGAGAGAGAGAGAGAGACAGAGAGAGAGAGAGAGACAGAGAGAAGAGGTTTAACTGACAGTAGACAGACATATACGACACACAGACCGACTGACTGGCTGAATGACTGACTAACAGACGAACGGACGGACTGTTAGACAGACAAATAAACATACTGACAGTCGAAAAAAAAAAACAATGAGTGGACTTGCAGACGGGCGTCGAGTCAACGTTGGCTCGACGTCATGCCGTCGACAGCCACTCCAACTCACTTCAATGGCACGTGACCGTTGAGATGAGAGAGAGGTTTGACTGATCCCTGTATCCAAGAAGCCCATAACCCTTTTTGTACCAAATGGAATCTTCCTCCTTATATATAGCAGGAGTCATTTTCAAAATTTAGGGGTGTCAGGTTGTGTTTTCTTCAAAATTTATTTGGAAAATGGCCGAACATTTTGCAAACAGTGTAGACCCTCTGGACCTGCACTGTTTGTCACGTACCCCTTTTGGGGTTTCCGGTACCAAATGGGTTAATGTAGACCTAAGGGCTGGGCAGGTTGAACCAATCTACAAATCTACCACACTTTACTGTAAAATCTTGCACTTGCGAAGGAGTGTTTCATTCTTATGCTCTGAAAGGGTGTTCTACGTTTGTTTTGAATTTAATGTTCCAATCCCACTGAGTCTTGATGGGTCCGAGCACTGGGCAAATGACATTTTAGTAAGCAACGCCGTATTATCGCCAGCGCAACGTTCTGACATTTCATGGGCGTTGCAATGTCAAATTCAATGCATCGCTTTGAAGTTGGTTTGATGTTGACACGACGTTTTTGATACGCTACATGTCGGTTGACGTAGCGTCATTTAACGACAAACTGTAATTTACATTTGCCAGTGCTCGCTAATCTAATTGGTGTTGCACTAAGAGAGAGAGAGAGAGAGAGAGAGAGAGAGAGAGAGAGAGAGGGGACCCTGTTGTGTCGTATGTACAATATTTTATTTTCGTAATATGCGAAATTTCACATCTGGCAGCATATCGGTGTTTCGCCCATTATCTTACATTAGAATTCCCCAAAAGTTTAAAAGAATTCCACTGTAATTAACACTTTATCTGTCCCACTGCCTTTGACGCAATACGACAGATGACGGCCAGGGCTTTTCCCGTTCTATTTTTAGAACCGGAAGTACGTCACGAAAAAAGCTCCTATAACCCAGATTACAGCCCATTTGTCTCATAAAATCCCAAACCTGGAAACTTGCAAACAGGACAAACCCAGATCAGATAACACAGAACGCGGAGTCTCATTATGCCCTTCACTGCATACTTACAAAAAGGTTCAGCCGTTTTTGCCAAATATTTCGTGGAAGCCACAACCTGACATCCCTGATTTTAAAATGAACTCATTCCATACTGATATAAGGTGTTGAGGATTCCATTCGTTTAAAATGGGTTGAAAGTACGCAGTGTGGGTCGATAATGTATTACCAAAATAAGACAGTTGGAATGAGTTTGGACAGGAGCACGTCAAGGCTTATATTGTAAGGAGTAAATTTTGCAGTTTAGACACAGATGAGACGCCACTTGTTGTAGCGTCTGATCTGGGTCTGCTATGTTTGTCCCTAAAAAGGCTGCTAGACATATACTCAGAGTATGGGTTAATGTGTGTGTGTGTTGGGGGGGGGGGAAGCAATGTTACTTTTTAAAGCGACCTGTCTGCGTCCTAGGCATGTGACCATAAATAAAGCAAATTATCAGCTCAGACGCAAGTTCGATACCTGCCGGGTTCGGCAACATTCTTTTTCAGGAGATTGATCGTGAATTCTGTTCTCGCTGATTCAAGAAGGGCAGTTGTTGGTTTCCGGTAAAAGACTGTGTACTGCAGGCTTGGGGTAATCATAATCTGTAATCGTAATCAGCTGTAATTGATTACATATTTTCAAGTAATCTGATGTAATCAGTAATCAGACATTTTTCTGATTACAAGTAATTTAATTTAATCAATTACTTCCATATTTTGGCCTGTAATCATGATTATTTTCTGATTACAATTTGATTACATTTCTGTTAATATAGATGTACAAATTGTGAATTTGTGCAAAAATATAAGGATTCTGGATATCAGACCAATTCTTTACATACATGCTAGCATGTATACTCATCATAATATCAGTAATTCCTAATAAACTGCAATTAAACATTTCAAACTGTTACCTTTCATAAAAAGTTAATGGATGTGCTGAATGTTTTTCAAATAAGTTTATAAAGACTGCACAAGTGTAAATAAAGTTGACCATATAGTTGTCTCCCTTTAAAGTGTGTAAGGTATGAGAAGAACAGAGAATGGGGTAAAGCTGTGTAGTATTTTTATCAACTACCATAACGATCCTAAGGTATTGGTCAAACAGTGCTTACTCAGATAAGACTAGAAGAGAACTCTGATCAGGGTACACATTGTTTGCCTTTTAATTTTTCTTTGGATGCATTCATATCTCCTCAGAAAAGGTATCTTTTTGTAAATTTCTAGGTGATTATAACAAACTTTTCAGATGTCTATTTTCTGTATATATTTTACAGTTTTTTTCCACAGGTAAATTGTACAATGTATGAGCATCTATTAATTTTCTATTGTTCTGTTGAGTAACCATCTAAGTCAGGTGTGAAAAAATACATAACTGTTGCCAGTCACTCGTTGTTTGTCATGTAACTGTGAAAAACAATATCAACTCAAATTTTGTCTAAAGGTTCCTGTTGATAAATTTAGTTTTTAATCACTTATTGACCATTGAGACTGATTTACAAACTGAAATCCTAACACTTCACACAGTTCATCAGAAAATATTACTTGCATTTTATTAATTGTGCCCAAATTATGTAGACAGGTTGGGCAAAAAGTCTAGACACTGATCAAACTGCTCCTACATGAAGACTGCTCCTCCATGAGCAGCCTGATCTGGGTCTACACTTTGTGTCTACACTTTGTGTCCAGCCTCTCAGTCTGTGTAGACTGAAAGATGCAACCTTTGAAAAGCTGATGATGATAAAGTGTAATTCGGATAGTTCATTTTGGCTTCGGTTATGAGAACTAGTGCTTTGTTCACAATGGATGCATTTACTATATCAAGTCAAAAGTACTGGTAGAACTTGACAAAAGCTAAGAGAGCTTACATAAATTTAGTTCTGATTTAAGTTTGTTTGAGATTGTGCTTCATTTTAAACATGTAGTTTAAATGAATATCTATTAATTATTAGTATTAGTATTTGTTTAATGTGAGTTAAAGTGTCATACCTGTAGTATTTCTACATAATACATTGCAAAAGTAATTGTAATTTAATCAATTACATTGCAAAAGTAATTGTAATTTAATCAATTACATTCATATGATGTTGTAATTGTAGTTTAATCAATTACATTTTTAGGGCTAAGTAATTGTAATTTAATCAATTACTTTCAGATGTAATTGGCCCCAAGCCTGGTGTACTGTGCTGTATTGACAATATCTAACCAAAGTAATCGCCTTAATGCCAGATCATTCCATAAATGGTCTCGTCGAGGCAATTTATTTTTATATAACAATTACGGAGTATAATGTCTAAACCTCTTCAAATATTGCTATGGATTGATATTGACAATAACTAACCCAAGAAACTGTCGTATGCAGGATCACTTCATAAATGGCCTCACCGATGCAATATATATTTAGAAAAATGTTAACAGAGTATAATGTTCAAACCATTCTGAATACACCGATCATTTTTGGCATTCGGATTGATATTGACAATACCTAACCCATGAGGCTGTTTTATGTAAGAATACTTTATGAATGGCCTCGCCGAGGCAAAATAATATAAAAAATGAATACGGAGTATAACATCTAAACCCGGCTTTGATCATTTCCGGCATACAGGTTGATAAAGACAATACATAACCCGCAAAATTGTCTTATGCCAAATTACTTTACAAACGGCCTCGCCTAGGCAAACTGAAAAATTATTTCGAAGTGTAACTTCTAATCTACTTGGAATATTTTTGACAACTGTTAGCATACAGATAGATAATGTTCAGATCTAACCAACGCGATTCCTGAATGCCCAATTTCTTTATTTTAGCCTCGGCAAGGTAAAAAAATTCACCCACTAACACGGTCGTATAACTTTCAAACCGACGGGTATATTTTTATAATGTTTTGCTTGCAGATGTAAATTGACAATATCAAGCTAATGGTATTGTCTAATGCCAGATAGCTTTATAAACAGCCTCACCGAGGCAATTTTTAAAGACTGATTACGGATGTATAATTTAAAAACTGCTGGGAAAAGTATGACAATTTTTCACATGAAGCTAAACATCATCAAGACGTAACCTAAATCTAATGCAAGATAACCTCCCCAAGGTAATTTTTCAAAACTGATTACATAAAATAACTTTAAAGCCGCCAAACAATTGCGCAAGCCGCAGTTATTGCACGAACTATAGCTCAGCAGAAACCTTCAAGTAAACTGTAGAACTGCATGGTTGCTGTATTGCTAAAAAAGATTGTGGGTTCCTGATGAAACTGCCTCGTCAAGGCGGTTCAATCAAGTCCCCGCAATCAATGTTTTGAGCAGAGATAAGAAAATAGCACAATTTTGTATCTTTAAATTTCCATTTTTTTTTGAAATTGGAAAAAAAATGACAATGTATTTGTACAGGCGTGTTTTCGTGATGGTTGTTGCGGGGTCTACACCTTAGCGTGAGTTAATTTCAATATAGGTCTTGTAGCTTATACACGACTTCTGACCCAGAATAGCTTCAAACAGCTATGTTCATTGGATCAATATGATTAAAATACCAATCAGACGCTAAATCAAATTATGAAAGCTACTCTCCATCAGCACTCTCAGTGCTTTGATATTTGAGTGTAGGGATTTTTTTCGAACTTACAATAAAAAATAAACCACACATGCCCTTAATTGGAAATGACCCTATCCAAAGTGGTTGTTTGTGTTGAGGTCTCACGTCTCCATCAACTTTGAAGACGTTGCTTCCTTTTTTGTGGGACTTTCACCCGACATTGAGATGAAATTAAACCTCAAGTCCTACCGTCCAAAGAAACCGCAAGGGTTTAAGAACTTTTCCTGTGCAGGCATAGACTTATCAGTGCTCAAGTTCGGTCAGTTTCAGCTCTGTGCGAATGCACCATGCAGCCCTGTTTATTTCTATAAGCCCTGGTGGGCGGGGGCGCTTAGATGGAAGAAAAGGCTTAAATCCGTAAAACAAGTCATTAACTTTTTGATTGGATCGGTGATACCGCCGTTTCATGACGTTAGTGGGAAAGCCCTTGCAAATGAAGCTGCGCATCGCATTGTCTGCGCATGTCATAGCCTGGTTCACATAATGTGCACTGAAAACGCGTTTTCAGCCAATTAATAAAGCGTGTCCAAGAATAAATTGCGGCCCCCGCCCATTGGGGCTTGAAGAAATAAGTGGTTTGCATGATACTTCCACGCATAGCTGAATCGGGTCCGCACACGAGTACTGATAAACCGCTTAGAGGATCTAAGCCTGCCCAGGCAATGCTTATAAACCCTGGCGACAGGGCTTGAGATGTCATTTCATCTCAATGTCGGGTAAAAGTTCCACAAATTTGGAAGCAACGTCTCCAAAATGACCTACATAGTGTTGACGGGTACGTTGAACCTGAAATCAAACAAACAAAACCAAGAATACTTTAGCAGCAGGTACTACTTTCGTTTTCGCCGTGTAATTCCAGGTTTAGGTCACCATAGCACGAGCATTGTTCATTACATCTGTTGACTCCAGTCTTTTCAGAGTACTGTTGGGTCGATTATTTCTGTGCCTGAACAGAGAATTGAATGTCTTGTCTTTGTCCCGTACTGTAAGAAAAATAGTGTAGACTGTGATCAGACGCCGCTTTCTACGGTCAACCCAACATATATGATTCAAGTCCAGATTATATAGATATTACCCTCTTACGCACCACTCTGACCTCACAGCAATAAGAAAAGCGTGGCTATTTTCTCTTATAAATCAGTGTTAGTTACGTGGATATCATCAACGAAAAGCTACTGCGCATAGTATCTGAGGGGGGGGGGGTCGGTTGACAAACAATCCACACAAAAAGAATATGCTCATCTAAAGTCACGCTCAGACTCCAAAATGGTCAACAAATTGTTTGAGAGAATCAGTGCTGCCAGTGCTTTGATTTTATAATTGAATGCAACAAATTAAAACCTAGCGTCTTTTAATGGTGAATTTTTAACTTTAAAAACTGTGGTATGGAATTTTTATCTCATTTTCCCCACAATCTGAGTTTCGGGCAGCAAGAAAATATACTGTGACGACTTCCATCTGAAACTATAATGCCTTTCATGCAGCCATATAAGCTACGCAGAATAATTTTGCGTCTGAGCAATCGCACGACACGAAACACAAAGAACGACTTCTGCGACCAGCTAAGACTCAGAGCGGCCTGCACAATCACCCCATAACGAAAACACGCCTATTCAAATATATTGACAATTTTACCAACAAAAAAAGAAAAAGGAGAAAATTTTAGATAAAAAATTCTGCTATTTTTCATATTTCTGCTCAAAACATAGATTGTGGTTACTCGTTAGAACCGCCTCGCCGAAGCGGTTCTAACGAGTACCCACAATCTATGTTTTGAGCAGAAATATGAAAATAAACCACAGTTTTACCATATAATAGTTTTGTTTGTTTGTTTGGTTTTGAGGTTTGACGTTCCCGTCAACACTGTAAAGGTCATTTTGAGACGGTGCTTCCAATTTTATTGGACTTTGACCCGACATTGGGATGAAATGACATCTCAAGTCCTGTCGCCCAATGAAACCAATAGGGTCTATAAGCATGGACGGTCCGACTCGCGCACCGCTTTGCCTGGCAGGCCGCTTTACCAGTACTCGTGTGTGGGTCGGTTTCAGCTCTGTGTGCATGGAAGCATCATGCAGCCACCATATAATAGTGGGGTTTAAGGGGGTCAAAATTATATTGGCGTGTTTTCGTGATGCAATATAGCAGGAGGTTTTGTTTATTGCTCTTTGGGTAACATGTTCATGCGATCAGCGAATACACGGATGAGACTGTGTGGATGCTCTGAGTCGACGCTGATCGCACAATCCGTATCGTAGGTTTCGTTGTACCATCATAATACTAGCTCTGTCATAGCTCTCTGAGAGAGAGAGAGCTCTAATAACGAAACAAAGAAATCTTTTTTTGTCGTCACCTAATTAGGCGAGAATGTTGAAACCTCGTGACGCAATTTTATGCAAGTCCAAAAACAAATTTACAAAGATCAAGATTGACGTTATCTTCTAAGCTTATCAACTTTTGAGGCTGTTTCCAATATGTCAATGTCCAGCCAAAACACTTAAACCGTCAATAATTGCTGATATCGCATCATCTTAAATGTCTTTAAAAATAAAACACGTGAAATGTGATTTTTAATGTCTGACAAATTACTTCCACGATAATAACGTTTCTGTTTTGTTTTTACCGTCCCTGTAGTAGCTCATATATGCCTGGGGCACTGGTAATGAGTTCAGACCCAAGTGACACGCCGAAGAACTCAGGGTCTTTGTTTGTTTGTTTGTTTTGTTTGTTTTGAGGTTTAACGTCCCCGCCAACACTATTTAGGTCATTTTGGAGACGTTGCTTCCAATTTGGTGGGACTTTTACCCGACATTGAGATGAAATGACATCTCAATCCCTGCCGCCCAATGAAACAAATAGGCTTTATAAGCATGAAGGGGCCGACTCGCTGCAGTTTTCCTGGGCAGGCTTAGACCTAAGCGGATTACCAGTACTAATGTGCGGTCGGTACCAGCTCTGCGTGGAAGCATCGTGCAGCCCAATCTATTTCTCCAAGGTCTTTGTTTAGTTTGTGGATTAACGTCCCTGCCATCTGGATACGTTGCTTCCAATTGTGTGGGACTTTTACCCGACATTGAGCCCCGTCGCCAAATGTGGTTTATAAGCACGGACGTTCTGACTCGCACCGCTTTGCTTGGGCAGGCTTAGAACCTCTAAGCCGTTTACCAGTACTAGTGTGCAGTCAGTTTCAGCTCTGCATGGAAGCATCGTGCAGCTCATCTATTTCTTCAAGCCCCAACGGGCGGGGGCCGTCAGGGTCTACATTGATTGAAAAGTACAGAAATCGGTGTAAATCTTACAACGGATATAATAAACATCACACCATATATTGCAGGTGGTTTGTTTTTGTTTGTTTGATTTGAGGTTTAACGTCCCCGTCAACACTGTAAAGGTCATTTTGGAGACGTTGCTTCCAATTTTGTGGGACTTTTACCCGGCATTGAGATGAAATGACATCTCAAGCCCTGTCGCCCAATGAAACCAATAGGGTTTATTAGCATGGGCGGTCCGCCTCGCACCGCGGTTCCTGGACAGGCTTAGATCCTCCAAGCGGTTTACCAGTACTAGTGTGCGGGACGGATTCAGCTCTGCGTGGAAGCATCATGCAGCCCATATATTTCTTCAAGCCCCTATGTTATTGCAGGTGGACCTCTCCAAAGCTACTGTATAGGTTGACTATTCTATCGGTCACTGTTTGTTTAATTTGAGGTTTAACGTCCCCGTCAACACTGTATAGGTCATTTTGGAGACTTTGCTTCCAATTTTGTGGTACTTTTACCCGACATTGAGATGAAATAACATCTCAAGCCCTGTTGTCCAAAAAAACCAATAGGGTTTATAAGCATGGACGGTCCGACTCGCACTGCTTTGCCTGGGCAGGCTTAGATCCTCAAAGCAGTGTGCGGTTGGTTTCATCTCTGCGTGGAAGCATCATGCAGCCCATCAGTATTTCTTCAAGCCCCGATCACTGAAGGATCAAATAATATAACGACTATAATAATGATAACAATCCTTTAGCTCATTAATACTTAACAGACCCCATTCCACAGCTTCAAGAAAGACAGTTGTCAGTTTCTTTCGAAAGATGGTTATATACATGTAACCACTTTTTCGATCGGCCCGACGTTGACGGCAGGGATTTCGATATTCTTTCTTCTTTCTCTTTTTTTTTCTTTCTTTCTTTCTACTGATACTGCGTCGGTCACATTTGACCATTACATGGGGTGTACATTATTTACACTCCAGAGCAGAAATAAGAAAAATAAGGCTTACCCAGAGTACCCCTGTAAAAAACAGTTTTACTATATAAAAGTGGGGTTCAAGAGGGTCAGAATTATATAGGTGTGTTTTCCATGCGACCAGTGAAGACTCTGATACTTATGTACGGCTCATATGACGTTTCGCTGGTTGCACGAATCTTAAGGTTTTCTTGTGCGTTGGCTCAATATATATATATATATATGTGTTTTCTGCCCAGAATGATCTCGGACCATCCATTGATGGGTCCTATCTATCTATCTATCTATCTATCTATCTATCTATCTATCTATCTATCTATCTATCTATCTATCTATCTATCTATCTATCTATCTATCTATCTATCTATCTATTTATCTATCTCTATCTATCTATCTATCTATCTATCTATCTATCTATCTATCTATCTATCTATCTATCTATCTATCTATCTATCTATCTATCTATCTATCTATCTATCTATCTATACTGAGTCGGTCATATTTGGCCATTACCTCAGTTGGGTGGGTGGCTAAATTTAGAATTTAGCACAAAAAAAAACATCTCTGGATGAGTCCTTAAAACAATTTACAAAACGGGCCTCCGTGGCCTAGTGGATAAGAGCGCTGACTCTTAGTCATTGGGTCTCTCACCGCCGTAGGTTCGAGCCTCGCTCGGGCCACGTGTGAGACGCCAAGTTCTGCAACGGAAGGTCAGGTGGTTTTTCTCCGGGTACTCCGGTTTTCGCCCACCTCTGATTAACGATCGGCTCGATATGAGTGAAATAATCTTGAAAGGGCCGTAAACCCCCCCCCCCAAAAAAAACTATTTACAATCCAAGCACAGAGGTATCCTAAAACGCATACCTCTGAGTCTCAATATTATACTGTGCGGGCTTTGAACTCCTCTGCAGTCTTGGCATTCACCGCAGAAGATGGAAGACTATTCCACTGAGGAATAGTTCTAGGGAAGGAAGAGTTTTTCAGGGCATCACTATAGGACTGGTACCTACGATACTGTGAGTTATTTGCTATTGATGCCCTTGTCCGGGTTGACACTGTTGCAGGGGTCGAATACTTATCCTTGTTAATTGATACTGTACCAGAATTCATGTATCTTGTAGAAGAAGGTTAAGGAGGACTGCTCACGACGGGTCTCCAGGGATGGCCACTCTAGTTCATCAAGCATGTCACCGACGCTACTTCTATTTCGCCATCGTCTGCAGGTCCATCGAGCAGCTGTCCTCTGCACCTTCTCCACCTGCTGAATCTGAGTTTTAACATATGGATGCCAAATGGGTGATGCATATTCAAGCTGAGGGCGAACCAATGTTTTATATGCAACATCCTTTGTCTGCCGAGGTGCAAAAGCCAAATTACGTCTAAGGAATCCTAAGGTCCTAGTTGCTTTTGATGCTATTTCAGAGATATGTTGACCCCAATCGAGATCGTCAGTGATGGTGATACCAAGATATTTGGCGGAATGAACTTGCTCCAAAGTTTGCTGGTGTAGTGTGTAATCATGCTTAATTTGCTTGTCCTGAATGTATCGTGACACCCTCATTGAATGGCATTTGGCTACATTGAACTTCATCTGCCAATCTGCTTCCCATTGTGCAAGTCGATCCAGGTCATCTTGTAAAATGCGACAGTCAGATGAAAAATATATGTCCCTATACAGGACACAATCATCAGCAAAGAAACGGACAGATGACCTGATGTTATCAGGGAGATCATTGATGAATATCAAAAAGAGGACCGGTCCAAGGACCGAACCTTGTGGGACACCAGATAGAACAGGGACTGGATCAGACGCTTGGCCGTCAAGTACAACTTGTTGAGAGCGCCCGGAGAGCCAAGAGCTAATACAATTATGTGTGAATCCTCTTATCCCATAGTAGTCCAATTTGTACAATAGCCTTCTGTGAGGTACCTTGTCAAAGGCCTTGGGTCCGAGCCAGAATGTAGAATGTATCGCAGAGAATCGGTAGGTATAATATGCGAAATCAAGTTGATTTCGCGAAATCAGCCCGATTTAGCGAAATCAACTCATAAAATCAACATTTTTAATAACAGGCAAAAAATTGTTATTGCATACTATCTAGAATGTTATTATACATTTATGAGCCAAGTTTCATGAGAAAATTTGAATATTTAGTATGTATTTGATCGGAAATTCTATTCTGCCACTTGATTCTGGTAATCACATGTGCGAAATCAACTCATTTTAGCGAAATCAATGTATGAAATACCATTTTCCCAAAACTGAAAAAAAACATATTGGTGCATATTATTAAGAATGTTGTTAATCATTTATGAGCCGAGTTTCATGGTGAAATTTGAATATTTTGTATGTTTTTGAGAGGAAAATCTATTTTGCCACTTGATTTCGCTGGCAATCGCATGTGCGAAATCAACTCATTTTAGCGAAATCAATGTATTAAATACCTTTTTTCCCAAAACTGATTAAAACATACGTGTGCATATTATTAAAAATATTGTTAATCATTTGTGAGCCAAGTTTCATGATGAAATTTAAACATTTAGTAGGTTTTTGATAGGAAAATGTATTCTGCCACATGATTTCTCTTGCAGTGTCATGCGCGAAATCTACTCATTTTAGCGAAATCAATGTAAAATAAAATAACCTTTTTCCCCAGAACCAACTAAAACGTTTTTATACATGTGTATTAACCCATTCAGTACCGGAAACCCCTAATGGGGGTAGTTGGCAAACAGTGCAGATTCAGATCAGACGCCGCAGCAGAACGCGGCGCCTGATCAGGGCCTACACTGTTTGCAAAAAAAAAAAAAAAAAAATAGAAGAAAACACAGCCTGACACCCCTAAATTTTGAAATGGACTCCTGTTATATATAATGAGGAAGATTCCATTTGACACAAAAAAGAGTTAAGAATGTTGTTCTAGATTTATGAGACACCGTTTTATGAGAAATTATTGATGATGAGTTCTAGCTTTTGTTTCGGGCGTTATATCACCAAAACAAACACGAAGCAGAGATAAAGGAAAATATCATTAGAAAGACCAGGCGATACATCACCAAAACACGCCTGTATAATTTCGATCCCCTCAAACCCCATTTGTATACAGAAAAAACTGGGGCTTACAGGGCTGTAAATTATTTTTCTAGTTTTTGCTCAAAACATAGAATATGACTCGTTAGAACGGCCTCACTGGTCCAGTCAGAAGGAGTACCGACAATCTTTGTTTAGAGCACAAATATGAAGAATGTCGGAATTTTTCGCCAGAAAATTTTCATTTGTAAGGTGGCAAAATGTTCAATATAATTAACTTGCGTATTTCCGTGTTATTTATCACGGATGCGTTATCAAATTGTTTTTTGTATTATTATTATTATTATTATTACTATTATTATTATTATTTATAATAAAAAATGCATTAAATAAGCACTAATTTGACGGGTGCATCGTCGGACAGACAGACGGATGAACTGACTGACTGACGAATGGACGGACGGCTAGATAGATAGATGGACAGATAGACAGGAGTGAATAAACAGTGTGATAACGTGTGAAAGTCAGTAAACCGCAGTTTGACTAAATTACTTGGCGAGTGTTCTTCGTAAATCTCTTTAACTGCTGTGTGAAGTACAGAAAGATGTCTTTAAAAAATTATGATTGCCTTAATAGCAAAATGAAGGAATGATAATCCCAATTGTACTGTATCAGAACATAATACTCCCAATTAACCAGTATCAGAAACCCCGAAAAGGGTACCGTGGCAAACAGCGCAGGCCCAGATCAGAATGCGGCGTCTGATCAGGGCCTACATTGTTTGCTAAAAGTTCAGTCATTTTCCAATTAAATTTTGATGAAAATACAATCAATTTAACCAATTTAGTATCAGAAAGTCCAAAAGGGGTATCGTGGCAAACAGTGCAGGCCCAGATCAGACGCGGCGTCTGCTCAGGGCCTACATTGTTTGCTAAAGGTTCAGTCATTTTCCAATTAAATTTTGATGAAAATACAATCTGACATCTCTAAAGGGGTACCGTGGCAAACAGTGCAGTCCCAGATCAGACGCCACAGAATGCGGCGTCTGATCAGTTTGCTAAAGGAGGAGAAGGACGACGACATGGACGACGACGACGATGATGATGATGATGATGAGGATGGTGATGAAAAAAAAGCAGATAACAAGTATTGGAGTAAGTCTGTTGATTTCACCTGCTATTTGATTTCGTTTGACTAATCAATTAGCAATCTTTTGATATGCGTCTTTTATTCCAGATCATAATATTTTCAGATGAAACTTGGATCATAAATGTATACTGCCAGCATTCTTAATAATAGGCAAAACGAGTTTTTAATCGTTTTTGGAAAACAAATGCTGTTACACATTGATTTCGGAGTTGATTTCGCACATGTGCTTATCAGCGAAATCAAGTGACAGAATATATTTTCCTAATAAATATTTATATTTTTCATGAAATTTGGACCTAAAATGTTTATCAACTTTCTTAACAATATGCATTTTTATTCAGTTTTGGGAAATACTTATTTTGTACATTGATTTTTCATGTATGCCGTTAATGGAACATTATAATAAATGTTAAAACGAAAGCCCTCTCTCCGGCGAATCAAACTTTACAACTTTTCTTAGTGCGGTACGTTGCATCCCAGTAACGCCTGGGATGCAAGAGTTGCGCCCCTTCCCGAGGAAAAAAAAATGTGAAAAAGCAAGTAGGAACCTGAAATTTCATTTTTCACTGAGACAGAGGTACTGACTAAATGTAAATTGTTGCCTTTTCCATTAAAGAAATTTGCCATTATACTATAAGTGTAATTTAATATACTTGTGTACCATAATTAGATTGGCTAGCAGGAAGTTCCATTTTTGACAGCTATTAGTTTAGTGGCCGGACGGTACTAGCATTCGACAAGTATTCTGTCTAACGATATTTATGTACCACCTACTGGCACTGTATGTAATATTCTGTGTCAGAGGTGTTTAAAGTATTTGGCAGATTCACCCAGCTGCTCAGTGTCAGTGTTATACATGAAGGAGAAAAGCACCGTGAATGTCATTTGATGTGTCACCAGAAACGGTTCCGGGATGTTTCGCCCGTGGGTCGCTTCGCCAGGTCGTTTCGCCCTGAGTCGTTTCGCTGTTATTTTGGGGGTGAGTTGTTTCGCCTGTGGGTCGTTTCGCCGCAATTATATTTTAAGGGAGTGACAAACGGAATGGATGAGTAAATGGACAGATGGATGAACGAATAAATGGGTGAATGGAGTTGTGCGTTAGTAGATGGACGGACGTACGGATGAACGGGCGGCATTTTGAATATACAGAGATAGATAAGTTAATGAATGAATGGAGAGTATTGGTAGATGGACAAAGGGAAATGAATGAATGCGACATAGTGCAGGTTTTCACATCTCTAAAATGACTACTTTTATTATGAAAATCTGTGGTAATTTTTCTTATCTATACTGCAAACATAGGTCGAGGCGGATCTAACGCGTACCCACAACCTTTGTCTTGCAGCAGAAATAACAAAAATAAAGTATACCACAGTAAACCCCAGTTTTCTTCACATAAGGTGGGGTTTAGGGGGTTTTCATTCCACGGACTTGTTCAAGTGATGCTATAGTTTCACTGTTATGCTTTGTTACGTATTTATAATGTAAAATATGTGTTTTGTTATGCATAAAATGAAAAGAAAGAAAATGTTATGTTTCTATTCCTGTCCAGTCTGCATAAAAGTTAAACCAACGTTTTACACATGGCACTAAATGTGTAATATTGATTATTACTCTTTTAAGTGACATTTTTGTTTAGACACCACTGTTTAAAAATGTTTTGCTTGTTGGAATTGAGGTTTAACGTCCCCTTCAACACAATTAACGTAATAATGTAACCAGTTATATCACGTCACTTTGCAGTAAGAACAATTGATAAGTAAATAAAACATCATGTTAGCAAGTCTATGCAATAACGTCCCCTCTAAACCCAGCTTTATACAGTAAAAAATGGGTTTTCGCGGGTGAGTCGAAAAACCCAAATCTACCCAAATCCACTGTATTTACCCAAATCCACTGTATTTACCCAAATCCACCTGATAATTACCCATATCCACCTATAGCTGGCCTATTTAAAGTCATTTAAGTTGTTTTTAATGTTTATATGATAGAATATATCCATTAGGACAATAAATAATCAAATTTAGTAACGTTGATATTTGTATGGATGATAATTACACAATAACTATTTACCGCACATACCCCTCACACCCCTCACTCATATGAATCAATTTTCTGTTACTGATATGGAAAGGGTTTGAACTCAATGTGTCCGAACAGGTCCTAAACATTACAAATTCAATTTGATATTCTATTTACGTTTAAATTAATAAAATGTCATTTATCCGTGTTATCTTTTTTTAAGACACGCACCTACTAGGCAGGTGTAGTGCGACAAAACATCTTCAAGTCAGAATACACAGATTGCCTTAGGCTGTCCTATGATCATAGCACGCACAGCGATCACCAGTACTTGTCTATTTATTTCTTCATTTTAGATTATAACCAAGCAAATAAGAAAGAAAGAAAGAAAGAAAGAAAGAAAGAAGGAAAGAAACAGAAAGAAAGTAAACCTGCCTCATTCTTTTAGTCCGCATCCTCGTCAACAATATTGTATGATGGTAGAAAGAAAGAAAGAAAGAAAGAAAGAAGATTATCGAAAGCATCATGGAAACATGGCTATGTAATTTTGTCCGCTAGGGCCCCACTATGATGAAGTAAAATTGGGGTTCACAAGAACACAGATTATTTTTTTAGTTCTGATCAAAAACATTGATTGTGACTCACCAAAGAACTGCCTCGCTGAGTCGGTTCTTATGAGTACCCACAATCTACGTTTTAGCCGTAATACGAGAGAAAGACTTGAAGAATAGAAAGGTTGAAAAAAGAAATAGTTTTTACTCGCTTCTGTGCATTTTGGTTTTCCATCCAAGTCAACAAAATTTGTCACTTGAACAGTAAGGTCAAGAGCTAAGACATAAAACTAAGATACGTCTATAGTGAAGAAAAAATATATTATAAATATTATTATTATTGGTAGTAGTAGAAGTAGTATTGGAAAACATTATTATCGTTTTATTTATTTATTTATTCATTTATTTATATATTTATTTATATTAATTTATTTATTTATCTTTTTTTTATAAAAAGCCTGTTTATTCAGACAAAAACCTTTAGAAAGCTTTAAGTCACGCCCAGTTGTCAAGCGCTGTGTTTATTCGAACAAAAATCCTCGCCATTCAGAACGCTTCATTATCATATCCAAAGCAAATGTGTCAAGTCACGCCCCGCTGGCACTGCAGGGGCCAAGAGACTAACAGTTTAAGTGAATGTGAATTACCCGTCCCTCTTAAGTTAATATTTTATTAATAATTTTTGATAGCGTCTGAGATATCCCTCACCCACTCAGCAGCAGCAGTTCATACAACCCGAGCATAGGCAATAAAAGAGAAATCCTGAGCTCAAAATTACTTACTCGGGCGTGTTTGGACCAGTGACGGATGTGCGGAGGCGTTACGCTGTTTTTGCGGCTCATGGGCTTTGCACTAAGGAGCGTTTCGCCAAGGTGTCATGCCGTCGCGAGACAAGCGCCATTATGATAACTTATCCGTGCGACATAAGTACATTTTTAATATCTCCAAAATGGCTACTTTTCTGGTGAAAATCCGTGATAATTTTCTTATATATGCTAAAAACAAGGTTGTGGATGCTCGTTAGAACCGCCTCATTGAGGCGGTTCTAACGGGTACCGGCAACCTGTCTTGACGCAGAAATAAGAAAAATAATGTGTACCCCCGGAAACCCCCGTTTTTTCATATGGAGTGGGTTTTTGGGGTCATTTCACGGACTTTTTCACGTGATGGCGACTGCATTACGAAATCATACCTATATAAACGCAAAATAAATAAATAAAATAATAATGATAAAAAAATGATAAAATACAAAACAAAAAAGAAAAAGCGAAACTTATATGCTGAAAAATTGGGAAAGATCTCCTATTTCTGCTCTAAAATATACATGTAGATTGTGGGTACACGTTAGGGTCGCCTCAGCCAGTTTTTGATAGCGTCTGAGATATCCCTCACCCACTCAGCAGCAGCAGTTCATACAACCCGAGCATAGGCAATAAAAGAGAAATCCTGAGCTCAAAATTACTTACTCGGGCGTGTTTGGACCAGTGACGGATGTGCGGAGGCGTTACGCTGTTTTTGCGGCTCATGGGCTTTGCACTAAGGAGCGTTTCGCCAAGGTGTCATGCCGTCGCGAGACAAGCGCCATTATGATAACTTATCCGTGCGACATAAGTACATTTTTCATATCTCCAAAATGGCTACTTTTCTGGTGAAAATCCGTGATAATTTTCTTATATATGCTAAAAACAAGGTTGTGGATGCTCGTTAGAACCGCCTCATTGAGGCGATTCTAACGAGCACCCACAATCTATGTTGAAAGCAAAATATATAAAGATATTACAATTTTAACTTATTATTTGTACTATCTGACACCATGTTAGACGCCATGTGTGTGTGTGTGTGTGTGTGTGTGTGTGTGTGTGTGTTTAAAATCAATTAAAATCTGTGCCAAGTGATAGCGCATTCAACGCACTCAGAATCTGAGTTTTCACATGTGGCCTGCAAAACGTTCAGTCAATTTCCATAAGTGAATAGTGAAGGCCATGACCAGACTGCGCAGACACGCAGCTTGAACAAAGCATTCGCTAAGCGCAGGTCTCTTTACGAAAACACAGTGTGTATAGTTAATTTTAGGAAATTGTGTAATATGTCGCTCATTTATGCTAGCAATACGGGTTGTAGGCGCGTGTTAGAACAGTCGTCAAAGATTTGTGTTTCACCATTCTGCTGAAGACTGTGAAATGAGGCGTGTACCGTTTCCTAATATTGGGAAGCCCTTTTGGATAGGGGCGATAAGTTTCACAGTCTTCTACACTATGGTCGAAATTATCCATACTGGAGAGGAACCAATTTTTTTTCAATGTTTTTAATAAAGCCCAGTCGACCGTTGATGAAGAGACTTCAATTCAATGTCATGACGTTGGATGAATGTGGTTTTAATGTTTTCCGACGTTGTATGCCCACTGGAAAAGTACATCCATCAATATCAATTACCGGTATGTCAAAATAAACGATCGGTACATTGTTGTATGGGTTTGTTTGTTAGATTCGAGGTTTAATGTCCCCGTTAACACTGTTAATGCCATTTTGGAGACGTTGCTTCCAATTTTGTTGCTTCCAATTTTGTTGGACATTTACCCGACATTGGGATTAAATGACAACTCAAGCCCTTCCACCCAATGAAATGGCCCCCGCCCATAGGGCTTGAAGAAATATATGGGATGCACGATGCTTCCACGCAGAGCTGAATCCGGCCCGCACACTAGTACTGGTAAACCGCTTAGAGGGTCTAAGCCTGTTCAGGAACCGCGGTGCGAGGCGGACCGTCCATGCTAATTTCATTGGGCGACAGGGCTTGAGAGATCATTTCATCTCAATGTCGGGTAAAAGTCCCACAAAATTGGAAGCAACATCTCCAAAATTACCTTTACAGTGTTCACGGGGACCGTCGGACGTTAAACCTCAACTCAAACAAACAAATCCACCCAATGAAAGCAATAGGGTTTATATGCATGGTCCGACTCGCACCACTTTGCCTGGGCCGCTTTTGTCTTAAAAAACAACAACAAAATAAAAACAGACAGCCTCCGCCCATCGGGGCTTGAAGAAATAAAACGGCTGCATGATGCTTCCGCACAGAGCTGAATCCGACACGCACACGAGTACTGGTAAACCGCTGAGAGGATCTAAGCCTACCCAGGCAAAGCGGTGTGAGTTGGTCCGTCCATGCTTATAAACCCAATTGGTTTCATTAGACGACAGGGCTTGAGATGTCATTTCATCTCAATGTCGGGTAAAAGTCCCACAAAATTGGAAGCAACGTCTCAAAAAATACCTTAACAGTGTTGACGGGGCCGTTAAACCTCAAATCAAACAAAAAAAAAAAAAAAAAAAAGTAAATATCCTCTGTTTATGTATACCCCTTCTCTATATGAAGTGGGGTTTATGGAATGTTAATTTTACAGACTTGTTCACATGAGTAAATGAATGAATGGGTGATCTCCAACTCCGTTAATATCCATTTTGTTATGAACATAAATTAGATTGTGAAGAGCAGAATGTGCTTGACCGGTGCTTCAACATACATTTTAAAAGTTTTTTTTTTTTGTTTTTTTTTGCGTATACCCTTGGCCTCCGTGACCTTGTGGGTAAGAGCGCTGACTCTAATCACTTGGTCTCCCACCGCTGTGTTTCGAGCATACTTCTGGGCTACGACCAATTGCATTGTCACTATTCTAATTCTTCGTCAAATATTAATGTCATGATCTCCGGTCAGGTGATTTTTATTTATTTATTCATAATTTTTATTTTCAAATTTCATTTTTCACATCATTTTCTCAAAAATTAATTTGTTTGCATTTTTATTAATATGTTCGAGTTTATCAAAGTTTTTTCAGAAGTAATAGATACGTATTATACACGAGTGCGTGTTATACACGGCAAAATACGGTACTGTACGACACATGTGCAAAGAGTGTCGGATCAATGTCGGGCCGATAGCAATAGATGGCAACGTCGTATCTCTGTCGGCCCGACGTTGGCCCGCTGTTCAGGTCTGGCTTTGACGATATTGCTATTATAATTAAATATTATAAGATGAAAAATGGACACGTGATGATGGTTCTTTTTGTTTTAATGTTGTACTTGATTGAATTTGTGAATTATCATTATTATTATTATTATTATAAATAATTTTTTAAATTTGTAAGCCTGACTCACGTGCGGCTCCTCTCTGGGGTGGCTTCCAAGCGACAGGAGCTGGACATCAACGAGATTGTTTTTTCAGTAAGGCTTGCATTACGAAAATACGCCTATTCAAATAAATTGTAAATGTACCAACAAAAATGAAACTTCTCTGATAAAATGTATATTTTTCATATTTCTGCTCGAAACATGGATTGTTGGAACTCGTTAGAACCGCCTCGGCGTGGCCGTTCTAAAGAGTACCCACAATGTGTATTTACCGGAAATAGGAAAAATGATCATTATCCATGTAAACACCAGTTTTAATGTATAAAGGGGAGTTTAAGGGGGATTAAAATGTTGCGTGTTTTCGCAATGCCAAGTTTAATAGATACATTTTCGTCGATGACTGACTGACAGTAGCAGTTATGCAGACTCCCCAAGATTTAATACGTTTAGACAGAAATGTTATTATACATTTCCAAAAAGTTTCACACATAAAACACATTTGTGAGCATTGCATTTACTCAGCCTGCATATAACTGCTACTGTCTATGGCACCAGCAGGTAAGTTCCTTTCCATTTTTTTCTGAGTCAGGCAAGAATTATTCTGGTGATTCTGACAAAGTACCCATTCTTCATCACAAATAATGATGATAATAAATATAGATAGACGCTTATCAATAGTGTCTGTCCCCCCCCCCGCGCCCATCGGGTCTTGAAAAAAAGATAGCGCTACATGATGCTTCCACGCAGAGCTGAAACCGACCGCTTAGAGGCTACCCAAGAAAAGTGGTGCGAGTCGGACCGTCCATGCACATAAATCCAATTGGTTTAATTGGGCGGCAGGGCTTGAGATGTCATTTAATTTCAATGTGTCGGGTAAAAGTCCCACAGAATTGGAAGCAATGACTCCAATATAATGGTTGATTTGTTGTTGTTTTTTTTTTTTGTACGGGGTTTTGAGAAGAAAAATTAAAATATCGGATTGTTTTTTTTTTGTGGAAATTTTCATTTTGGTGGATACAATTTTCAGTATATTTAATAGGTGTGTTTTCGTAATGGGTTGGTTGGTTGGTCCTTTCTTTCTTTCTTCCTTTCTTTATTTCTTTCTTTCCTTCCATCTTTCTTTCGAAAACACACATATTGAAACTTATGGGCCGAAATATATTCATCACAATGAAATTTTCTATTAAAAATTATTTTTATTTTTTTTTTTTTTTTTTCATATCGGCTCAAAGCATGGATTTTTGCAGCTCGTTAGAACCGCCTCACCGCCTCGATGAGGCGGTTCTAAATTAGAGTGTTTGTTTGCTTGAATGGAGGTTTAACGCGGGTTCCGTTTCAGCTCAGCGTGGAATCATTTCAGAGGTGCAGCTCAATCAGTTTCGTTCAGCACGGATTGTGGGAGGGGGGAGGGGTCAAAAAAATACCCACAGTCTATGTCTACGATATATGTTTGTTTTTTTTTTTTTTTTTTTTAGCAGAACTAATAAAATAATATGTTCCCCTGTAAACCAAAGCCTTGCTTTATAAAAAGTTGTATTTTTTAGCAGAACTTATGAAAATAGTAAGTTCCCCTGTAAACCAAAGCCTTACTTTATAAAAAAGTTGTGTTTAATAAGGTCGTATATTCTGCGGTATTTTCTGCATGTTTTTGTGTGTTTTTTTTTTTCACTCAACCGTCAAACATTCACTTGTCTATTTATTTTCCTTTCCTTTCTAAATAAATAAATAAATAAATATTTTTTGAGGTTTACAATTATCTAACATTATTTATAATAGACGTGTGTGAACTGGTAACCCTAGGCAACCAACTTAAAGATGTTTCGTTACACTACACGCGATGTATAGTGCGTGTTAAATTGTTACAAGTTACTAAATTTGATTATTTATTTGTCCGAAGTGATATATTCTATCATGTAAACATTAAAAACAACATATATGACTTTAAATGGGCCAGCTATAGGTGGATATGGGTAATTATCAGGTGGATTTGGGTGGATTTGGGTAAATACAGTGGATTTGGGTAGATTTGGGTTTTTCGACTCACCGGGTTTTCGCATATACTTTATTATGCCCCCGGAATCTAAGATTCTGGGGGGCATATAGTTTTTGGTCTGTCCGTCTGTTTGTCTGTTTGTCCGTTTGTCTGTTTGTCTGTTTGTCCGTTTGTCTGTTTGTCTGTTTGTCCGTTTGTCCGTTTCTCCGTCTGCAAAAACTTTAACATTGGGCATAACTTTTGAATGGTAAGTGATACAGCTTTCATACTTCACATGTGCATTCCTTGTCACAAGACCTTTCAAGAGGTACCATAAATTTTGACCTCGTGACCTTCACCTTGAGATTTGACCTACTTTTGGCCTCATTTTTAAAAACTTTAACATTGGCCATAACTTTTGATTGGTAAGTGATAGAGCTTTCATATTTCACATGTGCATTCCTTGTCACAAGACCTTTCTATTGGTACTATAATTTTTGACCTCATGACCTTGACCTTGGCATATGACCTACTTTTTTAAAAACTTTAACATTGGCCATAACTTTTGATTGGTAAGTGATAGAGCTTTCATATTTCACATGTGCATTCCTTGTCACAAGACCTTTCTATTGGTACTATAATTTTTGACCTCATGACCTTGACCTTGGCATTTGACCTACTTTTTAAAAACTTTAACATTGGCCGTAACGTTTGATTGGTAAATGGTAGAGCTTTCATATTTCACATGTGCATTCCTTGTCACAAGACCTTTCTATTGGTACTATAATTTTTGACCTCATGACCTTGACCTTGGCATTTGACCTACTTTTTAAAAACTTTAACATTGGCCGTAACGTTTGATTGGTAAATGGTAGAGCTTTCATATTTCACATGTGCATTCCTTGTCACAAGACCTTTCTAATGGTACCATAATTTTTGACCTCATGACCTTGACCTTGATGTTTGACCTACTTTTTAAAAACTTTAACATTGGCCATAACTTTTGATTGGTAAATGGTAGGGCTTTCATATTTCACATGTGCATTCCTTGTCACAAGACCTTTCTAGTGGTACTATAATTTTTGACCTTGTGACTTTGACCTTGATGTTTGACCTACTTTTTAAAAACTTTAATATAGTCCATAACTTTTGATTGGTAAGTGATAGAGCTTTCATATTTCACATGTGTATTCTTTCTCACAAGACCTTTCCAGTGGTACCATAATTTTTTACCTCGTGACCTTGTGGCCTCAACCGTGACATAATTTAGTGATGGGGCTTTCATATTGCACAGGCGCTGTCCGGGGGCATCGGTGTTTCACAAACACATCTTGTTTCTCTTATTTCTGATTCTAGAACATCTATCTATCTATCTCTATATAATCCTCAACCCTCTTCCGAGTGTTATTAGGATGGCTGCGCATGGTGTGTTAGTAAGAGAAGTAAAAGTGTGATAGTGCAGAGTTAAAAGAATAAAAGAAAGGTGAGCATAGACAATTAGACGGTTCTAATCCAAAATCTATGTTTTGAGCAGAAAGAAAAATATGTCACATTTTTAAATATAAACAGTCATTTTCACAGCCATAAATCCCATTTTATTGCAAAGACTTGTTAACCTTATGTGAGCTCGAATATCTTTCCCCCCAAAATGGTAGCGCAGTTGCTCAAACCTGAAGTAGAAGCCGTCAGTAGATCGTCCAGCTGCACCAAACGAGGGCAAAACCATGTTTTCCGGAACTCCCAATACCCCCATCAATCCCTATACATACCAAAACAAACATAACCTCAATCAATAGGGCTTGAAAAAAATAAGGGCGAAATGACCCACCTAATCAGGGCGAAACGACCCACAGGCCAAATGACCCAGGGCGAAACAACCCACGGGTGAAACGACTCATGGTCGAAACGACTCACGGGCGAAACGGCCCGAGACCCCAGAAACAATTCTAATTCTGATTGAATGCCACAAGTGCACTGTCTGGATCGAGAAATTAACTGGAGGCCCCCTGTGCAGGGAGAACCATCCTGTGTGCATGTTAAGGATCCCTACCGTAATTACAAAAGATACAGTAATTACATGATTACTGTGTTGGCTTTCATCTACTCCCATAGTCATGAGAATTCTGCATTCCAGATGTTACAATTATATGCTGATATTTATGTTTTTGTTATTCTTCGGAACACGTCGCATGCACATCAGTAAAAAACAAATCTATAAATGAGTGCATGCATACGTCTAACTTGTTGGACCAGGCTTTCATCCTGCAAAGCTGGAGTGTATGTAATGTACACCTGCGAGTAATGGTCAAATGTGACAGAGAAAGGAAGAAAGAGTTGCTTTTGTGTTCAGCTTCAGGTGCTTAAGGCTGTGGGTTAGATTTCCGCTCAAACATTACAGAAGAATAAAGTCGGCAAGTTCGACCCCCGCCCATCGGGGCTTCAAGAAATAGATGGGCTGCATGATGCTTCCACGCAGAGCTGAAACCGACCCGCACACGATTACTGGTAGTGGTATACCACTTAGAGGATCTAAGCCTGCCCAGGCAAAGCAGTGCAAGTCGGACCATTCATGCTGATAAACTCTATTGGTTTCATTGGGCGGCAGGGCTTGGGATGTCATTTCATCTCAATGTCAGGTAAAAGTCCCACAGAATTTGAAGCAACACCTCCAAAATGACCTTTACAGTGTTGACGGGGATGTTAAACCTCAAATCAAACAAACAAGTCGCCAAGTTATAAACAATATACAAACATAAAGCTCTGTATGAGCTTTTGAACAGACTGGAAAACTCAGTTAACCTAACACGTGATAACAAGGGATGCATATTGTAAGCATGTTTCCAACAGCTAATTACTTTGAAGATGACAATAAAGATCCCGAAGAAGTTAAAAAACTTTGGTCATTTGTAAAGTCCCTTAAAAAAAGAAGTATTTGGGATCACCTCACTTAAGGAAAATGGAAGTCTGAAAACTGATGCGCACGATAAGGCATATACATGTAATAAACAGTTTCAGTCTGCATTTACTTGTGAAACTGATGGTGAACTTCCATCCAAAGGTAATAGCACATTTCCTTCTATGGGGGATATAATAGTTGACCCCAAGGGGGTCGCCAAACTGTTGGATAAGCTCAAAATATGTAAGGCATCTGAGCCGGATGACCTGAATGCCAGGATGCTTAAAGAATGCTTAAAGGATGTAGTGCTTAAGTTTCTCTTCTGTTGGCATTTATCTTTAGTGAATCACTTGCTCAGGGCGCTATTCCAGATGATTGATGACAAGCAAATGTTACTCTGGTCTATAAAAAGGTGAAAAATATGATGCTGCAAATTATAGACCAGTGTTGCTTACATGCATCTGTTGCAAAACCCTTGAGCATTATTAATCAGCCATATTAACAAGCACCTGGCTTGCTGACTGTCAACATGGTTTCTACAGTCAAAGGTCTTATGAAACCCAATTAGCCCAATTTTGCCATGACATTGTAAGCAATTGACTTAATTATAATGGACTTTGACAAGGTACCTCACAAAAGGCTATTGTACAAACTGGAATAGTATGGGAAAAGAGGATCCACACATAGGTGGTCCCAAGGTGGATTAGCTCATGGCTCTATGGGGCGCACACAAAAAGTTGTATTTGATGGTCCAGTCCCTGTTTTATCTGGTGTCCCACAAGGTTCGGTACTTTGACCGGTCCTTTTTTTAGTATTCATAAATGATCTCACCGATAATATCAGGTCATCTGTCCATTTGTTTGCTGATGATTGTGTACTGTATCGGAATATATACTCTCCTTCTGACTGTCTTATTTTACAAGCTGACCTGGACTGACTAGCACAGTGGGAGGTCGATTGTCAGATGAAGTTCAATGTGGCCAAATGTCATTCAATGAGGGTGTCACGGCTTCTTCCTTACAATCAGATTCAGTTTGATTATTCACTACACCAGCAAACTTTGGAGCAGGTTCAATCCACCAAATATCTGGGTATCACCATAACTGAAGATTTTGATTGGGATCACCATATTTCAGAGATTACATCAAAAGCAACGGGCTTCCGTGGCCTAGTGGTTAAGAGCGCTGACTCTTGATCATTAGGTCTCTCACTGCTGTGGTTCGAGCCTCGCTTGGGTCACATGTGAGACGCCAAGTTCTGCAATGGAAGGTCAGGTGGTTTTTCTCCAGGTACTCTGGTTTTCGCCCACCTCTGATTAACCATCGGTTCGATATGAGTGAAAAAAGCTTGAAAGGGCCGTAACCCCCCCCCAAAAAAAACATCAAAAGCAACTAGGATTTTTAAGACGTAATTTGACTTTTGCCCCTAGGTAGGCGAAGGATGTAGCATATAAAACATTGGTTTGCCCTCAGCTTGAATATGCATCACCATCACCCATTTGGCATTCCCATGTTAAAACTCAGATTCAGCAGGTTGAGAAGGTTCAGAGGACAGCAGCTCGATCGACATGTCGGCGATGGCGAAATAAGAGTATCGTCGGTGACATGCTTAGCAAGTTGGAGTGGCCATCCCTTTATTCAAAATTTCATGACATGAATACATACATCTGTACAACAAATATACATACAAATGTCAAAGGATTGAATGTAGGCTCAGCCTATATTTATCCTCTCCTTTAAGATCCCTTGAGGCCCATCTTGAGCAGTCCTCATAAGACACACTCTTGTATAGTGTCTCTGGATAAAGATAAATGCTTGACCCCTGTGACAGCTTAAACACCAACATGGGCATCAAAAGTAAAAAGCACACAATATTGTAGGTACCAGGCCTGTTTGTGAAGCCCTGAATCATTGTTTTTTTTTCCTGGAACTATTCCTCAGTGGAATAGTCTCCCCTCGTCTGCGGTAGATGCCAAGACTGCAGAGGAGTTCAAAGCCTGTGCAGTATTGGAATTCAGAGGTATGCGTTTAAGTGTACCTCTGCTAATCAGATTGTAAATAGTTTTCAGGATTCATCCAGTGTCCCCCCCCCCCCCACACTTTTTGTTACACCTGCTTTAACAGGAAGACATAGGCGTGTAAATTTCTGTCCGTCTGTCTGTCCGTGTGTCCATCCGGGCATCCATCTGTTTGTCTGTCCGGGGGAACATGTCAGGTTTAGGGGCTAGTGTCCGCATTGGACACAATAGAAAATGATTGGTAAATAATAGATTTATTCCGTAAATAAAAGGTTTAGGAGGTTAGCCCCTAAACCAAACAAAAGAAAATAACAAAAGAAACAGCCCTTAAACCTGACATGTTAGAAAGTCTGTACATACGCCAGATACATAATTGGGTTTACGTTCTGTACTTTTCATACTTTATGAGGTTATTCCGTAAATTTTCAACTCCACAACACCAAACATGCCTGTTTGTGGGGTTAGTGGCTGAACAATGCTACATTATGGGGTTAAAATTTCCATAGACTTAACATTGTGAACCCCACAGTGTACATCTCATAAGAATGTCCATCCGTCCATTCCTCCATCCATACAGTTGACGTCTGTCTTTCTGTCAACATTTTACACTGGGTGTCTCGTCATCGCAACTCCTCCTACAGTTTTATACCAATCATTTTGAAACTTTGCATTTGTTTTTGCCATGGTATGAGGATGTGCCTATGGTTTGGACATAATTCTCAGATCAATTTTTATCACTTTTTCCACATTGTGAAAGTAATCATTTTTAACCTTCAATTGATATTCAGTAGGTACCTCTTGTCATCGCAACTCCTCTTACAGTTTTATACCTATCATTTTGAAACATTGTATGTGTTTTTGCCATGGTATGAGGATGTGCTTGTGGTTTGGATATCAATATTGGATGAATTTTTGTCACGTTTTCCGCATTGTGAACTTAGTCATTTTTTACCATCAATTGAAAGACCTCTTGTCATCTCAACTCCTCTTACAGATTTATACCAATTATTTTGAAATTTCACATGTGTTTTCTACATGGTATGGGGATGTGCATGTACACATGTGGTTTGGATCTTTGATCAATTTTTGTTATTTTTTAGCCCACCAGAGCCAAAGGCTCCGGGGGAGCTTATAGGATAGGCATTTGTCTGTCGTCTGCGTCAACACTTTTAAACATATTTTCCTCTGAAGCCACTGGGCCCAAATTTTATCTGTAGCATCCTTGGGCTGGGGGATTGAAAGTTTGTGTTTTTATGAAAATCGGCTCATTATGTCTCCCCCGAAAAAAAATTTTTCGGAGAGACATATTGTTTTTCCCCCGGGCGTCTGTCTGTCTGTCCGTCTGTCTGTCTGTCCGTCTGTCTGTCACACATTCCTGTCCGCTCTGTAACTTGAAAACCGTTAGAGCTATCTTCACGAAACTTTGTATAAATATTAATCAGCATTAGACGACGTGCAGTGCGCAAGAACCATAACTCTCGCATTTATACTTTTTGAATTATCTCCCTTGGAAGTTTGTTGGTATGTATATATGTATGGGCAAATCCTGTCCGGTCAATAACTTTCTTATTTTTTTATGGATTTTAAAATTACTCGGCAGAAATATTAACAACCATAAGACGATGTGTGGTGCGCATGAGGCAGGTCGGTACCTCAATGGTCAAGGTCATACTTAGAGGTCAAAGGTCAAAAAAGGGGCCTTTTTTTCGTATTTGGTCAATAACTTTCTTATTTTGAGATGGATTTTAAAATTACTTGGCATAATTATTAACAACCATAAGACAATGTGTGGTGCGCATGAGGCAGGTCGGTTTCTCAAAGGTCAAGGTCATACTTAGAGGTCAAAGGTAAAAAAAGGGGCTTTTTTTTCGTATTTGGTCAATAACTTTCTAATTTTGAGATGGATTTTAAAATTACTTGGCATAATTATTAACAATCATGAGACGATGTGTGGTGCACATGAGGCAGGTCGGTACCTCAAAGGTCAAGGTCATACTTAGAGGTCAAAGGTCAAAAAGTGGGCCTTTTTTTCGTATTTGGTCAATAACTTTCTTATTTTGAGATGGATTTCGAAATCACATGGCAGAAATGCGAACCAATATAAGGCGATGTTTTGCGCGCATGACCCAAGTTGGTACCTCAAAGGTCAAGGTCATACTTAGAGGTCAAAGGTAAAAAAAGGGGCCTTTTTCGGGTTTTGTCAATAACTTGCCTATTTTTAAATAGAATTTGAAGTTACTTGGCAAACATGTTAACTATCATGGGACGATGTGTTGCATGCATGATTCAGTTTGGTACCTAAAATGTCAAGGTCATACATAGAGGTCAAAGGTAAAAAAGGGGCCTTTTTTCGTGTTTGGTCAATAACTTTCTTATTTTTAGATGGATTTTGAAATTGCTAGGCAGAAATGTTAACCACCATGAGATGATGTGTTGCACGCATGACCCAGTTTAATACCTGAAAGGTCAAGGTCATAGATAGAGGTTAAAGGTAAATTTGTGTTCTGTCAATAACTTTCTTATTATGCCCCCAACTTTGAAAAAGTTGGAGGGGCATATTGGTTCTGGTTCCTTCGTCCGTTTGTCCGTTCGTCCATCAGTTACGCTTTTGATGCATAGCATAACTAAAGAACCGTGTATGCTAGGGTTTTGAAATTTCATATATGGATTCCTCATGGAAAATTAGCTTACGCATATTTTTTTCTCGTCCGGATTATGCCCCCTTCAAGAGTTATTGCCCTTTGAATTTTTTTTTTAATAAAATCTTGTCATCAAGATATCTAAAAAACTATTGGAGCTAGAGCCTTGAAAGTTGGTGAATATATTGATGGTGATGAGTAGATGAACTGATTAACTTTTGACAAAATTCCGAAAAATACTTTGTGGGTTATGGCCCTTTGTCATTTTGGTAATTTGTGCCCATTGTAATGAATGCTAAAAGTGATGCATAGCATAACTTTAGAACCGTGTATGCTAGGGTTTTGAAATTTCATATATGGATTCCTCATGGAAAATTAGCTGACGCGTATTTTTTTTCTCGTCCGAAATATGCCCCTTTCAAGAGTTATTGCCCTTTGAAATTTTTTTAATAAAATCTTGTCAGCAAGATATCTCAAAAACTATTGGAGCTAGAGCCTCCAAAGTTAGTGAATAGATTGTTGGTGATGAGTAGATGAACTGATTAACTTATGACAAAATTCCGAAAAATACTTAGTGAGTTATGGCCCTTTATCATTTTGGTAATTTGTGCCCATTGTAATGTATGCTAAAAGTGATGCATAGCATAACTTTAGAGCCGTGTATGCTATAGTTTTGAAATTTCATATATGCATTTCTGATGGAAAATAAGCTGACGCGTATTTTTTTTCTCGTCCGGATTATGCCCCTTTCAAGAGTTATTGCCCTTTGAATTTTTTTTAATAAAATCTTGTCAGCAAGATATCTCAAAAACTATTGGAGCTAGAGCCTTGAAAGTTGGTGAATATATTGGTGGCGATGAGTAGATGAACTGATTAACTTTTGACAAAATTCCGAAAAATACTTTGTGAGTTATGGCCCTTTGTCATTTTGGTAATTTGTGCCCATTGTAATGAATGCTAAAAGTGATGCATAGCAGAACTTTAGAACTGTGTATGCTATGGTTTTGAAATTTCATATATGCATTCCTGATGGAAAATAAGCTGACGCGTATTTTTTTTTCTCGTCTTGATTATGCCCCTTTCAAGAGTTATTGCCCTTTGAATTTTTTTTAATAAAATCTTGTCAGCAAGATATCTCAAAAACTATCGGAGCTAGAGGCTTGAAAGTTTGACCATGAGTCATGTGCAAGACCTAGGTCCATACCTCCAATGTCACGGTCATACCTAGAGGTCAAAGGTAAAAAAAAGGACAGTCAATAACTTCCTTATTCTTTGATGGATTATGAAATTACTTGGCAGAAATGTTAACCATCATGAGACGATGTGTTGTACCGCAAAGGTCAAGGCCATACTTAGAGGTCAAAGGTAAAAAAGTGCTTTTTTTGTTTACGGCCAATAACTTTGTTATTTTTTTATGAACATTTTTAAAGTTACTATGCAGAAATGTTCATCTTCATTATATGATGTGTTGCACACAAGACCCAGCTCAATACCTCCAATGTCAAGGTTATACTTATCAGTCAAAAACGGGGGAGACATCTGTGTTTTTGTAGAAAAACAAATTCTAGTTAGTTTGGTTGTTATGGCAACTTAGAGTTTCCATAGACTTATAATGGGGAAAATTGAAAAATGGCATTTACTGCCAAGTCATTGCAGATATTTTGACAAAACGTTTTTAGAAATGTTTCTTGAGTAAACTTCTTTCAGCCATATGCTTTTATGCCAACCTGAGGTTCCCCCGCCATGCCCCACCCCCTCCACTTTATAAAAGGCCATATATCACAGAAACCATTCAGATCCCGACCCCTAAACCATATATATTCTTGTTCCTATTGATAAGACGCATTCAGTGACACCAACTTGGGGGCTCTCAGGGATGTGCCGAGGCCATGCCCCATCCCCTCCACTTAATAAAAGGCCCAATATCTTGGAAACCATTCAGATCCCCACCCCTAAACCATATATATTCTTGTTCCTTATGATAAGACCCATTCAGTGACATCAACCTGGGAGTCCCCGGGATGTGCCGAGGCCATGCCCCACCCCCTCCATACCATAAAAGGCCCAATATCTCGAAACCTTACAGATCCCCGCCCCTAAACCATATATATTCTTGATCCTTATGATAAGACACATTCATTGACACAAACCTGGGGGTCCTCAGGGATGCGCCGGGGCCTTGCCCCACCCCTTCACTTCACAAAAGGCCATATATCTCAGAAACTGTTCAGATCCTCACCCCTAAACCATATATATTCTTGTACATTATGATAAGACGCATTCAGTGACACCAACCTGGGGGTCCCCAGGGATGTGCTGGGGCCTTGCCCCACCCCCTCCATTTCATAATCTCACAGTATCTCGGAAACCCTACAGTTGGCACCCCTAAACCATATATATTTTTGTTCCTTATGATAAGACACATTCATTGACACCAACCTGGGAGTCTTCCGGGGCCTTGCCCCACCCCTCCACTTCACGAAAGCCCTTATATCTCAGAAACTGTTCTTAGCCCCACCCTAAACCATATATATTCATCTTCTTTATGATAAGACGCATTCAGTGACACCAGCTTGGGAGTCCCCGGGGAATGCCCAGGCCATGCCCCATCTCTTTACTTCATTAAAAGAAATAGTTCAGAACCCCACCCCCTAAACCATATACTTGTTCCTTATGATAAGACTCGTTCAATCACACCAACCTGGGGGTCTCTTTGTGCTGAGGCATTGTGCCCTGCCCTTCCACTTCATGAAAGGCTTTATATTTCAGAAACCATTCAAATCCCCACCCCATAATCATATATGTTCTTGTTCCTTATTATTAGCACACCTACTGTAGGGGGGTCCGCAGGAGCCATTCCTATCCTTTCCACTTCATAAAAGGGCCTCAAATCTCAGAAACCGTTCAGATTCCCACCCCTAAACCATATATATACTTGGTCTTATGATAAGACACATTTAGGGACAGCAATCTTGGGCTTTCCTGGGATCAACAGGGCATGCCCCAACCCCTCCACCACCTAAGAGGCCTTACAGATCCCCACTGATAAACCATATATATTCTTGTTCCTTATGATAAGACACATTTAGTGATCAACCAGGGCTCCTTTGAGTCCATGCCCCACCCCCTCTACTTCATAAAAGGCCTAATGTTTCAGATACTGAGTCCACATGGGTGTTCATTTGTACATGGGGGTTCATTTGGTAGATTAAAATGATATCATGTTAAAATACATGGCTGCCATTGGGCAGTGCCCACCTGAGCTCTGGTGCTGCACGATGCTTCCACGCAGAGCTGAATTCTGCCCGCACACTAGTACTGGTTAACCCCTTAGAGGATCTAAGCCTGTCCAAGAACCGCGGTGCGAGGCAGACCGTCCATGCTAATAAACCCTATTGGTTTCATTGGGCGACAGGGCTTGAGATGTCATTTCATCTCAATGTCGGGTAAAAGTCCCACAAAATTGGAAGCAACGTCTCCAAAATGACCTTTACAGTGTTGACGGGGACGTTAAACCTCAAATCAAACAAAACAATTAACCATCAATTGATAGGCAGTAGGCACCTCTTGTCATCGCAACTTCTCTTACAGTTTTATACCAATCATTTTGAAACTTTGCATGTGTTTTCTCCATGGTATGAGGATGTGCATATGGTTTGGATATAATTTTTGGATGAATTTTAACTACTTTTTGCATATGTGAACTTAGTCAGTTTCTTACCTCAGATATATAGACTATGGCTACCTCTTAAAGTCCTATATTAATTTCTTCTGCCTTAAAAACATAAATATTTTGGGTGGGGCAGGTGGGGGGCAGATGAGACATCAACTCCACCAAAGTTGAATCTATATTTTTTTTCAAGCTAAATTTAGCCAACCACCCAGGCAATGGCCAAATATGACTTTATGTAGATAGAGATAGATAGTATACAGGCACCTGACACATTCATTGAGGTCACAGTGTGTCACTCACACACCTGGTCAATACAGAGTTATCAGTCTTATCCGAGGGGATAGTGCCTGTCAATAGAAAAAACAGGTATTGTAAGAAATTTAACCCGAAATATACATGTAACTGAATAAGAGAAGAATCTTCCCCCGATTGTCATTTACTATCACTTTTTACATCCAGTCAACAATTTTCTTATAAAATTTTATGATTTCTAACATGTTAAACATGTTAAAGTAAACAAATCCATACTGTGTCAGCAGTATTTGCAAAGTACTTGAATAAAGTTGGCATTCATCTCGGTATTATGGATAAAAAAAAACTACATAATAAATTCTCAGATTGAGTTTTAATATCATATTCTTTCAATATTTGTCAGGATTTTAATCTGTTTGGCTGCAAAATATGTATATTTTGAATTTTAATTATTTCTCTCCATTCCTGACACAGACTTTTAACCGCGCACTAATATAGATAACTCTAGATAATATAAGAATCTTATATGGGTGTGAGGGGTGGATGGAAAAATCTGTCCTGAGGGTCACTGTCCGGCATCACGAGGCTTGTCGAGTGATGCCTGACAGTGATCCCGAGGGACAGATTTTTCTATCCACCCCTAACACCCATATAGGATTCTTTTTCTTGCATACCTTCCATTTCTATTGCGAATTTTTAATGCTGCTGTCACTCCGGTTACCGACGTCCGCCATTTTGTGATGACACAACAGGAATGTTTAGTGACCAGTGTACCGCGCATGAGGTTGTAATCAACCAGTGCATTTATCAAACAGGAGATTATATTCAATTTGGGGTCAGAACACCAGGGTCAGAACATAAATTTCTATCCCAGGGTAAAATCTCGGATTCCCTTGTCTGGTGTGAAAGAAATACCTGTCCTGTGATGTCATTTCACAAGCTCTATAGAGTTTTTGACTGGTGACTGTCCACCTGTTATGGGTTTCCATGTAGACTGTAAGGGAGACATATGACCAATTTATTATTATTCCAAAAAATAAAGATTCACAAGACATAAAATACATTATGCGGCACCTTAAAAAACATTATGCGGCACCTTTCACTTAGGAATGAATGACAGTACATGTAGTTCCTTCTATGACTAGGGTACAAAGTACTAAGAAACTCTTCTACTGATTTGTAGGCATTACGAAAACATGCCTTTATAAATACATTGTAAACTTTTCACCGAAAAAATGAACAGTTTTAAGTAAGATGAAAATTTGTTTATATTTTCCTTATTTCTGCTCCAAAATATAGATTGTAGACCTGTACTCATTACAACTGCCTCGACTTATTTCTGCTCAAAATATAGATTGTCGGTACTCGTTAGAACCACCGAAATATAGATTGTTGGGTCTCATTAGAACTGCTTTATCAAGGCGGTTCTAACGAGTACCTACAATCTATATTTTGGAGTAGAAATAATAAAAATAAAGTTTACCCCTGTAAACCCCAGTTTCACTGTATAAAAGTTGAGTTCAAGAGGGTCAAAATTATACAGACATGTTTTTGTGATGAAATCCAGGTACTGCTAACGGTTATTTATAGAAAATAGCTGCTTTATTTTTATCAATGCAAGGTCAGAGTGTTTCGTATGAGGGTTATCTGTAGAATCTGGACTGGAAGTATGTGTTTGGCAAACATTGCAGACCCAGATCAGACACAGCAGAATGTGGCTACTGATCAGAATCTACACTGTTTGCTTACTATACAGGAATTTAAGGGTAAAAGGAAACAAGAGTCCCCACTCAGGACCATTTTTCCAGCCTACAGTCTACCCACCAGAGCTGTCAGTGCTTTGATTGTACATGACTGTATTGTTTCAGGTTGGCAGCCTCTACAGTGACCTTGTGAAACCCAGTTTCAGTATGGCAGCTCTTGCTGACATTGTCATGGACCAGGGTGAGAGCCCCCCATATAGACAGCAGGTGGCTAGTCTGCCAATGAACTTCTGTCCCCCCGGTTTGGCAGCATTTCGCGCCAGGAGAGCTAGTTCTGACTCCATGGCAAGTGTTCAGGGATCCACAGTGTTTGAGGAAGAATATAACTTTGTTGAAATCTCCCATCCAGCACAGGTCTTAACAGGTTTAAACCATTTACGCTTGAACAGACACTTCTGTGACGTTACTCTTTGTGTTGGAGGGCAAGAATTTTCCTGTCATAAAATAGTGCTGTCTTCATTCAGTTCTTACTTTCATGCCATGTTCACTGGGAACTTGGCAGAGAGTGCTCAAGATAGGGTAACTCTGAATGACATTGAAGCAACTGTGATGGAGTTGTTAGTAAATTATGGTTACACATCAGAAATTATCATAAATAGACAGAATGTTCAAGCTTTGCTTTCGGCTTCAAATCTTCTGGAAATTTTGCCAGTCAAGGAAGCGTGCTGCCAGTATCTGGAACAAAACATGGATGACGGGAACTGTATCGGCATACACTGTTTTGCAGAAGCACATGCTTGTAGTGAGCTGCAGCAGAAGTCAAAACAGTACATCTTAGAACATTTTATACCAGTGAGCCTTCAAGAAGAATATTTACAGCTTACAGTAGAAAAACTGACAGAATTTTTGAAAGATGATGAACTGAGTGTTTCCTCAGAAGAGCAAGTGTTTCATTCTGCAATGCGCTGGTTGGATTACAGTACAGAAACAAGAAAACAAGATTTTGACAAAGTGCTTGAAAATATTCGACTCCCATTAATGACCCCATATTTTCTGTTTGACACTGTAGAGAAACAGGAAGTTATTAAGGGGTCACAAAAATGCTGCAGTCTGGTCGACGAGGCTAAAACTTACCTTTTGTTAGAAGACAGGCGACCAGAACTACAGACAGTTAGAACACAATTAAGAAAATCTTCGGGTAAGAATATAAGGAACTTATATGGGTGTAAGGGGTGGATGGAAAATCCGTCTCGAGAGTCACTGTCAGGCATCACGAGGCTTGCCGAGTGATGCAAGACAGTGATCTGGAGGGATGGATTTCTCTTTCTACCCCTCACACCATGTAGGACTATATTTCTTGCATACCTTCCATTTCTGAGCATGGATTTTAATACTGCAGTCACTTTGATTGCCAATGTCTGCCATATTGTGATGACACTACCGTGATATTTAGCGACATCAGGTAACATGCTGTGACATCAACCTTAACAATGGTGCATATGAGGTTGTATTCAACCAGTGCATATCAAACACGTGAGAATATTTGATTTTTTTACCCTGACCCTGGGTAAGAACACCAGGGTTAGAACAGAATTTCTATCCCAGGCTAAAACCATGAAATTCCTTATCTGGTGTGCAAGAAAGTAAAAATCATCAGAGCATAGCTTTAGATACATGTAAGAAGGAGCACTAAGAACACTTTTGAGTAAAACCTGTTATAGCATCCACCTCTATTAAACAAGCAACCTGTCTTAAGCAACCATACATTTGATTCTTAAAATGGCAATATGCATTAAATTCACCTGTATTAAGCAAGCACTTGTCTTAAGCAATCAAATTTTGGTTATCCCTTAGGTGCTTGCTTAATACAGTTTGGACTGTACTTTTTACATGTTTATAAAATTTATATGAGTCTCCTCAAGAGAAAATCTGTGACTCTGTCGGTGGCGTTTTTTTTGCTAGGTGTGACTCACACCAGACTGCTCAGAGCTCTTCACAGACTAGCAAGAATCTTGATATTTTAACCCTTCTCCTGCTGTTCATGAAAACCCCTACCTTTGCAAACAGTGTAGATCCAGATCAGATGGCTTCTGAAGAAGCCATCTGATCAGGATCTACACTGTTTGACATTCAGTTTGCAAATTTGCAGGAATAAATTACATCAAATAATCTGATTGGTTCAGAGTCAGAAATGGGTGTGGCTAAATTAATTATTCAGTGGGATAAGGGTTAATTACATGTTTTGAAACTTGGGGTATTGTACTACCCCTTTAAAAATTGAACACAAAGGTCCTTGTCAGATTATGCATTACCACAGTCTGATCTGTTTGTTTGATTTGAAGTTTAACGTCCCCGTCAACACTGTAAAGGTCATTTTGGAGACATTGCTTCCAATTTTGTGGGACTTTTAACCGACATTGAGATGAAATGACATCTCAAGCCCTGCCGCCCAATGAAACCAATAGCGTTTATAAGCATAGACGGGCCGACTCGCACTGATTTGCCTGGGCAAGCTTAGATCCTCTAAGGGGTTTACCAGTACTTGTTTGTGGGTCGGTTTCAGCTCTGCGTGGAAGCATCATGCAGCCCATACATTTCTTCAAGCCCCGATGAGCGGGGGCCATCTGTATCTTTGTTGTTCGCAAATGGCAAAAGCAGGTTTTCTCATGGGATTGCTTATATAAAACATGTTGTGGGTACTTGTTAGATGGTGTGGGTACTTGTTAGAATTGCCTCGTAGAGGCAATTCTAACAAGTACCCACAACATGTCTTAACAGGAAATGAAGAAAATTATCCATTAATCAATCTTGTTACTCCTCCTTATCTCATAGCAACAGATAAGATTGGTATTTTGGGATAGCTGAAAGATAGTCTTTGTCAATTCTCCATAAAAACCTATGTTGTGGGTATTCATTAGAACCCCCTTGGTGAGGGGGTTCTAATGAATACCCACAACATAGTTTTATAGGAAGAAATAAGGAAAACTATCCTTCAGATGTCACAAAATATGCACCTTATCTGTTGCTATGTTATCTGGAGCTATGTCTGTGGAATCAGCACTCATTTTGACTGAGATAACTGGCAGACAAGATTGGTGCATGGAAATCAAACTTCTCATCAACAGGGGAATGGCTGCACCTGACTTTCTTTATACCCCCGGCATACAAAGTATGCTATGAGGCTATATAGTTTTCGTCTTGCCGTTTGTCTGTTCCTCCATCCATGTGTCCATCCTTCTGTCCGTCCGGGCAAACATGTAAGGTTTAGGGGCTAGTGTCAAGATTGATAGCAATAGAAAATGATTGGAAAATTATTGGTAAACAATAGATTTATTCTGTAAATAAAAGGTTTAGGAGGTTAGCCCCTAAACCAAACAAAAGAAAAGAACAAAAGAAATAGCCCTTAAACCTGACATGTTGGAATGTCCGTCCGTCCTTCAATCCATCTGTTAACATTTTGGTTAAAGTTTTGTGTTAAATTTTCTAAGAGATTGTGTCTTCTGAACCCTTTGATAGATTAAGTTGATACTTACACTGAAGTTACATACTGGTCTAAAGATTTCATTGATGCATGTCCCACCCCCAACAGTGACCTTGAAGTCAAGGTCACAGACTTAGAACTTTTACATTTGGTTAAAGTTTTATAACCAAGTTTATAGATGTCTGTAAGTTCTAAACTCTAAGACAAATTCAGTTGATACTTGCATCAATGTTGCATACCAGTCCAAAGATTTCGTGATGCATGTCCCTTCCCCCACACACGGTGACCTTGACTTCAAGGTCACAGATTTAGAAATTTTACATTTGGTTAAAGTTTTATGACAAAGTTTATAGATAACTGTATGTTCTAAACTTAAGACAAAAATCTTTTTCTACAAGGGAGATTTAAACTTAGATGATAATGTTTACTCTTCTGAACATGTAAAATGATTCTTTCTAAATGATGATGACTTATAGTATATGATGTAAGAGACACTGGGCTATCTCTTCATGATTGTTCTTCTGTTCTTTCATTCTTTTCTCTCCATATTCGCCAGTCACATTTCACAGGAGCTGTAGAAGCCATAAACTTAGTGTCCTATCATGCAAAGCTGATGGGCTTTCTAAGTGCCCAGGTGATCAGGAGGTTTCACGCTTCTGTAAAAATGTGCTAAAGCTGGGGTATATCAGGATCCTCGGACCTTTAGCTTGCATTAGTCCTTTGTCCGCAAACCTAGATACATTTTACATGTCTGTGTGTACAATTTACAGTCACAAAATACATATGAACCTTGGTTTTGACATTATAAGAGCCTAGCCATGAGACCTGGTACGACATAAACTGGTTTGCTGAGCAACACAGACTGGCAAGAGTCTTGAAATTTAAGATTTAGAACCTAGAGGTATTACCTGTGTATTATCCAAGCAGAGAATACAAAGGTGCTGATCAGAGTGTTAGGATGCACAGGCTGATCTGCACCTTTGTTGTAGGTAAGTGACACCTAACACATGGAGTGACAAAAACAGGTGTTCTCATGTAGAGGCTGATACAGTGATGAAATAATGGTTAGTGGGGAGTTTTAAATGCTTTTCACAGAATGGATAAAAAATATTTAGTTTTATGCATGCAATAATAATGATCAATCATTACCTTTCTGGAGTTTGATACCATTGCCTTGCTTTGTATACAATATCCCTGATTTGCATTTGTCATTAACCCTTATCTTGCTGTTCACGACAACCCCTATCTTCGCAAACAGAGTAGATCCAGATCAGATGGCTTCTGAAGAAGCCATCTGATCAGGATCTACACTGTTTGGCATTAAGTTTATGAATTTGTAGCAATAAATTACATCAAGTAATTTGATTGGTTGATTAACAGAAATGGGAGTGGCTTAAATGAATATTCAGCAAGATAAGGGTTAAGTCCATCTCAAGCTACAGCAAATATAGTAATGTGTGTTAGCATGAGTACAATGTACAGTCACAAAGTACATAGAAAGTTTTTGTTGATTTGATTTCTGTCTGCAGGTTACATGGAGGTGATAATCTGTGTTGGCGGGGAGGATGACAAGGTTGTCTTGAGGAGTGTAGAGATGTTTGATCCAGACACATGTCGCTGGAAACCATTAGCTTGTCTACCATTTGCAATCAGTAAACATGGAATGGTGTCATCAGGTAGTTTATACACCACAACCTCTTATAACATTATTGATGGGGCCCTAAGCAGAAACTGTGGTAAAAATATAACAATATTTTTTTGTCCAAATAAAACAACAATAATAATTAATTATTTACAAAGTGACCGTTTATGGTTCTTTAACTACAAAATCTATATATGGTATTGGGATCCGTCATTACATTTGCTACAGTCATTATCTCCTGTCCACTGATTAAAAGACTGCACTGTACTGACTAACCACTTTAGTATAAGCCTGCCCAAGGAAAATGTGGTTAGGTAGACTGACCAGTAAAAAGACGTTTCACCCAAAGACGTTTCCTCCCTGGTCGTTTCCCCCCTAGTCATTTCGCACCCCTTTTGGCCCCTAGTCATTTCCCCCCCAAACCTTAGTCGTTTTGCCCCCAAAACATTTCCTCTAGTCGTTTTGTATAAAAGATTTGTGAACTGAGAGAGAGAGAGAGAGAGAGAGAGAGAATGAGAGAGAGAATGAGAGAGAGAGAACATGTAGTTTGAATGGAAATGTTAATTAGGATTGATGATAAGTATATTACCTTTTCTGATCAATACCATCAATCACATTGTTTATTTGGTTTGACTCATTAGACTCATTAATGACGCAGTTAATGCGATTAATGATGAGGTGTGAAAAAATAAGCTGTTTGCAAAGTTAAGCATCTTTAATGATCTCTTTAGCACTGTAATCAGTTTTGTTTTAAATTGGTCGGTTGGTTCGTTAACAGTGTCCGCGCGCAACGATTAATGGTGAGGATAAAAACCCGTGCGCTATGAAAGTTGATTGTCTTTTAACCTTTTATATCTTTTTCACATATAAATTTATTTATTTATAGTTTGTTTTGTTCATTGTTTAAGAAATAGATCAGCTCTAACTGTGATTTGTTGTGTAATAAATCACAGTTTGGAGGTCAGTTGTAAAGTAGACAAATCACAAGCGCGTAGCGCTCGTGATTTGTCTACTTACAACTGACCGACAAACTGATTTATTACCGAACAAATCACTGGCTAGAGCTGATCTATTTCGATTCTAACACGCTGAAAATCGGCAATAATGTTGTTGTTTCCTTCAAAATGTCACAACTTTTCGCCATTGTTAGAAGAAATCCCGCTAAAATTATCGACTGAAACACATGCATTTACATCCTTTTCTAACGTTCTCGATGCGAGAAAATGACGTTACACCGACTAACGTCAAGTAAATCGACTAGTGACGTCATAAATTTGCAGTTTTTAATGACGTCACACGTCACGCTCTGCCGAGCTGTGATTTGTTGCAGAATAAAACACAGTTATTTTGCATTGCCTATATAGGCGCGCTGTGTTAGAATTAGCGTTTCAAGCATTTAATGTTTTCTGATCACACAAATTACCCATGATGCTAGACTTTCTTGATTATTTATTTATTTATCTATCTATCTTTCTTTCTTTCATTTTTTTTTTGTTAATTATGTCTCCCCCGAAAAATTTTTTTTTTCGGAGAGACATATTGTTTTTCCCCCGGGCGTCTGTCTGTCTGTCTGTCCGTCTGTCACACATTCGTGTCTGCTCTATAACTTGAAAACCGTTCGAGCTATCTTCACGAAACTTAGTATAAATATAAATCAGCATTAGACGACGTGCAGTGCGCAAGAACTATAACTCTCGCATTTATACTTTTTGAATTATCTCCCTTGGAAGTTTGTCGGTATGTATATACATGCATGTATGGGCAAATCGTGTCCGGTCAATAACTTTCTTATTTTCAGATGGATTTTTAAATTACTTGGCATAAATATTAACAACCATAAGACGATGTGTGGTGCATATGAGGCAGGTCGGTACCTCAAAGGTCAAGGTCATACTTAGAGGTCAAAGGTAAAAAAAGGGGCCTTTTTTTCGTATTTGGTCAATAACTTTCTTATTTTGAGATGGATTTTAAAATTACTTGGCAGAAATAATAACAACCATGAGACGATGTGTAGTGCGCATGAGACAGGTCCGTACCTCGAAGGTCAAGGTCATACTTAGAGGTCAAAGGTAAAAAAAGGGGCCTTTTTTTTGTTTGGTCAATAACTTTCTTATTTTGGGATGGATTTTAAAATCACTTGGCAGAAATGTTAACCAATATAAGAAGATGTGTTGCGTGCATGATCCAGGTTGGTACCTCAAAGGTCAAGGTCAAACTTAGAGGTCAAAGGTAAAAAAGGGGACTTTTTTTAGGGTTTTGTCAATAACTTACTTATTTTTAGATAGAATTTGAAGTTACTTGGCAAAAATGTTAACTATCATGAGACGATGTGTTGCATGCATGATTCAGTTTGGTACCTCAAATGTCAAGGTCATACATAGAGGTCAAAGGTAAAAAAGGGGCCTTTTTTCATGTTTGGTCAATAACTTTCTTATTTTTAGAATGATTTTGAAATTACTTGGCAGAAATGTTAACCACCATGAGCTGATGTGTTGCACACATTACCCAGTTTGGTACCTGAAAGGTCAAGGTCAAACATATAGGTTAAAGGTCACAAAAGGGTCCTTTTTTGTGTTCTGTCAATAACTTTCTTATTTTTAGATTGATTTTGAAATTACTTGGCAGAAAGGTTAACCACCATGAGACGATGTGTTGCGTGCATGACCCAAATTGGTACCTCAAATGTCAATCGTACTAAGAGGTCAAAGGACAAAAGGGGCCTTTTTAGTGTTCAGTCAATAACTTTCTTATTCCTGGATAGATTGTGAAATTACTTGGCAGAAATGTTAACCATCATGAGTCGATGTGGTGCACGCTACACCCAGGTCGGTATCTCCAAGATCAAGGTCATACTAGGAGGTCAGAGGTAAAAAAAGTTTTTTTTGTTTTTTTTTGTGTCCAGTCAATAGCTTCTTTATTTCTGGATGGACTTTATAAAGTAACCATGCAGAAATGTTCACCGTCATTAGACCATGAGTCATGTGCAAAACCAAGTTGCATATACCTCCAATGTCAAGGTCATACCTAGAGGTCAAAGGTAAAAAAAGGGACAGTCATTAACTTCCTTATTCTTTGATGGATTATGAAATTACTTGGCAGAAATGTTAACCATCATTAGACGATGTGTTGTACCTCAAAGGTCAAGGCCATACTTAGAGGTCAAAGGTAAAAAAGGGCTTTTTTGTGTATGGCCAATAACTGTTTTATTTTTCTATGAACATTTTTAAAGTTACTTTGCAGAAATGTTTATCTTCATTAGATGATGTGTTGCACACAAGACCTCAATACCTCCAATGTCAAGGTTATACTTAGAGGTCAAAAATGGGGGAGACATCTGTGTTTTTGTAGAAAAACAAATTCTAGTTATGTCTCCCCCGAAAAAATTTTTTTCGGAGAGACATATTGTTTTTCCCCCGGGCGTCTGTCTGTCTGTCCGTCTGTCTGTCTGTCCGTCTGTCCGTCTGTCCGTCTGTCCGTCTGTCTGTCTGTCACACATTCGTGTCCGCTCTGTAACTTGAAAACCGTTAGAGCTATCTTCACGAAACTTCGTATAAATATTAATCAGCATTAGACGACGTGCAGTGCACAAGAACCATAACTCTCGCATTTATACTTTTTGAATTATCTCCCTTGGAAGTTTGTTGGTATGTATATATGTATGGGCAAATCCTGTCCGGTCAATAACTTTCTTATTTTTTGATGGATTTTAAAATTACTCGGCAGAAATATTAACAACCATAAGACGATGTGTGGTGCGCATGAGGCAGGTCGGTACCTCAAAGGTCAAGGTCATACTTAGAGGTCAAAGGTCAAAAAAGGGGCCTTTTTTTCGTATTTGGTCAATAACTTTCTTATTTTGAGATGGATTTTAAAATTACTTGGCATAATTATTAACAACCATAAGACAATGTGTGGTGCGCATGAGGCAGGTCTGTTCCTCAAAGGTCAAGGTCATACTTAGAGGTCAAAGGTCAAAAAAGGGGCCTTTTTTTCGTATTTGGTCAATAACTTTCTAATTTTGAGATGGATATTAAAATTACTTGGCATAATTATTAACAATCATGAGAAGATGTGTGGTGCACATGAGGCAGGTCGGTACCTCAAAGGTCAAGGTCATACTTAGAGGTCAAAGGTCAAAAAGTGGGCCTTTTTTTCGTATTTGGTCAATAACTTTCTTATTTTGAGATGGATTTTGAAATCACATGGCAGAAATGTGAACCAATATAAGGCGATGTGTTGCGCGCAAGACCCAGGTTGGTACCTCAAAGGTCAAGGTCATACTTAGAGGTCAAAGGTAAAAAAAGGGGCCTTTTTTCGGGTTTTGTCAATAACTTGCCTATTTTTAAATAGAATTTGAAGTTACTTGGCAAACATGTTAACTATCATGGGACGATGTGTTGCATGCATGATTCAGTTTGGTACCTAAAATGTCAAGGTCATACATAGAGGTCAAAGGTAAAAAAGGGGCCTTTTTTCGTGTTTGGTCAATAACTTTCTTATTTTTAGATGGATTTTGAAATTGCTAGGCAGAAATGTTAACCACCATGAGATGATGTGTTGCACGCATGACCCAGTTTAATACCTGAAAGGTCAAGGTCATACATTGAGGTTAAAGGTAAAAAAAGGGCCTTTTTTGTGTTCTGTCAATAACTTTCTTATTATGCCCCCAACTTTGAAAAAGTTGGAGGGGCATATTGGTTCTGGTTCGTTCGTCCGTTCGTCCGTCAGTTACGCTTTTGATGCATAGCATAACTAAAGAACCGTGTATGCTAGGGTTTTGAAATTTCATATATGGATTCCTCATGGAAAATTAGCTTACGCATATTTTTTTTCTCGTCCGGATTATGCCCCCTTCAAGAGTTATTGCCCTTTGAATTTTTTTTTAATAAAATCTTGTCAGCAAGATATCTCAAAAACTATTGGAGCTAGAGCCTCCAAAGTTGGTGAATATATTGATGGTGATGAGTAGATGAACTGATTAACTTTTGACAAAATTCCAATAAATACTTTGTGAGTTATGGCCCTTTGTCATTTTGGTAATTTGTGCCCATTGTAATGTATGCTAAAAGTGATGCATAGCATAACTTTAGAACCGTGTATGCTAGGGTTTTGAAATTTCTTATATGGATTCCTCATGGAAAATTAGCTGACGCGTATTTTTTTTCTCGTCCGGAATATGCCCCTTTCAAGAGTTATTGCCCTTTGAAATTTTTTTAATAAAATCTTGTCAGCAAGATATCTCAAAAACTATTGGAGCTAGAGCCTCCAAAGTTGGTGAATAGATTGTTGGTGATGAGTAGATGAATTGATTAACTTATGACAAAATTCCGAATAATACTTAGTGAGTTATGGCCCTTTGTCATTTTGGTAATTTGTGCCCATTGTAATGTATGCTAAAAGTGATGCATAGCATAACTTTAGAACCGTGTATGCTATAGTTTTGAAATTTCATATATGCATTTCTGATGGAAAATAAGCTGACGCGTATTTTTTTTCTCGTCCGGATTATGCCCCTTTCAAGAGTTATTGCCCTTTGAAATTTTTTTTAATAAAATCTTGTCAGCAAGATATCTCAAAAACTATTGGAGCTAGAGCCTTGAAAGTTGGTGAATATATTGGTGGCGATGAGTAGATGAACTGATTAACTTTTGACTAAATTCCGAAAAATACTTTGTGAGTTATGGCCCTTTGTCATTTTGGTAATTTGTGCCCATTGTAATGTATGCTAAAAGTGATGCATAGCATAACTTTAGAACCGTGTATGCTAGGGTTTTGAAATTTCATATATGGATTCCTCATGAAAAATTAGCTGACGGGTATTTTTTTTCTCGTCCGGATTATGCCCCTTTCAAGAGTTATTGCCCTTTGAATTGTTTTTAATAAAATCTTGTCAGCAAAATATCTCAAACACTATTGGAGCTAGACCCTTGAAAGTTGTTGAGTATATTGGTGGTGATGAGTATATGAACTGATTAACTTTTGACAAAATTCCGAAAAATACTTTGCGAGTTATGGCCCTTTGTCATTTTGGTAATTTGTGCCCATTGTAATGAATGCTAAAAGTGATGCATAGCAGAACTTTAGAACCGTGTATGCTATGGTTTTGAAATTTCATATATGCATTCCTAATGGAAAATAAGCTGACGCGTATTTTTTTTCTCATCCGGATTATGCCCCTTTCAAGAGTTATTGCCCTTTGAATTTTTTTTAATAAAATCTTGTCAGCAAGATATCTCAAAAACTATTGGAGCTAGAGGCTTGAAAGTTGGACCATGAGTCATGTGCAAGACCTAGGTCCATACCTCCAATGTCAAGGTCATACCTCAAAGGTAAAAAAAAAGGACAGTCAATAACTTCCTTAATCTTTGATGGATTATGAAATTACTTGGCAGAAATGTTAACCATCATGAGACAATGTGTTGTACCGCAAAGGTCAAGGCCATACTTAGAGGTCAAAGGTAAAAAAGTGCTTTTTTTGTTTACGGCCAATAACTTTTTTATTTTTTTATGAACATTTTTAAAGTTACTATGCAGAAATGTTCATCTTCATTATATGACGTGTTGCACACAAGACCCAGCTCAATACCTCCAATGTCAAGGTTATACTTAGCAGTCAAAAACGGGGGAGACATCTGTGTTTTTGTAGAAAAACAAATTCTAGTTGTACTCTGTTTTTGTTATCAAATTTTTTTTTCAGACTAGTCAAAGTGCCCTTGAAGCTTTATATTGCAAACATATGTTGTGGGTGCCCGTTACAGCTGGCATATTGAGGCGGTTCTAATGAGTACCTATGTCTTTGAATGTAAATAAGAAAAAAATAATGAACACCCCACCGGCGTAAGCCCCAAAATTGAATAAAACAGTGTCTCCAGCTACGGACGAGAAAGTGACCATTTTTATCTTGAACTTAAATGTTACTGTCGAAACACTTTCTTACGTTAACATGTCTATGCAGTATAATGTGTTTTTTACAATGATGAAAATTGAAGACAACATCTTCAATAATTTTAGTGTAACAAGTCCTAGTCACAGCTCTCCGAGCGACCATTTTAAGGCACGGTGCCGGCCGGTAACTAAGGATAAGTTATCCTTAGGCTGACTTGACAGGGCGATGATGTTACTTAAATATTTGCCTCTTCTCAACTCTGTCCTGTTAAGATGAATAAAAGTTTTGCAGTCGAAATTAGTTTTACTTTTAAAAGTGGGCGAAAGACTAGGGAGACGAAACAACCAGAGGGCGAAACAACTAGGGAGAAAATGACCAGGGAGGAAACGTCTTGGGGGCAAAACGACTAGGGGAGGAAATGGTTTTGGGGCGAAATGACTCAGATTCGACTGACCGACTCCATAGTGTTGACTGTGCCTTTAAACACCAAACCAACACCAACTACGATGCCATGCCAATAAATAAATGAGGAGCTGTTGCAAATCTTACCAATTTCTTCATTTTACAGGTGATAACTATATTTACCTGGCTGGTGGGGAATTTCCTGATGGTTCAGCTAGTAGAAGTGTCTGGAGATTTGATCAGAATCTTGATACCTGGATGGAAATGGTACCAATGAATGTTGCCAGATCTGAACTTGGTGTGTAGCCTTTATTATGCTTAAAAAGAGTGAATACACATTCGGGAAGGCAACTCCTGCAAAAGTATTTTTATCTCCAATGTCAACAGGGGTCTACTCTTAAAGGCAATAATTTGCTCCCCATGTCAACAGGGGTCTTCTCTTTTCTTCCAATGTAAGCAGGGGTCTACTGTTAAAGGAAAGAATCTGTTCCCCATGTCAGCAGGGGTCTACTCTTAAAGGAAAGAATTTGTTCCCCATGACAACAGGGGGTCTACTCTTAAAGGAAAGAATTTGCTTCCCATGTCAACAGGGGTCTGTTCTCAAAGGAAAAAAGTGCTTCCAATGGTAACAGGGGTCTACTCTAAAAGGAAAGAAGTTGTTCCCCATGTAAGCAGGGGTCTACTCTTAAAGGAAAGAATTCATTCCCCATGTAAAGTAGAGGTCTACTCTGAAAGGAAAGAATTTGCTCCCCATGGCAACAGGGCTGTACTCTTAAAGGAAAGGATTTGCTCCCCATATCAGCAGGGGTTTCCTCTTAAAGGAAAGAATTCACTCCCCATGTAAAGCAGGGGTCTACTCATAAAGGAAAGAATTTGTTCCCCATGTTAACAGGGTCTACTCTTAAAGGAAAGAATTTGCTCTCCATGTCAACAGGGGTCTTGTCTAAAAGGGAAAAAAGTGCTTCCAATGTCAACAGGGGTCTACTCTTAAAGGAAAAAAAATGCATTCCCATGTCAACAGGGGTACACTCTTAAAGGAAAGAATTCGCTCCCAATGTCAATTGGGGTCTACTCATAAAGGAAAGAATTTGCACCCATGTCAGCATGGGTCTACTCTTAAAGGAAAGAATTTGCTCCCCATGATAACAGGGCTCTACTCTTAAAGAAAGGATTTGCTCCCCATATCAGCAGGGGTCTATTCTAAATGGAAAGAATTCACTCCCCATGTAAAGCAGGGGTCTGCTCATAAAGGAAAGAATTTTCTCCCCATGTCATGACAACAGAAGTCTACTCTTAAAGGAAAGAATTTGTTCTCCATGTTAACAGGGGTCTACTCTTATAGGAAAGAATTTGCTCCCCATGTCAACAGGGGTCTTGTCTAAAAGGAAAAAAAATGCTTCCAATGTCAACAGGGGTCTACTTTTAAAGGAAAAAAATGCATTCACATGGAGTATACTCTTAATGGAAAAACTTTGCTCCCCATATCAGCAGGGGTCCATTCTTAAAGGAAAGAATTTCCTGCCCATGTTAGCAGGGGTCTCCTCTTAAAGGAAATAATTTGTTCCCAATGTCAGCAGGGGATACTCTAACGGAAAGAATTTACTGCCCATGGCAGCAGGGGTCTATTCTTAAAGGAAAGAATTTGTTCCCCGTGCCAGCAGAGGTCTACTCTTAAAGGAATGAATTTGTTCCCCATGTCAGCAGGGGTCTACTTTTAAAGGAAAGACTTTGCTTTCCATGTCAACGAAGATCTATTCTTACTGGAAAGAATTCGCTCCCCATGTCAGCAGGGGTCTACTGTTAAAGGAAAGAAGTTGTTCCCGTGCCAACAGGGGTCTACTCTTAAGAAAAGAATTTGCTCCTCATGTCAGCAGGGGTCTACACATACAGGAAAGAACTTGCTCCCCATGTCTTTAGGGGTCTACTCTTGAAGGAAAGAATTTACTGCCCAGGTCAGCTGGGGCCTGCACTTAAAGGAAATAATTTGCACAACAAGTCAACAGGGGTCTGTTCTTAAAGGAAAGAATTTTCTTCCACTGTCACCAGGGGTCTACTCTACAAGAAAAGAATTTGCTCCCCATGCCAGTAGGGGTCTACATTTAAACAAAAGAATTTGCTCCCCATGTCAGAAGGGGTCTACAATTAAACAAAAGAATTTGCACCCCATTTCAACACTATGTCAACAGGTGTCTATTCTTAAAGGAAAGAATTTGTACCCCATTTCAACACAATGTCAACATGTGTCTACTCTTAAAGGAAAGAATTTGCACCCCATTTCAACACTATTTCAACAGGGGTCTACTCTTAAAGGAAAGAATTTGCACCCCATTTCAACACTATGTCAACAGGGGTCTACTCTTAAAGGAAAGAATTTCCACCCCGTTTCAACACTATGTCGACAGGGGTCTACTCTAAAAGGAAAGAATTTACACGCCATTTCAACACTATGTCAACAGGGGTCTACTCTTAAAGGAAAGAATTTGCACCCCATTTCAACACTATGTCAACAGGGGTCTGCTCTTAAAGAAAAGAATTTGCACCCCACTTCAACACTATGTCAACATGGGTCTACTCTTAAAGGAAAGAATTTGCTCCCCATTTCAATACTATGTCAGCAGGGGTCTACTTTAAAGGAAAGAATTTGCTCCCCATTTCAACACTTTGTCAACAGGGGTCTACTCTTAAAGGAAAGAATATTCTCCCCATTTCAACACTATGTCAACATGGGTCTACTCTTTTAAAAAGGAAAGAATTTGCTCCCCATTTCAACACTTTGTCGACAGGGTTCTACTCTTAAAGGAAAGAATTTGCACCCCATTTCAACACTATGTCAACAGGGGCTTACTCTTAAAGGAAAGAATTTCTACCCCATTTCAACACTATGTCAACAGGGGTCTAGGCTTAAAGGAAAGAATTTGCACCCCATTTCAACACTTTGTCGACAGGGTTCTACTCTTAAAGGAAAGAATTTCCACCCCATTTCAACACTATGTCAACAGGGGTCTAGGCTTAAAGGAAAGAATTTGCACCCCATTTCAACACTATGTCAACAGGGGTCTCTCTTAAAGGAAAGAATCTGCACCCCATTTCAACACTATGTCAACAGGGGTCTCTCTTAAAGGAAAGAATCTGCACCCCATTTCAACACTATGTCAACAGGTGTCTACTCTTAAAGGAAAGAATTTGCATCCCATTTCAACACTATGTCAACAGGGGTCTACGCTTAAAGGAAAGAATTTGCACCCCATTTCAACACTATGTCAACAGGGGTCTACTCTTAAAGGAAAGAATTTGCACCCCATTTAAACACTATGTCAACAGGGTCTACTCTTTAAGGAAAGAGATTGCACCCAATTTCAACACTATGTCAACAGGTGTCTACTCTTAAAGGAAAGAATTTGCTCCCCATTTCAACACTTTGTCGACAGGGGTCTACTCTTAAAGGAAAGAATCTGCACCCCATTTCAACACTATGTCAACAGGGGTCTACTCTTAAAGGAAGGAATTTGCACCCTATTTCAACACTATGTCAACAGGGGTCTACTCTTAAAGGAAAGAATTTGCACCCCATTTCAACACGATGTCAACAGGTGTCTACTTTTAAAGGAAAGAATTTGCATCCCATTTCAACACTATGTCAACAGGGGTCTACGCTTAAAGGAAAGAATTTGCACCCCATTTCAACACTATGTCAACAGGGGTCTACTCTTAAAGGAAAGAATTTGCACCCCATTTAAACACTATGTCAACAGGGTCTACTCTTAAAGGAAAGAGATTGCACCCCATTTCAACACTATGTCAACAGGTGTCTACTCTTAAAGGAAAGAATATTCTCCCCATTTCAACACTATGTTAACATGGGTCTACTCTTAAAGGAAAGAATTTGCTCCCCATTTCAACACTTTGTTGACAGGGGTCTACTCTTAAAGGAAAGAATCTGCACCCCATTTCAACACTATGTCAGCAGGGGTCTACTCTTAAAGGAAAGAATTTGCACCCTGTTTCAACACTTTGTCAACAGGGGTCTACTCATAAAGGAAAGAATTTGCACCCCAATTCAACACTATGTCAACAGGGGTCTACACTTAAAGGAAAGAATTTGCTCCCCATGTCAACAGGGATCTGTTCTTACTGGAAAGAATTCGCTCCCCATGTCAGCATGGGTCTACTGTTAAAGGAAAGAAGTCGGTCCCGTGCAAACAGGGGTCTACTCTTAAAGGAAAGAATTTGCTCCTCATGGCAGCAGGGGTCTACACATAAAGGAAAGAACTTGCTCCCCATATCATTAGGGGTCTACTCTTGAAGGAAAGAATTTGCTGCCCAGGTCAGCTGGGGTCTGCTCTTAAAGGAAATAATTTGTACCCCATGTCAACAGGGGTCTGTTCTTAAAGGTAACAATTTTCTTCCAATGTCACCAGGGGTCTACTCTTAAAGAAAAGAATTTGCTCTCCATGTCAATAGGGGTCTACTCTTAAAGGAAATAATTTGCTCCCTATGTCAGTAGGGGTCTACATTTAAACAAAAGAATTTGCACCCCATTTCAACACTATGTCAACAGGTGTCTACTCTTAAAGGAAAGAATTTGCACCCCATTTCAACACTATGTCAACAGTGGTCTACTCTTAAAGGAAAGAATTTGAGGAGAAGGAAAGAATTTGAGGAGCATATTCTTCCTTTTAAGAGCCATCTCATCTGGATCTGCGCTGAATGCATAGGCACTACTGAAGTTCAGTTGGTTTCAGCTCTGCACTGAAGCACCATGCTGCCCAATCTTATTTCTCCAAGCACCAATGGACTCAGAAAAAGTGGTCAGATATTGGTGAACTGACGGGCTTGATATGACCTAAATAGTATTGACTGGGCCATTATACTCCAAAAAAAAAACCCAAAGAGACAGTTATTCTTGGCATTTTAACAGGCCTACATGATCTAGTGGGTAAGAGCCCTGTCTCTTAATCATTAGGCTCTCACTTCTGTGGGTTTCAAGCTAAGGTCATATGTTAGGCACAATGGAAGGTCAGGTGGTTTTTCAAAGGGTTCTCCATTTTTGCTCAACTATGATTAAAGATCTGCTCAAAATAAATGAAGTAATCTTGAAAGGGCCATAAAATCACAGAAAAAAATCCTCGGCATTCTGTGTTTCAGGTCTTGCTATCTTAGATGGTCATGTGTTTGCCATTGGTGGCTGGGACGGTAACTGTAGGCTTGACAGTGTTGAACGTTATGATCCAGGGACAAACTCATGGTCATTTATTCCACCTATGAAAATGGCTCTTACAAGCCCTGCAGTAGCCACGCTTAGAGGATACCTCTATGTTACAGGTGTGTATCAATGTCTACAAGTAATTCTGTAAGTATAAAGACAGGTACGCTTTAGCAAACAGTGAAGACCCAGATCAGACTGCTCCTTTAGGATCAGTCTGATCTGGGTGTGCACTGTTTGCCATTCTATTAGTAGTATTTATCATTGCTTTATATATGTAGTAATATCATGATGTTCGAGTCACGATGTTCAGTTCAGAGTACATATATAATTTCCCTGCTTTATTCAAGAAGAGCAGTTGTCAGTATCTGCCAAAAGAATGTACTGGTTCACGGCTTATGTATAAGCCTGCTCAGGAAAAATGGGATTAGTTATACTGACCAGCTCTGTATGACCTAAATAGTGTTGACTTCGCTGTTAACCCTTATCTTGCTGAATATTCATTTAAGCCACACCCATTGCTGTCTATCAACCAATCAAATTACTTGATGTAATTTATTACTACAGATTCATAAATTGAATGCCAAACAGTGTAGATCCTGATCAGATGGCTTCTTCAGAAGCCATCTGATCTGGATCTACTTTTTTGCAAAGACAGGGTTAAACTCCGAACAAATGTATATAATTGATTATATACATATAAATTGAAACATATTGGTGGAATAGGTTGATACAGGATTATGAAAGACAACCTTTTCTATATCATATAGGTTATTTTTGTCTTGTTCTATTGTTTTGGGCTTTCTTTTTATGATCTGTCATTTGGAACTCTTTCGTAGCTTATTCATTTGTTAGTATAGTTACATTATGATGCATCTATGCTCCTATGTGAGCCAAAAATTCGTAATAAATATCTTGTATGTTGATTTAGGTACCCTGGTATGTAGAGAAATCATGGTACATAAAGAACATATCCCTGTGGTATTATAAGAAGTATAACCCATTGTATGCGGGAAACCCCTGAATGGGTACCTTGGCAAACAGTGCAGGCCCAGATCAGACACCACAGAACGCGGCGTCTGATCAGGGCCAGCACTATTTGCTAACAGAATTTTCTGTCAAAAATAGAATTAAAACGAAAAAGTAGGCCTAACACCCCTTATATGACAAATGGACTTGTCCAACATATAGCAATGGAAGTGTCCACTAGCATACAGTGGATTAGTGAGAATGGATTGGATATAGGTGTTTCCAACCGGAGGAGTGTCTGAACCAGTTGGAACCAAGGCTACGGCTAATTCAAACAAGAGCACGGCATGTTGCAAAAATTCTAAGTTGAAAAAGGGGCATAACTGTGCCAAGAATATTTTGAGGGTTACCTCACCTATTGGTATGAGTTCCCCTTTTCATAATGAATAACAAGTCCGAGTTTCAAGTAAATATGTTCAGTAATGACAGAGATATTACAAAATGTCCAAGTTTTTGCACGACGACGACACAGACGACGCCAATATCTCGTTGTTTTCTTTGAAAACAGCCAAGCTATTGAATGAAAAGCTTTGAAAATTCAAAGGTTTTTCTTAATAAAGAATACTATACTGGAGACAGGGTTGAAAATATTTAATGGAACAGTAAAGGAACTAAATTAAAAGACATAAAGAGTGTTAATTATGTTCTCGGGAGTGTGCCCATGGGAGGAATACCCTTTGGGTTTTTATATTTGGAGACGGAAAAACCACTTTCAAAATTACAGTTTATTAAGCTTGTTAGCAAACAGAATGAAACAGGAATTTTCCTTTGGTAATATTATTGTCTATACTTGTTAAATGGATAATGAAAGTGTAATGTTATTTATATTCTTTTAGAAAATACATTTCCGTGATCACAGATATCATAACTTTCTAATGGGGGAATAATGTTTTTGTCTTCGTCTTCATTCTTGTGAAGCCATAATTTAAATGTACACCAAAACCTCTTTATAACACTATTGTTGGGGTCCAAAGCAGAAACCGTGTTAGTTAAGCAACCGTGTTATATCCAAACAAAAATGTATAGATTATTTAGAAAAATGACCATTTATGGTCATTTTTCTATATGATCTATACATTTTTGGGATCCATCTTGAAACTGTGTTATATCCAAAAAACAGTGTTATAATGAACCGTGTTATAACGAGGTTGTGGTGTATTTACAATATGCATTAATAGAATCTGTACCCCTGAGCTTAACTGTACACTTACCGATGATGGCACTCAACTGCCCGTCAGGGCTTTGTGAAATAAATTCAGCTGAATGGTGCTTCTGGGCAGAGCTGAAATCGACCAAACTTTTGAGTACTGGTAAACATTTTTGAAAGTCTAAGTCTGCCCTGGAAATGTGCGAGTTGGACCATCCCTCAGTTTCATCTCAACGTCAGGTAAATTTCCAAAAAAATTGGAAGCAATGTCTCCAAAAAGGCCTAAATAGTGTTGATGGGGATGTAAAACTTCAACACAAACAAACAAACTGTCAATGAGATTACAGTCATCTTTTCTGATTAGCCATTCACTGAAAAGCATTATAACACTATTGTTGGGGGTCAAAAGCTGAAGCCGTGTTAGTTAAACATCTTTGCTATATCCATTTATAGACATTTTTCTGCATATGTACCATAAAAATCCTAAAAATTCGAAAACCTTGAGATCTTGCAGTAATTTTAACAGATTTGTTTCAAGATCCAGCAAGAAGTCCAAAAAGTGCAGACGGAATGTCAAACAGTGTAGACCTTGATCAGACTGCTCGATTGGAAGGAGCAGTCTGATCTGGGTCTGCACTGTTTGCTTGGGTTTGTCTATCCCAATACTTTGGATCATTATGGTAACTCAGTTTCTGCTTTGGACCCAACAAAAATGTTATAAAGAGACTGTGGTGAATTCTAGGTGGTGCAGTGTTAGAAGACGGAGACGGCATTGACCTGGTCCAGTGCTACAATCCAAGAACAGATGCATGGATAGAGAAACCTTACATGCAGATAGCCAGATCAGGTTCAGCGGCTTGTGTTTTGAATGGAGTTATTTATGTGATAGGTACATAGCTTCAGAATAAGATATTGATTGTTTTTGTTTGTTTTAGAGTTTAACAGCCCAGTCAACACTTTATAGGTCATATTTGAGCCGGTCAGTTTACCTATCCACACTTTTCCTGGGCAGGCTTATACACAAGCGGTTAACCAATACAGCACACATTCTTTCATCAGAAACTGACAAATGCCCTTCCTGAATCAGCGCAAGGTAGAGAATGACCATAGAAAAAGATTTATATGATCAAACTACATGAAAGAATGTTGCCGTCCCCTGCAGATATTGAACCGGCGTCCTCCTGATCACCAGTCAGACGCGCATCCAACTGAGCTACCATGGCCGGCAGAATAGGAGTAGTAGGGAAGATTATAGATAGATATTTTTTTCTTATACATTGTACACTGCAACCTCGTTATAGCGCTGATCGTTTAAGCGCGGAAATCAGTATAACGCGGGTGTTCCATGGCTCCCGTTTTTTTTTCATAATTTAAGGCAAAAAAACACTTTTTGCCCCATGAATTATGGTAAAAACTATTGTGTATTGGTTTCAAACCTGTGAAAAAAAAAGCGGTAATAATTTCAGTCAATCAAGTGGATTAACGGTCCACTGCACTAAATCTACCTGTTTAGCGTCTGCAAGTGACAATTACAAAGGGATTAATTGAGACAAACTGGTACAAATACCTTGATTACCTAGTTTTCACACCTTACCACACAGTTAATTGCCGTCTTATCAATAAGCCATAGGCGAGTATTCACAGTTTTATAGTATGGACAACTTGAGTAAATAAGCGAGAATACAGGCATTGTCTTGGCTGATGGTATTTTGACTGCCGAGTTCGGCGGAAAAATGGGTAAAAAAATGACCATTTTCAGAACTGGCGGACAAAAGCAAAAAAATGGAGCGACAGACCAACAGCGTTATAATGATTTCCCCCCCCCAACAAACGGCCCCACGGATTTACCACATGCAGATGCACAGATGAAAACAGCGTCTGCATTGCTCTGTTTTGGCGTGAAAAATGATAAAAAAAAAAATTGCCCAGCGGTCACCTTACCTGTGTTTTTTGTGACCTGTCATTGCTTAACCTTGAAAGTAAGTCGGTGCACTAAACGTCACGGCCAAATCTCCAATACACAATAGTGCAGATAAAAAAAACCAATAATACACATTAGCAGTGTCATTCATATGGACCGTTACATGCTTACGGTGAATAGGGGATTATGATTCATATGTCTGACAAGGATAATAAATGGGATTAAAAGATAAACAACCAGTAATATTAGAACACTTTTTATTGATCTTTCTTTTTTCAACAACTAATACACTGAAATTAACATTTTGAAATTTCATACTGTTGGTGGGTGGGGTACACATTGCTCGACGACGATATGACGTTTGTCGTTGCCCCAAATTTATAAAGCGGTGATCACCACTAATGCGGTTGGGGTTCTTGAACCCCACCACCCGCGTTATAACGAGGTTGCAGTGTATGTTTATAAAAAAAACCTATGTTGTGGGTATTTGTAAGAATCACCTCAATGGGGCGATTTTAACAAGTACACACAACACAGGATTCTGATTGAGGTGACTCTAACAAGTTACCACAACACAGGTTTCTGATTGAGGGGATCCTAACAGGTACCCAAAGACAGGTTTCTGATTGAGGGGATTCTAACAGGTACCCACAACACAGGTTTCTGATTGAGGGGATCCTAACAGGTACCCAAAGACAGATTTCTGATTGAGGGGATTCTAACTGGTACCCACAACACAGGTTTCTGATTGAGGGGATTCTAACAGGTACCCACAACACAGGTTTCTGATTGAGGGGATTCTAACAGGTACACAAAACACAGGTTTCTGATTGAGGGGATTCTAATAGGTTACCACAACACAGGTTTCTGATTGAGGGGATTCTAACAGGTACCCAAAACACAGGTTTCTGATTGAGGGGATTCTAACAGGTACCCAAAATACAGGTTTCTGATTGAGGGGATTCTAACAGGTACCCACAACACAGGTGTCTGATTGAGGGGATTCAAGAGGTACCCACAACACAGGTTTCTGATTGAGGGGATTCTAACAAGTACCCACAACACAGGTTTCTGATTGAGGGGATACTAACAGATACCCACAACACAGGTGTCTGATTGATTGGATTTTAACAGATACCCATAACATAGGTTTCTGATTGAGGGGATTCTAACAAGTACCCACAACACAGGTTTCTGATTGAGGGGATTCTTATCAAGTACCCACAACACAGGATTCTGATTAAGGGGATTCCAAAAGGTACCGACAACACAGGTTTCTGATTGAGGGGATTCTGACAGGTACCCTCAACATAGGTTTCTGAAAAGTATTAACCTCATGTATGTATACCGACTTAGTGTACCGTTAAAATCCTAAAATTCAGATGCCTTGAGGTCTTGCTGTAAGTCTCCTAAAAAAATTTAAAAATAGATTCACTGTCCTGCAAGGTGTCCAAAGGGTGCAGGCAGAATGGCAAATGGTGTGGACCTGATCAGACTGCTCCTTCGGGCTCCTTCGGGAGCAGTCTGATCTGGTTCTGCACTGGCTGCTTAGGCCTATATGTCCCAATACTCAGGATCATTAAGGTATTACAGGGCTTGAAAATTCTTCAAAATTTCTCTCATCCTGCATGACTAAGGGCATGTTAATTTTGTAGGGACAAGACAAATTTGTTACTCTGCCTCCAGCATTAGGTGCCATGGTGAGTGGACATGTGGATTTTTCCAGCCCTGATATTATTGTTGGTTTGATAGTCCGCTGTTGGTGACAATCATTACGCAAACACGCCTATACAAATACATTGTCACCTTTATCTCCGAAAAAATGAAAATGTTATGATTAAAATTGTGATATTTTTCTTATTTCTGCTTCAAATATAGATTGTGGGCAATCGTTAGAACCGCCTCATCGAGGCGGTTCTAACGAGTACCCACAATCAATATTTTAGAGCAGAAATAAGAAAAACAAGGTATACCCCCGGAAACCCCAGTTTTACTATATAAAAGTGGGGTTCAAGGGGGTCAAAATTATATAGGCCTGTTTTCGTGATGGTTACATTTTGTGACTGGTCCCTAGAATGTAAAATAACAGTCATCTTAGAGACAGTTGACATCAACTGCAAGTAAAGTTTATTGTAAAAATGTTGATAAATAGCAAGGCACAGTTTAATACACATTGATTGCAACTAAGCCTCTGTGGTGTAGTAGTTAAGCTACTTGCCTTACAAAGCAGGGGTCATAAGTTTGATTGCAAGCTTCTCCAGACTTTCAGCAAGGTCTTATCTCCATATGACCTTATAATTGTTTGTGAAACTCAAACTGTCAAACAAGGCAATGCTTTTACCATGAAGGCTGCATCTGACATGATCAGGAGGTTGTGGGCTCAGTCACAATGTCTTTAGCAAGCAGAAGTAACATAGTTATCACTTTAGGTGTCAGTGTCAGTGGGTTTTGCTCCGTTTTTGTCGAACACTGAGATGCCCTCATGCCCAATGGGGCTTGGAGAAATAGACGGGGCAGTATAACGATAAAACATCTGTGCGACGTTGTGCATTTTTTCACATCTCCAAAATGGTCACTTTCCTGATGAAAATCCATGATATTTTTCTTATTAGGGCCCCGCACTGAAAGTGTGGGTGCCCTATAGTAATCACTCTGTCTGTCCGTCTGTCCGTCCACAAATCTTTTCTACTCCTCTGATAGCGCTGCCGGGGCCCTAGTCAGTTTCACTGACAGCTCTAGTTAAAACTGCAAACATAGGTTTTGGGTGCTTGTTAGAACCACCTCATTGAGACAGTTCTAACCAGTACCCACAACCTATGTCTCGGAGCAGAAATAAGAAAAATAATGTGTACCCCTGTAAACCCTAGTTTTCTCTATATAAAGTGGGGCTTAGTGGGTGTTCATTTCAGACTTGTTCACATGATGGAACAACGCTAAGTCTGTGCATAGAACTTCATTTCTAGAACACCACCAATAGTCTCATAATCTCCATTCCACAAATTCCCTGTTATGCTTTTTAGGAGGTTGGCATGCATCCACAGAGAATACCAACAAAGTGGAGTGTTATAATCCAGACACCAATGAGTGGACACAGAAATCTACAATGATTGAGAGACGATATCGACCAGGTGTAGCAGTGATTGGGAACAAAATATATGTATGTGGTGGTGAAGAGGGCTGGGACAGGTCAGTAGAATTTAGCACTTTGATAAACAGTGCAACAAAACCTGTGCAATCACCAATACTAATTTTCTCAGTCCATAAAAAAACCTACACTCAGTGGCCATAAATGAGTTCCCAAAATGGCAGGCAAGGAATTGGGGAAAAAATATGGTCTGAAAGAATTGCAGTTTTCTACCTAATTACAAATCATACCCATATGCTAATTGGCCCAGATAATTATTTAGGGTATATGTTTACATCAGCACTTAGTAAAAGTATGATGTCATCAGTTGCCATGGCAACATCAGACAGCATACAGATTAGCACCTTTCTTTTGAAAAATCAGGGTAGGTGTACTAAAAGAGTTATAAAATTATCAATTTCATATCTTTTTAGGTATAAATTGGTAGAAATGTTGGCAAAATACTGGAAAACAATCTGATTGTGTATAATATTACCTGAAGACAAAATTGTCTGGGAAATCTAACCTGCTTTCCGATGGATCATAAATTCGTCAAAATCACCGAAAAGTAAATATTTTTAGCTCACCTGTCACGTAGTGATAAGGTGAGCTTTTGTGATCACTTTTTGTCCGTCGTCCGTCGTGCGTCCGTCTCGTGCGTCCGTAAACAATTTCAAATAAGTATATCTCTAATACCCCATGGTCAATCTTGATCAAATTTCATGAGAAGCATCATCAGGAAGGGGGAAAGGCTGCATAAGGTTTTTTAGCTGATCATATGGGAATTGTGGTTGCCATGGCAACATATAGCTCCCATAGACTTACAATGGGAAAAAATTAAAATATCTTCTTCTCTGAAACCACAGGGCCCAGAGCTTAGATATTTAGCATGTATTAACGGCCAGTGGTCACCTACATAATTCCTGCCAATCATGCCCCTGGGGTCCAAATTGGCCACGCCCCGGGGCCCCTTCGCTCCCATAGACTCATAATGGAACAAAAAGCTTAAAAAATCTTCTTCTCGGAAACCACAGGGCCCAGAGCTTAGATATTTAGCATGTAGCAATGGCAAGTGGTCACCTACATAATTCCTGCCAATCATGCCCCTGGGGTCCAAACGGGCCACGCCCCGGGGCCCTTTAGCTCCTATAGACTCAAAATGGAAAAAAAGCTTCAAAAATCTTCTTCTATGAAACCACAGGGCCCAGAGCTAAGGTATTTGACATGTAGCAACGGCAAGTGGTCACCTACATAATTCCTGCCAATCATGCCCCTGGGGTCCAAATTGGCCACACCCCGGGGCCCCTTAGCTCCCATAGTCTCATAATGGAAAAAAAAGGTTCAAAAATCTTCTTCTCTAAAACCACAGGGTCCAGAGCTTAGATATTTAGCATGTAGCAATGGCCAGTGGTCACCTACATAATTCCTGCCAATCATGCCCCTAGGGTCCAAATTGGCTACGCCCTGGGGCCCCTTCGCTCCCATAGACTCATAATGAAACAAAAAGCTTCAAAAATCTTCTTCTTGGAAACCACAGGGCCCAGAGCTTAGATATTTAGCATGTAGCAATGGCCAGTGGTCACCTACATAATTCCTGCCAATCATGCCCCTGGGGTCCAAATTGGCCACGCCCCGGGGCCCCTTCGCTCCCATAGACTCATAATGGAACAAAAAGCTTCAAAAATCTTCTACTCGGAAACCACAAGGCCCAGAGCTTAGATATTTAGCATGTAGCAACGGCAAGTGGTCACCTACATAATTCCTGCCAATCATGCCCCTGGGGTCCAAACGGGCCACGCCATGGGGCCCTTTAGCTCCTATAGACTCATAATGGAAAAAAGCTTCAAAAATCTTCTTCTCTGAAACCACAGGGCCCAGAGCTGAGATATTTGGCGAGTAGCAACGGCAAGTGGTCACCTACATAATTCCTGCCAATCATGCCCCTGGTGTCCAAACGGGCCAGCCCCGGGGCCCTTTAGCTCCTATAGACTCATAACGGAAAAAAAACATTCAAAAATCTTCTTCTCTGAAACCACAGGGCCCCGAGCTGAGATATTTGGCATGTAGCAACGGCAAGTGGTAACTTACATAATTCCTGCCAATCATGCCCCTGGGGTCCAAATTGGCCACACCAAGGTGCCCCTTAGCTCCCATAGACTCATAATGGAAAAAAAGCTTCAAAAATCTTCTTCTCTGAAACCACAGGGCCCAGAGCTTAGATATTTAGCATGTAGCAACCGCCAGTGGTCACCTACATAATTCCTGCCAATCATGCCCCTAGGGTCCAAATTGGCCACGCCCCGGGGCCCCTTCGCTCCCATAGACTCATAATGGAACAAAAAGCTTCAAAAATCTTCTTCCCAGAAACCACAGGGCCCAGAGCTTAGATATTTAGCGTGTAGCAATGGCAAGTGGTCACCTACATAATTCCTGCCAATCATGCCCCTGGGGTCCAAACAGGCCACGCCCCGGGGCCCTTTAGCTCCTATAGACTCATAATGGAAAAAAGCTTCAAAAATCTTCTTCCCAGAAACCACAGGGCCCAGAGCTTAGATATTTAGCGTGTAGCAATGGCAAGTGGTCACCTACATAATTCCTGCCAATCATGCCCCTGGGGTCCAAACAGGCCACGCCCCGGGGCCCTTTAGCTCCTATAGACTCATAATGGAAAAAAGCTTCAAAAATCTTCTTCTCTGAAACCACAGGGCCCAGAGCTGAGATATTTAGCATGTAGCAACGGCAAGTGGTCACCTACATAATTCCTGCCAATCATGCCCCTGGGTTCCAAATTGGCCACACCCCGGGGCCCCTTAGCTCCCATAGACTCAAAATGGTAAAAAAGCTTCAAAAATCTTCTTCTCTGAAACCACAGGGCCCAGAGCTGAGATATTTAGCATGTAGCAACGGCAAGTGGTCACCTACATAATTCCTGCCAATCATGCCCCTGGGTTCCAAATTGGCCACACCCCGGGGCCCCTTAGCTCCCATAGACTCAAAATGGTAAAAAAGCTTCAAAAATCTTCTTCTCTGAAACCAAAGGGCCCACAGTTTAGATATTTAGCATGTAGCAAGGGCAATTGGTCACCTACATAATTCCTGCCAATCATGCCCCTGGGTTCCAAATGGGCCACGCGCCTGGGCCCCTTTGCTCCCATAGACTCGCCCACTTGTTACTCTATGGATCAGGTGAGCGATCCAGGGCCATCATGGCCCTCTTGTTGATGATTGACACTAAGGAAACAGACAGAAAATGGACTTTGTGATATATCTGAATTGAGAGATATTGAATCATAGTTTCTAGCAAAAACTGTTGCTTTGAATACATCTTAGGGGACTGCAGCAGCAAGGAGACCCAGGAAGAAAATGGCTTTATTTGAACAGCCGTGCACTGATTGCGCTCCATAAAACAACATAAAAATATGTTGTAAAATTTTGTAAAAATATTGTTAATTAAAAGCACCATTTTGGACTATATTTTTACAAAAGACTTCAATTTTTGCATAAAAGTGTCCAGTAAATTTGTCAAAAACTATGGGTACCCCCTTAAAGACTAACACCCGTCTAGACATTTATCCACCGTTGATAGCTACATTTCCTATATGAAAGAAAGATACTTCTTTTCAATGATCGTTACTAAAACATTGGAGTGTGTCAGTAATTTAGATAGAAACTATGCAGCCTGCTTACTTAATGTTTCCATACCAACTCTTTTGCTGTAAGGGGTAGAATTACCCCACCCACTTCTAATAATGTATTAATTCAAGGAAAATATAAACATATTTGGTTTCTCTGCTGTCCATTAAACTAAAAAGACATTAGAGTAACCCAAATTATATAGGTTATAAGAGAAAATCGTAATCATTCAGAATAATAAGAAATCTGTGAGCCAGCCCAGAGTTTTGAAGCCATTTTTAAAACCACTTTACTCTAAATGAAGATTATACCAGAGCTATGCATGACAATATTTCTAAGTACAATTGCTGTATTTGTTATTGGTAATGAATAAATAATACCACCTAGTAAACATAATATGCATTGAATCTTTTATTTTTAAGTAATTTGATTTGGAAATGTAGTCACATATTTACACACATCACAACGTCAAACAGTTTTGGGAACTCATTTATGTCCACTGAGTGTATATTATTCCATTGTATGCAGGAAACCCCTAAAGGAGTACCTTGGCAAACAGTGCAGGTCCAAATCAAACGCCGCAGAATGCGGCGTCTGATCAGGGCCTGCACTATTTGCTAACATAATTTTCTGTCAAAAATAGAATAAAAACAAAAAAATAGGCCTGACATTCTGACAAATGGACTTGTCCAACATATAGCAATGGAAGAGTCCACTAGTATACAATGGGTTAAATTCTTTTGCTACCATAACAGAATATGCACTACCCTCTGCAAACAGGGTAAATACTGATCAGACATCTGATCAGTATATATAATACTGATCACAAGCCATCTGTGGCCAGTTGTTCAAAACTAACGACGTCGTTAGTTAACATATCGTTAAAACTTTGATCAATAAATATGGCAAATATGCTGAAATTTTTGCTGAAAAAATGTGAGCAGCTTTTGCGGACACAAAAGCTGCTCACATTTTTAAGCAAAAATAACAAAATTTTACATAGTAAACTTGCTAGAAGAGTTAACAGTATGACCACTAACGAGCTTGTTAAGCTAACGATACTTTGAACAACTGGCCCCTGATCAATATATATACTGTTAAGTTAATGACTTTGTAGGAATAAATTACATCAAGTAATTTGATGGTCTGGCCTCTGGCTGAGTCCAGTGCTCAACTGACTGGTGATCTGAAGGTTGTGGGCTTGCTCACTGCTGGAAATTGAACATGAAATATTTTCTGATGTATTTCTTTCACTCCACTGATTCAAGAAGGGCAGTTGTCAGATTTTGGGGAATGAAAGTGCTCTGTACTGGTTAACCAGTTATGTATAAGCCTGCACACCCCGACTCATTGTGGCTTAGAGCAATAGTTAAGGCTGCATGGTACCTCTGGACAGAGCTGAAGCTGACCAAACATTTTAGTTCTTGTAAACAGCTTAGAAGATCAAAGTTTCAACGATTTGTTCTTGCATAAATACCTATGCGCATGGCTGTTTGAAGCCATTGTCAAATGGACCGAAAGCCATGCTCAAACAGCAAAAACCATGTTCAAATCATGAAATTCGCGTGCTGTTTGAATATGGATTTTGAGCTTTTGATATTACAAGACGGGCCTTGCTTTGTTTACGTTATGTTGAGCGACGTAATGTTATCGCCCTGAACGTAGCGTTTTAGGGTTCTATGATGACGTCAGAGGGTTACTGCATGACAACGTCATTGTAAACAACTTCTGAACTGGCCGCCATTTTTGTTTGCCTGTCGCATTTGAAGAGTTTATATGGAATTTATATGGAGCTTTTGGGCGTTTTCGTCAACATTTACGTCGGATTCGTAAGTTATGCAAGAACAAAGATCATCCATGGTTATTTCATTGCATTAACATTTGCCGGATCCCTCGGAAGATATTTGAACATTCGGCCTAGCGGCCTCATGTTCAAACAGCTTCCCCGGGACCAGGCAAATGTTAATGCATGAAAAACCATGGTTGATCCCTATATTAACTAACATTGTCTTTAATTTTGAACAACTAGACTCAGACTACCACATATTGTAATGGCTAGAACAGTTAACATTCTAACCTCTAATGTCAGAGCTCTTTAACCCTTTTTGTACCAAATGGAATTTTCCTCCTAATATATAGGAGGAGTCCATTTCAAAATTTAGGGGTGTCAGGTTGTGTTTCCTTCAAAATTTATTTGGAAAATGACTGAACTTCTTGCAAACAGTGGAGAGTGATAGCTCAGTGGTTAGTGCAATTGCCTCTGATGCTAGAGGTCCCGGGTTCGATCCACGGTAGCGGCGATAAAATTTTGGTGTCCGAACACGCTCCATTGGCATCATTTGCAGGGATGAATGTCGTAAAGTGCACCGTCCTTCGGATCGGGACGTTAACTGGAGGTCCCCTGTGCAGGGAGAACCATCCCCTGTGCAGGTTAAGGATCCCTACCGTAATTACATCATTACTGTGTAGGCTTTCATCCTGCAAAACCTGGAGTGTATGAAATATACACCTGCGGTGATAGTCAAATGTGACCGACGCAGTATCAGTAGATAGATAGATAGATAGGCCCTGATCAGACACCGCGTTCTGCAGCGTCTGATCTGGGCCTGCACTATTTGTTAGTTACCGGTTTTGGGGTGTCCAGTACAAAATGGGTTGAGCTTTGAAGAACTGTGCCCTGAAGAACATAAATTGTAGCATGCTAAGATCCCTTTTCTCATTGGTCAGCTGAATTTATTTATATGATTTCAGATACCATGACACCATAGAATGTTACTGTCCCAAGACTGACACCTGGGAGATTGTTGGTGAGATGTTGACAAGTAGAAGCTGGCTGAGCTGTGTTGCCATGAGAATAAGGAAGGACATTAAGAACTCTGAGTGCCATAATAAATGTACCTGTAATGTGTGACCAAGGGCCAGGCAGTCGTTAGTTAATGTAATATTAAAACTTTGATCATTTGATATGGCAAATATGCTAATATTTTTTGCTGAAAAAATGTGAGCAGCTTTTGCAAATATCATTTTTCAGCAAAAATAACACTATATGAGCCAGCGCATGACAAAATCTACAATGAGACTGGAGCGACCAGCAACGACTCAGATCAGCCTGCGCATTCGCGCAGTCTGATCAGAGTCTTCGCTGGTCGCATGTACCTACTATAGGCTAATATCTATGAAAAGAGACATAAGCAAAATGTCTTGTAACAGTGGATGGGTGCGCAGGTTGATTTGAACCTCTGCTGGTCGCACGATCTTATTGTAGGTTTTGTCATGCACTGGCTCATATTATATTGTATAGTAAATTAATGACCTTTGAGAGTTCAAAGTTCAAGTGTGATGAGACTATTCCATTTTTAGGGAAGGTAAATTTCGGATACATTTTGTTACAGAATTTAAAAAACATGGTGTTTGTTCAAATTCCACACTGTTTTGACTAGATGTATATCTGGTAACACGAAGTACAAATTGAAACTGAATTTTGTCACAATCGACCAATGTAAAATACTAGGTAGAAGGTGACTTTCCTCAAACATAGTTGAGCTCAAAATTAAAAGTGCAGTCATGTCTCATTGCATTTTAAAAGGCTATACTGGCTAGAACTGTTGACAATTTCACCACAAATGAGTTCAATAAGCTAATGATGCTTTGAACAACTGGGCCTAGATTGTGTGATTAAGATTATGATATGACTAGGGTTCAATTGTTCAAAGCATCATTTGATTTACAAACTCATTATTGGTCAAAGCAGTGACTGTTCTAACAAGCACCATATCTAATACAGTAGTAAAAACTGTGGGTAGCTTTTGCATTTTGCTCCTAACATTTTCAGTAAAAATATTACTTTACTCCACAGAAGGATTGAAGTTTTAATGCAACATTATCTAATGACCATGCTTATATTCATAAAATGGGCCAGATTGGAATAAGGGGATAACTGTTTTCAAACTTTCATTTGGGGAGCATTGGTGGGATTACAGTCAGAAATGTAGTTTTACGGTGATGGGGAGCCATAAAACAGAATTTGCAACAGTAACACTGATGATTTATCTCTCCAAATGACAATTTTCAATACAGTTATTCCCGTTCTAATGCACTTATTCATGTTTTGTTAAAAACTACTATTTTGCACAAAAAGGGCAAGCGCTCTGAGCTGCCTAACAGTAAATGCTAACCAATGATAAGTGATGTTACATGATGACGTCAGGTTTCCAACAGTATATCGCAGAATATATTGTCGCAAACTTTCGACATTATCCAATCAGGTGTCACATTATACAGTTGAACTTCAATGACTTGAACACCTTTGGGACCTCGAAAATCTGTTCGAGACACGTGAAGTTCGAGCCAGTGAGGGTTACTGACAGGAGGCATAACGAGATACTTTTTGACATCTTTTCGGTGTTCTATAATGAATATGTATGCGGTGTGTACTCGTTAGAATCCCCTCATTGAGGCAATTCTAATCAGTACACACAGCATACATTTGCAAGATAAAAGACTAAAATTTTCTGAATTATCCCCCATTATTTCTTATGTAGAGGATTTTGCTAGGGACTCAAGAATGTGTTCGACTCATCCATGGTAAACGAGCCATCGGTGTTCGAGCCATCGAAGTTCTACTGTAGTAAGCAAGTGATAAACAGTGGCGGTAATGACTGTGCTTGACTGTGTAAATGATATGTAACCAGATGTGAGTGTGATAAGGATGTGACCAGATTAGAATTGTTAAATGTGCAATATGACTGAACCAGGATCTATAGAGGATCTTACATGAGTGTTCATGTATTATTGAGTTTATTAAACAAGTTGAGGAAAAGGGATAAAATGCAAGGCTTTGCCGAGCATTTTATCCCTTTTCCTGAACTCGTTTAATAAATCCAATAATACACGAGCACGAATGCAAGATTCTATTTACCATATGATATTTAAAACGCATTTTATTCACGATTGTGTACAAAAATATCAATATTCCGCCATTAGTAAACGCGACGTCCTTATGGACATTGTACATGTAACATTACGGGACATATCTAGCTAATTTGCATATTTAATCCACTAGTGGATTATCGAAAATATTACATGGCTTTATTACACTCTCAGACGCGACGTCATATGATAGATAAAAACCAATGAGTGACCAGGTTGTTCCCAGCATCATTAACTTACCATTATTGTTGGAAATCAAAAATCAAGTACAATATCTGATTCACAGTTATTTTTGCTGAAAAAAATTTAGCTACTTGCATGTATTTTTTCAGTAAAATTATTTATTTATTTGGCATATATAACGGTCAAGATTTATCATTTTGTTAATGGGCCTCTATGGTCTTTTGGATTAGTTCACTGTCCCTTAATCATTTAATCTCATATTGGGTTCGACACTGTTTGCCAGTCCATCTGCACTTTTTTGGACACGTGAAACAAATTTGTTGAAATTTAAGGAGAAATGCAGCAAGTCCTCAAGGTGTCCCAATTTTTACAGTGCTACCTTTGAATACCTGGTTCCAGATTATGAAAGTAGTGATGAAGATTGTGATACACAATAACTGAGCTGGGTACCAGCAGTTTGAGCCTTGCCTTGCATGAAAGATGAGTTCACAGAACAAGTCACATTAATAGGTCTGTGAAAAAAAATACCCTTGTTAACTCCACTTTGTATAGAGAAAAATGGGGTTTACAAGGATATAGAGTATGTATAAAAATCTGATATGGGACTGGTGTAGATGGGCATTTCCAATCCTTGGGATAACCATGCTGAGCGAAACACTGGCTACTAAGCCGAGGTTTCACTCAGCATGGCCATTCCTAGGGTTGGAAATGCCCATCTACAAATGAGCCCCACATTAGATTCTTTTTCTTGACAACACCACTGAAAATTTTCATTTTACTTTTTTTAACATTTTATTTTTTGTGCTCTATACTCATGTAAATTGCCTGGGAAATAATACCAGGGTAAGAACAGAATTCGCACAAAAACTGCAAGGCTATATCCTCAGCATTGTCGTCAGTTTGGAATCAAAGTCAGACAACCATGTTGTAAATAAAAAAATAAGGATCATGCAGAAAAATTGTTCTTTAACTGATCTGGAAAAAGTCCAGGAAGAGCTACTTGTTAGCTCTTCTGTTTTTCGAAGAAAAACTTTCGAGCTATTGTCGTCACTCCGGCTTCTGTGTTGTCGTTATCCTTGTTTTCGCCGTCTTTGGCGTTCCAAAAAACTTAACCTTGGCTATAACTCTGAAAGTATTTGACCTAGTCTGATGAAACTTCATACATATACTTACCATCACAAGATCTACATCGTATCTGTATCGTCGATCTTGGCTGAATTAACTCCCCTTTTCTATTTTTTTCTGAAACACATTTTTTCCTCTCATTTCAACACTGTTTATTACAGAGCCTTCAAACATTACATGGATGTTCCTTGGAACAAGAACTTTCCATTGATTCCAAACGTTTTGACCTGTGACCTAGACTTTTGAACTTTGACCTGTTTTCAAAAAGTTTCTTCCAAGAACTTTTAACCTTGATCATATTTCCAAAAGTATTTGGCCTAGCTTTTTGAAATACCCCTAACAATACAGCCTTCAAACTTTTTGGACAAGAACTTTTCATAGAAAAAAGTTTTTTGATCTGTGTCCTTGACCTTTCAAATTGTAATTTCAAGTTTCTGAAACACATTTTTTCCTCTCATTTCAACACTGTTTATTACAGAGCCTTCAAACATTACATGGATGTTCCTTGGAACAAGAACTTTCCATTGATTCCAAACGTTTTGACCTGTGACCTAGACTTTTGAACTTTGACCTGTTTTCAAAAAGTTTCTTCCAAGAACTTTTAACCTTGATCATATTTCCAAAAGTATTTGGCCTAGCTTTTTGAAATACCCCTAACAATACAGCCTTCAAACTTTTTGGACAAGACCTTTTCATAGAAAAAAGTTTTTTGATCTGTGTCCTTGACCTTTCAACTTGTAATTTCAACTCAAAATGTAACCAAAACCTTTAACCTTGGCCATATTTCCAAAAATATTTGCCCTAGCCTCATAAAACTGAACACAGATCTGTATGATCACAAGAGCTACATTCTGACCAAGTGCCATAACTATATCATGCCATTTGACTGATTTATCTCCCTTTGTGACCAGCATAAAAAACACCTGTTTCAAGAAAAATTTTTGGTCTCTCAATTTGATACCACAAACAATACAGCTTTCAAAATCATATGTGTGTTCCTTTGGGCAAGATCTTTCAATTGATATCATGACCTTGACCTTTGTCATAATTTGTGAAAATTTAACAAAAAACTTCGGCCAAATTTCAAAAAGTATTTGGCCTAGCCTCATGAAACTTGACACACATCTGTATCATCACAAGAGCTACATTCTGACCAAGTCCCATAACTTTATCATGCAAATTGACTGATTTATCTCCCTTTGTGACATGAGAAAAAAGGATGAGCATGGCAACTGCTTTCGGTGCACTAGTGTTTTAAGAGCTCATACTTTCCAAACCATATGATGGATTTGGTTCATGTTTGATATGATGATAGATACAGGTCCAAGGTTTTATTCAGCAAAACCCCTGTGGATGTCTATGACCCCAAGGTCAAGGTCATGGACTTGGCTCATATTTTCCTAACCATATGATGGATTTGGTTCATATTTGGTATGACTATAGATTAAGGTCAGCATTTCCCCCACCTATGTTTATGACCTTAAGGACACCTTTCAGGGCAAGCTATGCTGTCTAATGACAGCAATTGTTCTATATTATCTATAAATTTGGAATTCATCTTTAAACCAGGTCATATATCCAGAAACATCTTAAGTCATAATGATACAGAAGAAAAAGATTAGATAGATCAAAGAGATTGTGTTTATACTGCAACCAAAGAGAGCTGGAAGATGAATTCCATTCCATATGCCAGTGTTGGGTATTAAACAACCCTAGACCTAAGTATACTAAAACATTACAAAAACATGCCTATACAAATATATTGCAAACATAACTGCCAAAAAAAACGAAAATTTTCAGATGAAAAATTGTGATATTTTTCTTATTTTGTGCTCAAAATATAGATTGTTGGGTTCTAACGAGTACCCACAATCAATATTTTAGAGCAAAAATAAGAAAATAGAGTATACCCCTGTAAGCCCCAGTTTTATCATATAAAAGTGGGGTTCAAGGGGGGTAAAAATTATAAAGGTGTGTTATCGTAATGACTAATTTGACTACCAAATATATACATTCTATGTGAACTTAACATGACAAGACAAAAACTCTGAACCATCACGTGAACAAGTCCGTGAAATAAAGACCGACTAAACCCCACTTTATATAGAGAAAAATGGGGTTTACGGGGGTAAACATTGTTTTCCTTATTTCTGCTCCAAGATATAGGTTGTGGGTACTCGGTAGAACCGCCTCAATGAGGCGGTTCTAACGAGCACCCAAAACCTATGTTTGCAGTATAAATAAGAAAAATGTCACGGATTTTCATCAGAAAAGTAGGCATTTTGGAGCTATGAAAAAATGCACTATGTCATACTGATGTGTTATAGTGATGCTGCTCAATCTTTATAGATGGATATAAGATGCAATCCAGAGAATTAATTTGTTAGATATATGGGTATGATAATATCACATCTCTTCATTATTTAAAGAGCTGTTGTAACAAGGAGAAACTTTACTTTTTAATTCATAATAAATCATTCTTCTTCTTACCCTTCTTCTTTTTCTTCTTCTTCTTCGAAATAAACAGTGTCCTAAAGAGGTTAAGGTGTACATTGTACATATAATCCATGTTTGTTTGCAGAAGTAAGAGAAAAAGATGTACCATATGTGCCCTAAATATTCAGGTACTGTTTTGAATCCTTTAATGGAACATATGGGCCCCGTCAAGCGATTTTGGTACTTATCCCCTATGCGAGCAGCGAAGGTTCAGGCGAGCCTGCGCATCCGCGCAGTCTCGCCAGAACCTTCGCCGCTCGCTCATACAAGCAGTGAATCAAGAGGAACCTTCAGACAGAAAGCCATATCCCTGGCCCCTCTGAATGGCTGGGCATGCGCAGTTAAAATTTGTCATGACGGAATGCTCGAAGACACAAATTCGCTTGGCGGGGCTCATATGATTGACTCTTCCAATGAATAAATTTGGATTGGTCCGTTTCTAATTAAAGGGGTGTTAGGTTTGTTTTGTTTATGGTTAGTTTTACAAAAAAAAAATATTTGTACTCTAACGCTGTGCATCCTGGGTATTTTTTTTTGCTGGGCAACATTTTGAAGTTATTTTTCTTATTTTCCCTGAAAAGGGGATTTGACATTTCATGCAAATGGAGACAATTTGCATGAGATATTGAGTCCTGTTTCCAGGGGAAAATAAGAAAAATATCAACAGTTTGTCATCTGCTGAATTAGCCCAGAGAGTGATAAAGGCTAAGCAAACAGTGTAGACCAAGATCAGATGCCACATTTTGCGGCATCAATCGGGGTCAACATCGTTTGTCAATGTCAAAAACTAGGATGCTAGGCAGATATGGGTGAATAAGCCTTATAGCATCGTAAATGATACATTTTATAATTTTGCCCCAAAGTCTTATGTTTCAACCCGAAAACACGCCTATATAATTTATGATGGTCATAATCATTATTTTATGAGAGCAATATACTGTCACTTTTGTTTTGGCAGACATCACGAAAACACGCCTACATAATTTTGACCTCCTTGAACCCCACTTTCATATAGTAAAACTGGGGTTTACGGGGTAAACCTTATTTGTCTTATTTCTGCTCTAAAATGTAGAGTGTGGGTACTCGTTAGAACCGCCTCGATGAGGCAGTTCTAACAATTGCCCACAATCTATATTTGGAGCAGAAATAAGAAAAATATCACAATTTTTCATCATAAAATTTTCATTTTTTCGGCGATAAAGGTGGCAATGTATTTGTATAGGCGAGTTTGCGTAATGCAGTGGCAAACAGTGCAGATGCTGTGTAGCTATAGTGAAGATCTGGTTCTGCATTGTTTGCTTGGGCATTTTTCATGACTTTGGTGTCCTAATATTTAGGATGAATATGTTATACCCCTGCAAGTCCTAGTTTCCTCCATAAAGTGGGGATTTCAGGAGTTTAAGTTACTTCAACTTGATTAAAGATGTGTTCTGCTTTTGCTTGGTGCTCTAGGAACAGGAATGTGTCACATTACAATAACACTCCCATGTGACTTAGTGCATTCTTTCATTTCTCCAAAATGGCTATTTTTCCAATTAAAAACTTATAATACTTTTTCTGATGCTTTGCTTCAAACATAGGTTGTGGGTGCTCATTAGAACGGCCTCATTGAGGTGGTTCTAACGATTACCCACAACCTATGTCTAGGAGCAGAAATAAGCAAAATAATGTATACCCTGTAAACCCCTGTTTTCTCTATATAAAGTGGGGTTACAGGGGGTATTCATTTCATGGACTTGTTTACATGATCAAACAATTTTCATTAAGAGATTCATATACAGAGGACCCTTGTTATAATGAAAGGATTTGTTCTCTTGTATGTATGTTACTGTTATAAAGAAGTTACTGTTATATAGAAGCCCAATAAGTGATAGTTAAATAGGAATAAAGGGCATTTTCCCCTTAATAATTCCAAGAAACAAATGTTGTGGAGATTTGCAGAGGCAATTCTAACAAATTTCCACATTATTTTCTTTTTCTTGGAGTGTTAGATTACAAGAATCTTTCATGAATATGGATTCAGTGTAGCCTTTTCCAACTCGAGGAATGTCTGCGCCAACTGGGGCAGAGGCAATGTCTTGAGCTAAGGATTTGTTCCATTGAATTTGTCATTATGATTAAGAGCTGTGTCATTCTAAGGAATGTCAGTATATAAATAGGGTTGACTGTACTGTATACAGAGATCTCTTCTATGGACATATACATATTACTGTATAATCATAAGGGCTGGGTGGTTGTGGGGCAAGTAGCAAGGATAATTAAAAAATAATTTTCCTTATAAACCTATGTTGTGGGTACTTGTTAGAATTGCTTCATTGAAGTGATCCTATGATCTATCTGTTATGTACATGTACATGTTACTGTATGATCATGAGACAAATAATGACAATAATCAAAAGATACTTTGCCTTAAAAACCTATGTTGTGGGTACTTGTTAGAATTGCATCATTGAGGGGATTCTAACAACTACCAACGCCACAGGTTTTTATGTAGAAATAAGAAAAAATATCCTTTAATTATCCTTGTTACCATCCTTCCCCCTTCCCCACTTATCTGCAGCTGAGGGAAAATAAAAATATATATTTGTAAATGCTTCTTTATATGAGCCCCGCCAAGCGAATTATGGTCTTCGAGCATTCCGTCATGACCAATTTTAACTGCGCATGCCCAACCATTCAGAGGGGCCAGGGATATGGCTTTCTGTCTGAAGGTTCCTCTTGATTCACTTCTTGTATAAGCGAGCAGCGAAGGTTCTGGTGAGACTGCGCAGATGCGCAGGCTCGCCTGAACCTTCGCTGCTCGCATATGCGATAAGTACCAAAATCGCTTGACGGGGCCCATATGTTAATGCTTCTTTATATTGAAACTGTTTCATAGAAATAAACCATCATATAAATGCTCAAATGTTATGTCAGAAATGGATCCCAATTAAACTTTAAGAATTGAAATTTCATTTTTATAATCTTCATGACATGATGAAGACAGTTGGGGGAGCTAAAATTCCATGAAACCCCCAAAAAGGTCATTTAGTGACAAAATCTGTCTTTGTCATGACATGCAGATTAAAAATGAATGTTTCATGTTTGTGACTCATCATGAAAAAAAGGGACCTTTAAAGGAAATAAAAAAATAAGGAAATCTACACCAAACATATGGGTGGCTAGCCTGATATAATACCATGGTACCCAGAGTTGTGGTTCTTGCTCATGACATGCTTTCTTAACCTTGTGCACAAATTTTGCCATCAGTATATCAAAGGATGTATGAGTTTTAGCAATCACAAGGTTATATTGTCAGGGGTGATGGCTAAAATACCATGGAACCCAGAGTTGTGGTTCTTGGACATCCTCCATCTTTGCAAATGTACCAAGAACCATCAATATACAGTAAACTTCCTATATTATGACCACATGTCAAAAAGAAAGCTGTCAAAGAGGTATGGTGCTAGTTTTTGTCAGATGATGGTAAGTATGAGTGTGAAGTTTGATTAGAGAAAGGCAAATACTTTTTAAGTTACGACTGAGGTTAGGCTTTTTGGTTAAGGCAGAACGTAGGTCTTGTGATGGTAAGTATGTGTGTGAAGTTTCACGAGATTAGGGCAAATACTTTGGAAGTTTTGACCAAGGTTAAGTTTTTTGGTTAAGGCTTGACAAAAACATGGACAAAAGCAATATAGCTATGGCCCATTGTCCGAATGTAGGTCTTGTAATGGTTAGTATGTATGTGAAGTTTCATGAGAGTAAGGCAAATACTTCTGAAGTTATGACCGAGGTTAAGATTTTTGGTTAAGGTGTGACAAACACAAGGACAAAAGCAGTATAGTTATGGCCGGTGTGGGGCCCTAACAACATGTGCTGCTTTACATCATGGTCTAACTATATATCAAGTTTCAGCTTGATTGAATATTAACTGTGAGAGGAGTTAGGCGGAAACAAAAGTTTTACAGAAATATTCAAAGAGGCATAACTCTGTAAATATTTTGTGAACCATAACCTCGAAACAATATGCGCTTCACCACCTCATATTCTTAACTATCTACCAAGTTTCAGCTTCATCTGATGAAAACTGTAGGAGTTATCCAGAGATGAAACAGTTCACAAAATTTTCAAAGGGGCATAACTGTAAATATTTGGCAGACTATAACCTCGAAACAATATGCACTACACCACCTCATAGTCATACTATCAACCAAGTTTCAACTTGATCAGATGAAAACTGTAGGAGTTAACCGACGGATTGGCGTCAACCCCATACCATACAAAATTTTTTACAAAACAGGCGTATAAAAACGTGGTTTTAGTCAGCAAACCATTATTAAGACAATAAAGATCATACCAGGACTGTTCAAATATGAATGCAACTAAACACACAAAAATGATTCTGTGATAGATTTCGATGAAAAATTAATTTTGTCCCCTCAAAGTATTCCCCTTTAACAGATATACAAACTTTCAGTCTTCTGATCCAATCACTGAATGCATTTTGGTAGTCTTTTCGAGGTATACTATGAAGGCACTGGAATATTGCAGAACCGAGGTGTTTGCGCTGTACAAATTTTCGACCAGAAAGGTATTTTTTTCAGCCACGGGAACAAAAAAAAGTCACACCTTGCACAATGAACGCCTTGTGCAATGACGCATTGTCATGTAGCAATCTGACATTGGCCAAACCAGATGCGGGTCTTCATTCTTTGAAATATTTCTTCAATTTTCGAAGAACTTTATTCTTGTAAAACTTCGCATTTACAGATTTGCCTTTAGGCACAGCAGAATAGCAGGGCCCCGATTTGAAAAGAATATGGCATACATTGCCTTCTTGACGCTCATGGTCCGCTTTGCAATGCATGGTCTTTTGAAATACTTTGTTGCCCATATTTTGTTCTGAATCTTTCGTTTTTGCTCAAAAAAGTGAACCCATGTCTCATCACCTGTGACGACATTAGCGAAAGACCGTGCATTGTAATTTGGAAACTTTTTGAGCAACTTCTCGGCGCACTGAACATGTGTCTTTTTCTGCTCATCTATCAACAGATGGGGAATCCATCTAGCACAGATCTTTCTCATTTTCAAATCCCGTTTCAGCATTGTATGAGCTGCTCCTAATGAGATGCCAAGCATACTAGCCATTTGCCTAATGGTGTATCGTGCATCGGTAGCAACTATTTCTTTCACTCTAGCAACCATCTTGGCAGATGTTGCTCTTTCCGGCCGACAATCATGTGGTGCATCTTCTGTTGAGCCTAGCCCACAGCTGAATTTCTTACACCAACGAAAAACTGTCGGAAAAGACATTTCATTATGCCCATAAACCGAACATATTTCATCAAAAATGTCTTTGCACCATATACCAAGAATACAACGATTCTTAATATAGGACCGTATTTCAACGTCGTACTCTGACCTTCTTCCAACCATGTTTTGTATTAGTATACAAGAGTAGACAGTGTTTATCGAACGATATACATGGCTAAAGTGCACGGATTTTAACAGGTTTGATATCAATGCATAGGTAAAATGTTTTTCTACGCTGTGATATTTATTTCCAGGTGATTTTCGCATTAGTGCATGAGAAAACGTTCTACTTGCATTCATATTTGAACAGTCCTCGTACGTCTTTGATCAATATTAATCAAATATTTAAAATACCACACCAGTCATTGCGAATGTGTTTCACTCTCGAATGTGCACACTGTAAACATACAAGATACTGGAACTAGAATTTGTTTTTCTACAAAAACACAGATGTCTCCCCTGTTTTTGACCTCTAAGTATAACCTTGACATTGGAGGTATTGAGCTGGGTCTTGTGTGCAACACATCATCTAATGAAGATGAACTTTTCTGCAAAGTGACTTTAAAAATGTTCATAGAAAAATAAAAAAGTTATTGGCCGTATACAAAAAAAGCCCTTTTTTACCTTTGACCTCTAAGTATGGCCTTGACCTTTGAGGTACAACACATCGTCTTATGATGGTTAACATTTCTGCAAAGTAATTTCATAATCCATCAAAGAATAAGCAAGTTATTGACTGTCCCTTTTTCACCTTTGACCTCTAGGTATGACCTTGACATTGGAGGTATGGACCTTGGTCTTGAACATGACTCATGGTCTAATGACGGTGAACATTTCTGCATGGTTACTTTAAAACGTCCATCCAGAAATAAAAAAGTTATTGACTGATAACAAAAAAAAACCAAACTTTTTTTCGCTCTGACCTCTTAGTATGACCTTGATCTTGGAGATACCGACCTAGGTCTAGCGTGCACCACATCATCTAATGATGGTTAACATTTCTGCCAAGTAATTACACAATCTATCCAGGAATAAGAAAGTTATTGACACTAAAAAGGCCCCTTTTTGTCCTTTGACCTCTTAGTACGACCTTGACATTTGAGGTACCAACTTGGGTCATGCACGCAACACATCGTCTCATGGTGGTTAACATTTCTGCCAAGTAATTTCAAAATCCATCTAAAAATAAGAAAGTTATTGACAGAACACAAAACGGCCCCTTTTTTACCTCTAACCTCTATGTATGACCTTGACCTTTCACGTACCAATTTTGGTCATGCGTGCAACACATCATCTCATGGTGGTTAACATTTCTGCCAAGCAATTTCAAAATCCATCTAAAAATAAGAAAGTTATTGACCAAACACGAAAAAAGGCCCCTTTTTTTACCTTTGACCTCAATGTATGACCTTGAAATTTTAGGTAGCAAACTGAATCATGCATGCAACACATCGTCTCATGATAGTTAACATTTTTGCCAAGTAACTTCAAATTCTATCTAAAAATAAGCAAGTTATTGACAAAACCCGAAAAAAAGGCCCCTTTTTTTACCTTTGACCTCTAAGTATGACCTTGACCTTTGAGGTACCAACCTGGGTCATGCACGCAACACATCGTCTTATATTGATTAATATTTCTGCCTAGTGATTTCAAAATCCATCTCAAAATAAGAAAGTTATTGACCAAACACGAAAAAAGGCCCCTTTTTTGACCTTTGACCTCTAAGTATGACCTTGACCTTTGAGGTACCGACCTGCCTCATGCGCATCACACATTGTCTCATGGTTGTTAATATTTCTGCCAAGTAATTTTAAAATCCATCTCAAAATAAGAAAGTTATTGACCCAACACGAAAAAAAGGCCCCTTTTTTGACCTTTGACCTCTAAGTATGACCTTGACCTTTGAGGTACCGACCTGCCTCATGTGCACCACACATCGTCTTATGGTTGTAAATATTTCTGCCAAGTAATTTTAAAATCCAAGAAAGTTATTGACCGGACATGATTTGCCCATACATATATACATACCAACAAACTTCCAAGGGAGATAATTCAAAAAGTATAAATGCGAGAGTTATAGTTCTTGTGCACTGCACGTAGTCTAATGCTGATTAATATTTATATGAAGTTTGTGAAGATAGCTCAAACGGTTTTCAAGTTATAGAGCGGACACGAATGTGTGACAGACGGACAGACAGACGCCCGGGGGAAAAACAAAATGTCTCCGAAAAAAAAAATTTCGGGGGAGACATAATGAACCACATAATTATACTTCAGTCAAGCACTGAACAGACGAAAAATTGTCAAACCACAACGTCAAGGCGGGACTAAAGGAAACATAATATTTCGCACAAGCTTGAAATTGTGGAAATCTCCATTTGATTATAGCTCTGCTCATATAACTTATGGCCCTCAAACCTTTCTGAGAAATTGGTGGAGCTTCTCCTCTACAACATTCTCTGTGGAGGTTTGACCAAAAATAAAGCAGTTATTGCTGAAAAACATTGCAAAAAAAAAGAGAAAGAAATCAACTTTAGTTTGCACTTAACAGGTATTAAAATAAGAAATAAACATTAAAATATTCAGCTGTATTTTATTCCACAATTTTTATCACTATATTAACCCTTACAAAGCCAAACAACTGGAGCAGATGAATTTTCAAATATTCTTTTTGCTTCATTTTTCGAAGAAAATGTTTGGCATTTCATGTGAAGACAATTCACATAAAATGTAAAGCCTTATATTAAAACTAGGTTTGTCATTTCATGTGAATTGTCTTCCTAGCAGACAATTCACATGAATTGAGAAGCCTTATTTTTTCAAGAAATATGAAAATTAAGAACTGCATCTGCTTCATTTTGCTTGACACATTAACAGTTATGGTGAATGGGAAAACTTTATTGGCAATAGAGATCACTCTTATCTGAAACTTATTTGACACAAAAGTGTTGTATAACAGCATATGAACACTTCAATGGTAGTTTTGTTTACTGTAATGATGCAAAGTATTGGGATCAGTCTGATCAGGGTCTAAGCTGTTTGCCATTCTGTCTGCATCTTTTGGACTCCTTGCTGGATTGTTAAACAGATTTGTTGAAATTTTAGGAGGATTACAGCAAGTTCTCAAGGTGTCCGAATTTTTAGGATTTTTACGGTAATCTCCCCGGAAAATTTTTCAACACATTTTAGGTCATATAGAGACAGTCGCATTACCTAACCACACTTTTTCAGGGCAGGCATATATATATTAAGCAGTTAACCATATATATATATATAAGCAGTTAACCAGTACAGCGCACATTCTTTTGCCAGAAACGGAAAACTGCCCTTCTTGAATCAACAGAAGGGAGAGAATGACCGTAGACAATCTCCCGAAAGAACACAGCAGGTATCGAATGCGTAACCTGATCAGCAGTAAGATGTGCATCCGACTGAGCTACCGAGGCCAGCATCTCCTAGGGAAAGGGAGAACAGGCAGAACAGAATAGTGAAGGCAATTTAAAGAAGGATAGACAAGAATAAGTAGTTATCTCCCTTTTTATAGGAAACTGCACAACTGAAACTTGATCATTTACCAATAAAGTTTCAAAACAGGAGTGGTCTGCTTTTGCAAAGTAATCGGTCACCTTTTCTTATTTTCAAAATTCATCTTTCAAATCTATCAAAATATATAAATCATTAAAAGTATCGTTAACAACATCATAGGTGCTGGCAAACACAGTAGACCAAGATCAGATGGCTCCTAAAGGAGCCTTCTGATCTGAGTCTACAGTATTTGCTATAACACCTAGTAATTTGTAAAACTGACACATGAACAAAACTACGCAAAACAAAGTGTAGACTAATGTGATGCAAAAATTTAATCCTTGTCCTGTTGAAACAGGATATGCTGTACCTTTGCTAATTGTGTGAATCTAGATCAGATGGCATTTGATCAGGATCAACACTGTTTGTCATTCAAATTATAGATTTAACCCATTGCATGCGGGAAACCCCTAAAGGGGTACCTTGGCAAACAGTGCAGGACCAGATCAGACGCCGCAGAATGCGGCATCTGATCAGGGCCTGCAATATTTGTTAACAGAATTTTCCGTCAAAAACAGAGTAAAAACGAAAAAATAGGCCAGACACCCCTTATATGAGTGAGTGTTTGAGTTTTACATCCCACCAACAGCTAAGGTAATACGTAGATGGGATCTAGGTTTAAAGACTCATCCTAAAGTCTATCCTGCGACCCCTGGTTTACAAGGCAAGTAGCATAACCACTACACCACAGAGGCTTCTTCACCCCTTATATGACAAATGGACTTCTCCAACATAGCAATGGAAGAGTCCATTAGCAAACAATGGGTTAAATGAATAAATCACATCAAGTAATCTGATTGGTTGAGAGTCAGGAATGGGTAATTTATTCAGCAGGACAAGGGTTATGGACATTTACTATAAGCACCCTGATAGAAGAATAACAATGATGAAACATGTGAAAATACCAAATACAATAGTGAAATGGTTGGTTGTATGATCTACAGGAAAACAGGATGATTTCAAATTGGAATTAAAGGCCACAGCACAAATGTCACCTGACGTATCAAGCATGTGTGATAAGATCTGGAAATGCAGAGGGTATCAAAGAGATAGGGCTTGAAATAAGGCAGACAAGTTGTACATAATGAAAAGCTTGATTTACTGGGGCCAAGAATAGAAAACATTTTGAACATTGTACATAATTTTGTTTCGTGATAAAGTGTCAAGGAATTGATGCATACTGCAGGAAAGATTATAATTCAAGGTCAACTACCAAGGTTGGAGGACTAAGCTTATATACAGGAACTTGCCTTATAATCTTTTTTGCCCAGTTTGTTCTTGAACCCATTTAGTACCGGAAACCCCTAAAGGGGTACTTGGCAAACGGTGGAGGCCCAGATCAGACGCCGCAGAACGCGGCGTCTGATCAAGGCCTCCACTGTTTGCTAAAAGTTCAGTCAATTTCCAAATACATTTTGATGAAAACACAACCTGACACCCCTAAATTTTGAAATGGACTCCTGCTATATATAAGGAGGAGGATTCCATTTGGTACAAAATGGGTTAATGTGGGCAGCCACTGACACAAAATTTTCAGACCGCAAGGAGTGCATGCTGATTTGAGTCTTCTCTGTGCACAGCTATCTGGTGCATCATGTGAGCCCCGCCAAGCGAATTTGTGTCTTCGAGCATTCAGTCAAGACAAATTTTAACTGCACATGCCCAGCCATTCAGAGGGGCCAGGGATATGGCTTTCTGTCTGAAGGTTTCTCTTGATTCACTGCTTGTATGAGCGAGGAGCTAAAGGTTCTGGCGAGACTGCGCGGATGCGCAGGCTCGCCTGAACCTTTGCTGCTCGCATAGGCGATAAGTACCAAAATCGCTTGACAGGGCCCATGTGGTTCAGTCATCAATAATTCCAATTTTCCACCATCTTGTACATTTCAAATGATATGATTGGTTGAGATAAATTTTTTATACTTCGATAAATTCAATGAGCAAGAATCTCAAAATTATTTCACACCGCGACAGGTAGTGATATAACGTGATGTCAAAGAGCATGTTTAGAACCCGCGGATACATCATTGTATATAAAAGACGTGAACAGCGTTCGATTAAAAGATGGAATTCTATTGAAAAAGTAAATGTTAGAAGACGAATAAAATGAATTTAAAGACAATGTTAATTTTGCATTGGTTTCTTTTAAAGATGGCAGCCTCTAACTACATGTATTTTTATTCTGCTGTGGCCTTTGATAAGTTCATTTTTACTCTTTAGAAAGACTTCCTAAAATTTACCATTTTGTGACATTTCTAACATTTCGATGACAAATTTGGAATTACAAGGAATGACTTATCATTTTTGTGAATTTTATCCGGGGAATCACTCGCAAACTGCATGTCCATGAAGCTTTTACTTGGACGAATAACTCACAAACAGCATGAAGCCAGTTTGTGAGTGATTGGCCGGAGTTTACACATTAATAAAATCCACAAAAAAGAAATTCATTCCTGTAATATTAACCTTCACAGCAAACCCCACTACATTGTTCACCTCAACCTCTTTATAACACTATTGTTGGGGTCCAAAGCAGAAACCGTGTTAGTTAAACAACCGTGTTATATCCAAACAAAAATGTATAGATTATATAGAAAAATGACCATTTATGGTCATTTTTCTATATAATCTATACATTTTTGGGATCCATCTTGAAACCGTGTTATATCCAAAACCGTGTTATAACGAGGTTGTGGTGTATTGTGACACAATGTTGTTCATACCTCAATAAATACAATGATACATGTCTTATGATCATTTACTGACTTCAAAATAAACCATGGTTCTCTCCAATGTAATCTGAGTTTTTAAGTGAAAATACTCTGTTTGTGACCCGATGTTATTCTATAAAGGTTGAAGTATGAGCAAAGTTTAAGTGAATCTTTCAGGGTTCACTTACTTGGCTCACGACCTGATTTTATTCATACTTCAATATTGAAATAAAATCATCATGAAAACACACCTATATAGTTTTGACCCCCTTGAACCCCACTTTTATATAGTAAAACTGGGGTTTCCGGGGGTATATCTTATTTTTTTTTTATTTCTGCTCTAAAATATAGATTGTGGGTACTCGTTAGAACCGCCTCGATGAGGCGGTTCTAACGAGTGCCCACAAACTATATTTTGAGCAGAAATAAGAAAAATATCACAATTTTTCACCAAATTTTCATTTTTTCGGCGTTAAAGATGGCAATGTATTTGTATAGGCGTGTTTTCATAATGATTACATTCACTTCTCAATTAACCCATTTAGTACCAAATGGAATCCTCCTTCTTATATACAGCAGGAGTCCATTTCAAAATTAAGGGGTATCAGGTTGTAATTCCGCCAAAATTTATTTTGAAAATACTGAACTTTAAGCAAACAGTCTGCGGCATCTGATCTGGGCCTGCACTGTTTGCCAGGGTACCCGGTATAAAATGGGTTAAATTTGTTCACGCTTTCCTTAATGAGACAGAGGCCCTTTTGAGATTCACCTATCATGAGTAAACTATTTCACCAATAGAAATATTGTGGAAAAGAGGTACTGAAATTACTAATAATATTAATTAAATAAACTTGCAAACAGTAAAGATCCAGAGCAGATGAATGTGGAGTCTGATCGGTGTCATCAATCAGTATTTGCTTATTTTTTTATTTTGGTTTTACAGCCCTTTTAAGATTATTTCCCTTAAATTAAGGCATTCGTTAATCAGAGTGGGTGAAAATTGGATTACCCATAGAAAAAACACCTGACCATCCATTGCAGAACTTGGTTTTTCCACATGTGACCAAATCAAGACTAACGCCCCTTGAGGTGAGAGCTAATATTTGAGAATTAGCACTGTTAAGCCTTTTTGTACCAAATGGAATCTTCCTCCTTATATATAGCAGGAGTCCATTTCAAAATTTAGGGGTGTCAGGTTGTGTTTTCATCAAAATTGATTTGGAAAATGACATAACTTTTCGCAAACAGTGTAGGCCCTGATCAGATGCCGTGTTCTGCGGCGTCTGATCTGGGCCAGCACTGTTTGCCCGGGTACCCGTTTAGGCGTTTCCAGGCTGAAATGGGTTAACCACTAGGCTATGGAGGCACTGTTTGCTTGAAGTACATGGACTTTTGTAAAACTTGTAATAAAATAAATCAGGTACCCCTTAATTTGGAAATGGATTAATCATAGCTTTTTCTATCCAAAAAGTACCAATATTTTTCTCATTTCTGCATAAAAACCTATGTTGTTGATCCTCATGGAGGCGGTTCTAACGAGTACCCACAATCTATATTTAGGGCAGAAATTAGAAAGGTAAGGTTTACCCCTGTAAACCCCAGTTTTACTATATAAAAGTGGGGTTCAAGGGGGTAAGAATTATATAGGCATGTTTTCATGATGAAAATCAAGTAATAAAATCAACTGAAGCTGCTATGTCTCAAAACAATGATGTACAAAGTATATGTCTCAAATCCCAACTCTTGTCCTGCTGAATAAATTAACTTAGCCACACCCATATTGACTTTCATTCAATCTGGGGCCAGTTGTTCAAAACTAAGGACATCATCAGCTAACTGATCATTAGATATGGCAAATATGCTAGTTTTTTGCTGAAAAAATGTGAGTAGCTACTCTCATTTTTTTTCAGCAAAAATTACACTATATTAGATATCATACTTGCTAGAAAAGTTAACATTTTGACCACTAACGAGCTCATTAAGCTAACGATGCTTTGAAGAACTGGTCCCTGATTAATAGATGTTATTTATTCCTACAAATTCATGAAATGAATGTCCATCACGAAAACATGCCTATATAATTTAGACCCCCTTGAACCCCACTTTTATATAGTAAAACTGGGGTTTCTGGGGGTATACCTTCTCGCCACCTCTCTTTCAAGACACGTGGCCGTGTGTATAGCTCTTGTGTGCGGAGCGCAATGCTCCATGCCAGTGAGACATGGCCACTGACAAAGCCAAACCTCCAACGTCTACAGCGAAATGACAGGGCAATGATCAGACAGATCTACAATGTCAAGCCACAGGACACTGTCACCATCAGGTCCAGTGAGTTACTTGAGTGTCTTGGCATTAAGGACCTGGACCTCATCCTGAAAGAGAGAAGGCTTCGCTGGTATGGACATGTGGAATACTCCAACGGTGCAGTCAAGTCTGCCTGTGACATACAGGTAGGTGGAAAGCGGGGGCCAGGAAGGCCCAAGATAACCTGGAAGCAGCTAACAGAAAGAGATTGCAGAGAATGGAAGCTCTCTGCTATCGATCCTCATGATAGACAAGAGGACCATGATGGTCCTTATTCGCTCACCTGAGGTAAGAGATTTACATCCTTAATATTTAAGTTTGACAATGTAGATGCTACGAGATTTTGACGCCATTATCAGAACAATCTTCATAGAGATCAAAGATTGAAGCAAAAATCGTGGCCTCTAAAGGCTGTACAAGGTTTTCAAGGAATTTGACCTAGTGACCTAGTTTCTTCCCTGACATGATGGATATTCGAACTTGACCCAGATATCAAGAAGACAAACATTCTGGTAAAGTTTCATGAAGATTGAAGTGAAATTTAAGTCTCTAAAGGGCGAACAAGGTTTTCAAGGAACTTGGCCAAGTGACCTAGTTTTTGACCTGACATGACCCATATTCAAATCTGACTCAGATATCCTCAAGTCTGGTAAAGTTTCATGAAGTTTGAAGCAAAACTATTGTCTCTAGTGGGTGAACAAGGATTTCAAGGAATTTGACCTAGAGACCTAGTTTTTACCTGATATGACCCATATTCGAACTTGACCCAGATATCATCAAGACAAACATTCTGGTAAAGTTTCATGAAGATTGAAGCAAAATTGTGGTCTCTAGAGGATGAACAAGGTAAATGTTGACGACGCATGTCGCATGATGAATGATGCCCGACGCACTTACAACGGAAAAAAGGTGATCACATAAGCTCACCTTGAGCTTTGCTCAGGTGAGCAAAAATTGCGGTCTCTAGAGCGTAAACAAGGTTTTTCTATGATTTGACCTACTGACCTACTTTTTGACCCCACATGACCCATATTCGAATTTGACCTAGATATTGTAGAGATGATCATTCTGAGCAAGTTTGATGATAATTGGACCAAAACTATGGCCTCTAGAGTGTTAACAAGGTTTTTCTATGATTTGACCTACTGACCTACTTTTTGACCCCACATGACCCATATTTGAACTTGACTGAGATATTGTCAGGATGATCATTCTTAGCAAATTTGAGGATGATTGGACCAAGACTATAGCCTCTAGAGTGTTTACAATGTTTTTCTATGGTTTGAACTACTTACCTACTTTCTGATCCCACATGACCCATATTCGAACTTCATCGAGATATTGTCAGGATGATCATTCTGAGCAAGTTTGAGGATGATTGGACCAAAACTGTGGGCTCTAGAGTGTTAACAAGGTTTTTCTATGATTTGACCTACTGACCTACTTTTTGAACCAACATGACCCATATTCGTACATGACCAAGATATTGTCAGGATGATCATTATAAGCAAGTTTGAGGATAATTGGACCAAAACTGTGGCCTCTAGAGTCTTAACAATGTTTTTCTATGATTTGACCTGCTGACCTACTTTTTGACCTGACATAGCCAGTATTCGAACTTGACTGAGATATTGTCAGGATGATCATTCTGAGCAAATTTGAGGATGATTGAACCAAAACTGTGGCCTCTAAGTGTTAACATGGTTTTTCTATGGTTTGACCTACTGACCTAATTTTTCATCCCACATGACCAGTATTCAACTTGACTTAGATATTGTCAGGATGATCATTGTTAGCAAGTTTCAGGATGATTGGACCAAAACTGTTGCCTCTAGAGTCTTAACAAGGTTTTTCTATGATTTGACCTGCTGACCTACTTTTTGACCCGACATACCCATATTCAAACCTGACTGAGATATTGTCAGGATGATCATTCTGAGCAAGTTTCAGGATGATTGGACCTAAACTGTGGCCTCTATAGAGTGTTAACAAGGTATTTCTATGGTTTGACCTACTTTTTGATCCCACATGACCCATATTCGAACTTGACCGAGATATTGTCAGGATGATCATTCTGAGCAAGTTTGAGGATGATTGGACAAAAACTGTTGCCTCTAGAGTCTTAACAAGGTTTTTCTATGATTTGACCTGCTGACCTACTTTTTGATCCGGCATGACCCATATTCAAACTTGACCGAGATATTGTCAGGATGATCATTCTGAGCAAGTTTCAGGATGTTTGGACCAAAACTGTGGCCTCTAGATTCTTAACAAGGTTTTTCTTTGATTTGACCTGCTGACCTACTTTTTGACCCGACATGACCCATTTTCAAACTTGACCCAGATATTGTCAGGATGATCATTCTAAGCAAGTTTCAGGATGATTGGACCAAAACTGTGGCCTCTAGAGTCATAACAAGGTTTTTCTACAATTTGACCTACTGACCTACTTTTTGACCCGACATGACCCATATTCGAACTTGACCGAGATATTGTCAGGATGATCATTCTGAGCAAGTTTCAGGATGATTGGACCTAAACTGTGGCCTCTAGAGTCTAAACAAGGTTTTTCTATGATTTGACCTGCTGACCTACTTTTTGACCAGACATGACCCATATTCGAACTTGACCGAGATATTGTCAGGATGATCATTCTGAGCAAGTTTCAGGATGAATGGACCAAAACTGTGGCCTCAAGAGTCTTGACAAGGTTTTTCTATGATTTGACCTGCTGACCTACTTTTTGACCCAACATGACCCATATTCGAACTTGACCGAGATGTTATCAGGATAATCAATCTGAGCAAGTTTTAGGATGATTTGATCAAAACTGTGGCCTCTAGAGTCTTAACAAGGTTTTTCTATGATTTGACCTACTGACCTACTTTTTGACCCGACATGACCCATATTTGAACTTGACCCAGATATCATCAAGACAAACATTCTGGTAAAGTTTCATGAAGACTGAAGCAAAATTGTGGTCTCTAGATTCTTAACAAGGTAAATGTTGACGACGCACGATGCACGACGCACATACGACGGACAAAAGGTGATCCCAAAAGCTCACCTTGAGCTTCGCTCAGGTGAGCTAAAAAGCCTGGAGATCTGGTGTACAATCTGCCATGCGTGCAGCAAGCCAGCTACCTGGAAGGGGGCCCACTTATGTGGACGTTGCCCCTGTACCTGCACGTTAATCTAAAATCCGTTGATGATGATGATGATACCTTATTTTTCTTATTTCTGCTCTAAAATATAGATTGTGGGTACTCGTTAGAACCGCCTCAATGAGTGCCCACAATCTATATTTGGAGCAGAAATAAGAAAAATATCACATTTTTTCATCATAAAATTTTCATTTTTTTCGGTGATAAAGGTGTCAATGTATTTGTATAGGCGTGTTTGCGTAATGAAACAGTGTAGATATGGATCAGATGGTTTCTGCAGCAGAAGCTATCTGATCTGTATCTACACTGTTTGTATCTACACTGTTTGTATCCTCACTGTTTGTTGAATCAGCTGAACAAGAGTTCATGTAAAAAATATTATTTACATTGCAACAATAATTTACAACACTCACAGAAACAATCAACATGCTAACAGAACCTGATTGTTTCACATACATACCCGTCTCCATGGAATATTGTAGACAAATACATGTTATAACTAATTCTAATATTCTACAATCTCTTTATAACACTATAACTAGGTTCAAAAACAGTACTTGTGTCAGTTAAACAATGGAATTCAGACAAAAATGTAGAGCTTTTGTAAAACCATGAACACAAATCTTTAAAAGCTATGCACTGTTGTCTAGTAAGTCTATTTTTGGGGATGTGTTATACAGAAAATCAATAACAGCATTATTAAGAGGTCTAGTGTAGTCACTAGCATGTTAATTGTCAAAAACTATACCAACTATTTCTAACCCTTATCCTGCTGTACACGACAAACCCTACCTTTGCAAGCAGTGTAGATCCAGATCAGATGATTTCTGAATCTATACTGTTTGTCATGCAGTTTGTGAATTGAATGAATATACTGTATTAAGTAATTTGAATGGTTGATAGACAGAAATGTGCAGAGATAAATTAGTCTATTCAGCAGGAAAAGGGTGAAATTTTGATTCACAAATGACTAAAATAATCCTTGCAACTGCGTGCAATGTTAGGTTGCTGTTTGAATACATAATCATATTACATGTATGTGTTTTTGTTTGAATTCATTTTTTTCACCTGTATCCAAAATGTTGCTGTATTTAACACTGTCTTGTGATCTGAACAAGAATTCTGCCGAAGGCTATGTCGCACCCGTGTGGGCACAAAGTCATCGAACCATGATATGTAGGTCAAGGTCAAACATGGATGCTTGCACAAAAGATTCCATTCTCAAATGCAAGCTTGTACTAAGTATCATTAATGAAGCACTAATAATTCTTGAGAAATGAACTTAACCATTAGAGTGAATGCTAGGGTGGTTACAATATTTTACAAAGTAAGTGAACCATGAAATTTAGGTCAAGGTCAAATATGGATGCTTGCATTTAAGTTGCCATCCCCAGATTCAAGTTTGCACCAAATATCATTAATGAAGCTCTTATAAATCTTGAGAAATAAACTTGACCTTAAGGTTGAACGCAGGGTGGTCGCAATATTTTACAAAGTCAGTGAACCATGAAATATAGGTCAAGGTTAAATATGGATGCCTGCATTTAAGTTACCATCCCCAGATACAAGTTTGTACCAAGTATCATTAATAAAGCTCTTATAGTTCTTGAGAAATAAACTTGAATCTCAGGGTGAACGCTAGGGTGGTCGCAATATTTTACAAAGTCAGTGAACCATGAAATGTAGGTCAAGGTCAAATATGGATGCTTGCATGTAAGCTGTCATCCCCAGATACAAGTTTGTACTAAGTATCATTAATGAAGCTCTTATAGTTCTTGAGAATTAAACTTGAACCTCTGGGTGAACGCTAGGGTGGTCGCAATATTTTACAAAGTCAGTGAACCATGAAATGTAGGTCAAGGTCAAATATGGATGCTTCCATGTAAGCTGACATCCCCAGATACAAGTTTGTACCAAGTATCATTAATGAAGCTCTTATAGTTCTTGAGAAACAAACTTGAACCTAAGGGTGAACGCTAGGGTGGTTGCAAATGTTGACGCCTTGACAAATGGACGGACGAACGGACGGAAAACCGGGCGCCTACATCGCGCCATGCTAATAGCAGGTGCGACAATAAAATGATCTTGTCTGAACAGTTTTGTGACCTGTGAAAATGGATTGTGCATAATATAACATATTTAAGCCATAACAAGGGAGGAAATGTCTTCAAACACTAACAATGGTGGTGGGATCATCTTCTTCAGCAGTGAAATGTCTAGTGATGTCAAAACTTAAAAGGAAAAATAGTTTAAAACTGTGATAAAACTTTATTAAACTAAGACGTTGAAAAGCCATCATGATCCACAATAACTGTATTATGCAAACACTGAGCTAAAAATCTGTCTATTAAAAGTTTGTAGAATGTAGTAAAAGTACTTCAAAATAACTTTCCTTTCAATATTAAAAAAGATTTGCAGACAAAACAACAAGAACTATTGCAGGACAAAGTGTATGCACATTCCTTATTTGTCAATCAAATTGTGAAACTTGTCCATGTGGTTTTAAGTTTAATGGCCCAGTCAATGCTACTTAGGTCATAATGAGCTGATCAATTTACCATCAGGAGATGGCCACTGCACAAGCCTTGGGCTTAATGTCAAATCCTGGATAATATATATTTGTCTGTTACATATACTTGTCATTGAAGCAAATAAAATAAAGTTTAAAGCAATTTACCTGGCCATTTTTATACATAAGCAAATTACAAGAAAAGTGCACAGTCTTTCACTGGAAACTGTCAACTGCCCTTCTTGTATTATATTAACATGCCTGTGCATAATCTGCTGCTAAGCAGACCATTTACAATGAGACATGTTAAGTTTTTTTATCCATCTAAATGCACTACAGTATTTACCTTATGTATTCTGACAGACAGGGCTGAGCAAACAATGCAGACCCATATGAGACGCTGCAGAATGCCACGTCTCATCAGGGTCTACACTGTTTGCCTCTAATCCAGCAATTTCTAGGCTCAACATTGGGTATTACATTGTACTTGTTCAAATTTTAGAGCAAGTATGGTAGGAAGTTTAGGTGTTCGAATACTTAGGGTAAATACGGTACATGCTTACTGTTCATAGTTTTCAGATTGTCTCATTACGATAACACACATGAGACATGGTGCATTTTTCACATCTTCAAAATGGCTACTTTTCTGATGAAAATCTGTTATATTTTTCTTATAAACCCTCAAAACATAGGTTGAGGGTGCTCGTTAGAACCACCTCAGTGAGGTGGTTCTAACGAGTACCCACAGCCTATGTCTTCGAACAGAGATAAGAAAAATAATGTATACCCCAATAAACCCCAGTTTTCTCCATATAAAGTAGTATTTAGGGGGGGTCTTCATTTCATGGATTTGTTCACATGATGTAACGGCTATATCTAAGCAAGGTGTCTACCCCAAAGAGTAAAAAATCTATAACTCAAAATGATGTCATGATCTAATGAGAAATGAGAAAATAGAAAGACAATTAAAAACAAAAAAATGTCAAATCTCGTTAAAAAGATAAACAAACCAAACATCAACAGAAATACATGACAATATAGTCTAATGTACACCCGGACCTCGTTATAGCACGATTCGTTACAGCACGAATTCGGATATAACACGGTTTTGGTTTGGACCCCAAATTTTCCCCAACCAACATTTATAAATATTATCCAAGGATTGTATCAGGTTTCAAGCACAACAACATTATTTTCCTCTCACTTTTGACTGCGGTAATACGGTAGCTAAACACGGTAGCTAACACGGTTTATAACGGTACTTTTTTATATTTATTGCAGGCCTCCATCAGAGTTGAATATACAGTATATTAACTTGTTTAGCTTGACACGCATGATAAACATGAACTGCCATCGGCACAATCAAAAGTGTTGGCTTAGTGAGATAAACAGATTAAAGAATTCAGTTACGCAACCGGAAAAAAATATTTATCACGCTCTGTTAAGGATCACTGCTCAGCAGAAATTTTAAACATTGATGCAGACAATGTGATCGGTCACTGCAATAAAACTCATTTTCTAGAGCCGCATGTAAAAGAAAGTCAAATTTATTCCAGCTTAAAAGCAAATGATAAAACATATTCAAGATCGATTTTTGCGGTAAAAAAATCATTCAAAGATTTTTTGCGCCATTAAAAATCGTTTCAAAAGGCTAAAATATTAAGGGCAAGACATTTCAAGGGAAGTAATTCAAATTTCTTGTAAGCGTTGATCATTACCGGTTCCGAACCCTAACCCGGTAATATCACCATTGAAATGCATTAACAGTACTGTAGTTCGGTACGGTTCCGGACGCTCAGATACAACAAAGTTAGCCGGGAACCAGCTATCAAAATGGCGTCATACTCGCTGTCAGATCGGACGATTTCTGGATATAAAACATGGTTTATCAGCTGGTTTCGATTAAAGTGACTTGTTTGACTTGATGGGCCGTGGTATTTACTGCCATTGATTAGTTCTAAACACATTTTAGTCGGGAAATACGGTCATTAACCGTACCGCACATCATCTTGTTTGGGAAACTATTGATCACCATTGTGTCAATGGTTGATCTGTGACAAATACGGTCGGCGTTTATAACACGATTCGGTTAACTAACACGGTCCGTTGGTTGGACCCGGAGTTCCGTGTTATAACGAGGTTGAGGTGTATTTTAAAATATTCACAACCCTACCCAGTCATATTAGAAGCACCTTGTGTTCCACATTACCAATTTATTTCATAATAATATCATATTACTGACAATAAAACCATCAATCAAAACTGTTGCAGATGTCATTTTAATTTTTTTTTTTCATAGGAAAAAAGCTGACATTTTAAATGGATTGTCAAGCACAATTTTCTCTGAAAAATAAGTAAAACAAGGATTCTGCCAAAGACTATGTTGGGCCGCGAGATATGGACTTGAACATTCGGGCTGGCAGAAAATTTGACATCATGTTAAAAAGACTGTGTATTAAACACCCCTCTAAACCCAACGTTATATAGAGAAAACTGGGCTTTACAGGGATATACACTATTTTCCTTTTTTGTACTCCAAACATAGATTGTGGGTGCTAGGCAGTTCTAACGAGTACCCACAACCTACGTGTTGGAGCAGAAATAAGAAAAATAGTATATACCCCTAAGACATAGGCTGTGGGTACTCGTTGTAACTTCCTCAGTTCTAACAAGCACCCACAATCTATGTTTGGAGTACAAAAAAGGAAAATAGTGTATACCCCCATAAATCCCAGTTTTTTTTTTTCTTTATAAAATGGGGTTTAGAGGGTGTTTAATACACAGTCTTGTCTTAGAGCAGAAATAAGAAAAATAGTGTATACCCCTAAGACATAGGCTGTGGGTACTCGTTGTAACTGCCTCAATGAGGCAGTTCTAACAAGCACCCACAATTTATGTTTGGAGTACAAAAAAGAAAAATAGTGTATACCCCTGTAAAGCCCAGTTTTCTCTATAAAGTCACCCTTTTGGAGATATGAAAGAATGCACTTTGTCGCATGGATGTGTTTCAATAATGCAAATGACCAATGAAAGGATGGAAAACCAGACTCTTTTATCGTGCCATGCTTAACCTTTAACCTGCTGAATATTCAATTAAGCCACACTCATTTCTGACTTTGAACCAATCAGATTACTTGATGTAGCTTATTTCTACATATTCATAAACTGAATGTCAAACTGTGTAGATCCTGATCAGATGGCTTCTTCAGAAGCCATCTGATCTGGATCTACACTGTTTGCAAAGATAGGGCTTGTCGCCTACAGCAGGGTAAAGGTTAAAGCAGGCATAACAAAACTAAAGGCCATCTGCTATGCAATTTTAATTGGCAGTTTAGGGTTAAAATAGAGATCACCAAATATTCGAGATCCTTATCGGAAAATATCCCAAAGGTGTAACAGGGTCAAGGGAGATCAATCTGATCTCATGTATTTATCTCCTTTCTCAAAGGGGAGCCACCCTTAATGGGATAAATTCACTTGCTCTGGTCGTCCAAATGAGGAACTGGGCCTCCCTTCACTGCTCCGTGTGGCAGTTCAAAAAAGCACAAAGTACTTCTAATCAGACCACGCTCAAACCATAACAACTGCTGTCTCATTAGTTTTCCACATTTTTTATATTACACAGACATCTTGTCATGACTGTGTCTTCTTTACACTGAATCTTGATGGTTGGAAACTACTTGAGACAGCTAAAAACATTTCTACAAAAAAAATTCCTGAATCAAGCCTTGATGGCTTGACAGACTCATTGTAGTCAAAACACTGTTCTAGAAGTACAAATTCTAATACTGAAGTGTTTTTGCTGAAAAAAATGTGAGTAGACTGCAAAAGCTACTCACATTTTTTTCAGCAAAAATCTTTTTTTTTTTCACATACTGAATGACTGAAGGTTCAAAAACCTCTTTAGCTTTAAACAACTAGGGCCTGGTAATGCTAGGGATAAATATCAACAACTGTTTTGATATACAGAACTTAAGTCTAATCATTACCGATCACCGGTCATTACGAATTCTGTTACTGAGGAGACCATAATTCTAATAAGTACCCACAACAAATCAACAAAACATGTACTAATAAGTACACACAACATATCAACACACAAGTCAGCTATAGGGTACTTATTGCACAGACAGCAAACAATGGCTGGGGCGAACCTGCTCACTGACGAGTAGAGGAGAATACAAGACCTGATGCATGCACCATTATTATAGTAAAAATCCTATATTAAGACCACCTTTGGGACTGTTCAAAAGTAGTCTGTAGACCACCCTTGGGACTTTTGAATGGTCCTAAAGTGGTCTCTTACTCACAGACAGTGTGTGTAGAAAACACAAAGGAGGAACTGAAACCTTTCAACAAGAGGGCCATGATGGCCCTGGATTGCTCACCTGATCCATAGAGTAACAAGTGGGCCCCGGGGAGGGCCATTATTGACCCCAGGGTTATAATGTGCATAGTGTTGAGGGAGGTCTAAAAAGGTGAAGCTTCATACCTAATATCAACTAAGGCTATAATTTGAACAATCTTGGCAAAGGTCCACTAGATGAAGCTACACACCAAATATTAAAGACCTGGGCCTTGCGGTTTCAGTGAAGAAGATTTTTTTAAAGATATTCCCTACATAAGCCTATGTAAAACCAAATGGCCCCGAGGCGGGGGCATTTTTGGCCTCGGGGCTATAATTTAAACAATCTTGATAGAGATCCACTAGATGAAGCTTCTGACCAAATATCAAAGACCTGGGCCTTGCAGTTGCAGAGAAGAAGATTTTCAAAGATTATCTCTATATAAGTCTATGTAAAACCAAAGGGCCCCGGGGCGGGGGCATTTGTGGCCCAAGGGCTATAATTTGAACAATCTTGGCAGAGGTCCACTAGTTGAAGCTCCATACCAAATATCAAAGACATGGGCCTTGCAGTTTCAGAGAAGAAGATTTTTAAAGATTTTCCCTATATAAGCCCATGTAAAACCAAAGGGCCCAGGGCGGGGGCATTTTTGGCCCCAGCACTATAATTTGAACAATCTTGGTAGGGGTCCACTAGATGAAGCTTCATACCAAATATCAAAGACCTGGGCCTTGCGGTTTCAGAGAAGAAGATTTTTAAAGATTTTCCCTATATAAGCCCATGTAAAACCAAAGGGCTCCGGGGTGGGGGCATTTTTCGCCCCAGCACTATAATTTGAACAATTTTGGTAGGAGTCCACTAGATGAAGCTTCATACCAAATATCAAAGACCTGGGCCTTGTGGTTTCAGAGAAGAGATTTTTAAGTTTTTGGTGAAAAAAAATCTATTTTTGGCTGTGCAACGGACCGGAACCATTTGAACAACTTTGAAAGGGGACCACCTAAGGATCATTCCTGTGAAGTTTGGTCAAAATCCGATCAGTGGTTTAGGAGGAGATGTCGTTTGAAGAAATTGTTTACACATGCACGGACGCACGGCAGATGACGGACAAAAAGTGATCCCAAAAGCTCACCTGGTCACTACGTGACGGTGAGCTAAAAACAAGAACTAGTCCTAATTTTTGCTGGTCTTAAGGGGAATGGGAACACCTGGCTGATTTTTCTGCCATTTTCAAAGGGAGACAACTTTCAGGACTTCCTGTTCACTTTTCTATAAGCCCTGTCCTACTGAAAAAGAGGTCTATTTTTACAGGAAAGAATTTGCTCCTCAGGAGCAAAATCTTTTCTTTAATAGTTGACCCCTATTGTCATGGGAGAGTGAGTGAGTGAGTGTTTCAGTTTTACATCCCACCAACAGCTAAGGTCATACGGAGACGGGACCTCGGTTTTAAAGACTCATCCGAAAGTCTGGAGAAGCCCGGGATCGAACCTGCGACCCCTGGTTTACAAGGCGAGTAGCGTAACCACTCGACCACGGAGGCTTCTATTGACATGGGGGACAAAAATAGTTTGGCAGGAGTTGCCTCCCCTGAAGGTGTTCCCATTCCCCTAAATAGGGGAATTTCACTGTAGTTGGCAGCACAGAGGAAATTTTTCTCACATGCCCACTCATCTATTTTCATATAGAAAATGATTCTAATGAGTACCCTCAACATATAAACAAAGAGAAATTATCCTCAAATTATCACCAATACTGCCCCTTATCATAGGTCCGGATAAGGTCAATCAATGGGGATAATGCAGGGGTAATTTTCTTTTAATTATTAGAAATACATAGTTGTATATGTTGTGAGTACTTGTTAGGGACGATTCTAACAAGAACCTATAACAATAGATAAGCTAAGTATTTTGTGTTTATTGAAGGATAGTTTTTTTTCAATTCTCCATAAAAACCTATGTTGTGGGTATTCATTAGAATCACCTCACCAAGGTGGTTCTAATGAATACCAACAACGAAGGTTTATATGGAGATATAAGGTAAACTATCATTCAATTATCTTGTCTGTTGCTACAACCCACATATTTGTTTTAATGGAGAAATAAAAAAGTTATTCCTACACTATCCCCATTACTCCCCCTATCTGGTCATGTACCCATACGAGTTTCTCTGCCAAAGTTTTCTAGACTAGACCGGCATCTTTAGCCATACCATAGAATATACTAAGTTCATCTTTCAGTAAGTTGTCTGGACTCTGAAACTCTTTGATGTTACCCTGGTCTAAGACCATGACTCTGAAAAGAATAGAATTGTTGAAAATCATGGGGATGATACTAGAATAAATAATCATATACAAACATATAGCCCCACCATTATTTTAACATTTTCACCCTAGAGTTTCTGAGGACTTTTGCGATTCATCAAGTTAACAAGTCGGTGTAGTGAACAATACTGCAACCTTATGATGCCCCTCCCACCCATCAGGGCTTGAAGAAATAGATGGGCTGGATGATGCTTCCACACACAGCTGAAACCGACCGCACATGAGCACTGGTAAACTGCTTAGAGGATCTAAGCCTGCCCAGGCAAAGTGGTGCAAGTCGGCCCGTCCATGCTTATAAACCCTATGGGTTTCATTGGGCGACATAGCTTGACATACCATTATATCTTAATGTCGGGTAAAAGTCCCACAAAATTGGAAGCAACGTCTCCAAAATGTCCTATACAGTGTTGATGTGGACGTTAAACCTCAAATCAAACAAACAGAAGACTGAGTTTACAGGGATAAACTTTTTTTCCCCTATTTCTGCTCCAAGGCATAGGTTAGGGGTAACCATTAGAACCAATGCAAACAAGCGACCACAACCTATGTTTGGGGCATTAATAAGAAAAGTATCACCAATTTTCATCAGAAAAAAAAACCGTTTTCAAGTTATAAAAGTATGCACTATGTCTCAGGGATATGCTATCATAATGTTTGAATTTAGATAAGCCTATTGTTGTCAACAGGAGTTATAGTCAAAACCATTAAGGCATATAGTGATGTCTCACAAGGATCTCCAGTGCACTGTTTACAAAAGTATCTGTATCAGTCTACAGTGCTGAAAAGGTTTCTACAGTAAACTAGAACAAGTGATCAAAGATTTCATATACCCCATGCCAGTGCATATCCCAAATGTATGAATTTTCCCCCCACCCCTAGCCATACAAACTTTCTGACCACTAACCAACGTAAACATAAGAAAATAATATATGTAGATTTGAATGAAATCCCTACATCCTAGTTATGGATGGATGGATGAAAGTTTTCTTTAATAATGCTCAGCCATTTATGGGCATATAAAGTGTAATAAAGATTAATATGAACAACTAAAAATTATGGATTCTGGCATCCTGGGGCCAGTTGGTTCAAACAAATGATGTCATCAGTTTATACACAACCAACAAGATAATATATTGAAACTATTTTAATGAAATACATAATAAACATGGCTGTTTCTTCAACTACAATAATTAACAAATACCCTACTTTACAACCTACATATACAATACATTTGGCTCTCTTTTGGGGGCTGCTCACAAAGGTACTTGAACCACTCTGAGAACAGCCTGATCAGCAGTTGTGGTCGTAAAACATGACCCGGACATAAACTGATACTGTGATGATATGGAAACTGACAGTGATACTGTGAGACTGATATAGATACGGTGATAAGCAATACAGTTGTGCATGATCTGCATCATTGAACATGCTGATCTCAGGTGGTTCAGTGTCAAGCCATAAAATGATAAACATGAACTTTCTGTGTCATCTCAAATAAAAAAGCAACATTATTTTGGGGTTTAAAAGGCCAAACGAATTTGATTGAAAATCAAATGAGGCCCCCACCATCAGTTAATGTATTGTTAAAACTTTGAAGTCCGATTAAATATTGCAAATATACTAATATTTTCCTGAGGAGCAAATTCTTTCCTTTTAGAGTTGACCCCTCTGTGACAAGTGAGACAAAAATTTTTTTGACAGACTAGCCTCCCCTCAAGGAAATTCCATTTCCAAACAATCTTTGACACCGAATAATAAAGACTGACTACTTTTACCTCGAGTAATCCATAACTGTATTCAGCCTATGAGCTATGGCAGACTAGACAAGAGTTTCCTCCCCTGAATATATATCTATTCCCCTTAACCCTTTTTGTACCAAATGGAATCTTTCTCCTTACATATAGCAGGAGTCCATTTCAAAATTTAGGGGTCTCAGGTTGTTTTTCATCAAAATTTATTTGGAAAATGACTGCACTTTTAGCAAACAGTGGAGGCCCTGATCAGACGCCATGCTCCGCGGCGTCTGATCTGGGCCTGCACTGTTTGCCAGGGTACCCGTTTTGGGGTTTCTGGTACTAAATGAGTTAAATCTTTGAAAGAAAAGAGCATTGTAAATTTCTGGCAAAAGAATGTCCACTGTACTGGTAAACCAACTATAAAAAGACCGCCCAGGAAGTGTGGTTAAGCAAACTGACTGGTTCAACTGACCTAGCCCTTAATATGCCAAACACAACAATTGTCATCTGCTTTGTTGTCTGCCAGTTATTTCAAATGTCATTGTTGCAAACAGTGTGGACCCAGCTCATCTAGGAGAAGTCTGACTGATAAGGGTCCGCACTGTTCGCCTGTAAGCAAAAATGTGTTTGCAATGTTTGCAAGAAGTCGCAGCAGACGGCATTTACATACGACATTTTCAGGCTAAATAGGTCTGACTGGGCCATTCACCCATTTTGTACAAGAAACCCCCAAAGGGGTACCCTGGCAAACAGTGCAGGCCCAGATCAGATGCCGCAGAATGCAGCGTCTGATCAGGGCCTACACTATTCGCAAAACATTCAGCTATTTCCAAATAAATTTTATTAAGATAACACAACCTGTCACCCCTAAATTTTGAAATAGACTCCTGCTATATATGAGGAAGATTCCATTTCATCACAAAAACACACCTATATACTTTTGGCCCCCTTGAACCCCATTTTTATATAGTAAAACTGGGGTATACCCTATGTTTCTTATTTCTGCTCTAAAATATAGATTGAGGCGGCTCTAACAAGTACCCACAACCAATATTATGAGCAGAAATAAAAAAATATCACCATTTTTCATATAAAAATTTTCGTTTTTTTCGGCTGTTATGTTTTACAATGTATTTGTATTGGTTTGTTTGATTTAGGTTAAACGTCCCCGTCAACACTGTTAAGGTCATTTTGGAGACTTTTACCCGACATTGAGATGAAACTAGAGCTGTCAGAGGATCTGACTATAGCCCCGCTTCAGCGCTGTCAGAGAAGAAAGTTATTTAAGCTGCAGAGAAAACAGTTATGAACAAGAAATAACTGTTGAAAATTTTACATTATCTGGAAAAACTCTAAGAGTTGTGAGCCCTTGTCCCTCATTTCAATGAGCATGATACATTACCAGAATGTCCATGTTTATACTAAATTTCATCTTCCATTTTTCAATGTTCAAAGGGTAATAACTCCTAAAGTAGGCAAATCAGAGTCAGGGTTCCTGCGCTCTGCACATTGTCTCATGGTGCTTTACACTTGTGTGAAGTGTCATGAAAATATCTCAAATGGTTTGTGAGTTATGGAGCCGACACAGTCAAAATTGCCTTTTTAAATGTTCAAAGGGCAATAACTCCTAAAGTAGGCAAACCAGAGTTATGGTTCCTGCACTCTGCACATCATCTCAAGGTGCTTTTCATTTATTTGAAGTTTCATGAAAATATCAGAAACGGTTATGGAGCGGACATAGTTAAAATTGCCATTTTTTAATATTCAAAAGCCTATAACTGAAAAAGTAGACAATCCAGAGTTTGGGTTCCTGCGCTCTGCACACGTAATATGGTGCTTTACATTTGTGTGAAGTTTCATAAAATTATCTCAAACGGTTTTTGAGTTATCGAGCAAAGACGGCTAAAATTGATATTTTTCAATATTCAAAGGGAAATAACTCAAAAATTAGGCAATCCAGAGTTATGGTTCCTGCACTCTGCACACCATCTCATGGTGTTTAATGTTTGTGTGAAGTTTCATGAAAATATGTGAATGGGTTTTAAAGTTATGGAGCGGACACGAAAATTGTTAACAGACACACAGACAGACACACAGAAAATACGAAAACCAGAGTTATGGTTCTTGCGCTCTGCACATTGTCTCATAGTGCTTAACATTTGTGTGAAGTTTCATGAAATTATCTCAAACGGTTTTCGAGTTATGAAGCTGACACTGTTAAAATTGCCATTTTTCAATGTTCAAAGGGCAATAACTCCAAAAATAAGCAATGCAGAGTTATGGTTCCTGCGCTCTGCACATCGTCTCATAGTGCTTAACATTTGTGTGAAGTTTCCTAAAAATATCTCAAACGGTTTTCGAGTTATGAAGCGGACACAATTAAAATTGCCATTTTTCAATGTTCAAAGGGCAATAACTCCAAAAGTAGGCAATCCACAGTTATAATTCCTTCGCTCTGCACATTCTCTTATGGTGTTTAACATTTGTGTGAAGTTTCATGAAAATATGTTAAGCAGATACAAAGTTATGGAGCCAACACAAATTAACGGAATCAAGGAATTACCGAATTACGGAATTACGGAAAATGTTCAAAGGGCAATAACTCCAAAAGTAGGCAATCCACAGTTATAATTCCTTCGCTCTGCACATTGTCTTATGGTGTTTAACATTTGTGTGAAGTTTCATGAAAATATGTTAAGCAGATACAAAGTTATGGAGCCAACACAAATTAACGTCAAAATTGCCTTTTTAAATGTTCAAAGGGCAATAACTCCTAAAGTAGGCAAACCAGAGTTATGGTTCCTGCACTCTGCACATCATCTCAAGGTGCTTTTCATTTATTTGAAGTTTCATGAAAATATCAGAAACGGTTATGGAGCGGACATAGTTAAAATTGCCATTTTTTAATATTCAAAAGCCTATAACTGAAAAAGTAGACAATCCAGAATTTGGGTTCCTGCGCTCTGCACACGTAATATGGTGCTTTACATTTGTGTGAAGTTTCATAAAATTATCTCAAATGGTTTTTGAGTTATCGAGCAAAGACGGCTAAAATTGATATTTTTCAATATTCAAAGGGAAATAACTCAAAAATTAGGCAATCCAGAGTTATGGTTCCTGCACTCTGCACACCATCTCATGGTGTTTAATGTTTGTGTGAAGTTTCATGAAAATATGTGAATGGGTTTTAAAGTTATGGAGCGGACACAAAAATTGTTAACAGACACAGACAGACACACAGACAGACACACAGAAAATACGAAAACCAGAGTTATGGTTCTTGCGCTCTGCACATTGTCTCATAGTGCTTAACATTTGTGTGAAGTTTCATGAAATTATCTCAAACGGTTTTCGAGTTATGAAGCGGACACTGTTAAAATTGCCATTTTTCAATGTTCAAAGGGCAATAACTCCAAAAATAAGCAATGCAGAGTTATGGTTCCTGCGCTCTGCACATCGTCTCATAGTGCTTAACATTTGTGTGAAGTTTCCTAAAAATATCTCAAACGGTTTTCGAGTTATGAAGCGGACACAATTAAAATTGACATTTTTCAATGTTCAAAGGGCAATAACTCCAAAAGTAGGCAATCCACAGTTATAATTCCTTCGCTCTGCACATTGTCTTATGGTGTTTAACATTTGTGTGAAGTTTCATGAAAATATGTTAAGCAGATACAAAGTTATGGAGCCAACACAAATTAACGGAATTACGGAAAATGTTCAAAGGGCAATAACTCCAAAAGTAGGCAATCCACAGTTATAATTCCTTCGCTCTGCACATTGTCTTATGGTGTTTAACATTTGTGTGAAGTTTCATGAAAATATGTTAAGCAGATACAAAGTTATGGAGCCAACACAAATTAACGGAATAACGGAATTACGGAATGACAGAAGGACATGGCAAATCCAATATAGCCCCACTTTTTCAAAGCGGGGCTATAATGACATTTCAAGCTGTGTCACCCAATGAAACCAATAGATTTATAAGCATGGACGGTCAGACACTCGCATCGCTTTGCCTGGGCAGGCTTAGATCCTCTAAGGGGTTTACCAGTACTCTTGTGCAGGTCGGATTCAGCTCTGCGTGGAAGCATCATGCAGCCCATCTATTTCTTCAAGACGGGCGGGGGCAAACAATGTATTTGTATAGGCATGTTTTCGTGATGTCTTACAAAAAGGGTTTAAACTCCAAACAAACTATATTTCTTTACCTTGTGTAATCCATGATAGTGTTCAGCCTATGAGCTATGGTAAGAACTGTGGCATCTTTGAACTCTGCACGTATAGTCTTCTGAATGAGATCATCTGTTTCAAGATCCACAGCAGCAGTAGCTTCATCAAGGATTAGGATTTTCGTCTTTCTCAACAAAGCTCTTGCTAAACAGACGAGTTGCCTCTGTCCAACACTGCAAGAATGAAATATCAAAGTAATGACAGCACAGGCAGGTCAACTGTCTCCAGTATAAGCTTGGAAAACAGTCCTAAGTTGAGACTTAGACTATTTCATTTAACCCTTCACTTCCAGCCTTCTGCGGCTTCTGGGCCACTGCCAATCTGGACTAGAAGAAATAGATTCGGCTGCATGGTGTTTCATGCAGAGCTAAAACTGACCACACTTGAGTACTGGAAAACTGCTTAGAAGGTCTATGCCTGCCCAGGCAAAGTCATGCCAGTCAGACCTTTCATGCATATAATCACTATTGGTTTCATTGGGCGGCAGGGCTTGAGATGTCACTTCATCTCAATCTCAGGTAAAAGTCGCAAAAAATTGGAAAACATTTCCAAAATGACCTAAATAGTGTTGACAGGGATGTTAAACCTCAAATCAAACAAACCTTCACTGGCATCTGATCTGGGTCTACCCAGTTTGCCAATGTCCTGGCTCACAAGTTCCCCAATAAACAGCTCTGCTTAACTCAACATTTCGATGTCAAAGGGACAAGAATAAATCTGCTATAAATAACCATTACCTGGATATTTTATAAGTCAGTGAAGGTCACAAGGAGATCAACAGCATATCTCTAGATTTATACAGTAATTATGGGTTGATTGATGAGCAATTGACCCAATAAATTTTAAAAGCTGTGAGCTGCACCATCAGAAAACATGACTTTTTGGGGTCTTCCGACACATACCCGCCAGTGAGTCTGCAGAACCAGACAGATGTGTTTGCAATTTGCTTTAGGGATAACCTGTAACACTACACTGAAGCTTCCAAGGGACAGCCAAGGCTTATATCAGCCTGCACATATATGAGCCTTGGCTGTCCCTTTGAAGCTTGAGCTCTCGTTGCCCACTTAAGTTATGATGTCCATCACATGGCTCATATCTATTCTAAAGCTTCTGACATTATCATTCTTTCTCTTCTCTATTAACTATTCTCTCTCATTATTTACACTGAGTTAAATTTAGATGACCTTTCAAAACAAATTCACTTGTATTAAACTGATCGTAGGTAAAAATTGAAGTAGACTGTACCTGGTAAAAATCTACCTATTTACCCTTAACCAGAATTTGATAAGTGTATAGTGCGTGCTTGCATTTGTATGTGTGCATGCATGCATGATGATAGGACAAGAGCTCCACAAGCAAGGCATCATACCTCGGAGGCCATTAGTTAGATGTAGCACATTTACTGATTCTTGTGCTAGTCAGTGTTTGTGGACTGCAACCTCAAAATAGTATGTCCTGCTCCATATCATGGACTAACAATATAACAGATTTCAAAGTGACTGGATGTAAACTGTAGGAGGAGTTAGCCAGAACCAAAACAATTACGGAAATTTTCAAAGAAGTATAATTCTGCTAATATTTGAAGGACTGTAACCTAAGAACAATATGCGCTGTTCAACATCATGGTGTAATTATTTACTTATTTTCACCTTGACAAGATGTAAATTACAGGTGGAAGTACAAGGTATGGAAAAGTCAACAGAAATTTTCTATTCTAAAGGGGTATAACTCTGTTAATATTTGGTGCACTGTGACCTTGAAACAATGTGCTGCTCCATTCACGGTCTAACGAACAAGTGGAGTTGGGTTGAAATGAAAGTTTACGGAAATTTTCAAAGGGACATTACTCTGCTAATATTTGACAGACTGTAGCCTCCAAACAATGTGCACTACTCCATATTATGGTGTAACTATTCATTAAGTTTTAGCCTGATTGAATGAAAACTATAGGAGGCGTTATTCTAAAGCAAAAGTTTTAAAAGAAATTTCAACGGGTCATAACTGCTGATATTTGGGACTGTAACCTTGAAACAACATGCTCTGTTCCACATCATGAGCTAACTAGAAATCAAGCCTGAGCTTGACTGGATGTACACTGTAGGAGGAGTTAGCAGCACAAGAAAAGTTTATGGACGGACACGAGGGTGGACGGACACAATACTCTGTGATATACTATGACCCTTTCTTCGAAAAGGCATATAAAAGCTATGTGAAGTTTATAAGTCTTTCCAAAGTAGTACATATAACCTTAAAGCACCAATCATAACTGAAACAGATAATACATTTTTTTTTGTGTGTACGTGAGAAAATAAGGCTTGACATTTCATATGGATGATCTGACAGTTCACATAAAAGTTAGGCCTGATTTTCTCTGAAAAATAAAAACAATATTCTAACACAGAGCGCCTATATAGGCAATGGAAAATAACTGTTTTATTCTGCAACAAATCACAGCTCGGAAGAGCGTGACGAGTGACGTCATTAAAATTCCCAATTTATGACGTCACTAGTCGATTTCCTTGACGTTAGACGGTGTAACGTCATTTTCTCGCATCGAAAACGTAAGAAAAGGATATAAATGCACGTGTTTCAGTCGATAATTTAAGCGGGATTTCTTATAACAATGGCGAAAGGTTGTGAGATTTTGAAGGAAACAACAACATTATTGCCGATTTTCAACGTGTTAGAATCGAAATAGATCAGCTCTTGTCTGTGATTTGTTGAGTAATAAATCACAGTTTGTCGGTCAGTTGTAAGTAGACAAATCACGCGCGCTACGCGCTTGTGATTTGTCTACTTTACAACTGACCTCCAAACTGTGATTTATTACTCAACAAATCACAGCTAGAGTTGATCTATTTCTTAATCAAAATAGAATGTTGTCTGCTCCGAGTCTGCTTGGTACTTTATGGCTTAATATCTGAACAGATGATTACCTGAGATTTTCACCGCCCTCTGTACACTCATGCTGCAGACCCTTCGCCAGCCCTGACACAAAGGTCTTTAGATGTGCATGTTCCAGGGCCTGCCAAACAGCATCATCAGAGTATTCATCAAAGGGGTCAAGGTTCATCCTCAAATCCCCTGAGAAAAGAACTGGTTCCTGAAATAAAGAATACTGTAATAGGTAGCATTGCACTAAATACTTGGAGGTACGGCGTTTTATCACTTTTGGACCAAGCGTTTTGTTGCATTCTAAATACCAGACTTGCTTCCATTGGATATATATCCCATGTTTTATTTCAATGTGAGAAAATGATAGGTATAAGGGACTAAAATGATGCATGTTTTATAAATATATCTGCAAGCTCAAAGAAATTTTTGCTGATTTTATATGGTCACCCCTCCTCTAAAAATGTTGGTTTGTATTTACTCCGTTCCAGTATGTAAACAAACATGGTTGACTCTAACTTGAAAAGGAGCAGGTAAACATGTGGATTTTTTCTCATTAACTTGTTGGGCTAGGATGGTTCTATAAACAAGTAAGGTTTGAAAAGTTTTGTATGTGTAGTTTTTGTGGGAGCAGGTAAAAGGTTACCATTATCGCCTATGGAAAACATTTAGTTGAAAGCTCCCTATAAACATCTGCATCATCAAGGGAGGTTACTACATAGATTTATTTGCCATCCTTCTCAGAGCAGGCTAGTTTATTACAATAACACACCCGTGCGACATAGTGCATTTTTTCATATCTCCTGAATGGCTACTTCTCTGATGAAAATCTGTGTCATTTTCCTTATTTTTATTGCAAAGATAGGTTGTGGGTGCTCGGTAGAACCGCCTCATTTTGGTAGAACCACCTCATTTAGGCGGTTCTAACTAGTACCCACAACCTATGTCTTGGAGCAGAAATAAGAAAATTAATGTATACCCCCGTAAACCCCAGTTTTCTCTATATAAAGTGGGGTTTAAGGGCTGTTCATTTCATGGACTTGTTCACGTGATGAAAGAATTTACTTGTCGAGGGAGCAAGTTCTTATTTTTAACCCTTATCACACTGAATAAATGAAATTTGTCACATCCTTTGCTGACTTCTATATCAATCAAAATACTTGGTATTGGTATAACTCATTTGGTTTCATTGGGCGGCAGCGCTTGAGATGTCATTTCATCTCAATGTCGGGTAAAAGTCACACAAAATTGGAAGCAAAGTCTCCAAAATGACTTTTAACAGTGTTGACGGGGACGTTAAACCTCAAATCAAACTAAACAAAATAATGTATTTGTACAATTCGCAAACTGAATGACAAACAGTATGGATCCTGACCAGATGCCTTCTTGGCTTTGGATCAACACTGTTTGCAAAGGCAGGGGTTTTCATCTTCAGCAGGGCAAGTGTTAAGACTTGCTGATCTTGCATGTTCTTGAGGTAGTATGGAAGTGTATAAAAATGGCAAATACAGAAAAATTCCTATATTAAGACCACCTCTGGGACTGTTCAAATGTGGTCTTTAAGACCACTTTTGAACAGTCTCAAAGGTGGTCCCTGACCAGAGGACATTATATGCTGAAACCATGAAGAAAGACTAACTGCACCCTACTAAATAAACTTTTTAAAGCAGAATTAGTCTTAATTTTAGGTGGTCTTAACCCATTTAGTACCGGAAACCCCAAAACGGGTACCCGGGGAAACAGTGCAGGCCCAGATCAGACAGCACGGAACATGGCGTCTGATCAGGGTCTACACTGTTAGCGAAAAGTTAAGCCATTTTCCAAATATATTTTGAAAAAAATACAACCCGACACCCCTAAATTTTGAAGTGGACTCCTGCTGTATATAAAGAGGAAGATTCCATTTGGTACAAAAAAAAGGGTTAATAGTGGAATTTCACTGTAGTTACCAATGTAAATCATATCATCTCACCTGTGGAATAATGGTAAGTCTTGATCTAAGGTCATGTAGTCCTATAGATCCTATATCAACGTCATCTATTATAATTTTCCCTACAGCTGGCTCAATGATCCTAAACAAGGCCAAGGTCAGTGAGGACTTCCCTGCTCCGGTACGACCTACTATTCCAACCTGCAAGGACAGAAAGTAAGTCATTTTTGTAAAGTGCATACTGTAATATTTACATTTCCAGTGTAAAGTCTAATGTAAACCTATAGAAAACAATGTACCGGTAGTTCATACTTCCATGAACGCATCAAATCACATGATTTTCAATGACGTCAAGTGATGTCAGTCTAAACCATGGTTCTCTATGGGCGTTGGTGATGTCAATGCTGTTCCGCTCTTTCTAAAAAAACAGCGTGTAAATGTTTTTAGCTTTAAAAGTTTGCCCTTTAAGCATTTTTTTCGGCCAGTGATGAGGGTAAAAGAATGTAAATATAAAAATTAACTTAATATTCTGCTTTCATGGAAGTATGAACGACAAGGGGTCACTAGTAGGTCATTTACTTTGCACACAACCCATTACATTCATACTTTCATGAACCACAGAAAAATAAAATTCATTTCTTAAATGATCCTAAGTACTGGGACAGAAAGGCCTAAGCAAACCCTGCTGATCCAGATCAGACTGCTCCTCTGATCAGGAACTACACAGTTTGCCATTCTGTCTGCACCTTTTGAACTCCTTGCTGGATCATGAAACAAATTAGTTAAAATTTTAGGAGAATTACAGCAAGTCCTCAAGGGGTCCGAAATTTTAAGATTTTTACAGTACTCAAAAGGATAAACCCTTCCACTGCTACGCGACATAACTAACAGACAGCATTTTCAAAGTTGTTTTTTTTTCTTATATTTTGGAGAAAACTAATAATACATTACAATAACGGGCATTCTTTCATCTCTAAAACAGTTAACTTTCTTGTGAAAAGTGATATTTTTCTTATTTCTCCTTAAAACATAGGTTGTAGGTACTCGTTCTAATGAGTACCCACAACTTGTGTCTTGGAGAAGACATACCCCTGTAAACCCAAGTTTTCTCTATATAAAGTGGGGTTTAGGGGATGTTCATCACACGGACTTGTTCACGTGATGAGATAAACATACACACAGACACGCAACTCAGTGACACCCAAGCTTTGGTGCAGGCTCGGCTCATTTTACTGGATATGGGATTTAGCAGGATATGCTAAATTTCTCAATAAGCATATATGAAGCCCCAAATTGACCAACAGTTAGTACCCTTCAGGGGATGCAACTCTTTCAAAAATAATCTTGAATTTCTTATCTATAGGGGTCTACACTTAAAGGAAAGAGGTCTACACTTAAAGGAAAGAATTTGCTCCTTAGGAGCAAATTCTTTCCTTTAAGAGTAGACCCCATCTTCAGGTATGTTCAGTTCATAGGAATGCAAACAGGAAAACACAAAAGTTGCCTACCCTCATATGTGTATGGTAGAAAACTTTTTACATGTATCCACTTCCCTTAACCACTCAGCCACAGTAATTCCCCCACAATTCTTACCTTTTCTCCAGGACTTATGGTACAGTCAATGCCTTTAATAACAAGGTCAAGGTCAGGTCTGTATCTTGTACCATACTTTTCAAACCTAACAACACCGTTTTCTGGCCACTTGTCTCCTGGTCTTTTACCTTCTACTATCCAGTCAGCCTACAAAGTATAGTAGATACTGCTACATCTCAAACAATCCTATATATTATTTTCTCTTTTTGCCTTCCTATTTAAGCTGAGATTTATTTTCAAAATCTGAGGACTATTTTTTTATAGACTTTGATCAGGGGCCAGTTGTTCTTTTATGACACCCAGTTTTTACCACATATCATGCTGAGCCTGTCAACCTAACAGCACTTTTTGGGGCAGACTTAGATCTTGAAGCAGTTAAATAGTTTAATGTGTTTTCTATTGCCAGTAACTGACACTGCCTTTTTTGAAATGGCAGAAGGAAGGGAATGACCACAGAAATTATTTCATAATCAATCTTGCTGAAAGGAAATTGCAAGATACAGTGGTAGGGTAGAACCCACAACCACCTGATTACCAGTCAGATGTGCATCTGACTGACTCACTGGGGCTGGTACCCTGTTGGTGTGTCTGAAATTTCTTTAACATGCTCTTATGTCAGGATATTTATTTAGTTTCCTACCGTGTAGTTTGAACTTTATTTGCTGGGGTTAACTGTATAGAGCCACAATGTTAGTTCCTGACTCTGAAGGCAAACCAACAGTTGTGTTGCTAAACACTTACTCACCCACACTAAAGCAAGGAATTAGTTGCTTACCTATTAAAGTGTATACATATGTTTATTGATCATTTTTAATACAGTCAAACTTCAGTGGCTCAATCATCTTAGGGGCCATGAACATTTGTTTAAGACAGGGGTGGCCATGAACATTTGTTTAAGACAGGGGTGGCCATAAACATTTGTTTGAGACAGGGGTGGCCATGAACATTTGTTTAAGACAGGGGTGGCCATGAACATTTGTTTAAGACAGGGGTGGCCATAAACATTTGTTTGAGACAGGGGTGGCCATGAACATTTGTTTGAGACAGGGGTGGCCATGAACATTTGTTTAAGACAGGGGTGGCCATAAACATTTGTTTGAGACAGGGGTGACCATGAACATTTGTTTGAGACAGGGGTGGCCATGAACATTTGTTTGAGACAGGGATGGCCATGAACATTTGTTTGAGACAGGAGTGGCCATGAACATTTGTTTAAGACAGGGGTGGCCATAAACATTTGTTTGAGACAGGGGTGGCCATGAACATTTGTTTGAGACAGGGGTGGCCATGAACATTTGTTTGAGACAGGGGTGGCCATGAACATTTGTTTGAGACAGGGGTGGCCATGAACATTTGTTTGAGACAGGGGTGGCCATGAACATTTGTTTGAGACAGGGGTGGCCGTGAACATTTGTTTGAGACAGGGGTGGCCATGAACATTTGTTTGAGACAGGGGTGGCCATGAACATTTGTTTGAGACAGGGGTGGCCATGAACATTTGTTTGAGACAGGGGTACTTTGAGCCACCAAGGGTTTATCACAGAACCAGGTCAGGAGGCATAATAGAGATATCTTTTTGGTTTTCCTTAAGATAAAGTTACCATAATGATCCTAAGTATTGGGACAGATATGCCTAAGCAAACAGTGCAGACCCAGATCAGACTGCTCCATAGAATTTTCAGCCATAGAATTGCCTCAAGGCGATTCTAATGAGTATACACAATATACTACTATCTAAATTATTCCCATTATGCCTCCTGATCTGGGCCCAGTTGTTCAAAGCATCGTTAGCTTAACGAGCTTGTTAGTGGTCATATTGTTAACTGTTCTAGCAAGTTTAATATGTAAATTTTGGTATTTTTGCTGAACAAATGTGAGCAGCTTTTGCATTCGCAAAAGCTGCTCACATTTTTTCAGCAAAAATATTAGCATATTTGCCATATTTAATGATCAAAGTTTTAACGATACGTTAACTAACGACGTCGTTAGTTTTGAACAACTGGCCCCTGATGTTATGATTAACCATCTGGCTCAACCTATACCTGTTTCAAACACTTTTTCACAGACCCAAAGGTCACTGAAGGTCAGAGCCATTGAAGTTCAACTGCATATCTGAATATTCAGCCACAGTGTTAGTTTCTACCATTTCTGTCATAACAATCTCTTTTTGAAGTCTAGATATTCACAAACTCACTCTATAGCTACAATCTACTGGCTAGACATACCTCTGTTGGTGTTTCTGAATATTCTTTTACTCTCTCTACAGCCACAATATTAGTTTCTAACTCTGTTGTCATCCTCACCATCCAATTCAGAATTTGGGTCACCTGTAATATTTAAATGGGGATTAGAATAATCACAAATATTTTTGCTCAAAATATAGACAGTGGGTACTGGTTAGAACCATCTTGTTATGGACAGCAATTACTCCCTTCCCTTATCTGCCTTTGTAGATTATGCTTAACATATAGGTTTATGGCCTTTCACTGACAAATGCTTCAGGAAGTCAAGTCTCTGGCTCAGTGGTTAGAACACTGGACTTTCACTGGAGCGGCTCGGGTTTGAATCCCGCTGGAGGCAGGGATATTTTTTCAGCTTGGCTTCTTTCCTTTGTTATCATTTTCATGTTGTAAGATGGGGGCTCGTCCAGGATCAGACTTTACTTAGCCGAAAATGACTTTAGTTCATCATAAATGACAAATGCGTCAGGGAGTCAACTCTTTGGCTTAGTGCTTTCACGCAAGCAGCTCGGGTTTAAATCCCTCCAGATATGCTTCTTTCGTTTGTTACGACATTTCATGTGATAAGAATCTTATTAAGGTATTTCTAATGAGCCACAAAACTATCTGAAGCATAAATAAGAAAAAAATATCACAAATTTTCATCAAAATAATGTCCCATCAGTGTATTATCCTAATTAGCTGTCAGGCCAAGTTAGCCACTAAACCAAGCTGAAGGCAGTTCTTCTGTCACGGTTTATTTTTGTTATGGTTTGTCTTTGGGTGTTTGTATCGCTTGTATTATTTTTGTTTTAGATAGCCTATTTGCCATTTTATGGGAAAGTAACTGTCCTTTTGGCTTTCTGCTGTTGGTGTTTCCATTAGGGTCTGTTGTTTCATGTTTGTATTCTTTCCCTTTGGTGTCTCTGATGGGAGCTGTGGGTTAATTGTATCAATTCCTGATCATTGCCTCCACTTCTATTTTGATATCTGCATAATATTTTTCTTATTTCTGCACAAAGACATATGTTGTGGGTAGTCATTAGAAGCCCCTCTCCATTGCACTTCTAATGAGCAACCACAACATGATTATGCTTTCATGCAGAAATGAGAAAAATATCAGAACTTTTCAGTTGAAAAAAGTGCCTGGAAAAGTTCTGAAGATATGATAATCAGCAGTAAGTGCATATACTTTCCCAAATGACTGTTGCTGTTTTGGAATTAAGGACATGTCAAACCTTGTAAGTCATTTTGTGTCGACTCATAGGTTACACAGAATAAGAAAGATGAGATGGAAGAAAAGATTAAGGAGAGAGATAGATGAAGGAGATGGATGAGAAAAAACTGGAAAAACGAGAATGAAAATAGGAAAACAAGGACAACAGGCATGAAAGTACAGCAGGCCTTGCCAAAGTGTTAGCCATTATCAGTTGGATTACCTGATGCCGAAAAAGATACACAACACCTTTGCCTCATCCAACTATCCCAAATCAACCAAACACCCCTTGGAAGGACTGGAAGTTGATTTGCAGTGAGACATGCTGTCAACTGCTGTATGGAGGAACCAGGAAAACTAAGACATCAAAAACAAGATGAGGAAACTTACATTAAGGGCATATGATATGGAGAGTCCAACTATACCAGGAGACAGGGTATCTCTAGCTATCACAGCAAACAAAGCAGCAAAGAACACTATACAATTCCCGACAAACTCCAGTCTAACAGCTAACCATCTGAAATATAAACAGAAATACAATAATCAACAATGCTTCCAAGAATATTCAATTAACCCTTGTCCTGCTGAATATTTATGCTACACCCACTACTGATTATCAACCAATCAGATTACTTGATGTAAATTATTACAACAAATTCACAATCTGAATGGCAAACAATGTAGATCCTGATCAGATGGCTTCTTCAGAAGCCATCTGATCTGGATCTACATTGTTTCAAAGATAAGGCATATCCGGGATTAGCAGGACAAGGGTTAAGAAAAGAAGGTACTATTTTTAATGTTCAATGAATTATGAACAACACTGGAACACATGCTAAGTGTAAGTGAACCCCTTCAATGAATGTTAAATATGTTACCTTTATTGCTTTTCCTAGACTTCATCCAAGTGAGCTTAAAATGACCATAAAAGGCCATTTTTTTATGTATAATCTATTCATGTTTGTTTGGATATAAATTGGTTGTTTATCTATTAAGTTTTCAGCTTTAGACACCAACAAGTGTTATTAAGAGGTAGCAGTGCACCGTAAAAATGCTAAAATTTTGGACACCTTGGGAACTTGCCGTAATTCTCCTGAAATTTTAGCAAGCTTGTTTCACTGTCCAGCAAGGAGTTCGTAAGGTACTGATGGAATGGCAAACATTGTAGACCCTGATCAGACTGCTCCTTCAGGAGCAGTCAGATCTGGGTCTCCAATATTCGCTTAGGCCTATCTGTCTCAATACTTATGATCATTACGGTATCTCAAGACATAGTCTTACCTGTTTGATATAAGAGTAGGATAATGACAGACTAGATTTTCATCGACTTTCTGGGCTGATGTAGCAATAAAACGCTCTTGTTGCTGGTAGGCCCTTACTGTTGGGGCTCCCATCACAGTCTCCCCAAAGTGGGAGTAAATTGGAGATCTGCTCACAGACTCTAGACGTTTCAGCTGTCTAGAGGTTGCAACATAAAATCTCTGGAAAAAGATTTACAAAAGAAGATATATATTTAATTGTATTCTCTTGTATAACAATTCAAATCATGCAAAAAATAATCACGGTTTATGAGGAAGAGCTTATATGCATGGTCATTTCATATGAGTATCACCACAACCTTTTTATACCATTATTTCCCGTTAATGCCTCCGGCTATCACACATATACAGCATATTCGCCCAACTTAACTGACTGACGCTCTTTCAAAAGTTAAACTTGTTATTAATAGTTTTAATACTATAACTGTGACGTCACTACTTGTATAAAACACAAGCGACACATCAGCTGATTCATATTTTCGACAGCGTGTTGAGGTTACTGAGTCTGATGAGGAGCATATTTCTGTTTCCAAATCTGATAAATCTGGCAACATTGACGATTCACTCAGTATGAACAAAGATAGAGAGATTTGTGCTGAAAATACTAGGACCATTGCCAAATCTTTACAGTCTTTGGGTTTCACTATAAATAGCAAGAAATCAGTGTTTGAACCAACACAGAGAATCATTTTCTTTGGTTTTCTGATTGATTCAGTTCTATTCCGTGTTTTCTTGACCCATGAGAAAATTACAAAAAATTTTCAACTTAGCTAAAGTTTTGTTAGAAAGGGAAGTCATAGTCGTTAGACAGTTAGCATCATTTATTGGTCTTATTATTAATGCATTTTTTTGCTATTCATGATGCACCTTTACATTATAGATGTCTGGAGCGAAATAAACTGAGAGGATTGGGAGATTCTGAGTGCCCTGACGCTTTTGATAATTTTATGATTTTGTCAACAGATAGTAAAAACGAGTTGCAGTGGTGGATGGATAATGTTCGTCAGAGAAATGGAAAGAGGATTCGTCCTAAGAAAGTTGATATTATTTGTAGGTCAGATGCTTCTTTTTTAGGCTGGGGAGCTTTTGAAGTGCACTCTAATAGGTATGCTAATGGTAGATGGAATGTTGAAGAGTTAGAACACTTCATCAATTATCTAGAACTTTTAGCTATTTTTTATGCACTTCAATCTTTTTATGCCCATTCTGTTAACATACACTTGCAATTTCAGTGACAATGTGTCTGCAGTCTTGTATATTAATAATATGGGCGGTATGAACTCTGTTGATATTGATAAACTAGCAGGTAATATTTGGAAGTTTTGTTTGGACAGAGATATTTATATTTCAGCTATCTCTTCTCAGTGGATCAGAAAATTTTTACAGCGGATTGCCTTTTGAGATCTTTTTCAGATTCCACAGAGTGGCAATTAATACATGAAATCTTTGTAAGAGTATGTAAGCAGTCTTTTATTCCAGTTATTGACCTGTTTTCATCGCGTTTGAATAAACAACTGGACAAGTTTGTTTCTTGGTTCCCAGAGCCTGGTGCCTATAAAACAGATGCTTTTTCTTTTTCATGGCACTGCTTTACTCTTTATATTTTTGGTGCCTTTTAATTTAGTAGGACGTGTTATAAATAAGTTGGTTGCAGACGAGGTGGATAAAGCTATATTTATTATTCCACTTTGAAAGTCACAATCGTGGTTTCCTTTGTTAATGTCTTATATGATATATTTCCCTGTTAGACTGCCTCGTCACAGAGATTTGTTGACTCTACCCCACAACAGACAACCTCATCCATTAGCTAGACATCTAACTATGGTCGCTGTGATGTTATCAGGAAGAGGTTGGAGAGTCAAGGAATTCCAAGAACTGCAGCTTGCCTCTTTGTCAATTTCCTGGCGGGAAGGAACACCGAAACAGTATGGTTTGGCCTGGAACAAATGGTATTTTTGGTGTTTTTCTAGACAAACAAATCCCTTTATTGCGTCTGAAACAACTGTGATTTCTTATCTTAATGTCCTTGTGATTGAAGGAAAATCTTATTTTGTGGTTAACACACATAAGTCTATGTTACTTCAGACATTGGTCTTTTTTGATAATGTCTGGTGTAACAATCCAGCATTTATTTCCAGATTCATGAAGGGTTTGTATTATAAGCGATTGCCTACACCGAAGTATACTTTTAAATGGGATGTCTCTGTGGTGCTCTGATATTTGAGTTCTCTTTTTCCCCTGGAGAAGCTTAGTATAATCTTTAAAATTATTGACGTTAAAGGTTACAGCTTTGATAGCTTTGACTACAGCTCCGAGGGCTCAAACTTTGGTCTTACTAAATTTAGATTGTATGAACCTTATAGAAAACAAAGTAGTGTTCTATTTTAAGAATCTGTTGAAAACCTCTAAACAGGGTAAACATTTTGTTATTGAATTGCATCATTATGAAGATGAGAAAATATACGTTATGCATTCTTTTATGCATTATATTGACAGGACTAAAAGTGTTAGAAAGTCACAACAACTGCTAGTTTCTTACTGTTCATTTAATTCTGTGACTTCATGTACTATTGCTAGATGGCTAAAAACGGTTTTATTTAATGCCGGTATAGACACACATCAGTTTAAGGCGTATTCATACCGTTCAGCTGCAGTTTCTGCAGCTTTCTCAAAAGGATGTTCTTTAGATGTGATTTTGAAGACAGCTGATTGGTCATCAGCCAAGAACTTTAGGAAATTTTATTTACGAGAAGTTGAACCAAGAAATCTAGGTTTTGCTAGGGCAGTTGTGTCCTGATAGTTTAAACTGAACTAGTAAAGTCTAGATGTTTCAGTTTTTTGAAGTACATAGAGATCCTATATTTATGTGATAACGGTTGTCTTCTCTGGTCTTGAGTTTGATTAAATGGAGTTTTGGTATATCAAGTTTGATTTTTAAATAGATTTCATGTGTTTTGTTGCCTCATTTAAAAAGTTGCTGTATATGTGTGATAGCCGGAGGCATTAACGGGAAATAATGACCCCTCATCCAAGCGTCCGTGATGGATGAGGGGCATTATTGGAGTTAAAGCCGGAGGCTTGAGCACATATACATCCCTCCCTTTGTTGAGGAGAGTATGTCTTTTTCTAGATTCCCACCCAATTTTGGGGTTTTTGGGCAACAAAGCACATTTTGTTAAAATTATGAATCAGCTGATGTGTCGCTTGTGTTTTATACAAGTAGTGACGTCACAGTTATAGTATTAATAACAAGTTTAACTTTTGAAAGAGCGTCGGTCAGTTACGTTGGGCGAATATGCTGTATATGTGCTCAAGCCTCCGGCTTTAACTCCAATAATGCCCCTCATCCATCAAGGACGCTTGGATGAGGGGTCATTTTGTTATGACATGATTTTGGAGATAACATAGTTGGAAGATGGATCTCAAAAATGTCTATATGAGCCCCGCCAAGCGAATTTGTGTCTTCGAGCATTCCGTCATGACAAATTTTAACTGCACATGCCCAGCCATTCAGAGGGGCCAGGGATATGGCTTTCTGTCTGAAGGTTCCTCTTGATTTACTGCTTGTATGAGCGAGCAGCAAAGGTTCTGGCGAGACTGCGCCGATGCGCAGGCTCGCCTGAACCTTCGCTGTTTGCATAGGCGATAAGTACCAAAATCACTTGACGGGGCCCATATTATATAGAAAAATGAACATAAATGGTCATCTTTTCTGTATGTTCTATACATTCTATTTCAATATAACACAGTTGTTTACCTAAGGATGACATTTCTATGGACCCCAAAATAGTGTTATAAAGAGGTTGTGGTGTATATCCAATGAGTTTGCTCATTTTGATATGGTGAGCAAATAACCTAGATTGTACATTTTGTACGAAAAGACCGTGAGCGTAAGATCTTTCTTTTATCATATTTTACAACAATGGCACTTTGAATAGGAATGGCTGTACCTGATAAAATTTCTGCCACTTTTGTCAAGTTAACACAGACGACAGTTAAATGTCACTCCTAAGACCACCTAAAATTCAGACCACTTCTGCTTTGAATACCTTATTTAGGTTTCAGTTATTCTTTCTTTTTGTTTTCGGCATACAGTGTCCTCTGGTCAGAGACCACCTTTGGGACTGTTCAAAAGTGGTCTTAAAGACCACTTTTGAACAGTCCCAAAGGTGGTCTGAATATAGAAATTTTACTGTGCATTAATGACTCAAAACTTCATGAAGGTTTTAATCTTATTGTGTGTACAAGCTAATCTGAATCTTTGCTGAAGGCAAACATTGAAAAGACATATTCTGGCTTGAAATGGGTGTGATACATTACAGATCTTACATGGTGGTCATTTTCACTTCATATGAAATTTATAAAATTAGCCATTTTGGTGAAATTCATATTGCTCATAAATATCAAAATACAAATAAATGAGGTATTTTTCATGCTCAGACCACCACAGAATATTATCTGTCCTGCTCATAAATTTTAAAATTCCAAAAATTGTTGGCATTTTAACCCTTATCTTGCTGTTCACGACAACCCCTATCTTTGCAAACAGTGTAGATCCAGATCAGATGGCTTCTGAAGAAGCCATCTGATCAGAATCTACACTGTTTGGCATTCAGTTTATGAATTTGTAGCAATAAATTACATCAAGTAATTTGATTGGTTGATAGACAGAAATGGGTGTGGCTTAGATGAATATTCAGCAAGATAAGGGTTAAAATCTATAAGCAGAACAAATTTCATGCTCAAGCGAGCTGAGCATGAAAGAAGTTTTATAAACTCAAGGCCTGGATTGTATTCCAGTATAACACCTAAACTTCTTTATAACACTATCCATTATAACATGCTTTTGGATATAATGTTTTAAAGGTGGATCCCCAAAATGTATAGATCATACAGATAAAAGGCCATTTGAAGTCATTTTCCTATATAATCTACAAATTTTTGTTTGGATATAATACAGTTGTTTAACTGTCATGGTTGCGGTTCTTTTGAACTCAGAAATAGTGTTAAAAGGAATCATTTTTAGAATATGCACAACCTCATAAATATTCTGATTGTTTTTCTCTCAAACTATCTGCCTATGAAGGGGATACAGCAGGATTTGTGTTTGTATTCTGAAGTAATTTTCTAAAACTCAATTTAAGTACTTTTTCTTCTTTGTTGTGAGCCAGTGAAACATCAATTCCTTTCTGAATATTGAAATGTTGATATAAATGCTGATTTTAATCTGGTTACAAAATAAGCAGGGAAAATGAAGGAACAAGTGAAATGATGGTGCAAGTAACATGCATATACAACTTGAACACAGAGTAATTAGCTCCTCACACCTTAAGACCCTAACAGTACAGAAGAATCAGGATTATTTAACGAGAGAGAGAGAGAGAGAGAGAGAGAGAGAGAGAGAGAGAGAGAGAGAGAGAAGAGAGAGAGAGAGAGAGAGAGAGAGAGAGAGAGAGAGAGAGAGAGAGAGAGAGAGAGAGAGAGAGAGACAGACAGACATCTCAAGCCTTATCCCTCAAAGAAACCGCTAGGGTTTAAAAAGCGGTCCGACTCCTGCTAGCTTTGATCTAAGCGGTTTACCAGTACTCAAGTTTCAGCTCTGCTCAGAAGCACCATGCAGCCCTATCTATTCAAGCCCTGATAGGCAAGGGTGCTGTAAATAACATCAACAATATGATCTGGAATGAAGCAACCTGTGGCTACTAGCCAGGAGACCAGCTGGATGCTTCATTACAAGCTATTTGACATAATTTATATCTGTTCTAATCCACGCTGATCACGACAACCTCTAATTTTGCAAACAATGCAGATCAGGATCAGATGGCTTCTGATGAGAAGCTGCTTCCAATTTTGTGAGACTTTAACCCGACACAGAGATGAAATGACATCTCAAGCCCTGATGCCCAATGAAATCACAAGGCTTATATGCATTGGACGGTCTGACTCACACTGTTTTGCCAGGGTCAGTATTCATGTGTGGTCAGATTCAACTTGTTGAAGCAACATCCAGCCCATTCAAGCCCTGTTTTCCATGTTCTATGAGATAAAGATATGAATTGTGTGTACTCATTATACTTGCCTCACTGAGGCGATACTGTGGTTGAAAGCCTTTGGCACCATGAAAATTTGTTTGGGACATGGGCAGTTTGAGTTACTGAGGGTTATTTAGGTACATGACTTGTATGTCTTTTCCAGTTCAATATTATAAAGATATATAAATGAACTTTAATGGGGATAGTTTGAGTCACCAAGTGTTGATCTTAGAGCCAGGAAAGGAGGCTTAATATGGACATCTTTTCAATTTTCTTAAAAACGAATGTATGTTGTGTGTGCTTATAGGCAATTCTAATGAGATTTTCAAGATCAAATAAGACAATTATCCCAAATATACTTATATCATCATCACCATCATTAGCAGTTTTGATTAAAGTGCAGGTACAGGGGACAGGCCCCTTCCAGGTAGCTGGCTTGCTGCATGCATGGCAGATCTCACACCAGATCTCCAGGTTTGTCTATCATGAGGGTCAATAATCAGAGAGCTTCCACTCCCTGTGATCTCTCTCACACCAGATCTCCAGGTTTGTCTATCATGAGGGTCAATAATCTGAGAGCTTCCACTCTCTGTGATCTCTCTCTGTCAGCTGCTTCCAGGTCATCTTGGGCCTCCCAGGCCCATGCCTTCCATCTACATGTATGTCACAGGCAGTCTTGACTGCACCATTGGAACGTTCCACATGTCCATACCAGTGGAGCCTTCTCACTTTCAGGATGAGGTCCAGCTCCTCAATGCCAAGCCGTTCAAGTAGCTCAATGGACCTGATCATGGCAGGTGACAGTATCCTGTGGCTTGACATTGCAGATCTGTCTTATCATTGCCCTGTCATTCCCCTGCAGGTTTGGCTTTGTCAATGGCCAAGTTTCACTGGAATGATGCATTGCGCTCCGCACACAAGAGCTGTATACATGGCCATGTGTCTTGAACAAGGGGGTGGGGGGAAGAGAGAACTGGTAGCAGCTCACTGAATTTCTTCCAGTCTGTTTTCACATGTGATGTGGTGGAAAGATCACAGCCACCTGCTACTGAGAGCATGTAACCTAAGTAGCAAAAGGAAGCTACTTCTTCCAGCTTGTGGGTCCGACTTGGACTTCCCTCTGTGGTCTGCCATCTAAGGGGCATACAGTTCTTTGGCACCATGTACACCTGTAATCAGGGTCCTATGATAAGTGCTTGAACCCACTGCATTTCTTGTGCACCCAGAACTTGCAGCCATTGCAAAATATAGTGTTGCTGCCCACTCCACTGCGACATACAGCACATGGGAACTGACCCGTACTCTGAAGGAGGTCCAGACTTGTACCACAGATCATGATCTTTGTCTTTCCTGCATTTACTCTCAGCCCTTTCTTTCCAAGTTAAGAGCCGTCTGACACATTCCTTGAGTTATTCAGCTATGATGACAAGGTCATCTGCATATAGGTCCTCCCAGGGAACTCCAGAGCAGATTTTGCGTGACAAGGCTTCAAGCACAATGATGAAAGGCAGTTGGCTGAGAACAGAGCCTTGATGAACACCAACCTTCACTTCAAACTCTGCACTATAACCATCATCAACGCGGACAGGGCTCCGAGCATTAGCATACATCCCCTGGACCAGTCGCACAATCCACTTGTCCACTTCAAGTTTTCTCAGTGCCCACCAGATGACTTTCGAGGCACTCAATAAAAAGCCTTCTCCAGGTCTACAAAAGCCATGTAGAGTCTCTTGTTGGCCACCAGATTCTTCTCTTGCACCGGCCTTACAACAAAGATTGCGTCTATTGTACCCCTTCCTGGGACGAAACCAAACTGGGAGTCGTCAATCGACACCAACTGTCTAATGAGGCCATCCATAATCCTCTCCAGGACTTTCATGACCTGTTCTCTCAGCTTGAGACCACCTTAGTTGCCCCTGTCGAAGGCATCCCCCTTGCCCTTGTAGAGACAGACAATGAAACTCTGTTCCCAGTCAGAAGGTATCTTGCCATCACAGATGATTGAAGCTGCAGGTATGGAATGTTCTTCTAGTGACTCAAGAACAAGTTTGAAAGAGCAGTGGTAAAGGAGCCATCAGTGTAAAAGAGACATCAGTGTAAAAAAAGCTATAGAAGTTTCACTGTATTGTGTGTTTGTCTGTATTGGAGCTTAATGGCCAAGTCAACACTATTTAGGTCATTTTTGAGCCAGTCAGTTACATATCCAAACTTTTCCTGGGCAGGCTTATACGTAAGCGGTTATCCAGTACAGTGCACATTCTTTCGCCAGAGACTGACAACTGCCCTTCTTGAATCAGCCGAAGGGAGAGAATGGCCTTAGAAAAGATTTCATGATCAAATCTCCAAGAAAGAATGTTGCCGACCCAGCAGGTATCGAACCCTGATCACCAGTCAGATGTACATCTGACTGAGCTACCGAGGCCGGCTGTATTGTGTGTACTCATTACAATTGTCTCATCAAGGCAATTCTCATGAGTGCACACAACATACCTTTTCAATATAAGATCCCATGAACAAACTTTTAATCCACCACCCCATGGAGGTTCCACATGATATTTGGTTTCAACTAGCCCCTGCAATGTCAGTTTAAAATTTTTAATGATGCGACTAATGAGGACACAGACTATGAAGGGCCACTATCCTATTAAGCTCTTGTCTCTGGTGAGCTAAACAGTGTTGAAAGAAACTAACTTTACTGCAAGATAAAAATTCTGTAAATTTAGCCAATTCCTGTTCAAGACCAATATGAAGTTTTGTGTTGTGTTTGTGTTGAGTGGCGGCCCTAAAAAGTTTCCCCATAGTTATAAACATTTAATGTCTTTTTGTTTGTTTGATTTGGGGTTTAACGTTCCCATCAACACTGTAAAGGTCATTTTGGAGACGTTGCTTCCAATTTTGTGGGACTTTTACCCGACATCAAGATGAAATGACATCTCAAGCCCTGTCGCCCAATGAAACCAATAGGGTTTATTAGCATGGACGGTCCACCTTGCACCGCGGTTCCTCGACAGGCTTAGATGCACTAAGCGGTCTACCAGTACTAGTGTGCGGGCCGGATTCAGCTCTACGTGGAAGCATCATGCAGCCCATATATTTCTTCAAGCCCCTATGGGCGGGGGCCGAAACATTTAATGTCGTTATTATTCAGGAATTCCACCTTACAATCAATTTTAACACTCCTTTTCCTTATGGTACCTGCATTGATCCTAAGTATTGGAGCAAACAGTGAAGACCATGATCAGACTGCTCCTAAGGAAGCAGTCTGATCATGGTCTACACTGTTTGCCATTCAGTTTACACCTTTCAGACTCCTTGCTGAATCGTGAAAGAAATTTGTTAAAATTTTAGGAGAATTAAGGCAAGTCCTTAAGTATCCAAATTTTTATGATTTTTACGGTATACCTGTTGAAGTGCCATTGGTATGCATGGTTTTTTCTAGGCATCCATTTCTATAATTTTTGTGCAATGGCAATAGCTCCAAATTAAGAGGAGCAGTGGAGATAGTTAAGGGATAATTGTCTTTATTTCTGGTTAGAAACAAATGTTGTAGGTACTTGCACAACATATGCTTTTTGGAGGTCTACAAAAAATTATCCCAAAATTATCCTAATTACGCCTCCATATCTGGTGCTATAGATGGTAAACAGCTCAGCAGGATTGATAGCTTTGTTAAATGAATGTGTCAGTGATTATTTAGCAGCTCTGAATATCATGGGTTAAAAAGCATATATATACCTGAACAAAGTAATAAATAACAGCTAATGGAGGAACACAGGACAGAAATAATGGCAAAGCTCCAATAATCACACCCAATGAGGCAATCATCTTCAAAATGAGGTTTATCATGGAACGGAATGTAAATGGCACTACATAGTCTATTTCCGCCATGTCTTCAGATGCACGATTGAGAACACGTCCTTTTGGGTTAGTGTCAAAGAAGCACATGGGCTGGCCCATAATATTATGAAATAATTTAAAGAAGAACACTTTGGAAGCCCTTATACCACAAATGGCCATCAAGAATGCTGAAATTGCCTCAAGAGCACCTGAAACAGACAGAAAACTATGTCAGTGCCATTTATGAATTATGCCAATCAACTAAGTCTACTTCTGGCTGTGGATACAGGTGCTGACGGCTGACAGTTCAAGCTTCACTACTGCTAGTTACTGAAAAAAAATTCTTCCTATCCTATCAACACTAGTTGGGCACTTGACTTAAACCTTTCCCAGTTCAAACAACACAAAATTCTGCCAATGTCTAGGTCGCACCTGTGGGGGTGCAAAGTCAGCGAACCATGAAATGATAGTCAAGGTCAACTGTGATACTTGCATTAGAGTTGCCAACTCTAGATATAAGTTTGTACCAAGTTTCATTAATGATGCTCAAATAGTTCTTGAGAAATCGACTTGAACAATAGGGTGAATGCTGGGGTTGACGCAATATTTCACAAAGTCAGTGAACCATGAAATGTAAATCAAGGTCAAATGTGGATGCATGCATTAATGTTGCAAGAACTGACAAGTGGATTAACAAAGAGACCAATATATGAAAGAATGGATGAATAAACAAACAGACTACTACATCATTTCATATGTAAAGCAGGCACAATAGAATTAACAATTCAAGAGAAAATATGTCTTAAGATATGACATGAACTTAATTAGTAAAGACAAAAATCAGCATGTGGCTGCAAAGTCAAAACAAGATCTTTCCTGTCTGTATAAGGAAGATCTGACTCAAATGCCATCCATAAAGCATGTGTGTAGAATACTTGACACATAAGAAGATCTGACTCAAATGCCATTCATATAGCAGGTATGAAGAAGATCCAACTGAAGGGCCAACCATATACTATGTATGAAGCAGATTTGACTCAAATGCCATCAATATAGCATGTATGAAGAAGATCTGACTCAAGGGCCATCCATATAGCAGGTAAGAAGATCTTCAATATAGCATGTATGAAAAAGATCTAACCCAAGGGACATCTACATAGCATGTATGAAGAAGATCTGACCCAAGAGCCATCTACATACCATGTATGAAGAAGATCTGACCCAAGGGCCATCTACATAGCATGTATGAAAAAGATCTGACCCAAGGGCCAGCCATATAGCAGGTTTGAAGAAGATCTGACCCAAGAGCCATCAACATAGCATGTATGAAGAAGATCTGACCCAAGGGCCAGCCACATAGCATGTAATTATGAAGAAGATCTGGCCCAAGGGCCAGCCATATAGCATGTATGAAGAAGATCTGACTCAAGGGCCATCTACATAGCATTTATGAAGAAGATCTGACCCAAGGGCTATCTTCATAGCATGTATGAAGAAGATCTGACTCAAGAGCAATCCATATAGCAGGCATGAAGATCTTCCATATAGCATGTATGAAGAAGATCTGACTCAAGGGCCAGCCATATAGCAGGTATGAAGAAGATCTGACTCAAGGGTCATCCTAATAGCAGGTATTAAGATCTGACTCAAGGGCCATCTACATAGCATGTAGGAAGAAGATCTGACCCAAGGGTCAGCCATATAGCATGTATTAAGAAGATCTGACCCAAGGGCCAGCCATATAGCAGGTATGAAGAAGATCTGACCCAAGGGCCAGCCATATAGCATGTGTGAAGAAGATCTGACCCAAGGGCCAGCCATATAGCAGGTATGAAGAAGATCTGACCCAAGGGTCAGCCATATAGCATGTATGAAGAAGATCTGACCCAAGGGCCAGCCATATACCAGGTATGAAGAGGATCTGACCAAGGGCCATCTACATAGCATGTATGAAGAAGATCTGACTCAAGGGCCAGCCATATAGCATGTGTGAAGAAGATCTGACCCAAGGGCCAGCCATATAGCATGTATGAAGAAGATCTGACCAAAGGGCCAGCCATATAGCATGTATGAAGAAGATCTGACCCAAGGGCCAGCCATATAGCAGGTATGAAGAAGATCTTACCCAAGGGCCAGCCATATAGCAGGTATGAAGAAGATCTGACCCAAGGGCCAGCCATATAGCATGTATGAAGAAAATCTGACCCAAGGGCCATCTACATAGCATGCATGAAGAAGATCTGACCCAAGGGCCATCTACATAGCATGTATGAAACAGATCTGACTCAAGGGCCAGCCATATAGCAGGTATGAAGAAGATCTGACTCAAGGGTCATCCTTATAGCAGGTATTAAGATCTGACTCAAGGGCCATCAATATAGCAAGTATGAATATCTGACTCAAGAGCCTTCCATATAGTAGTTATGAAGTAAATCTGACCAAAGGGTCATCCATATAGCAGGTGTGAAGATTCTCTGACACAAGGGCCATCCATATTGTATGTATGGAGATCTGATCCAAGGGCCATCCAAATAGTATGTATGAAGAAGATCTGATCCAAGGGCCATCCAAATAGTATGTATGAAGAAAAACTGACTCAAATGCCTTCCATATAGCATTTTTGAAGAAGATCTGACTCAAGGACCATCCATATAGCATGTACCAAGAAGATCTCACTAAAGGGTCATCCATATACCAGGTATGAAGAAGATGTGTCCTAAGAGCCGTCAATACAGCATGTATGAAGAAGATCTGACTCAAATGCCATTCATATAGCAGGTATGAAGAAGATCTGACTAAAGGGCCATCCATATAGTATGTATGAACAATATCAAACCCAAGGGCCATCAATATAGCATGTGTGAAGAAGATCAGACCCAAGGGCCACCCATATAGCATGTATGAAGAAGACCTGACTCAAGGGACATCCATATTGCAGTTATGATGAAGATCTGACTTAAAAGGGCCATCCATATAGCAGGTATGATGAACGTCTGACTCAATGGTCATCCATACAGAATGTATGAAGAAGATCTGTCTCCAGGGCCATCCATATAGCAGGTACAATGAAGAAGATCTGACTCAAGGGCCATCCATATAGCAGGTATGAAGATCTGACTCAAGGGCCATCCATATAGCAGGTATGGTGATCTGACTCAAGGGCCATCCAAATAGCATGATGTATGAAGAAGATCTGACTAAAGGGCCATCCATATAGCAGGTATGGTGATCTGACCCAAGGGTCATCCATGTAGCATGAAGAAGATCTGACAAAAGAGCCATCCATATAGCAGGTTGAAGATCTGACCCAAGGTCCACCCATACAGCAGATGTGAAGAAGATCTGGCCCAAGGGCCATCCATATAGCATGTATGAAGAAGACCTGTCTCAAGGGCCATCCATATAGCATGTATGCAGAAGATCTGACTCAAGGGCCATCCATAGAGCAGGTATGATGAAGATCTTACTAAAGGGCCAACCATACAGCAGGTATGGTTATCTGACCCAAGGGTCATCCATATAACATGGCATATGAAGAAGATCTGACTAAAAGGTCATCCATATAGCAGGTTGAAGAAGATCTGACCCATGGTCCATCCATATAGCTGGTATGAAGAAGATCTGACTGAAGGGCCATCCATATAGTAGGCATGAAGAAGATCTGTTCCCATATAGCATAAATGAAGAAGAGCTTTTCAAAGGTCAGCCATATAGCAGGTAAGAAGAAGATCTGCCTCAAAGGCCATCCATATAGCAGGTTGAAGAAGATCTGACCCAAGGTCCATCCATATAGCTGGTATGAAGAAGATCTGACTGAAGGGCCATCCATATAGTAGGCATGAAGAAGATCTGTTCCCATATAGCATAAATGAAGAAGAGCTTTTCAAAGGTCAGCCATATAGCAGGTTAGAAGAAGATCTGCCTCAAAGGCCATCCATATAGCAGGAATGAAGAAGATCTGACCCAAGGGCCATCTATTTAGCAGGTATGAAGAATATTATGACCTAGGGGCCATCCCTATAGCATGTATGAAGAAGATCTGACTGCAGGGCCATTCATAATAATTTGCAGGTATGAAGAGGCCATCCATAAAGCATGTTTGAAGAAGATCCGACCAAATGGCCATCCATACAGCTGGTATGAAGATTCTTTGACTCAAGGCCAGTCAAGGGCCATCCATACAGCATGTCTGAAGTAGAATTGACTCAAGGGCAATCCATATAACATATTTGAAGAAGATCTGACCCAAGGGCCAACTATATAGCAAGTTTGAAGAAGATCTGACTCAAGGGCCATCCATATAGCAGGTATATTGTTACAAGGAACCTGCATGCTCAATATAAAGGTTCAAACTCAAAAACAATTCAAAAGTTATGACCAATAATAATTTTATCTTTAAAATAGGTCAAGGTCGCAGGTCAAAATGTTTTATATGGGTGTGCAGTCCTTGTTACAAGGAACCTACATGCAAAATATTAAGGCACTATCTCAAACTGTTCAAAAGTTATGGCCAATGTTATTTTTTTCTTTTAAGTAGGTCAATGGTCAAGGTCACAGGTCAAAATGTTTTGTATGGAAGCCCTCTTTCACAAGGAACCTACATGCAAAGTATGAAGGCTCTATCTCAAACGGTTCAAAAGTTATTGCATTAAAGTAGGTCAATGGTCAAGGTCACAGGTCAATTTTTTGTATGGATGTGAAGACCTTGTCACAAGGAATCTACAGGCAAAATATGAAGGCTCTATCTCAAACGGTTCAAAAGTAATGACCAATGTTTTTTGGTTTTTTTTTAGTTAGGTCAAAGGTCAAGGTCATGGTCACAGGTCATTTTTAGTATGGACGTGAAGGCCTTATCAAAAGGAACCTACATGCAAAATATGAAGGCTCTATCTCAAGTGGTTCAAAAGTTATGACCAATTTAATTTTTTTCTTAAAAGTAGGTCATGGGTCAAGGTCAAAGGTCAATTGTTTTTGTGTAAGTGGGAAGTCCTTGTCATAAAGAACCCACATGCCAAATATGAAGGCTCTATCTCAAAAGGTTCAGTAGTTATGACCAATGTTATTGTTTTCTTCAAAGTAGGTACACTGTAGATCCAATACTTCACAGTCCGTTATTTCGCGAAATCCAGTATATCGGGAATTTTCCATGGTAACAAAATTTACCATGAGCAAAAAAATAAAATAAAAAAAAAACCGTCCAGATCGGTATAAAGTCGCGGCGGAAGTTAGCCGAGACACCGATATAATTGTGGTGGTAGTTTGCCGAGACGCCGATTTAAGTCCCGGTAGTTATTTGCTAAGAAGCCGTTTATCAGTCCACACTAAACTAGAAGACTTGTTCAGAGATGACATTTTTACAGTTGGAAGAAACTTATACAACTGACTGTAATTTCGGTATTGATTTTTCGCACATATTCAGATGCGAAATCACTTCAGTTCACACATTATAACCAAATAATCCAATTAGTGTCAGAACAGGTATTGGCAAAAAATTAATCTTAATCTCCAAACTTGTCATAATTAGTGTCATAACTGAGTAATCCATTCAATGCTCAATCAGACAACGATGTCTGTGCACCCTCATGCAGAGCATCCTAATCGTGATCTATCATGCCTTCCACGTGAAAATAAAATGAAAGAAATCAAAACACAATAAAATGATAGTTTTGTTGTTGTATAGTTTTTCGGCCCGTGGTAGACTGTAAATAATTTTTTTCCAACCGCTACTTTTAATAATTCTGACCTCTGGCAAGCCAAGGGAAACAACTTGAATTGCTTTAGCGCTTAGCGCTTATGGTAGTTGCGTCCCTTGGCAGTCACCGATACAGGCAACCAGGGGAACACGCACATCCAAAATGGCATCCTGTTTTGACATTTTAGCGATCACATGTTTTCAAACGCAGATTTTCAGCTTTTATCGAATGTAAGTTAATTGGTAGACATAGTCCCCTTTGTTTGTTCTGTCATTGAGTAATTCTGAACCTACTTTAATGGTGATATACGGCCGATAGCATTACTGACAGCCATTAGTGTGGATTGACAAACGGTATCTCACCAAACTATCACCGCAACTTGTATTGGCATCTCGGTAAACTACCGCGACTTATATCGCAATCTGGATATATCAAGCTAACAGAACTTGGACCCCAAACACCGCGATATATTGGATCTACAGTGTAATGGGTCAAGGTCACAGGTCACAGGTCAATTTTTTTGTTTGCTTGGAAAGCCCTTGTCACAAGGAACCTACATGCCAAGTATGAAGGCTCTATCTCAAACGGTTCAAAAGTTATGACCAACATTACAGCTGTCCACATACAAACCAACAAACAAACAAACAAACAGGAAAAAACAATATGTCCCAACTATCGCTACCGGGGACATAAAAACAATGAAGGATACTGTCGCATATGCAGAGCTTAACCCATTTTAAATGGGAAACCCCAAAACGGGCCATTGGCAAAAAGTGCTGGCAGCACGAGGCCCAGCCGCCAGATGAGTGTCTACGCTTTTTGCAGAAAGTTCGGCCATTTTTTAAATTAATTTTAAAGATAACACAACCTGATACCCCTAAATTTTGAAATGGACTCCTACCTCCTGCTACACATAAGGTGGAAGATTCCATTCAGTACAAAATGGGTAAATGAAATTAGACACACTGAGGTTGAGACTTGTTGAATTTTGAAAATATATGAGGGTCAATGACGAGGCCTAATTGGCTGAAACTAGCTAGTCTGGCCCAGAATACATGCCACTCCATATTTTCCAGTTCTGTGGTTTATGGACAACCCTTTATATAACATATTCTAAATATCCTATCTGATAAATGACACGCTGTCTTAAACATACAGAAAGATATGTCATGGTTTCTTTTCCCTAAAAGAATACAGTAATGTATAAATAAAATTACCAAAAGGATAATTACATGTGGCCACGGATATTCATAATATTCCTTATCCAATTAGCAATTTGTCATCTGAGTTGTCAAATTCTGATCACACACTGTGACACATTTGTGAGATCATGTTTACTTCGAGCACTCGAAACTTTCATTTTTTCTGATGAAAAAATTACGATAATAAATGTTCTTACTTCTGTACAAACGTAAATTGTGGATGCTTGTTAGAACTGCCACATCTGATCTGTCCCTGCAGTGTTTGCCAAGGTACCCCTTTAGGGGTTTCCCGCAGGCAATGGGTTAATGTGTAACAAGTATAAAGACAAGCATCCTTACTTCAACACAAGGCCAAATGTAGTAATTTAACTGCCCACAGACTCTCAAAAGAGGTATTACATAATACACCTGTTTTCATTTTGCAAGAATGACACAAAAGTTTAACCCTTGTCCTGCTGAATATTTAAATATGTCACACCCACAACTGATTATCAACCAATCAGATTACTTGATGCAAATTATTGCAACAAATTCATAAACTGGATGGCAAACAATGAAGATCCTGATCAGATGGCTTCTTCAGAAGCCATCTGATCTGGATCTACATTGTTTCAAAGAAAAGGCATATCCGGGATCAGCAGGACAAGGGTTAATGTATCCACACCCACATACAACTTCAAAAGAGTGGAATGAAATCCTGTCTAGCATAAAATGTAATCAAGTCGGAGAACAATATTTCGGACTGGGTTTAAACCCTTGTCCTGCTGAATAAATTGAGCCCCGCCAAGCGAATTTATCTCTTTGAGCATTCCGTCATGTACAATTTTAACTGCGCATGCCCAGCCATTCAGAGGGGCCAGGGATGTGGCTTTCTGTCTGAAGGTTCCTCTTGATTCACTGCTTGTATGAGCGAGCAGCGAACCTTCGCTGCTCCCATAGGCGATAAGTACCAAAATCGCTTGACGGGGCCCAATTATTTTAGCTACACCAATTTCTGACTTTCAACTATCAGATTACTTGATGTATAATAAATCCATGAACTGAATGTCCAACAGTGTAGATAAGATAAGATGGCCTCTTCAGAAGCCATCTGATCTGGATCTACACTGTTTGCAAAGGCAGGGATATCATGGATCAGGAGGATAAAGGCTGGAAGTGACCTGGTTTTTCTTAATTGCTTCAATCTGTGTAGACAAAAATCAGCCACCATAATGTCATAATGAAACCCAAAATGTTCTTGTAGGAAGTACTTACACAAAATGAAATATTTTCTTTTCATGGGATAGTAAAACTTTATACTGCTGAACACATGTAAACAGTGTAGATCATTCTCAGATGCTTAAACCATCTGATCAGGATCTTCACTGTCTGTCACTCATTTTGTGAACTGAACAAATACATTTAATCAAGCTATTTGGTTGGTTGACAGAATGGGTATGGCAAAGTCAATTTAACCCATTGTATGCAGGGAAACCCCTTAAGGGGTACCTTGACAAACAGTGCAGGCCCAGATCAGATGCCACAGAATGCGGCTTTGACCTTGGAGGTATGGATCCGGGTTTGCACGTGACACATCGTCTCATGATGGTTAACATTTCTTCAAAATAATTTCAAAATCCATCCAAAAATAAGTAAGTTATTGACTGTGTTTAAGTTTCAGACCCTTTTTTTTAACTTTGACCTCTAAGTATGACCTTGACCTTGGAGCTACAGACCTGGGTTTTGCAGGTGACACATCGTCTCATGATGGTTAACATTTCTACAAAGTAATTTCAAAATCCATCCAGAAATAAGAAAGTTATTGACTGCGTTTAAGTTTCGGACCCTTTTTTGACCTTTGACTTCTAATGATGACATTGACCTTGGAGGTACGGACCTGGGTTTTGCATGTGACACGTCTTCTCATGATGGTTAACATTTCTGCCGAGTAATTTTAAAATCCATCGAGAAACAAGGAAGTTATTGACCGCATTTAAGTTTCGGACGCACAAACGGATGGACGGACAGACAGGGGCAACGCTATATGCCCTTTCCACCATTCTTCGAATGGCAGTGACATAAAAATAGAATAAAAACAACAAAAATAAGCCTGACAACCCTTAAACAACAAATGGACTTGTCCAACATATAGCTATGGAAGATTACACTAGTATACAATGGGTTAATCAGCAGGACAAGATTTAAAACAGTTTAGTCAGAATACTGATCACGAGCTACCAAAAAGGCACAAACAGACATTCAGATACAGAAACAAGCAAATGAATGATGACCTATGCTGTATAAAGTAAAGACCACACAAAGACAATGCCAAAGATTCATGAAAGTACTTTTTCAGATAAAAAAATTCTTTCATATCTTCCATACAATACTGATTTACAATAATAAATAAAAACCAAAGTCATTATATAGAATTAAGTATTCTCTGAAGCCTTTTCAAAGAGTGAAAAGAAAATACTTTGACCAAACTAGGTAGCTGCTATATATATATGTGCGCACAAGATATTATCTTGTGCAGACAACATAATATATCTTGTGCGGACAACAATATCTTGTGTGCTCAAACTTATGTTTTACTTTTAATCCTTTGAGATCAGCCTGAATATTCTGAGAAATCAGAAATAAATTTTTGATTTAGACTCATAATTATTCTAGACAGGTTTTTTTAATTTTTGGGCCCAAATTTGATTTATATCAGTCTTTGTATCGACTGCCTATTCAAAATTTGCAAAATTGCAGTATGTTTCCTCTGGCTTTCTTTGCCGGATCATTACAGGGTCACTGATGAGGCTTTATTAGCCGAAACTACGTAGTATAACCCATCTTCTTTCTTATGAATGTTTTCATTGCTCTTAAAGAAACTCATTTTTGATTTTTATTTGCCTTCACTGCAGCTGGTAATGTGCCGTATGGCGGCTGTGGAACGTCTCCCCGTACATCAACCATAGTGTAGTTTATATTTTACTTTTGGTCCTTTGAGATCAGCCTGAATATTCTGAGAAATCAGAAATAAATTTTTGGTTTAGACTCATATTCTAGACAGGTTTTTTTCATTTTTGGACCCAAATTTGATTTATATCAGTCTTTGTATCGAATGCCTATTCGAAATTTGCAAAATTGCAGTATGTTTCCTCTGGCTTTCTTTGCCGGATCATTACAAGGTCACTGATGAGGCTTTATTAGCCGAAACTACGTAGTATAACCCATCTTCTTTGTTATGAATGTTTTCATTGCTCTTAAAGAAACTCATTTTTGATTTTTATTAATATCTTGTGCGCACATGTATATGTTGTTCGCAAAACATATCTTGTTTTCACAACATAGCTCTTGTGCCAACAACATAATATATTATGCGTCTGATTAAACTGTGCTAACAAGATATTAACCCTTCTCTTGCTGAATATTCATTTAAGCCACACCCATTTCTGTCTATCAACCAATCAAATTACTTGATGTAATTTATTGCTACAAATTCATAAACTGAATGCCAAACAGTGTAGATCCTGATCAGATGGCTTCTTCACTGTTGCCAAAGATAGGGGTTGTCGTGAACAGCAAGATAAGGGTTAAGTTGTGCGAACCAGAAAATATCTTTTGTGCACAAGATATTAGCATACGAGATATTATATTGTCTGCACAAGATCTATGTTGTGTAAACAAGATAATATGTTGTATGAACAAGATAATATCTTGTGCACACAGATATAATGTTGTGCAAACCAGAAAATTAGTTGTGCACACAAGATATTATGTTATCCGCACAAGATCTATCTTGTGTGCACAAGATAATAACTTGTACACACAAGATATTATCTTGTTAGCATAACATACAGTATTTAAATAAATTTTATGTTTCTTCCAGGGTTCCGTAATTTTGATACATTGTATACTTCAAAAGTAGATCCTGTCTATAAATAGCTACCAGACATATTATAGGTCAGTAGACTTCTGACATTGAGTTATAGGCCAGTAGCACAAAACCGGTTTTCATGCAACAATTTGCTGCTATTATCAATGCCATTTATTATTAATTGACAAGTGTGTATATAGTATAAATATAGAGAAATCTGACCAGGATACCCCTCTCATCGGCCCCTACACATCGGGGCTTGGAGAAATAGATGGGGCTGCATGTTGCTTCCACGCAGAGCTGAAACTGACGGCACATGAATACTGATTAACAGCTTAGACGGACTAAGCCTGCCCAGGCAAAGTGACGCGAGTCAGACCGTCAAGTGCAAATAAGCCCTATTGGTTTCATTGGGTGGTAGGGCTTGAGATGTCACTTCATCTCAATGTCGGGTAAAAGACTGAAAGTACCACAATATTGGAAGCAACGTCTCCAAATGGCCTAAATAGTGTTGACGGGAATGTTAAACCACAATCAAACAAACAAATGATACCACTCTCATTTCTTTCTTTGTACAGTATATGCAAGTTAGCCTCTGCTAATACGAGCTTGATCCCGAACTTATGTCTGTTATTCTCATGCTAACAATAATAAAGACAAGCGATCAATATTAGAATTCTAGAACTTCATTGACTAAGAAGCCATATTAAGCTGAGTTAAAATCCATATTAACCTAAGGTGCAATCCGTATTAACCTGAGCTGAAATCGTATAAGCCTGAGGTGAAATCATCAGAAAGAATGTTTTATGATGTTAATTAATAAAATTGTCAATAATCAAGTAATTTCACCTTTGGCCGAAGGCCAATACAGCTGACCAAGGACCTGTAACTGGGCCAAAGAAGCCGAGGACCAATACAGCTGACAGAGGAGCTATAACTTGGCCACTTGATTAATTATATCTATTATTTTCTGTTTTCTTTGGTTAGAATAGTTATTTTCTTTATTGTTCTCCCTGCAGCAGTAATAACTAAAATTAAACAAAATAGAAGATTAGCAAATGTACTCTAAGTCAACAGTTTTTGTTTGCTTGTTTGGAGTTAAATGGCCAAATCAACACTATTTTTAGATCATATAAGGCCACTTAGTTTATCTAACCATACATTTCCTGGGCAAGTGCACATTCTTTTGCCAGAAATATTGAAAACTGCGCCCTTCAGGAAGTGAATGACCTTATGCAGGCGTCACACTGTCCCGAAAATGACACCAGGTGGCCATACGAATATGGAATTTTGAATTTCGCGCGAAGATCGCTCCGAACATGGTTAACAGCCAATCTCTAGCCGAAGCAAGAACGATGCATGCAGAAGGTCACACGATGGCATCCGAATCACACACGAAGGCAACTCGAAGATGTGGTTTTTTATCACGAAGTTTACCCGCAGGCCAAACGAAGGCCGCACGACGGCTTCACGACGTCGTTTTGAGAGTAGGATGCGTTCGAACTAGGTCCCGAAGACGACACGTGACCTCCCGATTTTATAAAACATTCGGCCGACCTTTTGAAATTCATTTGATGATCGGAGAGTTCACAGTACATTTCAACTCTCTTAAATTTAATTCAACTTAAATCCAATTTAAAATGCAACCCAAAGAGAAGACCACTTTTTCAGAGAGACTTGGTTTATAGGACAGTAAGATCTGCCCATCTTGTTCTCTAAGGTGCATCAAAAGAAGCAATGCTGCTGCCCTTCTTTTTCCTGGTTGTCTCATCATTAAAGTATGCCATTCTGCAGGAACGGAATTGTGAATAAGTATCACTGAAGCTTTGGGAGTTATACAAGCCTATGCTCGGCAGAGTTGTTCATCAGGACTGACTGAGGAAGATACTCTGAGGTTGGCCTTTTATATGTCTACGTTACCATGACACATGGGTATCGCTTGAGCTACTCAAATTCAGCTGTCTTCGTTGACACCGTGGTCCCATCTCAATGTCATCGTACTATAATACGATGGCTACACGACGTCAATGCGAGGGTTTCACGTAGTCGTATTGCCTCCCTAAGACAATCGGGCGACTTCTTGTTTCCCTCGTATTGTCTTCGTGAGGCGTAAAATGCCCGAGAGCACCGATGATCACACGAAGAAAAGACAAAGATGACACGATTTGACAAGATGCCCTCACGATGGCCTTACGAAGGGCAAGATGGACAAACGAATTCAACACGAAAATGAACCTTCGCAAGGTCTTCCGGCAATTTTTTGGCATGCCAAAGATTTTGCCGCCGCTCACGAAGTTGCTGCCGGAGCCTCAAAAAATCCACCGGCGATCATACGACGGCTTAAGATGTCCTCACGAATGGCCTGATGTTTTCACGATCAGAGCCGAATTAGAACATTTCCTTTATTGTGTTTCCATCTGGTGTCAATTTCGGGACAGTGTGACGCCTGCATTAGAAAAAATTTTCATTATCAATCTTCACAAAGAATGTTGCATCCAATATCATTTAATATCAGTTACAGATAAGTTAGAAGTATGTTGCATATAAGTTAGAAATACATTACGCATAAGCAGCTGGTTGCTGAGTTGTATTTTGGCGTATTTCAACCTATGAGTAAATTAGGTGTAAAGTGCATGAACTTGTGCATACCTTACTACCACATACATTTAACTTATGACTATATGACGAAAGTATAAGCAATATGTCGGCATAAGGTGAAAATTTTTATGCATGCACAAAATTTTTGAACGTATTAACTATTTGGCCTAAGACAACTTTTGGCATCACATTTTAGCTTGTTCGAAACTTGTTTGAAACTTACCCAAACTTATTTAATGTACAGCAGTGTAATTGCCAAATGCTTTACATAACTTAACCCTTCTCTTGCTGAATATTCATTTTAGCCACACCCATCTCTGACTTTGAACCAATCAGATTACTTGATGTAATTTATTCCTACAAATTCATAAACTGAATGTCAAACAGTGTAGATCCTGATCAGATGGCTTCTTCAGAAGCCATCTGATCTGGATCTGCACTGTTTGCAAAGATAGGGGTTGTCGTGAACAGCAAGATAAGGGTTAATAGTATAGTTATATATGATGTAAGCCGGGGTGAAAAACTGTCAAAATATAAAAGCATTTCATGTAATGATGCTTTAAAAAATTTAAATATTGTAAAAAATGAATATGTATATTTTTTTTTACTTTTGATTTGAGTTCGGTGAGCCGTACAAGCTTATTTCATTTGTATCAAAAAGAGCATTAATCAGATATGGGCCAAAAAGAAAAAACCCTGACATTCCATTGCAGTACTTGTCTCTCATGATAGCAAAGCTGAACACTTCATATGTAATTTAAAAGCTCTATATATCAGTTTTACTAACCTGTACAACAAAATAGAATATGGCAAGAGGAACACACACAGTCAGAAACAATGGTGTGCTGTAGCCAATCACTATAGGAATACATATTACTCTGAAAACACACTGCAACCACATTGAAAAATTTTGGGCAATGATTGAGTCTAGAACATCTATATCTTTGCCAAATCTGTTCAAAATTCTTCCAACAGGTGTTGCATCAAAGAAGGACATTGGTGAGGCAACAACATTTCTAAGAATGCCCGAGTGAAGAACCCGACCTGCTCGGACTGTGCCCAGGAATAATGCCAGGCTTCCAGCAACAGTGAAGACCCCTGAAATTGAGAGTAAATTTTTCTACTGTTTTTTAAAATAACATGTATTACAAAAAAATGCAGCTTTGAGCCACAAAACCAACAACCAAGAAAAAACAGATCAAAAGCTAAACAGAGAATAAGTCATGCCAGCACAACACCAGCTAATAAACAGCATGCATCAACTGCAGCTTGCCATAAATGAAGAATCTGGATGTGAATTTACAGACAGAGTGATTTACACAAATGATCCATGCATCTGCCACAGATGACCTAAAATGTGAATGATTATCGTCTCAAACTTTCAGAATAAACACAATACCAAGTTAAAAAAATCTCTATCAATTTCAGTCAGTTAAAGCATCAAAAAAGCAAGTGCAGAAGAAATGCAAACTATAAAGACATGACTTCAACAGCAAAGTTTGGGCAACCAAATTGAAAAGCATAGCATGCAATGTAAAATATTGTTAAAAGAATACAATACTGTTCTTTTTATGAGTTTCCGTTATACTCAAATACGCTCCCCATTTTATTAATTAAACAAGAGGCCCGTGGGCCAGTACACTTACCAGAGGCCAAGTGGGAGAAATGGGCCCTGGCTGCTATGTTTCTTTTACAAACCAAGGTGGCTTAAAAAATCAAAATAGAGGTCCTCAATGGTCAATGATGCCAAATTATTTTGAAATCCAATGCCAAACAAATACCTAAGTAACCAAATTTGACCTTGATGTAAAATAGATTAAAGTCACCAAAAGGCCATCTTTGAACAAATTTGGTAGGGGTGAAACCCTGATGCTGCATATCAAGTTTCAAGGTCATCAGCCATTTGATTCCTGAGAAGAAGATTTTCAAAGAGATTTTACCATGTATCTGCATGGTGGCCATCTTGGTCACATGACCCATATCCCACAATCAAACTTTCATTGCCCCATCCCATAGAGGCTCACATATTATTTGGTTTCAATCAGCCCAGTACTTTCAGTTTTTTGTTTGAGGTTTTACATCCCCATCAACACTATTAAGGTCATTTTGGAGATGTTGCTTCCGATTTTGGGGGACTTTTACCCGCCAATGAGATATGACATCTCAAGCCCTACCGCCAAAGAAACCGCTAGGGTTTAAGGAGTGGTCCAACTCGCATCACTTTTCCTGGGCAGGCTAAGACCTAAGCTGTATACCAGTACTCAAGTTCGGTCGGTTTCAGCTCTGTGCGGAAGCACTGAGCAGCCCATTCTATTTCTCCAGGCCCAGATGGGCTTGGGCGCCCAGTAGTTTCAGTATAGAAGATAAAAAAATATTGAATCTGGGAAATCCAGAACAAAGGTCAGAAAATGACCTTGACCTTTGGAATTGATTACTTTTCATTCAGCTGATTGCAAACAGCAATTCTGATGTCATAAGTTACACTAGAACCTGAAAATTCCACTCTTTTGCCTTTTTTCTGCACAAATGCCCAAGTGGCCAAATTTGACCTTGATAAAAAAACAGTCAACCAAAGGTCATCATTTGAATTATCTTGGTAGGGCTCGAGTCCCTAATACTGAAATCCAAGTTTCAAGGCCATCAGCCATTTAGTTCCTGAGAAGAAGACTTTCCATATATGGGCATGGCGGCCACCTTGGTCATGTTACCCTGATTTCACGAGGCTCCACATGTAATTTGGTTTCAATCAGCCCAGTAGTATCAGTAAAGAAGACAGCCCAGTAAAGAAGATGATAAAACTACTGAATCTGAGACATCCAAAACAAAGGTTAGTAAATGACCTTGACTTTTGGAGTTGTTCAATTTTCATTCAGCTGGTTGCAAATATTAATTTTGATGCCAAAGGCTACAATAGCTAAGAAAAATCTACTGTTTTGCCTTTTTCGCATACAAATGCCTATGTGACCAAATTTGACCTTGATGTATAAAATGTCAAGATCAAGGTCAATCAAAGGCCAGCATTTGAACAAACCTGGTTGGGCTTGAGTCCCCAATTCTGCATACCAAGTTTCAAGGTCATAGGCAATTTTGTTCCTTCTCTTCTAAGTTCATCGGCACTTTGATTTCTGAGAAGAAGATTTTTTCAAAGTTTTGACCATAAATGGTTATGGCCGCCATCTAGGTCATGTGACCCTGTCCTTACAAACAAACTTTTGTTCCCCTTCCCATTGAAGCTCCGCATGTAATTTGGTTTCAATTGGCCACATAGTTTCAGAGGAGATGTCTTCAGCTAGGATGAGCTAAAACAGGAACAAAATGTATATCAAATGAGTATTTATTGTATTTATTCAAGATATAAAGGTAATCCCAATTTTGTTCATGTATTTGTTATATTACTTTTATCGCTTCTATTGAAATCATTATTTGACCAAAAAATCTGGTTAAACAGCTAAAAATCAACACGTTTTCCTTTGACATCAATCTGTCACTGTCCAATTATATTGAACAGAACTGTCCCATCATATTGGACAGAATCTTCGTTTATTTTAACATTAATTAGCCTTTTTGTACCAAATGGAAGCTTCCTCTTTATATTGCAGGAGTTCATTTCAAAATTTAGGAGTGAAAGTTTGTGTTTTCATCAAAATTTATTTGGAAAATGACTAAACTTTTAGCAAACACTGGAAACCCTGATCAGACCCCGCGTTCTGAGGCATCTGATCTGGGCCTGCCCTGTTTGCCAGGGTACCTGTTTTGGGGTTTCTGGAACTGAATGGATTAATGATCATGTGACATCGCAACAGTCAATGTATTCAAAGAAGTATGAATAACATTACGGCCAAATAGTTATGACTATAGCATTTTTTTTCCTGTAAATGAATTTTTATTTATTTTTCCGGACAAGAACTGTTGTTGAGAAATATATGATAACACACAAACAGACTAATATCTTTTTTTTAAGTCTATAACATAAAGAAATGCAACAAACTCATTCAACAATGACCAGACTCTAAACTAACATTAAGCATGTAGGAATACCCAAATAATTAAAACTGACAAACCTCCAGGTGACTTTGGCTTAGCCTTGTGGAATAATATGCAGCTAATACAAACAGCCTAAGATTAAAGCCTACTGAATACCAACCTGCACAAAAAAGTAGAATATTCCAAGAGGAATCGCAACAAGAATAAACAAAGGTGTACTATATCCAATAACAATAGGAATAGTTAACGTCCTTAAGAAACAAGCCAACCAAATATGGAAATTCTGGGCTATGGTGGAATCAACAACATCAATATCTTTGTTGAAACGGTTCAAGATTCTTCCAAGAGGTGTTGTGTCAAAGAAGATCATAGGAGTTGCCATTATGTTTCTTAGGAGACCAGCATGGAGAACACGACCCGCTCCAACATTCCCAACATACAAGCATAAGCTTCCACCACTCACAACAACAGCTGAAAATGAAAACGCTAGAACCATACAAATCCTTAAAATTCGGACACCTTGAGGACTTCTTGTAATTCTCCTAATATTTTAACAAATTTCTTTCATGAACCAGCAAGGAGTCTAAAAGGTGCAGACTTAATGACAAACAGTGTAGACCCTGATCAGACTGCTTCTGCAGGAGCAGTTTGATCTGGGCCTGCACGGTTTGCTTAGGCCTGTCTGTTTCAATATTTAGGATCACTATGCTACTACAGACAGACCGTTCCATATATTCTAACAAAAGTATGATTCCAGAACATAACAAAGAAATTCCACTATTAAGACCAGCTAAAATTTAAAATCGTATTTAAAAATTTCAATTATTCATTCGTTGCCTTTTCTTCTGTTTTTGTACAGTCCCAAAGATGGTCTTAATATAGGACTTGTACTGTAGCATTTGTTAGCATTTTGTCTTTAAATGATATTTTTTGAAAATATAAACTGAATACCAATGTACATAACAGTAGTGTCTATCTTATTTCAGAAGACTTTTCCTATATAGGAATAAGAATCTCCAATCAAACCATACTCCTCTAAAAACAACATCAAAGAAAGTATAGGATAAACTTTACAGAAATCAAGTGACAACAAACAGAGAGTAATAAATCAACACATTAAATAAACTATCCAGGCACAGCAAAACCAATGCAATACAAATGTAAGGCCAAATATACTACATATCAGTCAAGATTCAATTCAATAATCAAAAACACCCATGCACATCGAATACATAAAAAAATTAAAAGTCTCTGAACACCAAGCAATAACATCTCAATACATATCAGTGCCCATAGCATCAGCTAGAATCTTCCAATAGAAACAACGATATAATAATGCAAAACAGTAGCAGACCAATTTTGAGTCACTGTATCCTATTTACCATATGTATCCTATTTACCGTATCTATTTGGAAAGACAGAACTGAATGAACATTGTAGACCCAGATGAGATGCTGCAAAATGCTTTTACAGCACCTCATCAGGCTCTACACTGTTTACCATTCATCCTGCTATAATTTACACAATATCAGATAGTATTATTGTACTTGTTTAAATGTAAGAACAAATATGGTAAGCAGTTGAAGTGTCCCAATACTTAGGGTAAGTAGGGAACTTTTCAATATGTAAAATCTTCTTCATTTCCAGAAAAAGCTTTACAACTTCATTTCACTTCACTGCTGCTGTTATTAAGCACTGTGTGGTATTATGGAGTTTAATGGCCCAGTCAATGGTATACTAAGGTCATTAAACCTAATTGTATCATGGCCGACTTTTTTTCCTTTGAAGTTGTCTAGTGGTTATTTTCAATAACTTGCTTTTGAAGACTTAAGTGTGGCAGGCAGGGCTTAGGCCAGTTGGTTAACTATGATTAACTATGGCTGCAAGTGTTGTATAACTAAATACAATCCTGTCTCTAAAAATGTCATACCATTTCTTGGTTTACCACAGGTCCACGGATTTCTATAGACTTTGCCATGGAATTTTCAAAAACAGGCTGATTTTCCATGGAATTCCATGGAATAAGCAGGTGGCAGTTTTTCTATCATTTTCATTACCTTTGATTTCCGCCAAATCCAATAATTTTCTATGGAAACAAGGAAATCATTGACAATTTTCTAAATGCTGTTTTTCCCCATCCCAGGCCTCCTAGTGGCTCACTTTGAAAATATAGGTTTTGGAGCGTAGCTCCAGTGAGATGAGAAGTGATTTCTGCACTACTTTCAGTGTTACTGCATATGACCCAATCACCATTGAAAACATAGTACCCCGTGTTAACATAGTAGATTATTACGCCATGCGGTATCTTCTTACAGACTGCTTCACAGACCACCTATTTCAAACGGAATAGATGAATATTTTTAATAGATGAACTGTGTAGCAGTCTAATCTTTTTATAGTTCAGTTCATATAACCCAGTTTACAGCCCATTTGTACCATAAAAGCCCAAACCTGGCAACTTGCAAACAGGACAAACCCAGATCAGATACCACAGAACGCGGAGTCTCATTATGACCTGCACTGGATACTTACAAAAAGGTTCAGCCATTTTTGCCAAATATTTCGTGGAAGCCACAACCTGACATCCCTGATTTTAAAATGAACTCATCCCATACTGATATAAGGTGTTGAGGATTCCATTCGTTTAAAATGGGTTAAAAGTACGCAGTGTGGGTCGATAATGTATTACCAAAATAATACAGTTGGAATGAGTCTGGACAGGTGCACGTCAAGGTTTATATTGTAAGCAGTAAATTTTGCAGTTTAGACACAGATGAGATGCCACTTATTGTAGCGTCTGATCTGGGCCTGCAATGTTTGTCCCTAAAAAGGCTGCTAGACATATACTCAGAGTATGGTTTAATGTGTGTGTGGGGGGGGGGGGGGGGGGGGGGGGGGAAATTATGCTAATTTTTCACATGGAGATAAACATCATCAAGACGTAACCAAGGAGAATGTCTAATGCAAGATAAATAACCTCCACAAGGTAATTTTTCAAAAACTGATTACATAAAATAACTTTAAAGTCGCCAAACAATTTCGCAAGCCGCAGTTATTGCACGAACTATAGCTCAGTAGAAATCTTCGAGCAAACTGTAGAACTGCATGGTTGCTGTATTGCTCAAAAACATTGATTGTGGGTACATGATAAAACTGCCTCGTCAAGGCGGTTCAATCAAGTCCCCGCAATCAATGTTTTGAGCAGAGATAAGAAAATATCACAATTTTGTATCTTAAAATTTCCATTTTTTTTGCCGAAAAATTGACAATGTATTTGTACAGGCGTGTTTTCGTGATGGTTGTTGTGGGGCCTACACCTTAGCGTGAGTTAATTTCAATATAGGTCTTGTTGCTTTAACACGACTTCTGGCCCAGAATAGCTTCAAACAGCTATGTTCATTGGATCAATATGAGCCTGAATTAAAATATCAAGACGCTAAATCAAATTGTCAAAGCTACGCTCCATCAGCACTCTCAGTGCTTTGATTATATAGGTTCTTCTTACTCAAAATATAGGTTATTTACAGGTTTTTCAATAAAAATACAGGTTAACCCTTGTCCTGCTGAATATTCATATATGGGACACCCACTACCGATTATCAACCAATCAGATTACTTGATGCAAATTATTGCAACAAATTCACAATCTGAATGGCAAACAATGTAGATCCTGATCAGATTGCTTCGTCAGAAGCCATCTGATCTTGACCTTCATTGTTTGGAAAGTAAGGCACATCCGGGCTCAGCAGGACAAGGGTTAAAAAAAGGGTCTTCCAAACTTACAAAAAGATTTAAAACTGAAGAAAAAAAAATATTTGATGAATTTTTGTGCCACAATTACTCAGATAAAGTTAATCTGAATTTTACAAAGTCCGAGTGAGCAAAGCGAGCGAGGAAAAAAATTACAATTTCTTGACAGTTTTCATCACTTTTTATGGGACTAAAAAGTAAAAAAAAAAGTAGTGCATTTTGAAGAATGGTTAGGGTTGAGTCGCAAAATGGTTCAAAAAGTGAAAAATATAGGTTTTTTCATGAAAATACAGGCTTTTTATAGGTTTTATGAACAAAATAAAGGTTTTATAGGTTTGGCACAAAATTATAGGTTATTATAGGTTTTATAGGTTTTGCTAGGAGGCCTGCCATCCTAGTGATGTAACCAAGCGAGTTTGGTCAGACTCAATCATTAGGTTCAGGAGATAATTGTGCTTCAAACAGACTACATGATAGAAAAGGCTATGTTCAATGTTCAAGGGGCGATAACTCCAAAAGTAGGAAAAGCAGAGTTATGGTTCATATTTTCTGCATGTTGTTTCATTCTGCTCTACATATCTGTGAAGCGGACACGATACTATGACAGAAATGGCTAGGTTCAATGTTCAAAGGGCAACAATTCCAAAAGTTCTGCATGTCATCTCATAGTGCTCTACATATCTGTGAAGTTTAATGAAAATATCTCATAATTATGGTATCAGAGTTATGGAGCGACACAAAACTGATAGCAGCAGCTATATTCAAAGTTCAAAGGGCAATAACCCCAGAAGTAGGAAAATCATAATTACGGTTCATATGTTCTGTAGGTCGTCTCATGGTGCTCTACATACCTGTGAAGTTTCATGGAAATATCTCAAATGGTATCAAAGTTATCGAGCGGACACGAAACTATGACCAAAATGGCTATGTTCAATGTTCAAAGGGCAATAACTCCAAAAGTAGGAAAACCAGAGTTATGGTTTGTATGTTCTGCACATTGTCTCATGATGTTTTACATATCTGTGAAGTTTCATGAAAATATCTCAAATGGTATCAGAGTTATGGAGCAGACACGAAACAGATAGCAGCAGCTATAAGCAAAGTTCAAAGGGTAATAACTCCTAAAGTAGGAAAACCAGAGTTACATTTCATATGTTCTGCATGTCATCTCATGGTGCTCTATATATCTGTAAAGTTTCATGGAAATATCTTAAACGGTATCAAAGTTATGGAGCAGACATGAAACTATGACAGAAATGGCTATGTTCAATGTTCAAAGGGCAACAACTCCAAAAGTAGGAAAATCAGAGTTACGGTTCATATGTTCTGCACATCGTCTGATAGTGCTCAACATATCTTTGAAGTTTCGTGAAAATATCTCAAACTGTATCAGAGTTTTGGAGCGGACCAGAAACTATGAGGCGCTGATGGACGGATGTATGGACAGACGAACAATCAAAACTTCAGAGGGTATAACACAAAACCCCGCCATTTTTTGAATGGCTGGGCATAAAAACCAGAGAAGGTAGCCCAGTAAACATGTGCCCAATTTGCTATTCTAGCTAGGTTTCCTGAAGAAATGTCAAGACCTCATTTCAATATACTCGGTATAAGAAAAAGATTTTTAACAAACTTATCTCAAAAGAAGTAAGTAAAGACGATGTTCACACTAGGAATGACATTTTGTTGTGGTCTAAAATCATATGAACCAATGGGAATCATTTTTTCCTTGTCTACTAGAGAAAGAGACAAAAGATAGAGAAGAACATGGGGAATATGGAAAAACTGAATAAATAAAACACCCCACCAATCCTCACTAAACAACCTGCACTTTGTCTAACTGTAAGTCAATGATACCATTGTCCATCCCAATGCTGTACAATGATGAAGATGATGATCTGAACATTCTATTTGAACTACATGGCTTCCGAGAAAAGAGATCTTGTCATGTGGGCTAACAAATTGTCTAAAACCATGCAGATGGGCAAACAGACTGATTTGATACTTTTAGATTTTAGAAAGGCTTTTGACAAGTTGCCCACGAATTTTTTTTTCTAAAATTACATCACTATGGCATAAGGGGAGACACCCTAAAATGGATTAAGGACTTTTCAGGCAATCGGAAACAAGCAGTGGTAATTAATGGGGGAAGCTCAGAAAGCATCCCAGTCTCCTCTGGCATCCCACAGGGCTCAGTTCTCGGACCACTCCTCTTCTTGGCTTACATTAATGACCTGCCTGAGCAGGTCAAATCAAGAGTTAGATTGTTTGTGGATGATACAGCTATGTATCTCGCCATCAGCTCACAGTCTGACAGCCAAATGCTCCAAGAAATTTTACACAAACTAGAACAGTGGGAAAAGATGTGGGATATGAGTCTTAAAATCTCTAAATGCCAGGTCCTTCATGTTACCTGCCTCAGAACCCCTATTCAAACTAAGTATCTATCTAAATTGGAGTTTCCATATAGACAACATAACCAAAAGGCAAATCAGACACTTAGATTCCTGAAACGAAACATTCTGTTCCATAACAAGGACCTGAAATCAGTAGCTTACAAGACTTAAGTTAGGCCGCAGCTAGAGTATGCTTCCACTGTATAGTCCCCCCACGCTGCCACTTTGTATATACAAAGTGGAAGCAGTCCAAACTGAAGAAGGGCTGCCAGGTGGGCAACATGTGACTACAGTTACTCTTCTAGTGTTACAGCTATGCTGAAGGACCCAAACTGGCGCCCCCTTAAACAATGCCGTATTGACAGTCGTCTTGTTATGATGTACAAGATCACACATGATCTTGTTGCCATTCCCGCATCTGAGTACCTTATCCCCAATATCAGGTTATCAGCCCATAATCACTCCTTTGCATACAGACATATCTTCACCAAAACAGACTACTACAAGTACGCTTTCATTCCCAGGACCATTATCCACTTGAATGCACTACCCACCCATATAGTTATTCTTCCCACCCTGGAACAGTTCAGCAATGCTGTAAGCCTGGTGTTCCATGTTTCTCCTTAAATATCCCAATTCTGTGTTTATCTTTTAACTATATTAACAACTCTTTTCGCACTGTACACAATCAATTCACCAACTTTTCTTTACCTTTTCACTTCAACTAACCCCTTTCAAAACTTGGTTCACCGGAACCCGTCTGCTGTCCCCCTTGGGGGTTAAGACGTATTGGAAGATAGATAGATCTCATTCTGATGCTATCATGGTTTGAAGCTACAACAAATACTGCTGCCAGAAAAACAAGTATGATTCACTGTGGTTAACCAAGGTATCAAATCATCTTCCTCAAGTTTCGTATCATCCCTGGGGTAGATAGTATTACAAAGTAGCCAGGATAAAACAAACGGGTGTTGGGGCACTGTATCCATGTTGGCCGGATGCTGCCCACTTGTCTGTGCTGGCTGGGACTTTCTATCCCAGAAAAACCTGTCATTTGTCATCATACTGTATATCATCAAGCTTTGCTGGGTCAGGATATGTCTTATCTATCTTTCAAACAATGTAGATCAAGATCAGATGGCTTCTGAAGAAGCCATCTGATCATGATCTTCATTGTTTGTTACTCAGTTTATGAATTTGTTGCAATAATTTGCATGAAGTAATCTGATTGGTTGATATTCCGAAGTGGGTGTTGTGGCATATTCAAATATTCAGCAGGACACTGGTTAATGTGCGGTGGTTATATTCTAGCAACAATGACACACCATAAAGTATTAAAAGGATAAAAAGTATCTGACCTTATACTTTTAATATTTATATTGTGAACAATGAGGCCTCAACAGTCTGTCTTCAGTGGCCTCCGCCAGCCTTGGCTGCTCAGTCAGATGCCTTTCAGACTGGTGATCAGGAAGTCACAAGTTAATCCCCAGCAACATTCTTTGATGAAAACTGATCATGAATTCTTTGAGTTTTTGGCAAAAGAACTGGTACTCTACTGGTAAATTGTTTCTGTTTTAGCTTATGGATAGGTAAACTGACCAGCTTGAAATGCATGATGCTTCCACGAATCGGCCCGTCCATGCTTATAAACCCTTTTGGTTTCATTTGGCGGCAGGGCTTGAGACGTCATTTCATCTCAATGTCAGGTAAAAGTCCCACAAAATTGGAAGCAACATCTCCATAAATGACCTTTACAGTGTTGAAAGGGACATTAAACTTAAAATCAAACAAACAAAACGTCTGAGCTGTTAAGGGAAATGGGAACACCTGGCAGATTTTTCCGACATTTTTCAAAGGGACACAACTTTTGGGACTTCCTGTTCATTTTTCTCCTCAGGAGCAAATTCTTTCCCCAATTGACATGGGAGACAAAAATACTTTTGCAGGAGTTGCCTCCCCTGAAGATGTTCCCATTCCCCTTAACTCCTGATTCAAAACTAGAATTGTGTCCCGAAGGACACAGATGCCCCCACTATATGACATGGGACACAGAAATGAGTGTTGTGTGACAGACATTATGTGACTGCTATATTTGTTTAGCTTTGACCTCTGTGACCTTGAGCCTAAAAGCTACAGACCTGGGTCTTATGCGTGACCCCTCGTCTCATGATGGTTAACGTTTCTGACAAGTAATTTCAACATCCATCACAAAGAATCATCCCTATTTTCTGCTTTTGACCTCTAAGTGTGATCTAATCTCATGATAGTTAACATTTCTAAATCTATCGAGGAATGATCAAGTTATTGGCCAGACACGCCAAATAGACCATATTTTTTAATGTTGACCCCAAAGTGTGACCTTGACCCTGCAGCTATGGACTTGAGTCTTGCATGTGACACATCGGGGTTTGGAGCAATAGATTGGGCTGCATGGTTCTCCCAGGTAGAGTTGAAACTAACCGCACTCAAGTATTGGTAAACCGCTTAGAAGGTTCAAGCCTGCCCATGCAAAGAGGTGCAAAGCGGACCGTCCCTGCATTTAACCCCTTTTGGTTTATTTGAGTGGTAAGGCTTGAGATGTCATTTCATATCAGTGTCAGAGGAAAGTCCCACAAATTGGAAGCAAAGTCTCCAAATGGACTTAAATAGTGTTGATGGGTATGTAAAGCCATGATTCAAACAAACAGAACTCACGATGGTTTTCAATTCTACAAAGTTATTTCTATATCCATCAAAGGCGGCCCCCCGCCGGCTGCATGATGCTTCCACGCAGAGCTGAAACCGACCGCACAGGAGTACTGGTAAACCACTTAGAGGATTTAAGCCTGCCCAGGCAAGGTGGTTCGAGTCAGCCCGTCCATGCTTATAAACCCTATTGGTTTTATTGGGCAACAGGTCTTGAGATGTCATTTCATCTCAATGCCGGGTAAAAGTCACACAAAATTTGAAGCAATGTCACCAAAATGACCTATGCAGTGTTGATGGGGACATTAAACCTCAAATCAAACAAACAAACAAACAAATATCCATCAAAGAATGACAAAGATGGGTCAGACATGAAAAAAATGTCCTTATTTTTACCTCTGACCTCTAAGTGTGACCTTGACTTTGTAGAAATAGACCCGAGTCTTAAGTGCAACAAACTGTTTCATGCTGATTATCATTTCCGCTAAGTAATTTTGAAAATCTATCTGGGAATGACAAAGTAATGGACTGAACATGAAAAATAGACCCAATTTTTTACCTTTGACCTCTAAGTGTGATCTCAACCTTGGAGCTATAGGCCTGGTGAAGCATAAATGGTCCATTTTTCCATAAACATATATACTCTACAGACTTTCTTTTGGCAATAAATTGTTTAACTAACACAGTTTCTGCTTCAAACCCCAACAACTGTTACTCTGAAAATCCAAACAATTTAGACATCTTGAGGACTTTCTGTAATTCTTCTAAAATTTTATCAAATTTGTTTCACAACCCAGCAAGGAGTCCAAATGTGCATACGGAATGGCAAACAGTGCAGACACTGATCAGACTGCATTCTCATCTGGGTCTGCACTGTTTTCTTAGGCCTATCTATTCCAATACTTAGGATTATTATGGTATAAAGAGGTTAATTTATGGTGAATTACATAATCACAAATGGCAAGCCAAGTTAGCAGTTCTTTGCCAAAAAGATGGCAACTGTCAGATGCCAAAACATAACAAAAAATATGTAACCTTTACATAAATGGTTAAAGAAAAATACAAGAATTCCGCAAAAGGTTATGTCCCACCTTGGGGTGAGCAAAGTCACCGAACCATGGAAAATACATCAAGGTCAAACATGCATGCTTGCATAAAGTTGCAATCCATAGATGCAAGTTTGTACCACCTTTCATTAATGCCGACTTGAACATTAGGGTGAACCAGGTTTGAACAATAGATCACAAAGTCAGTTAACCATGAAATGTAGATCAAGGTCAAATATAGATGCATGCATAAAAGTTGCCATCTCTAAATGCATGTTTGTACCAATGAATCATTAATTCTTGAGAAATGGACTTGAACATTAGGGTGAACAACAGATTTTACTTTATTTGACTTCATCATAGCGCAGATTATATTTTCTTTTCCTTTGGGATCATTGAGCCCATCTTGGTTACTTTGAAAAACGAATATCGCTTAACCTTTAGCATGCTGTGGGCGCATTCGTGCGCCCGTGAAAATGTAATGGCGCCACGCTGTAGGCGCAATCGTGCGCCGAAATTGACTGGTGTGCTTGGAAAAAAAACTTGCTGTTTCGATGTTTTTGGATGGATTTTCTTCGGGTTTTCTGGGTAAGGATGCAATTTTTTTTAGGAAATCGCTACTTTTTGACGAAATTGATCTAATCGAGCCCAAAATACGCTCTGAAAGGGTGTTTAAAACGATTTTTCGACTCAGTCAGCTGAGTGACAGTAGGCTACTTTCGTTTTCCATATGCTTTGAATGGTGGAGAAATCAAGAAAAATACGGGTTTTTGCGTGTTAAAAGTTGCTGAAAATGGTAGTATTTGATAAAAACAATTCAGTGGGACGGAGTATCGATAAAAAAATTAATTCAGCATGCTAAAGGTTAAGCCTGTGCTAGGAGGCATATACAGACTTGCAAACTATATTGCTGTGTATGAAACCAAGTCTCCAATTTTCGTTCTTTTATGTGTTCTTTGTTTCCAAAGGCAACCTTTTAGCTTTTTATTTTCTAGGTCACTAAATCAGTTAACCATAAAATGTAGGTCAAGGTCAAATATGGATGCTTGCGTAAAAGTTGCCATCCTTAGATGCAAGTCTATACCAAGTATCATTAATAAAGCTCTCATAGTTCTCGAGAAATGGACTTGAACATGGTGAACGCTGGAGCTGACACAATGGTTAAATCAGTGAGCCATGGAATGTAGATCAAGGTCAAATATCAATGATTGCCTTTAAGTTACCATCCCTAGATGCAAATTGGTACCAAGTATCATTAGTTCTGCAGAAAATGGACTTGTACATTTGGGTGAATGCTGGGTTTGTCGCAACATTTGCGACAAACCCAGCATTCACCCAAATGTTGAAGCCTGACTAATGAACGGAGGAAAACCTGACTCCTATATCGCACCATGCTTCAAGCAGGCAAGACAATAATGAACCCAAAATGGTGACACAATAAGTCAAATTCAACGTAGAAGAGAACTGCAGTGAAATTCCACCTCTTCACCATTCTTTGAATGGTTAAGGCATAAAGCGAAGTAACAGCAGAAGTAACAAACATTTTTCTTTACTAACCTGCACCACAATATAGAAGATTGCCAATGGGACAGCCACTATGATAAACATTGGAGTAGTATATGCCACAACCACTGGTGCTGTTAAACATTTCAGTGTACAGCCCAGCCAAGAATGAAAACTTCTTGCTATTATGTTGTCTATAACATCAAGGTCCTTGCCCAATCTATTCAAGATTCTCCCAACTGGGGTTGTATCAAAAAAGGTCATTGGGGCTGCTATGACATTTTTCATCACTTCCGCGTGCAATATGCCACCTGCCCTTACACTTCCTAAATACAGGGCTAAGCTTCCAATAACCATCGCAAGGCCTGTAAATTAAAATGGACTGCAAACTCAGTAAAAACAATGAAAACAAATATATGCTAGAACAATGTCAATGTAACCAAAACAGTCAATGCCAAAATGGGTTAATATTTTTACAACACCTCCAACACCATTACGAATGTTAAAATTATGTAAAAGACTTTATAAAAGGGAATCCCACAAAAATTAATCCGTGTCCTGCTGAACCAGGGATATGCTCTATCTTTGTCAGTGAAAATCCAGATCTGTATCTTCATTGTCTGTCATTCAGGGATAACTACATGAAGTAATTTGATTTGCTAATATTGAAAACTGGGTGTGGCAAAATTAATTTATTCAGCAGAACAGGGGTTTAATCTCTTGTTTCCATACCATGCATTCATTATTAAAAGTATTACATGCATTCTACTTGTGTTTTACCACATCTAGAATTCTACTCCCCCCACCCCACACCCAAGTTTCACAAGTGAGGCAACTTCTCTGACGTCCTGCTTGCTTTCCTGTGATCTGAACCCATCAGACATATGGGGCTTTCCCACAAAGAGAAAAGCATCTTACTGCTCCTTAAAGGTCAGCATCTTACAAACAACAGAGACAGAAAATGAATGAGTTTATGTTGTTTTATATTTTTTGTAACTTACAGTTTTTATTTAACCCTTATCCTGTTGAACACAACAACCCCTATCTTTGTAAACAGTGTAGATCCAGATCAGATGGCTTCTTCAGAAGCCATCTGATCAGGATCTACACTGTTTATCATTCAGTTTGCGAAATTGAATGAATAAATTACATCAAGTGATTTGATTGGTTGAAATGTAAATGGGTGTAATTAAATTAATTTATGCAGAGGAATAAGGTTAAGCTCCCTCAGCACCGTTTTGGTTTGGAGTTAAATAGTACAGTCAACAATTTAAGGTAATTTTGAGTCAACCAATTCATCTTAAACACACTTTTCCTGGGCAGGCATCCATGCAAGAATGTTGCCAGACCTCAAGGGGATCAAACCATGTCAGAGATGCATCTGGCTGAGCGACTAAGAGCGGCTCCACTAACCCCTGTTTTGCTGTTTGCAAACAGTGTAGATCTAGATCAGATGGCATCTGAAGAAGACATCTGATCAGGATCTACACTGTTTGTTGTTCAGTTTGTAAACTGAATGAATACATTATATCAAGTAATTTGACTGGTTCATAGTCAGGAATGGGTGTGGCAAAATTTATTCAGTATAACAAGTGTTTTCATTATTACTAGATCTTGGGAGGAAGAGGAAGCTGGTGACATTGTTGTTTTGTTAATTGTGTTGGTTGGTTTAGAGTAAAATGGCCTAGTCAACCCTTGTCAGGTGAATCAATTTATTTTGCCAAACCAATTTCTGATTACTAGAAACTGGCTGCATGATGCTTCCACGCAGAGCTGAAAGCGACCCCCCACGAGTACTGGTAAACAGCTTAGAGGATCTAAGCCTGCCCAGGCAATGCCGTGCGAGTGTTCTTGTAATGTTGAAGCATTTGTGCTCTCTCTCTCCTCTCTCTCTCTCTCTCTCTTAGTGCCTTTGGGGCTTTTGGTTTGTTAATTTTTTTCACTGGGCATCTCTCTTTTTTTATTGATTTCTTCTGAAAGTTTTTTTATTTTTTTTTCCAGGGCATCTTTCTTTTTGTTGACCTTTTCTGCTTTTCTGGTTTTTTTTGTTGTTGTTTTTTTGTTGTTTTTTTTTTTTTTTTTTTTTTTTTTTGGGGGGGGGGGGGGGGGGTGGCTTCCTTCTTTCTTTTTGTTGACCTTTCCTGATCATGATCATTCTGTGGTACAGGCCTGGACCTCCTGCAGAGTACAGGTCAGTTCCTATGTGCTGTATGTCGCACTGGAGTGGGCAGCAACAATATTTTTTGCAATGGCTGCACAAAAATGCAGTAGGCTCGAGCGCTTGATAGAGAACCCTGATTACAGGTGTACATGGTGCCGAGGAACTGCACACCTCTTAGATGGCAGACCACAGAGGGAAGTCCAAGTCGAACCTGACAAGCTGGAAGTGGTAGCTTCCATTTTGCTACTTAGGTAACATGCTCTCAGCAGCGGGTGGCTGTGATATTTTGACCACATCACATATGAAAACAGCCTGGAAGAAATTCAAGGAGCTGCTACTAGTTCTCTCTTCCCGTCACCTCTCTTTCAAGACACGCGACCGTGTGTACAGCTCTTGTGTGCGGAGCGCAATGCTTCATGTCAGTGAGACTTGGCCATTGACAAAGCCAAACCTCCAGTGTCTGCAGTGGAATGACAGGGCAATGATCAGAGAGATCTGCAATGTCAAGCCACACGACACTGTCACTATTAGGTCCAGTGAGCGCAAGGCTTGGCATTGAGGAGCTGGACCTCATCTTGAAAGAAAGAAGGCTGGGCTGGTATGGACATGTGAAATGCTCCAACAGTGCAGCCAAGACTGCCTGTGACATACAGGTAGATGGAAGGCGTGGGCCTGGAAGGCCCAAGATTACCTGGAAAGAGCTGACAGAGAGAGATCGCAGAGAGTGGAAGCACTCTGCTATTGACCCTCATGATAGACAAACCTGGAGATCTGGTGTGTGATCTGCCATGCCTGCAGCAAGCCAGCTACCTGGAAGGAGGCCCATTACATGTGGATGTTGCCCCTGTACCTGCACATTAATCATACTCTGATGATGATGATTTTCTGTTGGTGTTTTTTTTTTGTTGTTTTTTTTTTTGTTTTTTTTTTTTGTTTCTTGTTTTTTTTTATCTGGACAACTTTCTTTTTGTGACCTAGACTGTTTTTTTTTCTTTTTTTGTGGGCATCTTTCTTTCTTTTTTATTGACCTTTTCTGGCTGTTTCTTCTGGGCATCTTTCTTTCTTTATTGGTGACCTTTTCTATTTGTTTTTATCTGGGCATCTTTCTTTTTTTGTTGTTTGTTTTTTTTGTTCTAGGCATCTTTTTTTTTTTCTTTTTTTTTTTGCCTCTCCTGAATGTGTATCCACTGCCCTTAATTCAATGACATAATTTTTTAATGGCTTGATGGCTGGATTTTACCATCCAGTGGACGGCAATGGGTCTCATCAAATAGATTAAGCAACAGCCTGGTTAGACAGGTCCTTGCAACCTTTTGATATGGGCTGTCTGATGTTCTTGGTCAAAATATGTTGTACAATATTATATTATTTTGAATTCAACCCTGCACAAAGGAAGTGTCATTCCTTGTCAAAATGTTACAAATGCAAATTCACCTCAGCAGTGAGATATATCTGTGAGCAAATTTGATTGAAGTAAATTGAATTTATTTAAATTTCAAAGAACAAAACTGTGGAACTATAAACTAAACCATGATAAAAGAAACCAAATCCATGTTAATATACAAGAACTATGCCAGAAGCAAAAACAAAAGCAAATTTAAAAACATAACACAGGCTAACATACATATGCGCTGAAATGTGGACCAAAATTTAAAAAAAAGAACATTTTTCATGCTCAACTCAGTTTAACATGAAATTTTAATGCTCCCAAAAACATAAAATAATCACCATCTTCACAATCTTTAACAACATAATTTCTTGTTTTGATCAGCACAGGATAATTGTCCTGCTCACAAATTGAAATTGCCAACAACTATAAACTGAGGATGGAAGCTTTACCACCTTCCAGAGTTTAAGCTTTCATGCCTCTAATGAAAGATATATTCCAGAACAAAATATAGATTTTAGGTGCTACTCAAAACTAAGTTAATGAAGCAATCCTATATCTAACTATGCTTTGGTCAGAAATAAGAAGGGTAAGGCATTCCCCTGCAAACTCAAGTTTCCTTTTAATGAAAGCCAGTTTGCTAGGGTGTTCAAGGCAATGCTTTAACTACATAAAGATACATTTTTTTTAATTTCACAAGCATAATGTGCATACCCATTTAAATATCAGACTTTTAAATAAGCACTAATATACAATATTATATATTCTCAATATTCCTACAGCTTCCTTTAACTATAAGAGATATATATACATTATTAAAAGCCAAGATACTGTCATTAAGATGCATCATCCACATTTGAGGAAGATCTAGGGACTTTTCATATGCAGTCACCTATGTCTTGAAACATAATTATGTCCTCACAAACAAGATGAGACAGAAAACAGGAAGAATAAAAGGAAAAAGAAATACCATACTGATCCTAAGTGTTGGGACAGACAGGCCTAAGCAAACAGTGCAGACCCAGATCAAACTGCTCCTTCGGGAGCAGTCTGAACAGGATCTACACTATTTGCCATTCTGTCTGCACTTTTTGGACTCTGTAGAGCTTTTTATTGCGACAAACAAAGCATCTATTAACACATATTTACCTGCCTTCATTTATCTTCCAAGGACTACACCTGATAATTCGAGCGTCAGCAAAGTTTCTCGGGGGTTCTCTGGTATTTGCCCACCTCTGATTAACAATCAGCTCAAAAAAAGTGAAAATATCTTGAAAGGGCCATAAAACCAAACCCCACACCCCAAAAATAGGACTAAAGTGCCAACTAAAGGAAAATTATCCCAATATAAAAGATTCCACAACACTCAAAATGATAATGGAACTGACCTACTCAAACCATTGCAAACTAGTCAACCTGATGTAGTTCTGCGGATCTGAAAATCTTTGTGATCAAGTCTTCTCGAAACAGACTAGATATCTTTTGCAAACAGTGCAGATACCTGACTTCTAAAGAATCCATCTGATTAGTAGCTACACTGGTTGACATGAAGTTTGTGAATTTTGGGGAATAGATTAATTACATGTACATCAAGCAATCTGACTGGTTAAAAGTCTGAAGTGGGTGAGACTAAATCTTATTCAGAAGGGTAAAAATTATAAAAAAAAACTAGAATTTGTTTTTCTACAAAAACATAGATGTCTCCCCCTTTTTTGACCTCTAAGTATAACCTTGAAATTGGAAGTATTGAGCTGGGTCTTGTGTGCAACACACCATCTAATGAAGATGAACATTTCTGCAAAAAATAAAGAAGTTATTGGCCGTACACAAAAAAAAACTTTTTTTACCTTTGACCTCTAAGTATGGCCTTGATCTTTGAGGTACAACACATCGTCTCATGATGGTTAACATTTCTGCCAAGTAATTTCATAATCCATCAAAGAATAAGGAAGTTATTGACTGTCCCTTTTTTACCTTTGACCTCTAGGTATGACCTTGACATTGGAGGTATGGACCTTGGTCTTGCACATGACTCATGGTCTAATGACGGTGAACATTTCTGCATGGTAACTTTATATATAACGTCCACCAAGAAATAAGAAAGTTATTGACTGGACAAAAAAACAAACAAACTTTTTTTTACCTCTGACCTCTTAGTATGACCTTGATCTTGGAGATACCGACCTGGGTCTAGCGTGCACCACATCGTCTCATGATGGTTAACATTTCTGCCAAGTAATTTCACAATCTATCCAGGAATAAGAAAGTTATTGACTGAGCACTAAAAAGGGTCCCTTTTTGTCCTTTGACCTCTTAGTACGACCTTGACATTTGAGGTACCAACTTGGGTCAAGCACGCAACAGATCGTCTCATGGTGGTTAACATTTCTGCAAAGTAATTTTAAAATCCATCTAAAAATAAGAAAGTTATTGACAGAACACAAAAAAGGCCCCCTTTTTTACCTTTAACCTCTATGTATGACCTTGACCTTTCAGGTACCAAACTGGGTCATGCGTGCAACACAACATCTCACGGTGGTTAATATTTCTGCCATGCAATTTCAAAATCCATCTAAAAATAAGAAAGTTATTGACCAAACACGAAAAAAAGGCCCCTTTTTTTACCTTTGACCTCTATGTTTTGACCTTGACATTTTAGGTACCAAACTGAATCATGCATGCAACACATCGTCTCATGATAGTTAACATTTCTGCCAATTAACTTCAAATTCTATCTAAAAATAAGCAAGTTATTGACAAAACCCGAAAAAAAGGCCCCTTCTTTTACCTTTGACCTCTAAGTATGACCTTGACCTTTGAGGTACCAACCTGGGTCATGCACGCAACACATTGTCTTATATTGGTTAACATTTCTGCCAAGTGATTTCAAAATCTATCTCAAAATAAGAAAGTTATTGACCAAACACGAAAAAAAGGCCCCTTTTTTGACCTTTGACCTCTAAGTATGACCTTGACCTTTGAGGTACCGACCTGCCTCATGCCCACCACACATCGTCTCATGGTTGTTAATATTTCTGCCAAGTAATTTTAAAATCCATCTCAAAATAAGAAAGTTATTGACCAAACACGAAAAAAAGGCCCCTTTTTTGACCTTTGACCTCTAAGTATGACCTTTGAGGTACCGGCCTGCCTCATGCGCACTACACATCGTCTTATGGTTGTTAATATTTCTGCCAAGTAATTTTAAAATCCATCTGAAAATAAGAAAGTTATTGACCGGACAGGATTTGCCCATACATATATATATATATATACCGACAAACTTCCAAGGGAGATAATTCAAAAAGTATATATATTTTTTTTTTTGGTTTGGGTTTTACGGCCCTTTCAAGATTATTTCACTCATATCGAGCAGATCGTTAATCATAGGTGGGCCAAAACCGGAGTACCCGGAGAAAAACCACCTGACCTTCCGTTGCAGAACTTGGCGTCTAACACGTTTCAAAAAGTATAAATGCGAGAGTTATAGTTCTTGCACACTGCACGTCATCTAATGCTGATTAATACTTATATGAAGTTTCGTGAAGATAGCTCGAACGGTTTTCAAGTTATAGAGCGGACATGAATGTGTGACAGACTGACAGACAGACAGACAGACAGACGCCCGGGGGAAAAACAATATGTCTCTCCCGAAAAAAAAATTTTTCGGGAGAGACATAATTACCTGCCTACTGAAACATCTGCTGTGCACAACTCTTTATCAAACTTCACTGTCTCAAAACTAACAAACTAACATGGTAAACGCAGCAATTTGCCCCACTTTCACAAAGTGGGGCTAGAATGACAACGACTCAAGCCAACAATATATGGAATAGTTTTTCCAAGTACCGGTATCCAAGCTCAACATAATAAAACCCTCATCATCCTGCACCCAGGTACTTCCTTTTTGTGAAAGCAGTATAGATCAAGATCAGCTGACTTCTCAGAATCCAGCTGATCATGAGCTATACTATTTTCCATTCTGCTCCTGAACCCATGGTAAAAACTGAAATAAAGCAAAACAACCGACTTATAATTAGGGAGGAGTGTTAGCATATTGAAATATTCAGCATAGTGAGGGTTATTATTATTATTTTTTTTTAACTTTTTCAGTCCTCTTTATCCCTCTTTAGGATTATGCCTCAAAAATGGAAAGTAATGTTTTGTTTGTGATTATTTGATTTGAGGTTTAACATCCACATTAACACTGTATAGGTCATTTTGGAGACATTGCTTCCAATTTTGTGGTGAAAATTCTTACAGTTTCGACACCTTGAGAACTTACTGTAATTCTCCTAAAATTTTGACAAATTTGTTTCACAATCCAGCAAGGAGTCCAAAAAGTGCTGATGGAATGGCAAACAGTGTTGATCCTGATCAGACTGCAGGAGCAATCTACTCTGGATCTGCACTGTTTGATTAGGCCTGTCTGTCTCAATACTTAAGATCATTACGGGTAACAGCGGATGTTCTTAACAGTTTTGAACATTTTCTGTGTAAAGTGAATAGGTTCACCAGGGAGATTTTTTCTTTTGCCTCTTTTGTAAGGGAGATAACTTTTGGGACTTCCTTTTACCTTTCCAATAAACTAAAGCCCTATGAACTAGAAATGTGTCCAGATGACACAGATGCCCCCGCCAAGGGCCCCGCCTCACCCCGAAAATCCATGTTGCAACAAAATTTTCTAAGTGTGTGACATTTCATCAGGAACATTTTTGAGAAGTTATATTGAAATTGGTGAAAAAATGTAAGCGCTAGAGCAATGACAAAGTTTTCTAAAAAATATCCACAGTGACCTTGACCTTGAAAGTCGAACTCACTCGAGGTATTGTCATAAGGAACATTTGTGTGAAGTTATATTGAAACCAGTGAAGAAATGCAGGCACTAGAGCAATGACAAAGTTTTTCTAAAAATAGCCACAGTGACCTTGACCTTGAAAGTCCAAATGGCTCGAGATATTGTCATAAGGAACATTTGTGTGAAGTTATATTGAAATCGGTGAAGAAATGTAAGCGCTAGAGCGATGACAAAGTTTTTCTAAAAATAGCCATAGTGACCTTGACCTTGAGGCTATGACCTTGAAAGTCAAACTCGCTCGAGATATTTTTATAAGGAACATTTGTGTGAAGTTATATTGAAATTGGTGAAGAAATGTAGGCGCTAGAGCGATGACAAAGTTTTTTTTAAAAATAGCCACAGTGACCTTGACCTTGAGGTCATGACCTTGAAAGTCAAACTCGCTCGAGATATTGTCATAAGGAATATTTGTGTGAAGTTATATTGAAATCATTGAAGAAATATAGACGCCAGAGCTATGTTGTGCGAGGGGATAATTAAAAATTTTTAAGTCTGTGACCTTGACCTTGAGGTCATAGGCATGGGTGGGGGTATTGCTGAATAAACATTGTACCTATATCTATCATCATATGAACCAAAGCCATCATAAAAGTTCTACCAGGTACAAATACCTTAACTGGAGTCTTTAACATGGAAAATTTCTAAGTCCATGACCTTGACCTTGAGGCCATGGGCATGGGTGGGGGTATCGCTGAATAAAACTTTGGACCTATATCTATAATCATACCAAATATGAACCAATTCCATCGAATGGTTTGGAAAATATGAGTTCTAAAATGTTCAAGTCTACCTGTTACAAAAACCTTAACCTGAGTCTTTAACATTGAAAATTTCTAAGTCTGTGACCTTGACCTTGAGGTCACAGGCATGGGTGGGGGTATTGCTCAATTAAACTTTGGACCTATATCTATCATCATACCAAAGATGAACCAGTTCCATCAAATGGTTAGGAAAATATGAGTTCTAAAAGTTCAGGCTCTACCTGTTACAAAAACTTTAACCTGAGGTTACAGGATCACGTACGTACGTACGTACGTACGTACGTACACACACATGTACAGACGGACGTACACATGTACGCACGTACGCAAAACCAAAAAACTATATGCCCCCGGCATCATATGATGCGGGGGCATAAAAAGGGACGACTCTTAGCCCTTTTTGTACCAAATGGAATTGTCCTCCTTATATATAGCAGAAGTTCATTTCAAAATTTACAGATGTCAGGTATCATAAAAAATTATTTGGAAAATGCCTTAACTTTTTGCAAACAGTGTAGGCCCTGATCAGATGCCACATTCTGCGGCGTCTGATCTGGGCCTGCACTGTTTGCCAAGGTACCCCTTTAGGGGTTTCTGGTACTGAATAGGTTAAAGCCCTTAGAATAAAATTCTTTCTTTTATGAGTGGACCCTTATTAACAAGGGCTATTTAACAGTTTTCGAAAGAGGTGCTTTAGAAGCAAATTCTTCACTTTGTTTGTGGAAATGTTAAACAATTTTTGAAAGAGGTGCTTCCCCTGAAATTGTATCCATTCCCCTTAAATTGTGTATCCATACAGGGGCAGTCTGATCTAGATCAGCATTGTCTGCCTATCTCATTCATTAGAAACTATGGTGTACTAACTGCAAGGTCGACAACCATAAAATTCCACTGATGGCTATGTCACCTGTGGGGGTCCAAATCTGACAGACATTAGGGACGATACTAGCACTGCAGCAAATATTTACGACTGGATGAATGAATAAAAAGATGGATGGATGGACAGATAGATGAATGAATGAATTGATTGATTGAAAGACTGATGGGACAATGGACAACTAGAACCCAGTATCACACCAAAACTAGGTGTGACAAAACTGTGTGATAACTAAACACTAACCTGAACTACAACATAGACAATGGAGAGAGGAACAAGAGCTGCTAGGAAGAGTGGTGTGCTGTAGCCTATAATAAGAGGCACTGTGAGAACTTTCAAGAAGCACTGTGCCCAAGCATGTATATTAGATGCCAGGACTTGATCAACTGTGTCCACATCTTTGGTTCAGAACTCTTCCACTTGGTGTCTTGTCAAAGAAAGACATTGGCGATGCAATGATGTTTCTGAGAAATCCTGCATGAAGAAGGCGGCCAGCCCGGACATTCCCTAGGTACAGTATGAGGCTAGCCAATACAATGAATAAACCTGAAATTTTTAGACAAAGATTTTTTTACTAGCAGTCTAAGTCTGCAAATGAAGAATGGGAAGACAAATCTATCAGTGAAGGATCCAAGACACAAATCTATCGGTGAAGAAGGAAAAGACAAATTTACCTGTGCAGAATGTTAGTTTTGTCAGAGAAGACCAGTGAAAAATGGGGAAGACAATAGTATGTATTATTATGGTACACAATTAAGACAGGAAGGTTCAAATGTAGACGTTTCTAAAACAAGCTTTGGTAATATCAGGACAGAAAATGTTAGTTAATCTAACAGTATAGTGCATACCATATTTTTCGCACATATCATGGGTTTGTATGACAGTGTGAGATTCCATTGTCAACCACTGCTGTCTCACCCTAGGGTTTATTAGCTGTCTCAATCTGTCAGTCATTGCTTAATATAGGAAAACATGTACATTGCGGTGGATAATTGGAAAACTTGCCTGAGAATTCCTTGTCTCGGTCTCAACCCCATCATAGATTCTATTAACCTTATGTATTCAGACAGACAGGCTTAAGCGAACAGTAAAGACCCAGATAAGACACCACAGAAAAGGGCCTCTCATCAGTGTCTACACTGCCACTCATCCAGCCATTTTTACACACAAAATCAGGTAATAAATTGAATTTGCAGTTCAATTTTTAGAACATGTATGCTAAGGAGCTGAGGTTTCTTAGAACATGTATGCTAAGGAGCTGAGGTTTCTGATATGGTAAATGCCTTCTGTACAACAGTTAAGGTGCACCTGACTGGTTTGATTGAAGTTTAACGTCCCCATCAACAGTGTAAAAGTCATTTTGGAGATGCTGCTTCCAATTTTGTGGGACTTTTACCCGACACTGAGATGAAATGACATCTCAAGCCCTGCCACTCAATGAAACCAATAGGGTTTATAGACCGACACGCACCGCATTGCCTGGGCAGGCTTAGATCCTCTAAGGGGTTTACCAGTACTCGTATGCGGGTCGGTTTCAGCTCTGTGTGGAAGCATCATGCAGCCAATCTATTTCTTCAAGCCCCAATGGGCTGGGGCTACCTGACTGGGCTGTACTGGTTATAGTTTTTATGTCTAGAAATTTCCCTTCCGAAAATAAGATAAACTTGCTACAGTTTGGGATTTTCCGGAGAGTAATCCTGCCTACTATCATCAGTGTCTACACTCAGAGAAAAACCATGTGACGTTCCATTGCAGAGCTTGGGAGTTTCACCAGTGACCTGAGCAAAAGCTAAAACCCAGAGTGGTGAGACCTAATGATCAAGAGACAGACCCCTTACCCACTAGGCCACGGAGGCCAATAATGTTTGTTCCAAAAAATTCAAAAGTACTTTAAAGGTTAATAAACACAAGTGGACAGGATGTCTGATCAGCGTGTACTATTACAGCATGTACTATAATTAGTTAGAAACAGTATGTCTACTACAGATGGAGAACTAACAATGTTTGATATTACCGGTAGTCATTTCTTTGGGTGAAGGTGATGTGTTGCTGGTGTATTATACCCTACAGTGAACAAGGGTCCAGAAGGCATCTTGTCTATAAAATATTTATAAATGGATGACAAATTTTACAGAATTTAGCCCTTATCCTGCTGTTGAGGACTATCCGTACCTTTGCAAACAGTGTAGATTAAGATCAGATGGCTTCTAAAGAAGCCATCTGATCAGGATCTACAGTCATGCAGGTTGCAAATTTGAATGAATAAATTACATCCAGTAATTTAATTAATTGAAATGTAAATGGGTGTGTGGCTAAATTAATTTATGCAGCCCACTAGTAGAAATCTTACTATTCTCCCAAAGTTGGACATTCCACTTTTTGTCTGTTGTACTGCTGGTGAGCTGTCTTCTCACTCTGATGTGATGCTTTTTTGTCTCTTATTTTAACTTTCAGAATTAGAAATGTTACTGGTGACACTTCAAATGAAATTCAGAGGGGTAACTTAGCTGCACAATCCTCAGCACCAGCTGTCCAAATGATCCAATCAGGAAGGGCAGTCCAATCTAAGAGGGAAGAACAATACTTTATAAATGCCAGTTCTTGCAGTAAGGGTCTGAAACTCCAATGAAATGCTGATTTCTACAGTGCCTAGCTGGGGGAACAAGGTCATCTAATGGAATGCTGGCAGCAACCTTTAGCCCTTTATATAAAAGTTCTTCGCCTTTTCTTGAGAGACTCCTATCTTTCCAGCCATGCTCCCAGTTTCAAAGTTACAAATCTAGCAGCTCTATTCTGAACTTGATCACTTTCTTCATTAAGGACCACACCACTCGGGTCCCAGATACAACTACTATATTCCAAGACTGGGCAAACAATACTATCTTTCTCTGGTTGCTTGACATAGTTCTTATCTTTGTGATTTAAGACACTTACTGCTGTCTATTCTCAAGGTTGTTGACAATCATAGGAATGACATGACCTAATTTATCTCCATTTTCAAATCACATGACTTGATCGAATTTGCACAAGAGCAAATACATGTAAATGAGCCACATCTACCAACATACTGAGAACTACTAAAGACTGAAAATGTGATTGATAATGGGACAGTTTCAGCTTGATCACTTTGGGTTTGCACTTAACCCTTGACCTGCTGAATATTTAAATATGCCACACCCACCATTGATTATCAACCAATCAGATTTCTTGATGCAAATCATTGCAACAAATTCATAAACTGAATGACAAACATTGAAGATCCTGATCAGATGGCTTCTTCAGAAGCCATCTGATCTGGATCTGCATTGTTTGAAAGATCAGACATATCCGGGCTCAGCTGGACAAGGGTTAAAGTATGCATTCAAACTACATGAACTCCGAAACATCTAAACATATAGTGCTACAGCAGGCAGTAGAAAGGGTAATTCATGGTTCTTATGGCAAATACTGTTATCATGATTTTGCTAATAGCATAGTTTTCCCTTATTGAATCTTACTAAGCATTACTAAGGCTGTAACTGAAATGAACCACATAAATACGATTTCAATGGCTCAAACACCTTTGGGCCATGTAAAATTTGTACAAGATGGCGGTAATGGACAAATGTGACCAACGCAGTATCAGAAGATAGATAGATAGCTAGTCTGAACCACTCAAGTTAACTCTTTTCCTGCTGAGCCCGGATATGCCTTATCTTTCAAACAATGTAGAAGCCATCTGATCAGGATCTACATTGTTTGTCATTCAGATTGTGAATTTGTTGCAATAATTTACATAAAGTAATCTGATTGGTTGATAATCAGTGGTGGGTGTGGCATATTTGAATATTCAGCAGGTCAAGGGTTAATCTTAGTGCCAGGTCAGGAGGCATAATAGGGATATCTTTGCTATTTTCTTTAAAATGAATGCAATGGGGCAATTCAAATGAGTACACACACACATTTTAAAGATAAATAAGATAGTTCTTCCCAAGGTATTCCAAATAAAAATATCTGCATTCAGGTGGGAATGTTTTCCTAGGGCTCAAGAACGAATTCAAAATAGCCATGGTAAATGAGCCACCAGTCTTTGAGCCACCAAACGCACTCTTTATCATTTACTTTACCTCGGTTGGTGCAGTCTGCATCAAAAATTTACCATGAGCTGCACCAAGTCAAAATATGTCTAAACTCCATTCAGAAAATCTGAATCATCGATTTTTTTGTTTCTTTCTTTTAATACTCATTTTAGCCCATACATCACTATGTGAAAGTTTTAGACCTCACCCTCCGCCGATTTCTCCAGCAAGTCGTATGCCTCTGCGACAGTGAGGAAAGGCTGTGATTATTTGGAGAAAATTGCAAAACAAAGAAATGAGAGCACAGACTAAGTCCATTTGACGATGATTGTCAGGTAAAATAATAAATATTCAAATCCATGTGACGCACTTTATAAATAGATATGCAATTGCGACACACCTTATATTCGAATGGCTAGATAGAGGCTCACTAGGAACGGGGAGTCACTAGCGCGATGTGCTGTCAATAGTCGTCAAAAAGAATTATACCGATATCAGATGTGGTGTCACAGCTGATGATTTTCCATGGAGTGATCGTGCAAATAAAACATAGACGCCCTTGTAATGTACAAGAGCAGTAACGACTTCTATATATGGTTTAAAAGGGTGTGTCGATCCTGTCAGAATGTCTTAGTCTGTGAAGAAAATATAGATTTTGCAATTTTCTCCAAATAATCACAGCCTTTCCTAGCTGTCGCAGAGGCATACGACTTGCTGGAGAAATCGGCCGAGGGTAAGGTCTAAAACTTTCCCATAGTGATGTATGGGCTAAAATGAGTATTGAAAGTGAGAACCGAAAAAATCGATGATTCAGATTTTCTGAACGGAGTTTAGGAGTTATATTGTTGTATCTTGGATACAGTGAAGACTCAGATCACCCTGCACATCCTAGCAGTCTCATCAGAGCTTCTTCATGTAAAATGGAAAGGATCAAGGCTTTCATCTTATTTTTGGGGTATGCCGGCTGTTTCCAATCTTCACTATATCCACATCTTTACAGACACAATTTCGTTTATTTTTCAAAATGTACATTTCATCTCTATCTCTTTCTGTTTTTTTTTGTTTTGTTTTGTTTTTTGTTTTGTTTTGTTTTGTTTAACAGCCTTCCAAGATTATTTCACTTATTTCCAATCAATCATTAATTAGAGGTGGGTGTTAACTGACATACCTGGAGAAAATCCACCTGACCATATGGTGTAGAACTTGGCATTTCAAATGTGGCCTGAGGGAGGGGTGAAACACTGCAGTGAGTGACCTAATGATTTAAGAGTCAGCGCTATTACCAATTAGGCCATGGAGGCCCACAATCTCTTTATAAAGACATTTTTGGCTATAACAGGGCTTAATGATGGATCCCAATAATGTAGGATGACCATAAACGGTTATTTTTATATTTAATCTATACATTTTTGTTTGGCTATAACATAATTTTTTTAACTTACATGGTTTCAGTTTCGGACCCCAACAATATGTAGTGTTTTATAAAAGAGATTGTGTTACTTTCAATGCTCAACATTATTTGAGTCAGCGCATGACAAAACCTACAATAAGACATGTGCCCCCAACGAAGACTCAGATCAGCCTGCGCATCTGCGCAGTCTGATCAAAGTCTTCATTGTGCGCTCTAATGATAGCTAAGGGTCCAATGCTCCTTCATGCAGCAAGAGAAGTCTCTGGTGAGACCATATGGATGTGCAAGCTGATCTGAGTCTTCGATGGACGCACATGTCTTACTGTAGGATTTTTAGTGTGCTAGCTCATTTCATAAATATCCCGCTGTATCCGCAAGTAATAAACTGTTCTTTTTAAGAACTAACCTGCACTACAAAATATATGATGAAGAGTGGTACAATAACGGACAGGAACAGAGGTGTGCTGTAGATAATGACAAGTGGAGTTGAAATCACCTTCAGAACACAATATAACCAGGCATGGATCTGCTGGGCCATAATTGTATCCAGTACATCTATATCTTTGCCAAAGCGGTTCAAAATCCTGCCCACAGGAGTCACGTCAAAGAAGGACATTGGAGAAGCAACTATATTTCGGAGAAACTTGGAATGTAGCAAACCGCCGGCTCGCACATTGCCTAGATTCAGCATGAGATTGCCAATGACAATCACTGAAGCTGAAAATGATGGTAAAATACAACCAGTTTAACCCTTCAAATGCCGATCACAATAATGGTGTCTGCTTTGTTGTCTGCTGGTTACTTTAACCCTTGTCTTGCTGAATATTCATTTAAGCCACACCCATTTCTGTCTATCAGCCAATCAAATTGCATGATGTAATTTATTGCTACAAATTCATAAACTGAATGCCAAACAGTATAGATCCTGATCAGATGGCTTCTTCAGAAGCCATCTGATCTGGATCTACACTGTTTGCAAAAATAGGGGTTGTCGTGAACAGCAAGATAAGGGTTAAAAGTCATTGCTGCAAACAGTTTGGATCCAGATCAGACTAGAGGCCCTTTGATCACGGTCCACACTGTTTGCCTATATGCTAAAATATGTTGGAAAAGTTTACAAGAAGATGCAGCAGACAACATAAACAGGTGACATTTTCTGATGCATTTTTTTTTTCTTGACATTTCTAGGGCTAATTATAAACCTTAAACCTGCAAGCAGATGGCATGGTATTTTCAAAGTAATTTTTTTATCTTATTTGTCAGAGTAAATAAAGCTTGACATTACATGTGAATTGTCTACCCTGCATAGGATTCACATGTAATGTCAAGAAATGACTTTGTTGTCTGCCATAGAGTTTACGTGTGCTGCACAACCCTAATACACCAATTATGAACTGTGACGTGCATGCTCAAGTAAAAGGAATACAGGACTCTTGTCCCTTGCTGCTGACACTGACTGAAACTCTTAAACACAGATTTCAACCCTTTCTGAACCAAATGGAATCTTCCTCCTTATGTATAGCAGGAGTCCATTTCAAAATTTAGGGGTGTCAGATTGTGTTTTCTTCAAAATTTATTTGGAAAATTGCTGAACTTGTTGCAAACAGTGTAGGCCGTGATCAGACTGCGTTCTGCGGCGTCTGACCTGGGCCTGCACTGTTTGCCAACTACCTGTTATGGGGTTTTTGATACAAAATGGGTAAAGGGGAATGGATACACCTTCAGGAAGGACAACTCTTTCAAACATTTTTTGTTTCCCATTTCAATAGGGGTCTACCCTTTGAGGGGCCTACCCTTAGAGAAAGAATTTGCTCCTGGGGAGCCAATATTTTGCTCAAGGAGTAGAAACTTTTTACAGAAGGATACAGGTCACATAAGACGCAAACAGGAAGTAACGAAATTTGCCTCCCTTAGAAAAAATGTTAGAAAATATGTCAGGTGTATCAGATGCCCTTAAGCAGCCAATCAAAACAATTTTTGTCTGCTTCGTTGTTGTCAAGGTCACAATGTGACAATTTTAACAATGTGAAACAAGATCAGACAGCTCCTCTAGGAGCAGTCTGGTCTGGGCCAACACTGTTTGCCTGTATGCAAAAACAGGTTTGAAAAGTTTGCATAAAAATTGGTTTGAAAAGTTTGCATAACATATTCAGATGCAGCTTCTCTTGACGACAACCCTGCCATTCAGACTACTTTAGGACAGTCTCTGAAGTAGCCTAGTAGGTTTCATTTATGTCGGCGGCCCTTGCCCATCAGGGCTTGAAGAAATAGATAGGCTGCATGATGTTTCCACGCAGAGCAGACACTGACCCGCACATGAGTACTGGTAATTAAACTGCTTAGAGAATTCAAGCCTCCCAAGGCAAAGCGGTGCGAGTCAGACCTTCCATGCTTATAAACCCTATTGTTTTCATTGGGTGGCAGGGCTTGAGATGTCATTTCATCTCAATGTTGGGTAAAAGTTCCACACATTTGGAAGCAATGTCTCCAAAATGACTTTTACAATGTTGATGGGGATGTTAAACCTCAAATCAATCAAACAAACAAATCATTTATATCTGGCCTACATTGTAGAAAGGGAAAGGTGATGGCTAGGGCCCGTGTTTTCACATGCTTTACCCAGGATACCATGGGACTCTAACCACCATAATACCATGGGACCCAACCACCTTCATCTTCCCTAAGGAACACATTAACCATTCCCTTTTTAAAATATAATGATATTTCTCACTTTTCATAACATGTATAATTTCCTTTTTATCATATGACGTCGTTGATACGCAGTGGATAACGCCGTGCAATAAAAATCGTATGACCACACGTGTAATAACACTTTGGCGGGATTAAGCAACGTCATGACGACGTCCATGTCAAAAATGCATAGTTTGTGGAAAAAATGTCAAACTAAAAGGCGATAAAATCCAGTTAAAGTAGTCATATGATAAAGAGAATCTAACACTTGTGGTCATTTCATATGATATTTATGAAACTCGCCAAAGGCTCGTTTCATAAATTTCATACGAAATGACCGGTTGTGTAAGATCCTCTATTTATAAGTCAACCCTCTATATACCAACATTCAATAGTATGACAAAACTAGTTAAAACGGCAATTTCAATGGAACTAATTCTTAGCTCAAGATGAATGAAGATATTCAAGAATATTGTAATTATTTAATACTCCAACAAACAAATGTTGTGGATATTTGTTAGAATTGCCTCACCGAGGCAATTCTAACAAATATCTACAACATTTGTTTCTTGGAGTAATTAAGGGGAAAAAGACCTTTATTACCCCGTATACTACTCCTTATTAAGATGTTTTAACCCATTTAGTACCAGAAACCCTAAAACGGGTACCCTGGCGAACAGTGCAGGCCCAGATCAGATGCCCACAGAAGGCGGGTCTGATCAGGTCTGCACTGTTTGCAAAAAGTTCAGCCATTTTCCTAATGAATTTTAAAGAAAACACAACATGACACCCCTAAATTTTGAAATGAACTCCTGCTATATATAAGGAGGAAGATTCCATTTGGTACAAAAAGGGTTAAAGCAGCAAATTGGCCATAGCGGCAACTTGCTAGGGAACAAATACTGTCATTATAGTAAGGGTCCTCTGTAATGATATTTCTTCATTAGTTATTTTCATTGTAGCAGTAATGCTTATATATGCTTATATCCTTTCCCATGCGGAGGGACCTTTTTGTCTTGTGATCTAACAAGACACCAGACAACAAGAGTCATTTTTAATGGTCTCCCAAAGGAAGGGAGAAAAAGAGTCATAGGAGATTAAAGAGATGGATATAAGAGAAGGAAAAATGAATGAAAGAAGAAAACTAGAATACTGTCGATGGTGCGCCATCGCAAATCCCCACGTTTTCTACAGAGGGGCCAAGTACCGAAAACCCCTCACCCTGGGCCCTAATTTGACTCCATGGTCAAAATATTATCTGTATTATATTCCACTAATCATGCCCTTCAATTTCATATGCCCGTGACTATGTTCCAAAAAACTTAAATTTTGACCCTTTGACCCCTCTCCCAGGGCCCCAATCTGACCCCAGGGTCAAAATTTTACTTGTAGTTTATTCTACCCATTATCCCCTTCGCATAGATATGCAACATGACTATGTTCTGAAAAACTTTAATTTTGACCCCCGACCCCCCCAAGTCCGACCCCCAGGGCGTGACCTAGGGTCACAGCCAAAATCCCGTTCAATATGTTTTACTTTTTTCATAACTAAGTACATGTGCAAAGTTTGGCATCAAAATCTTCAAAATTGACTTTGTAATTGAATTTTATTGATATTTGACCTTTTGACCCCTCCCCAGGGTCCCTGGGGGCGGGGACAAAAAAAAATGTGCTCTTGCGCAAGCCATTCATGTAAGCAACTCGCATACCAAATTTGGTTGAATTCCGGCTAACGGTTTAGGAGGAGATAGCCGGACAGACAGACGGACAGACAGACACACGGACAGACGGACGGAGGCGATAACAATATCCCCACTTTTTTTTAAAAACGTGGGGATAAACACAGAGCAGATTAAAACATTTCCCCTCTACCTTTGTCTAGCTAAAAGCCATTTATGATGGCTAAAAAGGATATCCTTATGCCAAGAGACAGAAAACTTCTGTTCTAATTTTACCAAAATGACTTATCAACCATTACACTACAATATGAATATCACAGATACTAGCATGCCAAACTCAGCACAACAATCAATATTGTCAATACTCCAGAAGGGCTCATTGACAAACAGTACCAGCCCAGATCAGCTATCTGATCAAGGCCCCCACTGTTAGCAGGAAGTTTTATTCTAAAATAAATTTCTAGAATTTATTGAACCTGACAACACTTTTGTAATGGACCCCAGCTTTTGTAAGTATGAGGATTCCATTCAGTGCAAAATGGATTAAGGAAATCAAAATTAAACATTTTTGGTGTCTTAACAGTGGTGACACAGATCAGTTTGTGCATCTATTGAGGCTGTTAGGTACACCTCTGTTGTTTGTCTTAGATAAACTCGCTCTACACCTCAGCATAGTCACTGATCTTACTGTGCAGATGTGCTGGCTACAATGACCAATGTTAAACAAGGAGACGTAAATCTATAATAGATAGGTCGACCTCACCAGCTTTTATCCCTGACTATCTTGTTTGTAAGTTTCAAGAAGATCCGATCAAAACTGAAGGGGCTACGGTGATGACAAGGTAAAAAATAAGCATTTTCAGCAAAGTAGAGGACATAACTCTTTAAGTAATCAACCGAAATTGCTAGTTTTCGGACTTATCTGATCTTTTAACCCCGACTTACTGGTATGTAAGTTTCAGGAAAATCCGATCAAAACTGAAGGGGCTAAGGTGATGACAAGGTCGAAAATAGGCATTTTCAGCAATCAATGGGACATAACTCTATGATTAATAGGCCAACTTGGCCAGTTTTCAAACTCAACCAAGATTTTATCCCAAGCCACCTTTCAGAAAGATCCGACCAAAACTGAAGGCTCTATGGTGATGACAAGCATTTTCACATTGAAAGTCTATGGGACCTTGTGGTTGCCATAGCAACCAAAGTTTTCGTTCGATTTCGTAAAAAACCTTATGTCATCAATGCCCCACCAGAAGCATGCTACATGAGAAATGGTTGAGATCAACCTGCAGGTTGCAGAGATATAACTGGTCAAAGGTGTGGACGTATGGACAGATGGATGGATGACGGATGGATGACCCACAATACTATAAGCTCCCCTGGAGCCTTCGACCCCGGTGAGCTGAAAATGCACATTTTCACACAGCACAGAACATACTGCAGACATAATAACATAGTCCTATTTATATAATGTAAAATGTAGCTTTGCAATATGAGATACTTTAGAGGTTATTCTTACTAAAATTTAAAATTAAAATTAGCTTTCAAAACACTGCAGAAAGTTATGAAACATGTAATGAATGTAACCTATATCTGGTTCCTGAAGCAATGATGATATGCTCACCAAAACTGGCAGTCAGAACAATATCTAAGAAGCAAAGCAAAGCATGTCAAGGACAGATTAAAAGCACCATAAAAAGAGCATTTAAAAGTGGAGAAAAGGCAAAACTGACTTGGTCATGCATATGAGCTGAATTTCATGCTAGTCACTGATACAGTGTCACCATTCCAGTGAAAAGTAGGGAGTATTAATGAAACATTTTTGATCAGAAGAAGAAAGGACAAAGCCTTATGGTACTTCACTGCTATTTCTATTGTGCTTTTCACATCATGAAATTAAATAGTCCAAAATGTTATGAAATTGATGTAAAAAATTTTTATCTTGTCAATAAAAATCAGGTTTGGTTCTCAATAAATTCAAATTTGCAAGTTTCTAGATGGTCTACATTTGACTCTTCAACTCTTTCTTCAACCTTGCCCCATAATTTTATTAAAAATAAACTAATTATAATTACATTAATTGAAAATGCTTTTGCACCAGAGAGTTCACTATATTAATTTTGGCTTGTGGTTAAAACATATGCTTTGTTTTTGAGAAAATTAAAATTCATGGTCAAGTCAAGAAGTTTTTGAATCCATTACTTAATTTCTGCTTTATATCTTCATCCCATGTACGATTTGACCGACAAATGCAGGTTTTTTCTATGGGAACGGAACTAACCATGTTCCACTTGTTGCAGATTTTTACATTATTGAGATAGATTACAGGCTGTTTTTCTCTGATGAAAATCAGGCTGACGTTACTGAAGTCTACAGTACCATGTCTACATCAAAACCATGTCTACATATCAACTAGACTATATGAATCACATCATGAGAAAACCTGCTTTATGGCATCTGCGCACATTACAATAACACATCCGTGTGACATACAGCATTATAACATATAATTATATCTACAAAACGCTTATGTTTCTGATGAAAATGTGTGATGTTTTACTCATTTTCACAGCAAACATAGGTTGGGGAACCTCATTGAGGTGGTTCTAACGAGTACCGACAACCTATGTCTTGGAGCAGAGATAAGGAAAATAATGTATACCCCATAAAATCCCAATTTTTTATGCCCCCGCCATACAAGAATGGTGGAAGGGCATATAGCATTGCCCCTGTTTGTTTGTCCATCCGTCTGAAACTTAAAAGCAGTCAATAACTTTCTTATTTCTGGATGGATTCTGAAATTACTTGGCAAAAAGGTTAGCCATCATGAGATGATCTGTCTCACACAAAACCCAGGTCTGTACCTCCAAGGTCAAGGTCGTACTTAGGTCAACGGTTAAAAACCAGAATTAAAACAGCAATATATCACAAAAGTATAGCAATATATCACAAAAGTATTGCAGTTTTGGCAATCACAAGATTATACTGTCAGGGGAGATAACTAAACAAGAGGCCCATGGGCCACGATGCTCACCAGAGCTCAGGCGGGCACTGCCGACTGGCAGCCATGTATGGTTTTAATTTATTGATTATAAAGTCTCCCAAATGAACCCCCATTCCATGTGGACTCTGTATCTGAAATATTAGGCCTTTTATGAAGTGGAGGGGTGGGAGATGACCCAACAGAGCCCAATTTGATATCATTGAATGCATCTTATCATAAGGAACAACAAAATATATGGTTTATGGGTGGGGGTCTTAACGGTTTCTGAGATATTGGGCCTTTTATGAAGTGGAGGGGGTAGGGAATGGCCCGGGCACATCCCAAGAGACCCACAGGTTGGTGTCTCTGAACGCGTTTTATCATAAGAAACAAGAATATATATGGTTTAGGGGTGGGAATCTGATAGGTTTCTGAGGTTTATTGCCTTTTATGAAGTGGCAGGGTGGGGCATGGCCCCGGCACACCCCTGAAGACCTCTAGGTTGGAATCACTGAATGCGTTTTATCATAAAGAACAAGAATATATATGAATAAGGGGTGGGGATCTGAACAGTTTCTCAGAATTTGGGCCTTTTATGGAGTGGAGGGGTTGGGACATGGCCCGGGCACATCCCAGAGGACCCCAAGGTTGGTATCACTGAATGCGTCTTATCATAAGAAACAAGAGTATATATATTATGGTTTTGGGGTGGGGATCTGAAAGGTTTCTGAGATATATCGCCTTTTATGAAGTGGAGGGGTGGGGCAATGGCGCATCCTGGCAGACCCCTAGGTTGGTATCATGGAGTGCGTCTTATCAGAAACAAGAAAAAATATGGTTTAGGAGTGGGGATCTGAAAGGTTTCTGAGAAATTGGGCCTTCTTTGAAGTGGAGGGGGTCGTGCTTGGCCCTGGCACTTCCCAGTGGACCCCTAGGTTCGAGTCACTGAATGCGTCTTATCATAAGGAACAATAATATATATGGTTTAGGGGTGGGGATCTGAAAGGTTTCCGAGATATTGGGCCTTTTATGAAGTGGAGGGGGTGGGGCAAGGCCCCGCTGCATCCCGGGGGCCCACAGGTTGGTGTCAATGAATGCATCTTATCATAAAGAAAAATAATATATATTGTTTAGGGGTGGGGGTCTAAACGGTTTCTGAGATATATGGAGTTTTATGTAGTGGAGGGGGTGGGGCATGGCCCCGGCGCATCCTGGGGCCCCCAGGTTAGTGTAACTGAATGTGTATTATCATAAGGAACAAGAATATATCGAGGGCTGAGCGCAAAACTATTGTAACTGACATTTTGGCCATTTTCTGTTTTTCCTATATTTTGGTTGCATATACTGATTTGCATCTTCCACCAAAGAGTTGTATACATATTCCATTCCGTTCTGGAGTTATTAAAAATATTCAAAATATTGTATCTGCGAAGACCATTAGAAGTTGGCGCAAAACTATTGTAAGTGCAGTTACAATAGTTTTGCACTAAAAAATGCCTAACAATGCCAGGTTTCTCAAGCAAAACCTGCAGATACAATAGTTTTGCACCAAATGAAAAGCACATGGCTGCACCATTAAAAGTTACAAAAGTCTGATTTAAGCCAAATTAATGGATACAAATAAGCTGTAGTATACAACAATTTCAGTTTTCTGTATTTATTTCAAGAAATTGTGGTCATTGGCTTGAAATTCTGTCATTTTAAGCAAATACACTACTCAAATGATTAAAAGAACAGAAAGGTAAAAAGGAAAATAATGGAACAATGGTTATTTATAATTTTACTTATGTCAGTTCTAAAATTATTTTGGACTTTGCCACTCCACTGGGGCATATCTGAAACAGTACTGTGTTCAGCATACCTGTTACTTACTTTGTAAGCTAACAAGTCTTGTTCCAGTTTGTTGACAAATATGGTTGAAATTTATATCATAGCTCCTTTGAGATCACATGGCCACCGTCAACCATCTTTGATTTTTAGGGTACCCTACCCTAGCCAGTTAAGTAGGGCCTATCCTAGGGTAGAATAGGCTAGGGTAAGATATGGTAGGCAACGTGGGTTAGGCTAGGGCTATGCGTTTCTTGGCTAATATAGTCTACCTGGAAGGCAGGGTAGTGTGGGATAAATACAGTAACTGTTGTCCTTCTATTAGGGTAGTGGTAGGGTACCCTTCCTTAGACTAGTCTAGCCTAGCCTACACTATGCTACCTAGTTTGAAGTAGGGTATGATACACTAAGGGTAGGCAGGATGGTATTGAAAAAGGTAAGGTATATGGTTGCTGTACTGGTTAGTGTGGAGTGTAAAGTACCCTAGCCTTGTCTATCCTACCTTAGGCTAGGTTAGGGTATGCAACTAAGATTTGGTAGGGTAGGACCTACCCTAGGTTAGTGTAAGGTGGGTCACCCTACTGGTGAGGGTAGGGTACCCTTCCCTACCCAGCAGAGTATAGTTAAGTATGTACAGTAGGCTCTACCTTAGGGTGCCGGCCTCGGTAGCTCAGTCGGATGCGCGTCTGACTGGTGATCAGGAAGACGCAGGTTTGATACCTGCCGGAGTCGGCAGCATTCTTTCGTGGAGATTTATCATGAAACCTTTTCTACCGTCATTCTCTCCCTTCCGCTGATTCAAGAAGGGCAGTTGTCAGTTTCTGGTGAAAGAATGTGCACTGCACTAGTTAGCCGCTTACGTATAATACGTTCTACAAAAGGGTTATCCTTTGGAAGCAAGGAATACACAACAGAACTGGAAAATATGGAATGTACATTTTTTTCTTGGCCAAACTAGCTATAGTTTTGGCCAATTAGGCCCCATCAGTGACCCTCAAAAACTTTCAAAATTCCACAATGGAATCAATGATCTCAAAGGACAAGAAAATATAAACTACACTATGATGTAGGGCAGGGAGACATTTTATGGCAGCCACACATTCCCAAATATCAGCTGCAGTTAAATATGTTCTACAAAAGCGTTATCTTTGGAAGCAAGGAATACACCACAGAACTGGAAAATATGGAATGCACATGTTTTTCTGGGCCAGACTAGCTAGTTTAGGCCATTAGGCCCCATCAGTGACCCTCAAATACTTTCAAAATAGCCTGCCCAGGAAAAGTGTGGATAGGTAAACTGACCGGCTCAAAAATGACCTAACATAATCTTGACTGGGCCGTTAAACTCCAATACAAACAAACAAATCTACCTTAGGGTAGGATAGGTAAGGTAGGATATGGTTAGCTAGGTAAGGCAGTGCTAATACATTGAGGTTAGGCAACACTACCCTACCCTAACATGTAGTCTTTCTCCTAGTTAGGGTACCCTTCCATCACTGAGCCTACACTATGGCACCATAGGATAGGGTAGACCCTACCCTTGGTCGGGATAGGGTATGCTAAGGGGTATGTAGTGTGGTGTGGGACATCCTCCCAGTTAGGCTAGTGGTAGGATACCCTTTCATACCCTAGCCTGCCCAGTGGTACCTTAGTGTAGAGCAGTCCATCCTGTCTACAAAGTAAGGCAAGCTGTCCTAACTGATAGGGTAGGGTATGGTTGACCCTTCCATAGAAGGACCCTACCTTACCCTACCCTAACCATGGAAGTGCCAACCACCAACACTAACATACCGCAGGGTACCATAGTGTAGGGTAGGCTAATGAAGGGTAGCCTTCCACTGCTCTTAACGCAAAGAATGACTATACCTACTCTATCAAACACAACCATGCTTAGGGTAGGGTAGGGTCACTTAACCCTAGCTTTGCCTAGCCTACACATATTCTACCCTAGGATAGGGCCTACCAAACTGGTAAGGGACTGTACCCTCGCTACCCTAACAAGTAGGCAGACTGTACCCAACCTCAGGGTAGGGTAGGCATAGCTGGCATAGCCTTTCCCCACCCAACCTAGGGAAGCATAGGGTAAGCCAATAGGGTAAGGAAGAGTACCCTACCATTACCTTAACCTATCTTAGGGTAGGATGGTTTAAGGCGGGATGTAGTAGGTAAGGCTATTCTAGCCAGGCCAGGCTAGCCTGATAGGCAGTATGTTGTTCGATAGAGTTGGTACAGTGACCCTCCTGGTAGGATACCCTTCCCTATTCCACCTACACTATGGTACCATATGGTATGGTAGGGTATACCCTTCCCTAATTAGGGGTAGGGTAGAGTAGGGTTACTAGGGCATGATAGGCTAATGATAAGCTAGCCTACCCTTCCTGGTAGGCAGATTGATGTTGAAAAAGGTAGGGTATATTCATAGATGGAGGTTGGATAGGGAAGGATAGGCTAAGGGTAGGCTGGTCTACCCTAGTCATAAGACCATCAAGCAAACAATTATAATAAATACTCACTCATCGGCCATTTTTATTCGGCAGCACTCTGTGATGTCGCCGACAGAAAATATAGCATGTGTCAATGTGACATCACTTACTGGTCTAGGTCTGACGTCATATTGATCTCGCGACTGTGACGTAGCAAAGTAACAAGACGCAAAAAAAAAAAAAATGCTGCCAATATTTGTTGAATATTTGTTTGATACAGAAAACTGTATCCGTAAATATCAGTAAATTGCAAGCCTGATAATTTGGAAACTGAAAGATATGATTATGGTAATAATCTAGCTGCACATCTTTATTTTTGTTATAAAATTAACACAAGAGAGCATTGGAGAGTAGCTGGTAGGCAGGATGGTGTTGATAAGGGTAGGGTATAGTCACCCTACTGGTTAGTGTAGGGTAACCTAGCCCCTAGCCATTCTACACTACCTTAGGCTAGGTAAGGGTAGGTAACTCAGTAGGGTAGGGTAAAGTGGGGTGGTGTATGGTCACCCTACTGGTGAGGGTAGGGGTAGGGAACACTTCACAAACCAGTAAGGCGTGGCAAAGTAGGTATGGTAGTCTCTACCTTAGGGTGGGATAGATAAGATAGGATATAGTAGGCTAGTTTAGGCACTGCTAGGTTAGGGTTAAGGGAGACTCTCCGCCCATACTCTACCCCAGAAGCCAGAATAGGATAGCTAAAGTAATATCATTCTCTTCCTTATGGTAATGGGGTGGGGAGGGGTACCCTTCCATAGCCTAAAATGCCCTGTTGTACAGTAGGGTAGGGTAGGTCCTACTTTAGGGTAGGGTATGGTAAGGTAGGCTAGCATACCAAGCATTAGGTGGACAGGTTAGTGTTAAATATGGTAGGATATGGTCACCCAATATTATTCTGAATGATCCATTTTGTGTGATTGTATTGCTTTAACTTATTGTCTACGCCCATGGGCGTAGACATTGTAGATGTTAGGTTTATCACGGAAGTACAGCCATTAGTCACCCACAATGCTGGTTGACCTTTAACCAGTATAAGCTTTCACAAGAAGAAGAAAGCGGTCCATAACAAGTATAGTAATATCATTCACACAAAAAGATGCCCCTGGCACAGAATTGCTATCACATTTGTACAAGCCCATATTTGCTGTCATTTTGTACAGGCTAAAACAAAATATACATCTACAAACTCTCGACCACAATGAACTACTGCCATCCTATAATCTCCTCAGGAGCCTTCAGGTCTGGCGATCTAAAAAATCTTGCCTCGTCGTTAGCAAAATTTTCGGGTTAATCTTCAATTAGTGACTTAAGTAAAGTGTAGGAACATTGATTACTTTTATAACTTCTCCAACAGTTTTTGTCACAAGCATATTGATTGAAGTTGCACTTGTGCCTTTTGAAAGATAAAAAAAGAACTTTTTGACAAAATAACAGCATTTGCAGCTTTGACATTATTAAATCTTTAATCCACAGAATCCTGGGTGCAGACTGGCAATTAGAATATTGGCAAAGACAGTTAATTGCATAAAACACATTTCTGGGATTTTTTTTGTCGGCTTCTCCTCCCCTTCAACTAGGATATAACTCTAGACATTCGCATTAGCATAGACCTAGCTTTTCGTAAAAGCTATACTTGTTATATGGATAGTTATTATATATAAAACAGAATTTTTAAAGCCACATATCAATGACAGCCAGGATTTAGTCAATGTTATTGATTGGGCCAGTCTTCTGCGCATCATATGTATTAAGTTTCAACATGTTTCTATAAAAATTCCATGGTTCTGAAGGCTTTATTGGTGCATCCCTATGCTTCTGAATTGGTGCAAAACTATTGTATCTACATTATTTACACTATATTTACATCAAAATCTTAACATTTTCAGTGCAAAACTATTGTAACTGCAGATACAATAGTTTTGCACCAAAATTCTGTATACAAAAGTTAGGTTTTTGCATGCAAAACTATTGTAACTGAAAAAAAGGTCAAGGTCTCCTTCATTAAGCGATAGATTTGTTTAAAACTGCCTTGGTTCAAATAAACACCTTTTAGCCTTCAATATATGTAAAGATGTAAAGTATTGCCATAATATCAAGAAAATAGGAACGTTATTTGCTTCTCCTGAAAAATCTTGAAAATGCAGATACAATAGTTTTGCGCTAAGCCCTCGATATATGGTTTAGGGGTGGGGATCTGTAAGGTTTCCGAGATATTGGGCCTCTCATGAAGTGGAGGGGGTGCGGCAAGGCCCCAGCGCATCCAGGGGGCCCCCAGGTTGGTGTCAATGAATGTGTCTTATCATAAGGAACAATAATATATATGGTTTAGGGGTGGGGATCTGTAAGGGTTTGGAGTTATGGCCATCACAAGCTTATATTGTCAGGGGAGATAATTTAAAAACCAGGACACCCAGAGTCGTAGTTCTTGAACGTGACACACCTGCTCAACCTCATGTATAACTGTACCAAGTACCATCAATATATATCAAAGAGTATTGGAGATGTGGCAATCACAAGGTAGTGATTCTATATTATTGGAAGGGGAGATAACCCATAAACCATGGCACCCAGAGTTGTGGTTCTTGTGCATGACACACCGTCACGGCCTTGTGAACAACTGTGCCAGGTATCATCAATATATCTTAAAGGGTATTGGAGTTATGGCCATCACAAGGTAGTCACTCAATTTTATTGGAAGGGGAGATAACTCAAAAACCATGACAACCAGAGTTGTGGTTCTTGTGCATGACACGCTGTCTCAGCCTTGTGAACAACTGTGCCAGGTACCATCAACATATCTCAAGGGTATTGGAGTTATGGCCATCACAAAGTAGTCATTTTATTTTATTAAAAGGGGAGATAACTCAAAAAGTATGGCATCCAGATTTCTGGTTCTTGCGCATGACACGCCGTCTCAGCCTTGTGAACAATTGTGCCAAGAACCATCAATGAATCTCAAAGGGTATAGGAGTTATGGCGATCACAAGGTTGCGTCTACGGACGGACGGATGGACGGACGGACAGACGGACGGACGGACGGACGCCAGGCTGATCGCTATATCCCCCGAACCTATTCGGTCGGGGGATAAAAAGGGTCTAAATATTAAAACACAGTCAATAACTTTCTCATTTCTGGGTGGATTTTTATATTACTTGGCAGAAATGTTCACCATCACGAGACGATGTGTTGTGCCGATGACCACAGTTGGTACCTCCAAAATCAAGGTCACACTTGGAGGTCAAAGGTAAAGAAAATGTCTTTTTCTTGTGTCCGATTATTCTGAATGGACTTGGAAGAAATGTTAAGCATCATAAGTCAATGTGTCATGTGCAAGACCCAGGTTGGTAGTCCAAGGTCAAGGTCATACTTAGATGTCAAAGGTATGGAAAACTTTTTTTTTTTTTTTTTTTTTTTTTCTTGTGTCCGCTCAATATCTTTGTTGTTCCTGGATGGATTTGGAAATTACTTGGCAAAATGTTAACCATCACGAGACAATTTGTTTTATGCAAGACCCAGGTCTGTACCTGTAAAGTCAAGGTCATACTTAGCAGTCAAAGCTTAAATACTAACATTAACATATTTTCAGACGGGGGCATCTGTGTTCTATGAATGCATTTCTAGTCTCTATATAAAATGGCTTTTAGAGGGGTATTCATTTCATGGACTCGTTAATATGATGAAAGCTGCAGTCAGGACAGCATCATTGTGTAGTACAATAACTCCTGTTTCTATATGTCTAAATTTTCAAGACTATTGCAACTCTGTATAGCTGATGATGCCAGTTTTTTGTCTTATGTGTTCAAAAACCCTCAAGACTGGCTTTCTTGTTATTGGGTTCATATTTACTTTTAGCCAATGGTGACAACACATTTACCTTTGAGTTTCAGGTAAGTCATTTCTCCAATTTAACCCATTTAGTACCAGAAACCCCAAAACGGGTACCCTGGCAAACAGTGCAGGCCCAGATCAGACGCCGCAGAACACGATGTCTGATCAGGGCCTCCACTGTTTGCTAAAAGTTCAGCCATTTTCCAAATCAATTTTGAAGAAAACACAACCTGACACCCCTAAATTTTGAAATGGACTCCTGCTATATATAAAGAGGAAGATTCCATTTGGTACAACAAGAGGGCCCAGAGGGCCCTGGTTCGCTCACCTGTGTGTCACTGTCTCAAGTACATTCTATTTTTAGCCATTGTGGCCATCTTGTTCATCAGCAGAGTGATTTTAGCTTATTTGGTAGGGAGTAACCTAGGCAACATTCCTGGGAACTTTGAATCAAATTGGCCTTAGGGTTTAGGGGGAGTTTCCATTTGAATCAAATTTACAATATTTTTCTATTTTTACCTCCGGTGGCCATTTTGTTCATCCGAGTGGGATTGTTTAGCCTTTTTGGTAGAGGATAATCTAAGCAACATTGTCGCAAGGAACCTACATGCTAACTATGAAGGCTGTATCTCAAATGCTTTAAAAGTTATGACAAAGTAGGTCAAAGGTCAAGGGTCAAAAGTTTTGAATGGCTGAGAAAACCTTGTCATAAGAAACATGCATGCTAAATATGAAGGCTCTATCTTATATGGTTCAAAAGGTATGATAAAGTAGGTCACAGGTCAATGTCACAGGTCAAATCTTAATGAGTGGGAAGCCCTTGTCAGAAGGAACCTACATGCCAAATATGAAGGCTCTATCTCAAACGGTTCAAAATTATGACAAAATAACCTACTGTTCTACTTTTTGATTTGACATGACCAATATTCAAACTTAACTGAGATATTGTCCAGATGATCATTCTGAGCAAGTTATATGATGATTTGACTGAAACTGTGGCCTCTTAGAGTGTTCAAAACGTTTTTCTATGATTTGACCTGCTGACCTACTTTTTGACCCGACATGTCCCATATTCAAACTTGACACAGATATTGTCAAGATGATCATTCTGAGCTAGTTTGATGATGATCGGACCAAAACTTGGGCCTCTAGTGTGTTCATAATGTTTTTCAACAATCTGACCTACTGACCTACATATTGACCAGACATGACCCATATTCGAAATTAACCGAGATATTGTCAAATGACCATTTTGAGCAAGTTTGATGATGATCGGACCAAAACTGTAGCCGCATGTGTGTTCAGAGGGTTTTTCTATGATTTGACCTACTGACCTTCTTTTTGACCCAACCTGACCCATATTTGAACTTGACTGAGTTATGTCAAGATGATCATTCTGGGCAAGTTTGATGATGATCGGACCAAAACTGTGGCCTCTAGTGTGTTCACAAGCTTTTTCTATGATTTGACCTACTGACCTACTTTTTGACCCGACATGACCCGTATTCAAACTTGACCCGGATATTGTTAAGACTATCATTCTGAGCAAGTTTGATGATGATCGGACCAAAACTGTGGCCTCTAGTGTGTTCAAAAGGTTTTTCTCCGATTTGACCTACTGACCTATTTTTTGGCCCTACAAGACCCATATTCGAACTTGCCCGAGAAATTGTCAAGATAATCATTTTGAGCAAGTTTCATGATTATCAGACAAAAACTGTGGCCTCTAGTGTATTCACAAGGTTTTTCTATGATTTGACCTACTGACCTACTTTGTTATCCGACAGAACCCATATTCGAACTTGACCGAGATATTGTCAAAATGATCATTCTGGGCAAGACTGATGATGATCGGACCAAAACTGTGGCCTCTAGTGTGTTCACAAGGTTTTTCTATGATTTGACCTACTGACCTACTTTTTGACCCGACATGACCCGTATTCAAATGTAAAGGATATTGTCAAGATGATCATTCTGGGCAGGTTTGATAATGATTGAACAAAAACTGCGGCCTCTAGTGTAATCACAAGGTTTTTCTATGATTTGACCTACTGACCTACTTTTTGACCCGGTATGACTCATATTCGAATGTGACCAAGATATTATTAAGATGATCATTCTGAGCAAGTTTGATGATGATTGGACATAAATTGTGGCCTCTAGTGTGTTCAGACGGTTTTTCTATGATTTGACCTACTGACCTACTTTTTGACCCAACAACACCCATATTGGAACTTGACTGAGATATTGTCAAGATATTGATCATACAGGGCAAGTTTGATGATGATCGGACCAAAACTGTGGCCTCTCGTGTCTTCACAAGGTTCTTTTTCTGATTTGACCTACTGACCTACTTTTTGACCCGACATGACCCATATTCGAACTTGACCGAGATTTTGTGGTGGTACAAATTGTGTGCAAGTTTAGTTAAAATCAAATCATAAATGAACATATAATGCATAAAAAGTACGTAAAATTTGCCAGGGGCGCGCTTCGTTACGCGTAACAAACGTAACAAACGTAACAAAGAGATTATATAGGGAAAAACACTCTGCACCTCATTTGGACCGTAACGAGCAAAAAATCTGGGGCACATTTTCTCCCAACGTAACGTAACAAACGTAACGAAGGAAATATATAGAGAAAAAACACTCTGCACCTCATTTGGACCGTAACGAGCGTAACTAGGATATTCTTTGACATGCCTTTGTTACATAACGAGCTTAACGAGGAAAAATTTGGGGCACATTTTCTTCCACCGTAACGTAACAAATGTAACGAAGGTAATATATAGGGAAAAAACACTCTGCACCTCATTTGGACTGTAACGAGGGTAACAAGGATATTCTTGGACATGCCTTTGTTACATAACGAGCGTAACGAGCAAAAATTTGGGGCACATTTTCTTCCACCGTAACGTAACAAACGTAACGAAGGTAATATATAGGGAAAAAACACTCTGCACCTCATTTGGACTGTAACGAGCGTAACAAGGATATTCTTGGACATGTCATCGTTGCGTAACGAGCAAAAATCTGGGGCACATTTTCTCCCAACGTAACGTAACAAACGTAACGAAGGTAATATATAGGGAAAAAACACTCTGCACTTCATTTGGACTGTAACGAGCGTAACAAGGATATTCTTGGACATGTCATCGTTACGTAATGAGCGTAACGAGCAAAAATCTGGGGCACATTTTCTCCCAACGTAACGTAACAAATGTAACGAAGGTAATATATAGGGAAAAAACACTCTGCACTTCATTTGGACTGTAACGAGCGTAACAAGGATATTCTTGGACATGTCATCGTTACGTAACGAGCGTAACGAGCAAAAATCTGGGGCACATTTTCTCCCAACGTAACGTAACAAACGTAACGAAGGAAATATATAGGGAAAAAACACTCTGCACCTCACTTGGACCGTAACGAGCGTAACCAGGATATTCTTGGACATGCCTTCGTTACGTAACGAGCGTAACGAGCAAATATTTGGGGCATATTTTCTTCCAACGTAACAAAACAAACGTAACGAAGGAAATATATAGGGAAAAATCACTCTGCACCTCATTTGGACCGTAATGAGCGTAACAAGGATATTCTTGGACATGTCTTCGTTATGTGACGAGTGTAACGAGCAAAAATCTGGGGAACATTTCTCCCAAAGTAACGTAACAAATGTAACAAAGGAAATATATTGGGAACAAAACACTGTGCACCTCATTTGGACCGTAACGAGCATAAAAAGGATATTCTTGGACATGTCATTGTTACGTAACGAGCAAACTTCTGGGCCACATTTTCACCCAACGTAACGTAACAAACGTAACGAAGGAAATATATAGGGAAAAAACACTCTGCAACTCATTTGGACCGTATCAAGCATAACATGGATATTCTTGGACATGTCTTTGTTACATAACGAGCAAAAATCTAGGGCACATTTTTTCCCACTTTAACGTAACAAATGTATTGAAGGAAATATAGAGGGAAAAACACTCTGCACCTCATTTGGACCGTATCGGGTGTAACCCGTATATTCTTGGACATGGCTTCGTTACGTAACCAGAGTAAAATTCCGGGGCACATTTTCTCCCATGCCCTGCCGGTAGGATACCAGGTTCAGAACTGGGATACCATGCTGCACCTGTACGATTCAAGGAGTTGGCCTAGGATACCCTGCTGCATCAGTGGGATAATAGGATAAGGTCTGGAATGCTGTCCTCCACCGGTAGGAAGCCAGGATCAGATCTTGGATACTAGAATCATGCATGAGATACCGTGCTGGATCAGTAAGATTCCAGGATCAGGCCATGGATATCATACTGATCAAATAAGAATATTGGTTTCATTGAGTGACAGGGCTTGAGATGTCATTTCATCTCAATGTCAGGTAAAAGTCACACAAAATTGGAAGCAACGTCTCCAAAATGACCTATTCAGTGTTGACAGGGATTTTAAACCTCAATTCAAACAAATATAAGCTCACCTGAGCCTGTTATCCGATTACATATATAGTCCTGTGAAGAGATATCATAGTAGTTAGAATGTGCAAGAGACAGTAACACTCAGGTCAGCAAATAAGGGCCTGCTGAGCCCTCTTGTTAACACATTTACTGCAGTTTTGTTGGAGTAATGGCCCTTAGGAATTTTGGGCAGTTTCACCTAGTTGGCAATATCTTTTCATCAAGATCTGAGTGTCCGAGGCTTTGAGCGACAGCCAAATCCCCTCATGCACTTTACTGACAAGGCTCAACCTTGTGACCTTCGACTGTGACCTTGACCTTGAATCGGCACTGTTTTTTATAGGTTCTGCACATCAGTTCATCGAGGGGCATATTTGACCAAAATTGAAGAAAATTTTTCCAGGGGTAAAGGAGATATGAAACACACACAAAATTTAAAGATTCAAACTCATGACCTTCAACTGTGACCTTGACCTTGAGTCAGCATGGTTTATTTATTGGTTCTGCACATCAGCTCACTGAAAGGAATGACTGACTAAAGTTTAATGAAAATCCTTCCAGGGGTGAAGGAAATATAGAGGGAACAAAAATTTAAAGATGTAGACTCTTGACCTTCAACTATGATCTTGACCTTGAGTCGGCATAGTTTATGAGTTCTACACATCAGCTCACTGACCAAAGTTTAATGAAAATCCTTCCAGGGGTATTTAAGGAGATATGGAACAGATACAAATTTCAAAGTTTCAAACTCGTGACCTTCAGTTATGACCTTCATCTTGAGCCGGAATAGTTTATTTATGAGTTCTGCACATCAGCTCACTGAGAGGGATATTTGACCAAAGTTTAAAGAAAATTCTTCCAGGGATAAAGGAGATATGGAATGGATACAAAATCCAAAGATTCAAACTTGTTACCTTCAACTGTGACCTTGACATTGAGTTGGCATAATTTATTTATGGATTCTGCACATCAGCTCACTGTAAGGAATATTTGACCAAAGTTCAATGAAAATCTGCCAAAGGATTCAGGAGATAATGAGCAGACAAGAAAGTGTGAAGGACAGACAGGCGGATCGGCAGACAGACAAAGGCCATTCCTATAATCCCAGCCCTGCTCTGCTGCAGGGGATTAAATCAAAGCACTGAGAGTACTGGTGGGATGATTGTCTCCAAGTATAGGTTGGAGAACTAGTCCTGGACTGTGATTTAAACTGTTTCATTTAACCCTAAAATTCTGATTTTTAAGCAAATAATGTAGATCTTGATCAGAGGCCATGTTCTGTGGTGTGTGGTCTGGGTTAACCCTGTTTGCCAAGCCCAACCTATGATTTCAAGATAACCCTCTTACGCAACACTCTTAGAAGCCTCTGGGGTGTAGTGGATAAGCTACTCGCCTCATAAACTAGGGGCTGTGGTTTCAATCCTGGGCTTCTCCGGACGTTCAGATGAGTCTTTAAACCCAAGTCCCATCTCTGTATGACCTTAGCTGTTGGTGGGATGTAAAACTCAAATACACTCGCACTCGCACAACTCTCTGACCTCACTGCGACTATTTTCTATAAAAAAAGTTAATTTGACAGGTTAGTGGAAAGTCACATGGACTTCAGCAATGAGGAGCTTTACTGCTTAGAAACTGGGTTGATTGACAAACAATCAACCCAAAAATAGCCATGTTATTTGTTCCACTATGGAGTCAGAGTGTGTGTACATTTAAGAGAGTTATCTATAAAATCTGAACTGGAATCATGTGTTTGGTTTGGCAAACATAGTAGGTCCAGATCAAATGAGTGAGTGTGTTTGAGTTTTACCTCTCACCAACAGCTAAGGTCATAAGGAGACGGGACCTCGGTTTAAAGACTCATCCGAAAGTCTGGAGAAGCCCGGGATCGATCCTCGATCCCTGGTGGATCCATCCTCGATCCCTGGTTTACAGGGGCTTCTACATCTAATTAGTGTCTACACTGTTTGCCTTAGGTACAAGAACTAAAGGATTTACCGAAACAGTCCCAAGTTCTCATTCATGACCATTTTCCAAGCCTGTACGCAGACAATCGGCCAATCAGTGCTGTCAGGGCTTTAATTTATTCACACTCACACCCATTCACCCTTGTGTTTCTGGAGTGCACTCTTCCTTCACTGAAGTTTGGAACATCCATTCTTCTAAATAGGGTGGCTAGCAGGCAAAGCTGTGTGAGTCAGACTATCCATGCTTATAAACCCTAATGGTTTCATTGGGTGACTGGGCTTGAGATGTCATTTCATCTCAGTGTCGGGTAATAAAAGTCCCACAAAACTGGAAGCAACGTCTCCAAAATGACCAATACAATGTTGAGGGGGACGTTAAATCGCAAATCAAACAAACAAAAGATCCCCACCTAAAAAAATAGCCATCGGAAGAGATGGCAAATCCCCCGACCAAAAGCCAATATGGCCTTCAGAAGATTGTTCACCAATAGAAAGTGCACCAGAATTAAACCAGCAATATATCACAAAAGTATTGCAGTTATGGCCACCACAAGATTATACTGTCAGGGGAGATAACTAAAAAACCAGGGGAATCCGGAAATGTGGTTCTTGCGCATGACATGCCTGCTTAAGCTCATGTATTTCTTACAAAGTACATTACCATCAATATGTCTCAAAAGGTATTGGAGATATGGTGATCACAAGCTGGTGTTACTGTTATATTGGAAGGGTAGATAACTCAAATACCACAGCACCAACAGTTGTGGTTCTAGCACATGACATCCCTTCTGTACCTTGTATACAATTGTGCCAAGTTCCTTCAATATATCTCAAAGGGTGTTGGAGTTATGGACATCACAAGGTTATATTGCCAGGGGAGATAACTAAAAAAACAGAGCACCCAGAGTTGTAATTCTTGAGCATGACACACCTGCTTAACCTCATGTACATCTGCATCACGTACCACCAATATGTCTCAAAGGGTATTGGAGGTATGATGATCACAAGGTTGTCATACTGTTATATTGGAAGGGGAGATAACTCAAATATCATAGCACCCAAAGTTGTGGTTCTTAGGCATGAAGCTCCGTCTCAATGTTGTATACAATTGTGCAAAGTACCATCAATATATCTCAAAGGTATTATAGTTATGGCCATCACAAGGTTATATTGTCAGGGGATATAATTAAAAAAAACCAGGGCACCCAGAGTTGTGGTTCTTGCACGTGACACATCTGCTTAACCTCATGTACCACTGTACCTAGTATCATCAATATATCTCAAAGAGTGTTGGAGATGTGGCCATCACAAGGTAGTGTTTCTATATTATTGGAAGGGGAGATAAATAAAAAAACATGGCACCCAGAGTTGTGGTTTTTGTGCATGACACGCTGTCTCAGCCTTGTGAACAACTGTGCCAGGTACCATCAATATATCTCAAAGGGTATTGGAGTTATGGCCATCACAAAGTAGTCATTCTATTTTATTAAAAGGGGAGATAACTAAAAAAGTATGGCATCCAGAGTTCTGGTTCTTGCACATGACACGCCATCTCAGCCTTGTGAACAATTGTGCCAATAACCATCAATGAATCTCAAAGGGTATAGGAGTTATGGCCATCACAAGGTTGCGTCTACGGACGGACGGACAGACGGACGGATGCCAGGCTGATCGCTATATTCCCCCGAACCTATTTGGTCGGGGGGATAAAAATATATATATTCTTGTTTCTTATGATGAGATGCATTCAGTGACACCAGCCGGGGGTCCCCTGGGATGTGCCCAGGCCATGCCCCACCCCCTCCACTTTGTAAAAGGCCAAATATTTCAGAAACCATTTAGATCTCTACCCCTAAACCATATATATTCTGGTTCCTTATGATAAAATGCATTCCAATGACATCAACCTAGGGGTCTCCAGGGGTGCGCCGGGGCCATGCCCCACCCCTTCACTTCATAAAAGGTGATACAGCTCAGAAACCATTCAGATCCCCACCCCAAAGCCATATATATTCTTGTTTCTTATGATATGACGCATTCAGTGAAAACCAACCTGGGGTCCCCTGGGATGTGCCCAGGCCATGCCCAACCCTCTCCACTCCATAAAAGGCCCAGTATCTCAGAAACCATTCAGATCCCCACCCTAAACCATATATATTCTTGTTTCTTATGACAAGATACATTCAGTGATTCCAATCTAGGGGTCTCCCAGCCTGCGCCTGGGCCATGCCCCACCCCTTCACTTCATAAATGGCGATATATCTGAGAAACCTTTCAGATCCCCACCTAAAAACCATATATATTCTTGTTTCTTATGATAAGACGCATTCAGTGACACCAACTTTGGGGTCCACTGGGATGTGCCTGGGTCATGCCCCACTCCCTCCACTTCATAAAAGGCGATACATCTAAGAAACCATTCAGATCCCCACCCCAAAGCCATAAATATTCTTGTTTCTTATGATAGGACGCATTCAGTGACACCAACCTGGGGTCCCCTGGGATGTGCCCGGGCCATGCCCAACCCTCTCCACTCCATTAAAGGCCCAGTATCTCAGAAACAATTTAAGATCCCCACCACTAAACCATATATATTCTTGTTCCTTATGACAAGGTACATTCAGTGATTCCAATCTAGGGGTCTCCCAGCGTGCGCCTGGGCCATGCCCCACCCCTCCACTTCATAAATGGCGATATATCTGATAAACCTTTCAGATCCCCACATAAAAACCATATATATTCTTGTTTCTTATGATAAGACGCATTCAGTGACACCAACTTTGGGGTCCACTGGGATGTGCCTGGGTCATGCCCCACTCCCTCCACTTCATAAAAGGCGATACATCTCAGAAACCATTCAGATCCCCACCCCAAAGCCATATATATTCTTGTTTCTTATGATATGACGCATTCAGTGACACCAATCTGGGGTCCCCTGGGATGTGCCCGGGCCATGCCCAACCCTCTCCACTCCATTAAAGGCCCAGTATCTCAGAAACAATTTAAGATCCCCACCACTAAACCATATATATTCTTGTTCCTTATGACAAGATACATTCAGTGATTCCAATCTAGGGGTCTCCCAGCGTGCGCCTGGGCCATGCCCCAACCCTCCACTTCATAAATGGCGATATATCTGAGAAACCTTTCAGATCCCCACCTAAAAACCATATATATTCTTGTTTCTTATGATAAGACGCATTCAGTGACACCAACTTTGGGGTCCACTGGGATGTGCCTGGGTCATGCCCCACTCCCTCTAGTTCGTAAAAGGCCCAACATCTCAGAAACCCTTCAGATCCCTGCCCCTAAACCATATATATTCTTTTTCCTGATGATAAGACACATTCAGTGATACCAACTTAGGGGTCTCCCAGGTTGCGCTGGGGCCATGCCCCACCCCACCACTTCATAAAAGGTGATACAGCTCAGAAACCATTCAGATCCCCACCCCAAAGCCATATATATTCTTGTTTCTTATGATATGATGCATTCAGTGACACCAACCTGGGGTCCCCTGGGATGTGCCTGGGCCATGCCCAACCCCCTCCACTCCATAAAAGGCCCAATATCTCAGAAACCGTTCAGATCCCCACCCCTAAACCATATATATTCTTGTTCCTTATGATAAGACACATTCAGTGATTCCAATCTAGGGGTCTCCCAGCGTGCGCCTGGGCCATGCCCCACCCCTCAACTTCATAAATGGCGATATATCTGATAAACCTTTCAGATCCCCACCTAAAAACCATATATATTCTTGTTTCTTATGATAAGACGCATTCAGTGACACCAACTTTGGGGTCCACTGGGATGTGCCTGGGTCATGCCCCACTCCCTCCACTTCATAAAAGGCGATACATCTCAGAAACCATTCAGATCCCCACCCCAAAGCCATATATATTCTTGTTTCTTATGATATGACGCATTCAGTGACACCAACCTGGGGTCCCCTGGGATGTGCCCGGGCCATGCCCAACCCTCTCCACTCCATTAAAGGCCCAGTATCTCAGAAACAATTTAAGATCCCCACCCCTAAACCATATATATTCTTGTTCCTTATGACAAGATATATTCAGTGATTCCAATCTAGGGGTCTCCCAGCGTGCGCCTGGGCCATGCCCCACCCCTCCACTTCATAAATGGCGATATATCTGAGAAACCTTTCAGATCCCCACCTAAAAACCATATATATTCTTGTTTCTTATGATAAGACGCATTCAGTGACACCAACTTTGGGGTCCACTGGGATGTGCCTGGGTCTTGCCCCACTCCCTCTAGTTCGTAAAAGGCCCAACATCTCAGAAACCCTTCAGATCCCTGCCCCTAAACCATATATATTCTTGTTCCTTATGATAAGACACATTCAGTGATACCAACTTAGGGGTCTCCCAGGTTGCGCTGGGGCCATGCCCCACCCCACCACTTCATAAAAGGCGATACAGCTCAGAAACCATTCAGATCCCCACCCCAAAGCCATATATATTCTTGTTTCTTATGATATGATGCATTCAGTGACACCAACCTGGGGTCCCCTGGGATGTGCCTGGGCCATGCCCAACCCCCTCCACTCCATAAAAGGCCCAATATCTCAGAAACCGTTCAGATCCCCACCCCTAAACCATATATATTCTTGTTCCTTATGATAAGACACATTCAGTGATTCCAATCTAGGGGTCTCCCAGTGTGCGCCTGGGCCATGCCCCACCCCTCAACTTCATAAATGGCGATATATCTGATAAACCTTTCAGATCCCCACCTAAAAACCATATAATTATATTCTTGTTTCTTATGATAAGACGCATTCAGTGACATCAACTTGGGGGTCCACTGGGATTTGCCTGGGGTCATGCCCCACTCTTCTCCAGTTCGTAAAAGGCCCAACATCTCAGAAACCATTCAGATTCCTGCCCCTAAACCATATATATTCTTGTTCCTTATGATAAGACACATTCAGTGATACCAACCTAGGGATCTCCCAGGGTGTGCTGGGGCCATGCCGCACCTCACCACTTCATAAAAGGTGATATATCTCAGAAACCATTCAGAGACCCGCCCCAAAACAATACAATGTTCTTGTTTCTTACGATATGATTCATTCAACGACACCAACCTGGGGGTCAACTGGGATGTGTCCTGGCCATGCCCCACCCCCTCCACTCCATAAAAGGCCCAATATCGCAGAAACCGTTCAGATCCCCACCCCTAAACCATATATATTCTTGTTCCTTATGATAAGACACATTCAGTGATTCCAATCTAGGGTCTCCCAGGGCGTGCAGGCCATGCCCCACCCCTCCACTTCATAAAAGGCAATGTATCTCTGAAACATTTCAGATCCCCACCCAAAAACCATATATATTCTTGTTTCTTATGATAAGACCCATTCAGTTTAACCAACCTGGGGGCCCCTTGGACGTGCCCAGGCACCTCCTCCACTTTGTAAAAGGCCCCGTTTCTCAGAAACCATTTAGAACCCCACCCCTAAACCTTATATATTTTTGTTCCTTATGATAAGACACATTCAGTGATACCAAAGGGGTCTCCGGGGGTGTGTGGGGGCCATGCCCAACCCGTCCACTTCATAAAAGGCTATATATCTCAGAAACCGTTCAGATCCCTGCCCCTAAACCATATATATTCTTGTTCCTTTTGATAAGACACATTCAGTGATACCAACTCCCGGGGCCCACTTGTTACTCTATGGATCAGGTGAGCGATCCAGGGCCATCATGGCCCTCTTGTTTCAATTATGAGTCTTTAGGATTTAAGGGGCCCAGGGGTGTGGCCAATTTGTACCCCAGGGGCATGATTGGCAGGATTTATGTAGGAGACCACTTGCCATTGCTACATGGTAAATATCTAAGCTCTGTGGGCTCTGTGGTTTCAGAGAAGAAGATTTTTGAAGCTTTTTCCATTATGAGGCTATGGGAGCAAAGGGGCGCCAGGGCGTGGCCCATTTGGAACCCAGGGGCATGATTGGCAGGAATTATGTAGGTGACCATTTACTGTTGCTACATGCTAAATGTCTAAGCCCTTGGCATTGTGGTTTCAGAGAAGAAGATTTTTAAAATTTTTCCAATTATGAGTCTATGGGAGCTAAGGGGCCCCGGGCGTGGCCCATTTGGAACCCAGGGGCATGATTGGCAGGAATTATGTAGGTGACCACCTACCATTGCTACATGCTAAATATCTAAGCTCTGGGCCCTGTGGTTTCAGAGAAGAAGATTTTTTAAATTTTTCCCATTATAAGTCTATGGGAGCGAAGGGGAACCCGGGGTGTGGCCCATTTCGACCTCATGGGCATGATTGGCAGGAATTATGTAGGTGACCACTTGCCATTGCTACATGCTAAATATCTAAGCTCTGGGCACTGTGGTTTCAGAGAAGAATATTTTTGAAGATTTTTTCCATTATGAGTCTATAGGAGCTAAGGGGCCCCGGGGCGTAGTCCATTTGGACCTCAGGGGCATGATTGGCAGGAATTATGTATGTGACCACTTGCCGTTACTACATGCTAAATATATAAGCTCTGGGCCCTGTGATTTCAGAGAAGAAGATTTTTGAAGCTTTTTTTCCATTATGAGTCTATGGGAGCGTAGGGGCCCCGGGGCGTGGCCCATTTTGAAACCAGGGTCATGATTGGCAGGAATTATGTAGGTGACCACTTGCCATTGCTACATGCTAAATATACAAGCTCTGGGCCCTGTGGTTTCAGAGAAGAAGATTTTTGAAGCTTTTTGTCCATTATGAGTCTATGGGAGCGAAGGGGCCCCGGGGCGTGGCTCATTTTGAACCCAGGGGCATGAATGGCAGGAATTATGTAGGTGACTACTTGCCATTGCTACATGCTAAATATCTAAGCTCTGGGCCCTGTGGTTTCAGAGTAGAAGATTTTTGAAGCTTTTTTCCATTATGAGTCTATGGGAGCGAAGGGGCCCCGGGGCATGGCCCATTTGGCACCCAGAGGCATGATTGGCAGAAATTATGTAGTTGACCACTTGCCCTTGCTACATGCTAAATATCTAAGCTCTGGGCCCTGTGGTTTCAGAGAAGAAGATTTTTAAAAATTTTCCCTTTATAAGTCTATGGGAGCTATATATTGCCATGGCAACCAGAATTCCAATCTGATCAGCCCAATAACCTTATGCAGCCTTTCCCCCTACCTGATGTTGCTTCACATGAAATTTGATCAAGATTGGCCATGGGATATTAGAGATATACTTATTTGAAATTGTTTACGGACGCACGCATGCACGCACGCACGACGGACAAAAAGTGATCCCAAAAGCTCACCTTGTCACTACGTGACAGGTGAGCTAAAAAGGCAATATATCTCTGAAACATTTCAGATCCCCATTCTTGTTTCTTATGATAAGACCCATTCAGTTTAACCAACCTGGGGGTCCCCTCGGATGTGCCAAAGCACCTCCTCCACTTTGTAAAAGGCCCCATTTCTCAGAAACCATTTAGAACCCCACCCCTTAACCTTATATATTTTTGTATCCTATGATAAGACATTCAGTGATACCAACCTAGGGGTCTCAGGGGGTGTGTGGGGGCCATGCCCAACCCGTCCACTTCATAAATGGCTATATATCTCAGAAACCTTTCAGATCCCCACCCTGAAACCATATATATTCTTGTTTCTTATGATTGATAAGACACATTCAGTGATACCAACCTGGGGGTCCCATGGGATGTGCCCCAGCCATGCCCCATTCCCTCCACTTCATAAAAGGCCCATTGTCTCAGAAACAATTCAGATCCCCACCTCTTAACCATATATATTCTTGTTCCATATGATAAGACACATTCAGTGATACCAACCTAGAGGTCTTCCAGGGTACGCTGGGGCAATGCCCCACCCATCCGCTTCATAAAATTCTATATATCTCAAAAACTATTCAGATCCCCTCCCCAAAACCATATAAATGCTTTTTCCTTATGATAAGACACCAATTTGGGGATCCCCTGAGATGTGCCTGGGCCATGCCCCACCCCCTCTACTTCATAAAAGGCCAAATATCTCAGAAATCATATATATTCTTGTTCCTTATGATAAGATGCATTCAGTGATACCAACCTAGGGGTCTCCTGGGGTGCCCAGCAGACATTCCCCATTCCTCCACTTCATAAAAGACGATATATCTCAGAAACCATTCAGATCCCCACCCCGGTCCTTGCCCATCGGCGCTTGAAGAAATAGATGGGCTGCACGATGCTTCCACGCAGAGCTGAAACCGACCACACACAAGTACTGGTAAACCCCTAAGAGGATCTAAGCCTGCCCAGGCAAAGCGGTGTGAGTCAGACCATCCATGCTTATAAACCCTAATGGTTTCATTGGGTGACTGGGCTTGAGATGTCATTTCATATCAGTGTCGGGTAATAAAAATCCCACAAAACTGGAAGCAACGTCTCCAAAATGACCAATACAATGTTGAGGGGGACGTTAAATCGCAAATCAAACAAACAAAAGATCCCCACCCAAAAATCATATATATTCAAGATGCATTCAGTGACACCAACCGGGGGCTCCCCTGAGATGTGCCCGGGCCACGCCCCATCTCCTCAAATTTGTAAAATGCCAAATATCTCAGAAAGACACATTCAGTGATACATGTACTAACCTAGGGGTCTCCCAGGGTGTGCAATGGCCATGCCCCCGCCCCCTCCCCTCCCCCCATTTCATAAAATGCTATATATTTCAGAAACTGTTCAGATCCCCACCGCTAATGAGTGAGTTTTTGAGTTTTATGTCCCATCAACAGCTAAGGTCATACGGAGATGGGACCTCGGTTTAAAGACTCATCCGAAAGTCTGGAGAAGCCTGGGATTGATCCTGCGATCCCTGGTTTACAAGGCGAGTAGCCTAACCACTGCACCACGGAGGCTTCTTCCACCCCTAATGCATGCATATTTGCGTTCCTTATGATAAGTCTCATTCAGTCACATCAACCTGGGGAGTCTTTATGGTAGGGCAATGTGTCGATGCCATGGCCCACCCCTCTACTTCATAACAAGAGGCCCATGGGCCACAATGCTCACCAGAGCTCAGGGGGCCACTGCCCACTGGCAGCAATGTATTTTAATTAACCATGGAAGCTCTATGCGCAAGGATGCTACAGATAAAATTTGGACCCACTCAGCCTGGTGGCTTAAAATTCTGATGTCGCTTGAATGTGTTGATGCAGGAAAAACAGATGACAATTGACAATATCCCATCTGTGGCAACAAATAGGCCAAAAAGAACATAATTAAAGGAACATTTCTATGAAAGTGTGACAAAATATCTTGGAAGGCAGTAATGTCATTTTTCAATTTTCCCCATTATAAGTCAATGGAAACTCTTAACTTGCCATAGCAAACAAACCAAAGAGCCAAATTTCATAAAACGGGGCTCAGGTGGACATTGCCCAATGGCAGCCACGTATTATAACACGATATGATTTTAATCTACCAATTATAAAGTCTCCCAAACAAACCCCAGACCCAAATGAATCAGAATAAGAATCAGAATTGTTACTGGTGACACGTCAAATGACATTCATACACCAGGACCTATGATGTGGGAAGTTAGTCCCTAGCTCTAACCAAAGAGGTAAATTTAGCTACACAATCATCAGCACCTTCAGCTGTCGAAATAATCGAATCGGGAAGGGCATTCCAATCTCTAATGGTTCTGGGGAAGAACGACTCTTTATAAATGTCAGTTCTTGCAGTAAGGGTCTGAAACGCCAACGAATGGTGATTTCTACAGTGTCTAGCTGGGGGAACAAGGTCATCTGTTGGAATGCTGGCAGCACCCTTTAGACCTTTGTATAAAAGGATTGGCCTACTGTCTTTTCTCCTTTTCTTGAGAGACTCCCATTTTAATTTTCCAAGTATTCCAGTCATGCTCCTAGTTTCAAAGCTGTAATTGCCTGTTACAAATCTAGCAGCTCTATTCTGGACTTTCTCAATTTCATCGTTAAGGACCACTCCACTGGGGTCCCAGATACAACTACCATATTCCAAGATTGGGCGAACAAGATCTTTATATGCTGCCTCTTTTACATCCTGAGGGCACTGATGAAGATTTCGCCTCAGGAAACCAAGCGTTCTATTTGCCTTAGTACACATGTTGCTAATATGAGTATTCCATCTCAAGTTGTGTGAGATTGACACTCCAAGGTATTTAATGCCACATTCTTGAGGACCGTTCCCTCTAAGGTGTAAGAAGCCTCAACTTTATTAGATCTTTTCCTAGTTATCTGCATAATATTGCATTTAGCTGGCTGAAATCTCATGCCCCATTTACGTGCCCAACATCCTAATCTATCTATGTCAGCCTGAAGTTTCAATGAGTCATCTGTATCTCTAATTTCCCGGTAACAAACACAGTCATCTGCGAACAGTCTTATTTCTGAGTCAATGTCAGTGGAAATATCATTGATGTACAAGGAGAACAAAAGTGGACCAAGAACGGTCCCTTGCGGGACTCCAGACAAAACTGGAGCCCACTCTGAAGATTCACCATTAACAACAACCCGCTGTTTTCTGTAGCAAAGAAAGGAATCTATCCATTTGAGGGTCTTTCCCCCAATTCCATAACCAAATAACTTAGATTTAAGAAGTTCATGAGGAGGGGTGTCAAAAGCCTTCTCGAAGTCCAGAATAAATGTGTCCACCTGTCCCCCTTTGTCCAAGATTTTTGCCCAGTCATTAATAACTGTGCTTAGCTGAGTTTCACAACTGTGCCTTTTCCTAAATGCATGTTGTCTGTCTGACAAAAGTTTATGTTCGTCCAAGTGGGCCATGATGTTCGAGCAGACTATATGTTCCACCAATTTACACAGAACACAAGTCAGAGACACAGGGCGATAATTACGGGCAAGAGCCCTATCTCCTTTTTTGAAGAGTGGGCAGATGTTTGCTAAGAGCCATTCTTTGGGGATTTCACCCGTATCAAGAGACTGTTGAAACAAGTGTGCAAAAACTGGACCCAACTCATATGCTAGTTCCTTCAGGACTCTAGGATGAAGCTCATCAGGTCCTAAGGCCTTACTGGGGTTTAAGCCTTGAAGTAATTTGATCACTCCTGCAGCTGTCACAACAATATTATTCATGAATGGGACCTCTGTGAACTCAGTTTTATTAAACGCATCATTGAATTGACCAACTAGTTCCTCTGCCCTTTCAGAGTCTGATTCAGCAACCCTGTCCCCTCCTCTTTTATTAAGGGGCGGGATACCTTGCCTGTCTTTCTTCTGGCTATTAATATATCTGTAGAAGTCTCTGGGATTTGCCTTTACATCACCTACCAAGTTATTCACATACAAATCATGCTGATTTTTTATATCAGTCTTGATTTCACGTCTCAAGTTTTCAAATTTTGTCCGGAGTTTACCACTTCCCATCTTTTTTGCCTTTGCATGAATCTTATTCCTTCTGCGAATTTTCCTTCTTATCTCTGGAGTGATCCAGGGAATAGAAGATACAGACCTACTAGTTTTTGAAGGGATATGATTTTCGGCCGAAGTATGAATGAAAGAAGTTATCAAATCAAAATTCTCCTGTACAGACCGAGCATCTGAATGACCGATAAAGTAATTCTCCTTTGCAAATCTGAATGCATCCTTCCTCATAGTTTCATAGTACACCTTCCTCCAAGGTTTCTTTATTGGTGGGTTAGAAGCCTCCATGGTGCAGTGGTTACGCTACTCGCCTTGTAAACCAGGGATCGCAGGATCGATCCCGGGCTTCTCCAGACTTTCGGATGAGTCTTTAAACCGAGGTCCCGTCTCCGTATGACCTTAGCTGTTGGTGGGACGTAAAACTAAAACTCACTCACTCACTCTTTATTGGTGGGATGTGAATTTTTAAATATCCGGAGACAACATCGTGGTCACTTAGTTTATCTGGGGAATGAATGTCTTCGAATTGTCCTGGCAAAGTCGTAAGGATCAGATCCAATGTGTTCTTATCACGAGTGGGGAGTGAGTGAGTTTTAGTTTTACGTCCCACCAACAGCTAAGGTCATACGGAGACGGGACCTCGGTTTAAAGACTCATCCGAAAGTCTGGAGAAGCCCGGGATCGATCCTGCGATCCCTGGTTTACAAGGCGAGTAGCGTAACCACTGCACCACGGAGGCTTCTATCACGAGTGGGGAAGTTAACAATTTGTTCAAGACCATGATCGTTCATAATGTCAATTAATATTTGTCCTTCCGACTGACTCAGCATTGTGCCTTGTTTGCTGAGCCTGTCGGGCCAAGCAATGTCTCTGAAGTTGAGGTCACCTAGAACATGTACAGCCGGGAGTTTTTTACCCTTATGCTGCAATTTAATGCAATCAAGTTGGTCTTTAAACAACTGGAAGTTTTCGATTGTACCATTTGGTGGTCGATACCAACTTGCTACGAAGTGGGAAGTTTTATTTGCAAAAACCTTAACCCAGACCAATTCGGTGTCATTTTCAAGTTCCATGAACGGCATGTGAGGGATGTCTCTATGAATGAGCAACATCACGCCACCGCCATGAGAGTTCCTATCTTTTCTGTACACACAGTACTGACAATTTTCAGGGAAAAGCTCAGATGTAGTAATTGAACTGTCAATCTTTGTTTCCTGAATAGCAACAATATGAGGCTGAGATGTATCGAGGAAAGCTAAAAGTTCAAGAATTTTCCCTCTAATTCCATTTATGTTTATACTGCAATGTTTCAAACCTTTCACAAAATTTGACTTAGTTTCATCAGCAGTCGAAGATTTGCCCCTCTTATCCTCTGACAGAGGTTCAAACCTGTTTGGCTTACTCAGTTCTACATATTCATCAAAGAATGAGTCTGAAAAGTTACAGACCTCACATTTTGGACATATCCAGTGGCAGCTTGAATTTACCAATGTGCCATATTCTGCATCTGAAATGAAGGAACAGTCAGTGTGTATCCACATTTCACATTGATCACACTGAATGAGCACCTATGTGGACTGTATCTGAAATATTAGGTGTTTTAAAAAGTAGAGAAGGTGGGGTATGGTCCCAATGGAGACCCGGTTGGTGTCATTAAATGTGTCTTATCAAAAGGAACAGAGACATACATGTACACCTGGACCTCGTTATAGCACGATTCGTTACAGCACGAATTCGGATATAACACGGTTTTGGTTTGGACCCCAAATTTTCCCCAACCAACATTTATAAATATTATCCAAGGATTGTATAAGGTTTCAAGCACAACAACTTTATTTTCCTCTCACTTTTGACTGCAGTAATACGGTAGCTAACACGGTTTATAACGGTACTTTTTGATATCTATTGCAGGCCTCCAGCAGAGTTGAATATACAGTATATATAACTTTGTTTAGCTTGACACGCATGATAAACGTGAACTGCCATCGGCACAATCAAAAGTGTTGGCTTAGTGTGATAAAGAGATTAAAGAATTCAGTTACGCAACTGGAAAAAAATATTTATCACGCTCTGTTAAGGATCACTGCTCAGCAGAAATTTTAAACATCGATGCAGATGATGTGATCGGTCAACTGCAATAAAACTCATTTTCTAGAGCCGCATGTAAAAGAAAGTCAGATTTATTCCAGCTTAAAAGCAAATGATAAAACATATTCAATATTGATTTTCGCGGTAAAAAAAATCATTAAAAACCATGTGCGCCATTAAAATCGTTTCAAATGGCTAAAATATTAAGGGTAAGACATTTCAAGGGAAGTAATTCAAATTTCTTGTAAGCGTTGATCATTGTCCGGTTCCGAACCCTAACCCGGTAATTTTACCATTGAAATCTATTAACGGTACTGTAGTTCGGTACGGTCCGGATTTTCAGTAACAACAAAGGTAGCCGGGAACCAGCTATCAAAATGGCGTCATACTCGCTGTCAGATCGGACGATTTCTGGATATAAAACATGGTTTTTCAGCTGGTTTCGATTAAAGTGACTTGTTTGACTTGATGGGCCATGGTATTTACTGCCATTGATTAGTTCTAAACACATTTTAGTCGGGAAAAACGGTCATTAACCGGACCGCACATCATCTTGTTTGGGAAACTATTGATCACCATTGTGTCAATGGTTGATCTGTGACAAATACGGTCGGCGTTTATAACACGATTCGGTTAACTAATACGGTCCGTTGGTTGGACCCGGAGTTCCGTGTTATAACGAGGTTGAGGTGTATATGGTTTAGCAGTAGGGATATGTCTGGTTCCTGAGATGTGAGGCTTTTAAAGCAATGGAGGGATTCGGGAATGGCAGAGCCCAGAAGAGCCCAAGATTGTTGTCACTGAATATGTCTTATCATAAGGCCCAAGAGTATATACAAATAATATGGCTTAACATTGGGGATCTGAATGGTTTCTGAAATATGAGGCTCTTTTATGAAGTGGCAGGGAGAAAAATGGCCCCTGCGGACCCCACAAGACGGGGTGGGATAACTGAATGTGTCTATGTGGCAATATGTGTCTAATAACAATGAACAAGAATATACATGTATGTGATTATAGGATGGGGATTTGAATGGTTTCTGAGATATATGGCCTTTTATGAAGAGGAGTCTTATCATAAGGAATAAGAATATATCGAGGGCTGCCCGCAAAACTGCGGTAACTCTGTTTTTGAAAACTTTACAGGAGAAGCAAAAAACTGTTTCTTTTCATAAAGTCATTGTGCTGGGGTGTGTTTTAGAATATAAACTTATAATCACCAAGGAAATTACATGACAAAATGTAATTTTACTTAGCTCTGCTAATTATTTTGATATTTGTTACCTCTTGAGTTACAACATTTTTTGCCACGTTTTGCATTATTTTCACAACAGAAGTTTACCGCAAAACAGCGGTAACTCAACTTACAACTGTTTTGCGGTAACATTTTTGTAGTTTTTTGGCTGGTAAGGAGGTGGTATCTTTTAGCATAATATATTAAAGCATATTTTTATCAACCTGTTCAGTTAGATAAGATCATGGTGCATATTTATGAAACAATATATGCATAGCATGCAAAAATCAGGGTCATTGGCAAACAGTGACAACCCAGATTAGACACCACAAAATGATCAGGGTCAAGTTGTGAAAAACAAACGTGTACAATGAATAAAATAAGCCAGAGAACAATTTTATTGTAACCAAACTGGGTTGAAGATAAAAAAGATCAAAATCATGATGAGTTGCTAATGGTATAGGCATGTTAGAGATTTGGAGATGACTTCATTACTGTCATCATGAAAACACGCCTATATAATTCTGACCACTTGAACCCCACTTTTATACAGTAAAACTAGGGTTTACAGGGGTAAACATTATTTTTCTTATTTCTGGCCAAAATGTAGATTGTGGGTACTCGTTAGAACCACCTCAATGAGGCAGTTCCAACGTGTACCCACAATCTATATTTTAGAGCAGAAAAAAATATGACATTTTTTCATCTTAAAATTTTTGTTTTGTTTTTTTTGTGTTTTTTTTTTTCAGCTGTAAAATTTACAATCTATTTGAATAGGCGTGTCTTCGTAATGGTTTATGTTGGCTCAATGGACTCTGTCAATCTCATATTTTCTGCAAAGAACCTTCCTCTGTGCATTCAAACTTTAATACTTTTAAAGGAACACCTAGCAAAAAAGACAAGAGCTGTTACAAGATAGCATAGCTCATCTGTTCGCGCCTTGTCTACCTACATTATGTTTACACAACAATACATGAAAGGTTTTTAAAGCAATTCTTTAATGGAGTTTTTATGATTTTATGATTATATTCCAAACACTGGATGGTTCTGGTAAGTAACTGCTAATTATAAGATATGAACTTAAAAGTTTGCTTCAAGTGAGTGTGACCTAATTTTTGAACCCTAAAGCCTGCCTCCGGACCCTGGGGACTGAATGGAAAATGACCCTGGGGGCTAAAGGGGAATAGAAGTTTAACCCGCGATAACTCAAACACAGATGGTTCATCTACTATTGCTTATTCAGACTTGTTCTGGAGTCCTAAAGAATTCTTTCAATAGCTCCAGATAGCCATATTTTTAGGAAAATAAATGATGTTTTTTATTTTATCTTGAAAGGTGTGTTGTGTGTACTCATTAGAGTCAACTGTAATAAGTTTACACGTACACCATTCCCTTCAATAACATAATAGTGCAAATATATCCTTAAATCATCCTGAACCGGCATTTTGAGTAAACCTCAGAAGTTTGAATTATCTCTGTTTTGGAAAGATTTTTGTATACCCAAAACATTCAATTTATCCTAGTTTTTAAATTGATTAACTCCAAATATGATAGGGTTAATCTAGCCAGTGCTTGCTTTAACAAGAGCTGTCGCATGACAGCATAGCTCGCCTGTTTCGAGCCTTCAAGATATAAGGTATAACTATTGAACCATGAAATATAGATCACACTCACCTACATATATTTGGAGGTCAATCATCAGGTCAAATGGAACATATATTCAAGATATTTCATTTCAGAATCAAATTGTGTCTGAATTATAAAGCTAATCATTGAACCATGAAAATAGGTCACACTGACCTAGATATATTTCTATGTCAATCATCTGGTCACATGGAACTGATTATTCAGATATGAAGATTGTCCATCGGATACTATTCAAGCTATAAGTCAAAGTCACTGAACCATGAAATATATACATGTAGGTCACACTGACCTAGATATATTTTGAGGCCAATCATCTGGTTGCATTGAAATATTATTCAAGATAATAGGCAAAATCACTGAACCATGAAATAGGTCACACTGACCTAGATATATTTTGAGGTCAATCAGTAGGTCACATGGAACTAATAATCAAGGTATGACATTTCTTTATCAAATAGTATTCAAGATAATAGGCAAAATCAGTGAACCATGAAATATAGGTCACACTGACCTAGATATATTTTGAGGTCAATCATGGGATCACATGGAACTAATAACCCAGGTGTGACATTTCTTCTTCAAATAGTATTCAAGATAATAGGCAAAGTCACTGAACCATGAAATATAGGTCACACTGATCTAGATATATTTTTAGGTCAATCATGGGGTTACATGGCACTAATATCCAAGGTATGGCATTTCTCCAACAAATATTCTTCAAGATATAAGGTAAAATCACTGAACCATGAAATATAGGTCACAGTGACCACGATATATTTCGAGGTCAATCATGGTGTCACATGGTACTAATATCCCAGGTATGACATTTCTCCAACAAATAGTCTTCAAGATATAAGGCAAAATCACTGGACCGTGAAATGTAGGTCGCAATGACCTTCACCCTTTTACACTTGAACCAATGTCACATGGTTGACTGATATATAACCCCATGAGTTTGGTCTACCATGGTTGTCCATAGCAGACCATGGCTACTTGTTAGTAGAAACCAGTGTCAAAATTACTAGGGTCATTGACCATGGTTGATCATTGTCAACTGTCATAAAATTTCTACCTAATAATGGTCTACCAAGGCCAACATAGCATCATGGTGGACCATGGTCAAATTTAGCTCTGGTTAAATAACAGTGTATAAAATACAACACTCTAATGCATAACAGCAAGATTTAACATTTGATTTTTTTTGGTGCTTTGGCTTTAAGGCTTTTGGCTGCCTGTTAAAAAAATCACTCTCCCCTAAAATTGTCCATCAACTAAGTGGACCATGTCAGTAAACCCAGTGGACATTTGCAATAGACTCAGTGGACAGAGGACAGAATTTGCCTCTTATAAGCCTGCAAGGTAAGCTGATAGGCTTGACAGCGGCCCACAGCTGGGCCATTAACCCGTTTTAGTACCAGAAATCCCGAAACGGGTACTTCTGGCAAACAGTGCAGGCCCAGATCAGACGCCGCAGAATGCGGCGTCTGATCAGGGCCTACACTGTTTTCAAAAAAGTTCAGCCATTTTCCTAATCAATTCTGAAGAAAACACAACCTGACACCCCAAATTTTGAAATGGGGCTCATGCTATATATAAGGAAGAAGATTACATTTGGTACAAAAAAGGGTTAAACTTCATACCAAATCTGTGTAACTGAGCTTATCAAATTTGGTATAATGTCCTGAATAATAGAGAGAGGAGGGTTTAGTCCTCTCTTTCCACCACTTCTCCATCTCCAATAAGGCTTAAATAAGTTTCAAATGCTTTGTAAGAATCCCTTATTGTTTGAGAACACTGGCAGCAACTTGGCATCCTTACTTCTATCTATACATAGCATTTTTTAATCAGGAAACTACCTCAAGGTGAAAAACTCATCCTGATTTCTTTAAAACAAAAGCTCAGCCAAGGGGAAATCTTCACAAAGTCAGTGAACCATGAATTGTATGTCAAGGTGAAATGTGGATGCTTGCACCAAAATTGTCATCCCAAGATGCAAGACTAGTTTGTACCAAGAATAATCAATGATTCTCTTATAGTTCTTGGGACCTGAACATTGGGTTAAGAGCTAGGCTTGATACAATAGTTCTCTATGTCAATGACATAAGATCAAGGCCAAATATGGATGGTTGCAATGAAGTTGTCATCGCTAGAAGCAACTTTGCACTTAGTATGATCCATGAAGCTCTTATAGTTAGAACTTGAGAAATGGACTTGAACATTTGGGTGAAAGTTAGGGTGGCCGCAATAGTTCACAAAGTCGGTGAACTACAAAAAGTAGGTCAAGTGCAAAAAAAGATGCCTGCACTAAAGCTGCGATCCTTAGATGCTAGTTTGTATCAAGTATCAGCTATGAAGTTCTAATAGTTCTTGAGAAATGGACTTGACCACATGGGTGAAAGTCTTGGTTGACGCAATAGTTTACAGTCAGTGAACCATGAAGTTAAGTGTATGTCAAGGTCAAATATGACTGCTTGTATTACTATCCCTAGATGCAAGTTGCTACATCAGGAATGAAGCACTTATAATTCTCAAGAAATGCACTTGTACATCAGCGTGATAGTTAGGGTGGTTGCAAATGCTGTCAATGGCTTGAGGAATGGATGAACAAACAGGAAAATGGGTAAAAGGGTGGACTTCTACATGTGTATAGAGCCATGCTTCAAGCAAGTGTGACAAAAACTGGTCAAAATCACAGGAGGCAGCAGTATACTCTATCATTTGTTAGCGTTAAAGTGAATGAACACCATTTTTTTTTCTCAGATCCATTTTATAGTAACACCATTGAGGAATGATAAAATTGCATTCTTCATCTAAACTGTTTCTCTAATTAACTGTAATGGCTCATTAAAGTTGCTGATAGGGTGTCAGACATGTTTACAGATTATATCTCCTGGGATGACCTCACGGCAACTGCAGTTAAATCTTGGTATTTTAGCAGATGAGGATTTTAGAGAAGAAAGTGAACATTAAAATAAAAATGCATCTTATAAGGCCAAATACTGCACAGTGAAAAGAGGACAAGGAATTAGCTGTTTTGCCATCCCTGACCCTAAGAAACATAGAGAGTTATGTGAAAATGGATTCATAATCTTTGAACAGAGAATCTCAACATCAAGACATTTGTTTATGCAAAGCACAACATTGTTTGTGCTAAACATTTTGAAGATAGCTGTTTTCAAGTGGACTTGAAGGTTTCTTGATTACTTATTTCTTTTCTTTTCTTCAATAACCCATTTAGTACCAGAAACCCCAAAACGGGTACCTGGCAAACATTGCATGCCCAGATCAGATGCCGCAGAATGCGGCGTCTGATCAGGGCCTCCACTGTTTGCTAAAAGTCCAGTCATTTTCCAAATAAATTTTGATGAAAACACAACCTGACACCCCTAAATTTTGAAATGAACTCCTGCTATATATAAAGAGGAGGATTCCATTTGGAACAAAAAGGGTTAATTAATGCATATCATTATCATTTAACCAATCATTACATTAACATGCCTTGACAAGTTTAGGTAATATTTCATTGCATTTCACATGGTATTTTGTGATATTTTTAAAGCATAGATTGTGGGTACTCGTTAGAAATGTCTCAATGAGGCGATTCCTTTGAGCACCCATAATTTATGTTTTGGAGAAATTATCAGAATATATACATATGTCCTTTTAAATCCCCATTTTACCTACAAAAACTCCTCTTCTGTGAACTGGGGCTCATACTGATAGCCCTGAGTACCAAACTCAGGAAAACTGTCTTCAAAGTCTTTATTTTCGTCCAAAGACATAATGAAGCCTTATGTAAGATGCTGAACTGACAGCCTATTCAAAGGATTTTTGAGAATTCAACCTGATTAGAGAGCCTAATCACTTCTCCTTTAGTAGCTGCATAGAGAGACATAGAGCTTCTACAGTCTCCATGAGATCAGGATTTTAGCAAACATGTTGAACCCTGGGAAAGATTTGGATTACCTTGGGGAAAATATGGCTGCTGCCAGAAGACTTCACTGAAACCATTAAATGTTGATTTAATTACCTTTGCATGTTTCAATTGGTAATAAAAGTCAGAGATTAATCATTACAGTAACTTTTTCTTGCAAATGAAGTAATTATGTTATAAAGGTGGTCATTCACTTTAAGGAACGATATGAAAAATGGAACCAAACTATAACAGCACTAGGTCATTATATAAGATGGACACTGTGTACATGTCTATGTCATACACATGCAGGTTAGGATAAATATTTTGTGCCATTCTTAATACCTTATAACCTTATCATTAAAACTAGCTGAATGTGGTAATACCGTTAATATAAAGTAAAATAAAATTTCCTCTTAGATCTTAGTCATCATAGAGTTCGCATTCCGCCCCCGCTCATAGGGGCTTGAAGAAATATATGGGCTGCATGATGCTTCCACACAGAGCTGAATCCGACCCGCACACTAGTACTGGTAAACCGCTTAGAGGATCTAAGCCTGTCCAGGAACCGAGGTGCGAGGCAGACCATCCATGCTAATAAACCCTATTGGTTTCATTGGGCGACAGGGCTTGAGATGTCATTTCATCTCAATGTCAGGTAAAAGTCCCACAAAATTGGAAGCAACGTCTCCAAAATGACCTATGCAGTGTTGACGGGGACGTTAAACCTCAAATCAAACAAATCATAGAGTTCGCACCTGGCAATGTAGGAACCTTATACAAGAAGATCAACCTAAAGTTTCCAGTTAATATTATTTTGAGGGAAGAAAATGTCTAAACTATATCAAATCTCCTGCAAAGTGATTCTAATAGGTTTTTTAAAGAAATGTATGGAAGGCTTTTATGTATGGCTAGCATTGACCTTGACTATATTATCTGGAACTGAGTTACAGCCATATTGCAGACAAAAATGCATAGACATTTGATACATTTTTCCCCGCAAAAGTGTTGTAACTTGAGTTACAACCCTTTTGCGGTGAAACTATTATGCATCTGAGATACATTTTTGAATTTTCAAAATTCTGAAAAAGTAGTTTCAATATCTGCCTGTTATTTTTACAGGTTGTGGGCCTTTAAAATCAGAATAGAATTCTGCAAAAAAAGTCATTTTGTGAAAAAAGTGTAGTTACCACAGTTTTGCGGGCAGCCCTCGATATATGGTTAAGTGGTGGGGATCTGAACGGTTTTTGACATATATGGATTTTAATGAAGTAAAGGGGTAGGGAATGGCCCATGGCACCCCTTGGGGGCCGGTATGCTGGTGTCACTGATTGCCTCTTATCATAAGGAACAAGAATATATATGGTTTAGGGGTGGGGCTATCATAAGGAACAAGAATATATATGGTTTAGGGGTGGGGCTATCATAAGGAACAAGAATATATATGGTTTAGGGGTGGGGCTATGAACAGTTTCTCAGATATACGGTCTTTTGTGGAGCATGGACCAGGCATACCCTGCATGACCCCTAGGTTGGTGTCACTGAATGTGTCTTATCATAAGGAACAAGAATATATATGGTTTAGGGGTGGGGATCTGTAAGGTTTCTGGAATATTTGGCCTTTAATGAAGTGGAGGGGGTTGGGCATGGCCCCGGCACAGCCCGGGGGACCACCAAGTTGGTGTCACTGACTGCAACTTATCATAAGGAATGAGAATATATATGGTTTAGTGGTGGGATCTCAATGGTTTCTGTAATAAATGGCATTTTATGAAGTGGAGGGGCTGGGGCATGTCCCTGGCATATCCCGGCTGACCCACAGGTTGGTGTCACTTAAGCCGTCTTATCAGAAGGAACAAGAATATATATGGTTTATGGGTGGGGATCTGTAAGGTTTCTGAGATATATGGCATTTTATGAAGTGGAGTGGGGTGGGGCATGGCCTGGCACAACCTAGGTTACGGTCCAAAGTTGGTACAGAGTGTTTTTTCCCTATTTATTTCCTTCGTTACGTTTGTTACGTTACGTTGGGAGAAAATGTGCCCCAAATTTGTGCTCGTTACATTCGTTACGTAACGAAGACATGTCCAAGAATATCCTTGTTACCCTCGTTATGGTCCAAAGGTGGTGCAGAGTGTTTTTTCCCTATATATTATCTTCGTTACGTTTGTTACGTTACGTTGGGAGAAAATGTGCCCCAGATTTTTGCTCGTTACGCTCGTTACGTAACAAAGACATGTCCAAGAATATCTTCGTTACACTCGTTATGGTCCAAATGAGGTGCAGAGTAATTTTTCCATATATATTTCCTTCGTTACGTTTGTTACATTACATTGGGAGAAAATGTGCCCCAGATTTTTGCTCGTTACGCTTGTTACGTAACGAAGACATGTCCAAGAATATCCTCCTTACGCTCGTTACGGTCCAAAGGTGGTGCAGAGTGTTTTTTCCCTATATATTTCCTTCGTTACGTTTGTAACGTTACGTTGGGAGAAAATGTGCCCCAGATTTTTGCTCGTTACGCTCGTTACGTAACGAAGACATGTCCAAGAATATCTTCGTTACGCTTGTTACGGTCCAAATGAGGTGCAGAGTGTTTTTTCCCTGTATATTTCCTTCGTTACGTTTGTTACGTTACGTTGGGAGAAAATGTGCCCCAGATTTTTGCTCGTTACGTAACGAAGACATGTCCAAGAATATCCTCGTTACGCTCGTTACGGTCCAAATGAGGTGCAGAGTGTTTTTTCCCTATATATTTCCTTCGTTACATTGGGAGAAAATGTGCCCCAGATTTTTGCTCGTTACGCTCGTTACTTAACGAAGACATGTCCAAGAATATCTTCGTTACGCTCGTTAAAGTCCAAATGAGGTGCAGAGTGTTTTTTCCCTATATATTTCCTTCGTTACGTTTGTTACGTTACGTTGGGAGAAAATGAGCCCCAGATTTTTGCTCGTTACGCTCGTTACGTAACAAAGACATGTCCAAGAATATCCTCGTTACGCTCGTTACGGTCCAAAGGTGGTGCAGAGTAATTTTTCCCTATATCTTTCCTTCGTTACGTTTGTTACGTTACGTTGGGAGAAAATGTGCCCCAAATTTTTGCTCGTTACACTCGATACGTAACGAAGACATGTCCAAGAATATCCTTGTTACACTCATTACGGTCCAAAGGTGGTGCAGAGTGTTTTTTCCCTATATATTTCCTTTGTTACGTTTGTTACGTTACGTTGGGAGAAAATGTGCCCCAAATTTTTGCTCGTTACACTCGTTACGTAACGAAGACATGTCCAAGAATATCCTTGTTACGTTCGTTACGGTCCAAAGGTAATGCAGAGTGTTTTTTCCCTAAATATTTCCTTCGTTACGTTTGTTACGTTACGTTGGGAGAAAATGTGCCCCAGATTTTTGCTCGTTACGCTCGTTACGTAACGAAGACATGTCCAAGAATATCTTTGTTACGCTCGTTACAGTCCAAATGCCGTGCAGAGTAATTTTTCCATATATATTTCCTTCGTTACGTTTGTTACGTTACGTTGGGAGAAAATGTGCCCCAGATTTTTGCTCGTTACGCTCGTTACGTAACGAAGACATGTCCAAGAATATCTTCGTTACGCTTGTTACGGTCCAAATGAGGTGCAGAGTGTTTTTTCCCTGTATATTTCCTTCGTTACGTTTGTTACGTTACGTTGGGAGAAAATGTGCCCCAGATTTTTGCTCGTTACGTAACGAAGACATGTCCAAGAATATCCTCGTTACGCTCGTTACGGTCCAAATGAGGTGCAGAGTGTTTTTTCCCTATATATTTCCTTCGTTACGTTTGTTACGTTACGTTGGGAGAAAATGTGCCCCAGATTTTTGCTCGTTACGCTCGTTACGTAACGAAGACATGTCCAAGAATATCTTCGTTACGCTCGTTACAGTCCAAATGAGGTGCAGAGTGTTTTTTCCCTATATATTTCCTTCGTTACGTTTGTTACGTTACGTTGGGAGAAAATGAGCCCCAGATTTTTGCTCGTTACGCTCGTTACGTAACGAAGACATGTCCAAGAATATTGTTACGCTCGTTACGGTCCAAAGGTGGTGCAGAGTGTTTTTTCCCTATATATTTCCTTCGTTACTTTTGTTACGTTACGTTGGGAGAAAATGTGCCCCAAATTTTTGCTCGTTACACTCGTTACGTAACAAAGACATGTCCAAGAATATCCTTGTTACACTCATTACGGGCCAAAGGTGGTGCAGAGTGTTTTTCCCCTATATATTTCCTTTGTTACGTTTGTTACGTTACGTTGGGAGAAAATGTGCTCCAAATTTGTGCTCGTCACACTCGTTACGTAACGAAGACATGTCCAAGAATATCCTTGTTACGCTCGTTACGGTCCAAAGGTAATGCAGAGTGTTTTTTCCCTAAATATTTCCTTCGTTACGTTTGTTACGTTACGTTGGGAGAAAATGTGCCCCAGATTTTTGCTCGTTACGCTCGTTACGTAACGAAGACATGTCCAAGAATATCTTTGTTACGCTCGTTACAGTCCAAATGCCGTGCAGAGTAATTTTTCCATATATATTTCCTTCGTTACGTTTGTTACGTTACGTTGGGAGAAAATGTGCCCCAGATTTTTGCTCGTTACGCTCGTTACGTAACGAAGACATGTCCAAGAATATCTTCGTTACGCTTGTTACGGTCCAAATGAGGTGCAGAGTGTTTTTTCCCTGTATATTTCCTTCGTTACGTTTGTTACGTTACGTTGGGAGAAAATGTGCCCCAGATTTTTGCTCGTTACGTAACGAAGACATGTCCAAGAATATCCTCATTACGCTCGTTACGGTCCAAATGAGGTGCAGAGTGTTTTTTCCCTATATATTTCCTTCGTTACGTTTGTTACGTTACGTTGGGAGAAAATGTGCCCCAGATTTTTGCTCGTTACGCTCGTTACGTAACGAAGACATGTCCAAGAATATCTTCGTTACGCTCGTTACAGTCCAAATGAGGTGCAGAGTGTTTTTTCCCTATATATTTCCTTCGTTACGTTTGATACGTTACGTTGGGAGAAAATGAGCCCCAGATTTTTGCTCGTTACGCTCGTTACGTAACGAAGACATGTCCAAGAATATTGTTACGCTCGTTACGGTCCAAAGGTGGTGCAGAGTGTTTTTTCCCTATATATTTCCTTCGTTACTTTTGTTACGTTACGTTGGGAGAAAATGTGCCCCAAATTTTTGCTCGTTACACTCGTTACGTAACAAAGACATGTCCAAGAATATCCTTGTTACACTCATTACGGGCCAAAGGTGGTGCAGAGTGTTTTTCCCCTATATATTTCCTTTGTTACGTTTGTTACGTTACGTTGGGAGAAAATGTGCTCCAAATTTTTGCTCGTCACACTCGTTACGTAACGAAGACATGTCCAAGAATATCCTTGTTACGCTCGTTACGGTCCAAAGGTGCTGCAGAGTGTTTTTTCCCTAAATATTTCCTTCGTTACGTTTGTTACGTTACGTTGGGAGAAAATGTGCCCCAGATTTTTGCTCGTTACGCTCGTTACGTAACGAAGACATGTCCAAGAATATCTTTGTTACGCTCGTTACAGTCCAAATGCCGTGCAGAGTAATTTTTCAATATATATTTCCTTCGTTACGTTTGTTACGTTACGTTGGGAGAAAATGTGCCCCAGATTTTTGCTTGTTACGCTCGTTACGTAACGAAGACATGTCCAAGAATATCTTCGTTACGCTTGTTACGGTCCAAATGAGGTGCAGAGTGTTTTTTCCCTGTATATTTCCTTCGTTACGTTTGTTACGTTACGTTGGGAGAAAATGTGCCCCAGATTTTTGCTCGTTACGTAACGAAGACATGTCCAAGAATATCCTCGTTAAGCTCGTTACGGTCCAAATGAGGTGCAGAGTGTTTTTTCCCTATATATTTCCTTTGTTACGTTGGGAGAAAATGTGCCCCAGATTTTTGCTCGTTACGCTCGTTACGTAACGAAGACATGTCCAAGAATATCTTCGTTACGCTCGTTAAAGTCCAAATGAGGTGCAGAGTGTTTTTTCCTATATATTTCCTTCGTTACGTTTGTTACGTTACGTTGGGAGAAAATGAGCCCCAGATTTTTGCTCGTTACGCTCGTTACGTAACAAAGACATGTCCAAGAATATCCTCGTTACGCTCGTTACGGTCCAAAGGTGGTGCAGAGTAATTTTTCCCTATATCTTTCCTTCGTTACGTTTGTTACGTTACGTTGGGAGAAAATGTGCCCCAAATTTTTGCTCGTTACACTCGATACGTAACGAAGACATGTCCAAGAATATCCTTGTTACACTCATTACGGTCCAAAGGTGGTGCAGAGTGTTTTTTCCCTATATATTTCCTTTGTTACGTTTGTTACGTTACGTTGGGAGAAAATGTGCCCCAAATTTTTGCTCGTTACACTCGTTACGTAACGAAGACATGTCCAAGAATATCCTTGTTACGTTCGTTACGGTCCAAAGGAAATGCAGAGTGTTTTTTCCCTAAATATTTCCTTCGTTACGTTTGTTACGTTACGTTGGGAGAAAATGTGCCCCAGATTTTTGCTCGTTACGCTCGTTACGTAACGAAGACATGTCCAAGAATATCTTTGTTACGCTCGTTACAGTCCAAATGCCGTGCAGAGTAATTTTTCCATATATATTTCCTTCGTTACGTTTGTTACGTAACGTTGGGAGAAAATGTGCCCCAGATTTTTGCTCGTTACGCTCGTTACGTAACTAAGACATGTCCAAGAATATCTTCGTTACGCTTGTTACGGTCCAAATGAGGTGCAGAGTGTTTTTTTCCCTGTATATTTCCTTCGTTACGTTTGTTACGTTACGTTGGGAGAAAATGTGCCCCAGATTTTTGCTCGTTACGTAACGAAGACATGTCCAAGAATATCCTCGTTACGCTCGTTACGGTCCAAATGAGGTGCAGAGTGTTTTTTCCCTATATATTTCCTTCGTTACGTTTGTTACGTTACGTTGGGAGAAAATGTGCCCCAGATTTTTGCTCGTTACGCTCGTTACGTAACGAAGACATGTCCAAGAATATCTTCGTTACGCTCGTTACAGTCCAAATGAGGTGCAGAGTGTTTTTTCCCTATATATTTCCTTCGTTACGTTTGTTACGTTACGTTGGGAGAAAATGAGCCCCAGATTTTTGCTCGTTACGCTCGTTACGTAACGAAGACATGTCCAAGAATATTGTTACGCTCGTTACGGTCCAAAGGTGGTGCAGAGTGTTTTTTCCCTATATATTTCCTTCGTTACTTTTGTTACGTTACGTTGGGAGAAAATGTGCCCCAAATTTTTGCTCGTTACACTCGTTACGTAACAAAGACATGTCCAAGAATATCCTTGTTACACTCATTACGGGCCAAAGGTGGTGCAGAGTGTTTTCCCCTATATATTTCCTTTGTTACGTTTGTTATGTTACGTTGGGAGAAAATGTGCCCCAAATTTTTGCTCGTCACACTCGTTACGTAACGAAGACATGTCCAAGAATATCCTTGTTACGCTCGTTACGGTCCAAAGGTGCTGCAGAGTGTTTTTTCCCTAAATATTTCCTTCGTTACGTTTGTTACGTTACGTTGGGAGAAAATGTGCCCCAGATTTTTGCTCGTTACGCTCGTTACGTAACGAGGACATGTCCAAGAATATCTTTGTTACGCTCGTTACAGTCCAAATGCCGTGCAGAGTAATTTTTCCATATATATTTCCTTCGTTACGTTTGTTACGTTACGTTGGGAGAAAATGTGCCCCAGATTTTTGCTCGTTACGCTCCTTACGTAACGAAGACATGTCCAAGAATATCTTCGTTACGCTCGTTACAGTCCAAATGAGGTGCAGAGTGTTTTTTCCCTATATATTTCCTTCGTTACGTTTGTTACGTTACGTTGGGAGAAAATGTGCCCCAGATTTTTGCTTGTTACGCTCGTTACGTAACGAAGACATGTCCAAGAATATTCTCGTTACGCTCGTTACAGTCTAAATGAGGTGCAGAGGGTTTTTTCCCTATATATTTCCTTCGTTACGTTTGTTACGTTACGTTGGGAGAAAATGTGCCCCAGATTTTTTCTGGTTTTACTTGTAACATAATGGAGACAAGTCAAAGAATATTCATGTTTTGCTCGTTACGGTCCAATTATGGTGCTGAGTGTTTTACCCTATATATTTTATTCGTTACGTTTGTTACGTGTAACGTAGCGCGCCTCTGGCGAATTTTACGTACTTTTTGTGAAGTATCTATAAATGAAACATCTATCATGCAGACAAGACCAAAATAGGCAATTTTTGCCCTTTCAGGGGCCGTAACTCCGTAACACATGATGGAATATGGCTGGTTCAAGTAAGGAACCCAGATCTCATGGTGGTACAAGTTGTGTGCAAGTCTGGTTAAAATCAAATCAAAAATGAAGATGCTATCATGCGGACAAGACCAAAATAGGCCCTGGTTCGCTCACCTGTGTGTCACTGTCTCAAGTACATTCTATTTTTAGCCATTGTGGCCATCTTGTTCATCAGCAGAGTGATTTTAGCTTATTTGGTAGGGAGTAACCTAGGCAACATTCCTGGGAACTTTGAATTAAATTGGCCTTAGGGTTTAGGGGGAGTTTCCATTTGAATCAAATTTACAATATTTTTCTATTTTTACCTCCGGTGGCCATTTTGTTCATCCGAGTGGGATTGTTTAGCCTTTTTGGTAGAGGATAATCTAAGCAACATTGTCGCAAGGAACCTACATGCTAACTATGAAGGCTGTATCTCAAATGCTTTAAAAGTTATGACAAAGTAGGTCAAAGGTCAAGGGTCAAAAGTTTTGAATGGCTGAGAAAACCTTGTCATAAGAAACATGCATGCTAAATATGAAGGCTCTATCTTATATGGTTCAAAAGGTATGATAAAGTAGGTCACAGGTCAAATCTTAATGAGTGGGAAGCCCTTGTCAGAATGAACCTACATGCCAAATATGAAGGCTCTATCTCAAACGGTTCAAAATTATGACAAAATAACCTACTGTTCTACTTTTTGATTTGACATGACCAATATTCAAACTTAACTGAGATATTGTCCAGATGATCATTCTGAGCAAGTTATATGATGATTTGACTGAAACTGTGGCCTCTTAGAGTGTTCAAAACGTTTTTCTATGATTTGACCTGCTGACCTACTTTTTGACCCGACATGTCCCATATTCAAACTTGACACAGATATTGTCAAGATGATCATTCTGAGCTAGTTTGATGATGATCGGACCAAAACTTGGGCCTCTAGTGTGTTCATAATGTTTTTCAACAATCTGACCTACTGACCTACATATTGACCAGACATGACCCATATTCGAAATTAACCGAGATATTGTCAAATGACCATTTTGAGCAAGTTTGATGATGATCGGACCAAAACTGTAGCCGCATGTGTGTTCTGAGGGTTTTTCTATGATTTGACCTACTGACCTTCTTTTTGACCCAACCTGACCCATATTTGAACTTGACTGAGTTATGTCAAGATGATCATTCTGGGCAAGTTTGATGATGATCGGACCAAAACTGTGGCCTCTAGTGTGTTCACAAGCTTTTTCTATGATTTGACCTACTGACCTACTTTTTGACCCGACATGACCCGTATTCAAACTTGACCCGGATATTGTTAAGACTATCATTCTGAGCAAGTTTGATGATGATCGGACCAAAACTGTGGCCTCTAGTGTGTTCAAAAGGTTTTTCTCCGATTTGACCTACTGACCTATTTTTTGGCCCTACAAGACCCATATTCGAACTTGCCCGAGAAATTGTCAAGATAATCATTTTGAGCAAGTTTCATGATTATCAGACAAAAACTGTGGCCTCTAGTGTATTCACAAGGTTTTTCTATGATTTGACCTACTGACCTACTTTGTTACCCGACAGAACCCATATTCGAACTTGACCGAGATATTGTCAAAATGATCATTCTGGGCAAGACTGATGATGATCGGACCAAAACTGTGGCCTCTAGTGTGTTCACAAGGTTTTTCTATGATTTGACCTACTGACCTACTTTTTGACCCGACATGACCCGTATTCAAATGTGACTGAGATATTGTCAAGATGATCATTCTGGGCAGGTTTGATAATGATTGAACCAAAACTGCGGCCTCTAGTGTAATCAAAAGGTTTTTCTATGATTTGACCTACTGACCTACTTTTTGACCCGGTATGACTCATATTCGAATGTGACCAAGATATTATTAAGATGATCATTCTGAGCAAGTTTGATGATGATTGGACATAAATTGTGGCCTCTAGTGTGTTCAGACGGTTTTTCTATGATTTGACCTACTGACCTACTTTTTGACCCAACAACACCCATATTGGAACTTGACTGAGATATTGTCAAGATATTGATCATACAGGGCAAGTTTGATGATGATCGGACCAAAACTGTGGCCTCTCGTGTCTTCACAAGGTTCTTTTTCTGATTTGACCTACTGACCTACTTTTTGACCCGACATGACCCATATTCGAACTTGACCGAGATTTTGTGGTGGTACAAATTGTGTGCAAGTTTAGTTAAAATCAAATCATAAATGAAACATCTATCATGCAGACAAGACCAAAATAGGCAATTTTTGCCCTTTCAGGGGCCGTAACTCCGTAACACATGATGGGATATGGCTGGTTCAAGTAAGGAACCCAGATCTCATGGTGGTACAAGTTGTGTGCAAGTCTGGTTAAAATCAAATCAAAAATGAAGATGCTATCATGCGGACAAGACCAAAATAGGCAACTTTTGCCCTTTCAGGGGCCGTAACTCCTTAACACATGATGGGAAATGGCTGGTTCGAGAAAGGAACCTAGATCTCATGGTGGTACAAGTTGTGTGCAAGTCTGGTTAAAATCAAATCATAAATGAAGATGCTATCGTGCGGACAAGAAATTGTTTACGCACGCACGCACGAACGCACGCATGGACGCACTGATGACGGACAAAATGTGATCACAAAAGCTCACCTTGTCACTATGTGACAGGTGAGTTAAAAAGGGTTAATGATGACCAAAAGTCTCAAAACATAAAATTTTCATTTCTTAGTGTTGTGGTTGGTACCTGATACTTTGTCTTTGTGGCTTTCCATTTGCTCTGGCTTATATTTTTGCTGCCTTATCTGTGTTTTATCACACACAGCAACACAAAAGGTGCATGGGTATTTGGCAATAACTGAAGGATAATGATTATCCATATTTCTCAAAATAAACGTATGTTGCAGGTATTCATTTGAACTGCCTCATCGAGGTGGTTCTAATGAATATCCACAATTGAGAATACACACCTTATCTGTTTCTATGTCACTTAAGTTTCAATAAAACTAAGACACCTATTTTCTATCAGTTTCTTGGTGGCAATACATTGTCAAGAAGTATATTTCACAATACTTGTTTTGTTTGATTTCAGGTTTAACTTCCCCGTCAACACTGTAAAGGTCATTTTGGAGACGTTGCTTCCAATTTTGTGGGACTTTTACCCGGCATTCATTGAGATGAAATGACTTCCCAAGCCCTATCGCCCAATGAAACCAATTGGGTTTATAAGCATGGACGGTCCGACACTCACACCGCTTTGCTTGGGCAGGCTTAGATCCTCTAAGCAGTTTACCAGTGCTCTTGTGTGGGTAGGATTCAGCTCTGCGTGGAGCATCATGCAGCCCATATATTTCTTCATGCCCCGATGGGCGAGGGCCAATTTCACAATACTGTAATGATCCTGAGTATTGGGACAGACAGGTCTAAGCAAACAGTGCAGAACCAGAGTCTGATCAGGATCTACACTGCTAGCCATTCTTTCTGCACTTTTGGACTCCTTGCTCAATGTCAACTAATGATCAGGAGGTTGTGGGTTCAATTTCTCCTAGCTCCGCAATTTCCTTTCGTGGAAACTGATCAAAAAATCTTTTCTACAGGCATTCTCTCCCTTCCATTGAACCAAGGAACTGTTGTCCTTTTCAGGCAAAAGAATGTGCGCTGTCCTGGTTAACCTCTTTTATCTAAGCCTGCCCAGGAAATGTGTGATTAGGTAAACTGACTAGCTCAACTTGACCTAAATAGTGTTGATTGGGCCATTAAAGTCCAAACCGAACCAATCCTTTCACTACAAGTTTCTGAAGAAAACTCTTTTAGCTTCAAATCCTTGTAAATAAGGGATGTTAGGTCAATATTAATGACAAAATGGCAAACTTTGCAGATTCTCATGAGACGGCTGCTTTTGAGCCATCTCATCTGAATGTATAGATACCTGTATTGGTCTCAAGGGTTGAAAGGGTAAAGCTGAGGAAAGTGCAAAAAGATCATATGTATCTTTCTGACAAAGATGGATATGTTAATGCTATGTTAATGTTAAAGATCTCTTTATGTTTTATTATGTAAGCTGACTTTGGACATGTTTCATGACTATATGCTGGTTTTTGCATTTGCTGTGATTGGAGCCCACCCACAGGTGTGGCGATGTCACCTAGCACTGCAGTGGCCGGACGTCCTTACCAACTATGCTTATGCCTCTGTAGCTTATTTGGAATGGACATCAGGCTACTACAGTGTTAGGTGATGTCACTGCATCAGTGCATACAACCTCTGTTGGTAAGGTCATCAGGCCACTGCAGTGCTAGGTGACGTCGCCGCATCTGTGCATGAGTTCAAATCACAGCAAATGCAAACATTTTTATACCGCAATCAGGCATTCTAGTAACCTAATAAAGGGGGCCGAATAACTGCACGCTATAATCGGTAGTGACCAATAATACCTTCTACTGACCTATAATACATCTAGTGACCTTTTATAGAATGGACCTACTTTTCAGGTCCCCAATTTACAAGTGTAAACAATAACATGCAACCTTTTATACATGGGAAAACAACGAAACTGCAAGTTAAAATCTTTGCAATATTTATTTAAACAGATTTTCAGAACTTTCAGCTAAATTCTTACCTTCTCGGCCTTTCCTGGTTTGAATTGCCCGTTGGAATAACTGTGCACTGCTACTGCAGTTGCGTCTCAACCTCTAAAATAATTTTTAAAGCTAAAATAAACTATTTATTTGCGGATTTTCATTCAGAACGTTAAGGGCTGAGAAACTTTTATTTTAGTGTCCATGTTGTTTCCAATGTCTTTGTGTCGCGCTGACGTCAGAAACTTTGCACTCGTTGACGTCATGTTGTACTATGTGGGCGCGCCATGGCACTGAATGTAGTTTAACATGCCACTCTGTCTGCTGCCCCTTTTGTTTTAAAATTTGCTATATTACAGCAAAACCCCATGATTGTTTTGAATTGCGGTATAAACTAAACACATGATTAGTGTATTTTATTATTAAAGATACTAACCATGTATTTACTATATTATACCTATTATTACTACCGGTATGTGTCTACTATGGCTGTAAAGACAAAAAGTCACTTCAATTGCTGAAGAAATTAACCATAATCCAGAAAAAGTACTATAGTAATATACTCTGGTACTTTTATGATAATGAAAGACAAATGCTGCTGTACTCCCTTCAAAGTCAAACACAGTGCTAGAACACTAACCTGAATAGCAAAGTAGAGAAGACCCAGGGGAACTATGACAACACCAAACAGAGGTGTGCTGATCATAATTATCACCACAGATGCTACGACACGTAGCATACAAACTATCCACGCTTGCAAATTTACAGCAATAAGCGTATCAATGACCTCCAGGTCTTTCCCGAATCGGTTCAGAATTCTCCCACTTGGGGTCATCTCGAAGAAAGACATTGGCGAAGACAGAATATTTCTGAGGAAACTTGAATGGATCACACGGCCTGCTATGATATTCCCAACAAACAAGCTGACACTTGCAATCAAAATGAACACTCCTGAAAAGTGTTAATAACCATGTCCTTTCATAGACAGAAATACACGAAAACAGTGAAATTCTGCTTTTAAGACAAGCTAAAACATAGATTTATTCTTCTCTAAGGAATACATTTAAATGGTTTCAGTTATTCTTTCTTTCTTTTTTTCTATACCCAGTGTCCTCCAGTAAGAGACCACCTTTGGGACTGTTCAAAAGTGGTCTTAAAGACCACTTTTGAACAGTCCCAAATGTGGTCAGTCCCAAATGTGGTCCAAATAAAGAAATTTTACTGTATATTGCATCTGAAAACTTAAGGAAGAAAAAGAAGGTATGAGCCTTTCCATAAAAGAAAAATCTCAAATATCAGCCAACACATGACAAAAGCAACAAGAAGTCCTGTGAAACCAATAAGGCACATATCACTGTACTTACCTTAAGCATTTGGACACCTCAACTCCTTACCATACTTGTTATACCCGCTTTTTCGAAGAAAATCGGGTATATTGTTTTCGTACCACAGTTGAGTCCAGCGTCAGTCCGTCCGTCTGTCTGTCCGTCTGTCCGTCCATCACGTTTCTTGTAAATGGATCTTTTGAAACTTTGCATGTGGATAGTACATGGAATGTAGATGGCAGTGGGCATCTTTTTGGTGACCTTGACCTCAACATGACCCCAAGGTCAAAGGTCAAAAGTTATTATTTGCCATATCTCCTTAACTATTGGAGTTACACTTCTGAAACTTTGGTTATTAGATGGCCCTTGGAATATAGAATAAATCTGGATACTTTTGGTGTGACCTTGACCTCAACATGACCCCAAGGTCAAAGGTCAAAAATTATGATTTGCCATATCTCCTAAACCATTGGATTTACACTTCTGAAACTTTGCTTATTGGATGGTCCTTGGAATATAGAATATGTCGGGTTACTTTTGGTGTGATCTTGACTCCCAAGATCAAAGGTCAAAAAGTATGATTTTGCCATATCTTCTAAACTATTAGAGATACACTTCTGAAACTTTAGTTATTGGATGGCCCTTGGAATATAGAATAAATTTGGACACTTTTGGTGTGACCTTGACCTCCACATGACCCCAAGGTCAAGGTCAAAAATTATGATTTGCCATATCTACTAAACTATTGAAGTTAGACTTCTGAAACTTTGCTTATCGGATGGTCCTTGGAATATAGAATATGTTCGGCTACTTTTGGTGTGACCTCGACCCAAGGTCAAAGGTCAAAAAGTATGACTTTGCCATATCTTCTAAACTATAAGAGTTACACTTCTGAAACTTGGTTATTTGATGGCTGTTGGAATATAGAATAAATTGGGATAGTTTGGGTGGACCTCAACATAACCCCAAGGTTAAAGGTCAAAAAGTATGACTTTGCCATATCTTCTAAACTATAAGTGTTATACTTCTGAAACTTTGCTTATCAGTTAGAATGTTCTTTACAACTTTTTTTAATTTACATGTAGTTTTGGCTAGCTAATACAAAGTCATTAGTGTTACTCATAGAAAAAGCGGGTATTTGCGATGGTTTACCATCGACTGCCGATCTAGTTTTACAATTTGAAAAAGTACAGTTTACTACCCAATGGGGCGTCTAAGAATATTGGAATGAACGACAAACAATGTAGACCAAGATAAGATGCTGCATTGTGTGGCATCTCATCCAGGTCTGCACTGTAAAGACACAAATAACCATATTTATTCACCTTACTATTCAGACACCTCAACTCCTCATCATACTTGACAAGTACAGTTTACTACCCGATGCCTCTGGCGATGGCTGGATGAGTGGCAAACAGTGTAGACCCTGATGAGCATCAGGGTCTACACTGTTTGCTACCCATCCAGATATTTTTAGGCTCAACATTGGGTATTAAATTGTACTTGTTCAAATTTTAGAGCAAGTACGGTAAGGAGTTTAGGTGTCCGAATACATACGGTAAACATGGTATGTTCTTCAAATTTGTGTGTGTGCGCAACCAACTACTCGGGGCTAGTCACATGACTTCTACATGTCTGCAAGCTGCAAAGGAACTAGTGAGACTATGATAAACTAGAAATGTGTCCTGAGTAAAACAATGTCCCCAACCATAAATATATCTTAAACACCCATTTGACTTTAACAACTAGGTTATGGTGAGCTGCAATCAAGCCATTTTTGGCCAAAATTGACAGTTTTCAGGAGTCAAACTTGGTACATTATATCATTACAACATACCGCAGATTTGATTAGATTTTGGTGACCTTGATTTTTTTTCAAGGTCACAGGCCCCCCAAAACAGTGACTTTTTTGGCCCAAAAGTGGCTTGTCTGCACTCTAAGGTCAAGGGCTCCCGAAACCTGTTCTTTTGGGGCCAAAAAAAAGCTTATCTCTACCCTATATCATTTAAGAATAGATGACTGTTGGTCAAACTGGGTACAATATTTAATTAGATTCTGGTAATCTGGCCTTTTTAATGACTGATTTTTTTATGGTCACAGACTCCTGAAAACTGTCAATTTTGGCCAATTCGTTAATGAGATATAGTGCAGACAAGCCATTTCTGGCCCCAAATTGTCTGGTTTTGGGGCTTGTGACTTTGAAAAAAAGGTCATGGTTACCAAAATTTATTCAAAGCTGCATTATATTGTAATAATATATTGTACCAAGTTTGACTAAAATTAGTCAATTCATTAATGAGACAGAGTGCAGACAAGCCATTTTTGTCCCAAAATTGACTGCTTTTGGGGGGCCTATGACCTTGAAAAAAAGGTCTATGTCACCAAAATCTGGTCAAATCTGCAGTATGTTGTAATGATATTTTGTACCAAGTTTGACTAAAATGAATCAATTTGTTAATGAGATAGAATGCAGACAAGCCATTTTTGGCCCCAAAATGACTGTTTTATGGGGCCTGTGACCTTGAAAATGAGGTCAAGGTCATCATAACCTAACAGCTGTTTTCCCCCATCCTAATGAGGTAACTATGCAAGTTTGGTCAGAATCCATCAATAGGTTTGAGATATAGTGCTTAAAACAGGTTACATCGAGGCCAACCCCAACGCCGATGCAAAAGGGATCTGCACCAAAAACACCATGTCCCCCTCCCCTCTGGTGGGGGACATAATACCTTTTTTCTTGTCATGAGCTGACTCTTACATACACCCTTGCACATATTACAGTAAAAATCCTAAGAATTCGGGCACCTTGAGGACTTGCTGTAATTCTCCTAAAATTTTATCTAATTTGTTTCATGATCCAACAAGGAGTCCAAAAAGTGCAGACAGAATGGCAAACCGTGTTGACCCTGATCAGACTGCTCCTTCAGGAGCAGTCTGATCTGGATCAACACGGTTTCCTTCGGTCTATCTGTCCCAATACTAAGGATCATTATGGTATACCCTTGTCCCATTTTACCTATTTACCCTAAATATTCGGACACCTCAATTCCTTACCATAATGTTTCTAAATTTTGCACAAGTGCAATTTACTACCCGATGTTGTGCCTAGAAACAGCTGGATGAGTGACAAACAGTTACACCCTGATGAGGTGCCACATTCTGGTGTCTGAATATTTAGGGTAAATATGGTATGAATTTCAAATGCAATAAAGAAATAAAGCTGTAAAAGTTGTCTTGACTGACAGAACACTGAAGCCATTTCATCCACTTGTGATTCGCAATTCTTTATCATACTCATTTCTGGAAAGGTTCATGGAGTTTCAAAAAAGAGTCTGAGATATAAAAGCTATTCCATTATATACCCAAACCACAGTGATGAATAAGGATATAGTTGTATAGATATACAGCAGTAAAGCTTGTATTTTAAGAACCAGTGCCTAACACTGAAGCATTGCAGTTTGTATGAACAAAGAAAAAAATCTGCCTATCAGATAGAAAAGGTGCAACCTCTTAATGCCCAGAAATTTCAAGTATGTCTAACAGGATAACAGAAACACAACAATAGCTTAGGAACTCTTTTAACAAAGTGCAACAATACATGAGAAACAACTTCTGACTTCTGAAACGATGCTTATATCATACTACCACTAGAAATGTGAGCTAATTAATTAGTCACAACTATTTCTAAGTTGGTACAGGTCACTTGCAAATTCATAGAAACAGACACAGCGGGTATTTGGTGTTGATTAAAGGATATTTTTGTCAATTCTCCATAAAAAGTGGGTACTCACTACAACTGCAATGGCAAGGCAGCTCAAATGAATACCCACGACTAAGGTTCACCTGGAGAAATAAGGCAACTTATCCTTCAGTTCTTACCAAAAACCTGTCTTATCTGGTGCTATGTGATAAAATTAAACTAAATTAAAAATGCAGGCTGTACTACTAATTTGCATATAGCAAAATATATATGAGTTCTAATAGATTATCATTAAAGCGTAAAGCTTACAAAATAAAGACACAATACTGAAGGCATATTTAAAGGATAACTGGCAAAAGAAAAAGAATCTAAAAGCTAAACTAATGGTGACCAAAATTTGCCTTGTTAGGAACTTTTGAATGTTGGCCTATCTGATAATAAAAGCAATATAATCTCCAAGAACTAAAATGATGTTTCAAAATATGAGTATATTACAAATGGATGCTTGCAAATAAAGCAAAAAAAACCTTGTGTCAGCTATTAAGTATTTTTTATGGTATCTGCCTACCTGTTAGAAAGCAAAACAGAATAAGCTAATCATATCTTATTTATACTGTTGTTACAGATATGAAAGCAATCCCAAGCCATTGTCCTGGAAGTATATTTTTCACATCCAGTTGCACATATCATGAGCCTGTCTGGCTAAAGTAGTTCTCCAGATATGTTTTCACAATGGTTCCTAACCGCTCAGTCAAAGAATTAAAGAATTTAATTGAAAGTTATTAAACTAAAGAATTTGCCCAGTGGGGCTCGTATACCCCCGGCCAGTGCCATCCCCTGATAGTGGAAATGACAATTTGTCTGTAGCATTGAACCTTTCCATATAACCATTTAGTCCACTGAGAATAACTATTGCATTTCAACAACAAGGAGTATAATGAAAGCAGTTAACACAAAACTTGGACGTAATCAAAATGCCTAAGTCTAAAATTATTGACCCCTAGCCCCACCCAGTGGATTGATCCAGGAGCTTAGATATTCCATATTAAAGTTAATACTACAGCTATATTCTGTACCAAATATGAAGATAATCTAACATGTGGTTACAGAGATATGAGCAAAAAGGGTTTAACACAAACCTTTGACGTAAAAATTGACAAACTGACGGACAGCCCACCCTGGGGCTTGACCCAGGGGCTTAGATATTCCATAGGAAAGGTAATGCTATAGAGATATCTTTTACCAAATATGAAGAGAATCTAACATGTGGTTACAGAGATATAAGCAATCAAAAAGGTTTAATACAAAACTTTGATGTCAAAGTTTACAAACTAGTGGACAGCTCACCCAGGGGCTTGACTCAGGGACTTAGATATTCTATATGAAAGGTAATGCTATAGAGATAATAAGAGAATCTAACATGTTGTTACAGAGATATGAGCAATCAAAAAGGTTTAACACAAAACACTGACGTAAATGTTGATGAAGGGACAGACAGACTGACGGATGGACAGCCCACCTTGGGGCTTGAACCCCGAGCTTGGATATTCCAAATAAAAGGTAATGCTATAGAGATATCCTGTACCAAATATGAAGAGAATCCAACATGTGGTGTCAGAGATATGAGCAATCAAAAAGGTTTAACACAAAACTTTGACGTAAAAGTTGACAAACGGACGGACAGCCCACAAAGGGGCTTGACCAGGGGATTAGATATTCCATATGAAAGGTAATGCTATAGAGATATCCTTTACCAAACATGAAGAGAATCTAACATATGATTACAGAGATATCAGCAATGAAAAAGGTTTAAACTTTGACGTAAAAGTAGATGAACAGACAGACAGCCCACCCAGGGGCTTAGATATTCCATATGAAAGGTAATGCTATAGAGATATCCTTTACCAAACATGAAGAGAATCTAACATGTGGCTACAGAGATATCAGCAATGAAAAAGGTTTAACACAAAACTTTGATGTAAAAGTAGATGAACAGACAGACGGACAGACAGACAGCCCACCCAGGGGCTTGACCCAGGGGCTTAGATATTCCATATGAAAGGTAATGCTTTGTTTGTTTGTTTGTATTGGAGTTTTACGGCCCAGTCAACACTATTTAGGTCATTTTTGGGCAGGTCAGTTTACCTAGCAACACTTTCCTGGGCAGGCTTATACGTAAGCGGTTAACCAGTACAGTGCACATTCTTTCGCCAGAAACTGACAACTGCCCTTCTTGAATCAGCGGAAGGGAGAGAATGACCGTAGAAAAGATTTCATGATCAATATCCACGAAAGAATGTGACGAATCCACGAACCTGCGTCCTCCTGATCACCAGTCAGACGCGCATCCGACTGAGCCACTGAGGCCGGCTAAAGGTAATGCTATAGAGATATACTTTACCAAATATGAAGAGCATTTAACATGTGGTTACAGAGATATGAGATGTCAAAAAGGTTTAACGCAAAACTTTGACGTAAAGGTTGATGAACAGCGGGACAGACGGAAGTACGAACCACCGAACGAACAAACGAACGAACAAACAAACCAACGTACGGACAGAAAGACGAAAACTATATACCCCCTGACATACTTCGTATGCCGGGGGTATAATCAGTCCATCTACTGTAAACTAGTTTCAAACTAATTAAGTAAACCATCAATCAAATCTTCATATGTTTTGCTCCCAAGGTTCCCTACAGATACACAGTGTATATCCGAAAACTGGCATTATTCAGTCAAACAATTTCAAAATTTTATTAAAACCTAACGAAGTCATCTACATAAGTCCAACCAAGCACACCAGATATCATGTGCCTGGTCTAAAGTTCTCCAGGGACTTCATTCTTAAAGGCACATACCTATGCCTGCAAAAGGGCATAACATGGATGCAAATTTACTGGACTTTTTTTTTTTTTAATCAGTTAAAGTATGCAAGATGCCTAAGTCTGAAAAAGGCCATTCCCATAATAATTAAAGAACTTTAAAACACCTTGGCTACATAAAATTTAGTCTTAGTTCAAGCTATTTTCCAGATATATGTTTTGTCCACAAAGCTGCAAGGGAGATGACAAGTAATGAACATGACTCTCGCAAAATAGGTCCAATGGAAAAGAAGAAATACATGTCTGCTTACTTTTCCTGCCCATTTCAAATATTCAATTTTAAAATCCTATTGCAATCTGCTCTTTAGTGTTTCATCTGAATGTCAGGTACAAGTCCCAAAAAATTGGAAGCAACATCTACAAAATGACCTAAATAGTGTTGACAGGGATATTAAACCTCTAACAAACAAACAAAAACTTTCACTGCATTTGATCCTCGGTGAGATTTTAACCCACTTAGTACCGGTAACCCCAAAACGGGTACCCTGGCAAACAGTGCAGGCCCAGATCAGACTCCGCAGAATGCAGCGTCTGATCAGGGCCTCCACTGTTTGCAAAAAGTTCAGCCATTTTCCAAATAAATTTTGAAGAAAAACACAACCTGACACCCCTAAATTTTGAAATATATATATATAAGGAGGAAGATTCCATTTGGTACAAAAAGGGTTAAACCTCAGGAAACAGCTGACATGTCATCCAGCTGCTCAAAATTAACAATGTAGTCAACCAAATGTATCTTAAAAAATTGATCAAATTTTACGGCAAATTTGCAAATATTTTAGCTGAAAAAACATGAGTAGCTTTTGCATTTTCAAATTTTATCAGCAAAGTATCTCATCATCATCATCATCATCATCAGTTTTGATTAATGTGCAGGTACAGGGACAACATCCATATAAATGGGCCCCTTTCCAGGTAGCTGGCTTGCTGCACACATGGCAGATCTCACACCAGATCTCCAGGTTTGTCTATCATGAGGGTTGATAGCAGAAGGCTTCCACTCCTTCTGTCAGCTGCTTCCAGGTCATCTTGGGTCTCCCAGGCCCACACCTTCCATCTACCTGTATGTCACAGGCAGTCTTGACTGCACGGTTGGAGTGTTCCATATGTCCATACCAGCAGAGCCTACTCTCTTTCAGGATGAGGTCCAGGTCCTCAATGCCAAACCGTTCAAGCTCACTGGACTGGATGGTTACATTGTCCTGTGGCTTGACATTGCAGATCTGCCTGATCATTGCTCTGTCATTCCACTGCAGGCGCAGGAGGTCTGGCTTTGCCAATGGCCAAGTCTTACTGGCATGAGGCATTGAGCTCCGCACACAAGAGCTGTACACATGGCCGTTTGTCTTGAAAAAACACTGTGTATTAGATATTGTGCTTGCCAAAATATTTAAGGCTTTGGCCACTAACAAGTTTGTTTACCCTTCTCTTGCTGAATATTCAGTTTAGCCACACCCATTTCTGACTTTGAACCAATCAGAGTACTTGATGTAATTTATTCCTATAAATTCATAAATTGAATGTCAAACAGTGTAGATCCTGATCATATGGCTTCTTCAGAAGCCATCTGATCTGGATCTACACTGTTTCCAAAGATAAGGGTTGTCGTGAACAGCATGAGTTAAGCTGATGGTGGTTTGAAGAACTGGGCCATGATGCCTGAAATCCTACTGAGCCATGCCGAAAAATGCGCCTACCATATTTACCCTCTGTATTCAGATGCCTCACTTATTTACCATACTGTTTCTAAAATTTGAACAAGTGCAAGTTACTAACTGATATTGTGTCTGGAAAGTTGCTAGATGAGTGGCATACAGAATAGACCCTTATGAGATGGCGCATTCTGCAGTGTCTCTTCTAGGTCTATATTGTTTGCCCAGGTCTGTCTATCAAGAAACATATGGTAAATATGATATAGCATGCTCCAATGCCACTATATTGTAGTCTACTCTAGGCCCTTTTGGTCAACAAATTAAAAGCATCTTGGTATTACCTAGGGAGCTTTTGAATCGGATGCCATGTAGGAACACTATTACATTTCATCCTGATCTCATATACATTCTGATAAGAACTGTCAATGTTTGTTGTTCCATTTCTTCATGCCTATGATTGCCCTTCACAAGCCTGATTTTTTTTTAAATTCAAAGACAACAAATTTGTAAAAGCAAAAACAAAGCAGAATTTACCAAGGATAGAAGATCTTGATGTAAAGATAAAAAAATTTGAAGAAAACTGTTTATTGGTTGATTATCCTGAAAGCACCAACAAAAATACTAGAGCAGCTGTTCTATTTTTTTCCTTTCAATACTCACATCTTGGGGATCAAATCTGCATTCATTTCATACCCTTACATGCTAAAGTGTACCAAGCATCATTTCTGTAACCCTTCCTGGCTTGAGCAATAAGGGCAGATGCAAATACCAAAGACTGGATAATCTGTCATTTTACAAAGTAGTGAATTATGAAATGAGCCAGCGCATAACAAAACCTACGACAATAAGACATGTGCGCCCATCCGCGCAGTCTGATCAGAGTCTTTGCTGTGCACTCTAAGGATAGCTAAGGACCCAATGCTCCTTCATGCAGCGAGAGAAGTCTTTGGTTAGACCTTATGGATGCACAGGCTGATCTGAGTCTTCAATGGGGGCACATGTCTTATTGTAGGTTTTGTCGTGTGCTGGCTCAAATATAGATCAAGGTCAATTACAGATGCTGGCATCACATTTGTCATCAGTAGGTGCACGTTTGTACCAAGTATCAGTAATGTAGTTCTTAAAGCTATTGAGGAACTGACTGGAATAGTATGGTCAATGCTAGGGTTGACACAATATTTCACCAAGCCAATGAATCATGAAATGTAGGTTGTGGTCAAATATTGCTGCTTGCCTTAATGCTCCCACCTCAAAGTGCAAGCATAATGCAAGTTTTCCCAGGTTTCATCAATTTAGCTTCTTAAAGCTGAGAAATGAACTCGATCAGTAGCGTTAAATCAGTATTTCACTAAGTCAGTGAACCATGTAGGTCAAGGTAACTATGGATGCTTAAAGTTGCTATCCCTAAATACAAGTTTGTTCCTGGTTTCATTAAAGTAGCTTCTTAAAGCTATTGAAAAATGGGCTTGAACATTGGGTTGATGCAGTATTTCAAAAAGTTAGTGAACCCTGAAATGTATGTAAGGTGAGATATGGATGACTGCATCAAAGCTGCCATCCCAAGATGCAAGTTTGTTTCCAATTTCATTATTGAAGCTCTTGCAGTTGAGAAATGAACTTGAACATTAGGGTGTACAGTTACTTACATTTTTCCAGCCAAAAATATTAGTATATTTGCCATTTTAGATGGTCAAAAGTTTAATGATATTTTTACTCATGACATTGTTAGTTTTGAACAACTGAACCCTGGTGTCTAATGATTAGTTTACTGTCTTCTTGAGGCTGCTGAATAGGAGAAAATGAAATCAGAATTGTGAAGATGAGGAGCTGTTTTTTCACATTAACAATTTTTAATCTTCACAAGCAACAAAAACAGGCCCATGGACCACTATTGGGAGAAACTGGAGGTACGTTTTTCAACAAAAATGGTGGCTTGAAAAATCTAAGTACAGGCCCCAAAAGGGATCACTGATGCTTATTTATTTTGAAATCTGATGCTTTAGGTCCAAATGCTGCATACTAAGTCATTTTTACAATATATAGCATGGTAGCCATCTTTGCTATAATTATCAGCTTCCATTTAGCTAATTGGCTAATTGCAAATATCAATTTTGATGTCATAGGCTACAAGAGAATCAGAAAAATTCACTGTTTTGTCTTTTTCTCATTAGAAATGTCCAAAAGACCAAATAGGACCTTGACATAATGTAGGTCAAGGTCATTCAAAAATCACCATTTGAACAAACTTGCCAGGATTTTTCATTCTGATGCCACCAGCTACAAAGAATAAGAAAAATCCACTGTTTTGGCTTTTACCCATACAAAGGTCTAAGAGATCCAAGTTGACCTTGACTTAAAATAAGTCAATGTCAACCTAGGTCACCATCTGAACTAATCTGGTTAGGGCTTAAGTCTCCAATGCTATATACCAAGTTTCAATGTCAATGATCATTTGGTTCCTGAGTAGAAGACTTTCAAAGTTTTTTCACTATATATGGGCATGGCAGCCATCTTGGTAATGTGAATTGAATCAGCCCAGCAATTTTAGTGGAGAAGAAGATCAAAATACTGAATCTGAGCCATCAAGGACAATGGTCTGTAAAAGACCTTAACTTTTGGAATTGATATACTTCCTTTCAGTTGATTGCAACTATCAATTCTGATGCCACAGGCTACAAAAGAATGTCTAAGTGATGTTATGTATAAGAATTTATTTCTCTGATCCCCATTTTCACCCCCATTGGGTTAAATAATAAGGATATTAATATCTTGTAAAAGAATATTCTGGAAAACAAGTCATATATTGGTAAACAATTTGTTTTGCTATTTTGAGCTCTGGCAGAACAATTTTAGCAATTTTGACAAAGGGGCATAAGTGGAACATTTCTGTGAAATTATTTTGAAATTAAGCTTATGGCATTGGAGATGTTGTTTCAAGGTGTTTTTTTTTTGTTTTTCTATTTTTAGCTCCAGTGGCCAAAATGGTTCAGGTTCAGCAAAATGGAATGATTTTAAAATTTTCTGAACTTCTTTTGAAATCCGCCAGTGGCGCAGGAGAAGATATTGTCTAAATGTTTTTGTTGTTTTTTTCTTTTTTTAGTTCTGGCAGCCATTAAGTTCAGTAAAATGGAACTATTTTGGCAATTTTGGTAGAGAGTCACAAAATGAATATTTCTGTGAAACAATTTTGAAATCAGGCATTTGGTCTTAGAGGGGATGTCTGTAAAGGCTTTCTATTTTTAGCTCTGGTGGCCATATTGTTCAGCGGAGTGGACTAATCTTAGCAATTTTGGTAGAGGGTCACCAGATGAACATTTCTGTGACTTTTTTGTGTTTAGTGGAGCAGATGCATTTAAGCAATTTGGTAGAGTGTAACCCAAGGAACTTTTAAAACTAGCCACTGGCCTGGGAGAAGATGTCATTTTAAGTGTATTTTTTTTTTTCTATTTTTAGCTCTGATGGCCATTTGTTAAGCAGAGCAAAATAATTTTAGCAATATTGGTGGAGGGTCACCCAAGGAACATTCCTTTGAAAATATTTCAGAATTCATTCACTGGTTTAGAAGATGTAGTTTGAGCAAATTGTTGACGGATGAGACACAATTACGTAAACGGACATAACAGTATCAAAGCTTACCATGAGCATTTCTTGCTCAGGTGAGCTAAAAAATATCCCCTTATTATCCTCTGAATACTTCCTGTTGACAGCTATGCTTCCCCCTTCTATCCTCAACCATTACTATGGCAGGAGGCATTGCAACTGATAGCCAATATCACATAGTTGTCCAGATGCCAAAAGATGTGCAACATCTATGCAACACCCAGGCACCCCCTACAATCCCCAGCATTATGGTACATTGACCAAATTGACAGTTTAGTCTCCACAACATGGAAGCTTGCTGATTAACCCTTTTTGTACCAAATGGAATCTTCTTTCTTATATATAGCAGGAGTCCATTTCAAAATTTAGGGGTGTCAGGTTGTGTTTTCTTCAAAATTTATTCGGAAAATGGCTGAACTTTCTGCAAACAGTGTAGGCCCTGATCAGACGCCGCATTCTGCGGTGTCTGATCTGGGCTTGCACTGTTTGCCAGGATACCCGTTTTGGGGTTTCCGGTACAAAATGGGTAAAGTTAAAGATATAAAGAGCCTGTTAAGCTAAAGGTGACTTGAACAACTGGACTCGGGTCTATGTAGGTTTTTCATCCTCTGGCCCAAAGGTGAACATGTGAGGGCTCTCGTGAATACAATGACGACTAATCAGAATGCATGGATGCACCAGTTGATCTGGGTCTTCACTGGTCACACATGCCTTCTTTGTCATTTGCTATCTCTGTAGCAACAGACAAGGTTGGTATTTTGTGATAATTGAAGGATAGTTTTTGTCAATTCTCCATAAAAACCTATGTTGTGGGTATTCATTAGAACCGCCTTGCGAGCTGGTTCTAATAAATAACCACAACATTGGTTTATATAGAGAAATAAGGAAAACTTATTGTCACAAAATACCGACCTTATCTGTTGTTATGCTATCACATCTAAAAACAATCAAACTATGGCTGTATCTGCCAAGGTGAAATCAGTTTGCTGTTATTTTGTATATATTAGCTAAATCTATTTTCCAACTCAAACCTACATTCTTTTTAAGAATTAGAAACAGTTTCAACAGTATGATTTTTTCTTGTTTGGAGTTTAATGGCCCAGTCAATACTATTTAGATCACTTTTAGGCTGTCAGTTTACCTAATCACACTTTTGCAAGGCAGGCTTATACATAAGTGTTTAACCAGTACAGTGTACATTCTTTTGCCAGAAACTGATGACTGACCTTCTTGAATCACTGGCAAAGACCAAATGACTATTTCATGATCAGTCTCCATGAAAGGCAGATATTAAACCCTTGACCTCTTGATCATCAGCCAGATGGACAGACAACTAAGCTACCGAGGCTTGCCCAACAGTATGACTGATAAAATAACTGCTGTAAAGCATCAGTTATAGCAATTGTCAAGATTTCAGAGACCTGTTGAATGTTTTATAATCAATTTATATTATGGACTAACTTAAACAGACTTGGAATATATGTCCCAGTTGTCTTGCTGAATAAATCAATTCAGCGGCACCCATTTCTGACTTTCAACCAATCAGAAGGCTTGATGTTATCTATTCGTACAAATCCACAAACTGAATATCCATGTAGGTACTAATAAGATGGCTTCTTTATCTGATCTGCATCTACATTGTTTCCAAAAGCTAGTGCATATGCAGGTTCAGCAATAAAAGGATTAATACATTCTTTATTTGACATTGTCGCCAAGCCCTGAATATTAATCTATCATCTGTCTGCATTTAGACCATATCAACTAAACTGTTTTTTACATTCTAACCAAAACCTGAATGTTTATCTATCATCTGCTTATCATCTGTCTGCCTCTAAACTTTTTTTTTACATTCTCAGCAAACTCTGAATGTTTATCTATCATCTGTCTGTCATCTCTGTGCTCCTCTAGACCATATTAATTAAACTTTATTTTACATTCTCACCGAACTCTGAATGTTTATCTATCAGCCACTTATCATCTCTTTGCCTCTAGACCATATTAACTAAACTTATTTTTACATTCTCACCAAACGCTGAAAGTTTAACTACTTTTATTGTCTGCCTATAATCTGCCTGCCTCTAGACCATTTCAACTGAACTTTATTTCACATTCTCATCAACCTCTGAAAGTTTATCTAGCATCTGCCTACCATCTGCCTGCCTCTAGACCATATCAACTGAACTTTACGAGTTTCACATTCTCATCAAACTCAGAAAGTTTATCTAACATCTGCCTATCATCTGACCATATCAACTAAACTTTATTTTGCATTGTCACCAAATCCTAAATATTTATCTATCATCCGCCTATCATCTGTATGCTTCTAGACAATATCGCCTGAACTAGTAGAACATAACCTTATACTGAAAAAGTTATTCAGACTATCCATGAGAAAAAAGCTCTTGGCATTCTCCAAGATATCTTCTTCAACTCAGAAGCCAACTATTAGGGCTAAACACATCAACGTGACTTGACTTCTTGCATGAAGCTACATCCAGAGTCCAGTTGTTCAAAGCATTGTTAGCTTAACAAGCTCATTAGCTGTCAAAATGTCAACTGTTCTGGTAAGCAAAATACCTAAAACAATGGTATTTTTACTGAAAAAAATGTGAGCAACTTTTGCAAATGGAAAAATTTTGCCATATTAAATGATCTCAGTGTTCACAATAATGTTAACTAACGACACAATTAGTTTTGAACAACAGGGGCTTGTTGTTAAAAGCTAACTATGTCTTGCGGTAACATATCATTAACACTTTGATCATAAAATATGGCAAATATGCTAATATTTTTAAAGAAAAAATGTGAGTAGATTTTGCATCTGCAAACGCTATTCACATTTTTTCAGCAAAAATAACAGAATATTCATTATTGTTCTCGCTACAATAGCTAACAATTTAATCACTAACAAGCATGTTAAGCTAACCATGCTTTGAACAACTGGACCCTGGATTTGGGTCTCTTCTTCATAAATGTGAGCAACAAAGGCTCTGAGAAAACATCTTGCCTGAGCCTTTGTTGGTGGTCACCTATGCAACAAACATCGTTACTATTTATTCAAGAGCTACCTCGGCCCCCGCCCATATGGGCTTGAAGAAATATATGGGCTGCATGATGCTTCCAAGTGGAGCTGAATCCTGCCTGCACACTAGTACTGGTAAACCGCTTAGAGGATCTAAGCCTATTCAGGAACAGCAGTGCGAGGCGGACCGTCCATGCCAATAAACCCTATTGGTTTCATTGGGCGACAGGGCTTGAGATGTCATTTCATCTCAATGTCGGGTAAAAGTCCCACAAAATTGGAAGCGACATCTCCAAAATGACCTGTACAGTGTTGATGGGGATGTTAAACCTCAAATCAAACAAACAAACAAAACAAAGAATTGTCATTCCAAATCATCTCAATACTAACTGCTCAAAAATTCATTCAGTACAATGCTAATAAAATGCATGTGTGATACTAAAATCTTTTTCAAGCCTGCTTCCAGCCGGGTTTAGAATCTTAACCTAGTTTATATATTACAATGATTAAGATCAGTTCAATTTTTAAGTTATTTATTGTCTAGTTCTATAAAAAACATTTTCTTGTTCATGTTTTATTTTTTATATTGCAATATTCTTTACCAATGAAAGATGAACATGACTGATGAATGTTGCGAGAATTTTGTGGATTTGTGTAGCAAAGTGTCGAGAATGTTAGAGTAACCTGGCCTTGAGATTGTAAAACTTTTTTCATGCTCAACTTACTTGAGCATGAAATTTGTCAAGCTCATAAATTTTAAATACATATATGGCTATTTCATATTCAGATCAGTAGAGAGTGTTGTTTGTCCTGCTCATGAATTTTAAAATGCGAACTATTGTTGGAATTTTAAAATTTATGAGCAGGTCAAATTTCTTGCTCAAGTGAGTTGAGCATGAAAAAGTTTTATAACCTCGGGGGATTGTCCCAGTTGTTCAAAGCTGAATGAACTCTTTAGTGGTCAAAACATCAACTGTTCAAATAATTACAGTATGTTATACAGTTGTAATTTTGCAGAAAAAAATGTGAGAACCTTTTGCAATGATTGCAAAAGCTGCTCACATTTTTCCAGCGAACAAGGAAGGGATTTTTGCTGTAAAAATTGGCTGAAATCTTAACCCTTATTATGCATAGCCAGACACATTTCTTACCATCAACCAATCAAAATCACTTGATATGATGTATTCAATCAATTTACAAGCAGCATGACAGTGTCCATCCTGATCAGATGGTTTCTAGAAGCCATCCAATCTGGATCTACATTGTTTGCAAAGTTAGGGGTTGTCATGTTCTGCAAGATAAGGGTCTACATAGCTCCAGATAATGCATTTTTTCATCTAAAAAGTACTGATATTTTCCTTATTTCTGCTCGAAAAAACATGTTGTGGGTACTCATTAGAGGTGCCTCACCGAGGCACCTCTAATGAGTACCCACAACATGTTTTCATGCAAAAACTAGAGCTGTCAGTGAAACTGACTAGGGCCCCGGCAGCGCTATCAGAGGAGTAGGAAAATGTTGATGTTAAAAAAGACGTTTTTTTTCCTTTCACCTCTAAGTATGACCTTGACCTTTGAGGTACGGACCTGGGTCTTGCGCGTGACACACTGTCACATTATGGTTAATATTTCTGCTAAGTAATATTTAAATCCATCAAGGTATAAGAAAGTTATAGATTGGACACAATAAAAAAGACGCTTTTTTGACCTTTTATCTCTAAGTATGACCTTGACCTTTGAGGTACGGCTGTGGGTCTTGTGTGTGACACTTCGTCACATTATGGTTAACATTTCTGCCAAGTAATATTTAAATCCATCCAAGCATAATAACAAAGTTATTAATTGGACACAGGAAAGAACCTTTTTTGACCTTTAACCTCTAAGTATGACCTTGACCTTTGAGGTACGGACCTGAGTCTTGCGCGCAACACTCCATCACATTATGGTTAACATTTCTGCCAAGTAATATTTAAATCCATCCAGGAATAAGAAAGTTATGGAGGATAAAAAAATTTGTGGACGGACAGACGGACAGACAGACAGACAGACAGACAGACGGACGGACAGAGTGATTACTATAGGGCACCCACACTTTCAGTGCGGGGCCCTAATAAGGAAATTAATATGTGTATACCCCCTCTTATGTGGGGCTATGCCAGGTCATCATGTTAACTAAGAACTTTGAACAAATGGATCCAGGTAAAGACGCATGCAGAAGAATTAGTAAAGCACTGTAACCAAGGAAAATCTGTGGCATCAAAGCTGGGCTGGCATAGCTGGAGCTGGGGGATTAAGCAACTAAATGTGTAAAATTCTTAACCCATTTAAAGCAAATAGAATCGTCCACTAAACAGCTTTGGATAGGTACATTTCCACTGTTTGGGGGAGGGGGTGCTGTTTTTGTGGGTTTTGTTGTTGATCTCTATATTTGTGTACTTTTAGATCAGAAAGTGGTGTCTAAAAAGCCTGCATAGCAGTGTGTGATGCTTCTTCTGCCCTCTTCAAAAATGCCCTCTTACAATGCTATAAAGACTGATAATGCTTGAGGAATGTAGATATTATAGCCTGATTCTAGCCGTTATCATTCTCTTGTTCTCTGCATTTCAGCTGACCATCATCATCTGAAGACATCAAATGCCGCCCAGACCCACCTCGCTGGACTTTTTTTTTGTTGTTGTTGTTTGTTTTCTTTATTTTAAATATTCAGTCAACAACATGATGACAAATTTCCCAAAACTGTCTTCCTACGCTTACAATTCAGATCCATTCCCTGAATATTATCTTTAGATGGACCTACATGTATTTCAATCTTGCATCATTTTCAATGTAAAGTCGAACTTCAATGGCTCGAACACCTTTGGGACCTCCAAAATCTGTTCGAGACAGGGGTAGTTCGAGCCACTGAGGTTACTGTCACAAGGCATAACGAGATACTTTTAGACATCTTTTCGGTGTTATATGATGAAAATGTATGCTGTGTGTACTCATTAGAATCGCCTCATCGAGGCGATTCTAATGAGTACACACAGCATACATTTGCAAGATAAATGACTCAAATCTCCTTAATTATCCCCCACTATTCCTTATGTAGAGGATTTCACTAGGGGCTCAAGAATGGGTTCGACACATCCATGGTCACACTGGTAAAGGCAAGCGCGCAGGGTAAGGAACAAACACACCGGATAAGGAAATTTTTCCGCTCAGGATAAAAAAGAAAATGGCGGAATGGGTATCACATGTGCAGGTTTGTTGTTGTTCTAGATCTCGTGTTATGGTTACTTATCAATACGGCTGCTCACATTAGCTTCACGGAAGACACATATTATTCACAAATTTATCTTCGATGGTCCGAATTCGACAGTTACAGCCAGTCAAACGGAGAACCGGACACAGTGGAGCTACTCCACCGCGAAATCTCATTATTTTACATGAAACGCTCTTCTGGGAAGATGGCATGCACTTTTTTGTTGGTTGTAGACATGCACATGATAAATCGGACTGTTGCAAATACGATTTAAGGAAAATTTGAAATTAGAAAGCCCACAGTGAGAAATCCTAGTTCAATTTTCAATACAACGCCCACGGGCAAGGAAATGGATACAACGCATATGATAAGACACAAAATTTTCCGGCGAAAATGGTTCTTGTATGGTCGTAGCACTAGGAAATTTCCATCTCAGATTAGGTTTTCCGATATTAATAATTAGTCCTACATAGTTTAAAGCACCAATTGTGACCTTTAGGAAACGTTCAAAGTTATGTGCATTGTCTTGGCATGTGCATTGCTCTGGTTCATTCCCTATGAGGGGACAGATGGATTTGGTTCATCGCGATCATGAATTAGAGAAATGATATTTATGTCCATGCAGTATTTGTGGTAGAAACAGAACTTGGCGAAACCATGCAATAGGTATGTCTCACGAATTTGGCGAAGTTATCTATCTTATTTTCAGCCAAAAGAACAAACATACAATTTTCTACCACAACTATTGCATTGACATAAATATCATTTCTCTAATTCATGATCGCGATATGAATATGACTGATATGTTGTCTTACGTTTCGAGTTATTCCATCTAACTTCGTCTTTTGAGAACTATAACATGTAAGTATTTGATTTGTTTGTTTGTTGGTTTGTATTGGGATTTAACGACCCAGTCAACAGTATTTAGGTCATTTTTGAGCCGGTCAGTTTATCCAGACTTTGCCTGGGCAAGCTTATACGTAAGCGGTTTACCAGTACAGTGGACATTCTTTCGCTATAGAAGCTGACAACTGCCCTTTTTGAACCAGTGGAAGGGATGGTGATTATGATTTCGTGTTTAACGACGCGTCAACCCTCTTTGTGGGTCATAAGCTCAGTGGAAGGGAGAGAATGACCGTAGAAAAGATTTCATGATCAATCTCCACGAAAGAATGTTTGCCGACCCCGGCAGGTATCGAACCCGCGTCCTCCTGATCACCAGTCAGACGCGCAACCGACTGAGCTACCGAGGCAAAACAAGGAACAGCTTGTGGGACGTAATAATTCGTCAGTCATTAATGACAATGACCAATCTTAATCACATGCGAGAAATGTAACTAAGATAGCCGAAGCTGCAGATAGAGCAAGAGAGGTCAGAGGAGAAAGCTATATTGCTGTTTGTGATGCCTTAGCTCTGACTTTGCGCTGTGAAGCTTCGCTGATTCTTTTTGCCTCGTATTCATTTGCACCCCTTCTGATGAGACCCCGCCACTTTGCTGTTCCATCGATTCGTTTGGAATGTTGAAGTCCTCAAGGGATGCTTTGAGGGTCGGTGTCCCTGTATCGCTTATTCTGACCACCATGCCCATTTCTAGTTTTCTTTGGAAAACGTTCCTCTGAAATCATGTGGGACGTACAATGAACAAGAATGACAACACTTATTTGCTTCAGCTTCTAATTACCAAAAATGAAAACAGCGGCCAAGGTTTGAATGAGTTGGATCGAGTGGCTTGGTGCAACGTGGCTCCATTCGCCTAGCTCCGGGTTGGGTGACATTGCGTCGATTGTTAATCAGTAACTTTGGGTAAATCGACCTAATGTAACTAAACCTACGATTCAGAAGCTTACCTGTGAATGTCCGCTTGATTATCACTGACCAATAAAGAAAAGGCTGGGTAATTTGCAGAGAAGATATGGGTAATTTAAGGTTCAGAGGAGGCAAATCCTGCAAAAGTATTTTTGTCTCCCATGTCAATAGGGGTCAACTCTTAAAGGAAAGAATTTGCTCCCGAGGAGCAAATTCTTTCCTTTAAGAGTTGACCCCCTTTTCAGTGGACAGAAAAGCGAAAAGGAGTCTTGAAAGTTGCCTTCCTTTGAAAAATGGCGGAAGCTTCTGCTAGCTGTTCCCATTCCCCTTAAAGTAAAGAACTTAATAATAAGGTATGGGCAATTTAAAGTAAAGAACTTGCTTGCTACCCTTATCATCAGGAAAACATGCCTATATAATTTTGACATCCTTGAACCCCACTATTATATAGTAAAACTGGGGTTTACAGGGGTAAACCTTATTTTTCTTAGTTCTGCTCCAAAATACAAATTGTGGGTATTCGTTAGAACCGCCTCGACGAGGCGGTTCTAACGATTACCCACAATCTATATTTTGAGCAGAAATAAGGAAAATATCACAATATCCAAAAAATTTCATTTTTTCGACGATAAGGGTTACATTGTATTTGTATAGGCGTGTTTTCGTAATGTTCTAATGCACTTGCGTATGTTTGTTTGACTTGAGGTTTCGTCTCCGTCAACACTATTTAAGTCATTTTGGAGACGTTGCTTCCAGTTTTGTGGAACTTAATTTACTCGACATTGAGATAGCTCTGCCGCCCAATGAAAACAAATTAGGGTAAACAAATTCAGGGTTTATAATTTTGTTTTTGTTTTGAGGTTTAAAGTCTCCGGCAACACTGAATATGGCATTTTGGAGACGTTGCTCCCAATTTTGTGAGACTTTTACCCGACATTGAGATGACATGACATCTCAAGCCCTGTGGCCCAATGAAAGGGTTTATAAGCATGGACGGTCGGACTAGCACCGCTTTGCCTGGGCAGGCTTATATCCTCTAAGTGGTATACCAGTACTCGTGTGCGGTCGGTTTCAGCTCTGCGTGGAGGCATCATGCAGCCATCTATGTCTCCAAGCCCCGATGCGCGGGGGCCGATTAAGGTTTATACGCATAGAGGGTCCGACACGCACCACATTGCCTGATTAGAAAAGTATTTTTGTCTCCCATGTCAATAGGGGTCAAAATTAGCAAATTCTTTCCTTTAAGAGTTGACCACCATTTCAGTGGAACAGCGAAAAGGAAGTCTCGAAAGTTGCCTTCCTTTGAAAAATGGCGGAAGCTTCTGCTAGATGTTCCCATTCCCCTTAAAGTAAAGAACTTGCTAATAAGGTGTAAAGAACTTGCTTCCTCTTGAAGAGAGCAAGCCCTTATTCTAATGCACTTGCGTATGTTTGTTTGTTTGACTTGAGGTTTAACGTCTCCGTCAACACCATTTAGGTCATTTTGGGAACGTTGCTTCAAGTTTTGTGGGACTTAATTTACCCAACATTGAGATAAAATGGAATCTCAAGCCCTGCCGCCCAATGAAACCAATTTAGGGTTTATACGCATAGCGGGTCCGACACGCACCATACTTTGCCTGGGCAGGCTTAGACCTCATAAGCGGTTTACCGGTACTCATGTGCAGTTGGTTTGGTTGGTTTTAGATCTGCGTGGAAGCATAATGCAGCCCAATCTATTTCTTCAAGCCCAGACGGGCGGGAGCCGCACTTGCGTATGTAATGCGACGTTGGACTATCTGCGACAGTTCTACGATATAATCATCCCCTAGCAATATAATCATCCCCTATGAGGGGATAGATGAATTTGGTTCATCGCGATCATGAATTAGAGAAATGATATTTATGTCCATGCAGTATTTGTGGTAGAAACAGAACTTGGCGAAACCATGCAATAGGTATGTCTCACGGATTTGGCGAAGTTATTTATCTTATTTTCAGCCAAAAGAACAAACATATAATTGTCTACCACAAATACTGCATGGACATAAATATCATTTCTCTAATTCATGATCGCGATGAACCAAATCCATCTATCCCCTATGAGGGGATGATTATATTGCTAGAACCAGAGCAATGCACATGCCAAGACAATGCACATAACTTTGAACGTTTCCTAAAGGTCACAATTGGTGCTTTAAACTATGTAGGACTAATTATTAATATCGGAAAACCTAATCTGAGATGGAAATTTCCTAGTACTACGACCATACAAGAACCATTTTCGCCGGAAAATTTTGTGTCTTATCATATGCGTTGTACCCATTTCCTTGCCCGTGGGCGTTGTATTGCAAATTGAACTAGGATTTCTCACTGTGAGCCTTCTAATTTCAAATTTTCCTTAAATCGTATTTGCAACAGTCCGATTTATCATATGCATGTCTACAGCCAACAAAAAAGTGCATGCCATCTTCCTAGAAGAGCGTTTCATGTAAAATAATGAGATTTCGCGGTGGAGTAGCTCCACTGTGTCTGGTTCTCCGTTTGACTGGCTGTAACTGTCGAATTCGGACCATCGAAGATAAATTTGTGAATAATATGTGTCTTCCGTGAAGCTAATGTGAGCAGCCGTATTGATAAGTAACCATAACACGAGATCTAGAACAACAACAAACCTGCACATGTGATACCCATTCCGCCATTTTCTTTTTTATCCTGAGCGGAAAAATTTCCTTATCCGGTGTGTTTGTTCCTTACCCTGCGCGCTTGCCTGTACCAGTGTGATGGTAAACGAGCCATCGGTGTTCGAGCCATCGAGGTTCTACTGTATGTAAATTTCAACATTGCAAGACAAGTTATCAGGGGTTAAGAAACTAGCTGAAACATTCTGGCCAGCTGGTCCCCTGCAATGTTGTCTATCAGGGTATCAGATGTTCCTTGTTTCCAGTATGCAGGCAGGAAGCAGTGTTAGCAAAGTTAAAGACAAAGCATGCAGTCTAGGAAACTACAACCATGCAACATGCAATATATAAACAGCATGCATCATGCACATACATGTATATCAAAACATCTCTTCAAGGAAAGGAGCAATGCCCTTGAAAAACCAGAAAACAACTTGACCCGACTTTTCACCAATTATGTTAAACAGATATACTTGAGGGATTTCATCCTTTTTCATTTAGAAAAGAACTCACTTTCCAGGCTTATGAATCCTTTCACAATCATTGCCTTTCCAGGATTATGAATCTCTTAAGGGGCTACTCTTAAGGGGAATGGGTACACCTTCAGGGGAGGCAACTCCTACAAAAGTATTTTTGTCTCCCATGTCAAAAGGGGTCAACTCTCAAAGGAAAGAATTTGATGCTGAGGAGCAAATTTTTTCCTTTATGAGTTGACTCCTTTTTCTGTGGGACTGAGCTAAAAGAAAAGTGAACTGGAAGTCCCGAAAGTTGTCTCCCTTTTAAAAATGGCAGAAAAATCTGCCAGGTGTTACCATTTCCCTTAAAGGAAAGAATTTGCTCACAAATGGGAGCAAATTCTTTCTTTCAGTATAAGCCCCACTTAAAAAATAAAACATTTCCATTCAGAAGAAGGGCCAGAGACATGTAACTCCCAATCAGTGGGATTTCCACTGGAGGAATATGTATTCAAACTGGAAGTCAGTATTTGCCTTTTCTGACTTTATATAGTGCATTGCACCATTTCTTATCAATAATTTACAACAAAATGTATGGTTTGACTGTTCATTATCTTTATATCATTAACCTTTTTTGTACCAAATGGAATCGTCTACCTCATACATAGAAGGAGTTCATTTCAAAAATTAGGGGTGTCAGGTTGTCTTTTCATCAAAATTTATTTGGAAATTGGCTGAAAATTTTGCAAACAGTGTAGGCCCTGATCAGACGCCGCGTTCTGCGGCGTCTGATCTGGGCCTGCACTGTTTGCCAAGGTACCGCTTTAGGGGTTTCTGGTACTGAAAGGGTTAATATTATTATCATTGCTTCATTTAAATCATTATGCTTACTACAATGTCATCCTTATCATTACTTTTTTGAAATCATGGTCATGATTATAAACAAGAGGGCCATGATGGCCCTGGATCGCTCACCTGATCCATAGAGTAACAAGTGGGCCCCGGGGAGGGCCATTATTGACCCAGGGCTATAATGTGCATAATGTTGAGGGAGGTATAAAAAGGTGAAGCTGCATACCAAATATCAAAGACATGAGCATTGCAGTTTCAGAGAAGAAGATTTTTAAAGATTTCCCTATATAAGTCTTGTTAAACCAAAGGGTCTCAGGGAGGGGGCATTTTTGGCCCCAGGGCTTTAATTTGAACAATCTTGATAGAGGTCCACTAGACGAAAATTCACACCAAATATCAAAGAACTAGGCCTAGTGGTTTCAAAGAAGATTTTTAAAGATTTTCCGCAAATAAGTCTATGTAAAACCAAAGGGCCCCAGAGGGGGCATTTTTGGCCCCAGGGCTATAATTTGAACAATCTTGGTAGAGGTCCACAAGATGAAGCTTCACACCAAATATCAAAGACCTGGGCCTTGCGGTTTCAGAGAAGAAGAATTTTTAAAGATTTTCCTTATATAAGCCTATGTAAAACCAAAGGGCCCCAGAGTGGGGGCAGTTTTGGCCCCAGCACTATAATTTGAACAATCTTGGCAGGGGTCCGCTAGATGAAGCTACATACCAAATAGCGTGGGCCTTGCAGTTTCAGAGAAGAAGATTTTTAAAGATTTTTCCCTATATAAGCCCATGTAAAACCAAAGGGCCCCGGGGCGGGGGCATTTTTGGCCCCAGCACTATAGTTTGAATGATCTTGGTAGGGGTCCACTAGATGAAGCTTCATACCAAATATCAAAGACCTGGGCCTTGCGGTTTCAGAGAAGAAGATTTTTAAAGATTTTCCCTATATAATCCTATGTAAAATCAAAGGGCCCTGGGGCGGGGGCAGTTTGGGCCCCAGCACTATAATTTGAACAATCTTGGTAGGGGTCCACTAGATGAAGCTTCATACCAAATATGAAAGATATCGGCCTTGCGGTTTCAGAGAAGAAGATTTTTAAAGATTTTCCCTATATTAGCCCATGTAAAACCAAAGGGCCCCGTGGCGGGGGCATTTTTGGCCCCAGCACTATAATTTGAACAATCTTGGTAGGGGTCCACTAGATGAAGCTTCATACCAAATATCAAAGACCAGGGCCTTGTGGTTTCAGAGAAGAAGATTTTTTAAGTTTTCGGTGAAAAAAATCGATTTTTGGCTCCTGTGACCTAGATGTGCAGAAGACCAGAACCATTTGAACAACTTTGAAAGGGGTCCACCTAAGGATCATTCCTGTGAAGTTTGGTCAAAATCCGAACAGTGGTTTAGGGGGAGATGTCGTTTGAAGAAATTGTTTACGCACGGATGACAGACAAAAAGTGATCCTAATATAAAACACAAGAGGGCCATGATGGCCCTGGATCGCTCACCTGATCCATAGAGTAACAAGGGGGCCCCAGGGAGTGACATTATTGACCCAGGGCTATAATGTGCATAATGTTGAGGGAGGTCTAAATAGGTGAAGCAGATTTCCCCTGTATAAGCATATAGAAAACCAAAGGCCCCCGTGGCAGTGGTATTTTTGGCCCTAGGTTTTTTTTTTTTTTTTTGGTTTTGGTTTTACAGCCCTTTCAAGATTATTTCACTCATATCGAGCCGATTGTTAATCAGAGGTGGGCGAAAACCGGAGTACCCGGAGAAAAACCACCTGACCTTCCGTTGCAGAACTTGGCGTCTCACATGTGACCCGAGCGAGGCTTGAACCACAGCGGTGAGAGACTTTTGGCCCTAGGGCTATAATTTGAACAATCTTGGTAGAGGTCCACTAGGTGAAGCTTCACACCAAATATCAAAGACCTGGGCCTTTCGGGTTAAGAGAAGAAGATTTTTTAGGTTTTCCATATATAAGCCTATGAAAAACCAAAGGCCCCTGGGGCGGGGGCATTCTTAGCCCAAGGGCCATAATTTGAACAATCTTGGTAGAGGTCCACTAGATGAAGCTTCATACCAAATATCGAAGACCTGGGCCTTTCGGGTTCAGAGAAGAAGATTTTTAAAGATTTACCCTGTATAAGCCTATGTAAAACCAAAGGCCCCTGGGGCGGGGGCATTTTTGGCCCTAGGGCTATAATTTGAACAATCTTGGTAGAGGTCCACTAGGTGAAGCTTCACACCAAATATCAAAGACCTGGGCCTTGTGGTGTCAGAGAAGAAGATTTTTAAAGATTTTCCCTATATAAGCCTATGTAAACCCAAAGGCCCCCGGGGCGGGGGCATTTTTGGCCCTAGGGCTATAATTTGAACAATCTTGGTAGAGGTCTACTAGATGAAGCTTCACACCAAATATCAAAGATCTGAGCCTTGGGGTTTCAGAGATGAAGATTTTTAAAGATTTTCCCTGTATAAGCCTATGTAAAACCAAAGGCCCCCCCGAGGCGGGGGGCATTTTTGGCCCCAGGGCTATAATTTGAACAATCTTGGTAGACGTCCACTAGGTGAAGCTTCACACCAAATATCAAAGACCTGGGCCTTGTGGTTTCAGAGAAGAAGATTTTTAAAGATTTTCCCTATATAAGCCTATGTAAACCCAAAAGCCCCCGGGGCGGGGGCATTTCTGACCCAAGGGCCATAATTTGAACAATCTTGGTAGAGGTCCACTAGATGAAGCTTCATACCAAATATCGAAGACCTGGGCCTTTCGATTTCAGAGAAGAAGATTTTTAAAGTTTTCATTTTAAAAATCTATTTTTAGCTCCTGTGACCTAGATGTGCAATGGACCGGAACCATTTGAACAACTTTCAAAGGGGACCACCTAAGGATCATTCCTGTGAAGTTTGGTTAAAATCCGATCAGTGGTTTAGGAGGAGATGTCATTTGAAGAAAAAGTTTACGCACGCACGCACACACGCACACACGCACGCACGACGGACGACGGACAAAAAGTGATCCCAAAAGCTCACCTCGTCACTACGTGACAGGTGAGCTAACAAGAGGGCCATGATGGCCCTGGATCGCTCACCTGATCCATAGTGTAACAAGTGGGCCCCAGAGAGGGCCATTATTGGCCCCAGGGCTTTAATGTGCATAATGTTGAGGGAGGTCTTAAAGGTGAAGCTTCATACCAAACATCAACAAAGGCTATAATTTGCACAATCTTGGCAAAGGTCCACAAGATGAAGCTACACATCAAATATCAAAGACCTGGGCCTAGCGGTTTCAGGGAAGAAGATTTTTGAAAGATTTTGCCTATATAAGCCCATGTAAAACCAAAGGGCCCCGGGACGGGGGCATTTTTTGCCCCAGCACTATAATTTGAACAATCTTGGTAGGGGTCCACTTGATGAAGCTTCATACCAAATATCAAAGTCCTGGGCCTTGTGGTTTCAGAGAAGAAGATTTTTAAAGATTTTCCCTATATAAGCCTATGTAAAACCAAAGGGCCCCGGGGCCGGGGCATTTTTGGCCCCAGCACTATAATTTGAACAATCTTGGTAGGGGTCCACTAGATGAATCTTCATACCAAATATCAAAGACCTGGGCCTTGTGGTTTCAGAGAAGAAAATTTTTAAAGATTTTCCCTATATAAGCCAATGTAAAACCAAAGGGCCCCGTGGCGGGGGCATTTTTTGTCCCAGCAATATAATTTGAACAATCTTGGTATGGGTCCACTAGATGACGCTTCATACCAAATATCAAAGTCCTGGGCCTTGTGGTTTCAGAGAAGAAGATTTTTAAAGATTTTCCCTATATAAGCCTATGTAAAACCAAAGGGCCCCGTGGCGGGGGCATTTTTTGTCCCAGCACTAAAATTTGAACAATCTTGGTAGGGGTCCACTAGATGAAGCTTCATACCAAATATCAAAGTCCTGGGCCTTGTGGTTTCAGAGAAGAACTTTTTTAAAGATTTTCCCTATATAAGCCTATGTAAAACCAAAGGGCCCCGGGGCGGGGGCATTTTTGGCCCCAGCACTATAATTTGAACAATCTTGGTAGGGGTCCACTAGATGAAGCTTCATACCAAATATCAAAGTCCTGGGCCTTGCGGTTTCAGAGAAGAAGATTTTTAAAGATTTTCCCTATATAAGCCTATGTCAAACCAAAGGGCCCCGGGGAAGGGGCATTTTTGGCCCCAGCACTATCATTTGAACAATCTTGGTAGGGGTCCACTAGATGAAGCTTCATACCAAATATCAAAGACATGGGCCTTGTGGTTTCAGAGAAGAAGATTTTTGAAGTTTTTCCCTATATAAGCCAATGTAAAACCAAAGGGCCCTGTGGCGGGGGCATTTTTTGTCCCAGCACTAAAATTTGAACAATCATGGTAGGGGTCCACTAGATGAAGCTTCATACCAAATATCAAAGTCCTGGGCCTTGTGGTTTCAGAGAAGAAGATTTTTAAAGATTTTCCCTATATAAGTGTATGTAAAACCAAAGGGCCCCGGGGCGGGGGCATTTTTGGCCCCAGCACTATAATTTGAACAATCTTGGTAGGGGTCCACTAGATGAAGCTTCATACCAAATATCAAAGACCTGGGCCTTGTGGTTTCAGAGAAGAAGATTTTTAAAGATTTTCCCTATATAAGCCAATGTAAAACCAAAGGGCCCCGTGGCGGGGGCATTTTTTGTCCCAGCACTAAAATTTGAACAATCTTGGTATGGGTCCACTAGATGAAGCTTCATACCAAATATCAAAGTCCTGGGCCTTGTGGTTTCAGAGAAGAAGATTTTTAAAGATTTTCCCTATATAAGCCTATGTAAAACCAAAGGGCCCCGGGGCGGGGGCATTTTTGGCCCCAGCACTATAATTTGAACAATCTTGGTAGGGGTCCACTAGATGAAGCTTCATACCAAATATCAAAGACCTGGGCCTTGTGGTTTCAGAGAAGAAGATTTTTAAAGATTTTCCCTATATAAGCCTATGTAAAACCAAAGGGCCCTAGGGCGGGGGCATTTTTGGCCCCAGCACTATAATTTGAACAATCTTGGTAGGGGTCCACTAGATGAAGCTTCATATCAAATATCAAAGACCTGGGCCTTGTGGTTTCAGAGAAGAAGATTTTTTAAGTTTTTGGTGAAAAAAATCTGTTTTTGGCTCCTGTGACCTAGATGTGCAACGGACCGGAACCGTTTGAACAACTTTGAAAGGGGACCACCTAAGGATCATTCCTGTGAAGTTTGGTCAAAATCCGATCAGTGGTTTAGGAGGAGATGTCGTTTAAAGAAATTGTTTACGCACGGACGCACGGACGCACGGACGGACGCACGCACGACGGACGACGGACAAAAAGTGATCCCAAAAGCTCACCTCGTCACTACGTGACGGTGAGCTAAAAACATGTTATCATTATGTAATTCATATTCATCATAAATATGCAATGAAAAAGTGAAAAGAATCAAATGTTGTTAAAATGTAAATCATCAGTAGCCCTGAGCATATTACAGACATCTTTCATGTGATACAACTCTTGTACCTACACATGGAAAACTGACAACATATGTTTATCTGGGAGTTATAACATCCAAGTCAACCCATTTAACAACATGATGAGCTAGTCAGTTAACTGTTTAACTTTTCTCGGTGGAAGGGAGAAAATGACATGGAAAAGATTTCATGATCAATTTCCACCAGAAGAAAAAATTCTGAAGCCAGGGTCTGAGCCTGCAACAGAAATTCAACCGAACCACTGAGGCAATAAAAATGGAACAAGTAAAATCTCTCGTTATTTTTTAAAATTATCTCCGACTTCTACCTTTTCCTTTTTCTCCCACTATTAAACATCATTTCAAATGGGGATATTTTTTTTTCACCAATATGATTATTTAAATTGCATTATATTATTTAATTCAAGCCTATATCAATGAATACAAAACAAGTTACATCATATACATGTATTTGATGAGAAGCAAAATCCTACCTTGCACAAACCCCAGTAAACCATAGACACCCAGTCTGAGATCTCTCTGTGCATTCCTCTTCTCAGTAGTTACATTTTTCATGGCATCGTTACTCCAGTCACTCAGCCATATGTTAGAATAAACACTAGCGGCATTGTAAGCACAGTAAAAGAAAACTGTCAGAAAGCTGAGAATCACACCTATAGATTTCAGGTATGCCTTGAACACGCTCAGTTTTACCTAAAACAGAGGAAATAAAGAACTGGGTCCAGTTGTTCAAAGCATCATTAGCTTAACGAGCTCGTTAGTGGTCATATTGTTAACTGTTCTAGCAAGTTTAACATTCAAAATTTTGGTATTTTTGCTGAAAAAATGTGAGCAGCTTTTGTGAATGCAAAAGCTGCTCACATTTTTTCAGCAAAAATATTAGCATATTTGCCATAATAAATGATCTAAGTTTTCATGATATGTTAACTAACGACGTTGTTAGTTTTGAACAACTGGCCCCTGGTGTTAGGCAAAGTGTGAAGACCATGATCAACCCGCTTCTGTAGGAGCAAACTGATAAGGGTCTGTACTGTTTACTAATTTCCTGACAACTGATGCATCTCAATTTTTCCAAGGCTCATTACTCTAGTCACTTAGTCATGTGTTAAGAAAACCTCACAATGTTACCACTGCAGTAAATGGGTGAAGTATTCCTTTCCGAGTAGGCACAAGGCTGAGAAATGAGTACTGGTAGATTAGGCTTCAACTTTAATATGTTGTACCTAAGCATGGTGGGGCTCTATATATAGCCTTAACAGCCACAAGACCATGAGGCACCTCATTAGGAAAACATGTCCGTGTGAAATAATGGCGTCTAACATGGTGTCAGAAATTACACATTTTGGGTAAAAATGATAACATCTTTCTTATTTCTGCTTTCAACATAGATTGTGGGTGCTCAATGAGGCGGTTCTAACGAGTACCCACAATCTATGTTTTTAGAAAAAATAAGACAGATAATGTATAATCCCATATAACCCCATTTTTCTCTATATAAAGTGGGGTTTAGAGGGGTCTTCCTTTCACAAACTTGTTATAGTGACGTCAAGATGTTCTTTGGACAATCAGTATTCCCATTTCATTCAGATGTACTGATGAACAACTCCATGACAACAAATAAAACAACTAAACATATCTGACATGTATATCTATCTACCCTTTCAGTTTCCATCTTTTCAGCTTCTATCAACTTTTTCTCTTCTGGTTTCTCTCCCTTTCCTACACCATTTGGTACCTCACCATCATGTTTACCCCCACCCACTGTCTTCTGTTTCTCTAGAGGATGTCTCTTGGCATGTACTGGAGTTCCAGGAGCTCTGGGTGTCCCCGTCCCCTCAACCTTTCTGGCTGTGTCTGGGGTGCCTGGTGGAGTGCTGATGGCTGTTTCTGACAATGTCCTCAGTCTGTCTGACAATACTGACACTTGTCTGTGAAAACATTACAACATAAAAACATGGCTTCATAAAAACATTTTTTTTTTTACAAAATCTGGGACAACTCCTGCAAAAATAAAAAAAAAAATTTTGTCTCCTCTGTCAATAGGGGTCAACTCTTAAAGAAAATAATGGAAACAGTGAGCAAACTCATTCCTTTAAGAGGAGACCCCTTCTTCCATGGGACAGAGTTTATAGACAGAAAACAGGAAACCCGAAAGTTGTCTCCCTTTGAAAAATAGCAGAAAAATTTGCCCTTGAAAGTTTATTCAGATGGGATAATCTGGTATTTCTTATACATTATCCTAACTTTCAGAGAATATCATCTGTATATAAACATTTTGGTCAAGGTTTTTAAAACTAACGGTTTTGTTATTTAACATAATGTTAAACCTTTGATCATTTAACCCATTGCATGCGGGAAACCCCTTAAGAGGTTCCTTGGCAAACAGTGTAAGCCCAGATCAGACTCCACAGAACGCGTCGTCTGATCTGGGTCTGCATCATTAAATTTTGCTAACAGAGTTTTCCATCAAAAATAGAAAAAAATGAATAAATAGGCCTGACATCCCTTAACTGACAAATGGACTTGTCCAACATAAAGCAATGGCAGAGCCAACTAGTATACAATGGGTTAATGCCATATATGCTATTATTTTACATTTTGCAGTGAAATCAGGGCATATATGAAACAAACTAGAGCTATCACTAAAGGTGATGAATACCCCCACAAAAACTGCCTTGATAGTACAACAGCGGCATTTTGCAATTTTTTCACTTGAAAGGGGCCATAACTATGTCGAAAACTGAAGAATTGTAGTGGAAATCGAACTTGACCTGTATTTTATGATGTTACATAAGTGTACCAAAAATTATAAAAATCGGGGAAGCGCTTTTTGATTTATCATCTGGAAACCAAGTCAACAGACCGACCGACCGACAAGCTCACTCCTATTTGTGGGGGTGTAATAAAAATGATTTTTTCACCCTGTGAAATATTTTCACACTGTGAAAAATAACATGACCTTGTTATTTTCACAGCAGCAGACGGACTTCTTTTTCTCGCCAAAAGTCATATGTTATCTACAAAATAATTTTGTACCTTGAAAAGCACTCTTTGAACTGTAAAAAATGCTCTATCCAAAATGATCAAATTGATCTGATCAGGATCTGTACTGTTTGACATTCAGTTTGTGAATTTGCAGTAATAAATTATATCAAGTAATCTGATTGGCTCAAAGTCAGATATGGGTGTGGCTAAATTAAATATTCAGTGGGATAAAGGTTAAGGAACATTTTTGCTATTTCGCAGGCTAATGTGAGAATTTGCTGAGCCACATGCTCGAAGACCCACTTTTCAGAAGGTGTGGCTTAAACTTAACCAGCACTGCCTTTATTTTTCTTTGACTAAAGCATATGTTTGATGTATCAGGGTTTGAGATAATGAGACACCTGGATTTATGGTTTTGTTTGTTTGATTTGAGGTTTAGCATCCCTGTCAACACTTTAATGGTCATTTTGGAGGCATTGTTTCCAATTTTGTGGGACTTTTACCCGCCATTGAGATGAAAAGACATCTCAATCCCTGCCGCCCAATGAAACCAATAGGGTTTATATGCATGGATGGGCTGACTCCAACACTTTGCCTGGGCAGGCTTAGACCTTCTAAGTGATTTACCAGTACTCATGTACGGTCGGTTTCAGCTCTGCTCGGCAACATCATGCAGCCAACTCTATTGCTCAAAACTTTGATGGGTAGGGGTTAACCTGGATTTATGGTACATCACAACCTCTTTATAACACTTCATTGTAACATGGTTTGGGATAAAACAGGGTTGAAAGATGGATCCCAAAAAGTATATATTATATAGACAAATAACTGTAAATGGTTCTTTTTCTATATGATCTACCAGGTATATATTTTCGCTAGGATATGACATGGTTACTTCTCCTTTGGATCCCAACAATAGTGTAATAAGGTTGTGGTGTAATTGTATTGTTATCACTTTACCTCTGTAACATGATATTCTTCTCATCATCCATGATGTTGCCAAGTTCAGATATCATGTCCTCTGTCATCTCAAGTTCTGAAAAGGAAAAACATGAGTACAGTAGACCTTCCATGGCTTGAACACCTGATGGTGACAGTGTCCTGTGGCTTGACATTGGAGATCTGTCTGATCATTGCCCTGTCATTCCGCTGAAGACGGAGGTTTGGCTTTGTCAATGGCCATGTCTCCTTTCAATGGCATGGAGCATTGCGCTCTGCACACAAGAGCTGCACACACGGCCACGTGTCTGGAATGAGAGGTGGCGGGAAGAGAGAACTGGTAGCAACTCAATGAATTTCTTCCAGGCTGTTTTCACATGTGATGTGGTTGAAAGGTCACAACCACCGGCTGCTGAGAGCATATCATCTAGGTAGCAAAAGGAAATTACAACCTCCAGCTTATCAGATCCGCCTTGGACTTCCCTCTGTGGTCTGCCATCTTAGGGGCGTGCAGTTCCTTGGCACTGTGTACACCTGTAATTAGGGTCCTCAATAAAGTGCTTGAGCCCACTGCATTTCTTGTGCATCCAGAACTTGCAGCCATTACATTGTGTACATTTCATAGAAAAGAACAGGTCTATGCTTTTGTCGTTGTGGTGTATTTTTCAGAGACACCCCTCTAAGAACTGTACCTTGCTGATAATAAACAGTTTAAAGTATGTTTATTTATTTTCTGTTTGAAACATGAAATAAAAGTATAAATTATTTCTTCACAGTTTGTGCGTCAGTATACATATACCTACCATCTGGATTTTCTTTCTGTAGCTCTTCACTGAGGTAGTTTTTCAAAAACTGTGCAAAAGCCCCATCATGAGTAAGTAGTTGTTTATAAGATCCTACCTCGGATATCTGACCACCAACCATTACAACTATAGTGTCTACTTGAGGCAGGAAACCAATACCATGGGTAACAAGTATTCTGGTCTAAAAATAGAACAAGAAAAACCTCATCATTACTGCCCTCAGGAAGGATAACTCTTGCTAAGTTCTCTGTTACCAACATGACATCTGGACCAAGACTATTGGCCAGGCCAAAGGTTAGAAAACATATTTCCTGTTATCATCAAGCAAAAAGATAAATACAGTTAAATTCCGCTATTAAGACCAGCTAAAATAAAGACTAATTTTTGTTTTAAAAACATATCTTAAGTTTTCAGTTATTCTTCCTTTGTGTTTTATACACCCAGAGTCCTCTAGTAATAGACCACCTTCGGGACTGTTCAAAAGTGGTCTTAAAGACACTTTTAAACAGTCCCAAAGGTGGTCTTAATTTAGGCATTTTACTGTACTGTTATGGCACAACAGTTATATTAAATATAGAAGAGAGGGTAAACAATAACACCATAGCCAAGTTGTTAAAAATAATGGCATTATAATAATGCCATTAGCTGGTATATCGTTAAAATGCTGGTTAATTAATGTGACAAATATGCTGTATAGTTTTTCTTGAAAAAATTAGGGTAGCATTTGCAAAAGCAAAAGCTACTCACATTTTTCCAGCAGAAACACCAGAGTATTAAATATTGTACTTGCTAGAAGTTAACCATTTGAACACTAATTAGCTCATTAAGTCAAGGATGCTTTGAATAGTCGAACCCAGAACATAATGTACATATCTAAAACTCCTGTAATAAACCTAAAATCTTGGATACCTTGAGGACTTGCTGTAATTCTCCTAAAATTTTAAGATCTTTGTTTCATGATCCAACAAGGAGTCAAAAAGGTGCAGATGGAATGGCAAACAATGTCAACCCTGATCAGGCTGCTCTATCAGGATCAGTCTGAACTGGGTCTGCACTGTTTGCTTAGGCCTATCTGTCCCAAAATATAGGATCAATACGGTATTCTATACAGTCTCCATTATTTTCATTAAAGTTTTTTTATATGTCGAGCCAGAAGGTTATGCAGCATAGTTACTGAAGGTGAATGCTTAAAATTGCAGAATTTTAGGTAGTTTTTATCTGTAAAATATAGGGAAAAAACTCTATTTCATTTTGTGAAATTTTAAAAACCCAAACTTCCAGACTTACCTTATCTTTCAACACTCCATTTGGACCAATAACATTGTCAAAAATATGTTTCCCTACATGAGAATCTACTGCAGAAAGAGGGTCATCCAACAAGTACATATCTTTATCTTGGTACACAGCTCTTGCCAAACTGACTCGTTGCTTCTGACCTCCAGACAAATTTATCCCCTATAACGAAAAATATTTGGATAAAGACAAAATGCATATGAAACAAGTTGCAGAGGACCCTCATTACAAAGACAGTATTTGTTCCCAAACACTTTACCGTCACAAAGAATTTGCCACAATAAAGAATCTCAATAGGTAGTAGTATAATAGGTAATAAGGTGCCTTTTCCCCTCAAGTACTCCAACAAAAATGTTGAGGACATTTGTTAGAATTGCCTCACCGAGGCAATTTTGTTAGAATTGCACCGAGGCAATTCTAACAAATATCCGCAACATTTGTTTTTGGAGTATTACTAAAATTCACTATCTATATTCTTGAATATCTCCAATAACTCTCCTGTCCTGAGCTAAGTATTTGTTCCACTGAGTTGCCAATGTCATTATATCTAATGTCAGTATATAGCAGGAGTTCATTTCAAAATTTAGAGGTGTCAGGCTGTGTTTTCCTCAAAATTCATTTGGAAAATGACTGAACTTTTAGCAAACAGTGGAGGCCCTGATCAGACGCCACATTCTCCGGCATCTGATCTGGACCTGCACTGTTTGCCAGGATACCCGTTTTGGGGTTTCTGGTACTAAATAGGGTTAATATTGCCTCTATGAGCCATTCTCCATATCATCATTTCATTGCTTTAGAAGAATGTTTCACTGCAAATTAAGCACATTAAATTCAGCAGCATAATATACTTTCACAAATGTATGTTAACCCATTTTGTACCGGAAACCCAAAAATGGGTAATTGGCAAATAGTGCAGGCCCAGATCAGATGCCGCATTGGCGTCTGATCAAGATCAGGGCCTACACTGTTGGCAAAAAGTTCAGCCAATTTCCAAATAAAATTTGAAGAAAACACAACCTGACACCCCTAAATTTTGAAATGGACTCCTTCTACATATGAGGAAGGTTCCATTTGGTACAAAATTGGTTAATGGAAATTAAGCTGTTTCAATGTATCTTCAGACATGTGCTCAACAGAGACTCAAATCAATCTGTGAACTCCCTATTTCAGGATATGTCTTCAATTTCCACATAAAGAAGCTTCTGGTAATGTGTGTGTGTTTTGAGTTTTATGTCCCACTAATAGCTAAGGTCATACAGAGACAGGACCTCCATTTAAAGGCTCATCCGAAAGTCTGGAGAAGCCTGGAATCAAGTCTGGTAATTTATGAGCAGGACAAATCACTTACTATGCTGATCTGAACAAAGAATTTCTTCATTTGATTGCTTTTTAATATTTATGAGCATTACAAATTCCACACTCAAATGAGTTTTATAACCACAGGGCCAGACTGCACTCATGAGCTGGAAGGTTTGAGTCTTCATTGTCCGCACATAACTGAAGAAATATTTACGCAAGTCACAGTTCATGTGAAAGCTTGCTCCCTTGCTTGATTTGAGGTTTAGCATCCCTGTTAGCACTGTATAGGTCATTTTGGAGAAATTGCTTCCAATATTGTGGGAGTTTTACCCTACACTGAGATGAAATGACATCTCAAGCCCTGTCGCCCAATGAAACCAATAGGGTTTATAAGCATGGACGGACCTACTCGCATCGCTTTGCCTGGGCAGGCTTAGATCCTCTAAGTGGTTTACCGGTACTTGTCGGTTACAGCTATGTGTGGAAGCATCATGCAGCCCATATTTCGTCAAACCTTGATGGGCTGCAGCTATGAGTGAAAGCAAAATGCAAAGAAAAACATCTGTATACAAACCTTCTCTCCTATTTCTGTTTTATCTCCAGCCGGCATGATCTCCAGATCAGCTTGTAAGGCACATGATTCTATCACATTACGGTACTTGCTCAGATCAATACCTTTCCCAAACAGGATGTTGTCTTGTAGTGTGGCATTCTGGATCCAGGCCTGCTGGGCAACATATGCTACTGATCCCTGTTAACAAATACAGATGCAGGTAACCACCACTGATGCCAATGAAAATAAGTTCAACACCTAAAGTCAAACTTGAATGGTTCAAACACCTTTGGGACCATGAAATTTTGTTTGAGACAGGGGTAGCTCGAGCCACTGAGGTAAAAATGGTATAGAACAAGATGTGTTTGTGAAACACTGATGCCCCCGGACAGCGCATGTTAATGTTTTTAAAAATTTTGAAAAAAATAGGTCAAAGGTCAAGTTCAAGGTCACAAGATCAAAAATTATGGTACCACTGGAAAGGTCTTGTGATATGGTATACACATGTGAAATATGAAAGCTCTATCTATTTACCATTCAAAATTTATGCCCAATGTTAAGGTTTTTGTAGACAGACAAACAGACAAACGGACAAACAGACAGACAGACCAAAAACTATATACCCCCGAATCTCTTAGATTCCGGGGGCATAAAAAGCATGAAATTATGACACAAGTTGTGATCATTAAAGTAAGAATGAGGAGCCACTCTGACAACTAGGCTCCGAGCTTGTGAACTTTTTTCTTATAACATGTACCTGTAAATTCAGCTGAGCATGAACTTTATTCAAATATGGCAATAATTATCGGTCTGGCTGGGTTTGGTGTTTAACAACCCAATCATCACTATTATGGCCTAGTCAACACTATCATGATCGCCAGGACAGTCTATCTAATATGTTCTTTGAAAGGGTTATCCTTTGAAATCAAGGAATACACCACTGAACTGAAAAGTATGGAATGTACAAGTTTTTTTCTGGGCCAGACTAGCTATCAAAATTCCACAATGGAATCAATGATCCCAAAGGACAAGAAAATACAAACTTTCACCAGGAACTGACATTTACAATTACTTTTCTTAAATCAGTGGAGGGAAGAGGATGACAGTAAAAATAATTCATGATCAATCTCCACAAAATAATGTTGTCACATCTGACTTGGATCAAACCCCAGATCTCCTCATCACTAGTCTGACATGCACTGACTGAGCCACAGAGACAGTGCAATAATTTGTTGGCATATTACTGAATAACAAATATACATATATCTGATGACCCAATTATGAAATGAGCCCAAATGGATCAATATCACGCCCAGAGCCACAGACCATGAAACAAGTTTAAATTTCAAGGTAAGATAGCTACCTCTTCCTCCGGTTGGTATGCACCATGGATGAGACCTCATGGATTCACAGTCTAAAGCCAGCCATAACTTTTCTCATTTGCACCATCATGCTGAGTCATAAGGAAGGGTACAAATATTAATTAATGGATAACTTTCCTTATTTCTTGTTCTTGGCAAGGCGATTCTAACGAGCACTCCCAACATATGCTTTAATGCAGACACAAAGAAAAATTATATAGAGGATCTTACATGAGTATTAATGTATTATCCCTTTTCCTCAACGAGTTTAATAAATTCAATAATACATGGACACGAATGCAAGATTCTATTTATCATATGACATTTAAAACGCATTTTATTGACGATCGTTTACAAAAATGTCAATATTCCGCCATTAGTAAACGCGACGTCGTTAAGGACGTCGTACATGTAACGGTATGGAACGTATCTAGCTAATTTGCATATTTAATCCACTAGTGGATTATCGAAAATAATACATGGCGTTATTACACTCTCAGACGCGACGTCATATGATAAACCAAAATAATCCACATTAATCTTCCTTATCTGGAACTGTGAAGGAGACTGATGAGACACTCTATACATGGTCTCACACCAGCCATAACTCATCTCATATACGAAAAAACCATTTTGTCATAAGCCAACACACTTAGTTTCATTGGGAAGTTAATTGACATATCAATAAAACTTTGATCATTTTTTGTGGTAAATATACCAATATTTTTGCTGAAATGATGTATCTTTAACAAGTTAAAGCTTCATGTATTTGCAAGCAAAAGCTTCTCGCATGTTTTCTGCAAAAATACAGGAGTATTAGATATTGTATTTACTAAAACAGTCAACATTTTTCTTACCTTAATAGTTACTGTTCCTGAGACCTTCTCCATCTCCCCCAGTATAGCTTGTAGAAGTGAAGATTTCCCTGTCCCTACTGTGCCTACTACTGCTATCAAACTCCCCTCTGGGATGTCCAGGTTTATCCTGAAAATCAAAGAGCTCTAGCTATGTTATTTTTCCTCACAAGTTTCTGAAGTAGGCTTGTTTCAGCTCTACATTTATTTTTTTTTTCGTTTTGGTTCTACTGTTTAACATTTTGGGCGATCATTCATCAGAATTGGACAAAATCGAGAATACTTAGGCAACTCTTATGACATGAAAGTCACAACGAAGGAAAAAAAGGCTCAGCTGAAAAAATTCCCATTTATGGTCGAATGACAACGATTGGTTAGAAGCCTATAAGCATAGCATAATTTACCAAGGTAGATAACTGAAGAGAGGAATTGTGGTACACTTCTTATCTTTATGAGTTCAGCATCAGAAAGCTACTGATCAAGGTAAATCAAATCCTGGGGCAGAAAATTAAAATACTTTGTTTCATCTGAAAGCTATGAAACCTTCTCAGCCAAATGTTTTTAAGCTTTCATTTTGTATAGGCCAACCAGACAGGTGGTCTGATCTGATATCAGAAAATGCATAAACTAGAACAATAAACATTTTGACCATTCAAGAGCTTGTTTAGATAATGATGCTTTGATCAACTGAAGCCTCCGTGGTGTAGTGGTTAAGCTACTCCCCTTGTAATCCAGGGGTCACAGGATTGATCCCGGGCTTCTCCAGACTTTTGAATGAGTCTTTAAACTGAGGTCCCGTCTCTGTGTGACATAAGCTGTTGGTGGGACATAAAACTCACTCACTCACTTTGAACAACTGAACCCTGATGTTAAATTTAACTGAACTTCAAACTTGTTACAAGGACTGGCATTTTGATATTTAAGATCAATACAAATATCTGAAGTATAAAGACAGTCCAATATGATGCTATTTTTATTTTACAAATATTAAATTTTTAAACACTACTGTTGCTGCTGTCATGTTTATATCTATGGTATATGCAATTACAAAAATGTATAGATATTATAGAAAAATGACCATTCCTGGTTATTTTTCTGTATGATCTTTACTATCTGTGATCCAGCTTTATCAAAATCACTTTTAATACAATGAGCTGTGTTATTATGAGATTTATGTGTGTTTAGGATTAGTACAAATGCTTATAACAGCAATCACAAACAAGCATTTAGCCAAAGGCTTTGTCACTCCTTGAGAAATGGGCTGTTACATTAGGATGAAAAATAGGGTGGTCATAAATGCTGACTGCTTGACAAATGAATGGAAAACAGGACTCCTATAGCACGCCATGCTTAAAGCAGGCATGAAAAAATTGACAATGGAGCCAATTTCTTACCCATTTAATGTAGGTGTTCCGTCTTCATCCCATGAAAACACACCATCCTTAATAGATACTGAGTGCTCTGAAATGAAAACATAACTTTTATTCTAAGCATGCTCTTTCTTTACTTCTGATACGCTACAATTTGACAGAATAATTCACTTCAAATGAATTTAATAGAGGATCTCGGAGTGAGTTTCATAAACTTATCTGAAATGAGCACAAGTGCAAGATTCTTTTTATCATATGACCGTGTTTCTTTAACCCTTGCTCTGCTAAATATACTCATTTGGCAACACCTATTTCTAATTATCTACCAATCAAAGTTCTCGATACAGTGAATTCTTTCAGCTCACAAACTGCATGAAAAGATCTTCAGAAGCCATCTGATCTACAGTTTAAAAAGGTAGGAGGTGTGTTCAGCAGGATAAGGCTTAATAAGATTTTCGCCTTCAAAATTTGTTAAGATCATTTAGTTCTCAAGACTTAGTGATAATGTCTTACAATTTTACTTGTGTTTCATAAAGCAAATATGAAATGATGTTACGTCACTGATTAACAAGGTCATACGACAAAAGACTTTCTGCATTTTTTTTTTTAGTTTTCTGATGCTGATCAAAGAATGAACAACCCTTAGTCAGCCTATGTAAAGAGAATGAACTGCAAGTAATTCATGCTTTGCCAGTGATCCACCTTGTTCATAGTTCCATGAATCTCAGAAAAAAAGAATTCAGTACATTATTTTCTACTCAACAGCTAGTTAAAACTTTCCTAGGATTGCCATAACTAAGGATAAGATTTGTTTGTCTTGGAGTTTAACGGCCCAGTCAACACTATTTGGTCAATTTTAGCCAGTCAGTTTACCTATCCACACTTTTCCTGGGCAGGCTTATATGTAAGCTGTTAATCAGTACTGTGCACATTCTTTCGTCAGAAACTGACAAATGCCCTTCTTGAATCAGCGGAAGGGAGAGAATAACCATAGAAAAGATTTCATGATCAATCTCCGCGAAAGAATGTTGCCGACTCTGGCAGGTATCGAACCCGCGTCCTGATAACCAGTTAGACACGCATCCTACTAAGCTACCATGGCCGGCTCTAAGGATAACAAGAGGGCCATGATGGCCCTGGATCGCTCACCTGATCCATATGATAGAGTAACAAGTGGGCCTCGGGGAGGGCCATTAATGACCCCAGGGCTACAATGTGCATAATGTTGAGGGAGGTCTAAAGAGGTGAAGCTTCATACCAAATATCAACAAAGGCTATAATTTGAACAATCTTGGCAAAGGTCCACTAGATGAAGCTACACACCAAATATCAAAGACCTGGGCCTTGGGGTTTCAGAGAAGAAGATTTTTTAAAGATATTCCCTACATTAGCCTATGTAAAACCAAATGGCCCCGGAGCGGGGGCATTTTTGGCCTCAGGGCCATAATTTTAACAATCTTGATAGAGGTCCACTAGATGAAGCTTCACACCAAATATCAAAGACCTGGGCCTTGCTGTTTCAGAGAAGAAAATTTTCAAAGATTATCTCTATATATAAGTCTATGTAAAAACCAAAGGGCCCCGGGGCGGGGGCTATAATTTGAACAATCTTGGTAGAGGTCCACTAGATGAAGCTCCACACCAAATATCAAAGGCACGGGCCTAGTGGTTTCAGAGAAGTAGATTTTTAAAGATTTCCCTATTTAAGTCTGTGTAAAAGCAAAGGGTCTCGGGGCGGGGGCGTTTTTGGCCCCAGGGCTAATAGCCTATAATTTGAACAACCTTGATAGAGGTCCACTAGATGAAATTTCACACCAAATATCAAAGACCTAGGCCTTGTGGTTTCACAGAAGAAGATTTTTAAAGATTTTCCCTATATAAAGTAGAAGTAAAACAAAGATCAGGAATCGATACAATTAACTTACTCCACCCATCAAAGACACCAAAGGGAAAGAAATACAAACAATAAGCGACCAGACCAAAATGGAAACCTAAACAAAAGAAGGCCGTAAGGACAGTTACTTTCCCACAAAATGGCCATATGGCCATCCAAAATTAAAAGACACAAGTGATACACACAGTAAGTAATTGACAACAACATAAATAAATTGCCACAAAAGAACCGCCTTGGAACGGTCAGTGGAAAGATTTCCACTGGGGGGCTTAAATCTATTTTACATGGCCACAATCCTCGCCCTTACTTCTGCTGCGATTTAGACAAATAATTTGTTCAGTCCGCATGAAGGCCTCCTAACTCATCAGTGTAACATCTCCGTGAACACAAATAATCAAAGAAACACAGAGGTGAGACAACGGTGAGGACTCGACAGCAAGAAACCACTGAAATGCTGGAGCAAAAGAAAACCAACAGTTAAGACTCTATAAGTTACAAGTCTATGTAAAACCAAAGGGCCCCCGAGACGGGCGTTTTTGGTCTCAGGGCTAAAATTTGAACAATCTTGGTAGAGGTCCACTAGATGAAGCTTCATACCAAATATCAAAGACCTAGGCCTTCTGGTTTCAGAGAAGAAGATTTTTCAAGATTTTCCCCATATAAGTCTATGTAATAACAAAGGGCCCCGGAGCGGGGGCATTTTTGGCCCCAGTGCTATAATTTGAACAATCTTGGTAGAGGTCCACAAGATGAAGCTTCATACCAAATATCAAAGACCTAGGCCTTGTGGTTTCAGAGAAGAAGATTTTTAAAGATTTTCCCTATATAAGTCTATGTAAAACCAAAGGGCCCCGAGGCCGGGAGCATTTTTGGTCTCAGGGCTATAATTGAACAATCTTGGTAGGGGTCCACTAGTTGAAGCTTCATACCAAATATCAAAGACCTGGGCCTTGCGGTTTCAGAGAAGAAGATTTTTCAAGATTTTCCCCTCTATAAGCCCATGTAAAACCAAAAGGCCCCGTGGTGGGGGCATTTTTGGCCCCAGCACTATAATTTGAACAATATTGGTAGGGGTCCACCAGATGAAGCTTCATACCAAATATCAAAGACCTGGGCCTTGCGGTTTCAGAGAAGAAGATTATTAAAGATTTTCCCCTTTATAAGGTGGGGGGGGGGGGGAGTTAACTGGGCCTTGTGGGGTGAAGCTTCATACCAAATATAAACAAGAGGGCCATGATGGCCCTGGATCGCTCACCTGATCCATAGGGTATCAAGTGGGACCCTGGGAGAGCCATTATTGGCCCAGGCTATAATATGAAATCGGGTCAAAGGGCTAGGAGGAGATGTTGTTTAAAGGTTTTTCTATTTTTAGCTCTGGGGGCCTTTTTTTTCAGCGGAGCGGAACCATTTTAGCAAATTTTGGTAGAGGGTCATCCAAGGAACATTTCTGTGAAATTATTTTGAAATCGGGCCAAAGGGCTAGGAGGAGATGTCGTTTAAAGGTTTTTCTATTTTTAGCTCTTGTGGCCATTTTGTTCAGCTGAGCAGAACCATTTTAGCAATTTCGGTAGAGGGTCATCCAAGAAACATTTCAGTGAAATTATTTTGAAATCGGGCCAAAGGGCTAGGAGGAGATGTCGTTTAAAGGTTTTTCCATTTTTAGCTCTTGCGGCCATTCTGTTCAGCGGAGCTGAACCATTTTAGCAATTTCGGTAGAGGGTCATCCAAGACACATTTCAGTGAAATTATTTTGAAATCAGGCAAAAGGGCTAGGAGGAGATGTCTTTTAAAGGTTTTTCTATTTTTAGCTCTGGCGGCCATTTTTTCAGCAGAGGAAAACCATTTTAGCAATGTTGGTAGAGGGTCATCCAAGGAACATTTCTGTGAAATTATTTTGAAATCGGGCCAAAGGGCTAGGAGGAGATGTCGTTTAAAGGTTTTTCTATTTTTAGCTCTGGCGGCCATTTTGTTCAGCGGAGCGGAACCATTTTAGCAATTTGGGTAAAGGGTCATCCAAGGAACATTTCAGTGAAATTATTTTGAAATCGGGCCAAAGGGCTAGGAGGAGATGTCGTTTAAAGGTTTTTCTATTTTTAGCTCTTGCGGCCATTTTGTTCAGCTGAGCGGAACCATTTTAGCAATTTCGGTAGAGGGTCATCCAAGAAACATTTCAGTGAAATTTTTTTGAAATCGGGCCAAAGGGCTAGGAGGAGATGTCGTTTAATGGTTTTTCTATTTTTAGCTCTTGCGGCCATTTTGTTCAGCGGAGCCGAACCATTTTAGCAATTTCGGTAGAGGGTCATCCAAGACACATTTCAGTGAAATTATTTAGAAATCAGGCAAAAGGGCTAGGAGGAGATGTTGTTTAAAGGTTTTTCTATTTTTAGCTCTGGCGGCCATTTTTTCAGCAGAGGATAACCATTTTAGCAATGTTGGTAGAGGGTCATCCAAGGAACATTTCTGTGAAATTATTTTGAAATCGGGCCAAAGGGCTAGGAGGAGATGTTGTTTAAAGGTTTTTCTATTTTTAGCTCTGGCGGCCATTTTGTTCAGGGGAGCGGAACCATTTTAGCAATTTGGGTAAAGGGTCATCCAAGGAACATTTCAGTGAAATTATTTTGAAATCGGGCCAAAGGGCTAGGAGGAGATGTCGTTTATAGGTTTTTCTATTTTTAGCTCTGGTGGCCATTTTTTTCAGCAAAGCGGAACCATTTTAGCAATTTTGGTAGAGGGTCATCCAAGGAAAATTTCTGTGAAATTATTTTGAAATCGGGCCAAAGGGCTAGGAGGAGATGTCGTTTAAAGGTTTTTCTATTTTTAGCTCTGGCGGCCATTTTGTTCAGCGGAGCGGAACCATTTTAGCAATTTCGGTAGAGGGTCATCCAAGAAACATTTCAGTGAAATTATTTTGAAATCGGGCCAAAGGGCTAGGAGGAGATGTCGTTTAAAGGTTTTTCTATTTTTAGCTCTGGCGGCCATTTTGTTCAGCGCAGCGGAACCATTTTAGCAATTTCTGTAGAGGGTCATCCAAGGAACATTTCAGTGAAATTATTTTGAAATCGGGCCAAAGGGCTAGGAGGAGATGTCGTTTTAAGGTTTTTCTATTTTTAGCTCTGGCGTCCATTTTTTCCAGCGGAGCGGAACCATTTTAGCAATTTTGGTAGAGGGTCATCCAAGGAACATTTCTGTGAAATTATTTTGAAATCGGGCCAAAGGGCTAGGAGGAGATGTCGTTTAAAGGTTTTTCTATTTTTAGCTCTGGCGGCCATTTTGTTGTGCGGAGCAGAACCATTTTAGCAATTTTGGTAGAGGGTCACCCAAGGAACATTTCTATGAAAGTATTTTGAAATCCATTCACTGGTTTAGGAGGAGATGTCATTTAAGTGAATTGTTGACGACGCACGACGCACGACGGACAAAGGGCGATCACAATAGCTCACCTTGAGCACTTCGTGCTCAGGTGAGCTAAAAAGCAATAGGGATAATTACAGAAAATTTTCCTTGTAGTTAGAAAAAATATGTTGTGGGTAATTATTAGGACCCCCAAGTACCCACATCATGTGTTGTAATGGATAAACAAGAAAAAGTTATCCCAAATTATCCTCAGTACTTCTCTGGAGTCCTTTTTTAACAAAACAAACAAGTTCAAACAAGCAGGCTGATGCTTATTTTCCGAGATGGTATACTTCAAAAGTATGAAGTCCTTATTCCATATATGCCTAGCATCCCTTTTTGGGGACATTGGCAAACAATGTTGACCCAGATCAGATGCCATAGAATGCAGCGTCTGATCTGGATCTACATTGTTTGCTCAATTAACATACATTTTTGTAAAACTTACCACAAACAAAACAAACCTGACACCCCTATATTTGGAAATCCACCACACAAAACTTATCAAGTGAAGATTCCATTGTCATATAAGGGTCAAACAGCTTAACCCTTGACCTGCTGAATATTTATATATGCCACACCCATGACCAATTATCAACCAATCTGATTACTTGGTGCAAATTATTGCAACAAATTCACAATCTGAATGGCAAACAATGTAGATTCTGATCAGATGGCTTCGTCAGAAGCCATCTGATCTGGATCTACATTGTTTGGAAAATAAGGCATATCCGGGCTCAGCACGACAAGGGTTAAATAACTGGAAAGATGCACCTAAATAACCACAATATACACAGATCAAACGACTACTTAAACTAGTGGTACAGCTAGCTTTTCAAGAATTTACCATCCTTCAAAAACTTCTTCATTATATCTCTGGCCAGTAAAATCCAACTGAAGAAATTTTATGGCCTTTAACAGTAATGAGTATAGATGTACCAAATCAGGACTGTGGTATTATGCAAACAATACATACTAGCATCACTATCTTTGGTAATTGTGTCAGGATCTAGTTCATCATTTCCTAGGAATTTTCTCAGTCTGGTTAGAGATACATTCACCTGAAAATAAAATAAGATCAACCTCATTTTCAGACTCGGCCAAATTTTTATTAAAATGTAAGCTACATCATGAGTTGGTTGTTTGTTTGGATTTTTACAGCCCAGAGAACATTATGTAGGTTATATTTAGTGGATCAATTTTTCTTGCACACCAGACAAGGAAATCCGTGATTTTACCCTGGGATAGAAATTTATGTTCTGACCCTGGTGTTCCGACCCCAAATCGAATATAATCGCGTGTTTGATAAATGCACTGGTTGATTACAATCTCATGTGCGGCGTCGTCATGCGTGACGTCACTAAACATTCCTGTTGTGTCATCACAAAATGGCGGACGTCGGTAACCGAAGTGACAGCAGCATTAAAAATTCGCAATAGAAATGGAAGGTATGCAAGAAATAGAATCCAATATGGGTGTGAGGGGTGGATAGAAAAATCCGTCCCTCGGGATCACTGTCCGGCATCACGAGGCAAGCCTCGTGATGCCGGACAGTGTCCCTCGGGACGGATTTTTCAATCCACCCCTCACACCCATATAAGATTCTTATAACCTGACCACACTTTTCCTTGACAAAAGCGGTTAACTGGAACAGTGGATGTTCTTTCACCAGAAACTGACACCTGCCCTTCTTAAATCAGTGGGAGAGAATGACTGTAGAAAAGATTTTTTGATCAATTTCCACAAAAGAATGTTACCAACCCTGGCAGGTTCCGAAACCGCAACTTCCTGATCACCAGTTAAGATACGCATCCAAGCTACAAATCAAAAACTGTGTTAACAGCTTTAACATGTTTTTCATTGTTTTGTTAGAGATGAAACTCCCAGTCAACACTATTATGTTCTACCAAGTCATTAAACCTTAATATATCTTTTCTAGGCATGCTTAGTCCATCTTAGTGTTTAATCAGTACAGTGCACATTCTTTTGACTGACAATTACTGTACTTGAATGATCAGTGAAAGATTGAAAACAGAATCACAGAAACAGCAAGAAAAGCAAACAGGCATTAAGGATCCTTGTATAATATACTATTAATATCAATTAAAGAGAAAAAATGGCAACTTTCTCATGTTCTCCATAAGATGTTTGCTGTTGTTGATGCTCAGCCATAGTCTGATGAGAGTCTCTGCCAGAGACATCTATGGATTCCGACACATCATTCTGTAGAACAAAAAGTGAACATGCTGATATGGCTACAAGTATGTGCAGCTGATCTTAATCTGACCAGTTAACCCTTTTCAGTCACACTGAGCCTGTTAGTTAACCTAACCATTTTTGCCTGGACAGGCTTAGTCCAAATGTTTACCCAGAACTTAGTGCACATTTATTTTGCCAATAACTGACAGCTTGACTGAACAGAGGAAAGAATGATTGAAGGAAATTTCATGCTATCAATATCCACAGAAGGAAGTTGTGGCAGGAATCCAACAGGAATCGAACCCACGACTCTAAGGATGTTAACCCTTGTCCTGCTAATCCCGGATATGCCTTATCTTTGAAACAATGTAGATCCAGATCAGATGGCTTCTGAAGAAGCCATCTGATCAGGAGCTACATTGTTTGCCATTCAGATTGTGAATTTGTTGCAATAATTTGCATCAAGTAATCTGATTGGTTGATAATCGGTAGTGGGTGTGGCATATATAAATATTCAGCAGGACAAGGGTTAATGTATGTGGTGATGGAAATATTACCTGAACAATATTGGATATAACTTGTGGTACCATGGATAAAGGAAATCTTAGAATGTTGAAGAGAGCGAGAGAAACAAAGGCCTTCTCAGCATCTAAAATATTGTTCTCGTCTACCATAACATACACAGCAAATGTTACCAATGATACCTGCAAGAGAACATACAGAGTATGACAACACTTCAATATCTGAAAGCACCAAGAGCACTTGTGGGTCGACTGAGTCTCTAAGTGTAAAGGTTTTCTGAAAAATGGTCCTGGGAGGGGACTTTAGACTGTTTTGATCAACCCTTCAATTTCTGTACGTTAACCCATTGCATGCGGGAACCCCTAAAGGGGTACCTTGGCAAAAAGTGCAGGCCCAGATCAGACGCCGCAGAACGCAGCTTCTGATCAGGGCCTGCACTATGCCACAGAACACGGCTACTGATCAGGGCCTGCACTATTTGCTAACAGAATTTTCTGTCAAAAGTGGAATAAGAACGAAAAAATATGGCCTGACACCCCTTATATGACAAATGAACTTGTCCAACATATAGCAATGGAAGAGTCCACTAGTATTCAATGGCTTAAGCAGACAGTGGAGACCCATATCAGATGCAATGATCTAGGTCTACACTGTTTGCCTAAACCAGCACATGAGCACAGTCCAGGTTTACTGATAACCCTCTTTACATCACATTCTGGGATCGGAGTGGCAACACTCTCATGGCTATATATAAATTTTTCCTGGATTTCCTACACATCATGTGATCAAGTCTGTGAAATGAACACCCCATTAAACCCTACTTTATATAGAGAAAACTGGAGTTGTTGGGGGTATTCATTATTTTGCAGTATAGATAAGAAAAATATCACAGATTTTCATCAGAAAGGGGCAGTATGTCGCAGGGGTGTTTTATAGTAATGAAAAATGTTTAATTAAATCCGTCAGTGAAAGTAAGTGGACATTAGCTATGTAAAAGTCATAAACAATTTTGGGACGACTTAAAAACAATCCACCCAATCACATGCTCACACACTCAATCTTGTTCAATTTCATTTCATAGAATTGTGAAAAAATTTACAAGACAAGTTGCTCATTTTTTTTTCTGTCAAATTAGACAGGTGGAAAAGTTTAATAAGGCAGTTTGATACATGTTTACATTGAATTTGAATTCAAAAGGGTCAAACCGGATACCTGGAAAAGAACAAAACCTCCCAGGCAAAGAAATCCAAGAACTTCGACAATGTTCATATTAGGTGAACTGATCCATCTTCAGGACAAGCAACTCTTTCAAAAAGTGTGTTTAAAGATTTTTCTATTTTCAGCTTTCTGGTGACTCTTGTTCATCGAAGTGGAACAATTTTTAACAATTAGTAAAAACTAAAAAGTGTGTTTGTCTCCACTGTCCATTTTTAAAGGAAAGAATTTGCTCCTCAGTCAGCCCCTTTTTGAAGGAGCTCAGTTCAAAGGTAAAGCAATCAGTTAGTCACAATTTATCTCCCTTGTTAACAAGAATTTTGCCTAAATACTGCAAAAATCCTAAAAATTCAGAAACCCAGTGAACTTGCAGTAATGTTCCTAAAATTTTTACAAATCTGTTTCATGATCCAGCAAGGTGTCCAAAAAGTGCAGATGGAATGTCAAACACTGTAGACCCTGATCACTCTTTCAGGAGAAGTCTGATCTGGGTCTGCACTGTTTGCTTAGGTCTGTCTGTCCCAATACTTAGGATTATTATGGTATGTCATGAACTGCTCTTGAGAAATGGACATGACATTTACATTGATGCTAGGATTGACGCAAATGTTGACAGATTGACAAACAGACAATCACCATGATTAAAGTAGGCGTGACAAAAAAATAAAGTAACAAAGTGATCTCCCTTGCATGACATAAGAACCTTAAATTGTTTGGCTGAATTGAGGTTTTACATCCCCGTCAATACTATTTAGGTCATTTTGGAGACGTTGCTTCCAATTTTAAGGGACTTTTTCCCCAACATTGAGATGAGATGACATCTCAAGCCTTGTCATCCAATGAAACAAATAGGGCTTAATTACATTGGATTCAAACCACTTTGCCTGGGCAGGCTTAGTCCTTCTAAGTGGTTTACTATTACTCATGTGGGGTCAGTTTCAGCTCTGTGTGGAAGCATCATGCAGCCCAAACTATTCCTCCATGCCCTGATGGACAGGCCGTAGAAGAATCTTCAATGGCATAACTTACTAGATATGGTGCAACAGTCCAGGTGAAAGTAGTAAATGAGTTGAGGTAGGACATTTTCTTGAGGACATTCAGCTCTTTATTCCTAATGTCCAGCACTTTCTTCTCAAACGAGGGCTCCCAAGCATACAATTTTAACACCTGAAGAATACAAATAACTGGCAATAAACATACTGAATGCTAAAAATAAATAAATAAATAAACTGATCGTTTGAAATAAAGATAAAGGATACTCAAGTAATCTTGCAAAGCTTTGTGAATAGAATATAACTAATTTATTGTCCTCTTTTTTCAAATCTGGACACTCATGCCCTGAGACAATAAAATGACTGAAATAACATAGTATCTGTCCTACTCATCAATATTAAAATCCCAACAGTTGTTAGCATTTTAATATTTATGAGCAGGAGAAATACATGTACTTTTTTTCTGCTGACTGGTTTGTTCATTCGTTTGAAGTTTAAGGGCCCAGTCAGCACTATCTACGTTATATCTAGCTGACAGGTTTAGAGATTGCGTGATAGTTATTGTCATTTGCCCTTCTCAAAGTTTCAAAAATTTGCATTTTAAAATTTATGAGAAGGACAAATTTCATGCTATATTGAGTTAAGCATAAACATTTTTTGTTGTTTGTTTGATTATCTTGATTAGGTATGCTGTGAGTACTCATTAGAATCGCTTCAATGAAACACATTGTTCTTTTATTCTATAGAACAAACGCTGTCTGAGGCCATCACCATTATGCTTCATGACCTGGTGACCTTTACAGTGTTGAGGGGGACGTTAAACCTCAAATCAAACAAACAAAAATCATGACCTGGTGCTATGATTAACCCACAGTAGTCTGAACTATCCCTATCTCAAACAATTTTACGTGGTCCCAAAGGTGCTCAAGCAATTTAAGTTTGACTGCATATCCTCCAAGCACATACGCACACTTGCACTGCAGTGAAAAAGAGCGAGCTTGAACAATTACTTACCCCCAAACCCAACAGTACAAGGCCTGAAGCATGGCTTTGTGTTGGAATGAACGTCAAAATTCTTGATACTCCTGGTGGGAGGAGTCACAAAGGTTAAAGACGATCAGTGCAAAAATGTCCTTCAAGAACCAGCAAAAGGCATCAGGCTTGAAGTTAACCCTCTTTGAACCAAATGGAATCTTCCTCCTTATATAAAGCAGGAGTCCAGTTTAAAATTTAGGGCTGTTTTCAAAATTTATTTGGAAAGTGACTGAACTGTTAGCAAACAGTGGAGGCCCTGATCAGATGCTGCATCCTGCAGCATCTGATCAGGGCCTGCACTGTTTGACTATTACCCAATTTTGGGTTTCCGGTACAAAATGGGTTAAACTCACCTTTATTCCATTCAAGATTTCATTCATCATCTTAATCCTAGAGTCTTTGAGATTCATCTGTTGGACTTGTAGCACCTTGAATTTACTGGCAACAAAGGCATTCACGGGTATGAAGATGATCATCACTCCTATCCCTGCCACTATGGCGGGCCCCAGGGTCATCCAGAGGAAATATATACTGATAATGATTTGCACCGGGCCTGACCAGATCATGTTTATGTAGGTCATCATGTCATTAAATCTCTGGGCATCTACAGACATGAGGTTCACAATCTCTCCAACTGTTGATGTTTTTCTAGCTGTGTTGGATAATTTCAATACCTGAAATAAAGAATGTGAATGAAGGTCAGAGAACTCTCACTGAACTATTAATGTCCTTGATTAACCCTAGTCCTGCTGAATGTGTGCAAACAGTGTAGATCCAGATCAAATGGCTTCTACCGAAGCCATCTGATCAGGATCTACGCTGTTTGGCATGCAGTTTGTGAATTCAATGAAACAATAGTCAAGTAATTTGAATAGCTGACAGTCAGAAATGGGTGTAGCTAAATAATTTTTTTTCAGCGGGATAAGTTTTAAGTTATAAATATTGGTGATGGGGGCATTCATCCTCTTTATGGATTTTCTAGTTTTTATTATTTTTCTTGGAAAGTAAGGGAAATGCTGTCTGTTGAGTTGTTCTTAGCACTTTCAGGAGTAACAATATATACTAGCTATCGTGCAAGTTTTAGTCCATGATCTTGAAAACTGTAGGACAAGCTGTCAAGACAAGAGCAGTACTATAAAGTGTGATGGTCAGCATTTGTTTAAGGGCACATAACTCTTCCAAGAATACTAGTCAGATCATAGTTCTCTGCCCTTTATGCACAAGTTAAGCCTGTATCCTTATTACGGGGAATCCATTCCTCATAAGAAACTCAACCAATCAACACAAGAAGAAGAAGAAGCTATAAAGCCCATTAGGATACAAAAGTATGAAAGCTATTTTAACATGGCTAAGACAGTAAGGGCATGACAATAGTGGCCTTCCTGAATGATATCAAACCTCATAAATACTCGTATTATTGTAGAGAAGGGTCCAGTTGTTCAAAACTAATACAGGGGGAACAACCTACGTCAGAGCAGTGACGTCATAACCATTCGTAGTTTTGCCGACATTTACTACACAAAAGGCATTTGTCACAACAAGTAGGCGCAGTCGGTGCACTAGGTCATAAAAGAATCAAACATACTGAAATCTTTCTCAGAAATGTGGCCATTTCTTTAAATAATTCGACACAAGCTGATTTGGCAATGATGTCGGAACTACTATTGTTTACCGTGCCGAATCAAATCTTGTGGCGAAGCTATCGAAGCCTTTTTAATGTTTCTAGGTGGAATTAGCTTACTGATGGGATGTAAATATTGTTGGTTACCAGCTGAAGTATGTTTTCTGAAGACTCCTAATGTACATATCTGGTTTGAAGCATTTTATTTACCATATTTACACAAATATGGCCGCTTCTGAAATGGGTACGACATCTCTGCTATGACGTAGGTTGTTCCCCCTGTAATAACGTCATTAATTAACATAAATTCAAACTTTGATCATAAAATGCATCAAATTGTCTAATATTTTTGCTGAAAAAAAGTGAGTAGCTTTTGCAAAAGCTACTAACATTTATCAAGCAAAACTACCAGAGTTTACAGCAAAACTACTGAACTGATATTAGAAGTTAACAATTTGACCACTAACAAGCATATTAAGCTAACGGTGTTTTGAATAACTGGGCTCAGCTGTATACCACAATGATCCTAAGTATTGGGACAGGTAGGCCTAATCAAACAGTGCAGACCCAGATTAGACTGCTCCTGATCTGGGTCTACACTGTTTGCCATTCCATCTGCACCTTTTGGACTCCTTGCTGGGTTGTGAATCAAATTTGTTAAAATTTTAGAAGAATTACAGTTCTTAAGGTGTCCGAAGTTTTAGAATTTTTACAGCATTAAAGTGAAACTCACTTTCTCGTAAACAGCAGCAATTATAGCTGTTCTTAGTCTCATCCCGACCACAGTACAGTCAAGGAAGTACTGGTGAAGAATAATAGACTGGAAAATTGCAATAACAAACATCAAGGCAGCATAGAAATACCCTCTCCAGGTGAACTCGTCTTTATTCTTCGTGTATGCTATTAAGTATCTGAAATGAAACAAGATGTGTTTGTGAAACACGAACATCTCCTTGGGCATGGTCATTTTTTATTCAAAGTTGCTCACATACCAGATTTTTGTTTGTATGGGAAGCCCTTGACACAAGAAACTTACATGCCAAATATGAAAGCTCTATCTTACAAGGTTCAAAAGTTATGAACAATAATATTTTTTTCTTTAAAGTAGGTCAAGGTCACAGGTAAAAAAAATTGCATGAATGTAAAGCTCTTGTCACAAGGAACCTACATGCCAAATATTAAGGCTCTATCTTAAACGGTTCAAAAGTTATGAACAATTTTATTTTTTCTTTTAAGTAGGTCGAAGGTCAAGGTCATGGTCCAAACATTTTGCATAAATGAAAAGCACTAATCAGAGGGAACCTACATGCCAACTATGAAAGCTCTATCCCAAATGGTTCGAAAGTTATGACCAAAACTGTTTATTTTTAAGAAGGTCGCAGGTCAAAATTTTGGCATGAATGTAAAGCATTTGTCACAAGGAACCTACAGGCTAAATATGAAGGCTGTATCTCAAACGGTTCAAAAGTTATGACCAATGTTAACTTTTTCGTTTATGAAGGTCAATGGTCAAGGTCACAGGTCAAAAATTTTTGAGTGAATGTAAAGCTTTTGTCACAAGGAACCTACATGCAAAATATGAAGGCTCTATCTCAAACCGTTCAAAAGTTATGACCAAAATGTGTTTGTTTGTTTTTTAATTTTAAGTAGGTCAAAGGTCAAGGTCACAGGTCAAAAGTTTTTGCATGAATGTAAAGCTTATGTCACAAGGAACATACATGCTAAATATGAAGGCTGTATCTCAAACGGTTCAAAAGTTATGACCAATGTTAACTTTTTCTTTTATGTAGGTCAATGGTCAAGGTCACAGGTCAAAAATTTTTGAGTGGATGTAAAGCTCTTGTCACAAGGAACCTAAATGCAAAATATGAAGGCTCTATCTCAAACCGTTCAAAAGTTATGACCAAAATGTTATTTTTTTAATTTTAAGTAGGTCAAAGGTCAAGGTGAAGGTCACAGGTCAAATTTTTTTGCATGAATGTAAAGCTTTTGTCACAAGGAACATACCGTATTCGGGTGTGTATTACCCGCATTTACGTACTACCCGCACCCCCTTTTTTTGCCAAAATCTGGGGGAAAACTGTTATACTGTTGTATTACCCGCATGGAACATTTGCTGAAATTTTGGTGGATGCGTAAGTGAGAAAAAGTAAGAATTTGGCCAGTTTTGGCACACAACGGAACGCGCGATCGTCTTCAAAAGGCGGGAAAAATGCACGTGCGTGCGAGTATCACCAGAAAGCATGTATTTTGCATTAAAATGTTGAAAAAACTTTACCTGTTCACCATTGTTATTTATTTATTAACCCACATATGCCCGCGGCCCTTTTTTGGGACATCGGCAAACAGTGCAGTCCCAGATCAGACGCCTCAGAAAGACGCCGCAGACGTTTCTTTTTTGGGACATCGGCAAACAGTGCAGTCCCAGATCAGACACCTCAGAAAGACGCCGCAGATGTCTGATTTGGATTTACACTGTTTATTGATTTATAGCGGTTCAATTATGACACTATTGTTAATCCCTGTCATATAATTGCCACCCTGCGGTGCGTGTCGATAAGGTGTGAAAATATGGTCAAGTTATGTCTCTAATTTGCGTTTATTCCCCAATCATAAAATTTAATCCGCAATCAGTGTGAAAATTATATAATTGCTCCTAAGACGAGTTGCTACGACTATTCTGCTATCCCGTGAATGGTTATGTTTTGGCGCCAAATAGCAGACGCTTGGCGAGAAAAGTTGAACTCTTTGTGTTAACACATCTGTATTCCGTTGTTGGGTATTGACACGGAGCTTACGGAAAGCGCTGTTTTGCTAGCGAGAATACTTTTACCGTTTCCAAACATTTTTTTATGAGACAGATACGCCCCATTCAGATAAAACAATAGACACGTGTGGGGTTGCTGGGGTACGATAACGTCATTTACCGATCGCGTGCAGAAAAAAACTAGCGGTGATTTGTGGGCGGCAGTTTGGATGCCGGAAAACTTTGATGTTCGCATTGAACTTGCTTGTTCATTTTGTTTAAAATCAGAGTTTTAGGAATAATACTCACGAAATCGGGCTTGCTTGTAATAGAGATTGTTATATTACTCATGTGTAAGTAAAATTGAGTGGCCAATTAAACGTTATTTATGTCGGGAATCGTAAAAGGATAGAGCATAACATGAGATGCATCGTATTTTCAGCTGACAAGAGTAAAAATAAAATGGTCCAAAAATAATTCGGGCGGATTACCCGCACCCAGAACTTGGGCCTGTAATTTGAGGGAAAAAACTGTGGGTAATACACGCCCGAATACGGTACATGCTAAATATGAAGGCTGTATCTCAAACGGTTCAAAAGTTATGACCAATGTTAACTTTTTCTTTTATGTAGGTCAAAGGTCAAGGTCACAGGTCAAAAAATTTTGAGTGGATGTAAAGCTCTTGTCACAAGGAACCTACAAGCAAAATATGAAGGCTCTATCTCAAACTGTTCAAAAGTTATGACCAATGTTATTTTTTTCTTTTAAGTAGGTCAAAGGTCAAGGTCATGGTCACAGGTCAAATTTTTTTGCATGAATGTGAAGGTCTTGTCACAAGGAACCTTCAGGCCAAATATGAAAGCTCTATCTCAAAGGGTTTAAAAGTTATGGCCAAAGTTAAAGTTGTCCACTTACAAACCAACAAACCTACAAACCAACAAACAAACAGGGCAAAAACAATATGTCCCCGCTATTGCTACCGGGGACATAAAAATACAAGGTCAGGATTAAAATCTACTCTTGGAACATATATATGAAATACATATGGTTTATATACATGTACTTGCAATACACTGTATTGTAGAACAACAAATTCAGCTGCACAGACAATTGAATCTATAGTTGTATCTTGAAAGTTTAATCTGAAATCTTCTGCAACGGTCCTAAGTATTGAGACAGATAGGCCTAAGCAAACAGTAAAGACCCAGATCCTGAAGGAGTAGTTTGATCAGGGACTACACTGTTTGCCATTCTGTATGCACCTTGTGGATTCCCTGTTGGATCGTGAAACAAATTTGTTAAAATTTTAGGAGAATTACAGCAAGTCCTCAAGGTATCCAAACTTTTAGGATTTTTACGGTATATCCCATATTTCCATATTAAGCGCACATGCTCCATCAAGTCCACACCAATATTTTTTTAAGAAGAGCTAACACCAATTTTGAATTCTGCAGTATCAGTGTGAAGAAAAGATCACCTTTGCATTCAATTATCCTGCTTCTGTGATAAAGAGACAAACTAATTATGCCAACTTTGGACATGTTAGTTCAACCAAACATGTCCAAAGTCAGCATACAAGGGCATGAAGTTCCACCTGATCATGCCCTTAGGGGGAATGAGAACAGATTTGTCTGCCACTTTTAAAAGGGATTCAACTTTCGGGCGGCCCACGCCAATCGGGGCTTGAAGAAATAGATGAGCTGCATGATGCTTCCACGCAGAGCTGAAACCGACCGCACACGAGAACTGGTAAACGGCTTCGAGGAACTAAGCCTGCCCAGGTAAAGCGGTGCGAGTTGGACAGTCCATGCTTACAATCCCTATTGGTTTCATTGGGCGACAGGGCTTGAGATGTTATTTCATCTCAGTACCAGGTAAAAGTCCCACAAAATTGGAAGCAACATCTCCAAAATGACCTATACATTGTTGACGGGGACTTTAAATCTCAAATCAAACGAACAAATCAACATTCGGGACTTCCTGCTTACATTACTATAAGCCCTGTCCCACTGAAAAAGGGGTCTACTCTTAAAGGAAAGAATTTGGTCTTCAGGAGACAAAAATACTTTTGCATGAGTTGCCTCCCCCAAAAGTATCTATCCCCCTGAATAGGATTACTTCCTAGGATAGAATGAAATGTCCAAGCTCACTATCCCCTTACTATGGCAAATACAGTATAAGTCAAACTTTAATGGTTGCTAAACCTTCAAGACCATGAAAATTTGTTCTAGACTGCAGTTGTTCTAGCCACTGTGTGTTAACATTAACCCTTATCCCAATGAATAATTAATTTAGCCACGCCCATTTCTGACTTTGAATCAATCAGATTACTTGATGTAATTTATTCCTGCATATTGACAAACTGAACGTTAAACACTGCAGATCCTAATCAGATGGCTTCTTCAGAAGCCATCTGATATCTGATCTGGATCTGCACTGTTTGCAAAGGTTGGGGTTGTCGTGGACAGCAAGACAAGGTTTAATTGCTCTTGCACTGTGCAATTAAAAGCTTACAAATTTCATGGCAGTGTGGAGACTGATCATGAACTCTTTATCACTCTCATTTTCTCCCTTCCACTGATTATACGAGGACAGATATCAGTTTCTAGCAGAAGTGGTTGACCGCACATGTATAAGCATGTCCAGGAAAAGTGTGGTTAGGTAAACTGACAAACTCAATATGACCTAAATAGTGCTGACCGGGCTCTTAAACTCCAAACAAACCAAATCACACACAGCAACTTACTTACTTCATAATCAGCGGACTCAAGAACTGCAGTATATCAAACATGAGTTTGAATGCTGCAGCAACCAAAGCTTTCATTCCGAAGGCTTTAACCATTGCCCAGAACAATCGTGGCTCTTTCTGCTTGCATTCTTTCTCTATCACCTTCACATCAGATGAACATCCTGGCTCTTTCAGTTCTATATCATTTCCTGTTGGAGTCTTTGGGCTAACATGCCTTCTGAAATTTCAGCACAGATAGAAATACAGTAAAAATCATATAATTCAGACCACCTTTGGAATGTCTTTAAGACGACGTTTGAACAGTTTAAGACCACTTTTGACCAATCCCAAAGGTGGTTTCTTAGTAGCGGACATTAAGTATAACAGAAAGAACGAATATATGAAACATTTTCAAGATTTTTCTGCATTTTTTCAAAGGGAGACAACTTTCAGGACTTCCTGTATGCGTTTCTATAAATTATGTCCCGTGAAAGGGCATCTACTTTTAAAGGGAAGAATTTGTGCCTCAGGAGCAAATTCTTTCCTTTAAGAGTTGACCCCTATTGACATGGGAGACAAAAATACATTTGCATGAGTTGCTTCCCCTGGAGATGTACCCGGTCCCCTTAAATATTACTTTAAAACCTATGTTGTGGGTATTTGTTAGAATTTTACATGCATTCTGTGATGAACAAACAAGGCTGAAGGAAATTCTGCATTTTAAAACTTCTTGCATTGAGAGTCTGGATTTCTTCCTATTTTTCTGCTTGTTTGTTTTGGCGATTAATATCCGTGCAAACCGATCAAGGTCACGTCATTCTTTTCAGCTGACCTGACCACACATCTGAACAGATTTAGTCCTTCTGAGCTATTAACTGGTCAAGTGCACACCATTCTTTAGCCAGTAACTGACAAATTGCCCTTCTTGGATCAGCAGTAGAAGGGAGAGAAGAACTGTGCAAAATATTTTATGAACAATCTTCAAAAAGAATGTGTTGTTCAACCTGTATGGCTTCAAGCTCAGATGAAAGTATCTTAAGAACTCAAAATTCTTTCCATCTTTAATGTTAACACTTTCAACCCTGTAAATCAGCACAGACCTCTGTCCTGCAATTATCTTTATTCCTCCCTCTTATCCAGAGCTAAGAAATCTACTAGTTCTCAAATTCTTCCTTTTGAAGAAATCAACAAACAGAAAAATCTTACCTTTTACATCTGGCCAATTCTTTTTCCCAGTGTTTATCAAAGACAGGTATAATATTTCTACATTTATCTTCTGGATTGATATTCCACAGGTCTTCACGTACCAGGGCTCTCTTGTATCCCTGAACAACCAAGCTGCAAGATACAAATCAAAATCAAACTACTGACAGCACTGGTGGGTCTATTGTCTCAGAGTGTAGGCTGGGAAAATGGTCCTGAACTGGGGCTTAAGATTGTTTTGCTTGACCCTTATTTCCTGTACTGTAATCAAACAGTGTAGATCCTGATCAGAAGCCATGCTCTGCATTACGATTACACACCCGTGTGACATAGTGCATTTTTTCACATCTCCAAAATACAGTAAAATTCCTATATTAAGACCACCTTTGGGACTGTTCAAAAGTGGTCTTGTTCAAAAGTGGTCTTTAAGACCACTTTTGAACAGTCCCAAAGGTGGTCCATGACAAGAGGGTAAAAAAAAATAAGTGTACCCTTCAAAATAAGCTTTATATAGCAGAATTTGTCCTAATAAACATAGGTTGAGGGTGCTTGTTAGAACAGCCTCAATGAGGCAGTTCTGATGAGTACCCACAACTTACGTGTTGGAGCTGAAATAAAGCAATTAATGTATGCCCCAGTAAACCCCATTTTTCTCTATATAAAGTGGGGTTTAGGGGGTGTTCATTTCATGGGCTTGTTCATGTGATGGTGACAGCTGATCTGGGTCTACACTATTTGCCTAACTCAATACATGTGTCTAGTCCAGATTCTATAGCTAACCCTCTTTACATTATACTCTGACCTCACAATGATAAGAATGGAGCAGCTATAAATAACCGTTACCTGAATTTCGTACAAATCAGTGGCAGTCACTTGAACATCAGCAATGTAATACTCCTGCACTTTGTAACTTATGGCAGATTGACAATCAAATCAATAAAAGCAGACCAAGCTTTCCCTTAATTTCCTGTTTTCTTATTCTTATGTAAATTTTCTTTCCTGCTTTCATTTCTTTTCGTTTCTCTTTATGTGTCAATATTTCAACACTTAAGGGGAATGGGAACACCTTCAGGGGAGGCTACTCATGCAAAAGTAATTTTGTCTCCCATGTCAATAGGGGTCAACTCTTAAAGGAAAGAATTTGCTCCTAAGGAGCAAATTCTTTCCTTTAAGCGTAGACCCCTTTTTAAGTGGGACAGAGCTTATAGAGAAGCGAAGAGGAAGTCCCAAAAGCTGCCTCCCTTTGAAAAATGGAAGAAAAATCTACTTGGTGTTCCAATTCCCCTTAAGTTCCACAGACATGTTAACAGAGCAGACAGTAATTTTACCTTTTCAAATTATTTTTCAGAGAAAGTAAGGTTTGATATTTTAAGTGAATCTTCTGCTCAGCAGATGAGTCACATGTTTGGTTAAGCCTTATTTTCAAGTTCCACAGAAATGTTTAACCCATATCCCACTGTTCACGATAACCCCTATCTTTGCAAACAGTGTAGATCCAGATTTTGTTTTGTTTGATTTGAGGTTTAACATCCCCGTCAACACTGTAAAGGCCATTTTGGAGACATTGCTTCCAATTTTGTGGGACTTTCACCTGACCTTGAGATGAAATGACTTCTCAAGCCCTGCTGCCCAATGAAACCAATAGGGCTTATTAGCATGGACGGGCCGACTCGCACCGCTTTGCCTGGGCAGGCTTAGATCCTCTAAGTGGTTTACCAGTACTCGTGTGTGGGTCGGTTTCAGCTCTGCATGGAAGCATCATGCAGCCCATCTATTTCTTCAAGCCCCGATGGGCGGGAGCCGATGTAGATCCAGATCAGATGGCTTCTGACTACACCGTTTGTCATTCAGTTTCAAAATTTGAAAGAACAAGCAAATTCGTTGAATTGATATCCCCCGCCGAATGGGTTTTTCGTGTAGAATGGCAAGAAAATATATCTGGCCAAAATTGAGGATGGTTCTAAGAAGCAAACTAGAGACAATGAGGAAGGGCCCCGCTGAACATTTACTCCCTGGATGAGAGGCTGTACCCTGACCTACTGACCTAATTATCAGTAGAGATTAACTTGTCTGTCAAAGTTGAGGTTTATTTACCTGTTATGTGGTACCAAAATAAAATTCGCGAATATTAAAAAAAACCCGATATAATCACCGAATAGACAAAATTCCTCAATTTCAATCATATAAAAAAGTCAATCCAGGTAAATCCGAAAAACCAATTGCGCGTGCATCACGGCAGCATAATAATACATATTTATTTCAAGTTTCATTTTATTCCATGCAATAGTTGCTGAGAAGCGGTTCCAGACAAAGTGAGACGACGAAAAATCCAGAATTTTAATCATTTAAGGGGCCATAACTCTGGGTGTAAAAAGTCAATCCGAAAAAAATTTGTGCGTGCATCACCACAGCATAATAATACATATTTATTTCAAGTTTCATATAATTCCATGCAATAGTTGCTGAGAAACAGTTCCCGACAAAAAAGTGAGACAACGAAAAATCCAGGATTACAATCATTTAAGGGGCCATAACTCTGGATGTAAAAAGTAAATCCGGAAAAAAAAATGCGCGTGCATCACCACAGCATAATAATACAAATTTATTTCAAGTTTCATTTAATTCCATGCAATAGTTGCTGAGAAACGGTTCCGGACAAAGTGAGACAACGAAAAATCCAGAATTTCGATCATTTAAGGGGCCATAACTCTGGATGTAAAAAGTCAATCCAGAAAAAAATTGCGCGTGCATCACCGCAGCATAATAATACATATTTATTTCACGTTTCATTTAATTCCATGCAATAGTTGCTGAGAAACAGTTCCGGACAAAGTGAGATGACGAAAAAATCCAGAATTTCAATCATTTAAGGGGCCATAACTCTGGATGTAAAAAGTCAATCCGAAAAAAAATTGCGCGTGCATCACTGCAGCATAATAATACATATTTATTTCAATTTTCATTTAATTCCATGCAAAAGTTGCTGAGAAACGGTTCCGGACAAAGTGAGACGACGAAAAATCCAGAATTTCAATCATTCAAGGGGCCATAACTCTGGATGTAAAAAGTCAATCCGAAAAAAAATTGCGCGTGCATCACCACAGCATAATAATACATATTTATTTCAAGTTTCATTTAATTCCATGCAATAGTTGCTGAGAAACGGTTCCGGACAAAAAAGTGTGACGGACGGACGGAAGGACGGAAGGACGGACGGAAGGACGGATGGATGGAAGGACGGAAGGACGGACGGACGGACGGACAACGCCAAAACTATATCCCTCCGCCTTCGGCGGGGGATAATAAATTTCATCAAGCAATTTGATTGGTTGTTAGGAGCAAATGAATCATCTGCTCATGTATTCTTTTTTTTTTAAATTGGGAAGAATAATATCTGAAAATGATGTCTGCAAATGTTGTGATCGGCAGTTAAAGGGTTAACAAGGGCAGTCTCTGGACTGGGAAACTCACTGGCTTACACCACATCTTCAAAACAAAATTGTTTTAGTCCATAACTTTAAACTTAAGGTCACGGCTGCCATGGGCAAGGAGTGGTGAAAAACCCACTGCTTTAATATCTGCATTGGGTTTAATAATTATCATCATTAAATCTACTTTTTGGTCGGCAAATCTACTTTTTGGAGTTCTTTAAACAATGCAAAACTTGTTAATATTGGTAGATAGTACTATTGTTGTTACCTCTGTAGATGCAAATACCTGAGGTGCCTATTGCTGGCAAAAAGATCACTTCTAAAGATACAATGTACTTTTCTGTCACAAATGAAAATGATACATGTAAGATGTTCAGGGGCCAGTTGTTCAAAGCATCGTTTGCTTAATGAGCTCGTTAGTGGTCATATTGTTAACTGTTCAACAAATTAAATATTAACTGTTTAACAAATTAAATATTTAAAATCTTGGTATTTTTGCTCAAAAAATGTGATTTGCAAAAGCTGCTCACATTTTTTCAGCAAAACAATAAGCACATTTGCCGTAATACATGATCAAAGTTTTAACGATACGTTAACTAACGACGTCGTTAGTTTTGAACAACTGGCCCCAGATGTATAGAATTCCTCTTTCCACATGCTATAGACATGATAACATTTTTTATTTTTCTTGACATCTACAACAACTTTTCTACCATTAAAGCTCCAGGATACATGAAGTCCATCCAGACTAGATCCATTACTTTTTTATCAAATGTTTCTTTGGGTCATATTATACATAATAAGGAATCCACTAGTCTAGAAAAAAATGAAAACCCCTTGTTCTGCTTAATACTCATTTTGGACTATCAACCAATCAAATTGCTTGATGTAATTTATTCCTACATTTTCACAAATTGAATGACAAACAGTGAAGGTCAAAATTAGAAGCCATCTGATCTGAAACTTGAATTTGCAAAGGTGGAGCATATCATGGTTCAGTGGGACTTGTCTTGGCTATTAACCCATTGTATGCTGGTGGACTCTTCCATTGCTATATGCTGAACAAGTCCATTTGTCATATAAGGGGTGTCAGGCCTATTTTTTGTTTTTTATTCTGATCTGGGCCTGCACTGTTTGCTAAGGTACCCCTTTAGGGGTTTCCCCGCGTGCAATGGGTTAAACTCCAAAACAATCAAACAAAATCTCACCTTGAGAACCACCAGAAAGTGATCTGTGACAGGAAAGACACATGATGCTCTGGACATGGTTTCTGAAATACAGCATTTTACATTAGTGGACATTACATATCAAAATGGTGTAAAAGTTGGTGTAAAAGTTGGATAATTTTTAATTCTGCAAGGCTTCATGAGCTTATTTCCAAAGAGATGAAACATGTTTTAAAGATTCAATATGAAATGACCAAGACAATAAAAACCTTAAACTTTTTTTTTAAATTTCATGCACCTTAACCCTTTCATCTCCGAGTTTCTGAAGTGGATGTTTCCACCTCTGAATTTTAAGGGGAATGGATACACCTTCAGGGAAGGCAACTCCTCCAAAATATTTTTGTCTCCCATGTCAGTAGGGGTCAATTCTTAAAGGAAAGAATTTGCTCCTCAGTGAGGAGCAAAATTTTTCCTTTATGGTGGGGGGGGGGGGGGGGGGGGAATATGCTTCCCATTCCCCTTAAATGACCATTCTTGTAGATAGGCAAAATCATTATCAAAATCATTCACAGAATGACAAACCGTGCAGAGCCTGATGATCTGGCTGACCTGTATCTACATTACTGGCATACATATCTGTACAATCTGCTGGGATAAAAGTGTCAACACTCCCCACCCACCCACCCCATTACACACATATGGACAGGACTTTTCACTTTTCATGCCAGAACTATGTGGTATCATGCTTTTAACATGCTAAAAGGTGGAAGAAGGTTATGTTACTGCTATGAAATGATAAATGACGTCATGAGAAAACCTGTCATATGACTAATATGTAACCAGAAACAATTGGTCCTGTGATTACAATACTCTTGTCATGCTCAATTCATTTGAGCATGGAATGTGTCCTGCTCATAAATTTAATTGGCATTTTAATTCATGAGCAGGAAAATGTACATACATTGTACTTTACTGAATTCAGCATCTCAATTGTTTGTATTTAAATATTTAAGAGGATTACAAGTTTCATACTTAAATGAGTTCAGTGTAAAAAAAAAACAAAAAAAAAACCAGGAGGTCCATACAATGATCAGAGGTGCAGTGGGCAAAAATAACCCTGCCTCCTGGTGGCAATTTCATTTTAACAGATCATAATGGTTTAGTATAGGTCTACCCCTGAACCTTTGGTTTAAACAATATTTATTCATTTCATTTCGACAAGTCAATTCGAACAGTACATGTACAATTTACAATGACAGGATTTGAAAACAAGGAAACACTTATACTAATCATCTCCTGATACTAATCATCTCCTGAACCTTTTTTTCCACATTATTTTGAAATCAGATGCGATCCCAATGTTGCGTACCAAGTTTCAAGGTTATCAGTCTTTCAGTTCCCGAGATAAAGAATTTAATTTCCTTTTTAGAGTATATAGACATGACAACCATGTTGGTCATATGACCAACATCCCTCCAGCAAACTTTGATTCTCAAATCCTATGCAGGCTCTATATGTAATTTGGATAGCACTCTACATCTGACAAGATCAAAACTGAAACTATACAGTAAAATTCCTATATTAAGACCACAATAGGGACTGTTTGGACTGTTTGGTCTTAAGACCACTTTTGAACAGTCCAAAAGGTGGTCTCTAGTGTAGAAAATCCACAGAAAGAATGACTGAAACCTTTTTAATTGCTTTTTAAAGGACAATTAGTCTTAATTTTAGGTGGTCTTAATAGTGGAATTTCACTGTATATATATACTAAGGGAAACAAGAAACGCAACATTATGATTTTTGGCGAGAAAATAACCATCTTTTTTCTGGTTAACAATAGTTTTAAATTGTACTATCTAACCGTATATGAACCATAGCAAAAAACGTCTGAGAATTGTAAACGTCCGGGAGTTGCGATTCCGTATTTAACCAACCCCATAGAAAAAGAACTGCACAAAATTGCATTAAAATCGCAAAAAGAAGAATGGTGCCGTGTTTGTAACACACTATACGCGTTGAGACTCAATTCATCGGAAAGGAATGAATAAAGCCAAAATTCCGTTACTTGTTTCGATGTTGACGTCATAAACGGCAGTGTGCAAAAAGCGCATGAAAGAGGCAATTTTCCGTTTGAGTACGGGTTTGGATGCTAAAAAAGCTTCAATGTTGTCTACGCCAGATAACATTTCCGTATACAGATCGTTTAGCCACAGTCAACACCCTTAGAAAGACGTTGAATGCACTTCTTTGTCGCTGCGCGTATGGTTATGCATTAACTGAGTTTGAAACAAGTTTATCCAAATGTTCTTTAACTTGTTATGCTGGTCAATACTCCCACTTTGTAAAGTCGACGTGAAGGGCTCTAAAGCCGCAAAAAAGCATCCATTAGTCCGACATGCTGACGTCAACGTCACATTGTGGGTTTAAAGTGATTTTCATATACCACATGCAACGCATTATTTCAAATGACGTTTTCAGTAATAAACTAACCGCAAAAATAGTCAGTTCATCATACTAGATATAGAAATTATAAAACATCAGCAATTTACGCAGACATTCAAGAATACAACTGTTGCGTTTCTTTTTTCCTCTAGTATACATATATTATCCACTATTCCGTCCTGTCCAGGAACTGCGGTGCGAGGCGGAGCGTCCATGCTAATAAACCCTTTTGGTTTCATTGGGCGACAGGGCTTGAGATGTCATTTCATCTCAATGTCGGGTAAAAGTCCCACAAAATCGGAAGCAACGTCTCCAAAATGACCTTTACAGTGTTGACGGGGACATTAAACCTCAAATAAACCAACCAACCAAACTATTCCGTTTATAAAATTTACCTGATCTTCCTCTGAAACTGACCAGACATTTTTCTTATCAACAAAGAAAGCAGCAAGAATAAGCTCTGCAACTATAACAGCATACATGAAGAAAAACGTCACATACCGGAAAACATCTGTAACCTCCCCCTGAAAATAAATGTACACAAATATACCTTTTAAAAGTGCATGAGAATGGAAGATTGTTGAAAAAGTCAGATAACTCCCTGCATAATTCCAGAACCGATATTCTTAGAAAAGAGAAGTAACATTTGTTCAGGTCATTATAAAATGCTATTCTACATCTTCTAAAATGACAGGAAAACTAATAAGATATCACCTGAAGACTATGTTGCTCCAGTTAAGGTCAAATCTGATTTGACCATCAGTTTCCACACTAGGGCCATTTATAGTCATTTTTCTAAATAATATATATATTTTTATGTATACATTTCTGGGATCCATATTTAGACCATTTTGTATCCAAATTTGTGCTATAATGAGCAGTGTTATAATAAGGATGCGGTGTACTACATTTAAATGTCCTCAGGATTTAAAAACAATTTGAGTCACCTAATCAGTCAAATTATTGACAATAGTGCTTGAAATAAGCGTTCTTATCAAAATCTACTGTGCTATGCTTTGTGGAATGCTGTAAACCAATTCAATTGCAAGAGTGCACATTCAGATTTTTGGCAAGGACAAAAATATCTTGAAAATACCCTGCCACGAAATAGTTGACCAAAACAACTATATCGACATAGGTATGGCCATTGCAGGGAAATTATTCAGGATCAGCGAATATTATAAGAATCTTACATGGGTGTGAGGGGTGGATAGACAAATCCATTCAGAGGGTCACAGTCCAGCATCACGAGGCTGTAATCCCCAGGGACGGATTTTCTATCCATCCCTCACACCATGTAAGACTCTTTTTCTTGCATATCTTTCATTTCTGAGCGTGGATTTTTAATACTGCAGTCACTTCGGATACCGACATCCGCCATATTGTAATGGCACTCCCGTGATGTTTAGTGATGTCACATAACATGCTGTGACGTCAACCTTAGCGATGGAGTTTTATTCAACCAGTGCATATCAAACACATGAGAATATTCGATTTTTACCCTGTCCCTGGATAAGAACACAGAGTAAGAACAGAATTTCTATTCCAGGCTAAAACTACAGATTTCCTTATCTGGTGTGCAAGAAGCAAGTTTCTAGCAACAAAAAATGCCTTCAAATTACTGTAATATATTTGAATTCAAAGCCACAACTATCCTCACAACTGGAACTAAATCAACCAATTTAACACACAAACAACTCACCTCAAGTATTGCCACTCTAATTTTTGACCTGAATGTGGCAATGAGGAGAATGGCCAACAGGAACCAGAAATTGAACAGGACACCAGAAGACCTCACTCCATGCCGTCTCTCAATAATGACCAGCGCTGAGTATAACACCTGTAAATACAATGATATTCCACTATTAACCCTTTTTGTACCAAATGAAATCTTCCTCCTTATATATACCGGTAGCAGGAGTCCATTTAAACTATTAGGGGTGTCAGGTTGTGTTTTCTTCAAAATTTGTTTGGAAAATGGCTGAACTTTTTGCAAACAGAGTAGGCCCCGATCAGAGGCCACGTTCTGCGCCGTCTGATCTGGGCCTGCACTGTTTGCCAGGGTATCCGTTTTGGGGTTTCGGGTTCCAAATGGGTTAAACCTTTTTATACTGAATGGAATCTTCTGGCTTATATATTGCACAAGTCCATTTTGAAATTTAGAGGTTTCAGGTTAAGTTTTTTTGTGGAGTTAATTTTAGAAATTTATTTAGAAAATGGCTGAATGTTTTGCAAAAAGCGAAGGCCCTGATCTGACGTTGCATTGTGCGCATCTGATCTACGCCGTCACTATTTGCCAACATGCCCTTTTGGGGTTTCCTTATAAAATGAGTTAAAACCATCTAAAATTAAGGCTAATTGTTCTTTAAAAATCATATTTAAAGGATTTCAGCTATTCTTACTTTTTTTCAACACCCAGTGTCCTCTAGAGAAAGGCAGCCTTTAAGGGGAATGGGAACATCTGGCAGATTTTTCTGCCATTTTTCAAAGGGAGATTTTTGGCACATCCTGTTTGCCCCTCAAGAGCAAATTCTTTCCTTTAAGAGTTGACCCCTATTGACATGGGAGTCAAAAATACTTTTGCAGAAGTTGCCTCCCCTGAAGGTGTATCCATTCCCCTTAAGACTGTTAAAAAGTGGTCTTAACAACCACTTCTGAACAGTCCCTAATACAGCATGAATATAGAAATTTTACTGTATACTGTACAGCAAAAGCTATGAACATTTTTTTTTTTTCAGCAAAACCTGAAAAAAAATGTATTTGCAATATTTAATGTCGAAAGCTTTAACCATTACAAGCACTAACATTCTACCTTTGAACAACAGGGAATGAAAGTTAAACAGAAAAATAGAGGACCCTACTCCACATCACCTCTAAGGCTCTCAATGATGAACAAGGGCCAGTTGTTCAAAGCTAACAATGTCATACCCGTAGGTTATTTATTGTTGAAACTTTGATACAGAACAGGGGGCCTTTATCAGATAAATAGAAAAAATAATTACCATCTCTTTCATTTTCTTTACGTGATGTTGAAGCTAAAATTTCAATTTGTACTGGTATATTGATGAATAAAGTAACATAAATTGGCTATAAAAAGACATTTTAGAAAATATTACAATAATTGTACAACCATGTAAATGTGATGGATGTAACCTTGACAATATTTTAGGCCAGAAAAGACAATAATTTTGGTAATATTCTTACTCAAGCAAGTTCTCATCAGAGAAAATTGAAGGAAATCTTTCTTTACAAACAAATGTTTAGTAAAATCTAGGATATTTTTGTGGTTTACCCGAGTCTGCCCAGGCCATTTATAGGTCAAGATACCATAACGATCCTATGTATTGGGACACATAGCCATAAGCAAACAGTGCAGACCCAGATCAGACTGCTCCTGAAGGAACAGTCTGATCAGGGTCTACACTGTTTCCAATTCCATCTGTACCTTTTGGACTCCTTGCTGGATCATGAAACAAACTGTTAAAATTTTAGGAGCATTACAGCAAGTCCTCAAGGTGTCCAAATTTTTACGATTTTCTATGGTACATGACTTTCTGCTTGTTGCTTCTTCAAGGTCTCCAATACATGTCTGTGGGCAGCAAAGGCTCTGTCAAGTCTACACGAATATGGAAGCTCGCCTGAGATTTTGCTGCTTGCCTATGCAATTAGCATCCTTTTCTCATTTATGATTTCTTCCAAAGCATCTGATCGTGGTCTACACTGTCTGCCAATTTCAAATTTTTTGGGATGCAAGGCATATATGGGTTATATAATCTCCCTAAATGCATTACAGGCTTCTTACCATAGTTAAGACAAGCACTAGGGGTGATATAAAGTCAACTATGGGCACATCTATGCCCGCCGCTCTCTCCAGGAAAGACTTGATGATGTCACATGCTGCTAGAACGCTGATCACAAGACTAAGAACCTGAAACATAACACAAATGTATGTACAGTCAGCTGTCTTTACACTGCCATTCAATATAATGACTAAACTTACATTACCATAATAGTCCTAAGTATTGGTAAAGACTGGCCTAAGCAAACAGTGCAGACCCAGATCAGACTGCTCCTGAAGGAGCAGTCTGATCAGGGTCTTCACTGTTTGCCATTCCTTCTGCACTTTTCAGCCTGATCAGGGTCTACACTGTTTGCCATTCCTTCTACACTGTTTGCCATTCCTTCTACAGCTTTTGGTCTCCTTGCTGGATCATGAAACAAATTTAAAGTTTGGGAGAATTACAGCAAGTCCTAAAGGTGCCTGAATTTTTAGGATTTTTAAGGTAACAATAATTTCAATGGGACAAATCCCTAGCTCAATATCCAAGACAGATTAATGGAGATAATTAAGAATATTGCATTTAATGCATAGCACTCTGCGTACAAATTTCAGCAGACGACATTAAAACATATTTCTGTGTTTTATGTGTGTGTTTTTTTTTGTTTTTTTTTTGTTGTTGTTGTTGTTGTTCTTTTTCAGAAAACATATTTTGACATTTCATGCAAACTGGCTGCAATGGAGACAATTATCATGAAATGTCAGAACCTGTCTTCAGGAAACAAGAGGACCATGATGGCCCTGGATCGCTCACCTGATCCATAGAGTAACAAGTGGGCCCCGGGGAGGGCCATTATTGACCCCAGGGTTATAATGTGCATAATGTTGAGGGAGGTCTTAAAAGGTGAAGCTTCATACCAAATATCAACAAAGGCTATAATTTGAACAATCTTGGCAAAGGTCCACTAGATGAAGCTACACAACAAATATCAAAGACCTGGGCCTTGCGGTTTCAGAGAAGAAGATTTTTTTAAAGATATGCCTTACATAAGCCTATGTAAAACCAAATGGCCCCGGGGCAGGGGCATTTTTGGCCTCAGGGCTATAATTTAAACAATCTTGATAGTGGTCCACTAGATGAAGCTTCACACCAAATATCAAAGACCTGGGCCTTGCAGTTTCAGAGAAGAAGATTTTCAAAGATTATCTCTATTATAAGTCTATGTAAAACCAAAGGGCCCTGGGGCGGGGGCATTTGTGGCCCCAGGGCTATTATTTGAACAATCTTGGAAGAGGTCCACTAGCTGAAGCTTCATATCAAATGTCAAAGACCTAGGCCTTTTGGTTTCATAGCAGAAGATTTTTAAAAATTTTCCCTATTTAAGCCTATGTAAAACCAAAGGGCCCCGGGGCGGGGGCATTTTTGGTCCCAGCACTATAATTTGAACAGTCTCTGTAGTGGTCCACTAAATGAAGCTTCATACTAAATAGCAAAGACCTGGGCCCTGCAGTTTCAGAGAAGAAGATTTTTTAAAGATTTTCCCAATATAAGCCCATGTAAAACCAAAGGGCCCTGGGGCGGGGGCATTTTTGGCCCCAGCACTATAATTTGAACAATCTTGGTAGAGGTCCACTAGATGAAGCTTCATACCAAATATCAAAGACCTGGGCCTTGCGGTTTCAGAGAAGAAGATTTTTAAAGGTTTTCCCTATATAAGCCTATGTAAAACCAAAGGGCCCCAGGGCGGGGGCATTTTTGGCCCCAGCACTATAATTTGAACAATCTTGGTAGGGGTCCATAAGATGAAGATTCAAACCAAATATCAAAGACCTGGGCCTTGCAGTTTCAGAGAAGAAGATTTTTAAAGATTTTCCCTATATAAGCCCATGTAAAACCAAAGGGCCCTGGGGCGGGGGCATCTTTGGCCCCAGCACTATAATTTGAACAATCTTGGTAGGGGTCCACCAGATGAAGATTCATACCAAATATCAATGACCTGGGCCTTGTGGTTTCAGAGAAGAAGATTTTTAAAGATTTTCCCTATATAAGCCTATGTAAAACCAAAGGGCCCTGGGGCGGGGGCATCTTTGGCCCCAGCACTACAATTTGAACAATCTTGGTAGGGGTCCTCTAGATGAAGCTTCATACCAAATATCAAAGTCCTGGGCCTTGTGGTTTCAGAGAAGAAGATTTTTAAAGATTTTCCCTATATAAGCCCATGTAAAACCAAAGGGCCCTGGGGCGGGGGCATCTTTGGCCCCAGCACTATAATTTGAACAATCCTGGTAGGGGTCCACCAGATGAAGATTCATACCATATATCAAAGACCTGGGCCTTGTGGTTTCAGAGAAGAAGATTTTTAAAGATTTTCCCTATATAAGCCTATGTAAAACCAAAGGGCCCTGGGGCGGGGGCATCTTTGGCCCCAGCACTATAATTTGAACAATCTTGGTAGGGGTCCACCAGATGAAGATTCATACCAAATATCAAAGACCTGGGCCTTGCAGTTTCAGAGAAGAAGATTTTTAAAGATTTTCCCTATATAAGCCCATGTAAAACCAAAGGGCCCCGGGGCGGGGGCATTTTTGGCCCCAGCACTATAATTTGAACAATCTTGGTAGGGGTCCACTAGATGAAGCTTCATACCAAATATCAAAGACCTGGGCCTTGCAGTTTCAGAGAAGAAGATTTTTTAAGTTTTTGGTGAAAAAAATCAATTATGGCTCCTGTGACCTATATGTGCAACGGACCGGAACCATTTGAACAACTTTGAAAGGGGACCACCTAAGGATCATTCCTGTGCAGTTTGGTCAAAATCCGCTCAGTGGTTTAGGAGGAGATGTCGTTTGAAGAAATTGTTTACGCACGGACGCACGGACGGACATTCTCACGAACGGATACTTAAGTGGCTAGGCGTCGGCATATTGACTACTTAAGCGGCAAATTCTCTTAAGCGGCAAGCCACCTAAGAGCGAATTTTTGCCACTTAAGTACCCAAATAACGGAATAAACCCCATTTGGACTCACGAATATATACTTAAGTGTCAAACTGTCCAAATTTTTTGCCCCCTAAATGTTGTTTCGTTGGTGCGGACGCACGCACGACGGACGACGGACAAAAAGTGATCCCAAAAGCTCACCTCGTCACTACGTGACGGTGAGCTAAAAAGAGGGCCATGATGGCCCTGGATCGCTCACCTGATCCATAGAGTAACAAGTGGGCCCCTGGGAGGGCCATTATTGACCCCAGGGTTATAATGTGCATAATGTTGAGGGAGATCTAAAAAGGTGAAGCTTCATACCAAATATCAACAAAGGCTATAATTTGAACAATCTTGGCAAAGGTCTACTAGATGAAGCTACACACCAAATATCAACGACCTGGGCCTTGCGATTTAGAGAAGAAAGTTTTTTAAAGATATTCCCTACATAAGCCTATTTAAAACCAAATGGCACCGGGCGGGAGAATTTTTGCCTCAGGGCTATAATTTAAACAATCTTGATAGAGGTCCACTAGATGAAGCTTCGTACCAAATATCAAAGACATGAGCCTTGCTGTTTCAGAGAAGAAGATTTTCAAAGACTATCTCTATATAAGTCTATGTAAAACCAAAGGGCCCCGCGGTGGGGGCATTTGCGGCACGAGGGCTATAATTTGAACAATCTTGGTAGAGGTCCACTAGATGAAGCTCTATACCAATTATCAAAGACCATGGCCTTGCAATTTCAAAGAAGAAGATTTTTAAAGATTTCCCTATATAAGTCTATGTAAAACCAAAGGGTGTCGGGCAGGGTCATTTTTGCCCCAGCACTATAATTTGAACAATTTAGATAGAGGTCCACTAGATGAAATTTCACAGCAAATATTAAAGACCTAGGCGTTGTTGTTTCAGAGAAGAAGATTTTAAAGATTTTCCCTATATATGCCTATGTAAAACCAAAGGGCCCTGGGGGCGGGGGCTTTTTTTCGCCCCAGCACTATTATTTGAACAATCTTGGTAGGGGTCCACTAGATGAAGCTTCATACCAAATAGCAAAGACCTGGGCCTTGTGGTTTCAGAGAAGATTTTTAAAGATTTTCCCTATATAAGTCTATGTAAAACCAAAGGGCCACGTGGCGGGGGCATTTTTGGTCTCAGGGCTATAATTTGAACAATCTTGGTAGAGGTCCACTAGCTGAAGCTTCATAAGAAATATCAAAGACCTAAGCCTTGTGGTTTCAGAGAAGAAGATTTTTCAAGATTTTTCCTATATAAGTCTATGTAAAACCAAAGGGCCCTGGAGCGGGGGCATTTTTGGCCCCAGGGCTATAATATGAACAATCTTGGTAGAGGTCCACTAGCTGAAGCTTCACAACAAATATCAAAGACCTAAGCCTTGTGGTTTCAGGGAAGAAGATTTTTCAAGATTTTCGCTATATTAGTCTATGTAAAACCAAAGGGCCACATGGCGGGGGAATTTTTGGTCTCAGGGCTATAATTTGAACAATCTTGGTAGGGGTCCACTAGCTGAAGCCTCATAATAAATATCAAAGACCTAAGCCTTGTGGTTTCAGAGAAGAAGATTTTTCAAGATTTTCCCTATGTAAGTCTATGTAAAACCAAAGGGCCACATGGCGGGGGTATTTTTGGTCTCAGGGCTATGATATGAGCAATCTTGGTAGAGGTCCACAAGATGAAGCTTCATACCAAATATCAAAGGCCTGGGCCTTGTAGTTTCAGAGAAGAAGATTTTTAAAGATTTCCCCAATATAAGCCCATGTAAAACCATAGGGCCCCGGGGCGGGGGCATTTTTGGCCCCAGCACTATAATTTGAACAATCTTGGTAGGGTTCCACTAGATGAAGCTTCATACCAAATAGCAAAGACCTGGGCCTTGCGGTTTCAGAGAAGAAGATTATAAAAGATTTTCCCTATATAAGCCCATGTAAAACCAAAGGGCCCCGGTGCGGGGGGCAGTTTTGGCCAGAGCACTATAATTTGAACAATCTTGGTAGGGGTCCACTAGATGAAGCTTCATACCAAATAGCAAAGACCTGGGCCTTGTGGTTTCAGAGAAGAAGATTATAAAAGATTTTCCCTATATAAGCCCATGTAAAACCAAAGGGCCCCGGTGCGGGGGGCATTTTTGGCCCCAGCACTATAATTTGAACAATCTTGGTAGGGGTCCGCTAGATGAAGCTTCATACCAAATATCAAAGTCCTGGGCCTTGCGGTTTCAGAGAAGATTTTTTAAGTTTTCGGTGAAAAAAATCTATTTTTGACCCCTGTGATCTATATGTGCAACGACCAGAACCATTTGAACAACTCTGAAAGGGGACCACCTAAGGATCATTCCTGTGAAGTTTGGTCAAAATCCGATAAGTGGTTTAGGAGGAGATGTCGTTTGAAGAAATTGTTTACGCACAGATGCTCGCACGGATGCACACGGACACACGACGGACGAAAAGCGATCCCAAAAGCTCACCTCTTCACTACGTGACAGGACTGGTGAGCTAAAAAAATAAGAGAAATGTTATCAAGTTGTTATCTGCTGAAATAGCCCAGCAAGTAATAAATGTTAATACCCAAAGAAACAAATGCTGTGGATATTTGTAGAATCACCTCACGCCATCTAGGCAATTTTAACGAAAGTCCACACACCATTTTTTTTTTGAAGTGGATATTTGATAAAATCACCTCACCAAATGTCCACAACTTTTTGTTTTTACAGAACTTATATTTTTTTGGGTTTTGGTTTTACGACCCTTTCAAGATTATTTCACTCATACTGAGCCGCTCGTTAATCAGAGGTGGGCAAAAACGCTAGTACCCGGAGAAAAACCACCTGACCTTCCGTTGCAGAACTTGGCATCTCACATGTGACACGAGCAAGGCTCGAACCCACAGAGGTGAGAGACCTAATGATTAAGAGTCAGCACTCTTATCCACTGGGCCATGGAGTTTAAGTTTTACAACCTTGAGGCCATGCTTAGCTCAATTAGTATGAGAGATGATATGGTCATGATATGTGGTGGACTTTTCTCTTACGAACGGACTCAGTCTAAACAAGTTTGCAATTTTCTAACTTTAGGGGCGCTGTCTTTTTCTTTCCTATAACATCAGATTTTCTCTTAACACATGTTGTACCAGAAACCCAAAAATGGGTTTTTGGCTAACAGTGCAGTCCCAGATCAGATGCAGCAGAATGTGGCATCTGATCATGGCCAAAACTGTTTGCAAAAACGTTCAGCCATTTGCCAGATACATTTTGAAGAAAACAAGCAAATTCGTTGAATTGATATCCCCCGCCGAATGGGTTTTTCGTGTAGAATGGCAAGAAAATATATCTGGCCAAAATTGAGAAAAAAAAATTGCGCCTGCATCACGGCAACATAATAATACATATTTATTTCAAGTTTCATTTTATTCCATGCAATAGTTGCTGAGAAGCGGTTCCAGACAAAGTGAGACGACGAAAAATCCAGAATTTTAATCATTTAAGGGGCCATAACTCTGGGTGTAAAAAGTCAATCCGAAAAAAATTTGTGCGTGCATCACCACAGCATAATAATACATATTTATTTCAAGTTTCATTTAATTCCATGCAATAGTTGCTGAGAAACAGTTCCCGACAAAAAAGTGAGACAACGAAAAATACAGAATTTCAATCATTTAAGGGGCCATAACTCTGGATGTAAAAAGTAAATCCGGAAAAAAAAATGCGCGTGCATCACCACAGCATAATAATACATATTTATTTCAAGTTTCATTTAATTCCATGCAATAGTTGCTGAGAAACGGTTCCGGACAAAGTGAGACGACGAAAAATCCAGAATTTCAATCATTCAAGGGGCCATAACTCTGGATGTAAAAAGTCAATCCGAAAAAAAATTGCGCGTGCATCACCACAGCATAATAATACATATTTATTTCAAGTTTCATTTAATTCCATGCAATAGTTGCTAAGAAACGGTTCCGGCCATTAAAGTGTGACGGGCGGACGAAGGACGGAGGGACGGAAGGACGGATGGAAGGACGGATGGAAGGACGGACGGGCAGACGGACAACGCCAAAACTATATCCCTCCGCCTTCGGCGGGGGATAACAAAACCTGACACCCCTAAATTTTGAAACGGTCTTATGCTATATATAAGGAGGAAGATTCCATTTGGTACAAAAAGGGTTAAATTCAAAGCTCCAGATAAGGAGGCATAACAATGCTAATTAAGAGATAATTTTCTGTGATGAGGTGTAGGGGTGTAACGATGCATCGAAAGTTCGATGCATCATGATAGGGACTGCCTCGATAGCAATGCATCGATAGCACTTTGAACTATCGATAACTATCGCCGATAGTTCATTCAACTATCGATAGTTTCGATATTTTTTTCTTGAATAGACTTTAAAAATATATCTGTGCTGTTGTGTAATGCCGCACGTTTTTTGCTTAGGATATCCAGGACTGACGGATAAGCCTTCACATATGTGCATGATGATCTGAATCTTGGCTGGTCGCACATGTGTCATAGTTTTTTGCCATGTGATGAATTTCTCGTGGCGATGAATTTCCCGCCGTCATTTTTGCACGTGCAGTTGAGGCAGTTGGAAATTTTCCCGCGTTTGTCAGTAACAAAATGCCAATAATAGTTTACTCATAAGGTTGTTGCATGCAATGTCTTGAAAACATGAGTGAAACCTGTGCGATATGTAAAGGCTCGGATCAGCCTGTGCAGTCATATATAAATGTTTGCTTTACTTCTATCTTGATAGTCTAGCTTTTGATTCTAACTTCAAATAAAAAATGTGTAAATTCAAGTTTTAATGCAATTTGTTAGATTCGTGTCACCCTTGAAGAGGTGCTAAAATGTTGTGCTGTGATTATGTAATGATTAATCGGGTTACCTAATTAACTGAATCCGCAGATTAATTTAGCACAGGCGGCAAACATCAAACAATCAAGCAACGATCAGCATGTGTCAGTTTCCACAAGCAGAAAATCTCAAACACTGCAAAGGTGTATGTGCATAGGTATTAAAGTATTAAAGCTATGATAACCATCACTGGCAGGCATATATACTGGAAGCAGCAAGCTATTTTTTAGGCAGCGGATCCTTCAGTAGGTGGTGGGGATATTTAAGAGTCGTCTCCCAATGTTTTTTTCTGGAATAGCCCCGGGGGGATGAATGCTGACATTGAAACACACAATAAACATACAATTTTAGGCAATTGCAATTTTCTTAACTCGTTCTGTCACTCTTAGCCATTTTTAATGGCAGATTCTATCTGTCTATTCTTGCTGTGCTACCCATTTAAAGTAATTCAGGCTTCAGTTCTTCCGGCTTTCACAGCCATAGAAATATGAGTCCGCACAAAATGTAGTCCGGTTTGGCGCAGTAATTAAAATTGTACAAGCGTATTAGTTATCCTGTAAGCGTAATACAAACTTTTGAAGCAGACGACTTGACGATTTTATCTTGCGATTCAGCTGCATCACGCGACCGGTTTGGCGACGACTGTAGTTGAAAAAGTTCCATGAAAGATCAGACGACACATGTCTTACGTAAAACGAACAATGAACGTGTCAGTTATCTTAAGAACGCCATACAAAACATGAAGCAGACGAATTTACATTTTTATCTTATTTTTCAGTGATTGGATTTCATTTGAATCAGCTGCCTGCAGATGAATCATAAGAAATATGAAGTTTGTGTCGCAATTCAAGAAAAAAAAAAAAAAAAAATGAAATGACCTCTGCTACATTTCAAAATGGCCAGGTTAAGATTTTACCCCTTCCACCCACGAGTTTCACAAGTTCACTCTTCAGTCAATGAATTTGTACGCGTCCATACTACGCATGCAAATTGGGTGTCGTCAACAGCATGTCAAACCATGTAGAACAGAATGCGGTGTATCATTATGAGCCATCTCACCAGGTTCTACACTGTTTGCATCTGTAGGTAACTGTACTTGGCTATAAAGGGCTGAAAGGGTACAAACTCAAAGCACTTACATGGCCTAAATAAATGCGAAGTACCAGACGCTAGAAACTTCACCGTACGGTAGCAAGCCAGCAATAATATACTCCTGACAGTTAGTTATCACTGTCCAATTCTGTTGTTGGTCTGAATAACTCAATATGTAAGCACAATGTTGAGATATATATTAAGTCACATGCCGCAAAACTTCAAACATCACACAAAAAGTGTTTTCATTTTTTGTAGCACGCGATATAAGACAGGTTCTTGACAGAGCTGCGAAACACATCTCAGTCAACAAGTGTAAGCTTTACAAGAAAGTTGCGTCTACGCTTTGTGTTGTCATAAAACTGGCAACTATCCCAGCAGGCACATGACGTAATTGTGCCGTCACATCAACGTCGGTGCAGCGTCATGACGTTGCATCGACGTTGATTTGACGCCCTAGCGACGTGTGCCTGCTGGGTAGACATTTGCATATTGTATTATCCAAAATGTCAACTAAAATGATGATGAAAGTGTATAACAGCCGTTTCACCTCAGTTTTGTGAACCAAACTAAAAATCAGCACTCCAGCGCCATTGTCCTTATCACTAAAGAAAGTAAATCTGATTTTTTCACAGAATCTGTCATTTCAGTGCCTTTTGGCACTTTGATTATGTGAGTGATATAACATCTATGAATCATTTATAACAGTACTCGATAGTATCACGATAGTATCGTGATAGTATGCCGCGATAGTGATAGTATCGTGATAGTAGTTTCCACGATAGCAATACTATCCCGATAGTCAAAATTGGCCTCGATAGTCAGCCCTAATGAGGTGACTCTTAACAAGTACCCATAATATACAATGTCATGCAAGTTTAATGAGTGAGTTAGTGTTTAAGTTTTACATCCCACCAACAGCTTAGATCATATGGAGACGGGACCTCGGTTTGAAGACTCATCCGAAAGTCTGGAGAAGCCCGGGATCGAACCTGCGACCCCTGGTTTATAAGACGAGTAGCGTAACCACTACACCACTGAGGCTTCTATGCAAGTTTAATGATGAAATGAGGTAAATTATCCCCAAATTTTCCTGGTCAATCCTTCTATATCTGCAGCCATGTCAGTTGAGCTGTAACATCTCTATAATAGATCAATGTTACTGCATAGTATTGCTTTGTAGACTGCCCTATTAGAGTCAAACATTTTCATCCTGCTGTTCATGACAACCCATACCTTTGCGAACAGTGTAGATCCAGATCAGATGGCTTCTTCAGAAGCCATCTGATCTGGATCTACACGGTTTGCAAAGGCTGGGGTTGTTGTGAACATCAGGATAAGGGTTAAATCAGAACTATGATAAAACATCAGAAAGCTAAATATACGAGGTTTGCGAATCAAAGTCAACTACATGTACTGTACGTCAGGCAAACCTGGATTTTTGGACTTTCTGGTGTCATGTCATTGACTGTCTTGCAAACCTCAGTTTTGGGGTTTTCTGACATTTGTATCCGATTCTGATGTAATGCCAAGCTCCTGTGCTTGAAATCAACAAGTCATGATATCCACTGACAGACTACAGTGTTCTGTTAGCCTTACTCACCAGCTTTACCCTGCTCTTCCATGTCCAAGGTATTGTCAGCTTGTCCCCATTACGTAACACCAGTATGCGGATGGGAGCCAGGAGGAGGAGGTAAACACATGGTATCCATAGCAATACAGTTTTCTGGAAGCATGGGGAGAAGTCAGGATCTGTTGTGTTCCATATTTGATCCTCATCCTGAAATATACAGCAAGGTGAATGGTCACAACTCGGGGGAAATTTCTCCCTCTTTTGGAAAGAAGACAACTTCAGTGACTGTCTGTCCGTTTGTTGGGGTTTCAGAACACTTCAACCCTTGTGGGTTATTTTGTGTCATCTCCCAGAGAAATGGAGAAAAGAGATAGAAGAGATGATGGTGAGGGGCATGGGAGAAAAAAAAGAAAATAAATGGAAGTAAAGAAACAGAAGAAATAACAACAATCCCCCTCTACATTTACCTGCTGCAAGGACAGCAGGCCTTGTTCAACTGTAAGCCAATATCAGTTGACACCCCAGTGACAACCACTGCGTTACCTAACACTGAACCCCACTGAAAAATGACCTTTTCACCCCAGATCCTGAGGAACAAATTCTTAAGTGCAATGACAACAGGGCCCAGTTGTTCAAAGCATTGTTAACTCAACAAACTTGTGAGTGGTCAAAATATTACCTGCTCTAGCAAGTACAGTGTATGATACACAGCTATTTTGATGTAAAATATGATCTGCAAAAGCTACCGTATTCGGGCGTGTATTACCCGCAGTTTTTTTCCCTCAAATTACAGGCCCAAGTTCAGGGTGCGGGTAATCCGCCCGAATTATTTTTGGACCGTTTTATGTTTACTTTTGTCAGCTGAAAATACGATGCATCTCGTGTTATGCTCTATCCTTTTATGATTCCCGACATAAAAAAAAACGTTTAATTGTCCATTCAATTTTACTTACACATGAGTAATATAACAATCTCCATTACTAGCAAGCCCGATTTTATAAGTATTATTCTTAAAACTCTGATTTTAAACGAAATAAACAAGCAAGTTCAATGCGAAAATCAAAGTTTTCCGGCATCAAAACCGCCGCCCACAAACCACCGCTACAGTTGTTTTTTTCTGCACATGATCGGTAAATGACGTCAACGAACCCCAGCAACCCCACACGTGTCTATTGTTTTATCTTAATGGGGCGTATCTCTCTCATAAAAAATTGTTTGGAAACGGTAAAAAAAATCTCGATAGCAAAACGGTTGTGGAAAACAGCGTTTTCCGTAAGCTCCGTGTCAATACCAATAACAGCATACAGATGTGTTAACACAAATTTTCTCGTCAAGCGTCTGCTATTTTGGCGCCAAAACATAACCATTTACGAGATAGTAGATAGTCGTAGCAACTCGTCTTAGAAGCAATTAAATAATTTTCACATTGATTGCGGATTAAATTTTATGATTGGGGAATAAACGCAAATTAGAGACATAACTTGACCATATTTTCACACCTTATCGACACGCACCGCAGGGTGGCAATTATATGACAGGGATTAACAATAGTGTCATAATTGAACCGTTATAAATCATCAAACAGTTTAAATCCAAATCATTCTCTTTTCAGCTACTGACGAGTGAATATCTTTCTCTTGCAGATTTTCCAGGCGGATTACAGAGGATTTTAATTGTGTTTTAATTGTGTTTTAATTGTGTTTTAATTGTGTTTGTGCTATTGTGTCACTGCAATATTGGATAATTATATTTGTTTATTACAGATAACACTTGTGTTTGTGCTATTGTGCTATTGTGTCATTGTAATACTGGGATATTGGATAATTATATTTGTTTATTACAGATAACATAGAGGTTAGTGCCCTTATTCTTACCAACTATCATACACTGTTTGTTTATATACTCCTATATCACATTTTTGGAAATTATTTTATTAAAGGTAAACATGAGTATGAACATTAGCAACTCATCCCAAACCTTGGAGACCATGATCAATACCATGATCAACACCCCATTACCTGTATCTCCAGCTTCCATGACATTTCGTCGAAAACCACTTGGTCGAATGTACTTGTCTGTCGAAAAGAACATTTCGTCGAACCAATATTTGGTCGAATTTTCGTCGAAAAAAATCGTCGAATTGACATTTGGTCGAATTTTCGTCGAACTTTTGTCGAAAAACTGAAAGAAGCTAAAACGAAAGTAACTTACCCCAAAACATTATACTGCGCATGAGAGGCATTAGGGTTTACTATAAAATATATTTGGTTGAAGTTCTGACACAGTAGGCCGGCCCCCGCCCATAGGAGCTTGAAGAAATATATGGGCTGCATGATGCTTCCACGCAGAGCTGAATCCGGCCCGCACACTAGTACTGGTAAACCGCTAAGAGGATCTAAGCCTGTCCAGGAACCACGGTGCGAGGCGGACCGTCCATGCTTATAAACCCTATTGGTTTCATTGGGCGACAGGGCTTGAGATGTCATTTCATCTCAATGTTGGGTAAAAGTCCCACAAAATTGGAAGCAACGTCTCCAAAATAACCTTTACAGTGTTGACGTTACATCAACGTCGATAATAGACGTTGCATACAGCGTTGCATACACGTGTGTCCACTGTTCAAATCCTTTTGTCGGATGCCTTGTGGAGCCATTCCCCCATCAGCTGATCAACCGTGGTTTCTGTATGGGCCTGCTCCCCTTTAACTTTGTCCATAAATTCATATAAGTTTGGGTGGTGTCAACGGTAAAAATAAATTCGACGAAGTGTCGCATTTCTTAACAAAATATTCGACCAATTGTCCCATTTCAATATTTTTTTCGACCAAACGTTATATTCGACCAAATAGTGCATTCAACCAAGTGGTTTTCGACGAAATGACGTGCACCGGTATCTCCATGCTCCCCAAACTCTAGGGACAGCTCATACGGTCGGGGAGAAGGGGACCTGACCATCATGGTGGAAACTCCCAATATCAGCATCTCAAGTCCCGGGACTTCAATCTTGTCGGGATCCGAAACCTCTGGATCACTTTCCCCCTCCCCCTCCCAGGATAGAAGCCCGCGGACCTATGCCGAGGTCGCTTCCGGTCTAACCTCCCCTGTCTTGACAGAATCCCACCAGTCCCACCCACAAGGCAAGAGCCCTCAGACCATAGGGACTATGGCGCAGTCACCCTCTCAAGAGACCCCAAGCCCAGCCAGTCCAGGAAGCCCAAATACCAGCTCCAGCACTCCTAAGCCCCAAAGAAGAAAAGCAACCGCCACTAGACCCACCGGGGTCACGGCGGCTGGGCCTATCATAATGGGGGGGATCAGCATAACCCACACCACCGCCAAATCCCCCAAATTTTATACCCCTAAAACCAGCCCCACAGTCAGCCTACAGTCCAATTCAATTCAAAACCCGGCTACCCCCTTAACTCTTAAAAAGAGGAAACAGGTCGACAGATCCCCCCTCTCCCCAGACGACCAGCCCAAACGAGCCAACGTAGGCATCTCCCCCATCAACCCCAATGAAGGGGACGATTCCTTTGATCGCTCCTTGCTGAATGTAGTCAATATGGCAGTCAACAACATGAGCTGCCATGGATCCAATGGAAGCCCAAACACTACACCCTCCCCAAGCCCACCCCGATCCCCACCACTATCCCCATCCCTCACCTACGTCACCATTACAAAGGTCGGGGGACCCATCTCAAAGTCAGAAAGGAAAGAAACTATCAGGGACTTCACAGCCTTTCTTAAATACGACAATATCAAATACACCCTTGGACCAGAAGTTAACCCCGGGATCACCTTCAAAATAACAAGCCAGGCCAGCCATAAAGCAAAACATTACACAGCCAACCACAGGCTGTCCTTCGAGCCAAAAGCTCAGCTGTCAAGCAGCCCCCCAGTTGGCAGAAAAAGGGGTCCAAAAACCCAAAGACCCGACCCTCCAATAAACTCCAATACCGGTGTCCCAGTTTATCTTGACCCCTGGGTAGCTTTACCCCCGGGGGTAAAGCTACTCAGGGGTAGCTTTACCCCCGGGGGTAAGGATATCCTAGGATATCTTTACCCCCACCCTGGATATCTTCACCCCCGGGGGTAAAGCTAAACTGGCCAGGATATCTTTACCCCCGGGGGTAAAGCTAAACTGGCCAGGATATCTTTACCCCCACCCAAACTTTTGGGTATAAACTATTTTCTTAATACCCAATTTCTTCTTATATGTAAGAGAAGCAAGATAGTGGACTCGATGTTTCACTTTAACATTTTTCGTTTCGATCATGACTCAGACTAATAGAACTACCCTTAGAAAGAAATATGACCTCATTATAGAGGCAAATGATTATTTAATAACTTCGTTTTGTATAGTTTCTTATTCAAAATGTCCCTTATGACAATCTTTCATAATCTTGCATTATCCCTGTCAGTTGTGAAATGGGTGGTGGGGGTGAGTGGAAAGGCGGGGGTAAAGATATCCCGGCTGGGATATCTTTACCCCCGGGGGTAAAGCTAAACTGGCCAGGATATCTTTACCCCCACCCAACTTTTGGGTATAAACTATTTTCTAAATGCCCAATTTCTTCTTATATGTAAAAGAAGCAAGATAGTGGACTCAATGTTTCACTTTAACATTTTTCGTTTCAATCATGACTCGGACTATTAGAACTACCCTTAGTAAGAAATATGACCATATTATAGAGGCGAATGATTATTTAAGAACTTCTTTTTGTATATTTTCTTATTCAAAATGTCCCTTATGACAATCTTTTATAATCTTGCATTATCCTGTCAGTTGTGAAATGGGTGTCGGGGGTAAGTGGAAAGGCGGCGGTAAAGATATCCCGGCTGGGATATCTTTACCCCCGGGGGTAAAGCTAAACTGGCCAGGATATCTTTACCCACACCCAAACTTTTGGGTATAAACTATTTTCTTAATACCCAATTTCTTCTTATATGTAAGAGAAGCAAGATAGTGGACTCGATGTTTCACTTTAACATTTTTCGTTTCGATCATGACTCAGACAAATAGAACTACCCTTAGAAAGAAATATGACCACATTATAGAGGCAAATGATTATTTAATAACTTCTTTTTGTATAGTTTCTTATTCAAAATGTCCCTTATGACAATCTTTCATAATCTTGCATCATCCCTGTCAGTTGTGAAATGGGTGGTGGGGGTGAGTGGAAAGGCGGGGGTAAATATATCCCGGCTGGGATATCTTTACCCCCGGGGGTAAAGCTAAACTGGCCAGGATATCTTTACCCCCACCCCAACTTTTGGGTATAAACTATTTTCTTAATGCCCAATTTCTTCTTATATGTAAGAGAAGCAAGATAGTGGACTCGATGTTTCACTTTAACATTTTTCGTTTCAATCATGACTCGGACTAATAGAACTACCCTTAGTAAGAAATATGACCATATTATAGAGGCAAATGATTATTTAAGAACTTCTTTTTTGTATATTTTCTTATTCAAAATGTTGCTTATGACAATCTTTCATAATCTTGCATTGTCCCTGTCAGTCGTAAAATGGGTGGTGGTGGTGAGTGGAAAGGCCGGGGTAAAGATATCCTGGCTGCGATATCTTTACATGGGGGTAAAGCTAAACTGGCCAGGATATCTTTACCCCCACCCTAACTTTTGGGTATAAACTATTTTCTAAATGCTCAATTTCTTCTTATATGTAAGAGAAGCAAGATAGAGGACTAGATGTTTCACTTTAACATGCACTTTGACGACAGTTTGTTTTGCAAAATGCTTTTGGGGGGGGGCATTACCCTAACACACCCGTGCAACAGAGAATTTTCATAAATTCCAAAATTGCCTTTCTGATGAAAATCTGTTATATTTTTCTTATTTATTAATCTGTTATATTTTTCTTATTTATTCTTCAAAGAAATATTGTGGGTGCTCAGTAGAACACTCACAACCTATGTACTGGCTCTAATGAGCACCTACAACATATGTTTGGAGCAGACATAAGAAAACTAATGAATACCCCCATAAACAACAATTTGCTCTGTATAAAGTGGGGTTTATGGGGTGTTTATTCATGGACTTGTTCACTTGATGTGAGGAAGGCCCCTTTTTGCAGGAGTGATATATTAGCTTTACCCCCGGGGGTAAAGATATCCCTGCCAGGATATTTTTACCCCCGCCTTTCCACTCACCACCACCCATTTCACAACTGACAGGGATAATGCAAGATTATGAAAGATTGTCATTAGGGACATTTTGAATAAGAAACTATACAATTTCTTAAAAGTGATTTTTAATTCATAGACTATTTGTTATTTTCCCTGCAGAAATATAATTTAGAAGAATATACAAAAAGAAGTTATTAAATAATCATTTGCCTCTATACAATGATCATATTTCTTACTAAGGGTAGTTCTATTTGTCCGAGTCTCAATTGAAATGAAAAATGTTAAAGTGAAACATTGAGTCCACTATCTGGCTTTGGCTTCTCTTACATATAAGAAGAAATTGGGCATTTAGAAAATAGTTTATACCCAAAAGTTGGGTGGGGGTAAAGCTAAACTGGCTAGGATATCTTTACCCCCGGGGGTAAAGCTAAACTGGCCAGGATATCTTTACCCCCGCCTTTCCACTCACCACCACCACCCATTTCAGGACTGACAGGGATAATGCAAGATTATGAAAGATTGTCATAAGGGACATCTTGAATAAGAAAATATACAAAAAGAAGTTCTTAAAAAATCATTCGCCTCTATAATATGGTCATATTTCTTACTAAGGGTAGTTCTAATAGTCCGAGTCATGTTTGAAACGAAAAATGTTAAAGTGAAACATCGAGTCCACTATCTTGCTTCTTTTACATATACGAAGAAATTGGGCATTTAGAAAATAGTTTATACCCAAAAGTTGGGGTGGGGGTAAAGATATCCTGGCCAGTTTAGCTTTACCCCCGGGGGTAAAGATATCCCAGCCGGGATATCTTTACCCCCGCCTTTCCACTCACCCCCACCACCCATTTCACAACTGACAGGGATAATGCAAGATTATGAAAGATTGTCATAAGGGACATTTTGATTAAGAAAATATACAAAAAAAAAGTTCTTAAATAATCATTCGCCACTATAATGGTCATATTTCTTACTAAGGATAGTTCTAATAGTCCGAGTCATGATTGAAACGAAAAATGTTAAAATGAAACATCGTGTCCACTATCTTGCTTCTCTTACATATAAGAAGAAATTGGGCATTTAGAAAATGGTTTATACCCAAAAGTTGGGGTGGGGGTAAAGATATCCTGGCTAGTTTAGCTTTACCCCCGGGGGTAAAGATATCCCAGCCAGGATATCTTTATCCCCGCCTTTCCACTCACCCCCACCACCCATTTCACAACTGACAGGGATAATTAAAGATTATGAAAGATTGTCATAAGCAGCATTTTGAATAAGAAAATATACAAAAAGAAGTTATTAAATAATCATTTGCCTCTATAAGATGGTCATATTTCTTACTAAGGGTAGTTCTATTTGTCCGAGTCATGATTGAAACGAAAAATGTTCAAGTGAAACATCGAGTCCACTATCTTGCTTCTCTTACATATAAGAAGAAATTGGGCATTAAGAAAATAGTTTATACCCAAAAGTTGGGGTGGGGGTAAAGATATCCTGGCCAGTTTAGCTTTACCCCCGGGGGTAAAGATATCCCGGCCGGGATATCTTTACCCCCGCCTTTCCACTCACCACCACCACCCATTTCACAACTGACGGGGATAATGCAAGATTATGAAAGATTGTCATAAGGGACATTTTGAATAAGAAAATATACACAAAGAAGTTATTAAATAATAATTTGCCTCTATAATATGGTCATATTTCTTTCTAAGGGTAGTTCTATAAGTCCGAGTCACAACTGAAACGAAAAATGTTCAAGTGAAACATCGAGTCCACTATCTTGCTTCTTTTACATATAAGAAGAAATTGGGCATTTAGAAAATAGTTTATACCCAAAAGTTGGGGTGGGGGTAAAGATATCCTGGCCAGTTTAGCTTTACCCCCGGGGGTAAAGATATCCCAGCCGGGATATCTTTACCCCACCCTTTCCACTCACCACCACCACCCATTTCACGACTGACGGGGATTATGCAAGATTATGAAAGATTGTCATAAGCAACATTTTGAATAAGAAAATATACACAAGAAGTTATTAAATAATCATTTGCCTCCATAATATGGTCATATTTTTTACTAAGGGTAGTCCTATTAGTCCGAGTCATGAATGAAACGAAAAAATGTTAAAGTGAAACATTGAGTCCACTATCTTGCTTCTCTTACATATAAGAAGAAATTGGGCATTAAGAAAATAGTTTATACCCAAAAGTTGGGGTGGGGGTAAAGATATCCTAGCCAGTTTAGCTTTACCCCCGGGGGTAAAGATATCCCAGCCGGGATATCTTTACCCCCGGGGGTGAAGATATCCAGGGTGGGGGTAAAGATATCCCGGGATATCTTTACCCCCGGGGGTGAAGCTACCCAGGGGGTAAAGATAAACTGTTACACCGGCACTGGCATTCTCAAAAGCACAGGCGTCATCGAAAATGTCCCCATAGCCACTGACCTACAAGAGCTGAAGGTCAAACTCAACACAAGTGGGCACAACATAATAAAAACAAAACGTGTGCTCACAAGAAACAAAAAACCAACCAGGGTAGTGAAAGTGACCTTTCAAGAAAAGGTCGCGCCCAGCATTATTAAAACAGCTGATAGGACCTACTTAATCCAACCGTGCAGGGTACCGTACATACGGTGCAACTCCTGCCAGTCTCATGGTCATTCCGCGGGGAAGTGCCCAAACAAAATAAAAGTCTGCCCCCACTGTAGCATGTGGCACTCCCATCACCAATGCCAAGTCAACTATAGATACAGGAAATGCCCAAACTGCGGGGGGCCACACGGTGCAGCTCACCCCCAGTGCCCTACCTTCCTCACATACAAAAGGAAGGTAGATACCCTTAACAGAATAACCAGGGAGGAATGGAACATTAGGCGTATACAGGAGTCCGTCGTTCATGTTGCACACCCATTGGACGATGCCCCCACTCATAACCCTACCCAAACACCTCCCACTATAACCCAAATGCAGACACGGTCCATAGCCAGCCCATCAGTACCAAATTATCCCATACCTAACCCTAATCCTAACCCTAGCCATATACCCAGCCATAACCAAACGTATGTTACAACAGAACAACTCATCACCATCCTCGTTGAGGTGATGAAATTGGATAAATTGACCCTAGCCCCAAAAGACAAAGCGAAAGCAGTGGGAAATATCGTCAGAACCCACACCCACATAAACCCACACCTGAGTACAAACATAACAGACACCCCGGCTAGACAAAAAACGCACTGCCATACAAATGCCACCAACAGGCGTATAGCAGCACTAAGAGCAGACAACCAAACTCCCATGGATACCTCAACACCCAACCCAACAAACCCGACCCCAAGCCCATAGACATTCCGACCCCCACCCACCCGACCCTATAAGGATATATAATGGCGGACTCCACTGCAAAACCACCCCCTCCACCAGCTTCCCGACTTGACGTTCTGCAGTGGAACTCCCGTAGCGCTGTCAATTTACATCAACTTAGAGCCTTTCTAGATGAAAAAACAATATCCCCCCACGCTATATGCCTACAAGAAACCTGGTTCAAAGATAATAAAAGAACCCCTATGATACCGACATTCAAACTTGCCGCCATCTCCAACAGACAGGAAAAAGGAGGAGGTGGCGTAGCCATTTATATGAAAGATAATATCCCATTCGAAAAGCTAGACCTAAATATCAATGACCCCACTTTTGAATCGTGCGCTGTCACCATCCATCTGAAAAACTGTAAAGTAGCCTTGATAAACTGTTATGACCCGCCCAGCAATAAAAACGCAACAAAAGAACTAGATAGACTAAGAAAACTTTTCGACCATATCCCGCACCAAAGCTACATACTTGTAGGTGACTTTAACGCCCATGACACGCTATGGAGCCCAAAGCAGAACCCAAGGGGGAAGGCACTATCAGAGTTATTACTTGAATACGGGGCTACCATCCTCAATGATGGGGCACCAACCATGGCAGAAACTGAATCTTCACCTGACCTCACCATAGCCACCCCAAACCTCTCAGCCCGCTCAGAATGGTATACCCTTGACAATTCCTGTGGTAGTGACCATCTCCCCATTTTGTCCAAATATAATGCCAAATACAACACCACGGGAGCAGCCGTTTCCCAAAAATGGAACCTAAACAAGGCCGACTGGGATCTCTTTAAAAATCTCTGCTCACAAAAATTAGAAATTAGTGACAACCAAAACATAGACGAAATTGCCAACCAGTTTACGTCCACCCTAAAAGAGATCTGTGACAGTACAATTCCAACGACCTCTGTTAAACATAAAAAACTACTCCCACCCTGGTGGAATCAAGATTGTAGGAAAGCCATAAATCAACGCGAGCAAGCGAGGAAGAAATACTTGAAAAATAGAACTTCCGAGCTTAAGAATAACTACAATAAAACTAAGGCACACGCTAGAACCACCCTACAAATAGCACAAAAACAAGGGTGGCAAGAAATAGTCAACAAACTTAACCATAAGACCACTAGTAAGAAAATGTGGTCTACTTTTAATAAATTTAGGGGTAAACCTACTGAAAAGATAAACTGTCTCAAAATTAACGGCCAGACCATAACTAATGATAGAGAGAAAGCAGACGCCCTTGCCAACCACTACCATAATATGTCAAAAACCTCCAACCAAGATCCTGCCTTCCAAACAATAAAAGAGACCGAGGAGAGAACCTTCAACCAATCTCTCCCTGACCTCTTCAACGATGACCGAAGAAGTAGTAACCTGAACTGCGACTTCACCCTATTTGAACTTAATGAGGCTCTGCAGAGTAAACGCAGCACAGCTCCAGGAGCGGACAAAATTCATTATGAAATGCTGAAACAGCTCCCACCAGATAGCAAACAAAAACTCTTAGACCTCATAAACACTTCCTGGCGTAGAGGAGAAGTCCCCACACAATGGAAACTAGCCACAACAATCCCAATAAAAAAACCACTCAAGGATAAGCTGGATCCACAATCATATCGACCCATCTCCCTCACCTCATGCACATGTAAAACTATGGAAACCATGATCGCCAAACGCCTCTCCAACTATCTAGAAGCTAATAATATCATCTCAGACAACCAATCAGGCTTCAGGCCTAACAGATCCACAACTGATCAACTTGTCCGATTGGAATCAGAAATAAACATGGCTTTCATGGAACACAAAATCCTAGTAGCGGTAGCCCTCGATCTTGAAAAGGCCTTTGACCTCATGTGGTCAACCGGCACCATAACCAAACTAAAGGAATACGGAATAAGCGGAAACATGCTAAAGTGGATCCATAGCTTTCTCAAGGATAGAAAAATTCAAACCCGAGTTGGGGACAATACCTCAGAGGAACTAATCCTGGAAAACGGCTGCCCCCAAGGCTCAGTACTAAGTCCCATACTCTTTAACGTAATTGTTAACACCCTTCACGAGGCCCTGAAACCACATAATAATATAGGCCTGTCACAGTTTGCCGATGATAGCGCGGTGTGGGGGAAACGCTCTACTCTAGAACTGGCGGTCAAAGACCTACAATCAGTTCTAAGAGAAATCGAAACCTGGGCACTAAGATGGGGATTCAAAGTGTCAAACCTAAAGACTAAAGCAATCATATTCAGCAAACGACGAAATCTGAAGACCACTCAAAACAAACTATACCTCTTTGGTAGGGAAATAGAATGGGCCCAGAACATCAAATTTCTGGGCATGATCCTCGACAAACATCTGACTTGGAGAGATCACATTAAAGATCTCAAAGAAAGATGTGAAAAAGACCTGAACCTACTACGAGTAGTGTCAGGTACCACCTTTGGAGCTGATAAAAAGACACTCCTGATCTTATACAAAGCCCTTATTCTTAGTAAGCTAGACTATGGAGCCCAGGCTTACAACTCCGCGTCAGAGAATATCCTTAAAACTCTGAATATCATTCAAAACCACGCCCTCAGGATAGCAACAAGAGCATACCGATCTACCCCAATCAACGCACTAGAGGTAGAATGTGGACTTAAACCACTACATCTACGAAGGGAAGAACTCATACTAAAATACTGGGCTAGATCCTCCCCACTTGGCAAATCCCTCCCAGTGAATGATCTATTAACAGATCATGGTTGCTATTCATGTAGGAGAGCCAAGAACTACAACCCATATTGTACTAAAGTTCGTGCCCTCCTGAAAGAGCACAACATACCCGATAAGATCCAGGCACCCAAGTACAGATCCAAATGGGATCTCAAACACAACACACCCTCCTGTTACCTCCATCAGGTCCTGGGGAGGAAAGAAGAAAATACAAATGAATACATGAAAAATAAAAGCCTCTCTTATGTTCGCACCAGCCATGCTGGGAAAACTCTAATCTACACAGATGGCAGTAAGGACCCCACAACAGGAAAAACCGGCGCCGCATTCGTTGTCCCAGAGAGAAATCTTCACGTACCGATTAAAACAAACCAACACCTCTCAGTATTCACAACTGAACTGATTGCCATTCACTGGGCCATCTCCTGGGCCATCACAGTTAAGACACCCAAAGCCACAGTACTCACGGACAGCCTTAGCGCTATCCAGGCCCTACAGTCAGGAAAATCCAAAACACGACCTGACCAAATTGACTCAATCCTGTCTAAACTAGATAAGGCAAAAAGAGAAGGGCAAGACATTGATATCGACTGGATCCCATCCCACGTCGGCATCACCGGTAATGAGGCGGCCGACGAAACAGCCAGATTAGCACTAGATATAGGTATTAAAGATTATACTCTCCCTTCAAAACGGGAGATCTATACAATTATAGACACCGCCATAACGAGAAAATGGCAAGCTCTATGGGATAGAAACCCAACCAACACCGGGAGGCATTACCAACTCCTCCAGCCCACAGTAGGTAAATCTGCCCACCAATTTAGCAACAACAGAAAATTAGACGTGGTAATTTCCCGTTTGAGATTTAACCATAACGGCCTAAATGCCAACAACACTCAACTAGGAAACACAACGGGTCTATGCAGAAAATGTGATAACTATGAACTAGAAACAACACAACACATCTTGTTTGAATGTGTAACAAACGCCCATGCACGAGAAGAGATAAAATCTGAAATGTTCAAATTAGGATATGAATCGGTACACCTACAAGATCTCCTCGCTCCCCCCGAAAAACACTGCTCGGCCATAGCCGAGGTGGTTAAGAAATTCCTTAAAGACACAAATTACTGGGAAGTAATATAAGAAAAACAGCTTTTGTTACCCACACACCGCGCTTAGGCAACCATCACCTACCGTCAATCTGCACTTGGACCTGAGACAGGGGCGTCAAAGCGAGACACTGTGGTTGCGGCTCATTTGCTTTGCACTTATGGGTGCCCCGCCGAGGCTAACCCCCGTCAAAGGACAAACCAATGACCCTCCCATACCTTCAACATCATAACAGACCACGGGCAAGGGTGCATCATAAGAAAATCCCATAGCCCGAAAACTCCCACGGACATGCTTGAACCTGCGGCGACAAGCCGATTCGGGACACTGTGGTTGCGGCTCATGTGCTTTGCACTTATGAGTGTTCTGATGAGGTAACATGCCGCGGCAGGACAGGCAGCCCCCATGGGAAGGTAATTCTTCACAATAACCGCGCCACCCGTTAACTTGGTTTTGAACAAGTTACCCTAAGAGCCGGACCGTGCCTTTGTGGGGGGACCCCCGTCACAATCCCGGCCCGCCCTGTGCACAGAATGGGAAGCCAAAATATGTGACGGATGGCGGGGTCATATTAGCACAAGCACAATATGCACTTATGACTTTTGTTTGTATTACAGGTACAGGTGGGACCCCGGGGGACAAGAAACTGGACACAACTACACTGATCCGAGCGCACACATGGGGTCCCAAAGCACTAATCCGACTTTTCTATTTCAGGAACGAGAGGAGGCTCGACGGAGCCCGTCAGGACAACATCCTGAGGGCACCTGGGAGAAAGCCCGTACTGGGCTCCCCCTAGGTACCAACAGAATGAAGTCCCCTGAAGTAGGCAAAGCGAAGGCATAAATACTGTCAGAACTGAGCATACAAACCGGGACAGGTCACACGCTAAATATCTTTATAGGCGGGGCAACGGCAATATCCACCATTTGCTAGGTATTTGGAAATAGGAAGTCCCTTAAAAATGCCTTTTGGAAGACCATTCAAAAATAAAAATTAGCGGGATTGCAAAACGGCTGATTAGCCTCATCACTGCCTTTCCCAAACAAACACATACCTCCAAACACATCACGAAGACACACCTGTCCAATTTTGAACCCCACTTGCATAGGCAGGTCTCCGTGATGAGAGCACGGGTACTAGGACTTTTTGCAATAGCCGGAACTGGCTGGTCTATTAGTCACCCATCCTGGCTCACTTTAGATGCCTGTTCAAAATTCAAAAATTTCATGCGTTATCACCCTTTAACAAGCATCGTGACCGAAGGCGTTTTCTTTGCCATGTCAGGGGTGGAGGCAGAGAATAATGGAAGCCAGAACTGATAATGTATGTTAGCTTTTTTCCTCGGCCAGACATTCGAAAACAGGGCTGTGCTCTGACACATTTGGCAGTCGAAATTGGCAACACGTCATCACATACTAGAGCCTGTCTTTGGTCTGATTCCTGCACTCAAAATTCTAAAATCGCTATAGAACTGTGTTTCTTAGGACAAACGCTGTACCTTGGGTGCGATTTGTGCCTTCCTCCGATTAAGAGTTCAGTATATTCCCATTGGTCAGCTGACACCTGTCGAATTGACAAGTGCCAGCACATTGGAGGCCCTGGGAAGAGCAGTTCATAAACTAATCCCATTTAGCGAGATGGGGGTAGCCCCTATGTGCTCTTAGCGCCCGGTTACCTTACAAAACCTATCAAGTCAAGTCAAGTCCAAATCAGACGTCTGCGGCGTCTTTCTGAGGTGTCTGATCTGGGACTGCACTGTTTGCCGATGTCCCAAAAAAGAGACGTCTGTGGCGTCTTTCTGAGGTGTCTGATCTGGGACTGCACTGTTTGCCGATGTCCCCCAAAAAGGGCTGCGGGCATATGTGGGTTAATAAATAAATTACAATGGTGAACAGGTAAAGTTTTTCAACATTTTAATGCAAAATACATGCTTTCTGATGATACTCGCACGCACGTGCATTTTCCCGCCTTTTGAAGACGATCTCGCGTTCCGTTGTGTGTTACGAAAACTGGCCAAATTCTTACTTTTTCTCACTTACGCATCCACAAAAAATTCAGCAAATGTTCCATGCGGGTAATACAACAGAATAACAGTTTTCCCCCAGATTTTGGCAAAAAAGGGGGGTGCGGGTAGTACGCAAATGCGGGTAATACACACCCGAATACGGTACCTACATTTTTTCATCAAAATAACAGCTCATCAAAAATATAAACACATTTGCTATACTCAATGTCTTGCTGTTCAAGACAACCCCTATCTTTGCAAACAGTGAAGATCCAGATCAGATCTGATCAGGATCTCCACTGTTTGACATTCAGTTTAGGAATATGTAAGAATAAATTACTTCAAATAATCTGATTTGTTCAAAGTCAGAAGAGAAGGGTTAAGTATTCTTCTACTCAGAGATTTCTCATTACTTCCAGGTGACATAATGTAACATACACTATGAAATGTTCAAAACAGATCATGTCCAGTGGACATGCATGACCAGTTTTGAACAACAGCTGGCCCGCGTCCTTCGTCATTAATCATATTCTAAAACTTTAATCATTTAAGATGGCAAATATATTTTGCTAAAAAAAGTGAGCAGCTTTTGCAAACATGAAAGCTACCCACATTATGGCATAACTATATGGCATGGTTTGGGTTATTAATGCTTTTTGGGTCGATTGTAATCAACCCTAATTTACATAGGCAAAATCCAAAATCAAGCTTTCGTCCATGTGACCACCACTGACCCCGAAACCAAGATTACGGTTATTAATAGGAAACGCCTCGCTATTTCTATCGATGTTACATGCAGGTCAGAGCTATTTATAGAGTCTGGACAGGAATAGTGTGCTGGGTTTGACAAACACAGAATATCAGATCAGACGCCGTGGAATGTGGAGTCTGATCAACAGGGACTACATTGTTTGCTTAAATAGTGGCATTTACGGGTTAAATGAAATAGTATAAGAATGTCGGGTTGCTCAAGTAATGTAAGGAAAACAATAACAATATCCACGCTATCACATGACGACTTTCGGAACATTCCATTCATAAAACTGTTAGATAGCATTGATTGTACAAAAATTAAACAAAACCTTTTTGCACTTCTGCAAAGAACTTAAATTTGTTTAAGAGCAAAAATGAGCAGCCCAGACTTATAAAGGTGGTATCGTTATTAGATTTACAGCTTAGACCCACATGGGATAGACAGTACATTCCTTCTGATCAGGGTCAGCACTATTTGCCATATACACGTATATACAGCAAGATTTGAACACGATTCAGGCCATACGCAGACTGAAAAAGTAGGGAGGGTATGAATTTCAGGTATTTTGCATAAGGGTGAAAAACTACCTGAGTTTTGAGAATTTTCCAAAAAAAGGGTGGGGGGGGTGCGTTTGCACCCCTCCTAACCCTGTATGCGGGCCTGCCTGCATCAACACGTAGAATGAACTTTTTATTTTAAACATGTCACTGAAGGGGCTCTGTTTCTGATCACTGTTATTCATGAGCTGGGATGCAGTGTTGGGACTGCGAGAGGAGAAGATAGAGAGTTCAAACTATGACAAACATTGTAGGTTCTGATCAGAAGCCATCAATGGATCTACACTGTTGACAGCTGGATAAAATGCTGTACATGTAATAACTTTCCAGCACAGATTGTGTTGCATATGAGGTAAAGCATTATCAATGAAATATTGTAAATTCAGAAAGATGAATCTGTTGTGCTGGTTGAATATACATATACATGTATACAGAAAGGAAATAATTAAACACATTAACAAGTGACAAGTAAATAATTTAGAAAACTGTGATAGAAAATGCTACCATAATTTTTTTTCAGACAAAAATTGTACTGAATACTTATCTCATAATGAAGTGTTTTAACAAGTACCCACAGTCTATGTTACAAAGCTTGCTATTGTCCGCATGACTATCACCGAACATCTGACCGCCGCCTACCCTGAACAAAATCTAGTTTAAAGTTGCGATAGTCGCCTCCCTAAGACGTCAGAGTGCTGCGTAAAAAGTAAATTCTGAACTGTGCTCGTGCACTTGGGCATTGAAAAACAGTGTATACCTAATCAGATGCCACATAACTGTCTGATTAGGGCTACTGTGCTTGCTTAAAATACTGGAATTTAAGGGTTAAACGAACAGTTTGATTCTCAGTTCAGGACTATTTTCCAAGCCTACACTCAAGAGACAATCGACCCACCAGTACTCTCAGTGCTGTGATTTAAGTTGGAATTTAAGAGAAGAACTTACCCAAACAAGAGCTCCGCAAGCGGGGCATTATACGCCCGTGGCAAATTCGTATTTGGTACGAGATATGCGGAATGAGAATGTTTACTGAAAAAATTCAAAATTTATCTACCAATTGTCAGGTTGATCGAATGAAAACTGACAGAGGCGTTATCCTGAAAAGAAGAAGATTTTGGGCAGATGGGCGGAAAGGCGGACGGAAGCGGTCCTAACGGACGCCAACTCAATAACATAATGCGACGTTTTTTATCAAAATGTCCGGAAACGAAAATGTTTACAAAAAACTGACAGAGGCGTTATCCTGAAAAGAAGAAGATTTTGGGCGGATGGGCGGAAAGGCGGACGGAAGCGGTCCTAACGGACACGAAGTCAATAACATAATGCGACGTTTTTTATCAAAATGTCCGGAAACGAAAATGTTTACAAAAATTTCAAAGGGATATAACTGTTAATATTTGGCGGACGTTAATACTCGAAACTTTACGAACATCTATACATCAAGGTTTATCTACCTACCAAGTTTCAGCTTGATCTGATGAAAACTCTAGGAGTAATCCGGAAATGAAAATACTTAGAAAAATTTCAAAGGGGCATAACTCTTTTAATATTTGAAGGATGTTAATTCTCGAAACTTTACCCACATCTACACATCATGGTCTTACTACCTCCCAAGTTTCAGCTTGATCGGATGAAAACTGTAGGAGGAGTTATCCGGAAACGAAAATGTTTACAAAAATTTCAAAGGGGCATAACTCTGTTAATATTTGGCGGATGTTAATTCTCGAAACTTTACGCACATCTACACATCATGGTCTTACTACCTACCAAGTTTCAGCTTGATCGGATGAAAACTGTAGGAGGAGTTATCCGGAAACGAAAATGTTTACAAAAATTTCAAAGGGGCATAACTCTGTTAATATTTGGTGGATGTTGATTCTCGAAACTTTACGCACATCTACACATCATGGTCTTACCACCTACCAAGTTTCAGCTTGATCGGATGAAAACTGTAGGAGGAGTTATCCGGAAACGAAAATGTTTACAAAAATTTCAAAGGGACATAACTCTGTTAATATTTGGCGAACATTAATTCTCGAAACTTTACGCACATCTACACATCATGGTCTTACTACCTACCAAGTTTCAGCTTGATCGGATGAAAACTGTAGGAGGAGTTATCCGGAAACGAAAATGTTTACAAAATTTTCAAAGGGGCATAACTCTGTTAATATTTGGCGAACGTTAATTCTCGAAACTTTACGCACATCTACACATCATGGTCTTACTACCTACCAAGTTTCAACTTGATCGGATGAAAACTGTAGGAGGAGTTATCCGGAAACGAAAAGTTTACGGACGGACGGACGGACGGACGGACAGACGCGGACCCCATAACATAATACGTCCCGTTTTTTCAAAACGGGCGTATAATAAAAACTGAATTGCCTGGCTACATTTATGGCAAAACTCCTTCACCTCAAAGATCCATAGTATTGGGAAAGCTAGGCCTAAGCAAACAATGCATGCCCTGATTAGACTGCTCCTGAAGGAGCAGTCTGATCAGGGTCTACACTGTTTGCTATTCCGTCCATACCTTCTGGACTCCTCGCTGGATCGTGGAACAAATTTGCTAAAATGTTTAGAAGAATTACAGCTAGCCCTACAGGTGTCAGAATTTTTCAGAATTTTACTGTACTGTCCAATTGATTCTTCCACCCAGCAGCTTTGAAGAGGTCCAGTTACAATACATGGGCTAATTTTATATATTGTAGATCCTACTGTAAAAATCCTAAGTTTGGACACCTTGAGGACTTGCTGTAATTCTCCTAAAATCTTAATAAATTGTTTCACAATCCAGCAAGGAGTCCAAAAAGACTGGAGGGACAGGTAAACAGTGTAGAGCCTGATCAGACTGCTCCTAAAGGAGCAGTCTGATTTAGGTCTGCACTGTTTGCATAGGCCTGTCTGTCACAATACTTAGGATCATTAGGGTTCATCATTTTCTTGACATGACAGAAATAGCAAAAACTCTGATCAGAGGCTGTGTTCTTTGGTGCCTGATCAGGATCTTCAGTATTTGCCAATGTCCCATGTGCGGGATGCTAGGCATAATTTATGATTTTAAAAGCAGCACAATGAAAATAAAGGAACTGCAAGTATGTGTGCATTTGAGTTTTAAGTTCCACCAACAACCATAGTTATATTGTTACAGGACCTTGGTTTAAAGACTGATAAGTCCGGAATCTATCCCATGACCCCTGGTTTGTGAGGTGAGTAACTTATCCACTAGACCACGGAAACAAGTAACAAATTTGTTTCAATACTGAACAGTCAAAATCCAAGTTCAGGACCATTTTTCCAGCCCCAACTCAGAGACTATCAACCCATCAAAGCAGTCAGTGCTTTGATTATCTTTTTTCCATTTTAACCCATTTTGTACTGAATGGAATCTTCCACCTCTTATACAGTACAAGTCCATTTCAAAATTATGTAGTGTCAGGTTGTATTTCTTCAAAATTTATTTGTAAAATGACTGAACTTTTTGCAAACAGTGTAGACCCGGATTAGATGCCTCTGATCTGGGCTTGCATTGTTTGCCAATTACCCATTTTGGAGTTTCCGGTACAAAATGGGTCTAATGATACCAGGTACAAGTTCTAACAGCTTGAGGCAGGGCCATCATCAATTTAAAGAGACATCTGGTTAATTTCATTTATTGTAAGTTTTACAAAAAATTTTGTAATTCAAGCAAACAGTGTAACCCAGATCAGATCTGATCAGGGTCTACACTGTTTATCTCTTATTTATGATGCTAAGGATTACATGTAGTTTAACCCATTGTACATGTATATTAGTGGACTCTTCAAGGCCATATAAGGGCGGGCTTCTCCAGATTTTTGGATGAGTCCTTAAACTGAGGTCCCGTCTCCGTAGGTAGAACATAAAACTCAAACACTCACTCACTCACCATATAAGGGGTGTCAGGCCTATTTTTTCGTTTTTATTCTATTTTTGATGCAATGGGTTAAAACCGGCCACGGTAGCTCATTCAGATGTGCATCTGACTGGTGATCAGGACGCTGGTTCGATACCTGCTGTCGTCAGCAACATTCTTTTGTGGAGATTGATCATGAAATCTTTTCTACGGTCATAGTGTTAACTGGGCCGTTAAACACCAAAACAAACAAACAAACAATGGGTTAAACCCAGTTCTTGGTGGATTTCATAAGGTTTCTTTTACCCAAAATATTATCCATCTGTATTGCTGACATGTCATCGATATCATTTAATTAATATACCTGTGCCACGAAAAACAAAATTGTTTCTTCCGACAAATAAGCACAGTGTGGATAAGAACCAACTTGTGCATCCAATCAATCAGAATGCAGCATACCAGGTCTTCATGCAGCTTTGATTCCACAGGGATCCCAATACTGCACATTAAAGACTGATCAGACTGCACAGATGCACTGGCTGGTCTGTGTCTTTGAAGTGTGCACATGCCTGAAGACATAAAAATTATCTTTGTTTGTTCAGGCTTATTAACCCTTTTTGTACCAAATGGAATCCATTTTAAAATTTAGGGGTGTCAGGTTGTGTTTTCTTCAAAATTTATTTGGAAAATGGCTAAACTTTTTACAAACAGTGGAGGCCCTGATCAGACGTCGCTTTCTGCAGCGTCTGATCTTGGCCTGCACTGTTTGCCAGGGTACCTGTTTTGGGGTTTCCGGTACTTGATGGGTTACATCATAGGTTACATTCATAGTATTTTGAAGTAAAAGTCCCACAAAATTGGAAGCGACGTCTCCAAAATGACCTTTACAGTGTTGATGGGGACGTTAAACCTCAAATCCAACAAACAAACAAACATAGTATTTAGATACTTATGTAGAAGCCTCCATGGTCGAGTGGTTATGCTACTCGCCTTGTAAACCAGGGGTCGCAGGTTCGATCCCAGGCTTCTCCAGACTTTCGGATGAGTCTTTAAACCGAAGTCCTGTCTCCGTATGACCATAGCTGTTGGTGGGATGTAAAACTTAATCACTCACTCACTCACTGATATTTATGTTAATATTTGGATTGAATAACAATGGACAGATTGGGTTGGAAATACCTGCTAGAATAACAATGGACAAGTCATTCACTGTTTAATACCCCTTGAAGAGGAAGCAACTTGACATTTCTGATCTCATCAATCGATTGTGATTTACCTTCTGTTTAGTCCTTTAACGATAACAGAGGGATTTTTGTGTTTCTTATTAGAAACCTATTCCACATCGGTATTTGTTTGAATCGTCTCATCAAGTTAATTCTAATGAATCGTCTCATCGAGGTGATTCAAACATATACCCACATTGTAAGTAAGGGAAATTATCCCAAACACTTCACTCCAACTTATCTAGGGCTACTGTAATGATCCTAAACATTGGGACAGATAGGCCTAAGCAAACAGTGCAGATCCAGATCAGACTGCACCTAAAGGAGCAGTCTTGTCAGGATCTACACTGTTTGGCATTCTATCTGCACCATCAGAACTCCTGGCTGGATCGTGAAACAAACTTGTTAAAATTTTAGGAGAATTATAGTAAATCCTCAAGGTGTCCAATTTTTTTTATTTTTATGGTAATATTCTGATAGAGTTTGGCAGTAGGTATCTAATTATGACAGAATCTATCAAACAGATGGCATACTGTTTCTGGAGAAATTTGAAACCAACTTGAAAGCTTGTCAAATACATATGATTTGAATCTATAAACATTAACTGCTTTGTTTTAGGTGTGGTGTCCTTGGTTTTAGTCATTTGTTTCCTGGAGAATAATTAAACTAGTTTGAGTTGTAAATTTCATTGTTTTAAGGCTAAAAGCATGGTTTTGATCAAAAACACACCTAGCCTTAAGGGCTAATGTCAGGGGATTAGAAATGTAGATGCAACAAAATTTATGCAAATTCTTGTTTTTTTTTCTATTCAAAGTATTTTATACTGTCAAACATTTTTGCAAACAAAACTGATTTTTTGTCTGGTTTAACCCTTGTCCTGCTAATCCCTGATATGCCTTATCCTTGAAACAATGTAGATCCAGATCAGATGGCTTCTGACGAAGCCATCTGATCAGGATCTACATTGTTTGCCATTCAGATTGTGAATTTGTTGCAATAATTTGCATCAAGTAATCTGATTGGTTGATAATCGGTAGTGGGTGTGGCATATATGAATATTCAGCAGGACAAGGGTTAAGGTAACTCTTAGCCAGTAGAACTGACAGTATAGGGTGTTTAGACTATTACATATTCTTGTACAATGCTCTGGAAAAGTTTGATCAAACTTTGATCTGACCAGAAAAAGATCCATCAAAGTCTTGACTAAGTTTTCATTAAAGAGCCAAACAGAATGCAGAGTGTTCTCAGCATGCAGAAAATGAATTCCGCCAAAGGCTATGTAGCTCTTGTCGGGGCGCTAAGTCCCAAAACCAAGAAATTTAGGTCAAGGTCAAGCATGGGTGCCTGTTTAAAAGTTGCCATCCTTAGATGCAAGTTTGTACGAGGTATCATTAATGAAGCTAGTTTATTTCTTGAGAAATGGACTCATATATTTAAATAGTCAACTTTCAGTTTGATCGGATCTTAAAATTTTAGGACGAGCCACAAACAAAATGTCTAAAGAAATTTTCAAAGGGGCATAACTCTATTAATATTTGGTGAACCAAACCTCAAAAAAATATACATTTGTATGTTGCTCCATATTGTGATCAAACTATACCAAGTTTCAGCTTAATCAAATGTTAACTGCTAAGGATGAGTTTGCCCAAAACAAAACATTCACTGAAATTTTCAAAGGGGTATGTTAACCCTTGTCCTGCTGAGCCCGGATATGCCTTATCTCTGAAACAATGTAGATCCAGACCAGATGGCCTCTGCAGAAGCCATCTGATCAGTATCTTCATTGTTTGCCATCCAGTTAATTAATTTGCTGCAATAATTTGCACCAAGTAATCTGATTGGCTGATAATCAGTGGTGGGTGCGACATATTTAAATAATCAGCAGGAACAAGGGTTAATATTTGGTGGGCCATAACATACAAACAATATGCACTGCTCCACATCATGGTCTAACCATATATAAAGTTTCAGCTTGACCGGCCAAAAAAAGGTGGAACAAAATGTTTAGAGAACTTTTCAAAGGAGCATAACTTTGTTTTTATACCTCGAAACAATATGCACGGCTGCATGGTCTAACTATATATCAAGTTTCAGCTTGATCAGATATTAATTGCAGCCGGAATTGAAATATTTGCAGAAATTTTCAAAGGGGTTTAACTCTGTTAAAAGTTGGCGGACAGTTAACCTCGAAATGTTACATGCTACTCCACATCATAGTCTTACTATCTACCAAGTTTTAGCTTGATCCAATGAAAACTGTAGGAATTACCATCTGGAAACGAAAAAGTTTACGGATGGACGGAAACAGTCGGACGCCGACCCTATAACATAAATTGATGATAATACGACTGTTTCTTTCAAAATGGGCGTATAAAAAGTCCTCTTAAAGTTTCTAGATCTGCCCTTTGAAAATTATACCAGTTTTGGGTCAGTTACTAATTCCTACAATTGTTTAACCCATTTTCACTGACCAAAAAATGTTTCATATACTGATTTACCCTGTACTAATCAGTAATCTTACATGTAAGTATTGGGACAGATCATAGGCCTGACCCAGATCAGACTGCTCCTAAAGGAAAAGCCTGATCAGGGTCTACAGTGTTTGTAGGGCAGTTCTACGTTATCTGATCAGAGTTTCTGACTTTCCACTGTTTGCCAATGCCCAATTTTCAGTGCAAGGCATATATGGGTTATTAAGCAGCAACTAACTAGTACCAGGTGTGTTTCAATACTGAACTCAGCATAGCCCTAGATAAGAGGGGGTACCATATTCCTCCCATTTAGCTCCCCAGGCGCTTAAAAAATTAGAAAAAGAGAGGGTGCTTATTTGAGACGAAAATCTTAGAAGAGCAGAGTTTAAAACCAATTACATCCAGTAGTTTTCCATTAGAATAGGGTGGACTCATGACATTTAAAGTACCAAGTGGTCAGCACAGACACTGTGATAGCAGAGGGTTTAGAAATACCTTGCATGATATGATTAACAGCAGATACGGTGATGATTGAAAGGCTGAAATCAATGCTTTAGGTAAGCCAAAATACTTTTTCCTGTGAATGCAGAAGGGGCGCTTGGAGTAGGGATGCTAAATGGGAGGAATACGGTATGCACATATCGTAAAATCTCTATTAAAAGCCCATGCTCTAATAAACCCCGACCCCCCCGATTTGGATGTTAAAAATGGTGATTTTTTTGGCAATTCTCAGAAAAAATATCAGCCTCTACTAAACGCCAACTTTTCTCCGATGTTGACTGATAGGAACTTTTTTGTGCCATTGTGACAAGGTCGGAAATTAAACAAGTCATACAAAATGACTTCAGGTTTTACGTATTTTGCCATGTTTGACATGAAATGAGGAACTTTAATGATATTCGCTTCAGTGAAGAAAGGGAGGGTAACTACTATTCTATTCTAAGACAAGGCTATTGTATCACCAGTCATTTTCTGAGAAACCAGATGGCAGCCATAAGAAAGACTGTCATATGCATATTGCAGGTTTCTATAGCCTCTAATAAACGCCCACCCCCATCGACAGGAATGGTAATGATTCTAATAAACGCCCAGACGTCTATTAGAGATTTTACGGTTTTATTTTTTCTTATTTCTGCATGATAACATATGTTGTGGGTATTCATTACAGGCACCTTGGTGGGATGCTTCTGCTGAATACCCACAACGCATGTTGTTACATGTATGCATAAAATAAGAAAAATATCAGCCTTATCTGGAGCTATGGAACTGGGCAGATGGATCAAAGTTCAGAACCATTTTTTAAGCCTCCACTCTGATCAGGGCTTAAAGAAATATTTGGGCTGTATGATGCTTCCACCAAGAGCGGAAACGGACCGCACACGAGTACTGATTAACCGCTTAGAGGATCTAAACTTGCCCAGAGAAAGTGGCATAGTAGGACAGTCTATGCTTATAAACCATATTGGTTTCATTGGGTGACAGGGCTTGAGATGTCATTTCATCTCAGTGTCGGGTATAAGTCCCACAAAATTGGAAGTAACGTCTCCAAAATGACCTATAAAGTGTTGATGGGGACATAAAACCTCAAAGCCAACAAACAAAACTACCAGTGCTATCAGTGCTTTGATTCATGAAGTGTGCATATGCATGCATCCTTTCAAATTCATTACATTCCATATGTTCAGTGTTGATCAAAACAAAATTTCTCTCCAGGCTGAGATAAAAGTACTGATAATTAGTCAATTTTTAACTCTTCACAAGAACATATCTTGGAATTATCTAACAATCTCAGCTTGATGATACCTTCCTTAACCCATTGAGTACCGGAAACCCCAAAACGGGTACCCTGGCAAACAGTGTAGGCCCAGATGAGACGCCGCAGAACTAGTCTCATCTGGGCCTACACTATTTGCAGGAAGTTCAGCCATTTTCCAAATCAATTTTGAAGATACCACAACCTGACACCTCTACATTTTGAAATGAACTCCTGCTATTTATAAGGAGGAAGATTCCATTTGGTACAAAAAGGGTTAATAATACCTTCCTTGACAAGACCTAGTAAAATACTGAACCATCTTGATGACAGCCCAATGCCCAATCTTTCCAGAGGATGCAAACATCAGTACCTGACAAATCGTTGGGGGGAGTGTGGGGAGAGGGCTGCGGCAGGCAAACAACAGAAACTCTGGTGATCATTTTTGTGAAATGAGCACCCATAATATATGTTTTCCTGCAGAAAATATTCGGCCCCCGCCCAGCGGGGCTTGAAGAAATAGATGGGCTGCATGATGCTTCCACGCAGAGCTGAAACCGACCCGCACACAAGTACTGGTAAACGGCTTAAAGGAACTAAGCCTGACCAGGCAAAGTGGTGTGAGTCGGCCCGTCCATGCATATAAACCTTATTGGTTTCATTGGGTGGCAGGGCTTGAGATGTCATTTCATCTCATTGTCGGGTAAAAGTCCCACAAAATTGGAAGCAACATCTTCAAAAGGACCTTTACAGTGTTGACGGGGACGTTAAACCTCAAATCAAACAAAAAACAAACCTGCAGAAAATAGAAAACTCAGATAACTCCGTCTTATCTGGGGCTATCTCAGAGTGGCAACTTTGTATTCTCTAATTGGACAGGACAATGAATCCTGTTCCCAGTCTGTATACCGGGTAGCTGAGGAGGCTGGTTCATATCTTACCTGGTCAAAATAACCAAGACAGGCTTTCTTGTGGCATGATTGTACCGTAAAAATCCTAAAAATTTGAGCCAAGTGGACTTGCTGTAATTCTCCTTAATAACTACCAAATTTGTTTCAAGAGCCAGCCAGTCCAGAAGGTGCAGAAGGAATGGCAAACTGTGCAGACCCAGATCAGACTGCTCCTTCAGGTGCAGTCTGATCTGGGTCTGCACAGTTTTCTAAGGCCTATCTGTTCCAATACTTAGGTCCATTATGGCAAAGTTAGCTTCAGGATATTATTGCTGATATTAACGAATCTACATGTGTCATCTGCAGTACTATCTTTAAGATCACAAGACTCAAGGCAGACAAGGTATGCCTTTTTCACAGGTTTAACGTGTCAAAAGAATTGTGCTGAAAGCTCACACCCCATTTTCTTGCCAAACACCAAAATCTGTTAATATCCCTCTGAAGTTTCAATGTCGAGTCATCTGTCTCTCTAGTTTTATGATGGCAAACACAGTTATCTGCGATATTCTTTGTGCTCAAGGGCAAAACAGAAGTGAAGGCAAGCTAGGGCATTAAGCCTCATAATTGATAAATATTTTCTAAAAAATTCATTGAGAACTAACACCTAGCCCTACCAGTACCCCATCACCAGTACATAAATAACACAATGGACAACGTTAGAGCACATTTTATCTTATTATTTATTCCCATATAAAAGTTTAAAAAACCAACAGTATATGATTTACTTGGCAGGCCACCCACTGCATTCATACTTTCATGAACATCAGGGGCCAGTTGTTCAAAGCATCGCTAGTAACGAGCCCGTTAGTGGTCAAATTGTTAACAGTTCTAGCAAGTACAATATCGAAAATTTTGGTATTTTTGCTGAAAAAAATGTGAGCAACTTTTGCATCCGCAAAAGCTGCTCACATTTTTTCAGCAAAACTTTCAGCATATTTGCCATATTTAATGATCAAAGTTTTAAGAATACGTTAACAAATGGCATTGTTAGTTTTGAACAACTGGCCACAAAAATAAAATTCATTTCTTAAAAGTGTTCATAGGCATAGGCATGACACATATTATGCATACATCAATAAATTCCACAAAAATGATTATCATTACTGATTTTGCTTGCAATGGATAATTTGATAAGTACAATTTACTACCCAAAGTTGCGCATAAAATAGCTGTATGACTATGAGAGGCAAACACTGCAGACAAAGATGAGACACCGGGTTCAGCGGTGTCTCATCTCGGTCTACACTGTTTGCTCATGCTTGTCTGTTCAAATGCATATGGCAAAGTACATCATATGGTAGGAGTCATGCTCAGAAAGAAAGCAAGACCGGTAAACTTATGACCAAATCTTCAGTGATTACTAATCGATTATCGATCGCAATGACAGGAATGATAACCGATTATCTTTTCAGCTCTGATTTATAGCCAGCCTTAGCATTATGTAAAAAAAAATATATTTGCACCTCGGGAGCAAATTCTTTCCACTAAGAGTAGCATCCTATCTCGGAGAAAGATTTTATTACTACATAGAGGTATTGTCTGTTCATTCTAACCTCGTACTAGCAAATAAATTTCTTGGTCCATTTACATAAAATTTCCAAAGACACATCTTGACAGAGATCGTATTGTTTGGGCTGATTGTGAATCGAACAAAAGTCTGTAAACCAAACAAAATGGCAGCATGGTGACCTAGAAAAGTTGGGAATAAAGTACATGTACTATATGGAATTTGTTGTTGGAAAACTAAACTCCTAGTGAGTGACATAAATATTGCAGAGTAAATGCATAAAGTAAACTAAAAAAAATATTTGGTCTCCGGACGTTAGCCCCCCAGGACATTTGCCCCCCAATGACTTAATCTAAAAATGGACATTTGCCCCCCCAGTTGAAAATGCAACCCGGACATTTGCCCCCCAGAGCTTATTTTTGGTATGGACATCTGCCCCCCAGTGCTTATTTTACAGGTGGACATTTGCCCCCCACTGCTTATTTCAGAAATGGACATTTGCCCCCCAACCTGGATAGAACCGTCTCTAGATAGTTCTAACATGTTCCTACAATACCCTTGTATGCCTTAATTTTTTTCTGAGAACTTACAAGGATATTCATTATACAGACTTGTATATAGCTACATAATTTACATGATAACGTCTTGGTTATGGTTTAATGATGACATTTCGATTACTTCAAGAATAATAACCATCAGTGCAGGGCCTGACAAATCCAAGATTCAAATACTTGCCCGGCAGTCCACAGCTTCTTGAAATTGGCTTGGAATGAAAATATTACTTATATATTCTATACATTTTTCTGGGCAAGTGAAATAAAAAAGCACTTGCCCAGCCAGCTGGGCATTGGATTAATCAGGCCATGCATCAATGTATCCAGTGTCAAAACTACTTGAGTATAGGCATCTGACATTGGATCCTCAATGAGGCACAAACTCAATATATGGTTCTGTAGCGGACTTGCTTAACCCTTATCCTGCTGAATAAATTAAGCATCTCCAATTGTTGACTATTAACCATCACATTCTTGGTAAATTTTTGGGAACAAATTGCACGACAAACAGTACAGATCCCCATCAGATATGGCATCTGATCTGGATCCATACTGCTTTCTAAGGTAGGGGTATGGGATTCATATTTATATAGATGGAGTAATTTATTGCTTAACATTTTGTATTTCTGTTGATAATAAACCAATAAATACATTTTTTCCTCCTTTGTGTTAGCCCTGGTCTGTCTGGGGTGCAAATGTCCCTTTCTGAAATAAGCAGTGGGGGGCAAATGTCCACCTATAAAATAAGCACTGGGGGGCAGATGTCCATAACAAAAATAAGCTCTGGGGGGGCAAATGTCCGGGTCGCACTTTCAACTGGGGGGCAAATGTCCATTTTTAGATTAATTCATTGGGGGGCAAATGTCCTGGGGGGCAAATGTCCTGGAATCAAAATATTTACATGTACATGCAGGTGATATAGAAGATTTTTTATTATCCCAGAGGCTGGTCTTGTGTTTCATTGAATGCCCTTGAGTGGTGGTAGATGATTTAATGCATGAGGTTGGCGGCACCTAGCAGATTCAAGGGCAACATTGAATCTGGATGGTGTTGCCAATGATATTGGAAGGTGGATTTAATACATAGATTACTTGTTAATCTGGTTTTAAATCCACTGAGCAATGCTTTGTTTACATTACCCCACCCACGTGGGTAATGTATCCATGGTTTGTTCTCAGGCTGGTTCCCAGCCTCTTGAGATTTACTTTTGGTTTGTTTGTAATTGAGAGTTACCTTTCATTTATTTTTTTATCATGTTGTCTGGTCATTTCAGTAAGTACTTTTATAAAAAAAAAAAAAAAAAAATAGTACATGTACTATTTATTTGCAATTGGATAGTTGTTTACCCCTTTCGTGGTCACGTGACATCGGCGGCCAATCACGGCCAAGCAGGGCTGGGATATCCCCTTCACTATCGTTTTCATTGTTTATTTATTCTCTATAACTATTTTTCAAAAATTCTCCTACAGCGAAGATTTGGTCCTACCCTCCTTTTCTAATGATCGGAACCGTAATTTAACAGGAATTTATTTTCATTAATAAGGAATTATTTTACTTCCTCCATTGAGAGACACGTGACCAAATCAGCCAATCAAATGTGTGGAACTTGTTTTGAAAATTCAAGTTAACGGACATTGGTCGCTCGACCAATGAGAACTTGTTTATTCTCAAACTGACCAATCGCGGTACAGCCTACCCACGCATTGGCGTCGGTTTGGATAACCGCGTCAGTTTCGAAAATTTTTCGTTCAGTGCAGTCATCCTTGAAAGATTTTCCCGCCCACCCGTACCCTGTATATATATAGTAGTTTTGTTTTTAGGATAAATGTAGTTTAGTCAGAAACCATATGTTGATATCTTTGCAGTTGATGCATACATGCAATTCTCAATTGTTGTGGCTATATATGCTATATATGTTTACCTTTTCAGGTCAGTGCCTTATCTTATAGTGTCTTTTAATATGCCTAACCTCCAGCTATGGAGTTTGTGCTATTTATCTCCTTAAATTGAGACTCAATTGATTAAGGATTTATATAATAATTGTGCCTGGACACATAGAGGAACAGTGATACTACCTAGTCATTCAAGTGCAATACTTACATGTGTGAAATTTTAATGTTAAATGTGCCATGGACTCCTTTCAATACTGGAGATAGTGCGATAAATGGATCTCCTTAGTGGAGCAATAAATGGACTTCCTTAGTGGAGCAATAAATGGACTTCCTTAGTGGAGCAATAAATGGACTTCCTTAGTGGAGCAATAAATGGACTTCCTTAGTGGAGCAATAAATGGACTTCCTTAGTGGAGCAATAAACCTTCTGGAAGGAGGTATATCATTGAAAATTTTAGCATAATCAGTAAAGAAATTAAAATTCCTTTACCCAGTCATATAATTGCTTTATATGAACTCATTTTATTGCTATTATAATTGTGCATGTTTTCAAAAATTTTCAATTATATATGGTTTCGAATTCCCAGAGGCTGGTCTTGTGTTTCATTGAATGCCCTTGAGTGGTGGTAGATGATTTAATGCATGAGGTTGGCGGCACCTAGCAGATTCAAGGGCAACATTGAATCTGGATGGTGTTGCCAATGATATTGGAAGGTGGATTTAAAGAAGATTTTTTATTATCCCCACGCTTTTAAAAAAAGCGTTTGGGGATATTGTGAATGCCTCCGTCTGTCTGTCCGTCACGCTATCTCCTCCTTAACCACTGGTCTGGTCGGAATGCAACCATATTTGCTACATGACTTCCTTACATTGTGAGGCCGTGCGAGAGGAACGTTATAGTTGGCTCCACCCAAAGGGGCCATCTCAAGGGGTCAAAAGGTCACGCTACACTGTAAAAGTCACTCTATCGCCCTAGCGCCTACATTTCTTCACCGATTTCAATATAACCTCACACAAATGTTCCTTAAGACAATATCTCGAGTGAGTTCGACTTTCAAGGTCGTGGCCTCAAGGTCAAGGTCACTGTGGCTATTTTTAGAAAAACTTTGTCATCGCTTTAGTGCCTATATTTGTTCACTGATTTCAATATAACTTCACACAAATGTTCCTTCTGAAAATATCTCAAGCAAGTTTGACTTTCAAGGTCGTGGCTTCAAGGTCAAGGTCACTGTGGCTATTTTTAGAAAAGGTCAATGGCCACTTCCTTCAATATAATTCCACACAAATGTTCCTTTTGACAATATCTCGAGTGTGTTTGACTTTCAAGGTCAAGGTCACTGTGGCTATTTTTAGAAAAGCTTTGTAATCGCTCTAGCACCTATATTTCTTGTCCAATTTCAATATAACTTCACACAAATGTTCCTTATGACAATATCTCGACTGTGTTTGACATTCAAGGTCAAGGTCACTGTGGCTATTTTTTAGAAAAACTTTGTCATTGCTCTACCGCCTACATTTCTTGATTGATTTCAATATAACTTCACACAAATGTTCCTTATGAAGTTATGACAATATCTGGAGTGAGTTGACTTTCAAGGTCATGACCTCATGGTCAAGGTCACTGTGGCTATTTTTATAAAAAACTTTGTCATTGCTCTAAAGACTACATTTATTGATGGATTTTTATTATCCCCACGCTTTTAAAGAAAGCTTTGGGGGATATTGTGAACGCCTGTGTCTGTCTGTCCGTCACACTATCTCCTCCTTAACCACTGGCTGGAATGCAACCATATTTATTACCGGACTTCCTTACATGGTGAGGGCGTGCGAGAGGGATGTTATAGTTAGCTCCGCCCAAAGGGGCCATCTCAAGGGGTCGAAAGGTCATGTCTGCTATGTGGCAATAGCGTGGCGATTTACGATGGCTTCCATCGACTGCTCGCTCTAGTTTTTAATTGCTTAGGGGCACAGTCTGGGGAGAACAAAGCATACTGGTCAAATATGACCAATCGCAGTATCAGTAGAAAGAAAGAAAGACTGGGATTATCCATTTAGCTGTATTACAACACCCTCTCGCAAGGATTACAGGGTTACAGACTAAGAATTTTGCTTTAGGCACCCAGACTGTCAAAAATCCAAATTTTACATGAAGTTAATAGGCGTTTTTATTCAAAACTTAGGCGCCCAGGCAAAAATTAGGGCGCCTTGGGCAACTGGGTGCCTGTTAGTCTGTATCCCTGGGATTACATGTAGGTGATTGCGCATTGTGAGAAATAAAGAAAAATGAATACTTAGTGCAGTGATCTTTTTACAAATTTTCAACTAGGAGTCCTGAGACTCTCTCAACCAAACAAGAGGGCCATGATGGCCCTGGATCGCTCAACTGATCCATAGTGTAACAAGTGGGCCCGAAAGAGGGCCATTATTGGCCCCAGGGCTTTAATGTGCATAATGTTGAGGGAGGTCTTTAACGTGAAGCTTCATACCAATCATCAACAAAGGCTATAATTTGAACAATCTTGGCAAAGGTCCACTAGATGAAGCTACACATCAAAATTCAAAGACCTGGGCCTTGCGGTTTCAGAGAAGAAGATTTTTAAAGATTTTCCCTATATAAGCCAATGTAAAACCAAAGGGCCTTGGGACGGGGGCATTTTTTGTCACAGCACTATAATTTGAACAATCTTGGTAGGGGTCCACTAGATGAAGCGTCATACCAAATATCAAAGACCTGGGCCTTGTGGTTTCAGAGAAGACGATTTTTAAAGATTTTCCCTATATAAGCCAATGTAAAACCAAAGGGCCCCGGGACGGGGGCATTTTTTGTCACAGCACTATAATTTGAACAATCTTGGTGGGTGGCCCCCGCCCATAGGGGCTTGAAGAAATATATGGGCTGCATGATGCTTTCACGCAGAGCTGAATCCGGCCCGCACACTAGTACTGGTAAACCGCTTAGAGGATCTAAGCCTGTCCAGGAACCGCGGTGCGAGGCGGACCGTCAATACTAATAAACCCTATTGGTTTCATTTGGCGACAGGGCTTGAGATGTCATTTCATTTCAATGTCGGGTAAAAGTCCCACAAAATTGAAAGCAACGTCTCCAAAATGACCTTTACAGTGTTGACGGGGACGTTAAACCACAAATCAATCAATCAATCAAAATCTTGGTAGGGGTCCACTAGATGAAGCGTCATACCAAATATCAAAGACCTGGGCCTTGAGGTTTCAGAGAAGACGATTTTTAAAGATTTTCCCTATATAAGCAAATGTATAACCAAAGGGCCCCGTGGCGGGGGCATTTTTTGTCCCAGCACTATAATTTGAACAATCTTGGTAGGAGTCCACTAGATGAAGCTTCATACCAAATATCAAAGTCCTGGGCCTTGTGGTTTCAGAGAAGAAGATTTTTAAAGATTTTCCCTATATATGCCTATGTAAAACCAAAGGGCCCCGGGGCGGGGGCATTTTTGGTCCCAACACTATAATTTGAACAATCTTGGTAGGGGTCCAATAGATAAAGCTTCATACCAAATATCAAAGTCCTGAGCCTTGTGGTTTCAGAGAAGAAGATTTTTAAAGATTTTCCCTATATAAGCCTATGTAAAACCAAAAGGCCCCGGGCGGGGGCATTTTTGGCCCCAGCACTATAATTTGAACAATCTTGGTAGGGGTCCACTAGATGAAGCTTCATACCAAATATCAAAGACCTGGGCCTTGTGGTTTCAGAGAAGAGAATTTTTAAGATTATCCCTATATAAGCCAATGTAAAACCAAAGGGCCCCGTGGCGGGGGCATTTTTTGTCCCAGCACTAAAATTTGAACAATCTTGGTAGGGGTCCACTAGATGAAGCTTCATACCAAATATCAAAGTCCTGGGCCTTGTGGTTTCAGAGAAGAAAATTATTAAATATTTTCCTGATATAAGCCTATGTAAAACCAAAGGGCCCCGTGACGGGGGCATTTTTGGCCCCAGCACTATGATTTGAACAATCTTGGTAGGGGGTCCACTAGATGAAGCTTCATACCAAATATCAAAGACCTGGGCCTTGTGGTATCAGAGAAGAAGATTTTTAAAGATTTTCCCTATATAAGCCTATGTAAAAGTACTAAAACCAAAGGGCCCCATGGCGGGGGCATTTTTTGTCCCAGCACTATAATTTGAACAATCTTGGTAGGGGTCCACTAGATGAAGCTTCATACCAAATATCAAAGTCCTGGGCCTTGTGGTTTCAGAGAAGAAGATTTTTAAAGATTTTCCCTATATAAGCCTATGTAAAACCAAAGGGCCCCGGAGCGGGGGCATTTTTGGCCCCAGCACTATAATTTGAAAATCTTGGTAGGGGTCCACTAGATGAAGCTTCATACCAAATATCAAAGACCTGGGCCTTGTGGTTTCAGAGAAGAAATTTTTTTAAAGATTTTCCCTATGTAAGCCAATGTAAAACCAAAGGGCCCCGTGGCAGGGGCATTTTTTGTCCCAGCACTAAAATTTGAACAATCTTGGTAGGGGTCCACTAGATGAAGCTTCATACCAAATATCAAAATCCTGGGCCTTGTGGTTTCAGAGAAGAACCTATGTAAAATCAAAGGGCCCCGGGGATGGGGGATTTTGGCCACAACACTATAATTTGAACAATCTTGGTAGGGGTCCACTAGATGAAGCTTCATACCAAATATCAAAGTCCTGGGCCTTTAGGTTTCAGAGAAGAAGATTTTTACCTATATAAGCCTATGTAAAACCAAAGGGCCCCAGGGCAGGGGCATTTTTGGCCCCAGCACTATAATTTGAACAATCTTGGTAGGGGTCCACTAGATGAAGCTTCATACCAAATATCAAAGACCTGGGCCTTGTGGTTTCAGAGAAGAAGATTTTTTAAGTTTTTGGTAAAAAAAATCTATTTTTGGCTCCTGTGACCTAGGTGTGCAACGGACCGGAGCCATTTGAATGACTTTGAAAGGGAACCACCTAAGGATCATTCCTGTGAAGTTTGGTCAAAATCCGATCAGTGGTTTAGGAGGAGATGTTGTTTAAAGAAATTGTTTACAGACGCACGGATGCACGTTCGTACAGATGGACATTTGTTGGGTACTACAGTGTTAATTTTTCACCTATAAGTACCCAACAATCAGCTAAAATTTGCACAAGTACCCAACATGTCCCATCAAATTTGTTGGCTACTTTTTCGGACACTAACGGAATAAACGGCAAGTACCCAACTTATGTCTACCCAACATATGCCCGTGGATGCGCTCGCACTGACGCACGGACGCACGCACGACGGACGACGGACAAAAAGTGATCCCAAAAGCTCACCTCGTCACAACGTGATGGTGAGCTAAAAACTGTGAGTCCCAAATCTGAAAGTATGAGTCCCAATATTTGGAGGGGAATAAAGGAGGCAAAAAAAAGATCGGTTGAGTAAATGCCATTATTCATAGTTAAAAATAATGTGGTGATGAATGAATGTCTAGTATCTATTATTTGCGTAACCCAAGAATTCTGGCTGTAGTGACCTTCTCTGACGTTCTAAAAGCCTTCTTTATTTTCTAATGTGGCGGCTTTAACGGCTGTAGCGACCTACAGCCAGAATTCTCAGGTTAAAGCCGCCAAATCAGAAAATATAAAAGGCTTTTAGAACGTCAGAGAAGGCTCGGATTATTATTTGCAATGAATTGAATCAATCTTCAACTTGTGTTGTTTACTAGCCGGGAAAAAAAAAAAAAAAAAAAAAAAAAAAACAGCTAAAATGTATGTTTTTGAGTCTATTTTCTGATTCTTTTTGGGCAGAATGTTTTCTACTTTCGTTTTCGATAAATGCGCAGCACAACATGTGTGTGAAATTACTTCATGCACAATGGAGGTAAAATCCTGAACCATTATCGGCAGGCGTTTCCTCCTGATTGCATGGGGCACCAGCTAGCTAAGCAGGGGCTGACAAATCCAATGCCCGGCCACCTGGGACAAGTCCGAAATCGCACCGGGCAGATGCACTTTGACCATACTACGCCCGGTCGGGCAAGTGCAAAAATCGTCTACAATTGTCAGTCTTTTGAGTCCTTAAATATGGTAAAACTAGAGTAACAGGGATTTTCCTACCCTGCAGAATCAGGGTCCAGGGGCCGCTGCGTTTGGGAAAAACAGCTCGCTAATATTTATATTTGGGAATTTAAATCAGCTGTAACTTTGTCAATTTTCATGACTTTTTTATCAAAATGTAGCACATCATCAGAAATTGGGAAATCTTTTATAAAGTTTGGGAATATCTGTCTCTAAATTGGGACAAATAGGGGTCGATTACCGGCGGTGGCCCCAAAGTTGCACTAGGAAAATCCATGTGTAGTAAATCACAGTATTTGCTGCACTGTCCCGCTTTGTCGACAATTCAGAGACAAACCGTCTGTGTATTTATAACGGTTCAATTATGACACTATTGTTGATCCCTGTCATATAATTGCCAATTAAACATAATTGCCCTGCGGTGCGTGTCTTTCATTTCTGGTGTACGGTGCTATCGATAAGCCAGCTTGAACAAGTTGTGAAAATATGGTCAGGTTATGTCTCTAATTTGTGTGTATCCCCCAAACATAAAATTTAATCCACAATCAATGTGGAACTGATTTAATAGCTCATAAGACAATTACCGGGTAGCTACATCTAACGGTAGATGTATGCATAAAACAACGGACTATTTTATTAACTTGTGAATGGTTATGTTTTGGCGTCAAATAGCAGACACTTGGCGGGAAAAGTCCAATGCTGTTGTTGGTTGTTGACACGGAGCATCTGGAGATAACTCGGGAGCTGTGCAAAGTGCTGTTTTCTATCCACCTCTATTCACAACCGTTTAGCTTTCGAGAAAATATTTTTCACCAGCTCCAAACAATTTTTTATGAAAGAGATACACCCCATTAAAATAGGAAGTGGCTATTGACAGCCGGCTGTCTCCAGCGAAAGTTCGCTGGAGACAGCCGGCTGTCTCCAGCGAAAGTTCGCTAGTGACAGCTGGCTGTCTCCAGCGAAAGTTCGCTAGTGACAGCCGCCTGTCTCCAGCGAACTTTCGCTGGTGACGTGACAGCCAGCAAAAATATATAGAAAGTATATTGTCCAGTAATAAATTAAAGTCATTTAATGGAACCCTTGTTAATAATTTAAATAGATACATGATGTATATTGTGGTCCTAAAATTATTAAATTACCATTAATTTAACATTTTTACAACATGCAGTAATCTCATTCTATACATTTACATTTTTGGTTGAATATTCATGTATATAACACATTTTTCTAGAATGCTTTGTGCTTTGTTCCCGGATATCAATGTTATAAGAGGCTGTGGTGATTTGAAAGTCAAACAGATATATGAGTCTATGTCTATATTAAACAAGTGATCCCTGGGGTAGGGCTACTTTTGATCCCAGGGCTATAATTTGAACAACTGTGAACAAAGATGAAGCTACATACTAAATATCAACGTTCTGGGCCTTCTGGTTTCAGACAAGAAAATTTTTAAAGGTGTCACAATTATTTTTCTATGTAAAACCAGTGGGTTTCATACATTTTAAAACATTTTCCACAAATGTGGATTGATACATGTATTTACTGATGATGACAATGATGGTGGCATGGTGGCTGATTACAATAGCACATTTGGGTGAAGTCTCTCCTGTCCATCCCCCCCCACCACACACACACACTCCCACAAACAAGAGGCCCATGGGCCACTATGCTCACCTGAGATCAGTTGTGCACTGCCCACTGGCAGCCATGAATTTTAAAACTTTTTATACTAAATGGAGTCTATTTTAAAACTGAGAGGTGAAAGATTGTTTTATCTTTAAAATTTATTCGGAAAATTGCTGAACTTTTGCAAATAGTCTAGGCCCTGATCAGACGCCATGTTCTGTGTCATCTGCAGGGATACCGACTAAGCATTTTGCTTTAGGCACCCAGACTGCCATAAATCCAAATCTTGCATTAAGTTAATAGGTATTTTAATCCAAAACTTAGGCTCCTAAGGCAAAAATTTATGTGCCTTGGGTGACTGGGCACCTGTTAGTGGCTGTATCCTTGGTCTGATCTTGGCCTATACTGTTTGCTGGGGTATCTGTTTTGGGGTTTCCAGTACAAAATGGGTTAACATGATATGATTTTAATCTACTGACTATAAAGTCTCCCCAACAAACCCCCATTCCCAAATGAGCACCCACGTGCACCCTGTATCTGAAATATTAGGCATTTTATGAAGTGGAGGAGGTGGAGCATGGACTGGTTGCTATCACTGAATGCATCATATCATAAGGAACAAGAATATTTATGCATTAGGGGCGGGGATCTGTACAATTCCTGAGAGGCCTTTTAAGCAGTAGAGGGGCTGGGGCTTGACCACAGAAGATCCCAGGAAAGCCCAAGATTCTTGTCACTGAATGTGTTTTAATCATAAGGACCAAGAATATATATGGTTTAGGGGTGGGGATCTGAACTGTTTAAGATATATACATGGCTTTTTATGAAGTGGAGGGGGTGAGGCATGACCCGGGCCACCCCTGGGGACCTCCATCCAGGGGTGGGGATCCTAACTGTTTCTGAGATACATATATGGTTTTTTATGAAGTGGAGGGGGTGAGGGGACCTCCAGGTTGGTGTCGCTGAATGTGTCTTATCATAAAGAACATGACTATATATGGTTGAGGGGTGGGGCTCTGAACAGTTTCTCAGATAGCTGGCCTTTTGTGAAGTGGAGGGGTGGGCTGTGGCCCTGGCACAACCTGTGAGACCCCTAGGTTGCTATCACTGAAAGTGTATTATCATATGGAACAAGAATATATATGGTTTAGTGGTGGGGATATGTATGGTTCCGGAGATAAAGGTTTTTTTTAAGCAATGGATGGGTTGGGGGCATGGCCCCGGCAGATCCCAGGAAAACCCATATGGCTTAGGGGTTTGGTGAGATATGAGGCACTTTTATGAAGTGGAGATGTGGGAGGTAGAGGAATGGCCCCCACCCCCACCCTTCGTTGGTATGACGGAATGTGTCTAATTATAAGGAACAAGAATATTTATAAGGTATATATGCTTGTGAGGTATGGATTTGATTTGAATGGTTTCGGAGATATAGTGTGCCTTTTATGAAGTGGAGGGGCAGGGCATGGCCCCATCACATTACCCCAGTGCAAAGAGACCTCAGATTGTTTATCTCTTTTTCATAAGAAAATGGCTTTTTTTTGGGGGGGGGGGGGGGGGGCGGGGTTCAGAATATTATTTTTTCAAATAAAAACACTTAACACAAGATTTATTCTTCAGTGGATCTTCGCCCCCGCCCATTGGGGCTTGAAGAAATAGATGGGTTGCATGATGATTCCACGCAGAGCTGAAACCGACCCGCACACGAGTACTGGTAAACCGCTTAGAGGTTCTAAGCCTGCCCAGGCAAAGGGGTACGAGTTGGCCCATCCATGCTTATGAACCCTATTGGTTTCATTGGGCGGCAGGCAGGGCTTGAGATGTCATTTCATCTCAATGTCGGGTAAAAGTCCCACAAAATTGGAAGCAACATCACTAAAATGACCTTTACAGTGTTGACAGGGATGTTAAACCTCAAATCAAACAAACAAATCTTCAGTGGTTCTCAGGGGTACTATATGGTTCTCTTAATTGCTGCAGTCTGATGGGCTTTTTACAGAAGAAAAAAATCATTTTTGATAACTTGCCCTCATCCAACTTAGGCCCCCAAAGGGGAGCTATGTTGTCTTCTGACAACTCTTGCTTGTCAATATATATCATCCATATATTTTAGCTGGGGGCTTGAAGAAATAGATGGGCTGCATGGTGCTTCCATGCAGCTGGTAAACCGCTTAAGAGGATCTACGCGCGCCCAGGCAAAGCTGGGCGAGTCGGACCGTCCATGCTTATAAACACTATTGGTTTCATTGGGCGTCAGGGCATTAAAGTCCCACGAAATTGGAAGAAATGTCTCCAAAATGACCATTACAGTGTTGGTGGGGACGTTAAACATATCAAATCAAACAAACAAAAAATATATTTTAGCTGGCTGTCACCAGCGAAAGTTCGCTGGAGACAGCCGGCTGTCTCCAGCGAACTTTCGCTGGTGACAGCCAGCTTTCAAAAAAACTAATACAGGTATTTAAAAATGATAAAATTCATATATTGATATTCAAAACCATAAAAAAATTATTCTCAAGCATATTAATAGAATTAAAATCAGTAAATAAGTTAATTATTTATCAATATATCATATGTATATTTTAGCTGGCTGTCACCAGCGAAAGTTCGCTGGAGACAGCCGGCTGTCTCCAGCGAACTTTCGCTGACGACAGCCAGCTGTCAATAGCGATCGCCATTAAAATAAAACAATGACATTAAACATGTGTGGGGGTGCTGGCGTCGGATGACGTCATTTCCCGATCATGTGCAGAAAATGGTAGCGGTGGTTTGTGGGCGGCGATTTGGATGCCGGAAAACTTTGATGTTGGCATTGAACTTGCTTGTGTGAAAGTTTGGGCTCATTTTGGATGGAGGGGATCCTCGTCTTGTGGTTGGATCATTAAATTGTAAACTAAACTGCTTACTTTTAATCTTTTATCTCGCTGCCCTGACACTCCTGATCTTTTGAGTATATTGGCTGCAGCTCATGTTAATGATGCATGTCAAGGTTAATGAGTTTATATAACCGTATCTTAAATTGCTTATCGGTTATGGTGTTATGACATCTCAGTAATTGACTTGAAAAAGTACCGAGTCGTTTCGGCCAGGTCGTTTCGACCTATTTCGGTGGGTCGTTTCGGTCCGATTTTATTAGATAGCATTTGTTCTGTATAAAACATATGTATTGAATAGTAATTATTATTTAAATTCAGAATATTATTTCAACGACCTGTCACGTTAGCCATGGTTATGATAGCCCAAATAAAGTGTTTTAAAAGTTCTATCCATAGCCATGTTTCCAGTTAGCACCAACAAGGAGATGTGACTAGGACTTCATTATTGTCTGAGAATGATCAGTAGTTACAGTAAAATTCCGCTATTAAGATCACTTTCTAGACTTCTAAAAAGTGGTCTTATTAGCGGGGTGGTCCCTTATAATGGAATTGGTGAAAAAAATATTGCTGGCAAGACTGATTTAAATATTTTTTTTATGTGAACTGTGCCTATTTTATTGCTTTTTAGTAAATCTTGCTGTCTTTATCTTTACTGTTCTTTACTCATATGTAATTAAAGGCAATATTACACCAATAAAAATCACATTAATGATGACAATTGTTCCACAATAATCTTCTTTCTGAAGAACACAGAGCCGTACATTACCAAAATTATTAAAACTATTTATTCACCTAGCATAAAAAATCTTGTCAAAACAAGGTTGGGCGGCAAATTCCACCCCTGGTATTTATCAGTGGCATTTACCGGTATTTACCGGACTGGAAAATACTCATCAAGTGGCAAATACTGGCAAATACTGGAAAATTGATTTTTTTTTGCCTTAATACACTGCAAAATTCTTAACAAAGTCGACTTAAAAGTAGTATAATCAAACTAAATGAGTAAAAAATGTTCAAAGTTATTAGTGATAAATTGAACTAGTCATAATGTGAATCTAAGTCTTAAGACTAAAAATTTTGAAATTAAAAAACAAAAAAAGAGTACCTTTTCAAATCATTTATAGAAAAATACAGGTAACCTTATTATTGTCACTTACAACTTAATGGTTCTAATGGTAGAACTCATTGGTTCTAAGTTTTAAATTTGTATTAATCAAGATAGGACTGAGCACAGTTAGCCAATCCATCTGCATCCTTTGAACACATTTTGTATGGTAAAACCATGTGTCCAAATTTTAAGATATTTATAGATTTTACTATTGTCCATCAGGGAATTAGATTACTAAAACAACTACTCTGGAGATATCGTTTATTTAGGGAGCACAAAATACCGGTAGCCATGGGCAAGGTTGGACAAAAGGCTGTCATTTATTAATTGTTCCACTTTAAACAATAAGTCTAGGTAAAAGAAAGCAGATGGGTACTGTGGCAGATACTAAACAGGCCTTTTTATTCTAACATTTTATTAAATTAGATAGTAACAAAATAACTATATGAGAGTTAATCTGTATCAGTATTATTAAATATTAAGTCAAACTAACCTCTATTATAGAAATTATCAATAATATAACTCAGTGCTGGGTGACATTACCAAGATCTGTTGTAATGATGAGGAATCCAGCAAAAAATTATATTGACCAATGGTCTGAGAGATACAAATTAACTTGACTTGGCCAAAAAGTGGTCTCAATAAAGAACAGTAATGGTAGATTCGGTCTTTTGAAAGCGGTCTTAATACTGAATAGCGGGGTGGTCTTAATTGATTATATAAGAAATAATTTTGGTCTGGAAAAAAAACGGTCTTAAAGGCCAGGCTCCAGTATAAAAGGGCAGGCTCTGCCCCCAAACTGTCATGGTGGCAAATTCAAACATTTTTCAGTCTCTCACAGAATTATCAGCAGTTGTTGGCAACCCACTTTTCAATTTTTTTAGAGGAGTGGTCCTTATATAAGAGTGGTCTTTAAGCGGAATTCTACTGTACTAGTATCAATGACACGCACATTTTGAGAACAGCATGCAAAATATTTGCTAAATGTAGCCTAATTATTTTAAATGATCAGCCTGCATTTGTCGTTGTGATACCTTCAAAGACTTAATAACCTATAAATCTGTTCATTGTGATCAGAGTCTACACAGTTTGAACCCCCCCCCCCCCCGTTTTTTAGCTTTTAAAAAATGAAAGAAGTTATTATTATATATGATCAGCCTGCATCTGCCGTTGTGACACCTTCAAAGACTTAATAACCTATGAATCTGTTCATAGTGATCAGAGTCTACACAGTTTGAAAAGCCCTCTGTTTTCTGAGCTATTAAAAACTGAACGAGCGAAGATAGCAAAAGCACAGGATGATCTTGGACAAACAAAATATATATACAATACATGTAAATAAAGTGACAGAAAAATCAGGCAGAAACGACCCACCCTTGAAATTGGGCCGAAACGACCCAGGCCGAAACGACTCAGGACCGAAACGACCAAGGACCCAAACGTCCTGCGACCTTTTCTACCGTACCAGAGGGAAATGAATAGAAGTGAAGGCAAAATACCTGTATCGATTTTTCGGTGACTCGTTGGGCAGTTGAAGGTTCAGTAAAAAGTGTGGTATACAGACAATCGGCGTAACGTCACTTCCGCTGAAGTCCGCCATTTTCGGAGGGGTGGACGGACGATTTGGCCAGCGGACGATTGGCCAAGGACAATTTTGTCAGGCAAAAATACCAGGTATGACAATTTGGCCAAGCTGATTTCTCCTAGGGGTTTTACCAATTCTTATAGACATAGGTTGTGGGTACTCGTTAGAACCTATGTTTAAAGTATAAATAAGAAAAAAATATCATGGATTTTCTTATCCTAGCATTTTTTTTTCATTTGGCTACATATTTTCATCAAATAGTTCATGTTTTTTCTGTCATTTCTTGGCTTTGATGAGTGAAAATCAAATGTTGACATAAGAGGAAATTGCACAGTTTTAGCAGTTTCTTCATTGGAAGTGTCTCCTGACAACCGGTTGTCAGGAGCATTTTTGCTATATAAAATGCTCCTGACAACCAGTTGTCAGGAGCATTTTTGCTATCAAAAATGCTCCTGACAACCATTAATATTTTTCCAATAAAAACCTATGATATTAGTATTATTTTAGTTACCTTTTTAATATTTATTAATTTCTCCTATACCATTTGATTTGAGATTCATTGATGGTTCTTGGCACAATTGTTCACAAGACTGAGACGGTGTGTCATGCGCAAGAACCAGAACTCTGGATGCCATACATTTTGAGTTATCTCCCCTTCTAATAAAATAGAATGACTACTTTGTGGTGGCCATAACTCCAATACCCTTTGAGATATATTGATGGAACTTGGCACTGTTGTTCACAAGGCTGAGACGAGGTGTCATGCACAAGAACCACAACTCAAGTTGCCATGGTTTTTGAGTTATATCCTCTTCCAATAAAACAGAGTGACTACCTTGTGATGGCCATAACTTCAATACCCTTTAAGATATATATTGATGGTACCTGGCACACTTGTTCACTAGGCCGAGACAGTGGGTCATGCACAAGAACCACAACTCTGGTGCCATGGTTTTTAGTAATCTCCCCTTCCAATAAAATAGAATCACTACCTTATGATGGCCACATCTCAAACACTCTTTGAGATATATTGAAAGTACTTGGTACAGTTGTACATGAGGTTAAGCAGGTGTGTCATGGGCAAGAACTATGACTGGGTGCCCTTGTTTTTTAATTATCTCCCCTGACAATATAACCTTGTGATGGCCATAACTACAATACCCTTTGAGATATATTGATGGTACTTGGCACAATTGTATACAAGGTTGAGACGGCGTTTGATGCCTAAGAACCACAACTCTGGGTAGTATGGTATTTGAGTTATCTCCCCTTCCAATATAACAGTATGACCACCTTGCGATCACCGTACCTCCAATACCCTTTGAGACATATTGGTGGTACTTGAAGCAGATGTACATGCGGTTAAACAGGTGTGTCATGCTCAAGAATTACAACTCTGGGTGCTCTGGTTTTTGAGTTATCTCCACTGACAATATAACCTTGTGATGGCTATAACTCCAACACCCTTTGAGATATATTGAAGGAACTTTGGCACAATTGTATACAAGCTACAGAAGGGGTGTCATGCGCAATAACCACAACTGTTGGTGCTGTGGTATTTGAGTTATCTACCCTTCCAATATAACAGTATGACCAGCTTGTGATCACCATATCTCCAATACCCTTTGAGATATATTTTAATGGTAATTCATACAGAAATACATGAGCTTAAGCAGGCATGTGTGCGCAAGAACCACAATTCTGAGTGCCCTGGTTTTTTAGTTATCTCTCCTGACAGTATAATCCAGTGATGGCCATGACTCCAAAACTTTTGTGATATATTGCTGGTTTAATTCTGGTGCACTTTCTATTGGTGAACAATCTTCTGAAGGCCATATTGGTTTTTGGTCGGGGGATTTGCCATTTCTTCCCATGGCTATTTTTATGGTTGCCTTCATCTAGTGGACCTCTACCAAGATTGTTCAAACTATAGCCCTGGGGCCAAAAATACCTCCACCTCGGGGGCATTTGGTTTAACATAGGCTTACATAGGAAAAATCTTTAAAAATCTTCTTCTCTGAAACCGCAAGGCCCAGGTCTTTGATATTTTCTGTGAAGCTTCATCTAGTGGACCTCTATCAAGATTGTTCAAATTATAGCCCTAGGGCCAAAAATGCCCCCGCCCTGGGGCCCTTTGGCTTTTCATAGGCTTTTATAGGGAAAATCTTTAAAAATCTTCTTCTCTGAAACCACAAGGACCTGGTCTTTGATATTTGGTATTTTAGCTTCATCTAGTGGACATCTACCAAGATTGTTCAAATTATAGCCCTGGGGCCAAAAAGGCCTCCGCCTCGGGGCCCTTTGGTTTTACATAGACTTATATTTTGGGAAAATCTATAAAAATCATCTTCTCTGAAACTGCAAGGCCCAATTCTTTGATATTTGGTGTGTAGCCACATCTAGTGGACCTCTATCAAGATTGCTCAAATTATAGGCCTAGGGCGAGAATGCCCCCACCTTGGGGCCCTTTGGTTTTACATTGGCTTATACAGGGACCCGCACACTAGTACTGGTAAACCGCTTATAGGATCTAAGCCTGTCCAGGAACCGAGGTGCGAGGCAGACCGTCCATGCTACTAAACCCTATTGGTTTCATTGGGCGATAGGGCTTGAGATTTCATTTCATCTCTATGTCGGGGAAAAGTCCCACAAAATTGGAAGCAATGTCTCCAAAATGACCTTTACAGTGTTGACAGGGACCTTAAACCTCAAATTAAACAAACAAAAAAGCTTATACAGGGAAAATCTTTAAAAATCTTCTCCGAAACCACAGGGCCCAGTTTTGATATTTGGTGTGTAGCTTCATCTAGTAGATCTCTACCAGGATTTTTCAAATCAAAGCCCTTGGACCAAAAATGCCCCCGCCCAAGGGCCCTTCGGTCTTACAATGTACATTGACTTATACAGGGAAATTTAAAAAAAAATTCTACCCTGAAAGGCCCAGGTCTTTGATATGTGATGTGAAGCTTCATCTAGTGGACCTCTATCAAAATTGCTCAAATTATGGCCCTAGGAAATAGAAGTCAAGGCATTGAAATCGTTTGAAAATCTTCTTGTTTGAAATCAGAAGGCTAAGGTCTTTGATATTTGGTATGAAGCTTCTACCAAGATTGTTCAAATTTATTGCCCTGGGGCCAAAATTGACCCGCCCTTGGGACCCCAAGGTTAATATAAACTTATATAAGAAAAACCTTTAAAAAATCTTCTTGTCTGAAACCAGAAGGCTCTGGTCTTTGATATTTGGTATGAAGCTTCACCTTTTAGACCACTACCAAGATTATTCAAATTATAGCCTGTGGCCAATAATGGCACTCCCAGGGGCCCACTTGTTACACTATGGATCAGGCGAGTGATCCAGGGCCATCATGGTCCTCTTGTTTATGAAATTCGGCCAATTAGATGGGGTGCAATGGCAACTTAGATTTCCCATAGACTTATAATGTGGGCAATTGAAAAATGGCATTAACTGCCAAACCTTTGCAGATATTTTGCCAGACTTTCATAGAAATGTTCCTTGATTAAACTTCTCTCAGCCTTATGCTTTTATGTCAACCAGGGGGTCCCCTAGGTTGTGCTGGGGTCATGCCCAACTCCCTCCACGTCATAAAATGACATTTAGCTCAGAAACCATTCAGATCCCCTACCAATAACCATATATATTCTTGTTCCTTATGATAAGACGTGATCAGTGACACCAGCCTGGTGGTCCCCTGGGATGTGCCAGGGCCATGCCACACCCCCTCCACTACATAAAAGGCTGAATATTCCAGAAACCTTACAGATCCCTACCCCTGAACCATATATATTCTCTTTCCTTATGATAAGTCGCATTCAGTGACACCAACCTGGGGGTCCCCAGGATGTGTCAGGGCCATGCCCAACCTCCTCCACTTCATAAAAGGCCCAACATTCCAGAAACCTTACAGATCCTTACCCCTAACCCATATATATTCTTGTTCCTTATGATAAGACACATTCAGTGACACCAACCTAGGGGTCACCCAGGGGTGCACAGAAACTGTTAAGAGCCCCACCCCCAAACCATATATACTCTTGTTCCTAAGGATAAGACGCAATCAGTGACATTAGTGCCACGGGGCATGCTCCACCACTTTACTTCATTAAAAGCCATATATCTCAGAAACTGTTCAGATCCCCACCCCTTAACCATATATATTCTCTAAATGGGAATTTATGACATTTTTTCCATAGCACTAAAGTAAAATTGCCCCTATATTTACCTGTATTTGGTATTTATTTTCAGTAATAAATGAAACAGTAAATTCTGCAAATACATGTACCATTTATAAGTTTGTTTTCTTTTATTTTCACTCCAGTAGTTGTGTTATAATACCAAAGAATACAAAAAATATTAAATATGTATCAAGAAACTTAAAATACTGGGTTAAGTTACCAAAATAATGCAACTGTAGCAGGATTTTACTAGAAAAAATATTGCTGGTTGTCAGGAGCATTTTACATAGCAAAAATGATAGCAAAAATGCTCCTGACAACCGGTTGTCAGGAGCATTTTACATAGCAAAAATGCTCCTGACAACCGGTTGTCAGGAGACGCAGCCTTCTTCTTTTCACAACATAGTTTTATCACACATCATTACATATTTTCTGCTCATTTATAGTATCTGAGCCCAGTCAACACTACTTAGGTCAAAAAGCTAATTAAGAAAGCAAGGAACCAAGACAAGTAAGCAAATCAGTTAGCCAATTAACCATGAATACAAGAAAATGTAATTAATCTTGTTTTCCAGCCTATTTAAACAAAACCATTAAATTTATTTATTTATTATTATTTATATTATTTATTCTATTTTTTGTGTTTGGGGGGATTATAGTTAACCATGTTTATTAATATGCTCATAAAGAACATAAAGAATATCTCAGGCCAAAAGTTATAGTTTAAAAACAACAAAAAAAAAAAATCTAGTTGTTTAAAATGTTCCCTTTAACATATTCAAACATTACTGTATATTAAAAACAAACCTAATACATAAAATTTTCAGTTTAAACTAGTCATTATATTAATCTGGCCAAATTGTCCTACCCAATATTTTTGGCTGGCCAAATTGTCCTAGGCCGAATCGTCCTAGGCCGAATCGTCCGGGCCAAATCTTCCTACATTCAAACAAAGGTATTCTGCTATATGACCTTACCAAATGTACACAAGAAATATTTTAAAGCAGTCGCAAACCTCTAACAAAGACTTACACTATATTATTGTTCCATATATTTCCTTATATTTCTGATGACTGTCGATAAATCTGATGACTTAAATGGATAGATTCCTTCCTTTGCTACAGAAAACAGCGTGTTGTTGTTAATGGTGAATCTTCAGTATGGGCGCCAGTTCTGTCTGGAGTCCCACAAGGGACCGTTCTTGGTCCTCTATTGTTCTCCCTGTACATCAATGATATTTCCACTGATATTGACTCAGAAATAAGACTGTTCGCAGATGACTGTGTTTGTTACCGGGAAATTAGAGATACAGATGACTCACTGAAACTTCAGGCTGACATAGATAGATTAGGATGTTGGGCCAGAAAATGGGGCATGAGATTTCAACCAGTTAAATGCAATATTATGCAGATAACAAGGAAGAGATCTAATCAAGTTGAGGCTTCTTACACCTTAGAGGGAACGGTCCTCGAAAATGTGAATTCCATTAAATACCTTGGTGTGACAATCACTCACGATTTGAGATGGAATACACACATTAGCAATATGTGTACAAAGGCGAATAGAACACTTGGTTTCCTGAGGCGAAATCTTCATCAGTGTCCTCAGGATGTGAAAGAAACAGCATACAGGGGACTTGTTCGCCCAATCTTGGAATATGGTAGTTGCATCTGGGACCCAAGCGGAGTGGTCCTAAATGAAGAAATTGAAAAAGTTCAGAATAGAGCTGCTAGATTTGTAACTGGAAATTATTGCTTTGAAACTGGGAGCATGACTGGAATTCTAGGAAAATTAAGATGGGAGTCTCTAAAGAAAAGGAGAAGAGACAGTAGGCTCATACTCTTATACAAAGGTCTAAAGGGTGCTGCCAGCATTCCAACAGATGACCTTGTTCCCCCAGCTAGGCATTGTAGAAAACACCATTCAATGACGTTTCAGACCCTTACTGCAAGAACGGATATTTATAAAGAATCGTTTTTCCCCCGAACCATTAGAGATTGGAATGCCCTTCCCGATTCTATTATTTTGACGGCTGAAGGTGCTGAGGATTGTGTAGCTAAGTTTACATCTTTGGTTAGAGCTAGGGACTAACTTCCCATATCACAGGTCCTGGTGTATGAATGTCATTTGACGTGTCACCAGTAACAATTCTGATTCTGATTCTGATTCTGATAAAAGAAATCGGGCACATTTTGCTTTTAAATCTGTTTAAAAATGATCAAATTTTAGCAATAAAAACCGAAGCTTTCACCTCCACCAAATGAGAAAAATGGCGGGAAAGATAACCGTTCTTTGTTTCTTTTTACTGAAGCGTTCCCCGCCGACTGTCCTTATTTTATCACTTCCACTAAAAGTGAAAACGAAAGTTCGATTTTTCGCCCTTGAAATTTTTGCGTCCAACAGATGCACATATTTTATGATTGTGTGTCCTCGGTCCTATTTATGCATCCTAGACACAGGACAAAGGGGTAAAAAAAATCACTGATAGTGAGAATAAAATTGATTTCATTTCATTGCGATAGTGAGATGGAGTAACACTGATTGTGTTAAAAAAAAGATAAAATTAAAATCAAATAAAAAACAGGTCTGTTACTCTGTGCTGAATTTTGTCCATAAATTCAGTTTATGCTGTCCGGCATAACTCTGAAAAGAAATTGAAAAACTTACCCAAAACTCCGACTTGCAAAACATTTTCCAGCTAAAATGTCACACTCAAAACTCCATTCTGTGTTCTTAGCCGCTTATGTACTAAATTATGTAATAATGTCGCTTATACCTTTGTAAGATAAGAGGGTTGATCAAATTGGACTGAGAAGAACGGAAAGTACAGAAACAATCAAATAATCTATAGATCCAGTATTTGCAGATTTTATTCAGCAATCGTTAGTGTGGGAATCCAGATGGGGACTGTATAATAAGGACATTTATTGGAGGTCCCAGGTCCCCCAGAGAACCAGGGGTAAAATTTAGGGACTTACTACAGGCGGACCTCTGATACCATGGTTATTTAAATTGAAGAAAATATTGATCAGTGAAAAAATGACATAGGGTAGACTCATGGAGTTACAAGATCTGTGCAGAAATACCAAAATTAAAATCAGATATAAAAATTCAGACATATTGATAATTCATCCGTGTAATATAAGGCAAAAAACTATTAGTATTGATAAAACCTGTGAGTTACACGATGTTTAGGATAACACATCTAGACTATGTGTAAATGTGCATTCTTTCATTTCAAAACTATTTTTTTTTAGTATGAAAAATTATGATATAGATTTATGAACATATAGATTGTGGGATAATGTTGGTGGGTGATTCTTGTAGCAGCACCAGTGTGGCGGTTTGAGGAGGAATTACAATCAATGTGAATAAGGAAAATAATGCAAACCCTTGTCACCCCTATTATTCACCCTTCCCCAACACCTCTGTGCCAAACACACATGCCATGGTCTGAATAAACATAACAGGCATACAAAGGAGTAAAGATTATCTACTCAAATAAACAAAAACTATTGATTGCACACCGGTGGGTCGGTCCTAAGATTATATGACGGTTCCAGCGTAAAAACATAAATGAAATTTTATTTTAGTATTTTTTATGTTGGTTGGCGCCTGATGCTCCGTCTTTGGTCGGGCCCCTCGGAGTCTAACTGTTGGTTTTCTTTTGCTTCAGCAATTCTGTTGTTGTATGCTGCAGGGTCCTCAACCTTGTTTCATCTCTGTAGTTTTTTTATTTGTATGTTCTCGGAGATGTTACACTGATGAGTTAGGAAGCCTTGCGGACTAAACAAAATTAGTATATACCCTGACAGAGGTAAGGGCGAGGATTGTGGCCATGTAAAAATCGATTTAAGCCTACCCCCCCCCCCCCAAGTGGAATTCTTTCCACTGACCGTTCCAAAGCGGTTCTTCTGTTGCGGTTTATTTATGTTGTTGTTTGTTACTTACTGTGTGTATCACTTGTGTCTTTTCATTTTGGATGACCATTTGGCCATTTTGTGGGAAAGTAACAGTCCTTATGGCCTTCCTTTGTTTAGGTTTCCATTATGGTCTGGTCGCTTCATGTTTGTGTTTCTTTCCCCTTGGTGTCTTTGATGGGTGGAGTAAGTTAATTTTATCGATTCCTGATCTTTGTTTCACTTCTACTTTGTTAGGAAGATATAGTTAATCACAAAACTTTCTTCATTACCATAATGATGACGTGTAGATTAATAGGATTGTAGATGTGTTCTCTTGTTTCTTTGTGACCATAATGGTGTATTTCATGGTGATCGTAGCCCCAGGAGCAAACAGTGTAGGTCTGATGTCTTATTAACCTTTTGTGTTGGGATTGTCGTTGTATAGACACTATCTGCTTATCCTATGTATTGGTACTGTTGTCTCCAAGCAAACAGTCTATCTTTCATCATTAAGGTCCTGTGTGTTGGAACTATTGCACCGTAGTCAATAGTGTAGTCATTGTTCCTTTTAAAACTTACAAACACCAAGTAGAAGTAAAACAAAGATCAGGAATCGATACAATTAACTTACTTCACCCATCAAAGACACCAAAGGGAAAGAAACACAAACATTAAGCAACCAGACCATAATGGAAACCTAAACAAAGGAAGGCCAAAAGGACAGTTACTTTCCCACAAAATGGCCATATGGCCATCCAAAATAAAAAGACACAAGTGATACAGACAGTAAGTAACAATCAACAACATAAATAAACCGCCACAGAAGAACCGCCTTGGAACGGTCAGTGGAAATATTTCCACTGGGGGGGGGGGGGGGGGGGGGGGGGGGGCTTAAATCGATTTTACGTGGCCACAATCCTCGCCCTTACTTCCGTCGCGATTTAGACAAATAATTTTTTCAGTCCGCATGAAGGCCTCCTAACTCATCAGTGCAACATCTCCGTGAACACAAAAAATCAAAGCACCACAGAGGTGAGACAACGGTGAGGACCCGACAGCAAGAAACCACTGAAATGCTGAAGCAAAAGAAAACCAATAGTTAGACTCCGATGGGCCCGACCAGAGACAGAGCATCAGGCACCAACCAACATTACCAAGAATTAGATCCCTCTAATTTTCAATAAGCCTTTACATTGGAGCCGTCATAGAATCTCAGGCCTGACCCACCGGCGTGCAATTAAAGAGGAAAGCAAAGTTGTCAACCGTGATTGGGTTAACTACCATGCATGCTGTCTGTCGTATAACATCCATGTTGTACCCAATCTTTTTATATCGAAGAATGATTTTACGAAATTGGGTGCTGAAGTCATTGCGGTAATATATTTTTCTGAATTTATATACTAAGTCACCATAAAATTCTGGTTCCGAAAGACCTTGTTGCAGAAGAGATTTAAGTCCAATATTGAATTTTTAAATTAAATCAGAATGGCGTCTATAAAATTTTGAAAAGGCTTTGCGTAGTTTATGGTACCGATAACCCTGATTAAGGAGTTTAGCCGTTAATAATTTATTACGAGTGTTTAAGTCAGTTACATGACTACACACTCTAGCAAATCGAATTAATTGCGAAATATAAACGCCATAGGATGGGGCACGAGGAACATCACCATCCAAAAAAGGAAAATTTATAATCTCAAAATCAAAGTCATTGCGTTTATCATAAATTTTGCACGAAACAAACCCATCTACAATAGAAAGATGTAAATCCAAAAACGGGGCCTCGGTATCAGAAGAATTTGCTTTATTTAACCGAAGTTCTGGGGGGGAGGGGGGGGGTAAATCTGACTGATCAAACCATCGAAATAGGTATTATCAATATTTAATAAATCATCTAAATATCTAGAAGTGGAGCTAAAAGCTTCAATAATTTCAGATTGGTTTTCAATGGAAAGCGACAAAATGAAATCTCTTTCATAACAATACAAGAACAGATCAGCCACAAGAGGTGCGCAATTCGTACACATCGGAATACCCACAATTTGTCTAAATAACTTAGTACCGAATCTAATATAAATATTGTCAAGTAGAAAGGTGAAGGCATCACAAACTTTCTGACATGACCAAAGTGTATAATTCTTATGCTCTTTAGAAGTGAAAAATGCATTTCTGACATTACATGCAAGATAGAGAAACGGGTTTGATGACAAGACACTGGTCTATAAAAATTCTAATGAAGTTTTAAATAAACTGGTCTGGTAATTTTCGTGCTTCAAGTCTGTCTACATATGATTTTTCCACCCTTTACCCTACACTTCCTCATAATCGTATTAAAGAAAAACATAATGATTTAATTGAATAGACATTTCATAGGAGAGAGTCCCTCTATCTTGCATGTAATGTATTTTTTTTTCACATCTGAAGAGCATAAAAATTATACTTTATGGTCATGTCAGAAAGTGTGTGAAGCTCTCACGTTTCTACCTGATAATATTTGCATAAGATTTGGTACTAAGTTATTTAGAGTTATTTAGACAAATTTTGGGTATTCCGATGAATACGAATTGTGCACTCCTTGCGGCTGATCTGTTCTTATTTCGTTATGAAAGAGATTTCTGGTCGGGTCCATCGGAGTCTAACTGTGGGTTTTCTTTTGCTCCAGCATTTCAGTGGTTCTTGCTGTCGAGTCCTCACCGTTGTTTCATCTCTGTAGTTGTTTGATTTTTGTATTCACGTGGATGTTGCACTGATCAGTCAGGAGGCCTTCATGCGGACTGAAATTATTTGTCTAACCCCGGCGGAAGTAAGGGCGAGGATTGTAGCCACGTAAAATCGATTTAAGCCCCCCCCCCTCCCCCTCTGGAATTCTTTTTACTGACCGTTCCAAGGCGGTTCTTCTGTCGCGAATTATTTTTGTTATGGTTTGCCTTTGGGTGCTTATATTATTTTGTTTTGAATAGCCGTTTGGCCGTTTTTTTGCGAAAGTAACTGTCCTTTTGGTTTTCCGTTATCGATGTTTCCATTAGGGTCTGTTGTTTCATGTTCGTGCAATTTTTACTTTGGTGTCTCTGATGGGAGCTGTGGGTTAATTGTATCGATTCCTGATCATTGCCTTTACTTCTATTTACATGATGTCCATTTCCGTTGAAAACCAATCTGAAATCAATGAAGCCTTTAGCTCGACTTCTAGATATTTGGATGGTTTATTAAATATTGACAATACCTATTTCGATGATTTGATCAGTCAGATTTACACCCCAGAACTTCAGTTAAATAAAAAAGTCTTCCGTTTTTGGATTTACATCTATCTTTTGTTTGATTCGAGACGTTGCTTCCAATTTTGTGAGACTTTTACCCGACATTGAGATGAAATGACATCTCAGGCCCAGGCACCCAATGAAAAATAGAAGTGGAGGCAATAATAAGGAATCGATACAATCGACCCACAGCTCCCATCAGAGACACCAAAGGGAAAGACAAACAAACATAAAACAACAGACCCTAATGGAAACACCAACAGCGGAAAGCCAAAAGGACAGTTACTTTCCCCCAAAAAATGGCCAATAGGCTATCCAAAATAAAATAATACAAGCGACACAAACACCCAAAGACAAACCATAACAAAAATAAACCGCGACAGAAGAACCGCCTTGGAACGGTCAGCGGAAACAAATTCCACTGGGAGAGGGGGTGGGGGCTTAAATCGATTTTACGTGGCCACAATCCTCGCCCTTACTTCCGTCGCGATTTAGACAAATAATTTGTTCAGTCCGCATGAAAGCCTCCTAACTCATCAGTGCAACATCTCCGTGAACACAAATAATCAAACAACCACACAGATGAAACAACGGTGAGGACTCGACAGCAAGAAACCACTGAAATGCTGGAGCAAAAGAAAACCAACAGTTAGACTCCGATGGGCCAGACCAGAGACAGAACATCAGGCACCAACCAACATTACCTTGAATTAGATCTCTCTAATTTCAATAAGCCTTTACGCGGGACCTGTCATAGAATCTGACCCACCGGCGTGCAATTAAAGAGGGAAGCAAAGTTGTCAACCGTTATTGGGTTAACTACCGTGCATGCTGTCTGTCGTATAACATCCATGTTGTACCCAATCTTTTTATATCGAAGAATGATTTTACGAAATTGGGTGCTGAAGTCATTGCGGTTATATATTTTTCTGAATTTATATACTAAGTCACCATAAAATTCTGGTTCCGATAGACCTTGTTGCAGAAGAGATTTAAGTCCAATATTGAATTTTGAAATTAAATCAGAATGACGTCTATAAAATTTTGAAAAGGCTTTGCATAGTTTATGGTACCGATAACCCTGATTTAGAAGTTTAGCCGTTGATAATTTATTGCAAGTGTTGAAGTCAGTTACTTGACTACACACTCTGGCAAATCGAACTTATTGCGAAATATAAACGCCATAGGATGGCGGACGAGGAACATCACCATCCAAAAAAGGAAAATTTACAATCTCAAAATCAAAATCATTGCGTTTATCATAAATTTTGCATGAGACAAACCCATCTACAATAGATAGATGTAAATCCAAAAACAGAGCCTCGGTATCAGAAGAATTTGCTTCATTTAATTGAAGTTCGTGTGTGTGTGTGTGTGTGGGGGGGGGGGGTAAATCTGACTGATCAAACCATCGAAATAGGTATTATCAATATTTAATAAATCATCCAAATATCTAGAAGTGGAGCTGAAAGCTTCAATGATTTCAGACTGGTTTTCAACGGAAAGGGACACCATGAAGTCTCTCTCATAACAAAACAAAAACAGATCAGCCACGAGTGTTGCGCAATTAGTATCCATCGGAAAACCCAAAACTTGTCTGAATAAGTTAGTACCAAATCCTATGTAAATATTGTCAAGTAGAAAGGTGAGAGATTCACACACTTTCTGACATGACCATAAAGTATAATTTTTATGCTCTCCAGAAGTGAAAAAAAGCATTTCTTACATTTCCTACAGGGTGTATAAGCATGGTCGGTCTGACTCGCACTGCTTTGCCTGGGCAGGCTTATATCCTCTAAGCGGTTTACCGGTACTTGTTTGCGGTCATTTTCAGCTCTGCGTGGAAGCATCAAGCAGCCCATCTATTTATTCAAGCCCCGATGGGCGGGGCCGATTTACATCTATCTATTGTAGATGGATTTGGTTCCTGCAAAATTAATGGTAAACGCGATGATTTTGATTTTGAGATTGTAAATTTTCCTTTCTTGGATGATAATGTTCCTCGTGTGGCATCCTATGGAGTATATATTTCGCAATTATTTCGATCTGCCAGAGTGTCTAGTCATGTAACTGACTTCAACACTCGTAATTAATTGTTAACTGCTAAACTTCTTAATCAGGATTTTCAGTATCATAAATTATGCAAAGCTTTTTCTCAATTTTATAGACGTCATTCCAATTTAATTTCAAAACTCAATGTTGGACTTAAATCTTTTATGCAACAAGGTCTATCGCAACCCGAATTATACGGTGACTTAGTATATAAATTCAGAAAAATATAAACCAGCAATGACTTCAGCATCCAATTTCGTAAAATCAGTCCTCGATATAAAAAGAGTGCGTACAACTTAAATGTTATATGACAAACTGCATGCATGGCAGTTAACCCAATCATGAGTGAAAACTTTGCTTCCCTCTTAAATTGCACGCAAGTGAGCCAGGCCTCAGATTCTATTACGTCTATAAAATTTTTAAAAGGCTGTGCGTAGTTTATGGTACCGATAACCCTGATTAAGAAGTTAGGAGTAAACAATTTATTACGAGTGTTGAAGTCAGTTACATTACTACACACTCCGGCAAATCGAATTAATTGTGAAATATAAATGCCATAGGATGGCGCATGAGGAACGTCCCCAGCCAAAAAAGGAAAATTTACAATCTCAAAATCAAAATCATCGCGTTTATCATAAATTTTGCAAGAAACAAACCCATCAACAATGGATAGATGTAAATCCAATATTGTAATATTCAATCAAAATTCAATATTAGACTTAAATCTCTTCTGCAACAAGGTCTATCGGAACCCGAATTTTATGGTGACTTAGCATATAAATTCAGAAAAATATATAATCGCAATGACTGAAGCATCCAATTTCGTAAAATCAGTCTTCGATATAAATAGATTGGGTACAACATAAATGTTATACGACAGACTGCATGCATGGTAGTTAACCCAATCACGGTTGACAACTTTGTTTCCCTCTTTAACTGCACGCCGGTGGGTCAATTATGGCTGTTCCAGCGTGAAGGCTTACTGAAAATGAGAGAGAATCTACTTCCATGTGTCATAGGGTATAGGTATATATACACACTTGCACTGCCTTGCTGTACAAGCTTGCTTTTATAGTGGCGCGGTAGACTGTTGACCTGACACTCCGGTGGCCCGGGTTCGATCCCCAGCCGGGTTAAAGGTGTAAGCAGTTTTTCACCTGCTACATTTAGCGCCCACCATAAATAACCCACTTGTGCATTAGAACTCCTTGATAATCATTTCACATGATTCTCGGACTCCCAGAAATTCGAGGACGAATTTCAATCTGGATGGGGAAAATGTCATAGGGTATAGGTATATAGCACACTTGTACTGCCTTGTGGTATAAGCCGGTTTTTATAGCGACGCGGTGGAGTGTTGGCCTGTCACTCCGGTGGCCCGGGTTGTAGCATTTTTTTTCACCTGTTATATTTGTAATCTTGGTTGGTGCCTGGTGCTCTGTCTCTGGTCGGGCCCATCGGAGTCTAACTGATGGTTTTCTTTTCCTCCAGCATTTCAGTGGTTTCTTGCTGTCGAGTCCTCAACGTTGTTTCGTCTCTAGATCTGTGGTTGTTTGATTTTTTGTGTTCACGGGGATGTTGCACTGATGAGTTAGGAGGCCTTCGTGTGGACTGAACAAATTATTTGTCTAAATTGCGACGGAAGTAAGGGCGAGGATTGTGGCCACGTAAAATCGATTTAAGCCCCCACCCCAGTGGAATTCGTTTCACTGGCCGTTCCAATGCGGTTCTTGTGTGGCTGTTTATTTTTGTTATGGTTTGTCTTTGGATGTTTGTTTTCTTAATATTATTTTGTTTTGGATAGCCAATTGTCCATTTTTGTGGGAAAGTAACTCCTTTTGGCTTTCCACTATTGATGTTTCCATTACGGTCTGTTGTTTCATGTTTGTGTTTCTTTCCCTTTGGTGTCTCTGATGGGAACTGTGTGTTAGTTGTATCGATTCCTGGTCATCGCCTTCATTTCTATTTTTCACTTCATCAGCACACATTGGAGCATGTCCAATCCGCAAAATATCTTGGCATCAGCATCGCTGATAATTTCGATTGGGGTCAACATATTTCTGAGATTACATCCAAGGCAACTAGGACATTAGGATTTCTTAGGCGCAATTTGGCTTTTGCTCCTAGATAGACAATGGATGTTGCAAACAAAACATTGGTTCGACCTCAACTCGAGAATCCATCACCTGTTTGGCACCCTCATGTCAAAGCTCAGATTCAACAGGTTGAGGAGGTTCAGAAGACGGCTGCTCGATGGACTGCAGGCGATGGCAGAACAGAAGTAGTGTTGGCGAAATTCTCGATGAGCTGGAATGGCCATCGTTGGAGGCCCGTCACGAGCAGTCCTCTTTAACCTTCTTTTATAAGATACATTCGGATACAGTGCCTACTAATAGAGATAAATACTTGGCCCCTATGACTTCTTCAACTCAAACAAGGGCATCAATATTAAACAACAGTCAATATCGTAGGTACCACGCCTAAAGTGATTCCCTGAAGAATTCTTTCTTCCCTAGAACTATTCCTCAGTGGAATAGTCTTCACTCCTCTGTGGGTAAATGCCAAAACTGCAGAGGAGTTCAAAGCCGGCGTGGTATAGATTGGGACCCAGAGGTATGCGTTTTAGGTCACCTCTGTAAGCAGATTGCAAATAGTTTTAAGAACTCATACAGTGATAGGAGTGGTTAGTGCACTTGCCGAAACCGAAACGACTCAGGCCGAAACGACCCGGTCGAAACGATCCAGGACCGAAACGACCCTGGACCCACTTGCCTCTGATGCTAGAGGCCTCCGGTTCGATCCCCGGGGACGGTGATTATTTCGGTGGCCGAACATGCTCCATTGGCATCATTTGCAGGGATAAATGCAAAAAAGTGCACCGTCCTTCTGATCGGGACGTTAACTGGAGGGCCCCTGTGCAGGAAGAGTAATCTCCTGTGCAGGTTAAAAACCCCTACCGTAATAGATAGATAGATAGATAGATAGATAGATAGATAGATAGATAGATAGATAGATAGATAGATAGATAGATAGATAGATAGATAGATAGATAGATAGATAGATAGATAGATAGATAGATAGATAGATAGATAGATAGATAGATAGATAGATAGATAGATAGATAGATAGATAGATAGATAGATAGATTGTTTGATTTGAGGTTTAACGTCCCCGTCAACACTGTAAAGGTCATTTTGGAAACGTTGCTTCCAATTTTGTGGGACTTTTACCCGACATTGAGATGAAAGGACATCTCAAGCTCTGTCGCCCAATGAAACCAACAGGGTTTATTAGCATGGACGGTCCACCTAGATGGATTTGTTTCGTGCAAAATTTATGATAAACGCGATGACTTTGATTTTGAGATTGTAAATTTTCCTTTTTTGGATGGTGATGTTCCTCGTGCGCCATCCTATGGCGTTTATATTTCGCAATTAATTCGATTTGCTAGAGTGTGTAGTCATGTAACTGACTTCAACACTCGTAATAAATTATTAACGGCTAAACTCCTTAATCAGGGTTATCGGTACCATAAACTACGCAAAGCCTTTTCAAAATTTTATAGACGCCATTCTGATTTAATTTCAAAATTCAATATTGGACTTAAATCTCTTCTGCAACAAGGTCTATCGGAACCAGAATTTTATGGTGACTTAGTATATAAATTCAGAAAAATATATAACCGCAATGACTTCAGCACCCAATTTCGTAAAATTATTCTTCGATATAAAAAGATTGGGTACAACATGGATATTATACGACAGACTGCATGCATGGTAGTTAACCCAATCACGGTTGGCAACTTTGCTTCCCTCTTTAATTGCACGCCGGTGGGTCAGGCCTCAGATTCTATGACGGCTCCAACGTAAAGGCTTATCGAGAATTAGAGAGGTAATGTTGGTTGGTGCCTGATGCTCTGTCTCTGGTCGGGCTCATCGGAGTCTAACTGTTGGTTTTCTTTTGCTCCAGCATTTCAGTGGTTTCTTGCTGTCGAGTCCTCGCCGTTGTCTCACCTCTGTGGTTCTTTGATTTTTGTGTTCACGGAGATGTTGCACTGATTAGTTAGGAGGCCTTCATGCGGACTGAACAAATTATTTGTCTAAATCGCGACGGAAGTAAGGGCGAGGATTGTGGCCACGTAAAATCGATTTAAGCTCCCCAGTGGAAATCTTCCACTGACCGTTCCAAGGCGGCTCTTCTGTGGCGGTTTATTTATGTTGTTGTTTGTTACTTACTGTGTGTATCACTTGTGTCTTTTAATTTTGGATGGCCATATGGCCATTTTGTGGGAAAGTAACTGTCCTTATGGCCTTCCTTTGTTTAGGTTTCCATTATGGTCTGGTCGCTTAATGTTTGTATTTCTTTCCCTTTGGTGTCGTTTATGGGTGGAGTAAGTTAATTGTATCAATTCCTGATCTTTGTTTTACTTCTATTTAGATCCTCTAAGCGGTATACCAGTACTAGTTTTCAGGCCGGATTCAGCTCTGCGTGCAAGCATCATGCAGCCCATATATTTCTTCAAGCCCCTATGGGCGGGGCCGGGATAGATAGATAGATAGATAGATAGATAGATAGATAGATAGATAGATAGATAGATAGATAGATAGATAGATAGATAGATAGATAGATAGATAGATAGATAGATAGATAGATAGATAGATAGATAGATTTGTTCCACTTTCAGAGGGCTTGAAGTAAGGTATGTCCTCAGAGCTTATCAAGCCAGTCTTCCTAGTGACAGCCATGTACTGTGTTACTCTGTCAATCTCTTCCTGAATTGTTATCTTCCATCCATGATTCCTGTCATCTTCCTGTGATTTATTAACCAGTTTCCAAAGGCCAAATCCAATAACCAAGACTATAAGGAACATGAAAGAGACATTCCCCTTGTGGTACTGGGCTATGATTTTTCCACAAGTTATCAAACATTAACCTCTGTGTGTGCCATTCATCCCTGCAAAATTTTATTCCCGTTTTGTGGGAATCGGACCACTATCATCAGAGGCAATTGCACCAACCACTGAGCCAGAACGTTCGGTAATTGGAAAGAAAGTATCAGGAATAAGGTATCGAAAAAAGTATCAGTTTTAGGTAGGAAAAGAAGTATCAGTTTTATCCATATTCGCTTCTAATGTAACAATGATATAATGAATATGGTACTTTTATATGTTTTGATTTGTTTTCCAGTTTAATAATCAATTTTGCAACCTATCTCTGTAATCCTTGCTTTATGAAAGGGATGAGAACAGAACAGAACAGAACAGAACAGAAGATTTGTTTGTTGTCGAATATGGCAACATATGTAGGGCTTTTGTTTCGACAAACAAATGTAAGAATAACAAGAGATCACAGGCATGCAAACAAATAAAACTAAATAAACATATATCACAGAAAACAAACATTAAAAGAAAATACAAAGTGAAGAAGGCATGCATCACTAAGAGAAAGCACATTGCAAAATTAAGAAACTATCTGCAGCCATGACCCCAGTCACTTCATCTCAATGTCTGGTAAAAGTCCCACAATTGGAAGCAATGTCTTCAAAATGACCTGTAAAGTGTAGACGGGGATGTCAAATCTCCAATTAAACAAACTATAAATTTAAAGAATGCAAGTCGGACCTCCATGCTCATAAACCCTATTTGGTTTCACTAGGCGGCATGGCTTGAGATGACATTTCATCTGAATGTCTGGTAACAGTCCCACAAATTGGAAGCAACGTCTCCAAAATAACCTTTATAGTGTAGAGGGGCAAATTAAACCTCCAAACAAACAAACAAAAGTGATGCGAGTCGATGAACCCTATTTGGTTTCATTGGGCCGCAGGGCTTGAGATGTCACTTCATCTCAATGTCAGGTAAAAAAAAACACAAATTGGAAGCAACATCTCCAGAATTACCTATATAGTGTTGACACGGACGTTAAACCTACCATAAAAAATACAACGTCTGTTGTAAAAATCAAAGATTCTTTCCGACTCAATCATCTCCACAGCTGAAGTTATTGAGAATAGTGTAGCTAAGTTTACCTCTTTGGTGAGAGCTAGTGACAATCGTCCTGGTGTATGGATGTAATTTGTTGTGTAACCAACTTCAGTTCTATCTATCTATCTACAGTAGAATCTCGGTGATTCGAACGCCGATTTTTCGAAACTACCGGATTTTTCGAAAGTATCAGTCGGTCCCAAACTTTTTTGCTATAATTTTATGTAAAAATATTACCGATTTTTCGAATTTCGATTATTCGAATATTGATTTTTCGAATAAAATTGTCGGTCCCCATTGAAGAAATTCCTATTAAAATCTATCTCCAAATTCGAAGTCAAAATATGTCAAGCTCATTATTCATGCTTGAAGAGCATGTTTTCTTTGAGCTTGTTCACACCCGACTGATTTCACAGATACATTATATTATTGTGTAAACAGGTAATTGACACCTAGTTAATCCTGAGGTACTTAATTGATATAAGGGTAATTGGTAATGAGCATCGTTAAGAATATTATTCTGCTTGACGTTTTAAATAAAGCGACTTTAATCTTTTTTGGGAAAGTGAACAGAGAATTTCAAAGACAGTTGAAAGTGAAAAAAGAAAATAAAAATCCAGTAAACGAGTGGCTAGAAACATGTGGTTTGCCAGCATAGACTTCAACAGTATGCGTATTGCATTCTGATCTAGGTCTGTGTTGACTACTCCCGTGAGCCATTTTTGTCCCGCCTTTTTACTGGTACAATACTTCGTCCGTTACAGATTTATTGTTTTACATTACACAATTGTTAAATGGTTCATGTTGCTTTGTTTAGAAAGTCTTTGTTCTTGCCTATGGACAAAATGCAGTCAAATATTATACCGAACGAAAACTTCCGAATGTTTCCGAAAAATACCGATTTCGAAAATTCGAACTCCCGATAATTCGAAGACAATCTGGCGGTCCCTGTCACTTCGAATTATCGAGGTTTGACTCTATCTATCTATCTAGCTATCTATCTATCTATCTACTGAGTCGGTCATATCTGGCCATTACCTCAGTTGATTGGGTGGCTAAATTTAGAATTTAGCTAAATTTAGAATTTAGCTGGAAAAAAAGAGAGAGAGGCACTGGATGCGTCCTTAAAACTATTTACAATCTGCATAACAGAGGTATCCTAAAACGCATACCTCTGAGTCCCAATCTTACACTGATAGGCCTTTAAACTCTTTTGCGGACTTGGCATTCACCGCAGAGGAGGGAAGACTATTCCATTGGGGAATAGTTCTAGGAAAGAACGAGTTCTTCAGGGCATCACTATAGGACTGGTATCTACGATATTGTGAGTCGTTTACTTTTGATGCCCTTGTTTGGGTCGACACTGTTACAGGGGTCAAGTACCTATCTTTATCAATAGACACTGAATCAGAGTGTATCTTGTAGAAGAAGGTTAAAGAGGACTGCTCACGACGTGCCTCCAGGGACGGCCACTCTAGTTCATTAAGCAGGTCACCGACGCTACTTCTATTTCGCCATCGCCTACAGGTCCATCGAGCAGTTGTCCTCTGCACCTTCTCCACCTGCTGAGTCTGAGTTTTGACATAGGGATGCCAAATGGGTGATGCATATTCAAGTTGAGGGCGAACCAATGTTTTATATGCAACATCCTTTGTCTGCCTAGGTGCAAAAGCCAAGTTCCGTCTAAGGAATCCTAAAGTCCTATTTGCTTTAGATGTAATCTCTGAGATATGTTGACCCCAATCAAGATCGTCAGTGATGGTGATACCAAGATATTTGGCGGATTGAACATGCTCCGAAATTTGCTGGTGAAGTGTATAGTCAAACTTAATTTGCTTGTCCGGAGGGTGTCGTGACACCCTCATTGAGTGACATTTGGCCACATTGAACTTCATTTGCCAATCGGCCTCCCACTGTGCAAGTTGATCCAGGTCATCTTGTAAAATAAGACAGTCAGAAGGAGAATATATGTTCCTATACAGGACACAATCATCAGCAAACAAACGGACCGATGACCTGATATTATCGGGGAGATCATTAATGAAAACCAAAAATAAAAGGACCGGTCCAAGGACCGAACCTTGGGGGACTCCAGATAAAACAGGGACTGGATCAGACGCTTGGCCATCAAGTACAACTTGTTGTGAGCGCCCAGAGAGCCATGAGCTCATCCACCTATGTGTGGATCCTCTTATCCCATAGTACTCTAGTTTATGTAATAGCCTTTTGTGAGGTACCTTGTCAAAGGCCTTAGCGAAGTCCATGATGATCAAGTCAGTCTGTTTGTGGCCACGGTTTATGACCCCATCCAAATTGCTCACAATGTCATGGTAAAATTGAACAAGCTGCGTTTCGCAAGACCTTTGACTCCAGAAACCATGTTGACAGTCAGCAAGAATGCTCTCAAAGGCGTTCGGATATGAAACACCCTTCCCGATCCCGATCCGAAAATCCCCGATCCAAAATTTTCAATTTGCCCTAATTCATTAATAAGAATATATTTTAAACACTGTTTGTGTTTATTTTATTACTATTAAGTATTTTAATCATTATCTATGTATATTTTGTTTAAATGTGTCCAATTTGTGATTTTATCCTAAATTATTCCTCTCTCAGGGGTATGAAAGACCCTGCCGATTTTTCGTAAAAATATTGTATTCTTCTACCTCTTATTAAAAAAATAAACCATAACTAAATGATAAAATCAACATAACGGAATTGTTATATACTTTTATGGCTTTTCTGGAATAAAAGAGAACTTAAAAAAGGTTTCGGAGGTGGGTTTTTTTTTGCATATTTTTATCCAAAACGATTACCGATCATTATTGCTATTTATAGTTACGAGCATTGAACCGAATGTGAAAGAAATGACCGGAAATGGACCGATCCTGGGCTTCACATTGTCTCAAAAATAAAAAAAATAGATAGATATGACATCGTGAAACTTCCATCACCCGCACAATGGACATTATATGTCACACATACGATTTTGGAGACATTTGAAAACTCAAAATCGGTCCGTTTCCAGTCATTTGTAATCGTTTAGGATAAGAATATGCAAAAAACACATCCGAAACTCTTTTTAAGTTCTCTTTTATTCTAGAAAAGCCATAAAAGTATAAAACAATTCCGTTATGTTGGTTTTATAATTTAGTTATTGCTTATTTTTTTTAATTTGAGGCGGAAGAATACAATATTTTTACGAAGAATCGGCAGGGTCTTTCATACCCCTGGAATAGGAATAATTTAGGATAAAATCATAAATACGACACAATTAAACAAAATATACATAAATAATTATTAAAATACATAAAAATAATAATATAAACACAAAAGTGTTTAAAATATAACCTTATGAATGAATTAGGGCAAATAGAAAATTTTGGATCGGGGATTTTCGGATCGGGATCGGGATCGGGAAGGGTGTTTCATACGGTATCGGGACAACTCGGCACATAGCAAACTCGGCACATAGCCAACTCGGCACATAACCAACTCGGCCCCTACAAACTCGGCACATAGCAAACTCGGCCCGCAATAGTTATAATCCTTATTCAGCTGTACACCAATACTTTATTTGCCTGTTTTATTATTATTATTTTATAATAATTATATATATGCTTATTAAATAAAAAAAAGTTTCTAGTTTATTTTTATTTTTTGCATTTTTTTTTTAAAAAATCATCTAAATCAATAAGCTCTGGATATGACTTAATTGCTGCACTAATTATCTGTTTAATCAGGCGATGACTAAAGCTGTGAATATGATATTTGGGACTCATTGCCACCCATGATTGAGTTGATGGGCGTATTGTCAAACAAGAGATTGCCCAGCCGAGCTGATGATGCGTCTTGTCAAACGATATTTTTGCCTTGTTTTCAGTAAAAATATGTTGTGGGTGCTTGTTGGAACCACCTCATTGAGGCGGTTCTAACGAGTACCCACAACCTGTCTTGTTTTTTTTTTTTTTTTTAGATTTATTCGCTGGTAAATTTTTGAAACAACTTAAATATTTGAAACTTAAATAATTGAAATTCTATTGAAAAATAATCTTCATATTTTTTTTCTTAATAAAGATCTACTCCATTAAATATTGATGTTTGGTCCCTATTTCACAGGTAACTTTAATATGATTATTTGTTATCCCCACGCTTTTTGAAGAAAAAGTGGGGATATTGTAATGGTCTTCGTCGTCCGTACGTCCTTCCGTCCGTCTTACCGGATAACTCCTCCAAGACGGTTATAGATAGAAACTTGAAACTTTGGGAACTGATTGATCTTTGGTCTGGGGAGTGCATGACACTTTCGGAATTTTGATCACACCCCTACGGGTGGGCCCAGGGGGTGGGGCCCGCGGGGGTCAAAAATCAAAATTTCCAGAACATGGTCGTGTAATATATCAAAGCGAACGGCATGATGAGTAGAAAACATTACAACCAAAATTTGACCCCTGGGGTCAATTTTGAGGTCACCAGAGGTCAAAACTGATTTTGACCCCTTTACCGGATAACTCCTCCTAGACGGTTATAGATAGAAACTTGAAACTTTGGGAACTGATTGATCTTTGGTCTGGGGAGTGCATGACACTTTCGGAATTAAGATCACACCCCTACGGGTGGGCCCAGGGGGTGGGCCCGCGGGGGTCAAAAATCAAAATTTCCAGAACATGGTCATGTAATATATCAAAGCAAACGGCATGATGAGTAGAAACATTACAACCAAAATTTGACCCCTGGGGTCAATTTTGAGGTCACCAGAGGTCAAAAACTGATTTTGACCCCTTTACCGGATAACTCCTCTTGGACGGTTATAGATAGAAACTTGAAACTTTGGGAACTGATAGATCTTTGGTCTTGGGAGTGCATGACACTTTCGGAATTTTGATCACAACCCTACGGTTGGGCCCAGGGGGTGGGCCCCGCGGGGGTCAAAAATCAAACTGTCAAGAACATGGTCGTGTAATATATCAAAGCGAACGGCATGATGAGTAGAAAACATTACAACCAAAATTTGACCCCTGGGGTCAATCTTCAGGTCACCAGAGGTCAAAAACTGATTTTGACCCCTTTACCCCCATACATTACTGTTACCAGATAACTCCTCCTAGACCGTTATAGATAGAAACTTGAAACTTTGGGAACTGATAAAACTTTGGTCTGGGGAGTGCATAACACTTTCGGAATTTTTATCCTACACCTAGGAGTGGGGCCAGGGATGGGGCACCTTGGGGATAAAAAATCAAAGTTTTCAGAACATGGTCGTGTAGCACATTAAATCAAACGGCATACATCACAATCAAAATTTTACCCCTCGGGTCAAACACCCCTAGGGGATGGCCCAGGGGGGTTGGGCCTCGGGGAAGCGTGGGGATATGCGATGGCTTGCCATCGACTGCGCGATTCTAGTTATGTTATGCAATTATCATTACCAAGTGAACAATAGATAATTGACCCAAACAGCTAATTATGTGCCGAGTTTTGTATAGGCCGAGTTTGTCATGTGCCGAGTTTGTTATGTGCCGAGTTTGCTATGTGCCGAGTTGTCCCACAACCTTTCATACCCGACCCTCAAAGGCTTAGTGCTTGTTGATGTTGCTTACTAATATATGCTCCAGGGTTTTGCAACAGATGCATGTTAGCGACACTGGTCTATAATTCTGATTCTGACCAGTTTTTCATTTAAACTTTACCATCAATCAGGATTAACAAGACTATTGAAAGCACTGAAATTTGGAACTGAATTATCAAAATGCAAGATGACATTACATAGCCTTTTATCTAGGTCGGGTATAAAAGCCAAAGCCGCGCCGGGCCGGGCCGAGCCGCCGAGCCTACCGAACATTTAATTTTTAGTCTCTAGGTACAAGTAAGATATATATTTTGGTGAATGTGGGATTAAATTATTATAAATTAGATATGTTATAACTACAAGTAGTTTCACTTATCTACATTGCTTATTCATCTTTTAATAACTGGTTTCCGAAATCCAGGGGTATAAAAGCCAAGGCGGCGAAAAAGTATTGAAAATTCCGAATTTCTTTCAAATTCATCGGTCAAATTATTTCTTTTTGGCCTTATGATATTGGAATTTGTTTATACTTATTATATGTTCGTGGTAAAATCAAATATACTCATCAGAATCACCTTAATTGATCGAATTTCTTGTTTTATTTTTGTTTCTATTTTTAGAATTACCTTATTACAGGAAACGACCGAAAAGGACCGAAAGGAAAGGCACACAACGACCGAAATGATCCGATTCGAATGACGACCGATGTTGTTAAGTGACACCAGACGGTTATCCCAGTGGACAAAGTTGTATATGCGACGTTGTTTCAATGATTGGTCAAGGACTTCAGGGTTTTACGACGTTTATTCGACTTCGTTAAAACGACACTGGGATACTTTGTAACGGAAATAAACAATCTTGTCCACCAAACTTTTTTTTAGAAAAAAGTTTTAAAAAATGTTCCCAGCAGGCACTCCACGTTGGATCACGGTTGAAACAACGTTGATTCAACGTTGTGTGCCTGCAGGGTTCTGTTTACTGCCAGTAGGAGCTCTTTACTGACTGATGTTCAGGAGGACGCGGGTTCGATACCTGCTGAGTTCGGCAGCCTTCTTTCGTGGAGATTGAACATTGAATATTTTCTTCAGTCATTCACTTCCTTCCACTGATTCAAGAAGGGCAGTTTGCAGGTTTTTGCGAAAGAATGTGCACACTCATTTATAAGGAAACAATGGACCAGGACAACTCTAATTTTTAATTTATACATCCATCACACATCCACAGTAAGCTGTCTGACTAAAGCATATTAATAAGCAATAATAATACAATAGGTAAGTATCAAACCATAATTAATATGTCTAAAACATGATTAAGAAATATGATGAGTTTCATATAGCTTTATCTTTAGTTCCTACCATTCAGATATATATTTAAATGCCCTTATCATTAATCTGACATTGTCGTCCGTTGCGGTTCATTACGACGTGGCCTACATAAAACCACCAAAAAAATACGGTTATTACAGATATTAAAAGGAATTGACTGGAATTATTACAATAAAAGGTTTAGAAAATACTTTTTTGGGGTTGTCGTGTACATTTTTTCACCCATCCACGTCTATTTCATTCAAATTCGATCAAAACGTACAATAAAAACCGCCTTGGCTTTTATACCCCTAAAAAAATGAAAAATTGTAATAAAACAAAAATTAGGGCACCAAAAAGAACAAAATCTATGCTGACTATCACATTTGCTATAATATACATTATCGTATTAAAATTTACCACTAACATTTCTTCTTCGGTTAGAATTCCGAAAAATAAACTCTTCGGATCGGCAATTTTAGGCTCGGCCCGGCCCGGCGCGGCCTTGGCTTTTATACCCGACCTTTTATCTATCCATTTTACATGAAACTGTTCAGAATCAGAATCAGAATTGTTACTGGTGACACGTCAAATGACATTCATACACCAGGACCTGTGATATGGGAAGTTTGTCCCTAGCTCTAACCAAAGATGTAAACTTAGCTACACAATCCTCAGCACCTTCAGCCGTCAAAATAATAGAATCGGGAAGGGCATTCCAATCTCTTATGGTTCGGGGGAAAAACGATTCTTTATAAATATCCGTTCTTGCAGTAAGGGTCTGAAACGTCATTGAATGGTGTTTTCTACAATGCCTAGCTGGGGGGACAAGGTCATCTGTTGGAATGCTGGCAGCACCCTTTAGACCTTTGTATAAGAGTATGAGCCTACTGTCTCTTCTCCTTTTCTTTAGAGACTCCCATCTTAATTTTCCTAGAATTCCAGTCATGCTCCCAGTTTCAAAGCAATAATTTCCAGTTACAAATCTAGCAGCTCTATTCTGAACTTTTTCAATTTCTTCATTTAGGACCACTCCGCTTGGGTCCCAGATGCAACTACCATATTCCAAGATTGGGCGAACAAGTCCCCTGTATGCTGTTTCTTTCACATCCTGAGGACACTGATGAAGATTTCGCCTCAGGAAAACAAGTGTTCTATTCGCCTTTGTACACATATTGCTAATGTGTGTATTCCATCTCAAATCGTGAGTGATTGTCACACCAAGGTATTTAATGGAATTCACATTTTCGAGGACCGTTCCCTCTAAGGTGTAAGAAGCCTCAACTTTATTAGATCTCTTCCTTGTTATCTGCATAATATTGCATTTAACTGGTTGAAATCTCATGCCCCATTTTCTGGCCCAACATCCTAATCTATCTATGTCAGCCTGAAGTTTCAGTGAGTCATCTGTATCTCTAATTTCCCGGTAACAAACACAGTCATCTGCGAACAGTCTTATTTCTGAGTCAATATCAGTGGAAATATCATTGATGTACAGGGAGAACAATAGAGGACCAAGAACAGTCCCTTGTGGGACTCCAGACAAAACTGGCGCCCATACTGAAGATTCACCATTAACAACAACACGCTGTTTTCTGTAGCAAAGGAAGGAATCTATCCCTTTAAGAGTCTTCCCACCAATTCCATAACCAAATAATTTGGATTTAAGTAGTTCATGAGGAGGGGTGTCAAAAGCCTTCTCAAAGTCCAGAATAAATGTGTCCACCTGCCCCCCTTTGTCCAGGATTTTTGCCCAATCATTAATAACCGTGCTCAACTGAGTTTCGCAACTATGCCTTTTCCTAAATGCATGTTGTCTGTCTGACAAAAGTTTATGTTCATCCAAGTGGGCCATGATGTTTGAGCAGACTATGTGTTCAAGCAATTTACATAGAACACAGGTCAGTGACACCGGGCGATAATTACGAGCAAGAGCCCTGTCCCCTTTTTTGAAGAGTGGACAGATGTTCGCTAGGAGCCATTCTTTGGGAATTTCACCCGTATCGAGAGATTGTTGGAAAAGATGAGCAAAAACTGGACCTAACTCGTTTGCTAGTTCCTTCAGGACTCTAGGATGAAGCTCATCAGGCCCTAAAACTTTAGAAGGGTTCAAGCCTTTAAGTAATTTGATCACTCCCGCAGAGGATACAACAATATTTTCCATGAAAGGGGCCGATCTTCCAGTCAATGGAACCTCGTTGAACTCAGTTTTATTAAATGCATCATTGAATTGACCAACCAATTCCTCTGCCCTTTCAGAGTCCGATTCAGCGACCCCGTTCCCTCCTCTTTTATTAAGGGGTGGGATACCTTGCCTATCTTTCTTCTGGCTATTGATATATCTGTAGAAGTCTCTGGGATTCGCCTTTACATCACCTACCAAGTTATTTACATACTGATCATGCTGATTTTTGATGTCATTTTTAATTTCTCGGCTCAAGTTTTCAAATTTTGCTCTGAGTTTACCACTTCCCGACTTTTTTGCCTTAGCATGAATCTTATTTCTCCTCCGAATTTTTCTTCTTATTTCTGGTGTGATCCAAGGAATTGAAGATACAGACCTGCTAGTTTTGGAGGGGATATGATTTTCGGACGAAGCTTGAATGAAAGACTTTATCAAAACAAAGTTCTCCTGGACAGACCGAGCGTCTGAATGACCATTAAAGTATTTCTCTCTTGCAAATTTTAGGGCATCCTTCCTCATAGTTTCATAGTCACCCTTTTGATATAAGTACACCTTTCTACGAGGTTTCTTTATAGGTGGTATGAAGATTTTCAAAAATCCAGAGACAATATCATGATCACTTAGTTTGTCCGGGGATTGAATATCCCCAAACTGTCCTGGCAAAGTTGTAAGAATCAAATCCAAAGTGTTTCTATCTCGAGTAGGGAAGTCAACAACCTGTTCCAAGCCATGATCATTCATGATGTCGACCAACACCTGTCCCTCTGACGGACTCAGCATCGTGCCTTGTTTGCTGAGCCTATCTGGCCAAACAATCTCTCTGAAGTTGAAGTCGCCTAAGACATGTACTGCAGGAAGTTTTTTACCCTTATTCTGAGACTTAATGCGATCAAGCTGATCTTTAAATAAGTGGAAGTTTTCGACAGTGTCGTTAGGTGGTCGATACCAACTTGCAATAAAGTGGGAAGTTTCGTTTGCAAAAACCTTAACCCAAACAGATTCTGAATCGTTTTCCAGTTCCATGAATGGCATATGAGGGATATCTCTGTGAACGAGCAACATCACCCCGCCGCCATGAGTGTTTCTATCTTTTCTGTTTGCCATACTCGGCGTCTGAAAGGAAAGCGCAATCAGTGTGAATCCACATTTCACACTGGTCACACTGAACTGCCTTATGCTCATTTAGAACATCACCACTGCAAAGGCCACAGTCTGCCTTGCAATCTTTGCAATACCAAGTTCCAATTCCAATTTCAAGCTCTAGCAATTGGTTTTCATCCAATTCAGAACACGAGGCATGAAAATGCTTTTCACAGTCCTCACATTCTACCCATTTCTGAGAGTCTTTGCAATATTTTTTGCACAGCCCACAGCGAAATCTTGGACCGGGGGTTAGTTTCAATGTCTCCGGCCAGGATCAATAGAATGACCAAATTTGTTCCACCTGAGGACTTAAAGTTGCGTAAGCCCTCCGAACGTCGTTTGTTTCCTAGTTTCCTAGTTACAGCCAAGTACTGAGAAGTTTTATCGCAGTGTTGCTCTTTTGCAATCCTGCATTCCTGATTTCCATCATCCGGTTGGGTTCTGTTACTTAATTTCCAAAGGGTGAACAAAAGAATCAAGACCATGGGAAGCAGGGAGACCTTCATTTTAATATAAAGGGCAACTTTGAGTCAACAATACTACAAGATAGTCTGCCAGCTGTACGGACAGTCCACACTCGCTGACAAGCTGATAACACAAGGCTCTTCCAAATGAAAGTAACAATTCTGCATCCGAGTTTTTAACAAACAGTGTACTGACAGCTACAAAGGACTATTCAGCACCCTGTTCTAAATTTTATACAGCTCAACACACTCAAATATCTGACAACTCACCGGCTCTTCAGAAAAATGAATGTGGCAAGCCTCCAAGGAATAATTCAATTTTTGAATTTACCCCACCCACTGGTGTGGTAATGGCGGGAAATTATGTCAACAGTGTAAATTAATCTACAAATGATAAAATTAATAATCTACGATACCCAGCAATAATATTTTGCTGGTTTGTTTATCTGATATGAGTTAGACAAGAAACCAGAATCAATAAACAAGAAAAAAAAGCTTCTCTTTTTCTAGCTCCAAAATTTTTGTGATCCGCCAGGTCAGACGGATCGCCGTTATAATATACATTACTGTTACTTTCTTCCTGATATTTTTTCCTGACTTTTTTTTCCTGATACTTTTTTTTCCGATACTTATTTCCTGATGCTTTTTTCCCTACATTCAGAACGTTCATATTGTTCCGCGAAAACTTTTTAATCGGCCCTTTTTTTGGTAACAAGACGTTTCGCCCCAAAGACGTTTCCCCCCTGGTCGTTTCCCCCTAGTCGTTTCGCCCCCTTTTTTGGACCCTAGTCGTTTCGCCCCCTAACCCTAGTCGTTTCGCCCCGAAACCGTAGTCGTTTCGTCCCCCAAACTATTTTACTATATTTTATATATATAAAAGATCCATATGAGAGAGAGAGAGAGAGAGAGAGAGAGAGAGAGAGAGAGAGAGAGAGAGAACCTGTTCTTTGAATGAAAATGTTAATTGTTTGTTTGATTTGAGGTTTAACGCCCCCGTCAACACTGTAAAGGTCATTTTGGAGACGTTGCTTCCAATTTTGTGGGACTTTTACCCGACATTGAGATGAAATGACATCTCAAGCCCTGTCGCCCCATGAAACTAATAGGGTTTATAAGCATGGACGGTCCTCCTCGCAGTGCAGTCTCTGGGCAGGCTTAGATCCTTTAAGCGGTTTACCAGTACTAGTGTGCGGGCCGGATTCAGCTCTGCGTGGAAGCATCATGCAGCCCATATATTAAAATGTTAATTAGAAATTATGATAAGTATTACCTGTTTTGATCAATACGTTAATCACATTGTTTATTTGATTTGACACATTAATCACGCAATTAATGCCCTCAATGAAAAGGTGTGAAAACATGCGCTCTTTGCAAAGTTAGTCGTCTTTAATTATTGCTTAAGCACCTTTACCAGTTTTGTTTTAAATTGGTCGGCTGGTTCGTTAAAAGAGTCGGCCAGTAATACATTGTTCAATATTGCCGCAAATGCCGTCTACGCAACATCGCGTCAACGCCGATGCAACGTAATAAAGTTGCATCGGCGTTGATACGACGTTGCATACACATTATATGCCCACTAGGTAATACATGGTTGAGTATTGCCGCAAATGTCGTCTACGCAACGACGCGTCAACGCCGATGCAACGTAATAAATAGAAGTGGAAGCAATGATCAATTCGATTCCTTTCATCAATGTTCTGTCAGCAATTTGTGTAAACTCTGATCAAATTTGCGGCGTCCGACCCAGTAATTCCTGAACTGTAAGCAAATAGTGCAGGCCCTGATCAGGCAACGCGGTTAGCTTGATACATTCAAGTACAGTTTCTTCCTTAGGACTATACCCGGTTGGAATTCTTTACCAACATCTGTTTCCGAGGGTGGGCGGACGATTTGGCCAGCGGACGATTTGGCCAGCGGACGATTTGGCCTAGGACAACTCGGCCTAGGGCAATTTGGCCAGCCAAAAATACCGGGTAGGACAATTTGGCCAAATTGATTTCTCCTAGCAGTTTTACCAATTCTTATAGGCATAGGTTTTCCAGCCAATTTAAACAAAACCATTACATTTATTTATTTATTTATTTATTTTATTAATGTAATATACATGTAATTATTTTATTGTATTTTTTATTTGGGGATTATAGTTAACCATTTTTATCAATTCACTCATAAAGAATATCTCAGGCCAAAAGTTATAGTTTAAAAACAACAACAAAAAATCTAATTGTTTAAAATCTTCTTTTAAATGTTCCTTACACATATTCAAACATAAATGTATATTAAAAACAAACCTAAAACATTAAATTTTCAGTTTAAACTAGTCATTATATTAATCTGGCCAAATTGTCCTACCCAATATTTTTGGCTGGCCAAATTGTCCTAGGCCGAATCGTCCTAGGCCAAATCGTCCGGGCCAAATCGTCCGCTGGCCAAATCGTCCTTCATTCGTTTCCGAGGCCCCTGACTTGGTATCCTTCCAGCAGGGACCGTCCTCTCTCTCGTTTTAACAGCTAGGTAGGGGCCGGTCTGTAAGTAAAGTCTGAGGGATTTTTGAACCTGTGCCGGTTGGGCGACGCTTCTGTAGCCGGAGAGGTCTGGTTTCCAATGATGATTTAAAAAAGCAGGCAGGAATCTTTCCTTTCTTTTCTTTCTTGTCTATCCACTATTTCTCTTTCTTTCCAATATTTCCCCACTTTCTCTTTTCACGCGCCATCAGAGACATACTGTTCAAGTATGAATGAAGTCCAGATACTTAGGCTGACGTGACAGCGCGATGATGCTACTAGAACAAGATGGCGGCCGAGTTGGCGGGTGTCTTGCGACCTCTTGTTGTTTTACTTTTACTTTGCAGATTTTATCCCAAAGAACTTGATATTTTAGCTGAAGATTATTTTAATGATGTGTCAGAATTTGTTCTAGAGAAGAATTGGACACAAAATGCAGTTTTCAGCAAGTTTGAGTTCGGAATACTAAAATTAGCTGGGACGAATGGTTCCCCGCTTGGACATGTAAACAAACGAAATTTGCCACTACGGTGTAAAAGAACTTTCTCTCTTTTATTCCTGCTTCTATCCTGTGGCGACATATCCCAAAACCCAGGGCCAATCAACTATAAATATCCCTGTGGAGTATGTGCTAAAGCAGTCCGGAAAAATCAAAATGGAATTTTCTGCGATGGCTGCATGTATTGGCACCATCTGAAATGTTTAGATATGACATTTGAAACTTTCAGTGACCTGGCTCAAAATACAAACCAGGACTGGTATTGCCAGAAATGTTTTCTGCCGCAGTTCACAGACTCTTATTTTGATGAAAGTATCTCCAGCTTCAGCAGCCGGGGTGGTCCGAATACTGACTGACGGCGAAACATCCGACTCGGAAGAGGAGACTTACATCCGGGAACTGAAGCAGCTGAAATGTAAACATCCCAGAAATCTAATATTTGCACATGTGAATATAAACAGCTTTAGAAATAAATATATAGCTCTGCAAGAAATTTTGTATGAGAAAACTGTTGACATCCTAGTTGTTGCAGAGACTAAGCTTGATGACTCTTTCCCAGACTCTCAGTTTAAAGTAGAGGGCTATACGTTGTATAGGAAAGATCGAGATTCACACGGAGGTGGGTTAATTTTATACGTGAGAAGTGATTTGACATCCAGACAGAGAGTAGATCTTGAGACTGAATCAATCGAAAGTATTTGTGTCGAATTACACCTTGGTAAGGAAAAATGGCTTGTAATGGGGGCCTATAAACCGCCCTCATTAAAACCAGAAACTTTTACCTCAGACTTCCAGAAATACCTAGACAAAGTTTATTTGAACTTTGAAAATTTCATTCTTCTTGGAGATCTAAATTTTGACTTGACAAATGCCACAAAAGGTAAAACTCTCCGAGACTGTTGCGATATTTTTGATCTTGAAAATCTAATAAAAAACTCTACATGCTTCATGAAGGACAGTTTACCATCCCTGGTAGATGTTATCCTGACAAATAAGCCCCGAAACTTCATGAAGTCTGACCAATGTGACACTGGCTTAAGTGACTGGCACAACATGATTTATACGGTTCTGAGGGGAAGTTTTACACCCTTCAGCCGTACTAAAATAAATTATAGATGTTTTAAAAATCTTGATGAGGCGGTGCTCATGCAGGACCTTGGAAGAGTACCCTTCCATGTGCCCCATGTGTTTGAGGATATAAATGATGCATATTGGGCTCATGGGAGGATGCTTGGAGAGGTCCTGGATGAGCACTTGCCCTTCAAATAGAAGTATAAAAGAAAAAACAGTGCACCGTTCATGAATGGTGACTTACGAAAAGCAATAAATCACAAAAGAGCGTTATGGAGAAAATACAAAAATTTTAATAATGATAAAAACTGGAAAGCATATACTAAACAGAGAAATAAGGTTACCAAATTAAAAAGGGAATCAGTGAAACTTTATTTTGCGGAGCGGTGTGGTGGGGGGCCGGGGTCAAAGGACTTCTGGCCCACCATACGCCCCTTTCTGACAAATAAAGGCTGCAATAGCAATGAAAAAATTACAATTTCTGAAAACAACAAAGTGATTACCGATTCCACTGAAATATGTGAACGGTTCAATTCTTTTTTTATAAATGTGGCTAGAGATATTGGGGACGGTACCGGCAGCCTTTCTCCTGAAGATCACCCAAGTATCCGCGCGATCAGGGCCAATGTTCAGCCCTCTGAATCAGAGTTTAGTTTTAAGCCTGTGGGTGAGGCCAAGGTCAGCGGGTACTTGCGGAGGGTCGGATTGAGAAAGGCAACCGGACTGGACAATATCTCCTCCAAAATTCTTCACCAAATACAGCCCATTATTATACCCCCTGTTACAAACTTTATAAATAGAATGATCAGGGAGTCCATTTTTCCAGATGACTTAAAAAATGCAAGAGTGGCTCCCATATACAAGAAAAAAGACCCTCTTGATATACAAAATTACAGACCTGTGAGCATTCTGCCCACAGTTTCTAAAATCTTTGAAAGATCTTTAGAGGAGCAATTAAGTAGCTATTTTGAAAACCTTTTTGATCCGTATCTTTCGGCTTTCCGAAAGGGTTACAGTTGCCAGTCTGTCCTGTTGGCCATTTCGGAGGAGTGGCGCAGTGCCTTGGATAGGGGTGACCATGTTGCTGCAATTCTCATGGACCTGTCCAAGGCATTTGACTGCCTTCCCCCGTCCCTAATTCAGGAAAAGCTGAAAGTATATGGATTATCCAGTGATGCTGTAAAACTAATCAGCAGCTACTTGTCAAACCGCAAACAGTGTGTCCAAATCGGAAATAGCCGCAGTACATTCCAAAATATCATCAAAGGTGTCCCCCAGGGATCCATACTGGGCCCTCTTCTGTTTAACATTTTCTTAAACGACATCTTTTACTTTATAAATGAGGCTAAGCTTTTTAATTATGCCGATGACAATACCTTGTCTTTCTCGCACCCTGTTTTTGCCACCCTGGTTGACGTTCTTGAGCGGGAGAGTGGGAACCTCGTTGAGTGGTTTGCTCGAAACCAGATGAAAGCCAACCCTGATAAATTTCAGGCCTTGGCTCTGGGGGAGAGGACATTCAGGGAGAGGCCCACCTTCCAGATCGGGGAGGCAGAAATTGAGTGCGAGACCACCGTCAAATTACTAGGGGTGGAAATAGACTATCTGCTGAAGTTTGATACTCAAATATCAAATATCTGCAGGAAAGCGTCTCAGCAGATAAATGTTTTAAAGCGCATAGGAAAGTTCCTAAATTTTGAATCCAGGAAGACTATTTACCATTCTTTTATTATGTCGAATTTTAATTTCTGTCCGTTGATATGGCATTTTTGTTCCAAATCAAACAACGTTAAGCTTGAAAAGATTCATTTTAGAGCTCTGAAATTCATTTTTCAAGACTTTGACTCATCATACGAGGTTTTATTAAAAAGAGCAGGAACAACCACCTTACATTTAACACGTCTTAGAGGTTTAGCAATAGAAACTTTTAAAATTGTTTATGGTCAATCACCTCCCTTTTTAGGAGACCTTTTAACTAAAAAAGAATCTTCTTATAATTTCAGGTATACAAATCTTCTTAACATTCCAAGGACCAGGAGCACAAGGTTTGGTATAAACAGTTTTAGGTTTCAGGCAGCGAAACTTTGGAATGCGCTGCCTGAAGAAGCAAGAAAAATTACAGATTTTAACTCCTTTAAAGTTTTTATTGGAAAATGGGGCGGAGCAGAGTGTAGGTGTGCCATGTGCAGGTAACATGTCTGTAATTGTGCTCTTGGTGCTGTCCAGTTTTTAATTTGTGTCTTGTTGTTTTATGTTACTCTTACTGATACCTGTTTTCTTTTATGCTGTTTATAGATCTTCATTAAAATTTACAACATACTGAAGCTGATGACCCATCCTTGTGATCTACCTTGGGGGCCCTTTTCGTTTCGAAAGCAAGTTTCCCTGCATGCGGGGACCCTTGTTTTACAAACAAACTCCCCATCTTTCGAATTTTTCGTCCTAAGGTTTCATGCAGGGGTGGCATGCATTGGCTTCGTTTTGTAATTATGCAAATATGTGATATAATAACTTACTCTGTGATATATGTATTTCATTTCTTATTTTAATCGCTTATTTCTCTGTTGTATAAACTGTGATATTTTTTATATGTTAGTCGGAAGAAAAAGCTCCTAGGAGCTTGTGTTAAAATGTTTGTAAAATTGATCCGACGTTAAATAAATATTACTTGACTTGACTTGACTAAAATATTTGCCTCTTCTCATCTCTAATAAAAGTTCAACATTGAAAATTAGCCTTATAGTGAAAAGTGGGCGAAACGACTAGGGTACGAAATGATTAGGGGGGGGGACGAATCGACTAGGGGGCGAAACGACTAGGGGGAAACGACCAGGGAGGAAACGTCTTGGGGGCGAAACGACTAGGAGAGGAAACGGTTTGGAGCGAAACGTCCCGGATTCCTTTTTTTTTAAACGTCCGAGAGTAGCCCGAGAAAAATGGCGGGAACTATAAATGATAAATAAACATGGCAGCTACTGCAACACAGAATGCTATCACGCTCAAAGGATCAACTGAAATAGTTGCGGAGTTTTTTAGTATGTCTGAACATCTTCTAAAGCCTATATATTGTATAAGTATTAATGGTGTCTCTGCTCGTTTTCAAAATTTGTCACACCATTCACCTTATAGGAGGTTTTTGGAATTCCGTTTATGACGTAATCCAGTGGGTGTGTTTGTTTTTTTTTTTTTTTTTTTGCTAAATTCTAAATTTAGCGCACCACCCAACTGAGGTAATGGCCAAGTTTGACCGACTCAGTATATGAAGATAGATAATTCTTGCGCATGCGCAAAGTACTGGCCGTCAATTGAAACGGCCATCGCCATTCAAATGTATTGGAGGAACTTAAAATGCTAACAATATTCAGACATTTTGAGAGAAAATATACCCGTTCTCATTTGAAATAATGCCTCGAGAAGGAAAGAATGATATTTTACTTTCATTACCGAAATTCATTTATCCTAAATCCGTTTTTAATTGACGAAAATCTTTTCGTGAATGACCCATGTCAATGGCTTGATTTTGATTTTAACGTCCCCGTCAACACTGTAAAGGTAATTTTGGAGACGTTGCTTCCAATTTTGTGGGACTTTTACCCGATATTGAGATGAAATATCTTTGTATCACCATCACTGATGATCTTGATTGGGGTCAACACGTTTCAGAAATTACATCAAAAGTAACTAGGATTTTAGGATTTCTTAGACGAAACTTGGCTTTTGCACCTAGGCAGACAAAGGATGTTGCATATAAAACATTGGTTCGCCCTCAGCTAGAATATGCATCACCCATTTGGCATCCCTATGTTAAAACTCAGATTCAGCAGGTGGAGACGGTGCAGAGGACAGCTGCTCGATGGACCTGCCGACGATGTCGCAATAGAAGCAGCGTCGGTGACATGCTTAACGAGCTAGAATGGCCGTCCCTAGAGGCCCGTCGTGAGCAGTCCTCTTTAACCTTCTTCTATAAGATACATTCAGGTACAGTGGCCGTTAATAAAGATAAATACTTGACCCCTGTGACAGTTTCAACTCGAACAAGGGCATCAAAAGTAAACAACTCACAGTATCACAGGTACCAGTCCTACAGTGATGCCCTGAAAAATTCCTTCTTCCCTAGGACTATTCTCCAGTGGAATAGTATTCCCTCTTCTGTGGTGAATGCTAAGACTGCAGAGGAGTTCAAAGCCCATACAGTGTAAGATTGAGACTCAGAGGTATGCGTTTTAGTATACCTCTGTTATTCAGATTGTAAATAGTTTTAAGGACTCATCCAGTGACTTCTCTTTTTTTTTTTTTTTTTTTTTTTCAGCTAAATTCTAAATTTAGCTACGCACCCAACTGAGGTAATGGCCAAATATAACCGACTCAGTATAAGAAGATAGATAGAAATGACATCTCAAGCCCTGTCGCCCAATGAAACCAATAGGGTTTATTAGCATGGACGGTCCGCCTCGCACCGCGGTTCCTGGACAGGCTTAGATCCTCTTAGCGGTTTACCAGTACTAGTGTGCGGGCCAGATTATCTATCTATCTATCTATCTAAATCGGTCCAACGAGCTGTCTACATGTGCAATTTAAATGTCCATACTGACAGTCAAAATACTAATGAGTGGACTGACGGAGGGGCGTTGAGTCAATGTTGGTTCGACGTCATGGCGTCGACACCCACTCCAACTCACTTCATTGTCACATGACCGTTGGCATGAGAGAGAGAGAGACAGACAGAGAGAGAGAGGGGTTTGACTGACAAACTGACAGTAGACAGACAGACGACACACAGACCGACTGACTAAATGACTGACTAACAGATGAACGGATGGACTGTTAGACAGAGAAATAAACATACTGACAGTCGAAAAAAAAACAATAACCAATGAGTGGACTTACAGACGGGCGTCGAGTCAACGTTGTCTTGACGTCATGCCGCTGACAACCACTCCAACTCATTTGAATGGCACGTGGCCGTTGAGATGGTTTAACTGATCCCTGTATCCAAGAAGCCCATAACCCTTTTTGTACCAAATGGAATCTTCCTCCTTATATATAGCAGGAGTCATTTTCAAAATTTAGTGGTGTCAGGTTGTGTTTTCTTCAAAATTTATTTGGAAAATGGCCGAAATTTTTGCAAATAGTGTAGGCCCTGAACAGACGCCGCGTTCTGCGGCGTCTGATCTGGGCCTGCACTGTTTGTCACTTACCCCTTTTGGGGTTTCCGGTACCAAATGGGTTAATGTAGACCTAAGAGCTGGGCAGGTTGTACCAATCTACAAATCTACCAGATTTTACTGTAAAATCTTGCACTTGCGAAGGAGTGTTTAACATTCTTATGCTCTGAAAGGGTGTTCTACGTTTGTTTTGAATTTACTGTTCCAATCCCACTGAGTCTTGATGGGTCCGAGCACTTGGCAAGTGACATTTTATTAAGCAACGCCGTATTATCGCCAACGAAACGTTGTGACGTTTCATCGACGTTGCAATGTCAAATTCAATGCATCGCTTTGAAGTTGGTTTAATGTAGACATGACGTTGTTGACAGGCTACATGTCGGTTGACGTAGCGTCATTTAACGACAAACTGTAATTTATATTTGCCTGCGCTCGCTTATTGTTGGTGCGCTAAGAGAGGGGCCTGTTGCGTCGTATGTACAATATATCATTTTCGTAATGCGAAATTTCACATCTGGCAGCATATCGGTGTTTCTCCCATTATCTTACATTAGAATTCCCCAAAAGTTTAAAAGAATTCCACTGTTTTACGCTGTAATTAACACTTTATCTGTCCCACTGCCTTTGAAGCAATACGACAGATGACGGCCAGGGCTTTTCCCGTTCTATTTTTAGAACCGGAAGTATGTCACGAAAAAAGCTCCTATTTGCATTATCTGCTGGTTCCTTGTCTGAAGGTTATCAGTGTTGGAAAAACAAGTAACCAGAAAGGTCAGGGGGGTCTGGTTACCTGTTTTTCCAATATAGACAATGTGAAAGCTGGGAGCCAGCAAATGCAAATATGGTGAATATTTGCTGGCTCCCAGCTTGCTCATTGTCAATATTGGAAAAACCGGTAACCAGACCCCCTGACCATTTTGCAAACAATGTATGTACTTTCAGCAAGTAGTTCAGACACAGATGAGACGCCAGGTGTTGCGGTGTCTGATCTTGGCCAGCAATGTTTGCAAATGTCTCCACAAAAGGCTGCTAGGTACACATGGGTTAATGGGGTGTTTATAACAATAACGAGGAAGTCATTTTATTTGAGAGACCTAATGGTTAAGTGTTAGCCCCCTAGGCATGTGAACGTCCTCGGTAGCTCAGTGGGATGCGCAACTGACAAATGATCAAGAGGACGTAGGTTTGATACCAGCCGGGGTCGGCAACATGTTTCTTGGAAATTGATCATGAAATCTTTTCCAAGGTGATTATCTCGCTTTTGCTGATTCACGAAGGGCAGTTGGAAATTTCTTGTTTAGTTGTTATAGCCCCGCTTTGAAAAAGTGGGGGCTATATTGGATTTGGCTTGTCCGGAATTCCGTCTGTCTGTCTGTAATATTTGATAGTGGGTACCTTGTTACCGCAACTCCTCTTAGAGTTCTAGGTCAATCCTTTTTTTAACTTTACAGGTGTTTTCATATAGGTCTGAAGATGTGCATATTCTTTTTTCATTAACCTTAAATAATTTTTTTCACTTATTTCACCTTTTTTAACTTAGACTATTTTTGAGATCTACCGTATTGTGCTTAAAAATTGGGACAGAAAAAAATAATTACTTTTTGAGCTGTCCCAATATTTAGTTCGATGAAAAATAATTATATTTTTAGGTGTCCCAAAACTTTGGTTTGGGGTCGAAGGGGTAGTCGCAATGCGCCGCAAAAGCCAAAAAGTATTAGCGCATATCGACAAGAGAAAACATCTAACTGATCTGAGCTTTGGGCCTTATCAAGTTATGACGCCAAAAAAAAATCGTCTACAACTGTCAGTCTTTTTGAGTAAAACTAGACCAGTAAGTAAATCGCAATAATTACTGCACTGTCAATTCAGAAACAAACCATCTGTGTATTTATTATGGTTCAAGTATGACACTATTGTTAATCCCTGTCATATAATTGCCACCCTGCAGTGCCTGTCGATAAGGTGTGAAAATATGGTCAAGTTATGTCTCTAATTGGCGTTTATCCTCCAATCATAAAATTTAATTCACAATCAATGTGAAAATGATTTAATTGCTCCTCAGACAATTAGCTACATCTAAAGGAAGATATTTTCATAATAAAAACGGACTTTTCTGCGATCTCATGAATGGTTATGTTTTGGCGCCAAATAGCAGACCATGGGCGGGAAAAGTCGAACGCTGTTGTTGGTTATTGACACGGAGCTTCTGGGGATAATTCGGGGGGGGGGGGGGGGGGAGGGGGCTGTGCAAAGCACTGGTTTTCTATCCACCTCTATCCACAACCGTTTAGCTATCGAGAAAAGATTTTTTACCGGTTCCAAACATTTTATTTTATGAAAGAGATACACACATTGACATTGAACACGTGTGGGAGTGCTGGCGTCGGATGACGTCATTTACCAATCGCGTGCAGAAAAATTGTAGCGGTGGTTTGTAGGCGGCGATTTATATCAATTCAAAAATCACCGATCGGCTTTTCCGTATGTATGGTCTTCGCGGGACATTGCCGGAAAAAACCCTGCAGTCCATGACCTCGCAGAAAACAACAAACAATCTATCAAACAAACAAATAAGCAAGCATGCAAAATGGAAAATTTTGAAATGAAGATAAAAAAGTTTCATGATTTTTCCGGTTCGTCAGAAGAAAATAGGATTCAGCCCTGAAGTTATCGGCCGAGGACGTAGTTTTATATATTAATTGTTCTGCGTTTTTTATTATTATTATTATTATCCTCTTTTCTTTTAAAAAATATTATTTATGGCGAAAAAAAACACACACAACAAAAAATATAATAAAAATATGCAAATTTGCAAGTGACTGCCACATGTCTGGTCACGTGGCGGTCACATGATATGGATTTAAAAAATGGCGGCCACGAATCGGTAAAATCGTTGCCAGATTTATGTTCAGACACAAATAAATTGATTAGGTGATCAGAAATGCTAGTGCTTGTAATTCTTTAATTTCAATTCGGTGTATATTGATGAGTAATTCTTTTACTGGATAAAATCGGCTCTGAATATCTTCATTTCATCACGGTAAGATTTGGCAAGCCAAGGACAAGCTAAAAAATAAAAATCGTCATGTGCGGCATTTTTTTTCTTACGTTTTCGTAAAAATACACCTGTCCCAATTCTTTGGAAAGAAAAATTACATTATTTTCTTGTGTTTTTTAGTATGTCCCAAATCTTTGGACTGTCAAAAATAATTATTTTCAAGATTTTCAACCGTGTCCCAAAACTTTGGGTGTCCCAATCTTTAAGCACAATACGGTACTAATGTTAAAATGTATAGGGAGTAGCTACCTTGTTACCGCAACTCTTCTTACAGTTCTAGGTCAATCCTTTTGAAACTTTACAGGTGTTTTCATATAGGTCTGAAGATATGCATATTTTTTTTTCATTATCCTTAAATAATTTTTTTCACTTATTTCACCTTTTTTAACTTAGACAATTTTTGAGATCTACTAATGTTAAAATGTATAGGGAGTAGTTACCTTGTTACCGCAACTCCTCTTACAGTTCTAGGACAATCCTTTTGAAATTTACAGGTGTTTTCATATAGGTCTGAAGATGTGCATATTCTTTTTTCATTATCCTTAAATAATTTTTTTCACTTATTTCACCTTTTTTAACTTAAACTATTTTTGAGATCTACTAATGTTAAAATGTATAGGGAGTAGCTACCTTGTTACCGCAACTGTCCTCCTCTTACAGTTATAGGTCAATCCTTTTGAAACTTTACAGGTATTTTCATATAGGTCTGAAGATATGCATATTCTTTTTTCATTATCCTTAAATAATTTTTTTCACTTATTTCACCTTTTTTAACTTAGACAATTTTTGAGATCTACTAATGTTAAAATGTATAGGGAGTAGCTACCTTGTTACCGCAACTCCTCTTACAGTTCTAGGTCAATCCTTTTGAAACTTTACAGGTGTTTTCATATAGGTCGGAAGATGTGCATATTCTTTTTTCATTATCCTTGAATAATTTTTTTCACTTATTTCACCTTTTTTAACTTAAACTATTTTTGAGATCTACTAATGTTAAAATGTATAGGGAGTAGCTACCTTGTTACCGCAACTCCTCTTACAGTTCTAGGTCAATCCTTTTGAAACTTTACAGGTGTTTTCATATAGGTCTGAAGATGTGCATATTCTTTTTTCATTATCCTTAAATAATTTTTTTCACTTATTTCACCTTTTTTAACTCAAACTATTTTTGAGATCTACTAATGTTAAAATGTATAGGGAGTAGCTACCTTGTTACCGCAACTCCTCTTACAGTTCTAGGTCAATCCTTTTGAAACTTTACAGGTATTTTCATATAGGTCTGAAGATATGCATATTCTTTTTTCATTATCCTTAAATAATTTTTTTCACTTATTTCACCTTTTTTAACTTAGACAATTTTTGAGATCTACTAATGTTAAAATGTATAGGGAGTAGCTACCTTGTTACCGCAACTCCTCTTACAGTTCTAGGTCAATCCTTTTGAAACTTTACAGGTGTTTTCATATAGGTCGGAAGATGTGCATATTCTTTTTTCATTATCCTTGAATAATTTTTTTCACTTATTTCACCTTTTTTAACTTAAACTATTTTTGAGATCTACTAATGTTAAAATGTATAGGGAGTAGCTACCTTGTTACCGCAACTCCTCTTACAGTTCTAGGTCAATCCTTTTGAAACTTTACAGGTGTTTTCATATAGGTCGGAAGATGTGCATATTCTTTTTTCATTATCCTTAAATAATTTTTTTCACTTATTTCACCTTTTTTAACTTAGACAATTTTTGAGATCTACTAATGTTAAAATGTATAGGGAGTAGCTACCTTGTGACCACAACTCCTCTTACAGTTCTAGGTCAATCCTTTTGAAACTTTACAGGTGTTTTCATATAGGTCTGAAGATGTGCATATTCTTTTTTCATTATCCTTAAATAATTTTTTTCACTTATTTCACCTTTTTTAACTTAGACAATTTTTGAGATCTACTAATGTTAAAATGTATAGGGAGTTGCTACCTTGTGATCGCAACTCCTCTTACAGTTCTAGTCAATCCTTTTGAAATTTAACAGGTGTTTTCATATAGGTCTGAAGATGTGCATGTGCTTTTTTCATTATCCAAAACCTATTTTTTAACTTAGACTGTTTTTCAGATCTAATAAAGCGAAAAGTCTATAAGGCGTAGGTACCTTGTTAGGGATTTAACCCTCTCACAAGTCTTTACCTTTAATTCATGAGTCTTTCTCCTCTGACAGGGCTATAGCGGGGCTATAGTCAGATCCGCTGACAGTTCTAGTTTGTATTGGAGTTAAAGGCCCGTTCAACGCTATTTAGGTCATTTTTAAGCCACTTAGTTAACCTATCAACACTTTTCTTTGACAGGCTTATACGAAAGCGGTTAACCAGTACAGTGCACATTCTTTCACCAGAAACTGACAACTGCCCTTCTTGAATAAGCGGAAGGGAAAGAATGACCGTAGAAAATATTTCATGATCAATCTCCACGAAAGAATGTTGCCGACCCCGGCAGGTATTGAACCCACGTCTTCCTGATCACCAGTCAGACGCGCATTGGACTGACCAACCGAGGCCGGCTGGAAGTTTCTGGTGAAAGAATTGCACTGTACTGGTTTACCGTTTACATAGAAGAAGTGTGGCTAGGTAAACTGACCAGCTCAAAAATGACCTAAAAAGTGTTGACTTGCCCCCGCCCATAGGGGCTTGAAGAAATATATGGGCTGCATGATGCTTCCACGCAGAGCTGAATCCGGCCCGCACACTAGTACTGGTAAACAGCTTAGAGGATCTAAGCCTGTCCAGGCGCGACAGGGCTTGAGATGTCATTTCATCTCAATGTCGGGTAAAAGTCCCACAAAATTAGAAGCAACGTCTCCAAAATGACCTTTACAGTGTTGAAGGGGACGTTAAACCTCAAATCAAACAAACAAAGTGTTGACTTGCTCGTTACACATCAATATAAATTTATTCAGCTTGAATACTTGGTAGTAACGATTAAGGCATATAAACATTTTTTTTTTTCGAAAATTTAAAATAATTAAAAGAAACAAGAACAACAGTGAAAAAAAAAAACAATCGGTGAACAAACATCCCTTTATATCAGGCATACTACATGTATATGTCTTCTGTAAAGGTTTATGCCCTGGAAAAAATGAAATTCTCCAAAGGAATTAAAACATCGAGTGGTCAAATTGTCTAGACCAGATTAGCTAGTTTCGCCAAACTAGGCCTCATAAGCCACCTTCCAATATATTCAAGCCCCATCCATAGTTTTTCATTTACAATTCCAAAGAAGCTGTCTGAATATCTTCGAGGGACCAGACAAATGTTATTGCAATGAAATAATCATACATGGTCGCCATTCTTGCATTTTCTACAGCAACTTGTGACGAAAACGCCCCACAACTCCATATCACCTCTTCAGATGTGATCGTTAAACTAAAAGGGCATGGCGGCAAGTTCAAAACGTTAAAACGATAACGTCTGTTCTGCAACACTTAAAAATGCTATGTTCACTGGGACAATTTGTTTGTTTGATTTTATGTTTAACATCCCCGTCAACATTGTAAAGGTCATTTTGGAGATGTTGCTTCCAATTTTGTGGGACTTTTACCAGACATTGAGATGAAATGACATCTCAAGCCCTGTTGTCCAATGAAACCAATAGGGTTTATTAGCATAGCCGGTCCGCTTCGCACCGCGGTTCCTGGACAGGTTTAGATCCTCTAAGCGGTTTACCAGTACTAGTGTGCGGGCCGGATTCAGCTCTGCGTGGAAGCATCATGCAGCCCATATATTTCTTCAAGCCCCAATGGGCGGGAGCTGTTCACTGGGACAACGTTACATCGCTGTAACGTGTAACGTAAATTTCTGGGACAACGCTACATCGCTCTAACGTGTTAACGTAAACAAAGCAATGTCCATTTTTGATATCCAAAGATCAAAACTCATGTTTCAACAGAATTTCAACATGGGTTTTGTTGAGTTAATAGGACTTCTGGCGCAGAATAGCTTCAAATAGCTATGTTAATTGGATTTTATTTTAAAAAAATATATCATTGATCAGAAGCTATAGCCCCATCAGCACTCTCAGTGCTTTGATTTTATCACTGCATTATATTTCAGACTATGGTATCAACAGTATTCTGTATCAGCGTGGTATCTACCCACCAGAAACATTCACTAGAGTGCAGAAATATGGTTTAACATTGTTAATAAGTACAGATGAAGAATTGAAAAAGTACTTGAACCAGGTCATAACACAGATTAAAGGTACCAGCATACCGTAATAATCCTAAGTGTTGGCACAGATAGGCCTAAGCAAACAGTGCAGACCCAGATCAGACTGCTCCTTCACAGGAGCAGTCTGATCAGGGTCTACACTGTTTGCCTTTCTGTCTGCTCATTTTGGATCTGCTGTCTGCTGGATCATGAAACAAATTTATTAAAATTTAAGGGGAATTACAGCAAGTCTTCTGTGTGTCCAAAGTTTTAGGATTTTTACGGTAACTCCAAATAGGGAGGAGATATGAAAACAATTTTAGGATAATTGCTTAAACTTCTCCATAAAAACATAATTTGAGTACTTGTTAGAATCACCTCACGAAATTGGAAGCAATATGTCCAAAATGACCTATACAGTGTTGATGGGGATGTTAAATCTCAAATCAAACAAAATAAACAAAACCAGGGATGTGATTCTTTCTCTTTTTAGAGGAATTACTCTGTTTACTCCATTTTTCAAAAAAAAAAAAAAAAGTTGTGGATTTGATCTGATAAGCTCAGAAACATTTTCTGAAGGGGGTATAGGGGGTTTTCTCTGCTAGATACAGATTTTCCTCCCCTGGAGAAGTAGACCAGTCACGTCCATGCATTAGGGATGGGTATTGTCAGAATGTTCGTATCACGATATATCGCGATACGGTTACTGCGTATCACGATACGTATCATGATATATTATGTAGCAATCTGAAACACACTGGTAATTGGAAAACCACAATATATATGGAAAAGAGAAGGGAGTTTTCATGGGTAAATATCATTTAACCTACTTACAAAACAAAGGTACTTAAAAGAATTGTCCCAATGTTATGAGGGGAAATAAAGATACTATCTGAAAGTGCTATTAAATGTTGTATTAGATTGATGGCCTCAGTCACTTTTATTTGTGACTCATCTTTTGCAACCTGAAATGTTGCTAGATATCGGTAGTTGGCCAAGGTAAAGTTTGTTTTGGTTTTCACTCTATTTCACAATCTTGTAAATGCTGGGCAGCTTACACTAAAGTGACGTATACAACAACAACAGCCGCGTGATTCACCGAAATCCTAGCTCGGCCTACCGTAAAAATTCGGCTATAAGACGAGGATTTTCCCTCCAAAATGACCCCGTCTTATAGCTGAAGTCATGGACTGCAGGCTTTTTTCAGGCAATGTCCGGCGAAGACCAGACATACAGAAAAAGCCGATCAGTGATTTTTGAATTGATATAAATCGCCGCCCACAAACCACCGCTACCATTTTTCTGCATGCGATCGGTAAATTTCGTTATCCGACGCTAGCACCCCCATACGTGTTTAATGTCATTGTGTGTATCTCTTTCATAAAAAATGTTTGGAACAGGTAAAAAACCTTTTCTCGATAGCTAAACGGTTGTGAATAGAGGTGGATAGAAAACCAGCGCTTTGCACAGCTCCCGAATTATCCCCAAAGGCTCCTTGTCAATAAACAACAGCGTTCGACTTTTCCCGTCCAGCGTCTGCTATTTGGCGCCAAAACATAACCATTCATGAGATCATAGAAAAGTCCGTTTTTATTATGCAAATATCTACCGTTAGATATAGCTAATTGTCTGAGGAGCGATTAAATCATTTTCACATTGATTGTGGATTAAATTTTGTGATTGGAGGATAAACGCCAATTAGAATCATAACGACCATATTTTCACACCTTATCGACACGCACCGCAGGGTGGCAATTTTATGACAGGGATTAACAATAGTGTCATACTTTAACCGTAATAAATACACAGATGGTTTGTCTCTGAATTGACAGTGCAGCAATTATTGCGATTTACTTACTGGTCTAGTTTTACCGTATTTAAGGACTCTCAAAGACTGACAGACTGAGCTGTATTTACCGATCAGTTATGAAAGAAAATATGAAAAATTGATAAAAAAAAGAAAATATCGAAAATATCGGTATTGGCGGACCGTATTGTGATATGATTTTTTTCTGAACTGTATCACGATTTACCGATAATATCGCACATCACTACCATGCATACATGTATGTTTCTTTTAACTCTTATCCTGCTGTTCACGACAGCCCTATTCTTTGCAAACAGTGTAGATCCAGATCAGATGGCTTCTGATCTGATCAGGATCTACACTGTTTGACATCAGTTTATGAATTTGTAGGAATAAATTACATCAAGTAATCTGATTGGTTCAAAGTCAGAAATGGGTATGGCTAAACTGAATATTCAGCAAGAGAAGGGTTAAGAAATAAGGAAAATTATCCCTTAACCCTTAGTCCGCTGATCATGACAACCCCAACTTTTGCAAACTGTGTAGATCAGGATCAGATGGCATCTGAAGAACAATCTACACTGACATTTAGTTTGTAAATTTGTAGGGATAAATTACATCTACAGTCGAACTTCAATGGCTCGAACACCTTTGGGACCTCGAAAATATGTTCGAGACAGGGGTAGTTCGAGCCACTGAGGGTTACTGTCAGGAGGCATAACGAGATACTTTTAGACATATTTTTGGTGTTCTATAATGAATATGTATGCTGTGTGTACTCATTAGAATCGCCTCGATGAGGCGATTCTAATGAGTACACACAGCATACATATTCATTATAGATTTGCAAGATAAAAGACTACAATCTCCTTAATTATCCCCCACTATTTTGCTAGGGACTCAAGAATGGGTTCGACACATCCATGGCAAACGAGCCATCGGTGTTCGAGGCATTGAGGTTCGACTGTAGTTATTGAAGTAATCTGATAAGTTCAAAGCCAAAAATGAATCATAGCAACAGATAAATTGTGTATTTTGTGATGATTGATGGACAGTTTTCCTTATTTGCTTATTTCTCCATATTTTGTTTGTTTGTTTGTATTGGAGTTTAACGACCCAGTCAACACTATTTTAAGTCATTTTTGAGCCGGTCAGTTTACCTATCCACACTTTTCCCTGGGCCGGCTTATAGGTATTAAAGCGGTTGACAAGTACAGTGTACATTCTTTCGCCGGAATCCAATGTTTTGTCGAAAAAAGCAATATGAGTGGCAAACAGTGCAGACCCTGCCACAAAACCTGGCTTCTTATCTGGCTCAGGCCTGTCTGTCCTATACATACGGTAATGTGGTAATGTATTACATACGGTAAGAATTAAAGCCAGAAAGGTAAAATTGTGATCAAATCTACAATGATTACTAATTGATTATCAATCACAATGAGTGAATGAGTGTTTGAGTTTTACATCCAACCAACAGCTAAGGTCATACGGAGACGGGACCTCGGTTTAAAGACACATCCGAAAGTCTGGTCAATCACAATGACAGGATTGATTAAGAAATAGATCAGCTCTAGCAGTGATTTGTTCAGTAATATATCACTATTTGAGGTCAGTTGTAAGGAAGATCCAATCACGAGCAAGGAGCATGAGTGATTTATCTACTTACAACTGACCGACAAACGGTGATATATATTACTCAACAAATCATGCGATAGAGCAGATCTATTTGTATTCTAACACCCTGAAAGTCGACTAAATGCTGTTGTTTCCTTCATATTCACTCAACATTTCGACATGGTTTAAAGAAATCCCGCCAACATGTTTGACTGTAACATGTGCATTTACCTGTTTTTGTAACATACATTTTGTTGCGTGAAAAAGACATTACTCTGTCTAACATCAAGGAAACGATTGATGACGTCGCTTTTTTCGCACAGTGGTTTGTCACTCATTATTATTATATCTTAGGATTTAACCATTGGCTATATAGGCGACCAGTGTTAGAATAATCATTATCATTTCAGGTCTGATTAGCCAGCCCTAGCCTTCACATTCATACAGCCTGATCAGTCTTTATAATACACTATATCATGGATGCCCATCGATCCAAAGTTTCTTCATACAATCTAAGATGGTTTTGTCATAGCTGAGCGGGTATGCTGGCTGCACACATGGTCAAAGAGATGAACACCCCTTCAGATTTGTTGCGCCACAGCAGTAAGATTCAACGATATTTAGACTGCTGGTTGCACAGATCTTGAGTTTGTTGTGCCCAGATTCTTGTTGTGCCCACGATCTTGATTTTGTTGTGCCCACGATCTTGATTTTGTTGTGCCCAGACTCTTGTTGTGCCCACGATCTTGATTTTGTTGTGCCCAGACTCTTGTTGTGCCCACGATCTTGATTTTGTTGTGCCCAGACTCTTGTTGTGCCCACGATCTTGATTTTGTTGTGCCCAGACTCTTGTTGTGCCCACGATCTTGATTTTGTTGTGCCCAGACTCTTGTTGTGCCCACGATCTTGATTTTGTTGTACCCAGACTCTTGTCTGGGTACAACAAAATCAAGATCTGTGCAACGAGCAGTCTGCACATTGTTGCAGTCTGTTTAGAGTTTTGCACTGTTCACATGAACTTCAGTGGCCAATAGTGAAACTCACCTAAGCATGAAATTTGTAGTGGTCATAAATGCCAACAATAAATGACATTTTAAAATTTATTATGACCAGGACAAATTGTGTTGGCTGCTGTTCTGAGCAAGAACATTGCCTTTGCCTTGTTTGTTTCTGTTTTATATTTTTCAAGATTATCAATTACTAAAGTTGAACATAAAAAAAGTCTTACAACCTCAGGCTCTGGCTGACTGAATGCCCAAGCTTATCCGAGTCTGTTGGATAACCCGGATCATGTAGGTTCTCCTCTGTCCTGGCACCTACATTGTTATCTTGTTTTCAGAATGGTTAATGAATATGACTGTTAAGAAGTTGGTAGTTGTGATCAAAAGCATGGATAATAATGAAGTGTTGGAGAGATGGCAGTTTGATGTAGAATGTGATAAAACTGTTCTCACTGAAAGGTGAGTATAGCAGGCCAGGGCTCAACACTAACTTTTTAACCCATTGTAAGGTAGTGAACTCATCCATTGCTATAAGTTGGACAAGTCCATTTTTCATATAAGGGGTGTCAGGCCTATTTTTTCGTTTTTATTAGCTCACCTGTCACGTAGTGACGAGGTGAGCTTTTGTGATCACTTTTTGTCCGTCGTGCGTGTGTGCGTGCGTGTGTGCGTAAACTTTTTCTTCAAACAACATCTCCTCCTAAACCACTGATCGGATTTTGACCAAACTTCACATGAATGATCCTTAGGTGGTCCTCTTTCAAAGTTGTTCAAATGGTTCTGGTCTGTTGCACATCCAGGTCACAGGAGCTAAAAATAGATTTTTTAAATGAAAACTTTAAAAATCTTCTTCTCTGAAACCGCAAGGCCCAGGTCTTCGATATTTGGTATGAAGCTTCATCTAGTGGACCTCTACCAAGATTGTTCAAATTATAGTCCTGGGTTGAAAATCGTCCCCGCCCCGGGGTCCTTTGGTTTTACATAGGCTTATATAGGGAAAATCTTTAAAAAATCTTCTTCTCTGAAACCGCAAGGCCCAGGTCTTTGATATTTGGTGTGAACCTTCAACTAGTGGACCTCTACCAAGATTGTTCAAATTATAGCCCTGGGGCCAGAAATGCCCCCGCCCCGGGGGCCTTTGGTTTTACATATGCTTATATAGGGAAAATCTTTAAAAATCTTCTTCTCTGGAACCGCAAGACCCAGATCTTGGATATTTGGTGTGAAGCTTCATCTAGTGGACCTCTATCAAGATTGTTCAAATTATAGCCCTGGGGCCAAAAACGCCCCGCCCCGGGGGCCTTTGGTTTTACATAGGCTTATATAGGGAAAATCTTTAAAAATCTTCTACTCTGGAACCGCAAGGCCCAGATCTTGGATATTTGGTATGAAGCTTCATCTAATGGACCTCTTTCAAGATTGTTCAAATTATAGCCCTGGGGCCAAAAATGCCCCCACCCCGGGGGCCTATGGTTTTACATAGGCTTATATAGGGAAAATCTTTAAAAATCTTCTTCTCTGAAACCGCAAGGCCCAGGTCTTTGATATTTTGTGTGAAGCTTTTCCTAGTGGATCTCTACCAAGATTGTTCAAATTATAGCCCTGGGGCCAAAAATGCCACCGCCCCGGGGCCCTTTGGTTTTACTTGGGCTTATATAGGGAAAATCTGTAAAAATCTTCTTCTGAAACCGCAAGGCCCAGGTCTTTGATATTTGATATGAAGCTTCATCTAGTGGACCCCTACCAAGATTGTTCAAATTATTTTGCTTGGGCCAAAAATGCCCCCGCCCCGGGGCCCTTTGGTTTTACATGGGCTTATATAGGGAAAATCTTTAAAAATCTTCTTCTCTGAAACTGCAAGGCCCAGGTCTTTGCTATTTGGTATGAAGCTTCATCTAGCGGACCCCTACCAAGATTGTTCAAATTATAGTGCTGGGGCCAAAAATGCCCCGCCCCGGGGCCCTTTGGTTTTACATAGGCTTATGTAGGGAAAATCTTTAAACATCTTCTCCGGAACTGCAAGGCCAAGGTCTTTGATATTTGGTATGAAGCTTCATCTGGTGGACCTTTACCAAGATTGTTCAAATTATAGCCCTGGGACCAAAATGCCCCCCCCCCCCCCCCCCCCCCCCCCCCTCTTCCGGGGCCCTTTGGTTTTACATAGACTTATAAAGGGAAAATCTTGAAAAATCTTCTTCTCTGAAACCACAAGGCCTAGGTCTTTGATATTTGGTATGGAGCTTCAGCTAGTGGACCTTTACCAAGATTGTTCAAATTATAGCCCTGAGACCAAAAATGCCCCGCCTCGGGGCCCTTTGGTTTTACATAGACTTATATAGGGAAAATCTTTAAAAATTTTCTTCTGTGAAACCACAAGGCCTAGGTCTTCGATATTTGGTGTGAAATTTCATCTAGTGGACCTCTATCAAGATTGTTCAAATTATAGCCCTTGGGCCCAAAATGCCCCCGCCCCAAGACCCTTTGGTTTCACATAGACTTATATAGGAAAATTCTTAAAAATCTTCTTCTCTGAAACTGCAAAACCCATGTCTTTGATATTTGGTATGGAGCTTCATCTAATGGACAATCAAGCCTTTATTGATATTTGGTATGAAGCTTCGGCTTTTTAGACCTCCCTCAACATTATACACATTATAACCTTGGGGTCAATAATGGCCCTCCCCAGGGCCCACTTGTTACTCTATGGATCAGGTGAGCGATCCAGGGCCATCATGGCCCTCTTGTTCTATTTTTGACGGAAAATTCTGTTAGCAAATAGTGCAGGCCCTGATCAGATGCCGCACGTTTTGCGGCGTCTGATTGGGCCTGCACTGTTTGCCAAGGTACCCCTTTAGGGGTTTCCTGCATACAATGGGTTAGACAACTAGGTACAAGGCGGTCCTGTATGCACTGTATCTAAGTTCAACTGGACCAAAGAAACAGTGAAAATCATGCTAAAGTGATACATTTGTTCAGCAGTCATCAGATTATTTTCTTCATCATATCTAACCAGGGAAGTCATCTTTTCATTTTGAGCTGAACTGATGTTTATGTTTTGTCTGTTTCATACTTTTTGCTTCGGCTGTTTACTACCTCTGCTTTTTATTCCCATTTTAGTCTGTTTGTTAGATGATGAAAACCAAATTGAAAAATATATTGTCTGCATAGACTGACCACATGATATGATACAGAGAGCACGGCCCCACCCATTGGGGCTTGAAGAAATAGATGGGCTGCATGATGCTTCCACGCAGAGCTGAAACTGACCGCACATGTGTACTGGTAAACAACTTGGAGGATCTAAGCCTGCCCAGGCAAAGCGGTGCGAGTCGGACCGTCCATGCTTAATATAAACTCTATTGGTTTCATTAGGTGACAGGGCTTGAGATGTTATTCCATCTCAATGTCGGGTAAAAGTCCCACAAAATTGGAGGCAATGTCTCCAAAATGACCTATACAGTCTTGATGGGGAAGTTAAACCTCAAATCAAACAAAAAATGATACAGAGAGCCAATGAAATTGCTGCATTGTAAAAAGTGTCTATAATTAGATATTCAATTCGAATATATTAACATGTAGATGGTAATGGTACTTGACCAATTAACTCAAACACCATATCAGTTCGAACACCTAAAATTATTTTGTAACTGTGGCTAAAACCTTTCTCATTTAATTCAAACACAAGACCAGACCAGACTAGCTTCTTATAATACAATTTCCAGCAGTCTTGGGTTAATATCGAATCCTGCTAGCGTCCTAAAACTTTTCTCTCTGTACAGTTTAGCTTGGATGTTTTAGAGTAACTTAGGGGTAGAGCTAGCTATTGCAGCTCAGTCTGATGCACATCTGACTAGTGATCTGGAGCCAGTTGTTCAAAGCATCGTTAGCTTAACGAGCTTGTTAGTGGTCATATTGTTAACTCCTCTAGCAAGTACAATATAGTAAATTTTGGTATTTTTGCTAAAAAATATGAGCAGCTTTTGCATCCGCAAAAGCTGCTCACATTTTTCCAGCAAAAATTTCAGCATATTTGCCATATTTATTGATCAAAGTTTTAACGATACGTTAACTAACAACGTCGTTAGTTTTGAACAGCTGGCCCCAGGTCATGGGTTTTGATAATAGCCAGGGCCCAGTTGTTCAAAGCATTGTTAGCTTAATGAGCTCATTAGTGGTCATATTGTTAACTGTTCTAGCAAGTACAATATGTAAAGTTTTGGTATTTTTTCAGCAAAAATATAAGCATACAGTCAAAGTTCAATAGCTCGAACCCCTTTGGGACCATGAAAATTTGTTCGAGACAGCGGTAGTTCGAGCCACTGAGGTTACTGTCAGGAGGCATAGCGAGATACTTTTAGACATCTTTTCAGTGTTCTATAATGAATATGTATGCTGTGTGAACTCATTAGAATCGCCTCATCGAGGCAATTCTAATGAGTACACACAGCATACATTTACAAGATAAGACTCCTTAATTATCCCGCATTATTTCTTATGTAGTGGATTTCGCTAGGGGCTCAAGAATCGGTTCGACTCATCCATGGTACACGAGCCATCACTGTTCGAGCCATCGAAGTTCTACTGTATTTGCCATATTTAATGATCAAAGTTTTAACGATTCATTAACTAGGACACTTAGTTTTGAACAACTGACCCCAGGTTGGCAATTGATCACAAAATCTTTTCCACAGTCATGCTGATTCAAGACGAGAAGTTTTCAGTTCCTGGCCAAAGAATGTGCACTGTACTGGTCAAACACTTATGCATAAGCTTTCTCAGGAAAAGTGTGGTTAGGGAAACTGACCAGCTTGATATATGGCCTAATTAGAGTTGATTGGGTCATTAAACTCCAAAAGAAACAAGCAAACCCCAGCTATTGCACTACCCCAGTGGCATTGGTATTATTTAGTGGCCACATCAGCATTATTTTCCAAACCTGGTTGGGAAAATGAGATTGTGGTGTGGCCACTTATTGGCAACCATTAGCTTCTGTTTATACTTGGTTAAAGGCAAGAACTTTGTCGAAAGATTTTATTTTTAATCAATTTGAAAAAGAGACATCAACATCGGCAAACAGTGCAGACCCAGATCAGAAGCTGCATAATGTGGCATCTGATCTTTGTCTACACTGTTTGCTAACAGGATTTCTGTCAAAAGTAAAATAAAATTGCAAAATAGACAAAATATCCCTTAAATGACATGAAATGGACTTGTCCATCATATAACAAAATGTCTTGAAATGGACTTACCCATCATTTTACAATGGATGTCTACCAGTATCCAATGGGTAAAAAGACATGATGTAAGTAGGCGAGCAACCCGGTGAGGCAACAGGTCTTAATTATCTTTTTACATAGAAGAGAGAAAAGGCCTCATTCCTTGAGGAAGGCTTTATGACCAAAATGTTATAGTGTGGATGTTGCGTCATTTGAAAATAAACAAATTCAAATTCAAACAAAAATCATTCTTGTTAAGTTATTTGATTAACCCATTGCATGCGGGAAACCCCTAAAGGGGTACCTTGGCAAACAGTGTCAATTTTGTGTCCGTTCCATATCTCCTTTACCCCTCAAAGGATTTTCATTAAACTTTGGTTAATTATCCCCCTAGTGAGCTCATGTGCAGAATGCATAAATGAATCATGCCGACACCAGGTCAAGGTCGGATTGGAAGGTCACGAGTTTGAAACTTTGAATTTTGTGTCCGTTCCATATCTCCTTTACCCTTCAAAGCAGAGCACATAAATAAACCAGGCCGACTCAAGGTCAAGGTCACAGTTGAAGGTTTCGAGTTTGAAACTTCGTATTTTGTGTCCATTCCATACCTCCTTTACTCATGGAAGGATTTTCATTAAACTTTTGTGAAATATACCCCCTTAGTGAGCTGATGTGCAGTACCCATAAATTAACCATGCCAACTCAAGGTCAAGGTCACAGGTGAAGGTCACAAGGTTGTGCCTTGATACAGTGTGGCGGGGGATTTGGCTGTCCCTCAGACGGCTTTCTTGTTATGGTAAGTTCTGAACACTTCGTAAAGTAACAAAGCCAGACATAGGCCTTGCCATTTGGCAATCCACTACCCTAAACATGGTTTGAAAGCATTACAGTAATCAAAATATTTTATGATTTAACATCAGTTTTATCATAGACACTTTTTATATAATTAATATTTTCCCAAATTTTCTGAGGTACTCCCAGACTTATCCCAAACAAAGATTGCACTACTAGTATTCACCCTGATCAGATTTTCTCTGACTGACCTGTTCAGGAACATTGTGATCTTCTTGTCTGATGTTTGCCCATGTCATTTCATCAGAAGTGTTTTATGTAGTGCATAGCTCTAGCTTTATTCCTTCGTTAACTCTTATCTTGCTGTTCACGACAACCCCTATCTTTGAAAACAGTGTAGATCCAGTGTAGATCCAGATCAGATGGCTTCTGAAGAAGCCATCTGATCAGGATCTTCACTGTTTGACATTCATTTTATGAAATTGTAGGAATAAATTACATCAAGTAATCTGATTGGTTCAGTCAGAAATGGGTGTGGCTAAACTGAATATTCAGCAAGAGAAGGGTTAAAACTGTGTTGTGGCTTCTTCAGAAGCCATCTGATCAGGATCTACACTGTTTGACATTCATTTTTAGCTCACCTGTCACGTAGTGACAAGGTGAGCTTTTGTGATCACTTTTTGTCCGTCGTCCGTCGTGTGTGCGTCCGTCCGTAAACAATTTCAAATAAGTATATCTCTAATACCCCATGGTCAATCTTGATCAAATTTCATGAGAAGCATCATCAGGTAGGGGGAAAGGCTGCATAAGGTTTTTGGGCTGATCAGATTGGAATTCTGGTTGCCATGGCAACATATAGCTCCCATAGACTTTCAATAGGAAAAAATTAAAAGATCTTCTTCTCTGAAACCACTGGGCCCAAAGCTTAGATATTTAGCTTGTAACAATGTCAAGTGGTCACCTACATAATTCCTGCCAATCACGCCCCTGGGGTCCAAATTGGCCACACCCCGGGGGCCCTTAACTCCTATAGACTCATAATGGAAAAAAAGCTTCAAACATCTTCTTCTCTGAAACCACAGGGCCCAGAGCTTAGGTATTTAGCATGTAGCAATGGCAAGTGGTCACCTACATAATTCCTGCCAATCATGTCCCTGGGGTCTAAAAAAGACACATCCCGGGGCCCCTTATCTCCCATAGAGTCCATAATGGAAAAAAAAGCTTCAAAAATCTTCTCTGAAACCACAAGGCCCAGAGCTTAGATATTTAGCATGTAGCAACGGCCAGTGGTCACCTACATAATTCCTGCAAATCATGCCCCTGGGTTCCAAATGGGCGATGCCCAGGGGCCCCTTCGCTCCCATAGACTCATAATGGCAAAAAAAGCTTCAAAATTCTTCTTCTCTGAAACCACAGGGCCCAGAGCTTAGATATGTAACATGTAGCAACGGCAAGTGGTCACCTACACAATTCCTGCCAATCATGCCCCTGAGTTCCAAATGGGCCACGCCCCTGGCCCCCTTCGCTCCCATAGACTCATAATGGAAAAAAAAGCTTCAAAAATCTTCTTCTCTGAAACCACAGGGCCCAGAGCTTAGATATATAGCATGTAGCAACGGCAAGTGGTCACCTACATAATTCCTGCCAATCATGCCCCTGGGGTCCAAACGGGCCAGGGCCCTTTAGCTCCTATAGACTCATAATGGAAAAAGCTTCAAAAATCTTCTTCTCTGAAACCAAAGGGCCCAGAGCTGAGATATTTGGCATGAAGCAATGACAAGTGGTCACCTACATAAATCCTGCCAATCATGCCCCTAGGGTCCAAATGGGCCACGCCCCAGGGCCCCTTTGCTCCCAAAGACTCATAATGGAAAAAAAGATTCAATAATCTTCCTCTCTGAAACCACAGGGCCCAGAGTTTAAATATTTATCATGTAGCAACAGCAATTGGTCACCTACATAATTCCTGCCAATCATGCCCCTGGGTTCCAAATGGGCCACACCCTGGGGCCCCTTTGCTCCCATAGACTCATAATGGAAAAAAGCTTCAAAAATCTTCTTCTCTGAAACCACAGCCCACAGGGCTTAGATATTTAGCACATAGCAAGGGCAAGTGGTCACCTACATTATTCCTGCCAATCATGCCCCTGGGGTCCAAACAGGCCACGCCCCTGGGCCCTTTAGCTCCTATAGACTCATAATGGAAAAAAAAAGCTTCAAAAATCTTCTTCTCTGAAACCACAGGGCCCAGAGCTTAGATATTTAGCATGTAGCAATGACAAGTGGTCACCTACATAAATCCTGCCAATCATGCCCCTGGGGTCCAAATGGGCCACACCCTGGGACTCCCTTAGCTCCCATAGACTCATAATGGAAAAAAAAAAACTTCAAAAATCTTCTTCTCTGAAACCACTGGGCCCAGAGCTTAGGTATTTAGCATGTAGCAACGGCAAGTGGTCATCTGCATATTTCATGCTAATCATGCCCCTGGGGCCCCAATTGGCCACGCCCCGGGGCCCCTTAGCTCCCATAGACTCATAATGGAAAAAAGCTTCAAAAATCTTCTTCGCAGAAACTGTGAAGCACAGAACTTAGGTATTTAGTATCTAGCAACATAAAATAGCCGGCTACATAAATCCTGCTAACCCTGCCCCTGGGGTCAAAATTGGCCACGCCCAAGCTCATCACCACCAATAGACTTATAATGGAAAAAAACTTAAAAAAATCTTCTTCTATGAAACCATAAGGCCCAGAGCTTAGATTTTTAGTATGTAGCAATGTCAAGTGGCCACCTACATAAATCCTGCCAGTTATGCCCCTGGGATCCAAATTGGCCACACCCCAGGGCTCTATAGCTTCCATAGACTTTCAATTGGAGAAACTTCAAAAATCTTCTTCTCTGAAACCACAGAGCCCTTATAATGAAAAAAACAACAAAAAAACTACAACTTAAAATGGGGAAAAAATTCTTAAAAAATCTTCTTCTCTGAAACCATAAGTCCCAGAGCTTAGGTATTTAGCATGTAGCAATGTCGAGTTGTCGCCTACATGAATCCTGCCAATCATGCCCCTGGGGTCCAAATTGGCCAAATCCTGTGGCCCCTTAACTCCAACAAACTTATAATGGAAAAAAAGCTTCAAACATCTTCTTTGAAACCATGAAGTACAGACCTTAGATATTTAGTATATAGCAACACAAAATGGTCGCCTACATAAATCCTGCCAACCATGCCCTTTGGGTCAAAATTGGCCAAGCCCCAGGGCTCATTAGCTCCTATAGACTTATACTGGAAAAAACTTCAAAAAATCTTCTTCTCCAAAAACATAAGGCACAGATTTTGTTTGATTTGAGGATTTACATCCCCGTCAACACTGTATAGGTCATTTTAGAGATGTCTCTTCCAATTTTGTGGGACTTTTACCCGACATTGAGATGAAATTACATCTCAAGCCCTGTCGCCCAATGAAACCAGTAGGGTTTATAAGCATGGACACCGCTTTGCCTGAGCTTGGATATTTAGTATGTAGCAATGTCAAGTGGTCTCCTACACGAATGATTTTCTTGTACACAGGTGAGCGATATAGGGCCATTGGGCCCTCTTGTATGAAATTGTAGGGATAAATTACATCAAGTAATCTGATTGGTTCAGAGTCAGAAATGGGTGTGGCTAAACTGAATATTCAGCAAGAGAAGCGTTAAAACTGTGTTGTGGGTACTGTTAGAATTGTCTAATTGAGGCAATTATAACAAATACCTACAACATAGGTTTCTGGGGAGAATTATAGAAAGTTATCCCTTTATTAGCTTCATTATTCCCCTTATGTCCGTGGTTTTGGGACAAATGTCATATTTCTCCAGTCAAATTAAAAATGAGATAAATATATATATACAGGTATATGTAAAACAGCATTGGAATGCATGTGAGCAGTTTTCATTTATTCTGAACATATTGGTTCATGTTAATGGAAATAGATACAGGTGACCTTCAGGGGAAGCAACTCTCCCAGAAAAAGTAGAATCTTATTCAGAGGGGATTTTATACAGGAAATCAAACAGAAAGTCACGGAAGTTGTCTCTCTTTCAAAACATGTTAGAAAAGGTCAGGTGTATCTATACACCTTTATAATGGTATTGACAAACACGGAATTTTCATTTTCAGTAAGCCTCGTGAGAAGTCAGAGAAGGAAATAAATAAAGAAATTGGTGCTGTTATACGACAGATCACAGCTTCTGTAACGTTTCTACCTTTATTAGAATGTGCTTGTAAGTTCCTTTTGACTTTCTAATTTCACACTTTGGGCATTATGTTAACAAGTCAGCGTAAATTCCATTCTATATATAGAGAAAAATTGGGTTCATCGGAGTCTAACTGTTGGTTTTCTTTTGCTCCAGCATTTCAGTGGTTTCTTGCTGTCGAGTCCTCACCGTTGTCTCACCTCTGTGGTTCTTTGATTTTTGTGTTCACGGAGATGTTGCACTGATGAGTTAGGAGGCCTTCATGCGGACTGAACAAATTATTTGTCTAAATCGCAACGGAAGTAAGGGCGAGGATTGTGGCCACGTAAAATCGATTTAAGCCCCCCAGTGGAAATCTTCCACTGACCGTTCCAAGGCGGCTCTTCTGTGGCGATTTATTTATGTTGTTGTTTGTTACTTACTGTGTGTATCACTTGTGTCTTTTACTTTTGGATGGCCATATGGCCATTTTGAGGGAAAATAACTGTCCTTATGACCTTCCTTTGTTTAGGTTTCCATTATGGTCTGGTCACTTAATGTTTGTATTTCTTTCCCTTTGGTGTCTTTTATGGGTGGAGTAAGTTAATTGTATCAATTCCTGATCTTTGTTTTACTTCTACTTTAAAAGGGTATACACTATCTTTATTAATTCTGCTCCAAGGCAAAGGTTGTGGATACTCATTAGAACTGACATAGGCTGTGGGTACTCATTAGAACTGCCTCAAAGAGGCGGTTCTAACGAGCACCACAACCTATGTTTGGAATATAGATAAGGAAAAGTTTTATCATTTTTATCAGAAAATAATGGTTTTGGAGATAGGAAAGATTGCACTAAGGTATGTCACTAGGGTGTGTTATCATAATGCTGTGATTGGGTAATGCAAACATGTTGTTTTACACAGCACATTATACCATGATCAGCATCAGGGTGTCCAACTGATATTGGTATACAGTAGGTGATCAACTTAGTTGATGATTACACATTTCAGGCAGTTGAGTACATAATCGATCATTGTTTTCCATGATCAGTCATATAACAAGTTATATTTTATCATTCGAAGTTAAGGATATTTTTGTTCAAATTACATCCTGAAAAAGCAAATGAAAATCGATAGATTTCAAAGAAAAATATTCAATTAAGTACATGTAGTCTTTACATTTTCCATGTAGGCTGGGAACCACTTTAATCATGGTGGTGTTATGGTTAAGCTATTCACCTCACAATCCAGGAGTCATGGGTTTAATTCCAGGCTTCTCCAGACTTTTGAATGATTCTTTTAAACTGTCTCTATATGATCTAAGTTGTTGGTGGGATATAAAAATCACACACAGACTTCACTTCAATATATCTAAAACCATATATAATTTTGGAACAGTGCTGTAAACAATTCTGGCATTTCATTGGTCAGTGTTTTCTGGATCATTGATGGCTAGCATTTTATAAACAGTTGATCCACCAGGGGCTAGTTGCTCAAAACCAGTGATGTCATTAGTTATCATATCATTAAAACTTTGATCATGTAATATTACAATATTTCTTTATTTTTGCTGAAAAAATATGAGTAGCTTTTGCAAATGCAAAAGCTTCTCATATTTTTTCAGCAAAAATACCACTATTTGACATTGTACTCACTGTAACACATAGCCATTTGACCACTAACAAGCTAATTAAGCTAACGATGCTTTGAACAACTGGCCCCAGAAAAATTGAGCAGATTTCAACTACTAGTTCCAGCTGGGCAAGGCCTGTTGTCCTTCACACCCAAGAGTTTATAGCTAAATGAACCTCAAAGGAAAGGGTGTTATTATTAAAGGGTGTGATGTGTGACTACTCAAATGCACATGCTTTCCTTTTAAAGGGAGAAGTTCTCTGACTTGTTTGATAATAAAGGGGAATGGATACACCTTCAGGGGAGGCAACTCCTGCAACTCTTAATGGAAGGAATTTGCTTCTCATCAGAAGCAAATTCTTTCCTTTCGGAGAAGACCCCTTTTTCTGTCGGACAGATTTTATATGAAAGCAAACAGGAAGTCCTGAAAGTTGTCTCCCTTTGAAAGATGGCTGTAAAATCTGCCAGGTTTATCCATTCTCCTTAAGAAAACACACCCATTAACACTTAAAGTGGTGATAATATAATAATGACTAGCAAACAGCATTTTCAAAATTTGTTCCTATTATTTTTCAAAGAAATAAGGCTTGACATTATAATGAGTCCCGCCAAGCGAATTTGGGTCTTCGAGCATTCCGTCATGACAAATTTTAATTGCGCATGCCCAGCCATTCAGAGGGGCCAGGGATATGGCTTTCTGTCTGAAGGTTCCTCTTGATTCACTGCTTGTATGAGCGAGCAGCGAAGGTTCTGGCGAGACTGCGCGGATGCGCATGCTCACCTGAACCTTTGCTGCTCGCATAGGCGATAAGTACCAAAATCGCTTGACGTGGCCCATATAATAATGATAATGACTAGCAAACAGCATTTTCAAAATTTGTTCCTATTATTTTTCAAAGAAATAAGGCTTGACATTATATGTGAATGGTCTGCCCAAGCAAATGATTCGCATGAACAGATTGTGGGTGTTTTATAAATCGCCTCAGTGATGAAGTTCTATTGAGTACCCAAAAACTCTGTTTGACAAGAAAAAAAAAATGTATTCCCATGTGAACTCCTTTTTTCTCTCTATAATTTGTGGTATACCAGGGCATTTTTACATGAAGATAGACACACTAACATGATTCCCAAATACTGACTGGTGTACTGCATTCAACTTTCACTCAATGCTAACAAGTACATGTATGTGCAGTGAACACCCATTAACCCAAGTTTATATAGGGAAAAACTGGGGTTTACAGGAATATACATACATGTGCTCTCCTTAAGTCTGTTCCAAAACATAGGTTGTGGGTCCTCTTTGGAACCACCTCACTGAGACTCTTTCTTACGAGTACACACTGTCCATGTTCGGAGCAGAAACAGGAGAAATGTGACAATTTGAAATCACAAATATTTCAGTGTCGGAGATAGGAATGAAAGCACTCCATCATGATCACAAGTATTGGGACAGATAGGCCTATGCAAACAATGCAGACCCAGATCAGACTGCTCCTGAAGGAGCAGTCTGATTAGGGTCCGCACTGTTTGCCATTCCGTCTGCACCTTTTGGACTCCTTGCTGGATCATGAAACAGGTTGTTAAAATTTTAGGAGAATTATAGCAAGTCCACAAGGTGTACGAACTTTTAGGATGTTTACGGTATGTCACAAGATGACTTCTTGTTGCAGGTAACTTTGACTTGTTAGTGTATACAGATAAAGATTTAGACGTTCCTGAGAGTTGGGGCGAATCCGGGCCACAGTTTATAGCAGATTCAGAGGAAGTTCGACTTCGTTCTTTCACAACAACTATTCACAAAGTGGACGCTATGGTTGCTTATAAAAAGTCTAACTGAAAGTTATTAAGGGAGATGGGTACCCCTTCAGAAGAGGCAACTCTATTTGAACAGTATTTTTGTCTCAATTGCCAATCGGGGTCTACTCTGAAAGGAAAGAATTTTCTTGCACACCAGATAAGGGTTTCCTGGATTTAACCCTGGGACAGAAATTTTTATCCTACCCAGGTGTTAGATAAAAATAGATATTTATCATGCATTTGACATGCACTGGTATAGACTGTCCTGCATGCCCTCATTAAGATTGACGTCACTGAACATAGTGACATCGCTGAGCGTTACTGTAATGACATCACAAAATTGTGGATGTCAGTAATCGAAGTGGTGCATTATTCAAAACAAAATCCATGTTCAGGAATGAAAAGGTATGAATGTAAACGAGAGTTACTTGGGTGTAATGTATAGATCCCCGTCAAAACTTTAATTAAAAAAGAATTTGCTCCTGAGGAGCAAATTCTTTCCTTTAAGGGGAATGGGAAAAGCTGACAGATTCCCCCCCCCCCCCCCCCCCCCGCCATTTTTCAAAGGGAGACAACTTTAGTGTCTTCCTGATCGCTTTTCTGTAAGCCCTGTCCCACTGAAAAAAGGGTCTACTCCTGAGGAGCAAATTCTTTCCTTTAAGAGTTGAGACAAAAATACTTTTGCAGGAGTTGCCTCCCCTGAAGGTGTAGTACCTATTCCCCTTAAGAGAAATAGATATACTTTCAAGGGAGGCAACTCTTTCAAAACCATTATCAATCTGGGGCATCACGGGGTACACTCTTAACCCATTTAGTACCAGAAATCCCAAAACGGGTACCCTGGCAAACAGTGCAGGCCCAGATCAGATGCCGCAGAACGCGACGTCTGAACAGGGCCTACACTGTTTGCAAAAAGCTCAGCCATTTTCCTAATCAATTTTGAAGAAAACACAACCTGACACCCCTAAATTTTGAAATGGACTCCTGCTATATATGAGGAGGAAGATTCCATTTGGTACCAAAAAGGTTAATGGAAAGAGTTTGCTCCTAAGAAATGAAAGAGTTAGCTGCCATGAAGAAAAGACTTTCCTTAAAGTGCTAATTTTGTTCTAAGGGACATTATGGGAATTGAACAAGAAGTTATAGAAATGGGCAGTGAAATGTGAGGGTTCGACATTAACCCAAGACTAACAGATATTGTCTTGTGAAAAACCAGTCAGGCCAGGTCTGGCTCCTGGTCCAGTTGAAAATCTGCCACCCATTTGTTAAAATCTGCATATTACACACAGAAAAACAGAATTCTGTTTTGTTATTGATGACGTCATTTGTTTGCACTTGAGAAGCGCTTGTTTTACAGTTGGTAAAACAAGGTACAGGATAACTTAATGGTACCATTTCTCTAACTATTTAATTTGTATGAAAACAACCAAAAATTAACCCAAACTAACATAACATGTTTTTCAATTTACTTAGTTTCCAAAATAAGTAGGAAACTATTATATGAACAGATTGGATTGCTATTAATATAAGACCAAAAGAAGGTACTCTGCACTCCAGATTATTACATCTTGTGCACCTAACGCAATGCTGTTATCAATCGCATCCCTATATGGGAGTGATTTTCGACATCATTACACCTGCATATACACACTGTTACCCCTCCAAATAGGAAACAGCAAGTAAGCAAAATATTCATGGTTCCTGTCATGCACTGGGGACTTTTATGATGAATTCCAAATTCTTAGGGTATAGCTAATTCCGTACACAGAGGTAGAAATTATTTGATCTTAATTGAAAAATGGCAAAGTAGACCTTGCTCATACAGAAAGAAAAAAGCAATTTACTGAGTGAGCCAGGTGGAGTTATTTGAATGTTTTTCATTTTGTCCCTTGAAAATTTGATCTTGGGCAGTGTCATTCTTTATGATGCATCTGAGCTTTAGAACGAGACTTGAAGTTGGGGCTCTTCTCAGTTATAGCCGTTTGTATACAAGCATAATATATGATACAAAATTAGAGCAGTTACTGTAACAGTAATAATCTGGCTTAACCATTGTTTGGTTCGAGAAATTTTCCCATTCGAGAAATGGTCCATCCAGGCTAATGTTGAACCCGGAATGTGTATCCATGCACCCTAAGATGATGAATTGAATGATTTGAGGTTTAAGAGGACTGTTCAAATATGAATGCAAGTAGAACGTTTTCTCATGCACTAATGCGAAAATCACCTGGAAATAAATATCACAGCGTAGAAAAACATTTTACCTATACATTGATACCAAACCTGTTAAAATCTGTGCACTTTAGCCATGTGTATCATTCGATAAACACTGTCTACTCTTGTATACTAATACAAAACATGGTTGGAAGAAGGTCAGAGTACGTCGTTGAAATACGGTCCTATATTAAGAATCGTTGTATTCTTGGTATACGGTGCAAAGACATTTTTGATGAAATAGGTTCGGTTTATGGGCATAATGAAATGTCTTTTCCGACAGTTTTTCGTTGGTGTAAGAAATTCAGCTGTTGGCTAGGCTCAACAGAAGATGCACCACATGATCGTCGGTCGAAAAGAGCAACATCTGCCAAGATGGTTGCCAGAGTGAAAGAAATAGTTGCTACCGATGCACGATACACCACTAGGCAAATAGCTAGTATGGTTGGCATCTCATTAGGAGCAGCTCATACAATTTTGAAACGGGATTTGAAAATGAGAAAGATCTGTGCTAGATGGATTCCCCATCTGTTGACAGATGAGCAGAAAAAGACACGCGTTCAGTGTGCCAAGAAGTTGCTTAAAAAGTTTCCAAATTACAATGCACGGTCTTCAAAGAACGAAGACCCGCAACTGGTTTGGCCAATGTCAGATTGCTACATGACAATGCGTCATCGCACAAGGCGTTCATTGTGCAAGACTATCTGAAGCAGGAAAAGGTTGTTGAACTCCCTCACCCCCCGTATTCCCCTGACCTTGCCCTGTGTGACTTTTTTGTTCCAGCGGCTGAAAAAATACCATTCTGGTCGAAAATTTGTACAGCGCAAACACCTCGGTTCTGCAATATTCCAGTGCCTTCATAGTATACCTCGAAAAGACTACCAAAATGCATTCAATGATTGGATCTGAAAACTGAAAGTTTGTATATCTGTTAAAGGGGAATACTTTGAGGGGACAAAATGAATTTTTCATCGAAATCTATCACGGAATCATTTTTATGTGCTTAGTTGCATTCATATTTGAACAGTCCTCGTAATGTCCCTGTCAACACTGTATAGGTCATTTTGGAGATGTTGCTTCCAATTTTGTGGGACTTTTACACGACATTGAGATGAAATGACATCTCAAGCCCTGCCACCCAATGAAACCAATAGGGTTTATAAGCATGGACGTTCCGGCTCGCACCGCTTTGCCTTGGCAGGCTTACTAAGCGGTTTACCCGTACTTGTGTGTGGTCGGTTTCAGCTCATGCAGCCCATCTGTTTCTTCAAGCCCCGATGGGCAGGGGCTTTCTGCAACCTAAGATGAATCGAAGGCTTAGGCCAAATTAATATGTGTTGAGGGTTTCCTGAACCTATCCTATCATAATTTTATGCCCCTTGAATCTAGATTCGGGGGGCATATAGTTTTTGGTCTGTTTGGCCATTTGTATGTCTACAAAAGGCCAAACATTGGGCATAACTTTTGAATGGTAATAGAGCTTTCATATTTCAAATGTGTTTACCTTATCACAAGACCTTTCCAGTGGTACCATAATTTTGGATCTTCTGACCTTCACCTTGACCTTTGACCTATTTTTTTCTAAATTTTTAAAAACATTAACATTGGCCATAACTTTCGATTGGTAAGTGATAGGTCTTCCATATTTCACATGTGCATTCCTTGTCACAAGACCTTTCTAGTGGTACCATAATTTTTGACCTCATGACCTTGACGTTTGACCTACTATTTAAAAACTTTAACATAGTCCATAACTTTTGATTAGTAAGTGATTGGGCTTTCATATTTCACATGTGCATTCTTTTTCACAAGACCTTTCTAGTGGTACCATATTTTTTGATCTCGTGACCTTGACGTTTGACCTAATTTTTTAAAAACTTCAAACATTGGCCATAACTTTCAATTGGTAAGTGATAGGCCTTTCATATTTCACATGTGCATTTTATGTCACAAGACCTTTTCAACAATCCCATAATTTTTTACCTTGACCTACTTTTTTAATTAAGACTTGAACATTGGCCATACCTTTCGATTGCTTAGTGATACTGCTTTCATATTTAACATGCGCTGTCTGGGGGGCATCAGTGTTTCACAAACACATCTTGTTTTTGTGTGAAATCTAGATATTTTTTTCTGTAAAAAAGAAATAAATGAAACTATGCTTTTTTGTGATACATTTGGACTCTTCATAGCTGCAGATAATCAGGAGTACTGAGGATAATTTTATAAGCACTCCATCAAAACATGTTGTGGGTACTTGTTAGAACTGCCTCATCAAAACATGTTGTGGGTGGGTACATGTGCTTGTTAGAAATGCCTCATCATAACATGTTGTGGGTACTTGTTAGAATTGCCTCATCAAAATGAGTTGTGGGTACTTGCTAGAACTGCCTCATCAAAACATGTTGTGGGTACTTGTTAGAATTGCCTTGAGGCAATTCTAACAAGTACCCACAACATGTTTCTGACAAGAAATAAGGAAAATTATCCCTGTTATTCCTTCTAAACTGGAGTAATGTTAGTAAAATATTTATAAAAAAAATCTCTGACCACAGGACATTGACGTTTCACCATTAACACTAAAACAAGCCTAAATCCACAAATTCTCTTATTAAGCACCGAACTGCCTTGCTGAGGACACAACATAAGTTTTTATGGAGAATTGACAAAAATAATCCTTTAATTTATCTGTCACCAAATACCTACGTTATCTGTTTATATAAGATAGATGTTGATTAACATTTTCTGTATCAGAAACCGTAAAGTGGGTAATTTGCAAACGGTGCAGGCTCAGATCAGACATTGCAAAACGCAGCCTCTGATCAGGGCCTACACTGTTTGCAAAAAGCGCAACCATTTTCCAAATTAATTTTGAAGAAAACACAACCAGACACCCCTTAATTTTGAAAAGGACTTGTGTCATATATAACATAGAAGATTCCATTTGGTACGAAATGGGTTAAAAACCCCACACACCCAATGGGATGTCATTCTATATTGTTAAGAGCCCTGTCACAAGAAACTCTGTTCTTGGCTTGACTTAAGGGGAATGGGAACGCCTTCAGGGGAGGCAACTCCTGCAAAAGTATTTTTATCTCCCATGTCCATAAGGGTCAACCCTTAAAGGAAAGAATTTGCTCCTTAGGAGCAAATTCTTTCCTTTAAGAGTAGACCCCTTTTTCCATGAGACAGGGCTTATAGAAAGGCAAACAGGAAGTCCCGAAAGTTGTCTCCCTTCGAAAAATGGCAGAAAAATCTGCCAGGTGTTCCCATTCCCCTTAATGTGCTATCAAAAACGGCAAACACTATGGTGCTAATCACAGTATGCAGGTGGTCTGCACCTTTGATGTTTGCAAACGACAAAAACAGGTTTTCTAATGACAAGGCTTACAGGTCTTTACAGTGCTGGTCTAACTGTAAATAAAAAGTTTGTTTGAACTGATGTTTGCTTTCTATTTTTTTGCCTTGGCCTTGCTCTGGTAAAAAGTGTTACATGGTGAGAAAATGTATAAAAATCTTCTATAATGAAACAGTTTTTGGGTTGATCAGTTGACAGAAAGTTACTAGGGAGTAGGCACATTAGCCCTAAGTGGCACAGTAGCTTTAGATTGTTGATGTGCACATGACTAAGGAAATCCAGGTAATAGTTATTTATAGAAAATAGCTGTGATATTCTTATCATTGTTGTGCGGTCAGATGGTTGCGTAAAGGGTTTTCTTGCACACCAGATAAGAAAATCTGTGGTTTTAGCCTGGGATAGAAATTCTGTTGTTAGCCTGGGACAAGGTGAAAAATAGAATATTTTAATGGGTTTGATATTCACTGGTTGATTGGTTTGTTTGTATTGGAGTTTAATGGCCCAGTCAACACTATTTTAGGTCATTTTTGAGCTGGTCAGTTTACCTATCCACACTTTCCTGGGCAGGCTTATACGTAAGCGGTTAACCAGTACAGTGCAATTCTTTCGCCAGAAACTGTCAACTGCCCTTCTTGAATCAGCGGAAGGAAGAGAATGAAGGTAGAAAACATTTCATGATCAATCTCCACAAAAGAATATCCACTGGTTGAATACAATCTCATATGCAGTCGTTAAGGTTGACTTCACAGCACGTTACGCGATATCACATCACACCATTGTCATCACAATATAGCAGGCGACGGCAACTGAAGTGACTGCATTTTTATTAAAATTCCATAAACGAAAGGTATGCAAGAAAAAAGAATCTTACATGTTGTGAGGAGTGGATAGAAAATCCGATCACAGTCTGGCATCACTCTGCAAGCTTCATGATGCCGGACTGTGACCGTCGGAACAAATTTATCCATCCCTCCATGTAAGATTCTTATAATCTATAGAATCTGTGTTGGGTCCGGCAAACAGTGTAGACCCAGATCAGAATGCAGCATCTACACTATTTTGTTTACAGTACAGGAATTTAAGGGTTAAATGAAACAGTCTTGAGTCTCCATTTGGGACCATTTTTCCAGCTTACACCCACAATCCAGCAGTGCTGTCAATACTTTGATTCATATAACAATCCATTTAGTGTGCAATGACTACTGCATGGATATGCAGGCTGGCAGAACAAATACACATTTTTACTTGTCACAGCTCCAATATTAACCCTTCTCCCGCTGTATAATTAATTTAGCCACACCCATTTCTGATTTTGAACCAATCATATTACTTGATATAATTTATTCCTGCAAATTCACAATCTGAATGACAAACAGTGTAGATCCTGATCAGATGGCTTCTTAAGAAGCCATCTGATCTGGATCTACACTGTTTGCAAAGGTAGGGGTTGTCATGACCAGCAGTATAAAATTTAAAAGAGACATAGTACAGTCACAGTGTAACATCCTTATGTATGACAAAAACATGTATATTCAAACAAAAGGGACATAACTCTTCAATGTTAAAACCGTAAAGCAAATATTGTTGGGAGTAATTAAGACAAAAACGCTGTGGCCCCTACTCTAGTATATGATCAAAATATCTTTATTTAAGGGGACACAATTCTAAATAAAACAAAATTTTATTATCTTTTCTGTTTATAGTAAAAACATATGTGATAAAAAGCCCTGCTGCAAATATTGTAGGAGGAAAAGCAAAGACACAGCACCACTACGTTGACTTCTTACCCTATAATATTGCCAGATATTGTTAACTAGGGGATATAATTCTGTAACATCAAAATTACCTTTCCTTTATCCACATGTTCATGTATAAACTGTTGTCTGTTTATGCGGAATCAATACACTTTCAGGGGTGGCAACTTTAAAGTCAAGTGTCCCCTTTTTCAGATGGACTTAGCTTATGGAAAAGCACAAATAGCCATCAGAAAAGATGGCAAATCTCCAGACTGAAAGGCAGCATGGCATTGAGAAGATTGCACATATACAGAAAGTGAACTAGAAATAAAATACACCAGATAATCATCAAGTACATTGCTGCAATTTTCCAAGATATTGTAAAAATTATGTTTGTTAGGGTTTACATGACAAGGACCCCTTCCCTGCAATATGGAGATTCTATCCTAGATCATTATATGTGCAATCAAATCATTAAGATAACACACCCGTGCAACATCTTGCCTTTTTCACATCTCCAAAATGGCTACTTTTCTGATGAAAATATGTGATATTTTTTTTATTTAAACTGCAAACCTTGTAGGTGGTGGGTGTTCATTAGGAAGGCCTCACTGAACCTATGATTTTGAGCAGAAATAAGAAAAATAATGTATACCCTTGTATACCCCAGTTTCTCTATATATAGTGGGGTTTAGGAGTTTTCATTTCTCGAACTTGTTGGCTTTATGGTTAAGAGTGACCAGTGTTAGTCCTTTGCTACTTGAATTCTGCTTCAATTACCTGCTCTTGCAGAATCATTCATATTAGCTGTACCAAGTACAATCATGATATAGGTGCTGGAGCGATGGAGATCACATTATGAAACTGTCAGGGAAGGTTAAAATTACTGTGGCACACCGGTTCTTGAGCATGACATGCAATTTTTTACCTGCTGTATAATTTTACTAAGTTTCATCAAGGTATTATGGTGATCACAAGGTTATATTAACGGGGTAGATAGCTGCAATACCAAGACATCCAGAATTGTGGCTCTTGCTCATGACTCCTTTACTTCATGTTCATTTGTACCAGTACTATCATCATATTTCAGGTATTCACAAGGTTATATTTTCAGGGGAGATGACTAAAATACCATGGCACCCAGAGTTGCTCATGACACTCCGCTTAATACATGCTCGTTTTGGAAAAAAAAAAAAACAGTATTATGTTACGGGTCGTCGTCTGTCCATTTGTTGGTACATTAATAACCTATCCTACAGTTTTCATTTCGATAACACACCTGTGCAACATAGTGCATTTTTTTCATCTCCAAAATGGCTACTTTTTCAATAAAAAATTGTGATTATTTATACTGCAAACATAGGTTGTCTGCTGTGCTTGTTGAAGTGGTTCTAACGAGTACCCACAACCTACGTCTTGGAACAGAAATAAGAGTAATAATGTATACCCCCATAAACACCAGTTTTCTCTATATAAAGTGGGGTGTTTATTTCACTAATTTCTTTAAGTCCTGAACTTGATAGAAAGTAAGATGATGATGTGGAGTATCGCGTAAAGTTTCCAGATTAACCATCCACCAAATATTAGTTAAGCCCTTTGAAAATTTCCATTAACTTTTTCGCGTCCGGACAATTCCTACAGTTTTCATCAGATCAACCTGAAATTTGGTAGATAGTATGACTATGACGTGGAGAAGCATGTAAGGTTTCGAGGTTAACAGTCCAATTATTAACAGAGTAATGCCCCTTCGAAAGTTTCCATAAACTTTTTCTTTCAGGATAACTCCTCCTACAGTTTTAATTGGATCAAGCAGGAACTCGGTGAATAGTAAGACTATGATGACCATTCACCAAAATATTAATAGAGTTATGCCCCTTAGAAAATTTCTGTAAACATTTCTTTTCTTGCTAACTCCTACAATTCTATCAAGCTGAAACTTGATATGTATTAAGACCATGCTGTGGAGCAGCACATATTGTTTCGAGGTTACAGTCTACCAAATAAAAACAAAAGTTATGCCCCTTTGAAAATTTCTGTTAACATTTTGTTCTGGCTAACTCCATCTGCAATTTCGATCCGGTCAAGCTGAAACTTGATATATACACATTATTACTACACCAACTTGATCTGGGTGAGTGTTTGAGTTTTATGTCTCTCCAACAGCTGGGGTCACATTATTAAAACACGCCTGTACTATACATTGTAAATTTTACCTGGGAAAAACGAAAATTTTCAGATAAAAAATAGTGATATTTTTCTTATTTCTGCTCAAAATATAGATTGTGTGTACTCGTTAGAACCGCCTCATCGAGGCGGTTCTAGCGAGTACCCACAATCAATGTTTTAGAGCAGAAATAAGAAAGGTTTACCCCTGGAAACCCCAGTTTTGCTATATTAAGGTGGGGTTCCAGGGGGTCAAAATCATGTAGGTATATTTTCGTGATGATACGGAGACGGGACCTCGGTTTAAAGACTCAGAAATGCCAGAGAAGCCCGGGTCCGATCTTGCGATCCCTGGTTTACAAGGCGAGTAGCATAACTACTCAGCAGCTTGATCTGCCACACTGTATCACATCGAGTGGATGTTTCCAGATCAATGTATCACTCAAGACGCCTATACAAATACATTGCCATCTTTATCGCGGAAAAAATGAAAATTTTATGATGAAAAATTGTGATATTTTTCTTATTTCTGCCCAAAATATAGATTGTGGGCACTAGTTAGAACCGCCTCATCGAGGCGGTTCTAACGAGTACCCACAATCTATATTTTAGAGCAGAAATAAGAAAAATAAGGTATACCCCCCGGAAACCTCAGTTTTACTGTACAAAAGTGGGGTTCAAGGGGGTCAAAATTATATAGGCGTGTTTTCGTGATGTTTATATCTGAAAAAATCAGAGACGTGATACCGTGTGGCAGATCAACTTGCTATAGTGATAATATGTTTGTTATATACCTTTATTTGCTTCCAATAGTCATTTTTCCAAAGTAAATTGGCGGGAAACTTGGACATTAGGCTCTGCATATAATGACATCATCATTTTGAACGTCTGGTTCCGTGTTATAGATTTTTGCTTTCTTACTTCACAACAAATGCCTTGGCTTAGAGCTAGCCGCAAGTAGGGTGACATGGGAGTCTGTCTTTTTGTGTTGGAAAACTGGTAGTAGACATAGAGAATACCAGGTTCGTGACTTTTGATATCAAGTTTATCAGGCAAGGCTTCGAGAACGCTTGTAGAATCGCGAGGCTTGCCGAGCGATTCTACATGCGTTCTCGAAGCCGAGCCTGATAAACTTGATATCAAAAGACACGAATCTGGTATTCTATTTATCAGTTAATCCCCATGTAAGCTCTTTAAATTGGCACTTTACGATCAGTTACTGATTGTCCTTAGTGCGCCCCAACATTCAGATGCGGAATATAATCGACCAGTATATTTACTATCAGCTGACCGTTATTTTTCTTTTGATATTTTTAATGTATTTTTTTTTTCTTCATTTTTTCTAGTAATAATAACATTTTGACCATTTTTCCGGTTGTCCGTTTCATTAAAAAAAGTGCAATGTCACGTTGACGTGATAAAGCTCACTTGATCTGAGATAGCATATCTTTATCAGGTCAATGCGTTACAATGCAATATATATAGGGGGTAACTGATAAATCAGTATTTCATATAGGTATGACCATGATATTGATGTGGATCAAGCACCGCATATTGTTTCGAGGTTTTAGTCCACCAAATATTAACAGAGTTGAGCACCTCAGATAATTTCTGTGAGCTACAAACTCCTCCTACCGTTAACATTCCATCACTTATTATGGGCCCCGTCAAGCGATTTTGGTACTTATCGCCTTTTGGCGATAAACTGACCTTTAAAATGAAATAATAAAGATTTTGCCGTTATGCACGACCAGCAACCAATGAAAAACAGAGATTTTCTAAAGAACATAGAATTGACCAACAACTAGATGTTTCTTCAAAACCGATAAAAAGCCGGCTTGATAGAGCACTAACCATAATTGGCCTTATCGCCCAACATTGACGGGCTGTGCAATCGAAAAAATGAAAGTAAATTACAAAATTAATTGTGTGTGATAGCCATTGCAATATGAAATCCGGGTCACAGTCAAACATGCATGAACCGGAGTCTAACTGCTGTTTTCGTTTGCTCCAGAATCTTAGTTATTTCATGCCTTCTAGTCCTCATCGTTTTTCATCTTTGTAGTCGTTGGTTTTTATGTTCTCGGAGATGTTGCATTGATGTGTAAGAAAGAAATCCTTCATGCGGACTGAACATATGGGCCCCGTCAAGCGATTTTGGTACTTATCGCCTATGCGAGCAGCGAAGGTTCAGGCCAGCCTGCGCATCCGCGCAGTCTCGCCAGAACCTTCGCTGCTCGCTCATACAAGCAGTGAATCAAGAGGAACCTTCAGACAGAAAGCCATATCCCTGGCCGCTCTGAATGGCTGGGCATGCGCAGTTAAAAATTGTCATGACGGAATACTCGAAGACATAAATTCGCTTGGCGGGGCCCATATTATTTGTCTAAACCACGACAGAACCAAGGGCGAGGATTTGGCCATGAATAATCGATTAAAGCACCCCCACCCTATAATATAAGAATCTGATATGGGGTTCTGTTGTAGATGAGCGTTTCCAACCCGAGGGATGATCGTGCTCAGCGGAACCGAGGCTACGCCGAGGTTCCGCTCAGCACGGTCATCCCGAGGGTTGGAAACGCCCATCTGCAACAGAACCCCATATTGAATTCTTTTTCTTGCACAACACCTCCGGTTAGTTTTGACAGCTCGCACATGTATATTGTTTACGAAATGAAAGTAGTGCGGAAGTAGTTCCGGCAGTGGAATAGAACTGAAGCGCATTTATATTAGTTGCCTGGGTCGGAACACCAGGGTCAGAACATAAATTTCTATCCCAGGGTAAAATCACGGATTTCCTTGTCTGGTGTGCAAGAAAAAGTAAAACACTTTTTACTGACCGTTCTAAGGTAGCTGTTCTGTCGTGGCTTATTTTTTTACAGTTCATATTTGCGTGTATGTATTGCTAATTTTTTTCTTCATTTTTTGACAGCCGCATGGAAGGTATTGCGAAGATTGGATTGTGGGCAGTCATTTACTGAATTCTAATTTGCTGCAACGGACTCGTATATGTTATTATAGTAACCCAAATCGATGACCAGATAAAAATTCGACAGCGAACACTGTACTAGCTGTATTTCAACCGTGCGGAAATTGTAACATCTCATGCGTTGTACACAGAAACGTTACTTGTGCGTTGTATTTAATTCTGCCGAATATTCTTCTTTAGCATTCCTAACTGGAACAATAAATGGCAATAAAAATACTTTACTTGGCAGTTCTAACTTGGGAATACACGGCGCAGCTAAATTCCCAGTTATTTGACAGTGGCTCCGGCATTTATATGAAAACTGAATAATTGAATATTTGAAAATATGTCACTGACTCATCGCAAACTGTTCGACTCTCCAAAAATATTGCATTTTTAACAACATGAAGCAAAAGTATGTTTATTTTGCGTTCCGTCTGCATCGTCATATTGTTGTGGAACTCTGATTAAACAATCACGGGGAAAAACGTTACTCGAGCATTTGTCAGCCGTTACTCGTGAATTTGCGATGTCTCTTGTGTGAAAGTATTGACCAGTGTGAAGATCTTCAGAAATTTTATACAAAGTGGCTATTGACAGTTAACTGGCAGCTGTGGGAGGGACGTAAAACTCAAACACACTCACACTACCAAAATGCAGCTTGCAGATGTAGTTCTACATGTATGCGAATGGATTAAAGACTATATTTTCTATTATTTGCCACTTGCTAGAAACATAACATTAGTGAAACACATCTATTCAATGCAATGAAATTTTCATATTCAAATATAATGGAAAATTTTACCACTTAAAAAAAGGAAAAATTCCAGGTAAAACTTCCGATATTTTTAGCTCACCTGTCACGTAGTGACAAGGTGAGCTTTTGGGATCACTTTTTGTCCGTCGTGCGTGCGTGTGTGCGTGCGTGCGTGTGTGCGTGCGTAAACTTTTTCTTCAAACAACATCTCCTAAACCGCTAATCGGATTTTGACCAAACTTCACAGGAATGATCCTTAGGTGGTCCCCTTTCAAAGTTGTTCAAATGGTTCCAGTCTGTTGCACAACTAGGTCACAGGAGCTAAAAATAGATTTTTTAAATGAAAACTTTCAAAATCTTCGTCTCTGAAACCACAAGGCCCAGGTCTTCGATATTTGGTATGAAGCTTCATCTAGTGGACCTCTACCAAGATTGTTCAAATTATAGCCCTGGGGCCAAAAATGGCCCCGCCCCGGGGCCCACCAGTTTTACATAGGCTTATAAAGGGAAAATCTTTAAAAAATCTTCTTCTCTGAAACAGCAAGGCCTAGGTCTTTGATATTAAGTATGAAGCTTCATCTAGTGGACCTCTACCAAGATTGTTCAAATTATAGCCGTGGTGCCAAAAATGGCCCCGCTCCTGGGCCCACCAGTTTAACATAGGCTTATATAGGGAAAATCTTTAAAAATCTTCTTCTCTGAAACCGCAAGGCCCAGGTCTTTGATATTTGGTATGAAGCTTCATCTAGTGGACCTCTACCAAGATTGTTCAAATTATACCCCTTGGGCCAAAAATGGCCCCGCCCCCGGGGCCCACCAGTTTTACATAGGCTTATATAGGGAAAATCTTTAAAAATCTTCTTCTCTGAAACCGCAAGGCCCAGGTCTTTGATATTTGGTATGAAGCTTCATCTAGTGGACCTCTACCAAGATTGTTCAAATTATACCCCTTGGGCCAAAAATGGCCCCGCCCCGGGGCCCACCAGTTATCCATAGGCTTATATAGAGAAAATCTTTTAAAATCTTCTTCTCTGAAACCGCAAGGCCCAGGTCTTTGATATTTGGTATGAAGCTTCATCTAGTGGACCTCTACCAAGATTGTTCAAATTATAGCCCTTGGGCCAAAAATGCCCCCACCCCGGGACCCTTTGGTTTTACATAGACTTATATAGGGAAAATCTTTAAAAATCTTCTTCTCTGAAACCACATGGCCCAGGTCTTTGATATTTGGTATGAAGCTTCATCTAGTGGACCTCTACCAAGATTGTTCAAATTATAGCCCTGGGGCCAAAAATGCCCCCACCCCGGGGCCCACCAATTTTATATAGGCTTATATAGGGAAAATCTTTAAAAATCTTCTTCTATGAAACTGCAAGGCCCAGGTCTTTGATATTTGGTATGAAGCTTCATCTAGTGGACCTCTACCAAGATTGTTCAAATTATAGCCCTGGGGCCAAAAATGCCCCAGCCCTGGGACCCTTCGGTTTTAAATAGACTTATATCGGGAAATTCTTTAAAAATCTTCTTCTCTGAAACAGCACGGCCCAGGTCTTTGATATTTTGTATGAAGCTTCATCTAGTGGACCTCTACCAAGATTGTTCAAATTATACTTGGGGCCAAAAATGCCCCCTGCCCCAGGGCCCTTTGGTTTTGTGTAGGCTTATAGAAGGAAAATGGTAAAAAATCTTCTTCTCTGGACTGCAAGGCCCAGGTCTTCGATATTTGGTATAAAGCGTCATCTAGTGGACCTCAACCAAGATTGTTCAAATTATAGCCCTGGGGCCATAAATGTCCCCTTTGGTTTTACATAGACTTGTATAGGGAAAATCTTTATAAATCTTCTTCTCTGAAACCACAAGGCCCAGGTCTTCGATATTTGGTGTGAAGCTTCATCTAGTGGACCTCTATGAAGATTGTTTAAATTATAGCCCTAGGGCCAAAAATGCCCCCCTCCCCCCCCCCCCCTGGGGCCCTTTGGTTAACATAGGCTTATGTAGAGAATACCTTTAAAAAGGCCCAGGTCTTTGATATTTGGTATGAAGCTTCATCTAGTGGACCTCTACCAAGATTATTGAAAAATTATAGCCCAGGGGCTAAAAATGCCCCCACCCCGGGGCCCACCAGTTTAACATAGGCTTATATAGGGAAAATCTTCAAAAATCTTCTTCTTTGAAACCGCAAGGCCCAGGTCTTTGATATTTGTTATGTAGCTTCATCTAGTGGACCTCTACCAAGATTGTTCAAATTATAGCCCTGGGGCCAAAAATGCCCCTGCCCCGGGACCCTATGGTTTTACATAGACTTATATATAGGTAAAATCTTTAAAAATCTTCTTCACTGAAACCACATGGCCCAGGTCTTTGATATTTGGTATGAAGCTTCATCAAGTGTACCTCTACCAAGATTGTTTAAATTATAGCCCTAGGGCCAAAAAAATGCCTCCGCGCTGGGACCCTTTGGTTTAACATAGGCTTATGAAGGGAATATCTTTGAAACTCTTCTTCTCTGAAATGGCAAGGCCCAGGTCTTTGATATTTGGTATGAAGACCTCAACCAAGATTGTTCAAATTATAGCACTGGGTCCAAAACTGCCCCCACCCCGGGGCCCTTTGATTTTACATTGACTTATACAGGAAAAATCTTTAAAAATCTTCTTGTCTCAAACCTGAAGGTTCAGGTCTTTGATTTTTGGTATGAAGCTTCGTCTAGTGGACCTCTATCAAGATTTTTCAAACTATAGCCCTGGGGCCAAAATGCCCCCTTCCCCGGGGCCCACTGGCTTTACATTGACTTATATAGGGAAAATCTATATAAATCTTCTTGTCTGAAACCAGAAGGCTCAGTTCTTTAATATTTGGTATGAAGCTTTGTCTAGTGGACCTTGACCAAGATTAATCAAATTATAGCCCTGGGACCAAAAATGGCTCTGCCCCGGGGCCCACTGGTTTTACATAGACTTATATAGGGAAAACCTTTAAGAATCTTGTCGAATCCAGAAGGCTCACGTCTTTGATATTTGGTATGAAGCTTTGTCTAGTAGACTTCTACCAAGATTGTTCCAATTATAGCCCTGAGCCCAAAAATTGGCCCACCCCGGTGCCACACTGGTTTTACATAGACTTATGTAGGGAAAACCTTTGAAAATCTTATCGTCTGAATCCAGAAGGCCAAGGTCTTAAATATTTGGTATGAAGTTTCATGTAGTGGACCTCTAACAGAATTGTTCAAATTAGTGCCCTGGGGCAAAAAATGGGCCCACCCCCAAGTCCACTTGTTTTACATAGACTTATATTGGGAAAACCTTCAAAAATCTTCTTGTCTGAAATCAGAAGGCCAAGGTCTTTGATATTTGGTATGAAGTTTTGTCATATGGATATCTACCAAGATTGTGCAAATTATAGCCCTGGGGCCAAAAATGGCTGCACCCGGGACCCGCAGGTTTTATATAGACTTATATAAGGAAAACCTTTGAAAATCTTCTTGTCTGAAACTAGAAGGCTCCGTTCTTTGATATTTGGTATGAAGCCACTACCAAGATTATGCAAATTATAGCCATGGGGTCAATAATGGCTCTCCTCAGGGCACACTTGTTGCCTTATGGATCAGGTGAGCGACCCAGGGCCATCATGGCCCTCTTGTTCATATTTCTGCCCCAAAACTAACTAGTACCCACAATCTTTGTTTTTGAGCAGAAATAAGCAAAATAATGTATACCCCTGTAAACCGCAGCTTTACTTTACAAAAGTGCGGTTTAATTGGGTCTCTGATCAGAATGCGCTAAAGCGCAGGCTAATCAGTATTCGCCTACGTTTTAGTGCGTTTTACTACGTGTCTTTGCTAGGTATACACCGGAATGGTATATTGAAATGCCACTTATGTTTTGAAATTTTTAAAGCAAACGTAGCTGGGTCACGCATGTTGCCATATATAGCCGTATGTGCTGCGTTTTCACTACGTTTTACTACGATTATTGCCGTTCTGCTACGTTTTAAATCAAAGCACTGAGAGTACTGGTGGGTCGATCGTCTCTGAGTGTAGTGTCATGAGAATCGAACTGCTCATTTAAATTTAAGCAAGCACAGTAGATCTGATCAGATATCTGATCTGATTATATAGATTCTGTTTGCCTATGCCAAAGTGCACGAGCACAGTCCAACCGCACCGCCCATCGAGGCTTGTATAATAGATGGACTGCATGATGCTTCCACGCAGAGCTGAAACCGACCGCACACGAGTACTGGTATACCGCTTAGAGGATCTAAGCCTGCCCAGGCAAAGCCGTGCGAGTCTATCTATCTATCTATCTTCTTATACTGAGTCGGTCATATCTGGCCATTACCTCAGTTGATTGGGTGGCTAAATTTAGAATTTAGCTGAAAAAAAAAAAAAAAGAAGAGAGGCACTGGATGCGTCCTTAAAACTATTTACAATCTGCATAACAGAGGTATCCTAAAACGCATACCTCTGAGTCCCAATCTTACACTGTGCGGAACTCTTCTGCGGACTTGGCATTCACCGCAGAGGAGGGAAGACTATTCTATTGGGGAATAGTTCTAGGAAAAAACGAGTTCTTCAGGGCATCACTATAGGACTGGTATCTACGATATTGTGAGTCGTTTACTTTTGATGCCCTTGTTTGGGTCGACAGTGTTACAGGGGTCAAGTACCTATCTTTATCAATAGACACTGAATTAGAGTGTATCTTGTAGAAGAAGGTTAATGAGGACTGCTCACGACGGGCCTCCAGGGACGGCCACTCTAGCTCATTAAGCATGTCACCGACGCTACTTCTATTTCGCCATCGCCTACAGGTCCATCGAGCAGCTGTCCTCTGCACCTTCTCCACCTGCTGAGTCTGAGTTTTAACATAGGGGTGCCAAATGGGTGATGCATATTCGAGTTGAGGGCGAACCAATGTTTTATATGCAACATCCTTTGTCTGCCTAGGTGCAAAAGCCAAGTTCCGTCTAAGGAATCCCAAAGTCCTAGTTGCTTTAGATGTAATCTCTGAGATATGTTGACCCCAATCAAGATCGTCAGTGATGGTGATACCAAGATATTTGGCGGATTGAACATGCTCCAAAACTTGCTGGTGAAGAGTATAGTCAAACTTAATTTGCTTGTCCGGAGGGTGTCGTGACACTCTCATTGAGTGACATTTGGCCACATTGAACTTCATTTGCCAATCGGCCTCCCACTGTGCAAGTTGATCCAGGTCATCTTGTAAAATAAGACAGTCAGAAGGAGAATATATGTTCCTATACAGGACACAATCATCAGCAAACAAACGGACCGATGACCTGATATTATCGGGGAGATCATTAATGAAAACCAAGAAAAGGACCGAACCTTGGGGGACTCCAGATAAAACAGGGACTGGATCAGACGCTTGGCCATCAAGTACAACTTGTTGTGAGCGCCCAGAGAGCCATGAGCTAATCCACCTATGCGTGGATCCTCTTATCCCATAGTACTCCAGTTTATGTAATAGCCTTCTGTTAGGTACCTTGTCAAAGGCCTTAGCAAAGTCCATGATGATCAAGTCAGTCTGTTTGTGGCCACGGTTTATGGCCCCATCCAGATTGCTCACAATGTCATGGTAAAATTGAACAAGCTGCGTTTCGCAAGACCTTTGACTCCGGAAACCATGTTGACAGTCAGCAAGAATGCTCTCAAAGGCTAAGTGCTTGTTGATGTTGCTTACTAATATATGCTCCAGGGTTTTGCAACAGATGCATGTTAGCGACACTGGTCTATAATTTGCTGCATCATATTTTTCCCCTTTTTTATAGACCGGGGTTACATTTGCTTGTCGCCAGTCATCTGGTACAGTGCCCTGGGCAAGTGATTGATTGAAGATAAAGGCCAACACAGGAGATATTTCAGCACTACATTCCTTAAGTACCCTGGCATTCAGGTCATCGGGCCCAGATGCCTTATGTATCTTGAGCTTACCTAACAGTTTAGCGACCCCATTGGGGTCAACTGTTATGTCCCCCATAGAGGGGAACGGACTTGCACCTTTAGATGGTAGCTCACCATCAGTTTCACGCGTAAATGCTGATTGAAACTGTTTATTGCAAATATTAGCCTTATCGCGCGCATCTGTTTTTAGAATTCCATTTTCCCTTAGCGAAGTGATCCCAAACGCATCCTTTTTCAGAGACTTTACGAATGACCAAAACTTTTTAACTTTACCATTCTTTTGGGGACTATCGGGATCTATATTGTCATCTTCAAAGGTAAAGATGCTGGAAACATGCTTCCAATATGCATCTCTTATAACCTTTTGCACATGTGCTCTGAACCGTTTGTAATGGTTCTTAACGTCAGGGCTGCTAGACTTGCGAGCACGAAAATACATTCTATTCCGTCTTCTGATGAGATGCTTGATCGTGTTATCGATCCATGGTGCCCTATATTTTGTTTTGGTCATTTTAGTTGGTATAAACCTTTCCATTGCCGTGGTTAATTCGGACTTAAAACTGACCCACAGGTCATTAACTGACATGTGTGAGAGGTCAGAGGAAAGGAGCGAATCCTTAAATCGCGCCATATGGTCTCGCAGACCATCCATATCCGCACGTTTGTAGAGAAAAACTTTACGCGGGACTTGTCTGATTCGGACCGTCCATGCTCATAAACCCTATTGGTTTCAATGCGCGACAGGGCTTGAGATGTCATTTCATCTCATTGTCGAGTAAAAGTCCCATAAGATTGGAAGTAACGTCTCCAAATGACCTATACAGTGTTCCTTACGCTTCGCTCTGACATCTTTGGGATGCTATAAACAACCAGTACTTGAATTTTGTTCAAGGCCAGATGGTCAGTGATAGTCACGCGGACAATAGCAAGCAAAAGATTCTCTGCTTTATAACATAGACTGTGGGTACCCGTTAAAACTCTTCATTATAAGAAAAGTGTTCAGTCAATTTTTGTCTGAAAAAAAAAATGGTAGCATTTCCGTCAAATTATTTACGTGTACTTGTCATTTATTAATGCGTTTAATTGTTTCCTTTCTATATACGGGTATATTGATTCATCTTTCTGAATTTAGAGTATTTCATTGATTATGAAAAACTTTCTGTGCTGAAAAAATATTACATGTTTAACATTTTACCCAGCTGCAAACAGTGCAGATCCATCGCTGGCTTCTGATCAGCATCTACAGTGTTTGTCATTGTTTCTCCTCTCTCTTTTCTCCTCCCTCAGTCCAACCACTGCATCCCAGCTCCTGAATAACAGTGATCTGTAACAGAGCCCCTTCAGCGATATGCTCAAACAAAAAAGTTAATTTTACCTGTTGATGCAGGCCCGCACACAGTTGGGAGGGTGCAAATGGAGCCCCTCCACACTTTTTGGAAATTATCTCAGATTCATGCAGTTTTTCACCCGAAATTCGCACCCTCAACCCGCCCCTTTTCAGAGTCTTCGTACGGGCCTGAATCATGTTCAAAACTGTTGCTACATACATATGGCGAACAGTGCCGACTCTGATCAGAAGGAATGTAGTGTCTATCCGATCTGGGTCTACGCTGTATGCCTAATGACGGTACCACCTATAAAGACTGGGCTGCTCATTTTTTGTTCTTAAACATTTCAAGGTTCCGAACAGAAGTGCGAAAAGTCTATTTTAACTCGACTTTGCATACATTTGTGTAACAGTTTTCCGAAGACGTCACGTGACAGCGTGTATTGTTTTTCTTTCATTACGTGAGCAACCTGGCATTCTTATACAATTTCGTTTAACCCTCAAATGCCTCTGTTTAAGCAAACAGTGTAGTCCCTGTACAACCTGCTGAGCAGAAGCCACATTCCGCAGCGTCTGATCTGTGTATTCAGTGTTCACACGATTCCTGTCAAGACTCTATTGATAGCTCAGACTGCTCTGACCTATATGTTGCATCGATAAAAATAGCGCAACGTTTCAAATTCTATTAATATTGGTTTTCCCAAATCAATGATGGTCACGTGGACGAATTCCGTTTTGCCATTTAGTAAATTTGGGTCGATCGTAACGATCGACCCAAAAATGTGTTAAAACCTACTCTCAATACGTGACAGTGTGAGTGTGGCCTAACTCGTACACGTACGTGCAACACACTACCATGCCCAGGTGTCCTTTTAACAACAACCATGCTGGTAAGTTCGAGAAGTGGTTTTGAATTTCTGGATATCAGTATGTTACATGTCTCTGTAATGAAGTTGGGATTACAGGGATTACATTATTTTTCTTATTTTTGTTCTAAAACGTATACGGACCCAATAGACATATGCATGTATATTTGGTCCGTGCCACCAATAAGACAGTTCAGTTTATTCCCAGTGGGCACTTGACGTTTAGGCAACGTCGCATCAACGTCGATGCAACGTCATGTCGTTACAAAGACGTTGCTATGACGTTGCATTCGCGTTGTGGGTCCAGTGAGTTATGCTTGAAGACGCCTTTTTTAACGCCATAAAAAGACGTTCCAAGCTAAATAATATCCACGATCTATGTTTGAAACAGCAATTAGAAAAATAGCCATCAGAAGAGATGACAAATCCCCCGACCAAAAGCCAATATGGCTTACAGAAGATTGTTCACAAATAGAAAGTGCACCAGAATTAAAATACACTAGCAAGCCTACAGTATATTTTGAATATGTAATGTTTATTGAGATTATCTTCACCTAATGATACTAAGGTTTTCAACATGATGATTTGTTTGAGTTGAGGTTTTACATCCCCGTCAACACTATTAAGGTCATTTTGGAGACTTTGCTTCCGATTTTATGGGACTTTTACCCGACATTGAGATTAAATGGCATCTCAAGCCCTACCGCCCATAGAAACCGCTAGGGTTTAAGGAGCGGTCCGACTCACATCACTTTTCCTTGGCAGGCTACGACCTAAGCTGTTTACCAGTACTGAAGTTCGGTCGGTTTCAGCTCTGCGCGGAAGCACCGTGCAGCCCAATCTATTTCTCCAGGCTCCAATTGGCGGGGGCGCTCAACATGATGAAGATCCCAGCTTTCCAATGCACAAAGTACTGGTATACTGAGCATGAAATGCCTTTTCAACATTGTATACAGTTGTTGCAAGTAATAGAAATATATCTCAAAGGTAATGAAGTTTTGGCCATCACAAGATTATACTGTTAGGGGAGATAACTAAAAAAAACCAGGGAACTCATTATTGTTGTTCTTGTGTATGACATGCCTGCTTTACCTCATGTACATCAGTACCAGGTACCATCAATATGTCTCAAAGGGTATTGGAGATGCTGGTTTTACTGTTATATTGGAAGGGGGGATAACGCAAATATCACAACACCAAGAGTTGTGGTTCTTGCGCATGACATACCTTGTATACAATTATGCCAAGATCCTCCAATATATCTCAAATGGTATTGGAGTTATGGCCATCACAAGGTTATATTGTCAGGGGAGATAATTCAAACACCAGAGCACCGAACTTGTAATTCTTGTGCTTGACACAACTGCTTAACCTCGTGTACATTTGTACCAAGTACCATCAATATAACTCAACTAGTATTGGAGATATGGTGATCACAAGGAGGTAATATTGTTACTGGAAGGTGAGATAACCGAATACCATAGCACCCAGAGTTGTTTTAGGCATGACACGCCATCTCAACCTTGTATACAATTGTGCCAAGTACCATCAATATATCTCGAAGGGTATTTGAGTTATGGCCATCATAAGGTTATATTGTCAGGGAAGATAATTCAGAGCATCCAGAGTCAAGGTTCTTGCACACGACACACCTGCTTAACCCCATGTACAACTGTACCAAGTACCATCAATATATCTCAAATAGTATTGGAGATATGGCCATCACAAGGTAGTGATTCTATTTTATTGGAAGGGGAGATTACTAAAAAAAACCATGGCACCCAGATTTATGGTTCTTGCGCATGACACGCCATCTCAGTCTTGTGAACAATTGTGCCAGATAACATCAATATATCTCAAAGGCTATTGGAGTTATGGCCATCACAAGGTAGTCACTCTATTTTATTGGAAGGGTGGATAACTAAAAAAAACCCACGGCAACCAGAGTTGTGGTTCTTGCGCATGACACGCCGTCTCAGCCTTGTGAACAACTGTGCCAGGTACCATCAATATGTCTCAAAGGGTATTCACAAGACAGTCATTCTATTTTATTGTAAGGGGAGATAACTAAAAAAACTATCTCATCGAGAGTTGTGGTTCTTGCGCATGACACGCCGTCTCAGACTTGTGAATAATTGTGCAAAAGTACCATCAATAAATCTCAAAGGGTATTGGAGTTATGACCATCACAAGGTCGCGTCTACGGACGGATGGACGGACGCCAGGCTGATCGCTATATCCCTCGAACCTATTCCGTCGGGGGATAAAAAATAGAAATAGAAAATGCTGTCCATGGCAGAAACAATCAGAACATATTCCGAAAATGAGGTGATTAAAATGCTAAATCAACAATGCATGAAGAAATATATGGGCTGCATGATGCTTCCACGCAGAGCTGAATCCGGCCCGCACACTAGTACTGGTAAACCGCTAAGAGGATCTAAGCCTGTCCAGGAACCGCGGTGCGAGACGGACCGTCCATGTTAATAAACCCTATTGGTTTCATTGGGCGACAGGGCTCGAGATGTCATTTCATCTCAATGTCGGGTAAAAGTCCCACAAAATTGGAAGCAACGTCTCCAAAATGACCTTTACAGTGTTGACGGGGACGTTAAACCTCAAATCAAACAAACAAACAAATTACAAAATATGGAAATGTTCGGTAAAAGAAAAGCAAACAACATGAAGCAACGATTCGCATGCCGAGTTACACGAGACCCATCACTCCAGTAAGCTTCCAGAGTCATTTGTTTGTTTGATTTGAGGTTTCACTGTGTAGGTCATTTTGGAGACGTTGCTTCCAATTTTGTGGGACTTTTACCCGACTTTGAGATGAAATGACATCTCAAGCCCTGTCCCCCAATGAAACCAATAGGGTTTATAAGCATGGACGGTCCGACTCGCACCGCTTTGCCTTGGCAGTCTTAGATCTTTTAAGCGGTTTACTGGTAATCGTGTTCGGTCGGTTTCAGCTCTGCGTGGAAGCATCGTGCAACTCATCTATTTCTTCAAGCCCCGATGGGCGGGGCCCGCTTTTACAGTCATAACAGTAGTTACTGTAAAAGTAATAACCGGAGTGTAATAATTCTGCAAGCCGACTGGCAATAGCCATTTTAACGTAAATTCACTATTGCCAGTTAACTGACAATAGCAATTTTAACACAAGACCGCTATTGTCAGATATCGTTACCCCCACCCCGTGGAATTCGTTTCACTGATCCTTCAAAGGCGGTTCTTCTGGTCGCGGTTTATTTTTGTTATGGTGTGTCTTTGAGTGTGTGTATCGCTTGTTTTTGTTTTTTTATTATTATTATTATTATTATTATTATTTTGGATAGCCAATTGGCCATTTTGTGGGAAAGTAACTGTCCTTTTGTTGACTTTGCATTATTGGTATTTCTATTAGGGTCTAGTTATTTCATGTTTTTGTTTCTTTCCCTTTGCTGTCTCTGATGGGAGCTGTGGGTTAATTGTATCGATCGATTCCTGATCATTGTCTTCACTTCAATTTTGTGTGTGTGTGTGCGCGCGCGCGTGTGCGTGTGTGTCTATGGGGGGGGGGGGATTAACGATCCTTTCAATGCTATTTCACTTATTTCGAGCCGATCGTTATAATCAGAGGTTAGTGAAAACGAGTACACGGAGGACAACGACCTGGCGTTTCGTTGCAGAGCTTGGCGTCTCACTTGTGGCCCGAGCGAAGCGCGAAACACAGCGGTGAGAGACCTAAGGCTAATGATAAAATAAAGAATCAAGTGGTCATTTAAAATAAAGACTCCATGACCTACTGAATAAGAGCGCTGACTCTTCTTATTCATTAGGTCTCACCGCTGTGGTTTGAGTCTCGCTCGGGTCACATATGATATGCCAAGTTCTGCAACGGAAGGTCAGATGGTTTTTCTCTGAGCACTCCGGTTTTCGCCCATCACTAATTAACGACGGGCTTCGAAATAAGCGAAATAATTCTGAAAGGGCCAAGAAGACGTACCCGCTACCATGAAACTTTACAGAAATTTAAGGCACCATGAGGCGATGAGCAGAAAGCAAGAGTCATAACTCTGGTGTTACTGGTCAGTATTGTTGACTGTAATTAGATAGCAGAAGTTGAATACGTAAAAAGGTTCAAAACTGTTGAAACTGACATATAGATCATGTTTACAAATAATTTTCTTGTAAATCAAGGTCGTTAATTAAATCGTATCGGGTCGTCAAGACTTTTTGTATGATGCAGCAAACTGATACTTTACATTAATTATTGAATTTAAATTAATGTTAGTACTAAATGTACCTTTACCATTCGTCCACCCATCCACTTTTCAAAACATGAGATGAAAGTTTCCGAGTATATACATTACGAAAACACGCCTATACAAATACATTGTAAACTTTATCGGCGAAAATAAAAAAAACTCGAAAAATTTAAGATGAAAAATTGTGATATTTTTCTTATTTCTGCTAAATTATAGATTATTGGTACTCATTAGAATCGCCACAATTTATATTTAAGAGCAGAACTAAGAAAAATAAGGTTTACTCCTGTAAACCCTAGTTTTATTATATAAAAGTGGAGTTGAAGAGGGTCAAAATTATATAGCCGTGTTTTCGTGCTGTCGGTTACCTATAATTGCTACCTGTACAAACGCCTACTTGTTTACTGATTATTGAGTACCACTATTCCTTTAAGACAGTAATCCATTTAACACGCATGCTTGATAGATGGCACCACAAAGTTGGAGGCAACACTGTATTCAACGAAGATTTCAAGTTTTTGTCCCCCGCCTTTTCGAAGAAAAGCGAGGGGACATAGTATTCGGCTTTCCGTGGTGCGTGGTTCCGAGCTTGTAGTAGGTACCTTGTGGGCACAACTCCTCCTACAGTTTTATACCGATCGTTCTGAAATTTTACAGGTGTCTTTATCATGGTTTGAAGTTGTGCATGTGCTTTTTTCAGAATCCTTGAATTAATTTTTTTCACTTTTTTCACATTTTTAACTTAGACTTTTTTTGCATGGTTCCGAATTCATAGTAGGTACCTTGTGGGCGCAACTCCTCCTACAGTTTTATACCGATCATTCTGAAATTTTACAGGTGTCTTTATCATGGTTTGAAGTTGTGCATGTGCTTTTTTCAGTATCCTTGAATTATTTTTTTTCACTTTTTTTCACATTTTTAACTTAGACTTTTTTTGCATGGTTCCGAATTCATAGTAGGTACCTTGTGGGCGCAACTCCTCCTACAGTTTTATATCGATCATTCTGAAATTTTACAGGTGTCTTTATCATGGTTTGAAGTTGTGCATATGCTTTTTTCAGAATTTTTTAATAATTTTTTTTTCACTTTTTTTCACATTTTTAACTTAGACTTTTTTGCATGGTTCCGAATTCATAGTAGGTACCTTTTGAGTGCAACTCCTCCTACAGTTTTATACCGATCATTCTGAAATTTTACAGGTGTCTTTATGATGGTTTGAAGTTGTGCGTATGCTTTTTTCAGAATTCTTTAATTAATTTTTTTTTCACTTTTTTCACATTTTTAACTTAGACTTTTTTCATGCATCAATTCTATGAACGAGTATATAATGTAGTAGGTACCTTGTGAGCGCAACTTCTCCTTCAGTTTTATACCGATCCTTCTGAAATTTTACAGGTGTCTTTATCATGGTTTGAAGTTGTGCATATGCTTTTTTCAGAATTCTTTAATTAATTTTTTTTCTCTTTTCACATTTTTAGCTTAGACTTTTTTCATGCATCAATTCTATGAAAGACTATAGTGTAGTAGGTACCTTGTGAGCGCAACACCTCCTGCAGTTTAATGCCAATCCTTCCAAAACTGAAAAGTTGGTTGAATTATGGTCTGAAGATATGCATTTTGCTTTTTACAGAATCTTAAAATATTTCTTTTCACTTTTTCACATTTTTAACTTAGAGTTTTATTGCCCATCTATAATATGAAACTGGATATGTAGTAGGTACATTGTGAGTGCAACTCCTCCTATAGTTTAAAACTGATCCTTCAGAATCTTTACAGGTGTTTTGATATGGACTGAAAATGTGCATGTGCCTTTTATAGAATCCTTTAATTATTGTTTTTCACTTTTCGCATTAAGTGATACCAATGGTTGCGTGGTTAACTTACTTCTTTTTTAACCTCACAAATGAAAATAAGGCGGGGGACATAAATTCTCTTTGGAATTTGTTTGTTTCATACAATTTTAAGAATATCAATTATTTTAATATATAGAATCAGAAATAAGTTAATGGTTTTAAATCATTATCTCTGTTACATTAATCAGTAGGGGCCAGTTGTTCAAATTTTGATCATTTAATATCGCAGCAAAAATTACAAAATTTTTGGTATCAAACTTGCTAGAATAGTTAACAATGAGCTCGTTATTCTAATGAGGCTTTGAACAACTGGGCCCTGTACTTTAACCAACTTTATTAGCGTCTCGGATCCATCAATATTGAGGGGTCCGAGTTAGCGTGAATAAAAGAAAATACAAAATGAGGGGAAAAAATTAAGAAAAAAGAGGCTGTTGATTTATTTAATTCATTTCTTGAATTCTTGATTACAATGATAGCAAGACCTAGTCACACACCCGCCAGTAGCACATTTGCTGATAAGCATTAACAGTTGTGCGGTACCAGCTGGAAACTAAGGATAAAATTTTATCCTTGGGCTAACCTCGGATGGGTCCGAGGGCTAACGTGACAGGGCGAGATAGACAGACTAGTAAGAAAACGTCGTTCAGGAATGAAACTTCGTTCCTATCTATCTACAGTAAAATTCCTATATTAAAACCACCTTTGGGACTGTTCAAAAGTGGTCTTAAAGAGGTTGTTTCTTATTGGGAGACACTTGATGTGAAAAACACAAAGAGTAACTAAAACTTTCTCCATAAGCTTTTAACAGCAGATTTAGTCTTAATTTAGGTGGTCTTAATAGCGGAAGTTTACTGTACTTATCGGTCACATTTGAGGGGAAGAATCCTTCAGAATCTTTAACCTGCACATGGGATGGCTCTCCCTGCACAGGAGGCCTCCAGTTAACGCCCCAATCTGTCACATTTGACCATACATTACGTACACACCAGGTTTGCAGGATGAAAGCCTACACAGTAATCATGTAATTACGGTAGGGGTCTTTAACCTGCACATGGGATGGCTCTCCCTGCACAGGAGGCCTCCAGTTAACGCCCCAATCTGAAGAATGGTGCACTTTTGACATTCATCCCTGCAAATGATGCCAATGGAGTGTGCTCGGACACCGAAATAATCACCGCCGCCGAGGATCGAACCGGGGATCGCTAGCAGCAGAAGCAAGTGCACTAACCACTAAGAAAACCTTATCGTGGCGTATGCGAGAGAGACTCGACTAATTTTTTTTAAGTTTAACGTTCCCGTCAACACTGTATAGGTCATTTTGGAGACGTTGCTTCCAATTTCGTGGGACTTTTACCCAACATTGAGCCTGATGGAATGACATCTCAGACCCTGTCACCCAATGAAACTAATAGGGTTTTATTGTTTATAAACATGGTCAGCCCGAGTAGCACCGCTCTGCATGGGTAAGCTTAGATCCTCTAAGCGGTTTACCAGTACTCGTGTGCGGTCGGTTTCAGCTCTGCGTGGAAGCATCATGCAGCCCATCTATTTCTTCAAGCCCCGATGGGCGGGGGCCGCCGACTTATCACCATTTCTCGGTGAAATAAAGTATTCCAGAATTGCAGATAGCATGGCCCCGCCCATCAGGGCTTGAATAAATAGATGGGCTGCATTATATGCTTCCACGCAGAGCTGAAACTGACCGCACACGAGTACTGGTAAACCGCTTAGAGGATCTAAGCTCCATGCGGGTCTCCCTATTTGGTGACAAGAAGTGTCAAGAGGTGACAAGAAGTGACAAGAGGTGACAAGAGCTTTTTTATGGTGACAAGAAACTTTCTAACACAAAATTAAACTATATTATTGCTTAAATTGATAAATTTAATGTTTTTCTTGAGTTAGAAATTACTTTTGGCCAAATTTAAAGGCGCTTGGAGGAAAAAGCAACATGATGGCTCCAACGTAAAGGCTTATTGAGAATTAGAGAAATCTTATTCAAGGTAATGTTGGTTGGTGCCTGATGCTCTGTCTCTGGTCGGGCCCATCGGAGTCTAACTGTTGGTTTTATTTTGCTCCAGCATTTCAGTGGTTTCTTGCTGTCGAGTCCTCACCGTTGTTTCACCTCTGTGGTTCTTTGATTTTTTGTATTCACGGAGATGTTGCACTGATGAGTTAGGAGGCCTTCATGCGGACTGAAAAAATTATTTGTCTAAATCGCGACGGAAGTGAGGGCGAGGATTGTGGCCACGTGCAATCGATTTAAGCCCCCCCCCCCCCCCCCCCCCCCCTCAGTGGAAATCATTCCACTGACCGTTCCAAGGCGGTTCTTCTGTGGCGGTTTATTTATGGTGTTGTTTGTTACTTACTATGTGTATCACTTGTGTCTTTTTATTTTGGATGGCCATATGGCCATTTTGTGGGAAAGTAACTGTCCTTATGGCCTTCCTTTGTTTAGGTTTCCATTATGGTCTGGTCGCTTAATGTTTGTGTTTCTTTCCCTTTGGTGTCTTTGATGGGTTGAGTAAGTTAATTGTATCGATTCCTGATCTTTGTTTTACTTCTACTTTGCTTTATTCAGACGTTTTACCGCATTTACCGACAAAAAGTTCTCCCCTCTTCATATACAAAGTCACTCCATTTTATAAGCAAAAAAGTGAATTTTACGTGGGTATCTCAGGCTCAAAAACGATGTCATCTCATTTTATAAATATAAAAGCGGATTTAACCAGGATTATTTAGGTCATTTTGGAGACCTTGGGACTTTTACCCAACATTGAGGTGAAATGCCATCTCAAGCCCAACCAGAAGACTTATATGCATCGGACGATCTGATTCACATTGTCTTGCCTGAGTAGGCTTAGTCCTTCTAAGCGGTTTACCAGCACTCGTGTGGTCAGTTTCAGCTCTGCGTGGAAGCATCATGGGAGAGGGTGAGCCCATTATGATAAGTCACCCCTGCAGCATAGTGCATTTTTCACATTTGATGAAAATCCTTGTTAATTTTCTTATAAATCCTCAAAAAAAAATAGGATGTGGATGTAGGACGGCCCGCTTCGAGGGTATTTTGTTTGCTTGATTTGAGGTTTAACGCCCCCTTCAACACTGTATAGGTCATTTTGGAGACGTTGCTTCAAATTTTGTGGGACATGTACCCGACAATGAGATGAACTGACATCTCAAGCCCTGTTGCCCAAACAACACTGTATAGGTCTTTTGGAGACGTTGCTTTTTTGTGGGACTTGTACCCGACAATGAGATGAATTGACATCTCAAGCCCTGTTGCCCGATGAAGCCGTTGCTTCAAAGTGTGTGGGAGTTGTACCCGACAATGAGATGAATTGACATCTCAAGCCCTGTTGCCCAATGAAGCCAATAGGGTTTATAAGCATGGACGGTCCGACTCGCACCGCTTTGCCTGGGCAGGATCAGATCAGGATGAGACAGTTTTAACGAGTACCCGCAATCTATGTCTTTGAGCAGAAATAAGAAAATACTGAACTGACCTAAATAGTGTTGACTGGGCCGTTAAACCGCAATACAAACAAACAAGCAGTTGGGATAGAAGTCTTCCTTCCTTCCTTAATCGTGCGTGTGCCACTCATTAAGATAATTGCTGTCACTCAGTATTGAGTCATCTCGGTTGATTAATCACAAGCTTGTGTTATGAGCATTTGGTCGACATATAATTTTGACTCCGCTTGCTAATCATAAATTCATAGCTTTGACAAGAGTTTAAATAAATAAATAAATAAATATATTCTGTCTATTCAAAATGTTCATAGCTTTGACAAGATAATAAGAATAAATAAATAAATAATCAGTAATTTTTAATTTGTTTCAAATTAATTTTTATTCTAATGATTATATTCTCTCTCTCTCTCTCTCTCTCTCTCTCTCTCTCTCTCTCTCTCTCTCTCTCTGCATGTGTTCCCAAAGAGACTCAGACCAACGGAAGCGTCATCGAGAAAGTGTGCCTAGAAAAGACTTGGATCATCCTGCGTATATGCGTAGGCTGGTATGTTTTCTCCACCGAGGGTATAATTTTATGTGACGGAGAAATATAGTAGATCATCTCATACATGTAAAATTTTCTTGTCACCAAATTAACTTGACTTTATTCCAGATCAAAAAAATCTGAAGAGGCACTGAAGCGTCGTCGAGCAAGTGTGCCTAGAAAGGATCAGCCTGAGCATATGCGCAGTCTGGTATGTTTTCTCTGCTGAGGGAATATTTTTTATGTGACGGAGATATCGGTGCACGTCATTTCGTCGAAAACCACTTGGTTGAATGCACTATTTGGTCGAATATAACGTTTGGTCGAAAAAAATATTGAAATGGGACAATTGGTCGAATATTTTGTTAAGAAATGCGACACTTCGTCGAATTTATTTTTACCGTTGACACCACCCAAACTTATATGAATTTATGGACAAAGTTAAAGGGGAGCAGGCCCATACAGAAACCACGGTTGATCAGCTGATGGGGGAATGGCTCCACAAGGCATCCGACAAAAGGATTTGAACAGTGGACACACGTGTATGCAACGCTGTATGCAACGTCTATTATCGACGTTGATGTAACGTCAACACTGTAAAGGTTATTTTGGAGACGTTGCTTCCAATTTTGTGGGACTTTTACCCAACATTGAGATGAAATGACATCTCAAGCCCTGTCGCCCAATGAAACCAATAGGGTTTATAAGCATGGACGGTCCGCCTCGCACCGTGGTTCCTGGACAGGCTTAGATCCTCTTAGCGGTTTACCAGTACTAGTGTGCGGGCCGGATTCAGCTCTGCGTGGAAGCATCATGCAGCCCATATATTTCTTCAAGCTCCTATGGGCGGGGGCCGGCCTACTGTGTCAGAACTTCAACCAAATATATTTTATAGTAAACCCTAATGCCTCTCATGCGCAGTATAATGTTTTGGGGTAAGTTACTTTCGTTTTAGCTTCTTTCAGTTTTTCGACAAAAGTTCGACGAAAATTCGACCAAATGTCAATTCGACGATTTTTTTCGACGAAAATTCGACCAAATATTGGTTCGACGAAATGTTCTTTTCGACAGACAAGTACATTCGACCAAGTGGTTTTCGACGAAATGTCATGGAAGCCGGAGATATATAGTATAGCATCTAATAAGTGTAAAATTTTCTTGTCACCAAATTAACTTGAATTTATTCCCGACTAAAAAAAATCTGAAGAGGCACTGAAGCGTCGTCGAGCAAGTGTGCCTAGAAAAGACGTAGATCAGCCTGTGCATATGCGCAGTCTGGTTAGTTTTTTCTGCTGAGGGTATAATTTTATGTGACGGAGAAATATAATAGTTCATTTGATACATGTAAAATTTTCTTGTCACCCAGACAAGAAAATCTGAAGAGGCACTGAAGCGTCATCGAGCATGTGTGCCTTTGAAAATACTTGAATCAGCCTGCGCATAGGCGCAGCCTGATATATGAATCTTTGCTAAGGTATATACGCATTTTATTAGAATTTTGTGTGACAGTGAGACACATCGTGTACATTCTCCTGTCACCAGCTTGAATTTATTCCCGACAAGAAAATCTGAAGACGGTCCTGATATGATTCTAGTGGTCATTTTGGGTTCTAGTGTCTTATATTGTATGAAATTCATTTTCAGGCATGAACAAATCATTTGTCTAGTCATGTTACAATAAATAATTTGGTTTATGATAGGGGTGTAGTAATTTACAGGCTTTAATACGCATGTGAGCGTTTGCGTTTCTCTGGCTCGAGTACTCAGCTGCAGCGCATTAATGTATTTTTGATAGCCCGTATGTGGGACCAGGACTGGGGACGGGACAGGAAGAAGTCTTACCTGGGTAAATGGTTGATAATGTCCCTGGCAGAGGCACTGGTCTGGTTGGTTAGAGTGACTCAGCTAGACTGAGGAGCGTGGTCTCTTCTGCATGCTTTTCTCGCTTCCCGGGTGTTGTAGAATATCCAAGTGGGTAAAACCCATCACCTTCCGGTCGGCGTTTCTGGATAGCTCACGACACAACACTCCTCCCCACTTTATCTTGAAGGCCTTGTCACCAGCTGCCAGGTTCATCCTTGAGTGGGACTGATGTCCCACTGTCACTTCGGGCTTGGACGAGACTAGAAGTCTCAGTCTATTGTCTGGCTTGAAGGAGACGAAGAAGCCTCACTTGCAAGCTGCTGTGTTGAGTCTAGCTTGTTATTTGACAGCTTGAGCGGACAAAGAAGACACACTCAATTTGCTGTCTGGCCATCTCGTTAAGTCCAACAGATTTCGAACTAGAAGTCCAGAAATCGTGTCATTTAGTGGACTATTACAGAAATCCGCGGATAGACTGCCGTCTAGAAGACACATTTCTGGATTTGTGCGATCTAGAAAATCAATCTTTCCTTCATTCTTAGTGGATACTTCCAAAACATCAGCACAGTTTGTTAACCAGTGAACTTAAGTAATCAGTAAACCTAATGGTTACCGGGTAATTCTTTATCCGTGTGCATCTTCTAGTAACAATTTGTCTTTCATCTCTGTGGTTGTCTCCTTATGGCATATCCCATTATTTTTCCTCCCTGCCCAGCTAATTGTACCTGAATGAAGCCACCCACATTTACCGTGAACCTGACCCATTAAACATCTGGCCTGGTGCAGTTATGACAACCACCGCAGGGCAAAACTACAGCTTGTGTGTCAGATAGATACATTTTCTGTTTACCTGACCCCGAGACCCAACGTCCCCATCAACACCACCTAGGCCACCCCGGAGACGCCGCCCTCAATCCTGCATGACCCTTACCAGAGATGAAATGACATCTCAATTCCTGACACCCAAGGAAACCAGCATAGCCTATACATGTATGCATCGACAGTCAGGCTTGCACTACCCCGTCCAAGCAGGCCCTGAACCCCTAAGTAGATTACTAGTACTCATGTGCGGTATGCTGCACATGGCATCAGAGGATCTGAATTCCTTAACTGTCTGAACTTCAATGTTAAGCTTTATTGGGATCATCCCTCAACCCATTAAGCTAGCTGACCCTTGAGGCTCCCTGAACATTAAAAACCATGTTAAACTTGAATGAGCCTTTCTCACTTTCAGAATCTTGCCTAGAAGATAGTACCCAAGATAACTGGTAAACAATACTGTGGCTAAACAGAGTTCTAGTTAATTCCAAACTTGGAGTAATTTACTCCCACTTTGTCATTTCTGACTCCCAACTTTTTGAAAAGTATGGTAAAACTCCAACTTTTTCTGGAATACTGCATTTTTACTCCAATTTTAAAAACCCTGGGGAGAACCCTGCTAAAATCTCATTCCTGTTCATTCAAATGTGTTTTTAACGGAGGCAAAGAGAAACTGCTATTTATAAGCCTATACTCTTTCAACTCCAGCTAAAATCTATTTTTGTTCATTCAACTGTATCTTTCTTATGGAGGCAAAGAGAAACTGCTATTTATAAGCCTATACTCTTTCTACTCCATTTTAAAATCTTTTATTTCATTCATATGTGTCTATCTTTAATTTGGAGGCCAAGAGAAACTGCTATTTTATAAGCCTATACTCTTTCTACTCCATTTTAAACTTTCAAACGTTTGGAAGCATTCACATATCAAAATAAAGGGACCTGTATCATTAGGTTTGGACAAATTTTCTTTGTTGTTTTAAAAGCCTTATTTGCCATCATTCTTTTGACTAGTTTTGCCTGTCATAGTTTGCATTTGTCAAATTACTTGCTATTTTCTTGCCTTGCACTTAAGTGGAAGCTTTTCTAAGTGACTAGAAGCCTACTTAAGAAACTGTTTTCATCAAGCCATTCCAAAATTTTGTGTAGAAGTCATTAGACAACTTGTTCTTCCACCGATGATCTGTCCACCGATTATCTGTAAATACCAACGTGGATCATTCCATTTGATGTTCATTCTTCTGTCGTTCAGATCTTGTCCATCAATCCCATTAGCAGTCAGTCGTTGTACCCGGGATTCTGTTAGTGAGCTGACTGTTCATGGAAAACATCTTTTCTTTACCCATTGGAATGTCTCTTTCCTTCCACCGCTTGGGATTTGCACTGGTGTTGTTTAACTCCATTAAGAGCAGCCTCCATACTTCTAGAATGTTCAAAAACCTGCTTGGCTGTCTATTCATCAGCACATCCCTGACAGAATTTTGAAATAGCCTCCTGCATCTGATGCTTTTCAGGCGGGTCTCTAAATGTGGCAGTGGCAAGGGTCAGAACTTGGTCAGCTGTTCTTCCAAAGATCTTTCCCATCTTGAAATGATTGCTGGAATTTCATTCCTGCTGTTTCCCAATCTATCCTCAAATTTCTTCCCAGTCCTGCAGTGATTGCGAAGAAATCCAAAGCTTTGCCCTCTAAAGACCAATTTAGGCAATCGTAACCTTCTCTGTCGAACCATTTTAAAACTGACCAGCAGCTTTCAAACTTGTGTCTGTCAGAAAAACATCCAGCACACATTTCCATCAAATTCATGTTCTTTGGAAGCTGTTTCAGATCACCACGCCTCTCTCTCCATGAGTGTCTAGAAGACTCCTCAGGAGATATGTTATCACTCGCTTTTTCCCACATCAGTGCGGTATGCCATGGTGACCTTGACCTAGAAGTACTAGCATAAGTGTCCTGACACGCTCGACATTGAATATGTCCTTGGTGACCTTGACATCCGGTGTCGAGCGTATAATCTTGTATGCTCCCTGACCTTGCATATCTGGAGCATGACCTTGGCTTCTCATGCTTTCTTGGTGACCTTAACCTGTCATACTTTCTTGATGGTGACCTTGGCCTGCCATGCCTTCTTGAAGAGTCAACCTGTCATGCCTTCTATGTGTCCTTGACATGTTATGCCTTCTAGATGTCCTTGATATTCAATGCCTTCTTGAAGGGGACCTTGACGCTTTACGTCCTCTTGAAAGGTGACCTTGACATCATGACCTTGAAGGTGATTTCCTCAACATGCCTTCTTGAAGGCGTTCTTGACCTTTCATGCCCTCTAGAAGGTGACCTTGACAATTCCTGTCCTCTTGAAGGAGAGCTTAACCTTCCATGCCTCCTAGGTGCCCTTGACAATTCCTGTCCTCCTGAAGGTGAGCTTGACCTTCCCTCCTAGGTGACCTTGACAATTTCTGTCTTCCTGAAGGTGAGCTTGACCTTCTATGCCTTCTAGAAGGTGTCTCCAATCTTGGCTTAATCTGCCGTCTTGTGGTTGGTTTTGACCTTAAACCCCTGGAGTTTAACCTTGGTCTGGTTTGCCTTCTTGACGATGACCGTAAACGTCTGGACTCTTCGAACTTCCTACAATGTGATCTTGACCATGAAGGTCTTTTACGGCTGTAGGAATTATATTCACTGGCATGAGGCCTATCTTTTTTCTTCTTATCAAGTTCATTTTCATATCTGCTTTCGGAGAGACCAAAGACTATTTTTTCACGTGAAACTATTTTTTCATTCTTGTCTGATGATGTCAACCAAAGCACATGTGTCTAGAAGACTCCAAGCACTCCGGTGAACCATCTGGCTGATCACAATCACTACTTTCTGTTCATTTTTAAATTCTTCCTGAAATCCAATGCATGTCCTCTTCTGTTCCTTCCTAGCCATGAGGATTAGAAATCAACTCCATGACTGCTCTACTGTTCTTGGCAATGGGGATTAGAAATCAACCCAATGTGCTCTACTCTTCCTAGCCATGAGGATTAGAAATCAACTGCATGACTGCTCTACTACTGTTCTTGGTCATGGGGATTAGAAATCAACGCCATGCCAACTACATTCTTCTATCAATTCTGTTCACGTGAAAGCATTTCTTCATCCTTTGACTGATGGTGTCGTCCGGCGCCTGTGTATCTAGAAGACGACCAATGCTCCATCAAGCCATCTGTCTGGTCAATAATCTTTGCCTCAACATTTGCTATCTTATTTGTGCAAGGAGTGACAAATACAAACTTCTGTAAAGTGTAATATAAATATTTCAAGAATAACCTCTGTGTATAGAATACTCCAGAGATTCTTTCCCAAAATATTTATCCTTTTTTTTTCTGGCTTTTCGACAGGCAGAACACTTTTCAATAATTTTCGCGTATAGAATACTGCGAAAACCCTAGAAAAGTCTGTCTTTTAAGTGATAAGCAGTTATTTACTAATAATTTTGAGAATATATTAGTCGAGCCCGGCAACTTTGCATGGCCGTTTATTTTGCGCACCCTGCATTCGCATTTTCACAAACTGTATCCCTAATTATCAATTCCACTATATTCAGTGCATCGGCATTAAGTTTAACTTTAACCCGAAAAAGATGTCCTGCACGTGCAGATGAAATAGCCTCGCGGAACCCCCCAATTTTTCTCAAAATACGAACTCTTAAAAGTCAAGACTGAGTTTAAAACTAGCCAAAGTCGCTATTCCCTTGATTCTAAACTTACTGCTTCTGACAACATTGCAGAAGAACGAATCAACAACTTATCTGAGTCAACCCCCATGTTCAAACTGTTCCAAAAACATATTGTGTGCAATGTTAGCATGGTTAGGCGACAAAATTGGTAGTTCAATTTCAAGGGGGTATCCCTTTTCATGGTATTCTTTGTCCTGTATATTAATAACTTCAAAGGCCAATTTTCATTGCAGCTGGTCGATAGGGAAATTTTGCAATGCGACTGTGAAAATTGAGTGGTCGCTTGAACAAAGTCACATGTAGCTATAAAAACTTTATATGCGCAATGTTACCGGACTGCACCGTACTTCTAAAACGTTAGAACAATGCTTTTTAATAGATGGCTGGCTTCTTTTAAGTAATAAGCAGTTCTTTTTAACTATTTTGGGTATAGAATACTCCTAAAATGTAAGAACTATGCTTTTTCAATATATGGCTGTTTGCCAATACTTTTCAATACAACATATTTGAAGAAAAAGGACTATTTTCGGTTTAGAAAACTCAAGAAAACAACCCTTTCTCGTCTGCAACCAACCAACCAACCCTTTCTTAAAAAATGCAGACAACTATTTGTCACCAATTTTATTCAAGAAAGTACTTTGTGTATAGAATACGCCAAAGATTTTACGTAGGTTTCTTGAATTAATACCACAATGATACAGGTTAGGGATTTCTTTTATAATAATTGTCGCGTATGAAATACAGCGAACAATCGAAGAAAAGTACATGTAAATCTTGGTTTAGAAAACACAGAGATTACCTTTTCTTCTTTCTTGACAACCAGGTATTCCTCTGCCATTCCACGGAGAAAATCAGCCACCCAACCAGGCAAAACTAAACCCCAACTGGCAAGGGACAATTTAGAATTCTTCCAAACTGAAAATTACCCCAAGAAAAAACTGGCAGAAGACAAACAAAAATCAATCCAATTAGCTAAACTTAAATTAATTTAAGACTGCCTTAAGAATTGGTTCATTCAGCTAAATGCCAAACTCACCGGTTGTCCCCAAAACTGACTGGCTCCACGTTGTTGAAAAAATAAACAGGCCAAACCAAGAAGCTAAATGCCTCAGAACTTCCCCTGCCCACAATTTCAACCCGTCAGGCTATCAAGAGTTGAACCCTTCACAGTTCCCTCTGTAAACAAAAGGAACCGCGTATCATGTTCACCGTCCCCCACGTCCGAAAACGTGAAGTAAATCTGAACCCTTCACAATCCCCAACGTTAAATAAATAACGAAGTGGACCGCGTATCATGTTCACCGTCCCTCACGAATCCGAGGATAACTCGTGAAGTAGTAATACACTTCTAACGAAATGACCGGAGAATTCCCCCTTCCGTTTTATCGCTCGTCGCCAAATAATGTATTTTTGATAGCCCGTATGTGGGACCAGGACTGGGGACGGGACAGGAAGAAGTCTTACCTGGGTAAATGGTTGATAATGTCCCTGGCAGAGGCACTGGTCTGGTTGGTTAGAGTGACTCAGCTAGACTGAGGAGCGTGGTCTCTTCTGCATGCTTTTCTCGCTTCCCGGGTGTTGTAGAATATCCAAGTGGGTAAAACCCATCACCTTCCGGTCGGCGTTTCTGGATAGCTCACGACACAACAGCATCATAGGAGTCTTAAAAGGAATTCAAACGCTTGCAAAAATGTTTAATTTATCATATTTACTTTTAAAAAGGGTCGAAAATGCGTTTCAACCTTCTTGTCACCATAAAATAGCTCTTGTCACTTCTTGTCACCTCTTGTCACTTCTTGTCACCTCTTGTCACTTCTTGTCACCAAATAGGGAGACCGCTCCATGCTTATAAAATCCTATAGGTTTCATTAGGCGACAGGGCTTTTTGATGTAATTTCATCTCAATGTTGGGTAGAAGTCCCAAAAAATTGATAGCGACTTCTCCAAAATGACCTTTACAGTGTTGACGGGGACGTCAAACCTTCAGTCAAACAAACGAATTGTAGATATGTTCCAATCGCGACATTAAAAAGAACATTTTGTTATTTCAAGGAACATTAGAGTAGATTGATTTTTTACCCATCACTCGAATGTTTGATGGGACCTTTTTCGTGTCAAGTCAAGCGGCTAGGAAGGTCTAAAATTTGAGATTTTTGGTGGGATAATTGAGGTGGAATATATTGAGATGTCATTTTGTTCCTTTTTTGGAGGTGAAAAATACAGGGATCACTTTGAAAAAGGTACTTGCCCAGGATTTCCCTGTACAAACGGGCCAGTAAGAGCAATGACCAATGTCATGAATGTCTCCACACCGCCCACTCAGGCCACATGTGAATTGCCAAGTTCTGCAACAGAAGGTCTTCGCGGGATGTTTCGGCTGAGTCGTTTTGGACCCCGGGTCGTTTGGGTCCTGGGTTGTTTCTGCCCACTTTTGGGGTAGGTTTTGTTTGTTTGATTTGAGGTTTAACGTCCCCATCAACACTAGGGTCGGTCTATTCACCCCACGACACCCACCGACACCCCACGACACCCACCGACACCCCACGACACTTTAATTATGATATATACAGACAAAACAGAGGTTAATATAAGATATTTTATATTATTTAGTGACACTTAACCTTATTACAAACGTAAACACCGCCTCTACTATCAACGGCACGTGAATTATCACACCATGACACTTGGTTTATTTTAATTGCGGTATATGCTTTTCTTAGATTAAAATGGACTTTTAAAAGAGCATTTAGTTACAAACTGGTGGAAGAAAGGAAAAAAATAATAATAATTTCAAAGATCAAAGAGACATTTCATGTTAATTAGTGGTACTGCAATTTATGTTAATTAGTGATACTAAGCGCAAAACCTATGTTAGATACCGCATACCGCATGCACTAACAGCGGCACATGAACTGATGACCCCACGACACTTTAACAGTTTGCGAGAAACATAACCAGGGTTAATTGGATTAATAGAAAACAGAATCAAATGGCTGATTTTTTTGCAAACAGTATAGGCCCTGATCAGGTGCCACATTTTGTACAGAAAACACTCCTTTTTCTTTTTGGGTTTAAAAAGTTAAAAATGCATTTGCATACATCTGGATACTCGCTCATTAAGATAACTGGCCGTCCGATATAGTGCATTTTCACATCTCAAAAATGGCTACTTTTCTGACGAAAATCCTCTATATTTTTTTTTTTATAAATGCACAAAACATAGGATGTGGGTGCTCATTAGAACCGCTTCAATGAGGCGGTTCTAATGAGTACCCATAACCTATGTCATGGAGCAGAAATAAGAAAAATAATGAATACCCCCGTAAACCCCAGTTTTCTACCACTTGTTCACGTGATGAGAATAGCCTATAGCCTCTATGATGTTGAGCAGAACAGAGATTGTGGGTACTTGGTTCTAACGAGTATACCAATGTTCACAGGAGGGTTTTGGTAAACCCCAGTTTTCTACCACTTGTTCACGTGATAAGAATAGCTATAGCCTCTATGATGTTGAGCAGAACAGAGATTGCGGGTACTTGGTTCTAACGAGTACACCAATGTTCAAAGAAGGGTTTTGGTAATGATTTTTGTTAAATTACTGCTCGATTTGAGTGAAGAGCAAATTCTTTCCTTAAAGAATTGGCCCCTATTGACATCTGAGACAAAAATACTTTTGAAGGCATTGCCACCTCTGAACAGTATGAAGTGGCGATTAAACATTGGACTGAGGGCAACACCCCACTTTATATAGGGAAAACTGGTATTTATAGGGGTAAACATTATTTTTCTTATTTCTGTTCCTAGACAAAGGTTGTGGGTACGAGTTAGAATCGCCTCAATGAAATCGAACGATGCAAAGAAAAAAAGGAGTAGAAACCAAGAAAAAAATGTCTCGCTGTGGAGAGTGAACCCAAATCCTGCTGAATAAATTAATTTAGCCACACCCATTGCTGATTTGATATGCATCACCCGCTTTAAAGCAATATAAAATATTAGGATAATATACTTAGCAGTTTAGACTTTAATCAGTCTGCATAGATTAATTATATTATATTTAATTTGTTGCGCATCATTGGCACACGGCAGACGCTTTGGTGAGGTGTTAAATCGATTATGTAAATCAAGTATATCGATGTCGTGGGGTGAAGTCTAAAAAGCTGTATACTTTTGTACACGTTTGTATAAGGGTTAGAATGAATGAATGAATGAATGAATGAATGAATGAATGAATGAATAGGATGCTCCTCTTGTGACGCTCCATATTATTGGTGCGTAAGGCTGCGTCGTGGGGTGACAAAACCAAGTACGAATACAAGTATATCGATGTCGTGGGGTGAATTCGAAAAAGTCGTTAACCCTTTATGTTTTTAAAAGGGTAAATTGTCACTAATTAAAACATAAAAATATTTTTAAGCTTTGTTTTGGTCTGTATATATCAAAATTAAAGTGTCGTGGTGTGTCGGTGGGTGTCGTGGGGTGAATAGACTCACCGTCAACACTATCGTCCTGTAATGTATTTTGACGCACATCTAATTTGACGCACCAACAAGTTTCTTCCTATTCTTGGACTTACGGAAGCTAATTTGCAGCACCTCATCATCATTTTGGTAGAACAACATTAGAGTGTTACATCCAGGTGATTTTTGAGAAATTTAAGGTTTGTCCAGGAAAATTACAACAGTTTTACCCTGACTGCCCAAATCTTTAAGAGAAATCCTTAAAGCACTTTTTTCCTCAAATTGAAGCATAAAAATTTTAGAACCAAAAGGTACATCTGAAACAAACCATGCTTCCTCTGTTATAGTGTCACCTGGTGCATTAGTTCACATGCAATTTGTTTGAATGAATTGCTAATGTATACAAAATTTTACTTTTCAAACTAATATCACGTCTTCTACAAAAATATGTTGGAACTGGAAGAAGAGAAGCCCGTGAAGTAATTTTCTGTGAGTTTGTATGTTGCCAAGTGTTAAGAATTCCAAGAAAATTCTTGTCAGTGATAATGAACAATCTATTTAGGAAAATACTGACACAGACCTTTGGTATATTACTCAATTCAAGCAAGATAAACAAGCACCCCAACTTCCATACCCACTGAAACAAGGACATATAAATGGCGGCCATTTGCAAAATAGGATAAGATTATTTAAATTCTTTCAGGTGTCAAACAACAGTTATTCTTGTCATTTTATTTTGTTTTTACAGACAAATTATGATCTCTGACCACAGTCTTAGTATTGTTGTTGAACTTAAATAATTATCTTGCAAGAAAAATGGCATATTGTCAGATGCGTCATTTCATATGACTGTTAGCCTAAATGACAGTCACCATGGTGGTCCTTTTTCACCAATAATTTCTACAAAGACAGTTGATGAAAAATAATTTAAATGATATACAAAGATTTGCTAGAAGTCCACGTATGTCTTGCACAAATCCAATGTGCTGGGAGTTGCAAGTTAAATTAATGACACATCAACTAATGCTTAAGTGCGTCAAAACCCATGAGTCTAGGCTACAAAGGTCATTTTGGAGACGTTGCTTCCAATTTTGTGGGACTTTTACCCGACACTGAGATGAAATGACATCCCAAGCCCTGTCCCCAATGAAACCAATAGGGTGTATGAATGTCATTTGACGTGTCACCAGTAACAATTCTGATTCTGATAGGGTTTATAAGCATGGACGGTCCGCCTCGCACCGCGGTTCCTGGACAGGCTTAGATCCTCTAAGCGGTTTACCAGTACTAGTGTGTGCAGGGATTTTCCTAGTGCAACTTTGGGGCCGGTAATCGGCCCCTATTTTTCCCAATTTAGAGACAGATATTCCCAAATTTTATGACAACTTTCCCAATTTCTGATGTTGTGCTAATTTTTGATAAAAAAATTCATGAAAATTGAACCAAAATTGACAAAGTTACAGCTGAATTAAATTCCCAACTATAAATATTAGCGAGCTGTTTTCCCAAACCCAGTGGCCCCTGGACCCTGATTCTGAAGGGTAGGAAAATCCCTGGTGTGGGCCGGATTCAGCCTTGCGTGGACGCATCATGCAGCCCATATATTTTCTTCAAGCCCCGCTTTTGGGGTAGGTCGTTTCAGCAAAGTTGGTGGGTCGTTATGGCCCGATTTTTTTTCTCACAATTTCAAAGCATTTCATTATAATATTGCATATCAGAGATCAATCTGTGCTATTGCTATCTTCGCTCATTCCATTATAAATAGCAGAGAAGCCATAGAGGGCACTTTGGACAGCGAGGGCTCTGAACATAATGACAGGCACAGGCTGATCATATATATAGTAAATACATGGTTAGTGTCTTTAATAATAAAATATAATCGGTGAGCCTTAGACAATTTTATAGGGGCGAGCTTTAGCGAGCCCCTATAAAATTGTCGCGGCGAACCGATTATATTTTATTATTAAAGACACTAATCATGTATTTAGTTTATACCGCAATTCAAAACAACCAAGGGGTTTTGCAATAATTTAGCAAATTTAAGCGAAAAGACAGCAGACAGTGAGGCATGTTAAGCGACATTCGGTGCCATGGCGCGCACACGTAGTATAACGTGACGTCAACTAGTGCAAAGTTTCTGACGTCATCGTGCCACAAAGACGCAGGAAACAACATGGACGCTCGAATAAAAGTTTTTCAGCGCTTAACATTCTGTATGAAAATCGGCAAATAAATAGTTTATTTTAGCTTTAGAAATTATTTTCGAGGTTGAGACGCAACTGCAGTAGCAGTGCGCAGTTATTCCAACGGGCTATTCAAACCAGGAAAGGCCGAGAAGGTAAGAATTTAGCTGAAATTTCTGAAAATCTGTTCAAATAAATGTTGAAAAGATTTTAACTTGCAGTTTCATTGTTTTCCCATGTATGAAAGGTTGCACGTTATTGTTTACAGTTGTAAATTAGTGACCTGAAAAGTAGGTCCGGTCTATAAACGGTCACTAGATGTATTATAGGTCAGTAGAAGGTACATGTATTATAGGTCACTAGCGATTACAGCGTGCAGTTATTCGACCCCCTTTATTGGGTTACTAGAATGCCTGATTGCGGTATAAATAATTGTTGGAGCAGATTTGCCTTTTTCACAAATTACAAAGTCTTATCAGTTAGTACATATTCAACACATTTCTTACCATCCGCGACATCAATAGAAAGCCCTATAGGACTCGTTGCGGTCCAGCTAATTACCGAAAAGACCAGAATTACCGGAAAGACTTCCGAAATACCGGAAAGACCATGAAAATACAGTACGGCTCAGGTATTTGAACCGTTTTTCTTTTTCATTCCGCGGACAACTTTTTAAATCCGCGTTTTTCCGCCGAATGGTTTGGAGTAAACCACTCCGAGTGAAAATATTTTACTCCAAGTTATGCGCTCGATATTCCGAGGAAATTCCGCGGACCTGAGAGCTTACTTGTGATATTTGGAGTGTTTGCGAGTATTTGCGAGTGGTGATTAATTTAATTAAACATATGTGGCCGGTGCGACGTATCAGGCCAATAATGGCGGCCGAAACCCGTCAAAATTTCGCTGACAGTTATCACTTTGATTATTTGTTTCTCACTTGTCCGATAATACTTCACATTAAAATTATTAAAGAATGAAAGACAAATGATTATATTATATCAAAATAATTTTCTTTTTTTGAAAATATCAAGATTACTTGGAGAAATTTTGAGTTCAAAATGACCGATTTTGCAAATTAAAGAAGCCAATAATGGCGGCCGAAACCGGTCAAAATTTCGCCGACAGTTATCACCTTTGATTATTTGTTTCTCAATTGTCCGATAATACTTCACATTAAAATTATTAAAGAATGAAAGACATATGATTATATTATATCAAAATAATTTTCTTTTTTTTTTGAAAATATCAAAATTAGATGGAGAAATTATGAGTTCAAAATGACCGATTTTGCAGTTTAAAAGAAGCCAATAATGGCGACCGAAGTCCGTTAAAATTTCGCTGACAGTTATCACCTTTGATTATTTGTTTCTCATTTGTCCGATTATACCTCACATTAAAATTATTAAAGAATGAAAGACAAATTATTATATTATATCAAAATGATTTTCTTTTTTTGAAAATCTTAAAATTACATGGAGAAATTTTGAGTTCAAAATGACCGATTTTGCAGTTTAAAAGAAGCCAATAATGGCGGCCGAAACCGGTCAAAATTTCGCTGACAGTTATCACCTTTGATTATTTGTTTCTCAATTGTCCGAGAATACTTCACATTAAAATTATTAAAGAATGAAAGACAAATGATTATATTATATCAAAATAATTTTCTTTTTTTGAAAAAATCAAAATTACATGGAGAAATTTTGAGTTCAAAATGACCGATTTTGCAGTTTAAAAGAAGCCAATAATGGCGGCCGAAATCCGTTAAAATTTCGCTGACAGTTATCACCTTTGATTATTTGTTTCTCATTTGTCCGATTATACTTCACATTAAAATTATTAAAGAATGAAAGACAAATGATTATATTATATCAAAATAATTTTCTTTTTTGGAAAATCTTAAAATTACATGCAGAAATTTTGAGTTCAAAATGACCGATTTTGCAGTTTAAAAGAAGCCAATAATGGCGGCCGAAACCGGTCAAAATTTCGCTGACAGTTATCACCTTTGATTATTTGTTTCTCAATTGTCCGAGAATACTTCACATTAAAATTATTAAAGAATGAAAGACAAATGATTATATTATGTCAAAATAATTTTCTTTTTTGAAAATATCAAAATTACATGGAGAAATTTTGAGTTCAAAATGACAGATTTTCCTGTAATTTTATGATGTTCAACATGCTTTCAATTACGAACTTGAAAGAGTTGTATGTATTCGTCATGCACAACTGATTCCCTTGTTTGAAATCACTGTGCAGTTTCACACCCTGGGTAATTAATGATTACCTCTTTATTGACTTTTGACATTGTTTACATTATTATAAATATCAGTGATAATTATTATCTTATAATTATATATAAATATATATGATGGTAAAAGAACATTAAATAAACAAAAAAAATGCCCAGGTATTTCGTCAAATTCCTCCGAGTATTTCCGCATAACTTCGCGAGAAAATATTGCCTCAAGGTACGATATTACGACTCGGAATAATTTCGCGAAACTTCGCGTACCGCGGACCTTGCGAGTGTTTTCGAGGAGTGTCCGCCGAATATATACATATACTCGGAACAATTCCGAGTGTTTTTGAAAGTACTCGAAACGCCGAGATTCGGAATAAAGAGTTTTTTGGTTCTTATACCTGAGCCGTACTGTAGGTTTGGGTATTTGAAGATTTTAACTATAAGTATTTTAAAACTCTAGTGAGGCTAGAAAGAACAAAAATGAAAAATAAAAAAATAATTATATAAAAGATTTATATAAAAGAAAAAAATATTAATCAATATAGATACAATATACTCAGAATTATTTTTTCAAGTCGTAGAATGCTGAGTTTATTTTTTTAGGAAAAAAAAAGGGCACGAAATGTCTTAATAGCAATTAACATTCGGTCATTAAGAGTGTAAATGGATTTGTTTAATCAGCTGTTAAATATAGTCATCAATCAATTAAATGAAAAGTTTGTCTCAGTCGAAAAGAGTAAAGCAGTTTAACGAGCCTTTGATTGCGACTTGATTGTAATCCACTAACCGATTTTCAAGAGGACCACATTTCCGCGGCAAATTAAGCTACCTTTATCATAACTAAATTGTCACAAATAGATAGATTAACTAGTTTGATCAAAACATTAAAAGACCGCACACAAACAGATGGACAGACGGAAGGACCGACCGGCGACTGACTGGCATCTGTATGTTGGACGTCCCCACCAACACTGTATAGGTCATTTTGGAGATACATGTAGATAGATTATGAAAACACGCCAACACAAATGCATTGAATTTTTTACAACAGAAGAAAATGAAACTTTTCCGATAAAAATCCTGGTTAAGCTCAAAACAGTGCTATTGGGAACTTGTTAGAGCCGCCACTCAAACCCCACTTTTATAAAGTAAAACTTGGGTTTACAGGGGTGATCATCACTCGAGATGGTTATCGACTTAAAATGCATTTACAGCAGGTAATCAATCCATAACTATCAATTAACAATCAACTGGTTGGTACAGTCAAACCTGTCTTAGTGGCCACCTCTATTAAGCAAGCAACCTGTCTTAAGCAAGCAGGCAATTAGTTCCCAAAAAAGGCAAATGCATTAAAATTCACCTGTATTAAGCAAGCACCTGTCTTAAGCAAGCACATTTTCATTATCCCTGGGGTACTTGCTTAACACAGGTTGGACTGTATATGAATGTTGTTCAAACAGTTCATATTAAACTGTTGAACAAAAAAATGTCTGAATCTGAGAGATATTCAGATAATTTTGACATGACACGCAAATCATGATCTCAAAGCCGGATTTTTTATCCGGAAATTTTCATTTTTGGTTTCTTTGGTGTTTTTGCAATGTATGTGGCATACATGTAGGTATCGGTATGTGAAAAAGATACCCCATCCCGCAAGCAAGACTGAATATTGGCCACTAAGCAAAGTCAACGTCAGTCCAACGTCGGTGCAATGCAATGATGCTGTAACAACATAGAAGTGACTTTGCATTAAAGTCTTGGCGTTGCAGCGGCACTGAGATGCCGCAGTAATGCCAACTCATAAAATGCATGTCAATCCGATGTCGCTTTGACTTCATATGCCCCGGGGGTGGGTGTAGCACAATACAATGGCCTCCAAGTCATTTCCCTTCATATGATCCCAGTCTTGTTGCTATAATTTCAAATAATTTTCCGCTGGAAATGTACGGCATAAAAGTCACATAGATCTAGCTATTCATTTCCATTAGCAAAATGTTTAACTTATTTACATTGCAATTTCATGATTATGAATGGGTCAAAAGGGCCATTAAAACGAATTAAACATTTACAAAATCAAAATTATCTTTATAACATGAAATATAATTCAAATAGCAGTATAAAACAACTACTAATAGCAAATAATTTGGTCTTTCCGGTATTTGGGAGGTCTTTCCGGTAATTCTGGTCTTTTTGGCAAGTAACGGTACCCGGCTTGTTGGGACGCATTTGAACTGTAGTTTCGTTGACCTGTTGCGTGTCCGGGCTCATAGCAGGTGGCGTTGAATTTACATGGGTGTCCACTCTAGTGCTTGTTAAGCTGACCCTTAAACGCTTTTACGGAGGATGCCATCACAACATTGTTTGGTAAATTGTTCCAGACGTTTATCACGTGGTTACTAAAGCTATTAGCTTTAACATTCAGCCTTGACCGTTCCTTATAAAGCTTCAGAGGGTGGCCTCTAGTTTGCCTATATGTTGCTAATTGAAATAACTTATCATTATCCACAATATCTATGTTGTTTAGTATTTTGTACACTTGTATAACGTCCGCCCTGATTTTTCTGTATTCCAGCATTGGGAGACCTAATTTCCTAAGCCTTTCAGGATATGTAAGATTTTTACATCAATTTACAAGCTTAGTTGCTCGCCGTTGTACATTTTCTAGAGCAATACTGTCTTTCTTATACATGTACATCGGAGACCAGATGTCTGTTGCCAGGGCTTTATCCAGGTATTTTGGGAAAAGGCCCCTGGGCAAAATTGGGAAAAAATTACCGATAAAATACCAAAATTTCATCGGGAAAATGCCAGGATGATGAATTTTGCCCATAATAGTCATATGAATTTGATAGCTAAGCAGTGCAATACAGCTTTAGCTTCACTGTGGGACTATCCAGTGTTAACATCTGATGTTAAGTATTGTTTTCTCTGTTTCTTTTGTTGTGGCTTTTATTTCTTCATGGGGGGGGGGGGGGGGGGGGTGAAATATGGTGGAATTGGGAAAAAATTAGGCATTTTAGCATTGGGAATGGGGCCGAATTTCGGCCCTGCTGAACAGGCAGAAAATGCCCTGGTCGCATATTCCATGTGTGGACGAACTAGAGATTTATTCGAGTTCAAAAACATTTCCGTGTCCATAAAGGTGAAGATTCTAAAAATGATACCCAAGTTTCTGTTGGCAATGGTAGACAAACCCGGTTTCATCTTGGCCTACATGTAATTGATGACATTTTTTCCGATCGTACATTTCCCAGTCTGATGACCATTGCCCTGCCTTGTTGATACTTGTTTGTAATGGATGTACATCGATACATGATATAGTTTTTAAAAATTTTAGCATCGTCAGCAAACAACTTTACTAATACTTCTATCACTTCCGTGAGATCGTTAATGAATACTAGGAAAAGAACTGGCCCTAAAACACTTCCCTGTGGAATTCCACTAGTTACATCTCTCCATTCCAAACTTGAACCATTTGTTGTAACTCTCTGTTTGCGGTTATTAAGAAATGCCTTTATCCATCTGTATACCTGGCCCCTCACACCATAAGCACCCAATTTAACAAGAAGGCACTTATGGGGCACTCTGTCGAAGGCCTTTTGGCAGTCCAAGTAAACAACATCTAGTGCTTGGGTTGTGTCCTCTATAATTATATTCTAATAATTGTGTTGTACAAGACTTCCCGGAGATGAACCCATGCTGATTCATCGTTGGATAATCAAACAGATGCTAATAATTGATCAACAGCTGACTGCAGTCACAGGGCTACCCAGAGAATGTTTCACATGCTGTTCTGAAACTGCATGCCATTGTGATACTAGCGAATTCTAATCAGCCTGCACATCAGTGCAGTATGATCAGTATTTGCAGATCACATCCGCATGGCTGTCAAGAAAAAAATCTTATATGGAATGGATGCACATCATGATCTTAAATTGTGCATGTCTATGTGGCAAGTGAAGAAGTAAACCATCATGTGCTTGCATGCAGTCTGATAACCTTCAAAAATCTTTGAGTCTTGCATGAACTTTCTAAAGCCACAGTGACATACAAAGAGATAAAAAGGATAACTTTGCAGTAATGAATGGATCTGTATGTTGGTCCAAGTTTGCAGAGCTTTTTCGACCATGAAAGACTCAGATCATCCTGTGCATGCATGCAGTCTGACTTAATCTGAGTCTTCATAGATATGAACCTTCTGCAGTCACATTGTCATCAAAGGTGTTATTTATTTATTTCACACTATAAGATGTTGGCTTTTAAGTAGTTAATTAAATCATCATTAATGATCCATTAACTAAGTTTACTCCTTTGGCGAGAGCTAGGGACTAACTTTACTTTTCACAGGTCCTGGTGATTGAATTACGTTTGACATGTCACCAGTAATGATTCAGATTCAGAATGTTTATCAGTTGCTCAGAGACACCATCCCATCACTTATTATTGTAATTGCTCATAACGATTGTCAAAGGATCTTTAAAAAATCTTCATTTTTATCCCCCGACCGAATAGGTTCGGGGGATATAGCGATCAGCCTGGCGTCCGTCCGTCTGTCTGTCCGTCCGTCCGTAGACGCAACCTTGTGATGGCCCTAACTCCTATACCCTTTGAGATTCATTGATGGTTCTTGGCACAATTGTTCACAAGGCTGAGACGGCGTGTCATGCGCAAGAACCAAAACTCTGGATTACATACATTTTGAGTTATCTCCCCTTTTAATAAAATAGAATGACTACTTTGTGTTGGCCATAACTCCAATACCCTTTGTGGTATGTTGATGGTACCTAGCACAGTTGTTCACAAGGCTGAGACGGCGTGTCATGCACAAGAACCACAACTCTGGTTGTCATGGTTTTTGAGTTATCTCCCCTTCCAATAAAATTGAGTGACTACCTTGTGATGGCCATAACTCCAATACCCTTTAAGATATATTGATGATACCTGACACAGTTGTTCACAAGGCCGAGACCGTGTGTCATGCACAAGAACCACAACTCTGGGTGCCATGGTTTTTGAGTTATCTCCCCTGACAATATAACCTTGTGATGACCATAACTCCAAAACCTTACAGATCCCCACCCCTAAACCATATATATTATTGTTCCTTATGATAAGACACATTCATTGACACCAACCTGGGGGCCCCCCGGATGGGCTGGGGCCTTGCCCCACCCCCTCCACTTCATAAAAGGCCCAATATCTTGGAAACCGTACAGATCCCCACCCCTAAACCATATATATTCTTGTTCCTTGTGATAAGACACATTCAGTTACACTAACCTGGGGGCCCCAGGATGCGCCGGGGCCATGCCCCACCCCCTCCACAACATAAAAGGCCATATATCTCAGAAACCGTTTAGACCCCCACCCCTAAACCATATATATTTTTGTTCTTTATGATAAGATGCATTCATTGACACCAACCTATGGGCCCCCGGGATGTGCCGGGGCCTTGCCCCACCCCCTCCACTTCATAAAAGGCCCAATATCTCAGAAACATTACAGATCCCCACCCCTAAACCATAACATTATTGTTCCTTACGATAAGACACATTCAATGACACCAACCTGGAGGCCCCCTGGGATGGGTCGGGGTCCTGCCCATCCCCCTCCACTTCATAAAAGGCCATATATCTGAGAAACCATTCAGATCCCCAACTCAAAACCATATATACTCTTGTTTCTTATGATAAGACACATTCCGTGATACCAACCTAGGGGTCCGTCGGGATGCGCCATTGCCCCACCCCTCCACTTCATAAAAGGCAATATATCTCGGCAACCTTTCAGATCCCCACCCGAAAACCATATATATTCTTGTTTCTTATGATAAGACGCATTCAGTTACACCAACCTGGGGGGTCCTCTGGGATGTGCCCGGGCCATGTCCTACCCCCTCCACTCCATAAAAGGCCCCAAATTCTCAGAAACCGTTCAGATCCCCACCCCTTTTCCATATATATTCTTGTTCTTTATGATAAGACGCATTCAATGAGTCCAACCTAGGGGTCTTCAGGGGTGTGCTGGGGCCATGCCCCACCCTGCCACTTCATAAAAGGCGATAAATCTCAGAAACCTATCAGATTCACATCCCTAAACCATATATACATTCTTGTTTTTTATGATGAAACGCATTCAGAGACACCATCCTGGGGGTCTCTTGGGATGTGCCCGGGCCATTCCCCATCCCCTCCACTTCATAAAAGGCCCAATAACTCAGAAACAGTTAAGATCCCCGCCCCCCACCCATAAACCATATATTTTCTTGTTCCTTATGATAAGATGCATTCAATGACATCAAATTGGGCTCTGTTGGATCATCTCCTACCCCTCCACTTCATAAAAGGCCTAATATTTCAGATACAGAGTCCTCATGAAATAGGGGTTCATTTGGGATACTTTATAATCAATAAATTAAAACCATACGTGGCTGCCAGTGGGCAGAGCCTGCCTGAGCTCTTGTGAGCATCTTGGCCCATGGGCCTCTTGTTTCGTTATCTCCCCTAACACTATAATCTTGTGATGGCCATAACTGCAATACTTTTGTGATATATTGCTGGTTTAATTCTGGTGCACTTTCTATTGAACAATCTTCTGAAGGCCATATTTTATTGTGCATTGCATGTGGTAAAGAAGTCACATCAACACCAGTGCAATTTAATGGGGTTTATGCAACATCACATCTACCTCGGTGCAACTTCATGACGTTGTACCAACTTTGATTTGACATTGCCCTAGCGCCGCATGCCTGCTGTGTGATTGTTATCTGATATAAAATTTTATAAAATAATTGTATTAAAGTTGTTTTCAGACAATTATCAAATCCTAGTCACACTACCTCGTTGGTGCTAACTGAAAACATGGCTTTGAAAAGAACTTTTTAAATTTCTTTGATTGGGCTATCGTAAACATAAATAACGTGAAAGGCCATGTAAAAACAGTAAAATATTCCAAATATTTAAGATAATTAATATTCAACAGGTACTCTGCTGAAAATATCCTATCTAATTATACAATTTGGCCAAAAGGACCCACAGAAATAGGTCGAATTTACCCAAGTCCAAATTTAGGCTGAAACGACTCAGGCAGAAATGTCCCGGATTCAGAAGGTCAGGTGGTGTTTCACTGGATACTCGCCCCTCTGATTAACAACTATCAATCTATTTATCTTCATATACTGAGTCTGTCACACTGGCTCAAAATAAGTGAAATAATCTTGATGGGTCCAGAAAACCAACCCCCTCCCCTTGACCAAAAACTATACCTATGCAGTGTCTGATCAGGGCCTACACTATTTGCAAAAAGTTTGGCCATTTTCCGAATAAATTTGAAAGATAACACAACCTGTCACCCCTGAATTTCAAAATGGACTCCTGCCATATATAAGGAGGAAGATTCCATTTGGTACAAAAATTGTTAATTGTCATTGATGAGGAAAGCTTCTGTAACAATTGTCAGTCTGATAAATCAATCATGATTAGGATGCACCTGCAGTTCCATTTTTTGGATGACAGAAGTGAAGTGGAGCATAGTGTTGCAGTGGTAAAGCATTAACCCATTTAGTACTTGAAACCCCAAAACGGGTACCAGGGCAAACAGTGCAGGCCCTGATCAGATGCCGCAGAACGCGGCATCTGATCAGGGCCTACACTGTTTGCTAAAATTTCAGTATTTTTCAAATAAATTTTGAAGAAAACACAACCTGACACCCCTAAATTTTGAAATGGACTCCTGCTATAGATAAGGATGAAGATTCCATTTGGTATAAAAAGGGTTAATTGTACTGGAGGTCAAGAGGTAGCTGGTTCGATCCCAGTGTGTTTAGCCCTTGAGCAAGGCACTTTACACTTTATTCACATTGCTAAGTACTGGTTTCTACCAAGGAAGACATTCCTTGAATGTCTGCAAGGGTGAATTTCTTTCTTTAAATCATTGAAAAAAGGTCAAAATCTCATAGAATCTTTGATGGGCTGTAACTGGAGCTGTCAGAGGATTGGACTATAGCCTCGCTGCAGCGCTATTAGAGGAGAAAACCCCATAGTGTTGAAATATTTTGAATTCATGCTTACTAGGTAACATTACTGTACTGACTGTAGCATATGGTAGATGGTGACATAAAACTTATCAAGAGATTTAAGTCAATGCGTTCTAGACCATAAGCCCTGATTAAGGTATTTTGTCTGTTTTATTGGAGTTTAACAACCCAGTCAAAACTATTTAGGTCATTTTTGAGCCAGTCAGTTTACCATATCCACACTTTTCCTGGGCAGGCTTATATGTATGCGGTTACCCAGTAAAGTGCACATTCTTTCACCAGAAACTGACAACTGCCCTTCTTGAATCGGGGGAAGGGAGAGAATGACCATAGAAACGATTTCAGGATTGTTGCCGACCCCAGCAGGTATTGAACGCGCGTCCTCCTGATCACCAGTCAGCCGCATATCCGACTGAGCTACCAAGGCCGGCTCTGATTAAGGTTTATCTGTTTCATCAACCCATTGTCCATGTGTGTACCAGGCATCACAACAACACGTCTATATAATTTTGACCCCCTTGAACCCCACTTTTATATAGTAAAACTGGGGTTTACAAGGGTAAACCTTATTTTTCTTATTTCTGCTCTAAAATATAGATTGTGGGTACTCGTTAGAACCGCCTCATTGAGGCAGTTCTAACGAGTATCCACAATCTATATTTTGAGCAGAAATAAGAAAAAAAATATCGCAATTTTTCATGATAAAATTTCGATTTTTCGGCGATAAAATAGTCAATGTATTTGTATTGGCTTGTTTTCATAATGGTTCATTCAACTTTGCAACATTTACAGTTCTTGAGCATGGGTATGAGCTTCATCGAAGTAGGACGACAAACATAAAAGTTATTAAGCAAAATGCATTTTAATTTTGTTTTATAGTTCTCACTTAACACTGCCTTATACAATGAGGTCAAATGCTCATATGAATATTTTGTCACATGGCTGAGAACAAGGTTTCAATACACACAGTATTCCTGTGCAAACAGGGTACCTTTGCAAACAGTGCAGGCCCAGATCAACTGCCGCAGAACGTGGCATCTGATCTGGGCCCGCACTGTTTGCTGATAGAATTTTCCGTCAAAAATAGAATAATGAAAACAATAGGCCTGACACCACTAATATGGCAAATGGACTTGTCCAACATATAGCAATGGAGGAGTCTACTGGTATACAATGGGTTAAACCACAGCTCTGTCAGATTGAGTAAGGTAAAAATCCTAAAACTTAGACACTTTGAGGACCCACTGTAATTCTCCTTAAATTTTAACAAATTTGTTTCATGATCCAGCAAGGAGTCCAAAAAGTCCAGACGGAATGAAAAACAGTGTAGATCCTGATCAGACTGCTCCTTCAGGAGCAGTCTGATCTGGGTCTGCACTGTTTGCTTAGGCCTATCTGTCCCAATACTTAGGGTCATTACAGTAAGAGTATGTGGCTTAATTCTGATCATACATTATTTTCCCAGGAGTGTATGCCTGTGCAAACTGTGGAGCAGAACTGTTTCATAGTACATCAAAGTATGAACATAATACACCATGGCCAGCATTTAACAACACTATAACACCTGACTGTCTTTCAAAGAGACCACAGTCGCCTACAGCAATAAAGGTAGGTTTCAGTGATTTCTGTATAAATCACCAGAATTTATAGGGCATCTCAAGAATTTACTACATCTTAGTTTATACTGATTGATTTTAGTTAGATGCGATGAAAGCTACAAGCTTATTGAATCACTCTTGAACACTCATTCCGGATGTTATCAATCATGCGCGAGAGAGGCAGTGACTTTACACCACTGCTACCCATTTACACCTGGGTCGAGTGAAGCATTGTCATAGCGTGTCTTGCCCAAGGACACACCTCGCCTCCGGTGGTTGGATTCGAACCCACAACCTCACGATCATAAGTTGAATGCGCTAACCACTGAGCTATCGAGGCCGACAAACTACAAGTTCTACAAGGCCCTACCCCATTGGGGCTTGGAGAAATAGATCAATTGGTCTGCAATATGCTTCCATGCAGCGTCATGAGTACTGGTAAAACGTCCAGAGTGTCTAAGCCTGCCCTGGCAAAGTTGTGCGAGTTGGACCGTCCCAACCTATAAACACTTCTGGTTTGTTTTTCAACCCAATGTCGGGTAAAAGTCCCACAGAATTGGAAGCAGCTTCTCAAAAATTACCTAAATAGTGTTGACCGGGATGTTAAACCTCAGTTCAAACAGACTAAACATGTTCTACAAGGAAGTAGCAATATTCATGTCTTCCAAGTATTTTCCTTCATTTTGCTTGTATAGGTTTTTTATGGTGTTCAAGATGCATGTAAATACTAGCCCTTGTCCTTCTCAACGTAAATATACACTACCTTTTACAAACAGATGAAGCCATCTGATCAGTATCCTCACTGTATGACATTCGATACATGAATTTGCAGGAACAGCACATACGAGATTGGTTGAAAGTCAGAATTGGGTGTGGATAGTTTTTTTAGAAAGAGCTAGAACATAAGCATGGACCCTTAAGCTGCGGTGGAAACCAACATCTGAAAATGTTGTCTGCTTATTTCATCTACTGAATCTTCTTGCAAACTTTTTAAACATATTTTTGCATACAGGCAAACAGTATGGGCCCAGATCGGACTGCTCGTACAGGAACGGTCTGACTCCAGATCAGGCTGTTCCTACAGGAGCAGTCTGATTTGGATCAACACTGTTTGCAAAATTATTACTTTTTAGGTGATCGGTAGACATCAAAGCAGACAACAATTGTCGTAATCGGCATGTGTTGGGTTAACCTGCAGTATGACACAAGGGTTTCCTAGGGAAAACACACACAACAAAGCATTATCATTATGTGAAATGCAATGAGGCAATTTTAGCAATTGCTCACAATATGTTTCTAACAAGAAATATGAAAAATTATCCTTATATGGAGCTATGGGAATCACTAAACTTCAGGCAAAAATGTGTCCCTGACTTAGTACACCCAGCAACAACTCAGACCAGATTGCAAATTTGTAGTCTGATCAATTTTGGTTCTGCACTCTAGGGCCCAACCGTTCCAAACTAATAATGTCATTAGTCAGCACATCATTTAAACTTTTTGATCACTTAATATGCTGACAATGCATATTACAATTACAATTAGTAGGTAATACTGTATACTAATATTTTTGTAGAAAAAAAGTGAGCATATTTTGCAAAGGGAAAAAGCTGCTCACATTTTTTTTTCAGCAAAAATACCACTATAAGATTTTGAACAGCACTTAACAGAGAAGTTAAATTTTAGCATACTGGGCCCTGGTTGCTGGTTGACGTCAAAGTCTGCATGCAGAGAAGGTTTACACATAATGATCCATAGTATTGGGACAGGCAGGTTGAAGCAAACAGTGTAGACCAAGATTAGGCTGCTCCTGAAGGAGCAGTCTGATCAGGGTCTACACTATTTGCCACTCCGTCTAAACCTTTAGGACTCCTTGCTGGATCATGAAACAAATTTGTTAAATTTTTAGGAGAATTTTTAGGAGAATTACAGCAAGTCCTCAAGGTGTCCAGATATTTGGGATTTTTATGGTAGGTCTTGGCTGAGTGAACATTTCTAAAGATACCTCTTGCTTAATGCTGTTCCTGTTATTAGCTCACCTGAGCCGAAGGCTCAGCGGTGAGCTTATACATGTAGTATGTCAAGGCTCCGTTGTCTGTCTGTCATCTGTCAACATTTTCAAACATCTTCTCCTCCAAAACCACTGAGCCAATTGAAGTCAAATTTCATGTGGAGCATCCATAAGATAGGGGAACGAAAGTTTGTTGGTGGGGTTAAGGTCACATGACCAGGATGGTGGCCACGTCCATATATGGTAAAAACCCTTAAAAAATCTTCTGTGGAACTAGTGGGCCAATTGCCTTGTAACTTGGTATGAAGCATTGGGGGCTCGAGCCCATTATAGTTTGTTCAAATGATGACCCTCAGATGACCTTGACCTTTTTTATGCCAAGGTCAAATTCCGTCACATAGACTTTTGTATGGGAAAAGTCAAAACCGTGTATTTTTCGAAAACTATTGAAGCCTGTGATATGAAAATTGGTAGATGCAGTAAGATAAATGAGTGAATGATGTTCCAGGATTATTCAAGGTTAAGGTCATTCCTTGATCTTGGTCAAAGGTCATTCAGGTGTGAAAATTAAAACTTTTTTTTTCTTCTCAGAAACCACTGGACCATTTATTACTAAATTTCACATTAATATCTTTAGGAAGTAGAAAACAATATCTATGAAAATGAATTTGGTCACATGACCAAGAGGGTGGCCACGCCCATATATGGAAAAACCCTTCAAAAATCTTCTTCTCCGAAACCAGTCTGCCAATTGTCATGAAACTTTGTATGTAGTGCTGGGTCTTTGGGCCCATAAAAAATTGTTCAAATGATGACCCTTGGATGACCTTTACCTATTTTACGCCAAGATCATATTCAGTCTCATAGACTTTTGAATATGAAAAAGTCAAGACCACTGGGCCAATTGAAGTCAAATTTCATGTCGAACACCCATGGGATTAGGGAATGATAGTTTGTTCAAGGTGTCCAGGTCACATTACCAAGATGGTGGCCACACCCGTCCCTATATGGTAAAAACCCTTTAAAAATCTTCTTCTCCAGGACCTTTGGGAGAGATTGCTATGAGACTTGGTATGTAGCATTGGGGACTTGGGCCCATAATAGTTTGTTCAAATGATGACACTTGGATGACCTTGACCTATATTACATCAAGGTCAAATTTGGTAATTTGGTTACATAGATTTTCATATGGAAAAAGTAAAATTTATGGATTTTTATGAAACTATTGCAGCCTCTGATCTGAAGTGGGTTAACTTAATGAGTGGAAGAATGTGCAAGAGTACTCAAGGTCAAAGTCATTCTTTGACCATGGCCTAAGGTCACTCGGATATGAAAATTAAAACTTATTTTCCTCAGAAACCACTGGACCATTTATAACCAAATTTCATATGAATGTCTTTAGAAAGAAGGAAATGGAAGTACATATAAGTGAAAATGAGTTCGGTCTCATGACAAAGAGGGCAGCCACACCTTTACATGGTAAAACCCTTCAAAAATGCAGAAGCAGTTGGCCATTTGTATGGTTCCACATTTACTCAGCTTTCAGGTGAGCGATACAGGACCATTGGTCCTCTGGTAATGTTAACCAAATAAACTTCTTTAAAAAGCTGCTCATTGTAACACTGTTTTTGTATAACATGGTTTAAATATTGATCCCAAATATGTATGAAGAAAAATCAACACAAATGGTAATTTTTCTATATAGTCAATACATTTTGTTTGAATATACATGCAACATGGTTGTTTTACTGTTGGACTCCAAGAATAGTAGTGTAAGGAGGTAGTATATAATTGCTGTGTTTACAGATTTTGTTTTATGATGAAATCTCATCACGTGAACAAGTCCATGAAATAAAGACTCCCTTAAACCCCACTTTATATAGAGAATTTATTTGTTTGATTTGAGGTTTAACGTCCCCGTCAACACTGTAAAGGTATATAGAGAAAACTGGGGTTTAGGTAGTATACATCATTTTCCTTATATCTGCTCCAAGACTTAGGTTGTGGGTACTCGTTAGAACCACCTCAAGGAGGCAGTTCCAAGGAGTACCCAATACCTATGTTTGGAATGTAAATAAGAAAAATATTACAAATTTTCATCAGGAAAAAATACCTTTTTTGAGAGAGAGAGAGAATCTCTTACCTGCAAATATGTTCTCATTACACATGTATTGTAGGTAATAAACAGTATGCCTGTTAATGTGTACTTTATCGAATTTAAGATAGAAAGCCCAAAATGGTATATTTGCAAACAGAGCAGGTCCAGATCACATGGTGGAATGTGGCATCTGACACGCCCTTCACCATTTACAAACCCTTTTACCATTTTCCAATTCAGTTCTAAAAATGACCAAACATGACAACCCTAGATTGTGAAATAGACTCCTGCTATACTGAAAATGGGTTATTTGTTGTATATTTACAGGTTTCTTGTGCTAAGTGTGGCAGTGGACTCGGCCATGAGTTCCTCGGGGATGGTCAAAAAGCTGGACAGAGCCGCTTCTGAATATTCAGTGCCTCGTTAAAATTTATAAAAGTAAGGATGAATATATAACAACATTCAGTTTCAAACCTTAAAAGGACCATCACAGCTACAGCAAATAATATTTTATACCACAATCAGGCATTCTAGTAACCTAATAAAGGGGGTCGAATAACTGCACGTGATAATCGGTAGTGACCTATAATACCTTCTACTGACCTACAATACGTTTAGTGACCTTTTATAAACGGGACCTACTTTTCAGGTCACTAATTTACAAGTGTTAACAATAACATGCAACCTTTAATACATGGGAAAACAACGAAACTGCAAGTTAATATCCTTGCAATATATACTACTCAAAGTTTGATAGGGATCACTTTTTTAATGCAAAATAAATTTTGGAAGAATTAATCACTTGAATCCAAATTCGATACATAATGATAGAAAACGTATCCTTCACAAAACCTAGTGATTAATTTTGACAACTGGTACTGCATTCAAGCATGACAACAGCAACCGTCTTGGCACCCCCAAAATTTGCCGTAACACGAAGGGATTTGGACAACTGTTTTTTTCCCAAATTTCCAAATTTGTTTAGACAAACGTGCCTAATAACGTGTATGGCGTCCACGGGTATCAATTACAGTACGACATCGCCTGCACATGCTCGTAATCCGAGTCTGTATCCAGTTTTGTTGAATCAGCTTTCATTCAGCAACCAATGCATCTTTTAGCTCCTGTAAAGTCCTCGGATGCACAGGTCGGGCTGAAACAGCACGCTGTAGCATGTCCCGCGCATGCTGAATCGGATTTAAGTCCGGTGACCGAGCAGACTAGTCCATACGAACGATTGTCTCAAGTTCCAGATAGGAATCAGTGACGTTGGCACTGTTGGGACGGGCATTATCGTCCATCAGAATAAAGTCCGGGCCGATAGCATCTGCATATGGTCTTACAAACTCATCAAGATTATCATTACAGTACCTCAATGCCATTAACGTTCCGTTTTCAACGACGTACAAGTCAGTTTTACCGTTCACGCTTATGTCAGCCCAAACCATGACTGACCCCTTTCCATAGCGATCATGCTCTGCCACATTCAAGTCATCGAATCGCTCTTTAGACATTTGCCACACTAACTGACGTTTATAAGTGAAGTCTAGACAGAATCTGGACTCCTCAGTAAACAGTACTGGCGTCAAGTCACGAACCGTCCACATGACATGAGTTCTGGTATAGTCCAACCGGTCTAGCACATGCTGTCTCGTCAACGGAACACGTACAGCAGGCCCCGTGGCATTAAGTCCGAACTCGTGGAGCCCGTTTCTGACAGTTTGTGTAGAAATTCTTACTCCAGTTCCGTTCCTAAGCTCGATATGCAAACGCGTAGCGTTCAGGAACCGTTGACGTCGAGACTGAATCAACAAGAAACGGCCCTGATGTTGAGATGTAGCCCTTTCTCGACTCCGCCGTGTCTGTGTGAAGGATTTCCGTGGGTAAGGTGCCGACTCCACATTCGGGAAACCACGCTCTGAGACACATTCAGAATGCCAGCAACACGACGTTGAGAGACGCCAGATTCCAACATTCCGACGCCACAATTCATTTCTTCGGGGCTCAGACGGTTCCTTAATTGTCGCCTAGGCATTTTAGTGTTTCTCAAACCAAGTGAAGTCCTTTTTTACTCATGGTAAAGGAACACTGACAATTTGATTGGTCTGTTGGAAAGCAGTGCTACGCAAGATTTTGGGGTTGCATGAATTCATTTGCGAAGTGTGAGAAGTGTGCACTTTTATGAGTACTGAACTGCACACGAGTTTCTGCTTAAGATATTTATCAATATACCGAGTACAAATTCTGTCAAGAAATTTTAAATTTTCAGTGCAAAATTTTGTATATAAAAAGTAATCCCTATCAAACTTTGAGTAGTATATATTATACCCCCGGCATACGCAGTATGCCATGGGGGTATATAGTTTTTGTATTTTCTCTGTGTGTGTGTGTGTGTCTGTTAACATTTTCGTGTCCGCTCCATAACTTTTGAACGGCTTGACATATTTTCATGAAACTTCACATAAATGTTAAACACCATAAGACGATGTGCAGAACACATGAAGCGTAACTCTTGCTTTTCTACTTTCAGAGTTATTGCCCTTTGTATGTTTTAACTTGCATTTTCGTGTCCGCTCCATACTGTTTGAACCGCTTGACATATTTTCATGAAACTTTACATTTATTTCACATAAATGTTAAACACCATGAGACGACGTGCAGAACACATGAACCGTAACTCTTGCTTTTCTACTTTCAGAGTTATTGCCCTTTGTATGTTTTAACTTGCAATTTGTGTCCGCTCCATAACTTTTCAACCGCTTGGTATATTTTCATGAAACTTCACATAAATGTTAAACACCATGAGACGACGTGCAGAACACATGAACCGTAACTCTTGCTTTTCTACTTTCAGAGTTATTGCCCTTTGTATGTTTTAACTTGCATTTTCGTGTCCCCTCCATAACTTTTCAACCGCTTGATATATTTTCATGAAACTTCACATAAATGTTAAACACCACGAGACAACGTGCAGAACACATGAACCGTAACTCTTGCTTTTCTACTTTCAGAGTTATTGCCCTTTGTATGTTTTAACTTGCATTTTCGTGTCCACTCCATAACTTTTCAACCGCTTGATATATTTTCATGAAACTTCACATAAATGTTAAACAACATGAGACGACGTGCAGAACACATGAACCGTAACTCTTGCTTTCCTACTTTCAGAGTTATTGCCCTTTGAATCTTGAAAATGGCCATTCTATGGAATATGGCCTGTATATGCAAAGAACCTTTTGACATTTTTATTTTCAGCTTAGGTGATGGCACTGGCCGGGGGTATACGTGCCCCACTGGGCACTTTTGTCTAGTTTAAACAGATTTTCAGAAAATTCAGCTTTATTCTTACCTTCTCGGCCATTCCTGGTTTGAATTGCCCGTTGGAATAATTGCGCACTGCTACTGCAGTTGCGTCTCAACCTCGAAAATAATTTCTAAAGCTGAAATAAACTACTTATTTGCAGATTTTCATACAGAATGTAAACTGCTGAGAAACTTTTATTCGAGCGTCCATGTTGTTTCCTGCGTCTTTGTGGTGTGGTGACGTCAGAAACTTTGCACTCATTGATGTCACGTTATACTACGTGTGCGCGCCATGGCACTGAATGTCATTTAACATGCCACATGGCCTGCTGTCTTTTTTGCTTAAATTTGCTAAATTATTGCAAAACCCCTTGAATTTTGAATTGCAGTATAAACTAAATACATGATTAGTGTCTTTAATAATAAAATATAATCGGTTCGCCGTGACAATTTTATAGGGGCTCGCTAAAGCTCGCCCCTATAAAATTGTCTAAGGCTCACCGATTATATTTTATTATTAAAGACACTAACCATGTATTTACTATATCCATCTCGAAAACACGCCTATATAATTTTGACCCTCTTGAACCCCACTTTTATATAGTAAAACTGGGGTTTACATGGGTAAACCTTATTTTTCTTATTCCTGCTCAAAATATAGATTGTGGGTACTCATTAGAACTGCCTCATTTCTGCTCTAAAATATAGGTTGTGGGTACTCGTTAGAACCGTCGCAATGAGGCGGTTATAATGAGTACCCACAATCTACATTTTTAGCAGAAATAAGAAAAATATCACAATTTTTCATCTTAAAATTTTTGTTTTTTTCTGTGGTAAAGTTTACAATGTATTTGTATAGGCGTGTTTTCGTAATAAAATGTCTTTTTTTTAAAGGGATTAACTGGCCATTATAACTGCAAGATGTTGTTTGGTACTTAATGAGTAAAAAGGATACAAGAAATCCAGAAATTTTTTAAGGTGATCGCTATTGACAGCCGGCTGTCACCAGCTAACTTTTGCCTCTGTGTGTTTCAAGATAACATAGAATTCCATTAAAAATGCCATTTTTAGGGACATTTGTTTGATTTGAGGTTTAACTCCCCATTAACACTGTAAAGGTCATTTCGGAGATGTTGCTTCCAATTTTGTGGGACTTTAACCCGACATCGAGATGAAATGACATCCAAACCCCTGCCGTCCAATGAAACCAATAGTGTTTATATGCATGGACGGGCCGACTCACACTGCTTTTCTTGGGCAGGCTTAGATCCTCAAAGCGGTTTACCAGTACTCGTGTGCGGGTCGGTTTCAGCTCTGTATGGAAGCATCATGCAGCCCATCTATTTCTGCAAGCCCCGATGGGTGGGGCCGCTTTTTAGGGACATAAAAAAGAAAGCATTATCATACATCATGGACATCATGTCAACAAGTCCATGTAATGTACACTCTGGTAAACTCCACTTTATATAGAGTTTGCAGGGGTATACATTATTCTTTTTATTTCTTTTCCAAGACATAGGTTGTGAGTACAGTGAAATTCTGCTATTAAGACCACCTAAAATTAAGACTTATCCTCTAGAAATTAAGACCACCTAAAATTAAGACTTATTTTCTTTTAGAAAGCATATTTTAAAGGTTAACGTCATTCCTTCCGTGTGTTTTCTGTACTCAGTGTCTTCAGGAAAGAGACCTACTTTGGAGCTAACATATGTTGTGAAAATGTTTTGTTTATTTGTTTGATTTGAGGTTTAACGTCCCCGTCAACACTGTAAAGGTAATTTTGGAGACATTGCTTCCAATTTTGTGGGACTTTTACCCGACATTGAGATGAAATGACATCTCAAGCCCTGTCGCCCAATGAAACTAATAGGGTTTATTATCATGGACGGTCTGCCTCGCACCGCTGTTCCTGGACAGGCTTAGATCCTCTAAGAGGTTTACCAGTACTAGTGTGCAGGCCAGATTCAGCTCTGCGTGGAAGCATCATGCAGCCCATATATTTCTTCAAGCCCCTATGGGCGGGGGCTGGTTGTGAAAATGTTGTGGCTAGCAATGTAAACATTCTTAAGCTTTTTGGTATATTTTTTCTTTTCTTTCAGAAATAACAGAGAATGAAGAGGAGGGGATGAAATCTAAACATATGTGAAGCATTACAGAATATCAGCAATGACATGCTGAAAACTATATTAACCCTTTCAGCCCCCACTTACTGGAGTTTTTTTTTTCTGACTTTGAATTTTGACACTTCCTTTCCTGCAAATAAGGGGGTTTATTGAAAATCATTAACAGGATGGGAAACAGTGTTGATCCTAATGAGATGGCTTGTAATCTTCTGCATCTAGTTACTGTAATGACCCAAAGTATTAGGACAAAGAGACTAAGGAAACAGTGCAGACCCAGATCAGACTGCTCCTGAAGGAGCAGTCTGATCAGGGTCCTCACTGTTTACCATTCTATTTGCACCTTTAGGATTCCTTGCTGGATCAAGAAACGAATTTGTTAAAATTTTAGGAAAATTAAAAGCAAGTCCTCAAGGTGTCCGAATTTTTGGAATTTTTTCAATATCTGTACTAGTGTACAGGTTTGAAAGGGTTAACTATGATACACTGTTTGTTTGTATTGGAGTTTAACGGCCCAGTCAACACTATTTAGGTCATTTTTGAGCCTGTCAGTTTATCTGTCCACACTTTTTCTGGGCAGGCTTATACATAAGTGGTTAACCAGTACAGTGCATATTTTGCCAGAAACTGACAACTGCCCTTCTTGCCCCCCCCCCCCCACCCCCCCCCCACCCATCTGGGCTTGAAGAAATAGATGGGCTGCTTGATGCTTCCACGCAGAGCTGAACTGACCACACACGAGTACTGGTAAACCGCTTAGAGAATTAAGCCTGCCCAGTTAAAGCAGTGTGAGTCGAACAGTCCATGTTTATAAACCCTTTTGGTTTCTTTGGGGGACAGGGCTTGAGATGTGATTTCATCTCAATGTAGGGTAACAGTCCCACAAAATTGGAAGCAATGTCTCCAAAATGACCTACATGTATACAGTATTGACGGGGATGTTAAACCTAAAATGAAACAAACAAAATCAGCTACCTGGTACCGTCTTCTGTTCCTGTCTTCATTTTTCTGGGAGACAAAACGGCTCAGATTGTCACAAGGACTGATTAGTTAAACCACTAAACATAATTTTGATAAATTTCAGCCTTATAATTATTATATAGTCGTTTCAAGCCAGCTGAATAATTCTAAATAAGTGGTCATCTTATGTCTATACTTTAATGTTATTAATCAAGTAATTCCGTATTGGCACTGGGCCAATACGAAATTTCTTGATTAAAGACAATTTTATTAATTGACACAAATAAAAAACATGATTATTGATTTTTTGACCTCACTATATTTGTTGACCTGGTGTCAATACGGATGACCTATGATCAATACAGGATAGTCAGTTAATATAATGTTATTAATCAAGTAATTTTGCATTGGCCCAGGTACAGGTCCTCAGTCTGCTGCATTGGCCCTCGGCCAAAGATCAATGACAGTTTTTTTAATTGACACAATTGAAAAATCATGATTATTGATTTTTTTACCTCAGTTAATATCGGTTCACCTGGTGTTAATACGGATGACCTCTGATCAATACAGGATAGTCAATTAATAATAAAAAGTAATAATATACTACCTCAAAGCTGTACATGTATTGCATTTATTTTTGGTTCGTAATTTTTAGTTGCTTATGCGAATGTTTCTTCTTGTTAACTGGTTGTCTTATTTTAGTTTCATGTATGTTTAGATTTCTTTAAAGACGTAGCTCCAGATGAAAGGTAAAAAGGATAATTTCAGGAGAAATTTCCCCTATTTCTTGTTGGAAACATGTTGTAGGTGGATGTACTTGCTAGAATCATCTCTGAGGCAATTCTAACAAGCACCGTAAAAATACTAAATATTCAAGTACCTTTAGGACTTGAAATTTCCCCGAAATTTTAAAAAATTTGTTTCACAATCTTGCAAGGAGTCCAAAAGGTGGAGGAAGAATGGCAAACAGTGTCGACCCTGATCAGACTGCTCCTTCAGGAGCAGTCTGATCTGGGTCTCCACTGTTTGCTGATGCCTATCTGTCCCCAATACTTAGGATCATTGTATGTTTAAATAGGAAAATAAGACAAAAAGTACATCGAAAAAGAAAAGAAGACAAAAAGTCCAAAAATCATCCTTACTGCCCTGCCTTATCTGGAGCTATGACAGAACAAGCATGTTTCAGACTTGTTGATTGTCCGAGCACTGTCAGAGCTAGTGAAGCGTTGGCAACAAAACCTCATGTGGGACACTGCCACTGCAGATGGATTGCTGACAGGGTTCAAGGATGATTATGACTTTGAAGCTGCTTGTCATTGATGACTGGAAGAAATGATTAGAATACATTGTACACCTAAACCTCAATAAAAATGCTAACTATACATTCTGGTTTGGATGTAACACTGTTGTTTAATATGGTTTCTGTTTTGAACCCAACAAGAGTGTTAAAAAGAGGTTGTAGTGTGTTTCCAGCTGGAAACAAGTTGCTACATTAATCCATACAGCATAACATGCAATAACAAAGACTAGGTTGATGCCACAATTTACTATTTTAACTGTTTGTAGTCAAAAGGAATTGGCATTCCTGGCAGATTTTCTGCTGTTTTTATATAGAAGACAACTTTCATGATATCTTTTTTGCTTCTCCTGAGAATAGCTAATTGAACAGAAGTAACAACAAGAGGGCCATGATGGCCCTGGATCGCTCACCTGATCCATAGTGTAACAAGTGGGCCCCAGAGAGGGCCATTATTGGCCCCAGGGCTTTAATGTACATAATGTTGAGGGAGGTCTTAAAGGTGAAGCTTCATACCAAACATCAACAAAGGCTAAAATTTGAACAATCTTGTCAAAGGTCCACTAGATGAAGCTACACATCAAATATCAAAGACCTGGGCCTAGCGGTTTCAGAGAAGAAGATTTTTAAAGATTTTCCCTATATAAGCCTATGTAAAATCAAAGGGCCCCGGGACAGGGGCATTTTTTGCCCCAGCACTATAGTTTGAACAATCTTGGTAGGGGTCCACTAGATGAAGCTTCATACCAAATATCAAAGTTCTGGGCCTTGTGGTTTCAGAGAAGAAGATTTTTAAAGATTTTCCCTATATAAGCCTATGTAAAACCAAAGGGCCCCGTGGCAGGGGGGGGGGGATTTTTTGTCCCAGCACTATAATTTGAACAATCTTGGTAGGGGTCCACTAGACGAAGCTTCATACCAAATATCAAAGTCCTGGGCCTTGTGGTTTCAGAGAAGAAGATTTTTAAAGATTTTCCCTATATAAGCCTATGTAAAATCAAAGGGCCCCGGGACAGGGGCATTTTTTGCCCCAGCACTATAGTTTGAACAATCTTGGTAGGGGTCCACTAGATGAAGCTTCATACCAAATATCAAAGTTCTGGGCCTTGTGGTTTCAGAGAAGAAGATTTTTAAAGATTTTCCCTATATAAGCCTATGTAAAACCAAAGGGCCCCGTGGCAGGGGGGGATTTTTTGTCCCAGCACTATAATTTGAACAATCTTGGTAGGGGTCCACTAGACGAAGCTTCATACCAAATATCAAAGTCCTGGGCCTTGTGGTTTCAGAGAAGAAGATTTTTAAAGATTTTCCCTATATAAGCCTATGTAAAACCAAAGGGCCCCGGGGCAGGGGCATTTTTGGCCCCAGCACTAAAATTGGAACAATCTTGGTAGGGGTCCACTAGATGAAGCTTCATACCAAATATCAAAGTCCTGGGCCTTGTGGTTTTAGAGAAGAAAATTTTTAAAGATTTTCCCTATATAAGCCTATGTAAAACCAAAGGGCCCCGTGGCGGGGGCATTTTTGGCCCCAGCACTATAATTTGAACAATCTTGGTAGGGGTCCACTAGATGAAGCTTCATACCAAATATATAAGACCTGGGCCTTGTGGTTTCAGAGAAGAAGATTTTTAAAAATTTTCCCTATATAAGCCAATGTAAAAGCAAAGGGCCCCGTGGCGGGGGCATTTTTGTCCCAGCACTAAAATTTGAACAATCTTGGTAGGGGTCCACTAGATGAAGCTTCATACCAAATATCAAAGTCCTGGGCCTTGCGGTTTCAGAAAAGAAAATTTTTAAAGATTTTCCCTATATAAGCCCATGTAAAACCAAAGGGCCCCGTGGCGGGGGCATTTTTTGTCCCAGCACTAAAATTTGAACAATCTTGGTAGGGGTCCACTAGATGAAGCTTCATACCAAATATCAAAGACCTGGGCCTTGTGGTTTCAGAGAAGAAGATTTTTTAAGATTTTCCCTATATAAGCCTATGTAAAACCAAAGGGCCCCGGGGCGGGGGCATTTTTGGCCCCAGCACTGTAATTTGAACAATCTTGGTAGGGGTCAACTAGATGAAGCTTCATACCAAATATCAAAGACCTGGGCCTTGTGGTTTCAGAGAAGAAGATTTTTAAAGATTTTCCCTATATAAGCCAATGTAAAACCAAAGGGCCCTGTGGCGGGGGCATTTTTTGTCCCAGCACTATAATTTGAACAATCTTGGTAGGGGTCCACTAGATGAAGCTTCATACCAAATATCAAAGTCCTGGGCCTTGTGGTTTCAGAGTAGAAGATTTTTGAAGATTTTCCCTATATAAGCCTATGTAAAACCAAAGGGCCCTGGGGCGGGGGCATTTTTGGCCCCAGCACTATAATTTGAACAATCTTGGTAGGGGTCCACTAGATGAAGCTTCATACCAAATATCAAAGACCTGGGCCTTGTGGTTTCAGAGAAGAAGATTTTTAAAGATTTTCCCTATATAAGCCAATGTAAAACCAAAGGGCCCCGTGGCGGGGGCATTTTTCGTCCCAGCACTCAAATTTGAACAATCTTGGTAGGGGTCCACTAGATGAAGCTTCATACCAAATATCAAAGTCCTGGGCCTTGTGGTTTCAGAGAAGAAGATTTTTAAAGATTTTCCCTATATAAGCCTATGTAAAACCAAAGGGCCCCCGTGCGGGGGCATTTTTGGCCCCAGCACTATAATTTGAACAATCTTGGTAGGGGTCCACTAGATGAAGCTTCATACCAAATAACAAAGACCTGGGCCTTGTGGTTTCAGAGAAGAAGATTTTTTAAGTTTTTGGTGAAAAAAATCTGTTTTTGGCTCCTGTGACCTAGATGTGCAACGGACCGGAACCATTTGACCCATATTCAAACTTGACCGAGATATTGTCATGATGATCATTCTGAGCAAGTTTGATTAAGATTGGACCAAAATTGTGGCCCCTAGGGTGTTCACAAGGTTTTTATATGATTTGACCCGCTGACCTACTTTTTAACCCGATATGACCCATATTCGAACTGGACTGAAATATTGTCACAATGGTCATTCTGAGCAAGTTTCATGATAATTGGACCAAAACAGTGGCCTTCAGAGTGTTCACAAGGTTTTTCTATGATTTGACCTACTGACCTACTTTTTGACCGGACATGACCCATATTCGAACTTGACCAAGATATTGTCATGATGATCATTCTGAGCAAGTTTGATTATGATTGGACCAAAATTGTGGCCTCTAGGGTGTTCACAAGGTTTTTCTATGATTTGACCCGCTGACCTACTTTTTAAGCCGACATGATCCATATTCAAACTTCACTAAAATATTGTCACAATGATCATTCTGAGCAAGTTTGATGATGATTGGACCAAAATTGTGGCCTCTCGAGTGTTCACAAGGTTTTTCTATGATTTGACCTACTGACCTACTTTTTTACCCGACATGACCCAAATTCGAACTTGACCGAGATATTGTCATGATTATCATTCTGAGCAAGTTTGATGATAATTGGACCAAAACTGTGGCCTCTAGTGTGTTCACAAGAAAAAGTTTACGCACGGACGACGCACGACGGACGACGGACGACGCACGACGACGCCGGACATCTTACTGTCACAAAAGCTCACCATGACCTTCGGTCAGGTGAGCTAAAAATGTAAAGGAGAAAATATGTTTGAAAGAGTTAATTTCCATGAACATGTATCCATTCCCTTTAAATACACAAGCTTCTATATAAAACAGCCCTCAAAATTGTAAGAGTCCACTTTGGCACATTTTGCATAAACTCTTGTAACCCTAGTATCGGCCTTGGTAGCTTTGACTGGTATCCAGGAGGTTGCTGGTTCCATACCTACTGGGTTTGTAACATTCTGAGGTGAGGATTGATCATGAAATCTTTTCACCTGCTGCCGGTAAAGTGGTGCATGTTGGACAGTTCCTTAAAAACTAGCAGTTACTTTGGCGCAGTAGGGCTTGAGATGTCGTTTCATCTCGTTGTCGGGTCAAAGTCCTATAAAATTGGAAGCAATGCCTTCAATTTGACCTTAATGGTGTTGGCCACAGATTTAAAACCTCATCACAAGCAAGAAAAAAACAACAAAAAAAAAAACAACATGAAATTAACTATTAGCAATAAATGTGCCCAAAGTTATCATGTTGAAAATTCTAGGTGTCATTGTGTGGGTTAATGTTATACAGCACAACCTCATTATAACACAGTTTTGGATATATCACGGTTTCAAGATGGATCCCAAAATGTATAGATTATATAATCTATACATTTTTGTTTGGATATAGCACGGTTTCTGCTTTGGACCCCATTAATAGTGTTAAAAAGAACTTTTGGTGTACATGTATTCCTTTGGTGCAATTTCTTCCTGTCATTTTGTAGGACTAGAGCTCAATATCCAGACAAGCATTGCTGTAAAATAGCAAATCTCAAGTTACAAGAAAGAACAAAGTGACCATGGTTGTCAACTGTATTTTTGGTAGTTGACTATAATAGAATATTAAATGTCTGGGAGTCTGCATGGAATTGCATCAAGAATCGACAGAAGTCCATGCTTTTACAGCATAGACAGGGAAAATTAAAATTCATATGGTTCTTCATTGGTCAATACTGACAAAATCATTACGAAAACACGCCTATTTAAATCTACTGGAAGGTTTTACCACCAAAAAAAGAACATTTCCAGATAAAAATTCTGATATTTTTTCTTATTTCTGCTCAAAACATAGATTGTGGGGGCTCGATAGAACCGCCTCGCTGAGGCAATCCTATCGAGTACCCACAAGCTGTGTTTTTGAGCATAAATAATAAAAATAATGTTTACCCCTGAAAACCCAAGTTTTACTATATAAAAGTGGGGTTTGAGGGGGTCAAAATTATGATGTGCTTCTTGGTTTTGTTGCTTTTTGCAATTGCAAGTGCTTTTACTGAATATCCAATTTGAATTTTTTAAAAATTTCTGCTGGGTAGCTTGTGGAGCTGAACAACAAACACTCTAAAACACTTTTCTATAAACTGGTCATATTGAGAAAAATTTGTATCTGTATTTTCATTATAAATGCCTGAATTAAGAAACACTCCAAGACAGTGGACACACTGTGAAACATTTCAAACTTGAGATTCCAGTTTTACAAGAACTGTTTCTCTGACGATAAATCTGTGATAATTGTTAAATGATTTTGTCATTACTGATGGACATTGCTGTGGGTAATGAAAGAATAGAATTTTGACTTGTGCAATTGATGAAGGGTGCATTTGTGTGTGTGTTTGCACGCATGATAAATTCAGTTTTATCATGCTACATGTATTTGATGTGCTTGCATTTTGTTAGTCAAGATTCATGTAAATATTTGTTTTGTTAGTCAAGATTCATGTAAATATTTGTAACTGCAAAAATTTGAGTTGAAAATTTTTATGTTTAATGATTACTAGTGGAAGCAACCACTTTTGTAAATGCAGGAATTTAGTCTCCTTGCAAACCTAGTTCCTACATTAGAAAGCGGCAGTTGTATGTAACTATTTTTGCTATACATTGTGTATTTTGGTGTTGACCTGAATTTTTAGGGTAAGCAGAATAATGTTAGGTGGAAAAGTTAGTGATAGTGAATGTGTTAGAGTTAATGACAGAGTTAATGACTACCATTACATTAATCAGGGGCCAGTTGTTCAAAGCATCGTTAGCTTAACGAGCTTTTTAGTGCTCATATTGTAATGGGTCCTAGCAAGTTCAATATCTAAAATTTTGTTATTTTTGCTGAAAAAATGTGAGCAGCTTTTGTGGATGCAAAAGCTGCTCACATTTTTTCAGCAAAAATATCAGCGTAATTGGCATATTAAATGATCAAAGTTTTAACAATTTGTTAACTAACAATGTCATTAGTTTTGAACAACTGGCCCCAGATTGCTGCCTTACTGTTTGATTTTATTAGGAAATGACATCAAAGCCTACCCAATAAAACCGCAGTCTGCTTGTTCCTGGAGATCAACAAACAAATGAAAACACCAAAAATCTATTCTAATCTAATGTTGTCAGTGATTGGTTGGTCAGATTTATGCAGGGAGATGATCTGAATAAAAGGACAGCAGTCAATGTCAACACCAAAACTACCTCAGTGTTTGTTGTCATCCTCAGACTTTCTTCCATCATTTACCAGGGATCGCAGGATCAATCCCGGGCTTCTCCAGACTTTCGGATGAGTCTTTAAACCGAGGTCCCGTCTCCGTATGACCTTAGCTGTTGGTGGGACGTTAAACTAAAACTCACTCTTCCATCATTTCTTGTCATTCTTATAATGTAGTTACACTGAGGTATCTAGTAGTCACAGTTAGGATTGACAGGGGGGAGGGGGCCTCCATGTCCAATTGGATAAGAGCGCTGACTCTTAATCATAAGGTCTCTCATCACTGTGGGTTTCAGCCTGGCTCGGGCCACATGTGAGACGCCAAGTTCTGCAACAGAAGGTCATGTGGTTTTTCTCCAGGTACTCTGGTTTTCATCAACCTCTGATTAAGTCTGCTTGATATGAGTGAAATAATCTTGAAAGCGCTGTAAAACCAAAACCAAAAAAAAAAAAAAAGATTGACAGGGCAGTGTAGTTCAGGTGTTGTCAATGTGTGTCAAATTTGAATAGTGCACATGAAGATTCGGTAGAGTGCCTTTTGCAAGCTTTTTGCAAGCGAACCAAATGGCCATGTACACCATACTTCTGTTTTGTGTCACAGTTCAATTCACATAATTGGGTGACTTAGTTTACCTTATTGTCAATAGAATATTCTAAAGGAAGGTGCAAACGAGAGCTCCGATCATTTCTGCGACTACTATAATACTTGCATAATACAGTATTAATGGCTTTGCTAAATGTTTATTTTAAAGTTCCTTTGCAAAATAAATATCAAATGATACTTGACTTTTCTTCAATAAGTCCCAATTTTATAAATCTCAAATGAAGATGAAGATGACCAACTCTGAAGCACTATGGGAAATGGTTATGCCTTTAGCCCTTATCTTGCTGTTCACAACAACCCCTATCTTTGGAAACAGTGTAGATCCAGATCAGATGGCTTCTGAAGAAGCCATCTGATCAGGATCTACACTGTTTGACATAAAGTTTATGGATTTGTAAGAATAAATTACATAAAGTAATCTGATTGGTTCAAAGTCAGAAATGGGTGTGGCTTAAATGAATATTCAGCAAGAGAAGGGTTAGGGCAGGTAACTTCAAAAATACTTTGTTTCTGCAATCAACTACATGTATGGTATTGAAAGAAATAATTTGCACCATTCTGTCTGTTAAGAGTACCATAATGATCCTAAGTATTGGGACAGATAGGCAGCAACAAACATTGCAGACCTAGATCAGACTGCTCCTTCAGATCAAGGTCTACACTGTTTGCCATTCTTTATCCAAATATTTGACTCCCCACAGGATCATGAAACAAATTTGTTAAAATTTCAGAGAAATACAAGTTCTCAACTTTAAAAGGTTAGATTTGTACGGTAAACCCCTATTTCTGAGTGGTTCAGTTTATAGGACAGCTAAAGGAAAGTCCTGAAAGTTATCTCTTATAAAAATAGCCATGAGAAGAGATGGCAAATCCCCTGACCAAAAGCCAATATGACATTCAAAAGTTTGTACAAATGCAGAAAGTGCACAAGAAAAAAAAACACAAGCTTATCCTCAGTATATTGCTGCAAAGTATCAGCAAGACCTACAAAAAATTGTATGAGTTATGTGTTTATTAGGTTTTCAGTGCCCAAATGATATTAAGGACATTTTCTGAACATTAGGGAGATTTCTGTACATAGTACTGGTATACTGAAGGCAGCATACACAGACAATTAGTGTATTGGCCCTTTGCTACTTTAACAAGACAAAAGTGCCCAGTGGGGCACGTATACCCCCGGCCAGTGCCATCACCTCAGCTGAAAATAGCAATGTCAAAAGCTTCTTTGCATATACAGGCAATATTCCATAGAATGGCCATTTTCAAGATTCAAAGGGCAATAACTCTGAAAGTAGGAAAGCAAGAGTTATGGTTCATCTGTTCTGCACGTCGTCTCATGGTGTTCATCATTTGTGTGGAGTTTCATGAAAATATGTCAAGCCGTTTTTTGTTTGTTTGTTTGATTTGAGGTTTAACGTCCCCGTCAACACTGTAAAGGTCATTTTGGAGACGTTGCTTCCAATTTTGTGGGACTTTTACCCGACATTGAGATGAAATGACATCTCAAGCCCTGTCGCCCAATGAAACCAATAGGGTTTATAAGCATGGACGGTCCGCCTCGCACCGCGGTTCCTGGACAGGCTTAGATCCTCTAAACGGTTTACCAGTACTAGTGTGCGGGCCAGAATCAGCTCTGCGTGGAAGCATCATGCAGCCCATATATTTCTTCAAGCCCCTATGGGCGGGGGCCGTTTAAAAGTAATGGAGAAGACACGAAGATGTTAGCAGACACATAATTTCTAAAAATAGCCACAGTGACCTAGACCTTGAAAGTCAAACTCGCCTGAGGTGTTGTCATAAGGAACATTTTTGTGAAGTTAAATTGAAATCAGTGAAGAAATGTTGTCGCTAGAGTGACGACAATGTTTTTTCTAAAAATAGACACAGTGACCTTGACCTCTTGAAAGTAAAACTCGCTCGAGGTATTGTCATAAGGAACATTTTTTTGAAGTTAAATTGAAATCAGTGATGAAATGTTGTTGCTAGAGTGATGACAATGTTTTTGTAAAAATAGCCACAGTGACCTTGACCTTGAAAGTTGAAATCGCTCGAGATATTGTCCTAAGGAACATTTGTGTGAAGTTATATTGAAATCGGTGAAGAAATGTAAGCGCTAGAGTGATGAAGTTTTTCTAAAAATAGCCACTGTGACCTTGACCTTGAAAGTGGAACTTGCTCGAGATACTGTCATAAAGAACATTTGTGTAAAGTTATATTGAAATCGGTGAAGAAATGTAGGTGCTAGAGCGATGACAAAGTTTTTCTAAAAATACCTACAGTGACCTTGACAGTGAGGTCACAACCTTGAAAGTCGAACTCGCTCAAGATATTGTCATAAGTAACATTTGTGTGAAGTTACATTGAAATTGGTGAATAGAAGAAACCAGTGCTTCAGCTGAAGTGCACGACCCGCCGGATGCTTTTAGCTTTATCAGGGTTCATACGCATCAGGGAAAAGTCAGGGAAAAAAATTTTTTTTCAAGGTCAGGGAATTGTCAGGGAATTTTACAAAATGTCAGGGAAGTTATGAAATTTGGAAAATGTCAGGGAATTTTCTGATCTGGGCAGGCACCAATTTGTAAAAGTTAAGGCAGTTTCTTCAAATATTTCCTTTTTCATGAAAGCTATAATCACACTTACAGTAATTTAAGCATAACTTTAAATTGTATGCATATATCTATATTCTACATAGTTTTCAAATTCCATATAGAAGAAACTGAAAGGGATTTGCACCCCTTACCTCCTGAGCAAATCTGGTGATGGCTATATCTAATGACTCGATCCCCACCTCCACTTCATAAAAGGCAATATAACTCGGAAACCATTCAGATCCCCATCCCTAAACCATATCGATATTCTTGTTGCTTTTGATAAGACGCATTCAGTAACACCAACCTGGGGGTCCTCCCGAATGCGCCGGGGTCATGCCCCACCCCCTCCATTTCATAAAAGGCCCAATATCTCAGAAACCTTACAGATCCCAACCCCTAAACCATATATACTCTTGTTCCTTATGAAGAGACACATTCAATGACACCAACTTGGGGGGTCTCCCGGGGTGAGCTGGGCCTTGCTCAACCTCTCCACTTCACAAAAGGCAATATATCTCAGAAAACATTCAGATCCCCACCCCTAAACCATATACATTTTGTTCCTTTTGATAAAATGCATTCAGTGGCACCAACCTGGCTGTCCCATGGGATGCGCAAGGGTCATGCCCCACCCCCTCCATTTCATAAAAGGCCCAATATCTTGGAAACCTTACAAATCCCCACCCCTTAACCATATATTGATCTTTTTCCTTACAAAGAGATGCATTCATTGACACCAACTTGGGGGGTCTCCCTGGGTGCGCTGGGGCCTTGCCCCACCTGTATAAGTTGTCATCTATAGTAACTATGCAAAAAGATGCAGATGACATTGTTCTGGAGGCTGAAAAGAAAAGGAAAATTGAATTACTTTCTAAGTCAAATGCTTTCCGGGCAAAGGCAACAGATATGAAAAAGTATCTTACTGTGCTAGATGCCAAGATATCATCACTGCAAGAAAAAAAACTGAACACTTCCTAAATCCTTTGTATTGCTGTCTTGTTGAATGGCAACCTGTGCTTGTAAATATGAAATATTTCAGTGCTTAATAGCTGTTTTTTATAGAATCCTTATCCTATAGCTTCATTGCCTTTGTTATAGTTCTAGTTAATTCAACATTCAATCTAACCTTGTGTGTTATAGCTAGTTGTTTAACCTGTACAACATTTTGTGAACATTTAGTGGTTTTTATGCTGTTGTGCTGGATATGGGGCTGGTCAGCTTGCCTGTATATAATAGTATGCAATACTGTCACTTAATTATGCAGGGCTTATTTTATGTGCGATATATAAAATCGAACATAATATGATCTACTGTACCATACCTTAATGACATGCTTGCTACCAAGGTGTTTTGCATGGTATGTATCCTATAGATGTTACTCTTTTTAATTGGTAGTCAGAATGACAATTCCATTTTAATGTAATTTAGTAAAGCTATGTTCAGAAAAACAGTTCGATTTGGCTAATATGTTCAGGTTTCCAAAAGTAATTGCTTAATTGTCTACTGGTCATAACATAAAAACGTTTGTTTGAAACAGTGTATTTGATTACTTTTTGATGCATGATTATTCATGTCATTTTGCTTTCCAATGTGTATTGTATAATCAACAGCTCCATATCCAGTTGATTTGGAATATACAAACAAAATATTAAACAATGTAAATGTTTGTCAAAAAAGGAGGTAAGGGTTGGCTGTAGGGGTGGTGGAGGCCAACATTCTAATTTTCATTAAATAGTGAACCACTAAATGTGCACATTTTAAAATAACAAAAGTTTGTATCGTGCCAAACCAAAATGTCAGGGAAAAATGCTTTCATGTCAGGGAAAAGTCAGGGAAATGTCAGGGAATTTTGTCTGAAAAAATTTGTATGAACCATGTTTATGAGTGTTACCATATATGGGTATGGCGGCCATTTTGGTCATGTGACCTGGACCTAAAACGGTTCCCCCAATAAATGCGCCTTATCGTAAGGAGCAAAAATATATCTTATACTTTAGTACTGTATTCTGAATTGTTTGCAGGATAAAATGCATTCTCACTTTTCCAATACAAAAGCATATGTGCCAAAGTTTGACCTAGGCACAAAGAAGGTCAAGGTCAACCCAGGGTCACCATTTTAGCAATTTATGATGGGCCTACGTCCCAGATGCTATTTATCAAGTTTCATGGAAATCTGCCCAGTGGTTCTGGAGAAGACTATTTTTGAAGGGTTTTTACCATATATGGATTGGCGGCCATTTTGGTCATGTGACCTGGACCCATGAGCAAATTTTGGTTTCCCCCATCCCATAGAGGCTCCATATGAAATTTGACTTCAATCGGCCCAACGGTTTCAGAGGAGAAGCAGTTCGAAAATTTTCACGTTTTTCGCCTCGGCGAGGCTATACTACACGGAATGTAATATTTTGCAAGTTCATTGGTTAGATCTCATTGATATCTATCAGTATGCCAAAAATTGTTTAAATATTCCAAGCGGTTAAGTCACTATCACCAATTTTCACAAACTGGGCACGGACGGACAGACAGACAGACCATATATGGCTTGGCGGCCATTTTGGTCATGTGACCTGGACCCCATGAGCAAAGTTTGGTTTTCCCCATCCCATAGAGGCTCCATATGAAATTTGACTTCAATCAGCCTAACGGTTTCCGAGGAGAAGCAGTTCGAAAAATTTCACATTTTTCGCCTCGGCGAGGCTATACTAAATGGAATGTAATATTTCGCAAGTTCATTGGTTAGATCTCATTGATATCTATAAGTATGCCAAAAATTGTTTAAATATTCCAAGCGGTTAAGTCACTATCACCAATTTTCACAAACGGGTTACGGATTTTTCGCCTCGGCGAGGCTATACTAAATGGAATGTTATATTTCGCAAGTCCATTGGTTAGATCTTATTGATATCTATCAGTATGCCAAATATTGTTTAAATATTCCAAGCGGTTAAGTCACTATCACCAATTTTCACAAACGGGTTTGCGCATCGGCCATACTAGAGTTACTCATTCTTATATTTTTAATGGTGATGATCAGCCTTCTTGTGTAGGTTGTGATCAGCCATTCACTGTGAAACATATCTTAATTGACGTGTTGACTTTTCACCCTCACATATTTTATATTTCAAAGCTGACACTTTGCAACAACTGTTTCGAGATGTACCTGTTGATAATATTATTTTATTCTTAAAAGAAATTGGACTTTTTCATAAGATTTAACTGTTTCAGATTTTTATACATTATCATTCTGACTTGTTACTTTTAATATCATCATAATTATTCATGCCGTTTAACCATTAACCGTTTGACGCTTATGACCCACAAAGAGGGTTGACGCGTCGTTAAACACGAAATCATCATCATCATCATCACAAACGGGTTACGGACGGACAGACAGACAGACCATATATGGCTTGGCGGCTATTTTGGTCATGTGACCTGGACCCCATGAGCAAATTTTGGTTTCCCCCATCCCATAGAGGCTCCATATGAAATTTGACTTCAATCGGCCCAAAGGTTTCCGTGGAGGAGCAGTTCGAAAATTTTCGCATTTTTCGCCTCGGCGAGGCTATACTAAATGGAATGTAATATTTCGCAAGTTCATTGGTTAGATCTCATTGATATCTATCAGTATGCCAAAAATTGTTTAAATATTCCAAGCGGTTAAGTCACTATCACCAATTTTCACAAACGGGTTACGGACGGACAGACAGACTGACAGAATGACCAAATGACAGAATGACACAGTGATTTTAGGGCACTCTTAGAAAATCAACCGACTTCAGTCGGTCGCTTTTTCTGCGGGTCGTGCAATACAGGCAGTAGAGCGATGACAACGTTTTTCCAAAAAATAGCCAGAGTGATCTTGACCTTGAGGTCATGAGCATGAACGTCACATTCACTCGAGATAGTGTCATAAGGAACATTTGTGTGAAGTTATATTGAAATTGGTGAAGAAATGTAGGCGCTAGAGCCAGGACAAAGACAAAGTTTTGCTAAAAATAGCGACAGTGACCTTGATAGTGAGGTCACGACCTTGAAAGTCAAATTCGCTCGAGATATTGTCATAAGTAATATTTGTTTGAAGTTATATTGAAATTGGTTAAGAAATAGTGACCACAGTGACCTTGACCTTGAGGTCATGACCTTGAAAGTGGTACTCCATCGAAATATTGTCATAAGGAACATTTGTTTGAAGTAATATTGAAATTGGTGAAGAAATGTAGGCGCTGGAGCGATGACAAAGTTTTTCTAAAAATAGCCACAGTGACCTTGACCTTGAGGTCATGACCTTTAAAGTCGAACTTGCCCATCCTATGATTGTGCTTTGCATTTGTTTGAAGTTTCAGGAAATTATCTCAAACGGTTTGAAAGTTACACAGCGGACACAAGTGTATGGTAAAAATTGCAAGTTATAACATTCAAAGGGCAATAATTATGAAAGTAGAAAAGCAAGAGTTATGGTTCATGTGTTCTGCACGTCGTCTCATGGTGTTTAACATTTATGTGAAGTTTCATGAAAATATATCAAGCGGTTGAAAAGTTATGGAGCGGACACGAAAATGCAAGTTAAAACATACAAAGGGCAATAACTCTGAAAGTAGAAAAGCCAGAGTTATGGTTCATGTGTTCTGCACGTCGTCTCATGGTGTTTAACATTTATGTGAAGTTTCATGAAAATATATCAAGCGGTTTAAACGTTATGGAGCGGACACGAAAATGTTAACAGACACACACACAAACACACACACACAGAAAATACGAAAACTATATACCCCCATGGCATACTGCTTGAGCCGGGGGTATAATTATTTGATTTTGTATTCATAGGATGTCGTTTTTATTTCAAACGGTGGTTCTGATGCATAACACGCCTACAAAACCTCATGTATAAATGTACAAGGTATCACCGGGGTACTGGAGTAAAAAAGGAAGAGAGACAGTAGGCTTACCCCGTTTTCAGAACATTTAACTTCACCACCGCTGGTGTTAAAGGAATGTGTGGCGGCCATAAAAAATCTCCATGCCCTTCATCATAGTGTGGGTTATATTTTCTAGTCCATTTGAATCAGTGATTCCATTGCGGAATTTCGAAAATGTTTGAGGGTCAATGATGAGGCCTAATAAGCCGAAACAGCCCAGAAGAGCTTGTACACTCTATTGTTTGCAGTTCTGTGCAGTGGACCTTCCTCCCAAAGGATTACCCCTTTTTCAGAACATTATACTCTTGTGCAAATGTCTAAAGGATGCTGCCAGCATTCTAACAGCTGACCTTATCCTCCCAATTAGGAGTGGCAGGCAGAAAGCATCACTCTGGCATTTCAGGTGCCCTCTGCAAGAACTGACATCTATAAGGGATACTTCTTCTCTCAGACAACTAGAGATTGAAATGCCCTTCCAGATTCAGTTATTTCCATGGAAGGTGCTAAGAATAATGTAGCTATGTTTACTTCTTGGTGAGAGGTAGGGACTAACTTCCCTTCTCACAAGTCCTGGTGAATGTCATTTGACGTGTCACCAGTAATGATTAAGATTCAGATTGTACAATATTGACAAAGATCAAGACAGTAAAATTTATTGGAAATATGTACGCTATTCCAAATGCCGCTGAACAGCAATTACAAACCAGGATAGGAATGGTCAGCCTGCTGATGCTGCTCCGACTAAATGGTGAGTCAGTCGGTAAAAAAGAGTGGCAAATCTGTATCTCGTGAAAAGCAAATTTGCACAATCATTTCTGAATTTGAGACTCGAACTGACAATGGACATCCATGCATGGATTACTTGGAAGGACTGGCACATAACATATCATTTTAGACTGAACTAAAAATTGTGCAGATCCAAAAAATATATACATGTATTTATTTGCAAAAGATCGTGACAATAGAATTTTTTCTGTTTTTGAATTTTTTTTCTATGTTTTTTTTTTTCTTTTTTTTCTATGTTGTGTCATTCCGTCTTTTGACACATCTATGTTATGTCCGGTCTACGTTTGGTCGTGAACCCACAGAAGAGATGAGGAAACTCCCGACCAAAAGCCAATGTTTGTATAAATGCAGAAAGTGCACAAGAAAAAACACACAAGCTAATCCTTAAGTATGTTGCTGCAACGTATCAGACCTGCAAGAAATTGTACGAGTTATGTGTTAATCAGGGTTTCAATGCCCAAATTGTATTAAGGACATTTTCTGAACATTAGGAAGATTTCTGTACAGAGTACTTGTATAGTTCGAACAAATTGACCTGAGACTGACCTTTATGCAAGGAATAAATTAGTAAATGCTATCGCCTTATACGTCGTCTTTCGTAAATTTCTCGTGAATTGTATGCATCTGGTGAAAAGCGACCCATTTACCGACCTCTATGTATTGTATAACAATATCGCTATCATCGGATAACGACGATGATAAATACATGCATTCAGTTGTGTGTGAAATTATGTTAATAGAGTTCACCAGTCTCAGGTCAATTTGTTCAAGCTATATACTGAAAGCATTTGAAAGTCAGAGGCATACTCAGGCATTTACTGTATTGGCCCTTGGCTACTTAAATAACCTGATTTTGTATTCATGAAAACTTGTTCTTATTTCAACCTGTGGTTCTTACCTCAACCTCATGTATAAATGCACAAAGTACCATCAATATACCTCAAAGGGTACTGGAGTTTCTGTGATCACACAGTGATCACAAGGAAATACTGACAGGGGAGATAACTCAAATACCATGGCACATAGAGTTGTGGTTTTTGTGTTTGACACACCTACTCAACATCTTGTATAATTGTACCAATTATCATCAATATATCCCAAAGAGTATTGGAGTTAGGGGGATCACAAGGAAATATTGTTCGGGGCTATAACTCGAGTATCATGGCACTTAGAGTTGTGGTTCTTGTGCATGGCATGTCTACTCAACCTCCTATATAATTGTATAATGAATATATCTCAAAGGGTATTGGAGTTTAAGCGATCACAGGGTGCTTACAAGGAAATGTTGCCAGGGGAGATAACTAAAATACTATGACACCTAGGGTTGTGATTCTTGTGCATGGCACGTCTACTCAACTTTATGTATAATTGTGCCAAGTATCATCAATATATCTCAAAGGGTATTGGAGCACAAGGTGATCACAAGGAAATACTGTCAGGGGAGATAACTCAAATATATGCACCTAGAGTTGTGGGTCTTGTGCATGACATGCCTACTAAAACATCATGTATAATTGTACCAAGTACCACCAATATATCTCAAAGGGTATTGGAGCTGTGGAGATCATGTAATCAGAAGGAAACTGACAGGGAAGATAAGAAATAGCATGGCACTTGGAGTTGTGGTTCTTGAGCATGACATGCCTACTCAATCTTGTCAACAAATGTACCAAGTACCATCAATTTATCTCAAAGGGTATTGGAGTTCTGGCCATCACAAGGTGATGTCTACGAATGCCCTGACGGATGGACTCCAGGCTGATCACTATATCCCACTTACCTTTTCAAAATGAGTAACATCAATATGCCTCAAATATGTTACTGAGTAACATCAATATGCCTCAAATATGTTACTGAGTAACATCAATATGCCTCAAATATGTTGCCGAGTAACATCAATATGCCTTAAATATGTTACTGAGTAACATCAATATGCCTCAAATATGTTGCTGAGTAACATCAATATGCCTCAAATATGTTACTGAGTAACATCAATATGCCTCAAATATGTTACTGAGTAACATCAATATGCCTCAAATATATTACTGAGTAACATCAATATGCCTCAAATATGTTGCCGAGTAACATCAATATGCCTCAAATATGTTACTGAGTAACACAAATATGCCTCAAATATGTTGCTGATGAACATCAATAGGCCTTAAATATGTTGCAGAGTAACATCAATATGCTTCAAATATGTTGCTGAGTAACATCAATATGCCTCAAAGGGTATTGGAGATATAATGATCACTAACTGGTCATACTACGATGTTGGCAGGTTATGTTGAAAGGGGAAATAACTCAAATACCATCGCAAAGAGTTGTGGTTTGTTCGCATCACATGCCAACTTAACCTTGTGTACAACTGTGCCAAGTTTTGTTTGTTTGACATCCCTGTCAACACTAACTAGGTCATTTTGGAGACGCTTCAATTTTGTGGGACTTTTCCCTGACATTGAGATGAAATGACATCACAATCCCTGCAGCCCATTGAAACCAATAGGGTTTATATACATGGACAGTCCAACTTGCACCACTTTGTCTGGGCAGGCTTAGGCCATCTAAGCAGTCTACAAGAACTGATGCGGTCGGATTCAGCTCTGCGTGGAACCATCAAGCAGCCCAATCTATTTCTCCAAGCCCTGATGGGATCTCAAAGGGTATTTGAGTTATGGCCATCACAAGGTTATATTGTCAGGGGAGATAACTCAAAAACCATGGCATCTTATGCACGACATGCCTGCCTAACCTCATGTACAATTATACTGAGTAACATCAATATGCCTCAAAGGGTATTGGAGATATGGTGATCACAAACTAGTCATACTATGATGTTGGAAGGGATAACTCTAAATACCATGGCACCCAGAGTTGTGGTTCTTTCACATGATATGCCTTTTCAACCTTGCGTACAATTGTGCCAAGTACCATCAATATATCTCAAAAGGTATTGAAGTTATGACCATCACAAGGTTTTGGCGACGGATGGATGGACAGATGGATAGACGGATGCCAGGCTGATTGCTACATCTCCTGAACCTATTTGGTGATAAAGTGATAAAAATATTGTGTCATGATGATAATTGTTGAAATTTACATCAGGCACTTTACTGTTTTGAGGTCACAGGTGCAAAGTTGTCACACTTGACTTTCAAACATGACTGACTCGTCTTCACAGTGATATGTGACAATGGTGCACATTCTTGCCATCAAAGACACATGTTAATCAAAACATTTTGATCTGGGGCCAGTTGTTCAAAGCATCGTTAGCTTAACGAGCTCGTTAGTGGTTAAATTGTTAACTCTTCTAGCAAGTACAATATCGTAAATTTAGGTATTTTTGCTGAAAAAATGTGAGCAGCTTTTGCTTCCGCAAAAGCTGCTCACATTTTTTCAGCAAAAATTTCAGCATATTTGCCATATTTAATGATCAAAGTTTTAACGATACGTTAACTAACGACGTCATTAGTTTTGAACAACTGGGCCCTGATAATTAGGAAATCATTTTTCTTGGTGAATGAAGATGATGTTGCAGCTCATTGTAAATGGGTAGTATTATGAGCAGATAAACCGAGAAAGGTCATTATCTTTCACAATACAAGTCATCATGATTGTATATTCTGCCAGGAGGCTGTCAAATCTATGACAAAAATCATTGGACAGGTGAAAAACCAGTAAAACCCCCTCTTCCAAGGTGGGGGTTTATTTATTACCTGTTAGAAACATACACTGTAGGTACTTGTTATAATCACCTCATTGAGTTGATTTTAATAATTGTTACAACATATGTTTTAACCCTTATCTTGCTGAATATTCATTTAAGCCACACCTATTTCTGTCTATCAACCAATCAAATTACTTGATGTAATTTATTGCTACAAATTCATAAACTGAATGCCAAACAGTGTAGATCCTGATCAGATGGCTTCTTCAGAAGCCATCTGTTCTGGATCTAAACTGTTTCCAAAGATAGGGGTTGTCGTGAACAGCAAGATAATTCTGAAGCCATCTGATCAGGATCTACACTGTTTGGCATTCAGTAGGTGTATTTTTTCTTATTTCTTCATATATGTAAATGAAGAAATAAGAAAAAATACACCTAAATTATCATCAGTACTCTTGTTTTCCAGGAGCTATGCTCCGTTTTAATCGAATTTTCATTTAACTGTAGTAGTTGTTAATGGTCAATGATGTTCAGTTTTTACATCAATTGGTAGTTTTATTTCTTGCCTACAAACCAATTAGTTTACAAACATCAGAAACTCCAGAGATGGTATTAAAACAAATCTTAAGAAAATTATCAACCAAGGTAAGGATAATATCCTTGGACAAATCTCATCTTGTATAAATATTCATCAGGTCTCTCCTCCCTGACTTCAATCTTCTCATTTGGATTAGGTGAACTTTCAACACTGGCTTTCCCCTTAAATCCATTACCTACACAGTCACAAATAAATGTATCCTCTTTCAATCTAGAACCTGTAGCACTTGGCTCTAATAAAATCTTTCCAGAATCACTGTTCGACCCATTTTGATTTTCAACACCAGTACTTAGGACGGCGTTATCTATGTTTTTTGATTCATTTTGTGTTTGAGAACCACTGTTTTGGGACAGATTTTTACTTGAACCTGGTTTTTCTTCATTTTTCCTCTTCTTGTTCTTCCCAGAATGATTTTGATTACTGTCTTTGTCATATTTTTCAGTAGAAGTCTTAGCTGATTCTTGCTTATCAGTCTTCTGTTTACCCTGACCTTTCTTATCCTGTTTCTGATCTTGTTTATTTCTGTCAGTTAATGATTTACCATAAACAATTTTGTCTTCCCATGCCTCTTCCCTGTCAATCCAGGGTATTTTGGCAGGTTTGTAGACATATCTCCTAGGTGTACCACACTCCAAGCAAGTCACCACTGTATGTTTCTGTCGTTTCCCTGAAATGATTATTGAAATTCATGATTTGTTTGTTTGTTTGATTTGAGGTTTAACGTCCCCGTCAACACTGTAAAGGTCATTTTGGAGACGTTGCTTCCAATTTTGTGGGACTTTTACCCGACACCGAGATGAAATGACATCTCAAGCCCTGTCGTCCAATAAACCAATAGGGTTTTTTAGCATGGACGGTCCGCCTCGCACGGTGGTTCCTGGACAGGCTTAGATCCTCTAAGCAGTTTACCAGTACTAGTGTGCGGGCCGGGTTCAGCTCTGCGTGGAAGCATCATGCAGCCAATATATTTCTTCAAGCCCCTATGGGCGGGGGCCGTATTGAAATTCATGAACATGGATTACCATTCAAATAACAGTGATGCAAAGTGCCTGCACAACATGCAGATCCAACCACCCCTGATGAAGGTAATTGTTTGTGTTGGAGTTTAATGGCCCAGTCAACACTATTTAGGTTATTTTTGAGCCAGTCAGTTTACCTATCTACACTTTTCCTGGGCAGACTTATATGTTAGCGGTTAACCAGTACAGTGCACATACTTTCGCCAGAAACTGACAACTGCCCTTCTTGAATCAGGGGAAGGGGGAGAATGACCGCAGAAAAGTTTTCATGATCAATTTCCTCGAAAGAATGTTGCTGACCCCGGCCGGTATCGAACCTGGGTCCTCCTGATCACCAGTCAGATGTACATCCAACTGAGCTACCGAGGCCAGTCCTGATGAGGGTAGACACATTTTAGAAGTCTTAACCTATTTTACACTTAATAGAATCTTCCTCGCTATACATGGCAAGAGTCCCTTTTTTTAACTTTGGGTGTCAGATCCAGTTATTTATAGAAATTTACTCAGAAAAGATTTTAGCCTGATCAGACATTGCATTCTGTGGCATCTGATCTGGGCCTGCACTTTTTGCCAATGTACTGGTTTGGGGTTTCTTGTCTAAAATGGGTTATGTATGTCTATACTGACTGACATCTTCTCATGTATTTCATATTTACATTATCAGTGCATTTACAGAAAAAAAACCCTATAATTAACTACTGGGGAGAAATGTTGCTATACAAGTACTTCAATGAATACATTGAATCATGCGAGGTCTGTGACGAGACGTAAAAATCAACAGTAGTTCTCTTCAATATGATTCGACTACTGTGCCAATGACGCTGTACCGCTGTCAATTATGAACAACATCGGGTCACAAGCAATGTTTAAGAGAACCTTACTTTGCTTGTGACCCAATGTTATTCATACTTCAAAGAACGTTAAACAAATTACATTCATTTCTTAAATACAATACATGCATCAGGTAGTAATATGCAATGAAATTTTAAATTACGGCACACTTCATTATCATAGGCCATATTTAACATTGCCTTTTAATTCAGGATGCAGTTTTACTTTAGCTTCGATCTCATTCTGAGTTGCTAATGTTCTGTTTATGCTTCAATTACATATTATGCACCTAACACTGTTTAGGTCATTTTGGAGACGTTGCTTCCAATTTTGTGGGACTTTTACCCTACACTGAGATGAAATGACATCTCAAACACTGTCGCCCAATGAAACCAATAGGGTTTATAAGCATGGATGGTCCGACTCGCACCGCTTTTTCTAGGCTGGCTTAGATCCTCTAAGCAGTTTACCAGTACTCATGTGCTGTCGGTTTCAGCTCTGTGTGGAAGCATCCTGCAGCCCATCTATTTCTTCAAGCCCCGATGGGCGGGAGCCAAGATGTTGGTTAGCATACCCTGGGAATTAGACATCCACACACTCTGGACCATCAGTAATTTGACAAAATCCTTAGATTCTGGAGTGGGACCTTAGATACAGCACAGTCATAATTTCTTAAGGGTAACAGATACACCTTCAGGGGAGGTAGCTCCTTCAAAAGTATTTTTGTCTCTAATGTCAATAGGGGTCAACTTAAAGCAAAGAATTTGCTCCTGCAATTTCCGTGGGTCAGACTTTATAGAAAAACTAACAGGAAGTCCCGAAAGTTGTTTCACTTTGAAAAATGGCGGAAAAATCAGCCGGGTGTATCCATTCCCCTTATAAGCAGATATACAAAACTTAAACCCATTTTATAGGAGAAATCACAAAATAGAAGTGAAAGCAATGCTCAGGAATCGATACAACCAACCCACACCACCCATCAGAGACATCAAAGGGAAAGAAACACAAACATGAAATAACTAGAATTTGTTTTTCTACAAAAACACAGATGTCTCCCCCGTTCTTGACTGCTAAGTATAACCTTGACATTGGAGGTATTGAGCTGGGTCTTGTGTGCAACACATCATCTAATGAAAATGAACATTTCTGCATAGTTACTTTAAAAATGTTCATAGAAAAATAAAAAAGTTATTGGCCGTAAACAAAAAAAGCACTTTTTTACCTTTGACCTCTAAGTATGGCCTTGACCTTTGCGGTACAACACATCGTCTCATGATGGTTAATATTTCTGCCAAGTAATTTCATAATCCATCAAAGAATAAGGAAGTTATTGACTGTCCTTTTTTTACCTTTGACCTCTAGGTATGACCTTGACATTGGAGGTATGGACCTTGGTCTTGCACATGACTCATGGTCCAACTTTCAAGCCTCTAGCTCCAACAGTTTTTGAGATATCTTGCTGACAAGATTTTATTAAAAAAAATTCAAAGGGCAATAACTCTTGAAAGGGGCATAATCCGGATGAGAAAAAAATATGTGTCAGCTTATTTTCCATTAGGAATGCATATATGAAATTTCAAAACCATAGCATACACAGTTCTAAAGTTATGCTATGCATCACTTTTAGGATTCATTACAATGGGCACAAATTACCAAAATGACAAAGGGCCATAACTCGCAAAGTATTTTTCGGAATTTTGTCAAAAGTTAATCAGTTCATATACTCATCACCACCAATAGACTCAACAACTTTCAAGGCTCTAGCTCCAATAGTGTTTGAGATATTTTGCTGACAAGATTTTATTAAAAAAATTTCAAAGGGCAATAACTCTGGAAAGGGGCATAATCCGGACGAGAAAAAAATACGCATCAGCTAATTTTTCATGAGGAACCCATATATGAAATTTCAAAACCCTAGTATACACTGTTCTAAAGTTATGCTATGCATCACTTTTAGCATACATTACAATGGGCACAAATTACCAAAATGACAAAGGGCCATAACTCACAAAGTATTTTTTGGAATTTTGTCAAAAGGTTATCAGTTCATCTACTCATCACGACCAATATATTCACCAACTTTCAAGCCTCTAGCTCCAATAGTTTTTGAGATGTCTTGCTGACAAGATTTTATTAAAAAAAATTCAAAGGGCAATAACTCTTGAAAGGGGCATAATCCTGACGAGAAAAAAAATACGCGTCAGCTTATTTTCCATCAGAAATGCATATATGAAATTTCAAAATTATAGCATACACCGTTCTAAAGTTATGCTATGCATCACTTTTAGCATACATTACAATGGGCAAAAATTACCAAAATGACAAAGGGCCATAACTCACAAAGTATTTTTCGGAATTTTGTCATAAGTTAATCAGTTCATCTACTCATCACCAACAATCTATTCACCAAATTTCAAGGCTCTAGCTCCAATAGTTTTTGAGATATCTTGCTGACAAGATTTTATTAAAAAAATTTCAAAGGGCAATAACTCTTGAAAGGGCCATATTCCGGACAAGAAAAAAAATACGCGTCAGCTAATTTTCCATGAGGAATCCATATATGAAATTTCAAAACCCTAGCATACATGGTTCTAAAGATATGCTATGCATCACTTTTAGCATACATTACAATGGGCACAAATTACCAAAATGACAAAGGGCCATAACTCACAAAGTATTTTTCGGAATTTTGTCAAAAGTTAGTCAGTTCATCTACTCATCACCATCAATATAATCACCAACTTTCAAGGCTCTAGCTCCAATAGTTTTTGAGATATCTTGCTGAAAAGATTTTATTAAAAAGAAAAAAAAAATCAAAGGGCAATAACTCTTGAAGGGGGCATAATCCGGACGAGAAAAAAAATACGCGTCAGCTAATTTTCCATGAGGAATCCATATATGAAATTTCAAAACCCTAGCATACAAGGTTCTTTAGTTATGCTATGCATCAAAAGCGTAATGGACGGACGAACGAACCAGAACCAATATGCCCCTCAAACTTTTTCAAAGTTGGGGGCATAATAAGGAAGTTATTGAAAGAACACAAAAAGGCCCCTTTTTTACCTTTAACCTCTATGTATGACCTTGACCTTTCAGGTATTAAACAGGGTCATGCGTGCAACACATCATCTCATGGTGGTTAACATTTCTGCCTAGCAATTTCAAAATCCATCTAAAAATAAGAAAGTTATTGACCAAACACGAAAAAAGGCCCCTTTTTTACCTTTGACCTCTATGTATGACCTTGACATTTTAGGTACCAAACTGAATCATGCATGCAACACATTGTCCCATGATAGTTAACATGTTTGCCAAGTAACTTCAAATTCTATTTAAAAATAGGCAAGTTATTGACAAAACCCGAAAAAAAGGCCCCTTTTTTACCTTTGACCTCTAAGTATGACCTTGACCTTTGAGGTACCAACCTGGGTCATGCGCGCAACACATCGCCTTAAATTGGTTCACATTTCTGCCATGTGATTTCAAAATCCATCTCAAAATAAGAAAGTTATTGACCAAATACGAAAAAAAGGCCCACTTTTTGACCTTTGACCTCTAAGTATGACCTTGACCTTTGAGGTACCGACCTGCCTCATGTGCACCACACATCGTCTGATGATTGTTAATAATTATGCCAAGTAATTTTAAAATCCATCTCAAAATTAGAAAGTTATTGACCAAATACGAAAAAAAGGCCCCTTTTTGGACCTTTGACCTCTAAGTATGACCTTGACCTTTGAGGAACCGACCTGCCTCTTGCGCACCACACATCGTCTTATGGTTGTTAATAATTATGCCAAGTAATTTTAAAATCCATCTCAAAATAAGAAAGTTATTGACCATATACGAAAAAAAGGCCCCTTTTTTGACCTTTGACCTCTAAGTATGACCTTGACCTTTGAGGTACCGACCTGCCTCATGCGCACCACACATCATCTTATGGTTGTTAATATTTCTGCCGAGTAATTTTAAAATCCATCAAAAAATAAGAAAGTTATTGACCGGACATGATTTGCCCATACATATATACATACCAACAAACTTCCAAGGGAGATAATTCAAAAAGTATAAATGCGAGAGTTATGGTTCTTGCGCACTGCACGTCGTCTAATGCTGATTAATATTTATACGAAGTTTCATGACGATAGCTCTAACGGTTTTCAAGTTACAGAGCGGACACGAAAGTGTGACAGACGGACAGACGGACAGACGGACAGACAGACAGACAGACGCCCGGGGGAAAAACAATATGTCTCTCCGAAAAATTTTTTTTCGGGGGAGACATAACTAGTCCCTAATGAAAACAACAATAGGGAAAGCCAACACACAAAATGGCAAATTGGCTATTCAAAACAAAAAGATCTAGAGCAAGCGACCAGTGGGTCACATATACCCCCAGCCAGCACCACCCTCTGATATACTTTTGGAGCTTGCATGTAATATGAATGAAGATGTCAAGAAGCTATAAGAATCTATAAATATGCTTGTAACAGCTAAACCAAATAAATGGACCAAGGGAGTGAGGGCTTCAAAGTTTCTGAAGGGGTGGGGCATCAATATTACTGAAGCAGCAGGGTGGGTTATGCATCAATAAAATCTTTGGACTGGTATGCAACATCAATGCAAGTATCAACTGAACACAAAATGTTTTGACTGGAATGCAACATTGATGCAAGTGTCAACTGAATTTGTCTTAGAGTTTAGAACATACAGGCATACTTTAACCAAATGTAAAATTTCTATGTCTGGTCACAGTGGGGGTGGGACATGCATCGATGAAATCTTTAGATCAGTATGTAACTTCAGTGTACGTATCAACTAAATCTATCAAAGGGTTCAGAAAGTACAATCTCTTAGAAACTTTGACCAAGTGACACAAAACTTTAACCAAACTGTTAACGGACGAACAGACGGACTCATTCTCACAACCTAAGTACAGATTTGTTGGTATGGAAAAGACAGACGCACAGACAGATGGACAGACCAATGGCAGGACGAAAACTATATACCCTCAAAGCATACTTCATATGCAAGGGGTATAATAAGCAATACCCACACTCAAAGATAAACCATAACAAAAATAAAACGCGACAAAAGGACTGCCTTGGAACGGTCAGTGAAAAGAATTCCACTGGGGCGCGGAGGGTGTGTGTGCGTGGGGGGGTTAAATCGATTTTACACAGCCACAATCCTCACATCCTCACCCTTGATTCTGTCGTGATTTAGACAAATAATTTGTTTCAGTCCAAATGAAGGCTTCTAAACTCATCTGAGAACACAAAAATCAAACAACCACTGAGATGAAACAACAGTGAGGACTTGACAGCAACAAACCACTGAAATGCTGGAGCAAAGGAAAACCCACAGTAAGACACTGATGGGCCCAACCACAAACACTTGCAAACAGTGAAGACCCAGATCAGGGCCTACACTACCGGTATTTGCAAAATGTTCAGCCTTTTTCTGAATTTCTTTTTTTAAACCTGACACCACCATATTTTGAAAATGACTTCTGCTACATATAAGCCAGAAGATTCTACATATATTCTGGACAAAATAGATTACTTCTTAAGATGCCACAAAAAAATGCATTTGAAAATGTCAGTTTATGTCGTCTGCTGACTGCTGCATAGTCGCTCAAACTTTTCAAACTTATTTTTGCATACAGGCAAACAGTGTGGTCCCTAATCAGACTGCTCCTAGAGGAGCAGCCTGATTAGGGTCCACACTTTGCAAAACTGTTTGTGGAACCTGATCAGACTACTCCTAGATGAGCTGTCTGATCTGGGTCCATACTGTATGACTTTAAATGTTACGAGCAGACAACAAAACAGATGATAATTGTGATTGGCATGTTATGGGTTAGGTGCCCATCCACAGGTTTTTCAACTTAGGGGTATTTCGACTTCATTGAATTTTATCTTAAAATTGCCCTGGACAAGCCCACCATCTTTGTCTAGGCGATTTGTTTTGTTTATTTGGAGTTTAACAACCCAGTTAACACTATTTAGGTCACATCAAGTCAGTCAGTTTACCTAACCATGCTTTACCTGGGCAGCCTTACTCAAAAGCAATTACTTGACCAGTACAGTGCACATTCTTACGCCAGAAGGGAGATAGCATGGACAGTTCATTTAGATATCAGTATGAAGAATAAAAATACATTACATGCAGAAAAGAGGAGCTATCTGACTGAGATTTAAATTCTTGCAGGGCCTCCACCCAAGGAGGATTGGAGAAGTAGATTGGGCTGCATGGTGCTCCCACGCAGAGCTGAAACTGGCTGCACATTAGTACTGGTAAACCACTTGGAAGGTCTAAGCCTGCCAAGGAAAAGCCATGCGAGTCAGCCCGTCCTTGCATATAAACCCTATAGGCCTGTTTGGGTGATAGGGCATGAGATATCATTTCATTTCAATGTCGGGTAAACATCCAAAACAATTGGAAGCAAGATCTCCCAGAATAACCTAAATAGTATTGACAGGGCTCTGATCCAATAAAGGAGCACAAAATATGTAAACATGTGTGCATGATAAAACATGTTGTCAAATGATGAAACTAATCAAATTGTGCAATTTCCTCTTATGTCCACATTTTTTTTCAAAGCCGAGAAATGACAGATAAAATCACTGAAAGAACAGGACATATATGATGAAAATATGTAGCCAAATGACAAATAATGTTAAGGGAATGATTGAAAGAACAAGAATAGGTAAAACCACTAGGAAAATTACTTTGACCAAATTGTTCTACCCAATAATTGGCTGGCCGAATTGTCCTAGACCAAATCGTCCCGGCCTAATCGTCCGCTGGCCAAATTGTCTGCCCACCATGTGTTCATTGTATGACACAAACTGAATGACAAACAATGTAGATCCTGAACAGATGCAGAAGCCATCTGATCTGGAGCTACTTTGTTTGCAAAGGTAGGAATCATCATGAACAACAGGATAAGGGATAATGTCCAAGTGAAACAGCTCTGCATATAACTATTTGCATATCTTTCTAAAGAGGCTGCTGTTAAAAGCTTCACTTCTGAATGTAGCAAACCTGTTCTATAACCCTTTTTGTACTAAATGGAATCTTTCTATATACAGTTGAAGTCGTTTAGAAAACTATTGAACTGAAGGTCCTGATGATCTGATCAGCTACCACCTTTTGTGGCATTTGTTCTGGGCCTGCACTGTATGCCCATGAGCCATTCGGACGTTTCCTGTATAAAATGGGTTTAAAGGTACTTAGCTTTTAAAGGAGTAAATTCTTCTGTTTGCAATTGCAGCTTACTAGATATAAATTGCAGGAGTTATCGAGGATGTGTTTGATTAACCTGATTCAGAATCTGAATTCCAAATCATGATTTCTAAATCACGAGCATGATTCTGTCACTTTAAAAACAGAATGTTTTGATTCTGGGTGTATGTTCCCGATTCCGCCATTTGGTTGCACTTGATGTGTTTTGAAACATGAACAGAGTAAGATTCATCTGTTTCACACAAATAAACGGATGAAACAGAAACATGGTTTTGAATCCTGATTTTGATTCTGGTAAATCAAAGCGTCCCTGTTTATGCATCAAAACAACGTACAGTCGAACTTCAATGACTCGAACACCTTTGGGACCTAGAAAATCTGTTCGAGACAGGGGTAGTTCGAGCCTCTGAGAGCTACTGCCAGGAGGTATACGATATACTTTTTGATATTTTTTCGATGTTCTATAATGAAAATGTATGCTGTGTGTACTCATTAGAATCGCCTCATCAAGCCGATTCTAATGAGTACACACAGCATACATTTGCAAGATAAAGGGCGAAAATCTCCAAAATTATCTCCCACTATTTCTTATGTAGAGGATTTCCCTAGTGGCTCAAGAACGGGTTCCACTCAGCCATGGTAAACGAGCCATCGGTGTTCGAGCGATCGAAGTTCTACTGTGCATTGTTCCACTTCATGGTCTTACTAATTATCAAGTTTCAGCTTGATGAAATGAAAACTGCAGGAGGAGGTATCTGGAAACAAAATGGATGCCATAGCCATAACACATTTAAAAGAAACATAAGACTACAGTCTCTTATGACATGAAAGTTGCAACAAAGGAAAACCTGAAAAATCTGTACCCGCAGAAGAATTCTAACCTGGGTTGCTCTGATGAAAGTCCAATGCTCAAACCACTAAGCCTAAGAATAAGTTAAGAGATTACCACTATACTTTGTAATCTGGAAACCAAATTACAAAATACTTTCGTATTCCCTCACTAGCAAACACTAGTAAGACAAAGTTTGACCCTGAACACCCACATAAAACTCACAATACAAGCTTGACAAAAGCTACAGGGAGAGTTTGCTACCAGTGAAGACCTAAATCTGTCGGCACATTTGCTTAGTCCAATCAGTGCCTTTGCTGAATGCATGTCTTCTAGGTAATCTTTAGTTTTACCACCCACCAATACTAAAATCATATGGAGACGGGACCTCTGTTTAAAGACTCATCCTGAAAGTCTGGAAAAGCCTCAAATCAAACCCATAATGTCATGGCGGCTTCTCAAAAAAAGATATTACATAGATAAAGCGCCTTTTTCATCTGAAAAATACTGATATTTTTCTTATTTCTGCACGAAAACATTTGTAGTGGGTATTAATTAGAAGTGCATCGGTGAGGCACTTCTAATGAGTACCCACATGTTTTCGTGCAGAAATAAGAAAAATTGTATGTGGATACCCCCTCTTATCTGGGGCTATGGAGATTTGCTTGTTTGTTTGATTTGAGGTTTAACGTCCCCATCAACACTATTTAGGTCATTTTGGAGACGTTGCTTCCAATTTTGTGGGACTTTTACCCGACATTGAGATGAAATGACATCTCAAGCCCTGTCGCCCAATGAAACCAATAGGGTTTATAAGCATGGACGGTCCGACTCGCACTGCTTTGCCTGGGCAGGATTATATCCTCTAAGCAGTTTACCAGTACTCCTTTGCGGTCGGTTTCAGCTCTGCGTGGAAGCATCATGCAGCCCATCTATTTCTTCAAGCCCCGCTGGGCGGGGCCTTTGGGGCTATGGAGATAAGCGAAAACTTTTGCATAATGGCTGGATGGGCAGGGTGATCTGAGTGATTGCTTGTCAAATAGGTCTTATTGTAGGTATTGTGATGCACTGGCTGAATACATGCATGGAACATTTTAAATACATACTTTTAGTTCTTACTATAGAAGTTACTCCTGGAATCAGTAATACACAGCATCGTTTGCACATATTCCTTTTGATATCTGGATGCCTACATCAAATAAAATAACAAAGATCATGAATCTAAAGTTCACACAGCAATAAACAATTCTTGAAATATAACTTCCAAAATCAAATGATGTAGAATAAAAGTCGATTTTTTTATCTTTTTGCTGTGTTTTTCGGCGATAACTTCTTTATTTTTTAGTTTTTATCAACACTTCCAGTGGAGAAGCTCCACCAATTTCTTGTACACGAGTCAGCCTCCAGAATTTTATACTTTTTGCTCTTGTCTGATGGACTTTTTACAATTTTTGAATTTTTCGATAAAAACTAAACCATTTCTGTCACTCACTATTGAAATGGAAACACATGACTAGCCTATCTGAAACAATATATATATATATGGATATATCCTGTGCAGCCAACGAAGTATTCAACTGAAGGGACGTACATTGTACAAAGCATCAAAGTGTAGAATAGAAAGTCAAAAACATGAAAAGCATGGTTTTTGTCAGCAAACCATTAGTAAAGACAATACAGATCATATGGCTTTGATCATTATTGTTAAAATATTTAAAATACTAGTTATTGCAACTTTGTTTCACTCTCGAATGTGCTCATTGTTAACATGCAGGATATTGGAACGACTCACATTATTTTCCTTCAGTCATGCACTGAACAGAACCACACTTTCAAGGCGGGACTAGTGGAGGCAGAAAATTTCACACAAGCTTGAAATTTCAGAAATCTCCATCTGATTACAGCTCTTCTCATGTAACTTAGAGGCATGGAACCTTTTTGAGAAGTTGGTGGAGCTTCTCTACAACTTGCTCGCTGGAATTGTTGTTCAAAAATCAAAAATAAAGAAGTTATTGCTGAAAATAGCAGCAAAAAATATAGACTGTTTCCAAAGTACAGACTGGCTAACACAATATTCATTAACGTTTGCTATAACAAGGCTATATTAAGATGTATTGAAAATGTTGTATCCCAGTATATATATACAAATTCTATAGAAAAGTGATCATTTATAAGCTTAAACTCCGTTCAGAAAATCTGAATCATCGATTTTTTCGTTTCTTCCTTTTAATACTCATTATAGCCCATACATCACTATGGGAAAGTTGTAGACCTCACCCTCCGCCGATTTCTCCAACAAGTCGTATGCCTCAGCGACAGCCAGGAAAGGCTGTGATTATTTGGAGAAAATTGCAAAATCTAAATTTTCGTTCACAGACTAAGACATTCTGACAGGTTCGACACACCCTTTTAAACCATATATAGAAGTGGTCACTGCTCTTGTAAATTACAAGGGCGTCTATATTTTATTTGCACGATCACTTCATGGAAAATCATTAGCTGTGACACCACATCTGATATCGGTATAATTCATTTTGACCACTGTTGACAGCACATCGCGCTAGTGGCTCCCCGTGCCTAGTGAGCTTCTATCTGGCCATTCGAATGTAAGGTATGTCGTAATTGCATATCTATTTATAAAGTGCATCATATGGATTTGAATATGTATTATTTTACCTGACAATCATCATCAAATGGACTTAGTCTGTGGTCTCATTTCTTTGTTTTGCAATTTTCTCCAAATAATCACAGCCTTTCCTGACTGTCGCAGAGGCATACGACTTGCTGGAGAAATCGGCGGAGGGTGAGGTCTAAAACTTTCCCATAGTGACGTATGGGCTAAAATGAGTATTAAAAGGAAGAAACGAAAAAATCGATGATTCAGATTTTCTGAACGGAGTTTAGTATGATACGTAATGGTAAATAATTCATTGTAATTGATGCCTGTGTATGCAGCAATTGCATGTATAAAATTCGTTTTTTGTTACCATAAGAACCTCTTTGTTAGAAGATAATTTTGCATGCATGTATTTGCCTTACCCCTACAAAACTTGCTGGAAACAACATTTCTCAAAATGAATCATTAAATCATATATGTACATGTATTTTACATCACGTGAACAAGTCCGTGAAATGAACACCCCCTAAACCCCACTTTATATAGAGAAAACTGGGGTTTACGGGGGTATTCATTATTTTTTCTTATTTTTGTTCCAAGACATGGGTTGTGGGTACTCATTAGAACCGCCGCAATGAGGCGGTTCTAACGAGCACCCACAACCTATGTTTGCAGTATTTATAAGAAAAATATTACGGACTTTCCTGAGAAAAGTAGCCATTTTGGAGATGTGGAAAATTGCACTATGTCGCATGGGTGTGTTATCGTAATGAACTTTCAACTTACAGATGAAGGCAGAGTCTTCTTGTGATACTCTTCAGAGTATAAATATAATATCTACACAGACTTATGTTCTGTGGATTCTTCTTCAAACATTCATGGGCAGCCTAAAATGTATGTAGAACAGTTCCAGATAATGTATAACAGTTCCAGATAATGTATAATAGTTCCAGATAATTTATAACAGATCCAGATAATGTATAACATATCCAGATAATGTATAACAGTTCCAGATAATGTATAATAGTTCCAGATAATGTATAACAGATCCAGACAATGTATAACAGATCCAGACAATGAGGAGTAATGAGGATAGTTTGGAGACTTTCCTTATTTTTCAATATAAAATGTATAGCCCCAGATAAGAGGCGGCAGCTACATATTACTTTTTTTGTATTTCTGCATGAAAACATATGTTGTGGGTACTCAATAGAAGCGCCTCACCAAGAAATAAATATTCCTTAATATTGCCTAGGTATGTTCCACAGTTCCAAATCATTAGGACGAGGATGATTTTTGGATAATTCTAATTATTTTTTTTCTGTAAAAACAGGTATTTTGGGTACCCTATAGAATTGCCTCAACAAGGGGAATCTAATAAGAGTCCAACACATGTTTCTATAATTATCCTTTCAATATTTGTGTCACTTCTCATTATGACTGGAGTTCTGAATTGTACTAATCTATTCCATTATACCACATTCTCTTCCTAACACTATTGTTGGCACCCAAACTAGAAACCATGTTAGTTAACCCTTTGTATACTAGTGGACTCTTCCATTGCTATATGCTGGACAAGTCCATTTGTCATATAAGGACAGTCGGCAGGGAAATCTTCAGCAAAAAGAAACAAAGAACGGTTATCTTTCCTGCCATTTTTCCCATTTGGTGGAGGTGAAAGCTTCGGTTTTTATCGCGAAAGTTTGATCATTTTTAAACAGTTTTAAAAGCAAAATGTGTCTGATTTTTGTATCGACAATCATCAGAAATGAAAGGAAATATACGGAACAATGATCACCCCCGCCCATTGGGGCTTGAAGAAATAGATGGGCTGAAACCGACCCACACACGAGTACTGGTAAACCGCTTAGAGGATCTAAGCCTGTCCAGGTAAAGCGGTGCGAGTCGGCCCGTCCATGCTAATAAACCCTATCGGTTTCATTGGGCGGCAGGGCTTCAGATGTCATTTCATCTCAAGGTCTGGTAAAAGTCCCACAAAATTGGAAGCAACGTCTCCAAAATGACCTTTACAGTGTTGATGGGGACGTTAAACCTCAAATCAAACAAACAAACAAATACGGAACAATAATATAGAGTAAGTCTTTGTCAGAGGTTTGAGACTGATTTCAAATATTTCTCGTGCGCATTTGGTAAGGCCATATATAACAGAATACCTTTGTTTACACCTCCGAAAATGTGGGACCTAAGCGGAAGTGACGCCAAGCCGATTGTCCTTATAAGGGCTGCCAGACCCATTTTTTGTTTTTATTCTATTTTTGACGGAAAATTCTGTTTAACAATAGTGCAGGCCCTGATCAGATGCCGCATTCTGTGGCATCTGATCTGGGCCTGCACTGTTTGCCAAGGAACCCCTTTAGGGGTTTCCCGCAAACAATGGATAAAACATCTTTGTTACCCATATATCCTAACAAAATTATATTGAAGCAAATACAACTGTGAGATTTGACATAACCATAGCAACAGATAAGGTATTAAGTATTTTGTGATAAAAGAAGGATAGTTTTCCTTATTTCTCCATATAAACCTAGGTTGTGGATACTCATTAAAACCGCCTCAGTGAGGCGGCTCTAATGAATACCGGGTACCCACAATATGGGTTTTTGTGGAGAATTGACTAATAACACAAAAAATTTACATCATCTGTTACTATGATACACCTGCGGACACAAAAGCGTTCAAACTTTGATGAGCTTCATTTCATTCTGACTTGATACATCATTCAATATATCCTAACATCCTATCAGTCAAATGCCTGCCAAACAGAAATAAATTCAAAACACAAGGTGGTGTACATTTCATTGCTGTCTCCTGCACTGTCCAATCAAAATACATCTATAATGTCAATCAGAAAGTGTTTTCCAAAATGAGACCAATCAATTGCTTTATCTAGATTTAGAATTCTTTGATGAATGACATATTTGCTTGTCAAACTAACTTAATGCAAAGATAATCATTGTAAGTTATTTCATAGGACTTTGAACGCTTTTGTGTCCACAGGTGTAACTCTGAAGTGCTAAGATTTATTACCAGTGTGACTTTCTTGCACTGTTAAATTTGCTTACTGTACTGAAACCGGAATAAAATGGACCAGGTGTTAATTACATAATTTTAAGGGCCTGTCACACCTTCAGAATTGGGCTAGGACAGAACTTCAGTCTCGAATCATCTTGTAGCTCATCCATAGACTGTCATACAAATCTGGTATCTGGCCCCCGCCCGTCAGGACTTGAAGAAATATATGGGCTGCATGATGCTTCCACGCAGAGCTGAAACTGACCACAAACGAGTACTGGTAAACCACTGAAAGGTTCTAAGCCTGCCCAGGCAAAGCGGTGTGAGTCGGTCCAGCCATGCTTAGTAAACCCTATTTGTTTCATTGGGCGACAGTGCTTGGGATGTCATTTCATCTCAATGTCAGGTCAAAGTCCCACATTCCATAAAAAATTTGTCAAAATATCTGCAATGGCTGTAAATACCATTTTTCAATTTTGCCATTTACAAGTCTATGTGTGTGTGTGAATTTGGGTTTAACGTCGCTTTCAACAATTTTTCAGTCATATCACGACGGTGTCTGGTTGCGACAGGGAGCTCAATGCTCACGTTTATAGTGCTGCCTCACTGAAGTATCATGTCCCAGACACATTACATGATACCACACCCAGTCACATTATCCTGACACTGGATCGACCAGTCCTAGCTCTACCCCGTAAATCTGAGTGCCAAACGAGGAGCAGCTAGTACCATTTTTAACGACTTTGGTATGTCGCGGCCCGGGATCGAACCCGAGACCTCCCGTTCCCCGGAGCGGACACTCTACCAGCTATCGGGGCCGGTTACAAGTCTATGTGAACATAAACTTTCAATCCTCCAGCCCAAGGATGCTGCAGATGAAATTTGGGCCCAATCAGCACAGTGGCTTTTGGGTACCCTATAGAATTGCCTCAACAAGGGGACTCTAATAAGAGTCCAACACATGTTTCTATAATTATCCTTGTGTCATTACAAAACACTTGTGTCATTACAGGGGTCTCACTATAAAGCGACAAGAAGCGTCAAGAAGCGACAAGAAGCGACAAGAAGCGTCATGATCATATTCCATTTGAAATATACATTCCTATATTAGATTTTTTTATGAATTCATAAATAAATTAAGTATTTCAAAGGATCAGGTTTGAATAGTTCCAGAAATATGGCATTGTCTTGTATAAAATAAAAAATAAAAATCGCGTGCATAACCGCGTTCGGTTGAGAAAAAGCGACAAGAAAATGTTTCGACTGACAAAGAGTAAATGCTAGATAATATGAACTTAGGCACAGCCTAGATACGGACATGAACATTACCGGTCAGTTAATGTTTAAAAGCAAGGTTGATAGTGTTTTAACCTACCTGAAGTCCGAGTGAATAATTGCAAGCCACTTTACCAATATGCTTTAACCCTTATCTTGCTGTTCACGACAACCCCTATATTTGCAAACAGCGTAGATCCAGATCAGGTGGCTTCTTCAGAAGCCACCTGATCAGGATCTACACTGTTTGGCATTCAGTTTATGAATTTGTAGCAATAAATTACATCAAGTAATTTGATTGGTTGATAGACAGAAATGGGTGTGGCTTAAATGAATATTCAGCAAGATAAGGGTTAACTTACGTCCCTTGTTGAAACAGACAACATTTTTGGTTCTGTATAGCTTTACTTGAGAGCATTCTTGTTGACTTCTGACTGTATAGCCTTTGTGAGCATTCTTGCTGTCAGAATCAGAATTGTTTACTGGTAACACGTCCATAGACAATCCTTCACCAGTGAACATGGTTTCCGAAGTCAAAGGTCTTGCGAAATGCAACTTGTTCAATTTTACCATGACATTGTGGGCAATCTGGATTGGGACATAAATCGTGGCCACAAACAGACTGACTTGATGATCATAGACTTCGCCAAGGCCTTTGACAAAATTGAAGGTACCTCACAGAGGGCTATTAAATAAACTTGACTACTATGGGATAAGCAGACCCACACATAGGTGGATAAGCTCATGGCTCTCTGGGGGCTCACAAGAAGTTGTACTTGATGGCCAAGCATCTGATCCAGTCCCTGTTTTATCTGGAGCCCCCCCCCCCCCCCCCCCCCCCAAGGTTCAGTCCTTGGACCGGTCTTCTTAGTTTTCATCAATGATCTGTCCTGATAATATCAGGTCATCAATCAGTTTGTTTGCTGATAATGTGTCCTGTATATATTCTCCATCTGAATGTCTTATTTTACAAGATGACCTGGATCAACTTGCACAGTGGGAGGCCGATTAGCAGATGAATTTCAATGTGGCGGGAGAATTTTTGGCCTCGGGGGCACAATTTGAACAATCTTGGTAGAGGTCCAATAGATGAAGCTAAACACCGAATTTCAAGGACCTGGGCCTTGCGCTTTCAGAGGAGAAGATTTTCTTTTTTAGATTTTTCCTAAATAAGTCAATGTAAAACCCAGGGGCCCCAGAGCTATAATTTGAACAATCTTGATAGTGGTCTACAAGAAGAAGCTTCATACCAAACATCAAACACCTGAGCCTTCTGGTTTCAGACAAGAAGATTTTTTAAAGCTTTTCCCTACGTAAGTCTATGTAAAACGAAAGGGCTCCGGGGCGGGGGCATTTTTGGTCCCAGGACTAGAATTTGAACAATCTTGGCAGAGGTCCACTAAAAGAAGCTACGCACCAAATATTGAAGGCCTGGTTTCATTATTTCAGAGGTGAATATTTTTTAAGTTTCTATTTAAAAAAATCTGTTGTTGGCTCCCGAAAAAAATAGGCCTTATCCCCTTATATGACAAATGGACTTGTCCAACGTATGGCAGTGGAAAAGTCTACTAGCATACAATCAACACTGTATTAAGCTTTCGTTCCTATGAATTATTATTGTATGTATATATGTATTGCCTGTCATAGAAATTATGAAATAAATATGTATATTAAATTTTTACAAAGTAAATACAGGATTTTCTATGAAAAAGAAAAACGATATTTCTCACAGAGAAATAATTCCCACTGAGAATTTGAACAATCTTGGTGAAATCATCAAGACGAAGCTTCATGTCAATTATCAAAGACCTTGGCCTTCTCCTTTCAGACAAGAAGATTTCAAATGTTTTCATTGCCTTGACTTCTATTTCCTAGGGCTATAATTTGAACACTTTTGATAGAGGTCCTTTTGAATTTGATAGAGGTCCACCAAATATCAAAGACCTGGGCCTTGCGGTTTCAGATTGAACTAGAATCGCGCAGTCGATGGCAAGCCATCACATATCCCCACGCTTCCCCCTGGGCCATCCACTAGGGGTGTTTGACCTGAGGGGTAAAATTTTGATTGTGATGTATTCTACTCATCATGCCGTTCGATTTAATATGCTACACAACCATGTTCTGAAAACTTTGATTTTTTATTCCCAAGGTGCCCCATCCCTAGCCCCACTCCCAGGGGTAGTATCAAAATTCCGAAAGTGTTATGCACTCCCCAGACCAAAGTTTTATCAGTTCCCAAAGTTTCAAGTTTCTATCTATAACGGTCTAGGAAGAGTTATCCGGTCTAGGAAGAGTTATCCGGTAACAGTAATGTATGGGGGTAATGTATGGTGACCTCAAATTGACCCCAGGGGTCAAATTTTGGTTGTAATGTTTTCTACTTATCATGCCGTTCGCTTTGATATATTACACAACCAAGTTCTGGAAATTTTGATTTTTGACCCCCGCGGGCCCACCCCCTGGGCCCACCTGTAGGGGTGTGATCAAAATTCCGAAAGTGTCATGCACTCCCCAGACCAAAAATCTATCAGTTCCCAAAGTTTCAAGTTTCTATCTATAACCGTCTAGGAGGAGTTATCCGGTAAAGGGGTCAAAATCAGTTTTTGACCTCTGGTGACCTCAAAATTGACCACAGGGGTCAAATTTTGGTTGTAATGTTTTCTACTCATCATGCTGTTCACTTTGATATATTACGCAACCATGTTCTGGAAATTTTGATTTTTGACCCCCGCGGGCCCCACCCCCTGGGCCCACCCATAGGGGTGTGATCAAAATTCCGATAGTGTTATGCACTCCCCAGACCAAAGATCTATCAGTTCCCAAAGTTTCAAGTTTCTATCTATAACCGTCTAGGAGGAGTTATCCGGTAAAGGGTCAAAATCAGTTTTTGACCTCTGGTGACCTATATTTTGAGCAGAACTAGGAAAAATAGGCTTTTCCCCTGTAAATCCCCGTTTTAAGTGGAATTCGAGAGGGGTCAAAATTATATAGGCGTGTTTTCGTGAAGGCGTAGGAAGTCTTTGCCACAAGGATACAACCTAAACTATTAACTTTGAAACCATAGAAATTTATTGTCACTGGCAAATAAAGATCATACTCGTAGATCACTTGTCTTTCTTACCATTATATGTGTAACAAAACTTAGACGAAAAAAATTTAGGCGAAAAACAACTTAAGACATTTTTAGACGAATTTAGACACTTTTCGGCGAAATTAAGACGAAATGTCGTATTCGACGAAATGTCTTTCAGACGAAATGTCATTTAGACGAAATGGGTTTAGACAAAACGTCATGGATCCGTTTGCAACGTCGTATAAACGTCGAAACAACGTCATGACGTCTCTCTCTCTCTTCCAATACAAGGTTGTGGGTACTCATTATATGCGACTCTATGATGCTGCTAAAAGAAAGACAAGGTAGAAAGAAAAAAAGTTGGCACATGATGTGTTTTCAACGTCTTATCAACGTCGAAAAAACGTAATGACGTTGTCCTCTCTTTCTCTCGCTCTCTCGGTCTCTCTCTCTCTCTCTTCAAATACAAGATTGTGGGCACTAGTTATAACCGGCTCAATGAGGCTGCTGAAAGAAAGAAAGAAAGTAAGAAAGAAAGTTGAGCGATGTTATGTTATTGATCTGTTCGGTCGATCGCAATTAACGCTAGTCACAGCCCGCAAGCCATTGAGTTATTCAACTAGAATAGCTCAAAACTGAGTGACAGTAATTAACCAGCGCTTCAATTAATGATACACGCCATCACTTCGGCCCCCGCCCATAGGGTCTTGAAGAAATATATGGGCTGCATGATGCTTCCACGCAGAGCTGAATCCGGCCTGCACACTAGTACTAGTAAACCGCTTAGAGGATCTAAGCCTGTCCAAGAACCGCGGTGCGAGGCGGACCGTCCATGCTAATAAACCCTATTGATTTCATTGGGCGACAGGGCTTAAGATGTCATTTCATCTCAATGTCGGGAAAAAAAATCCCACAAAATTGGAAGCAACGTCTCCAAAATGACCTATACAGTGTTGATGGGGACGTTAAACCTCAAATCAAACAAACAAACAAAACCCTCATCAAATCTTTTTTTTAGGAGAAAATGAAATATCTCAAATAAGTGCACTTATTTATTACTATATAAGAAAGAGAAAAAAGGGAAGGAAGAAAGAACGAAAGAAAGAAAGAAAATTAAAATAAAGGAAGGAAAAGAAAGAAATTGGCGGTGCTATGAAGAAATACATGCTTATTGATTTTATCAGTTTCACAGCCCGCAAGCCATTGAGTAATTCAACTTAAATTACTCAAACTGAGTGAAAGTAATTAACGATTTGGGCCGTGATATATTTTTTGTCGCTTTTTCCAGGTAGCGAACAACCAGCAGAAGGTGGAACTTTTCCTTTAACTATAAGGGTCTGAAGTGGATTTTATTTCCCCCAGAAGTATTATAAATGAGCAAATTGAACCAATAATGATATGTGGATCTTTGCATATGTCAGAAATCCAGAAAAAATATGTGTGGAAATCGTTATTTTTTTCTTGACGCTTTCTTGTTTCCAGACACTTGACCGGCACCGTTTTTGCATAATAAAGCCTTAAAAAAAAAAAAAAAAAAAAAAAAAAATTATTTGTAAATCTTTGTTTCTCTCTATATGAATGCTTATGTGTATATATATATATATATATATAAATATCTTATGAAATATATCACATGTAGGCTGGTATCTAGCAAGGTTGGCAAAAAGCCGGTCAATATGAGTATTGACCGGGCCGGTGGTTAAAACCGGTTTTAACCGGTCATTACTGGTCAATACTGGTCAATTGGTGGTTGTTTAAATCACTGGAGTATATACCTCTGTCCTGTTGCTAAACTGGTCTTAAAAGCTTTCCCCCTACATCATGTACATGATGTAAGACTATATTTTCATCACTGAACAAGACAAAATAGTTTTTATTAATAACAGTAATTATTTGAGGTATCTTTTATTTCATCAAAGTCAAAAGACATTATTGCTGGTCGATTGAATCACTGAACTGTAGACAGGCCTGTTAATCTTTATCATTATTCTTTTTTCCTTTATAAGTTAGATTGATTGTTCATATTTTGATTTACAGGAATATGAATAAGCTGAATGTATCATGGATTTTGAAGGATTTATGAAAGGTCCTTTATTTATTAACCAAACAATATTTGAAGATTCACTGATGTCTTTGAATATTTAAAAGTATCTGCAACACCTGTAAATTGCTGTCAAAACAGACTAACCCATGCCACTGCAGTGGGTGTGGCAAAGATCTGATTGCTAAATTGACCAATTACATGTCCCTAATAGGGGTATTATAAACTGACACCAGGCTTTATTCATAATGTGTGAAATTTAGATTTATATGCAATATGGACAGTATCTTATCATCAAGCTATTACTGAAGGTGTCAAAAATGAATGAAACCTAAAGACCCAATTTGGAACTTCTTCACTATTTTGGAAGATAACAACAAAAACAAACAGTGCAAGGTGTTGAAGTTAGTGCTAAGGTCTTAAGACTGAGGAGTCATAGACAAAAATGCCTAGGGCTGAAAAAGCCAGAACGTATTGTTAAGAGGCCACTTGAAGAAATAACATCTAACCTGAAACTCTATCAAATGATCAGCCTCCAGCAAAGAGGGCAAAACTTCAAAGTAGTTTCAGTAGCTTTGCTTTTTTAACACTAAAATTATTCAATTGACCACTCAATATTTCAATCAACCAGTATTGACCAGTATTGGCCACTTTGGGAGTATTGACCGGGACGGTTTAAACCGGATAAAACCACCGGTTAAAACCGCCCCTGGTTTTGACCGCCCAACCTTGGTATCTAGCGAAACAAAAGTTAAAATCCATTCATGACGCTTTTTCATCAGTCGATAAAGCTAGACGACAGGTCCTTATTATGGATCTGATAAGCATTTATGGGCTTTTAAAGGAGCTTGTATGGACACAAAATTACATATTTAAGTTTGCCAATGTCTAGTCTTATCTTATTACCAGAAAGATTGAATACAAGTGTAAAATATGGTCTTGACGCTTTCTTGTCGCTCAATGCTTGTATAAGCTTTTCAGAGTCGGGATTGCCGGTTGTTCGGAGCAAATTTTAAGGGCATCTAATGAACTTGTGTTGACAAAAATATACCAGGACGCATTGAAAATGTTAAATGTTAAGTTCAAATCTGCCTTAGATATATATAAAAATGTTTAAAAACGTTCTTGTCGCTTCATGTCGCTTCTTGACGCTTCTTGTCACTTTATAGTGAGACCGTCTTTACAGTACAGGTATATTTTCAAAGTCTATCCAAGAAAAAAAAAACTATCAAAACTATCTATAGTTGAATGAACTATCGGCAATAGTTATCAATAATCCAAAGTACTATCGATACATTGCTATCGAGACAGTCCCTATCGCGATGCATCGAACTATCGATGCATCGTTACACCCCTAGTTAATATATCCAATGGAAGCAAGTCTGGTATTTAGAACGCAACTAAAAGCTCGGTCCCAAAGTGATAAAACCCGGCACCTCCCAATATTTAGTGCAATGCTACCTAATATATATAGATTATGCTCCAACGGCGATATACCTCACTTTCTTCCGCTATATCACCGATTGGAGCATATATATTATACCACAATTTTCCAACGGCGATACAAACTATATCGCCGACTTCAATCGGCAATATACCTCACTTTCTTTCGCTATATCACCGATTGAAGCACTTTACATATATATAATATACCACAATTTTCCAACGGCGATACAAACTATATCGCCGACTTGAGCATAAAAAAATAAATTATCGCCCTCTCAATAACACCTGAATCATCCTCAACACTCTATCATACTCAATCTTGCAATTTCCTGCTTAAAAGGTTTTATAGAGTTAAAATATCTCTGTTTTTCTCTAAAATTCTTTCCACCACACTTATCACAGATTTGATATTTTGCTGTAGTACCTTTACCACATTGCAAACATTTCACTACTTTACTTTTGTTATGTTTTATAATAAAATTATGAGCCTTGCAGTATATAGAATGCTTTACTGATTTGTTTTTACATGGTTTATTTGAACCTAACGGCAACATAGCACATATATTTTGCATCTTTGCTTTTTCTATATCCATTTTTATTATTATATTTAAAATTTTTTTTTATAGTTTAAAAGAAAACAAAAAATGAGTTCTGTAGAGAGACTAATACAATTGCATAGTGAAGGAATAATTAGTGATGAGGCTTTAGACAAGGGTCTTAAATCCTTAGATATTGAGAAACAGAAGAGTGATGCACCACAACAAACTTCTGCATTAGATAATCTGCGTAAAAGACGTAGAAATAAAAAGAAAAGAAAACGACAGCAACAAAATGCTGTTAAAACAAGTGAAAAAATTAATAATGAAGATATAGATGATGATACTAAAGAAGAGAAAAGTGCTCTGAAATTAGTTGATAAACCATTATGCAATTACTTCAAAGCGTATGAAATAGATGCTCATAAATATAAAGACCCAAATATCTTGTTTAATGATAAAAAATCTGTCATTATAGATAAAATTAATGAAAACATTAAAGAATACAATGGTATTAAATTTTCAATTGGGTTATCTATAAAGTTTTTTAAAGATGAACTTAATGGTGAAAGAAAAGAAGTTATCGGTGCATCACACGGAGAACAATGTGCAGTTCTTAATGAAAATAATTTAGATGAAAACTATAACAAACAAACAACTTATATACAAACATGGATTGAAAAATTCACAAATACCACAACAGGTTTAGAAATTGACCATTGTATCAAACTCTATGTTAACATAGCAAAATATGAACCACTCAAAGGTTCTTCATATATTCCTCTTCCAAAAGTAATAGCAAACAAACAAGCAATAATTAATATGAAAAACAATGATAATAGATGTTTAGAATGGGCATTAAAATCTGCCTTATATCCAGCAAAGAATAACTTGAATAATGTATATAGTTATAAAAAATGTCCTAATCTGAATATGGAAGGAATTGACTTTCCCACACCAATCTCACAAATACCAAAAGTTGAGAAACAAAACAATATAGCAATCAATGTTTATGGATATACAATCACAAAAAAGACAGAGAAACTTACTGTATTTCCATATCATATTTCAAATCAATCAAATGATAAAGAAAGAATTAACCTGCTTTTGATAACAGAAGTTGAAGAGGAAATTGATGAAAATTATAATCCAGATGAAAAACCACAAAAGGAAACAAAATATCACTACTGTTGGATTAAAAGTCTAAATAGATTACTTCGTAATCAGAATAACAAACACGGAGCTACTTACTTTTGTGAAAGATGTCTTCACGGTTTTACAAGAGAAGACCTACTAATCAAACACAAAGAAGACTGTGAAGGCATCAACAAATCTCCAATGCGAATAGAAATGCCCTCAAAAGGTCTTATCAAGTTTAAAAACCATCAAAATCAAATGCCCGTTCCATATGTTATCTATGCTGACTTTGAAAGCACAATCAAAGTAGAAGTAAAACAAAGATCAGGAATTGATACAATTAACTTACTCCACCCATAAAAGACACCAAAGGGAAAGAAATACAAACATTAAGCGACCAGACCATAATGGAAACCCAAACAAAGGAAGGCCATAAGGACAGTTACTTTCCCACAAAATGGCCATATGGCCATCCAAAACCAAAAGACACAAGTGATACACACAGTAAGTAACAAACAACAACATAAATAAATCGCCACAGAAGAGCCGCCTTGGAACGGTCAGTGGAAGATTTCCACTGGGGGGCTAAAATCGATTTTACGTGGCCACAATCCTCGCCCTTACTTCCGTCGCGATTTAGACAAATAATTTGTTCAGTCCGCATGAAGGCCTCCTAACTCATCAGTGCAACATCTCCGTGAACACAAAAATCAAAGAACCACAGAGGTGAGACAACGGTGAGGACTCGACAGCAAGAAACCACTGAAATGCTGGAGCAAAAGAAAACCAACAGTTAGACTCCGATGAGCCCGACCAGAGACAGAGCATCAGGCACCAACCAACATTACCTTGAATTAGATCTCTCTAATTCTCAATAAGCCTTTACGTAGGAGCCGTCATAGAATCTGAGGCCTGACCCACCGGCGTGCAATTAAAGAGGGAAGCAAAGTTGCCAACCGTGATTGGGTTAACTACCATGCATGCAGTCTGTCGTATAATATCCATGTTGTACCCAATCTTTTTATATCGAAGAATGATTTTACGAAATTGGGTGCTGAAGTCATTGCGGTTATATATTTTTCTGAATTTATATGCTAAGTCACCATAAAATTCGGGTTCCGATAGACCTTGTTGCAGAAGAGATTTAAGTCCAATATTGAATTTTGAAATTAAATCAGAATGGCGTCTATAAAATTTTGAAAAGGCTTTGCGTAGTTTATGGTACCGATAACCCTGATTAAGGAGTTTAGCCGTTAATAATTTATTACGAGTGTTGAAGTCAGTTACATGACTACACACTCTAGCAAATCGAATTAATTGCGAAATATAAACGCCATAGGATGGCGCACGAGGAACATCACCATCCAAAAAAGGAAAATTTACAATCTCAAAATCAAAGTCATCGCGTTTATCATAAATTTTGCACGAAACAAATCCATCTACAATAGACAGATGTAAATCCAAAAACGGGGCCTCGGTATCAGAAGAATTTGCTTTATTTAACTGAAGTTCAAGGGGGTAAATCTGACTGATCAAACCATCAAAATAGGTATTATCAATATTTAATAAATCATCTAAATATCTAGAAGTAGAGCTAAAAGCTTCAATAATTTCAGATTGGTTATCAATGGAAAGCGACAAAATGAAGTCTCTTTCATAACAATACAAGAACAGATCAGCCACAAGAGGTGCGCAATTAGTACCCATCGGAATACCCACAATTTGTCTAAATAACTTAGTACCGAATCTAATATAAATATTGTCAAGTAGAAAGGTGAGGGCATCACACACTTTCTGACATGACCAAAGTGTATAATTCTTATGCTCTTTAGAAGTGAAAAATGCATTTCTGACATTACATGCAAGATAGAGAGAATCTTCTCTGTGAAAAGTCCATTCAATTAAATCATTAAGCTTTTCTTTTATAAGATTATGAGGAAGTGTAGTGTAAAGAGTGGAAAAATCGTAGGTAGACAGACTAGAAGCACGAAAATGTCTAGATTTCAATTTATTTAAAACCTCATTCGAATTTTTTATAGACCAAAACAGATTTCTTCCTGATCTTTCAAAGACTTTATCACAATATTTAATTACATGCGTTTTAATAGCAGTAAGACAGGAAGTTAATAATTTAGAAAGTTCAGTGGTAGTGCAAGAGCTAGAATTTGCAATAAACCGTGCTTTGTAAGGTTTTTTATGAAGTTTTGGTAACCAGTATAGCGTAGGAAGCTTGTCTTGGCCTTCGTTAACACACACAGCAAACTTGGTGGCTGAAAGACAAACATGTTTATCTACTATAACTCTCTCTTCAGCTAAAGGCTGAAGTTCATAGGCCATAGTACCACCAAGCTCCTGCTTAAGGGTGTTAACATAGTGGAGCCGTCACACAACGACGACGTTGTTAGCGGCCAAATCACAACAAAAAGGAGACAAATCAGAAATAACAAGCGAACACGAAGCGTGTGGATTCGGTTATCAAGTTGTTAGATATGATGGTAAAGCAGACAAACCAGTAATATACAGAGGTGAAGATGTTGCAGAGGTTTTTCTAAATCATTTAGAATGTGAAGTAGAAAACATTAACAACGTTTTCAAACATCCTAAAAAAATAAAAGAAAAGAACATACAAGATTATGAAGAGGCTACTCATTGCTGGATATGTGAAAATCCAATTGACAATGAAAAAAATCCAAAAGTAAAAGACCACTGTCATTTCACAGGAGAATATAGAGGACCAGCACACAAATCTTGTAATCTCAAACTTGCAATCAAACCAAATAAAACCAAAATTCCAGTTGTCTTCCACAACTTAAAAGGTTATGATAGCCATCTAATAATGCAGAAAATACACAAAGCAAGTGGAAACATTACTTGTATTGCAAATAATGCAGAGAAATTCATCTCATTCAGCATTGGACAACTGAAATTCTTAGACAGTTTTCAATTTATGGCTTCCTCTCTTGAAAAGTTGGTAGATGGAGCAATTGGTGTAAATACTGAATGTGAAAAATGTAAAGATACAGAAGAAATAAACATCAATGAAAATTGGTTATTAACAGCAAAATGTAAAAAATGCCAATATACAAGATATGAACAACTCAACGAATCAGACTTACCATTAACTGTAAAACATACAACTAACTCACATCTTCTTGCTCGTAAAGGTATCTATCCATACGAAAGATTCAATGAAACTGAACTACCACCAATAGACAAATTCTACAGTTCTCTAACAGATGAAAGTATCAAACAAAAAGACTAACACGCTCAAAAAGTATGGAAACAATTTAACTGTAAAACACTTGGTGATTATCATGATTTATACCTCAAAACAGATGTTCTCTTACTTGCAGATGTTTTTCAAAAGTTTAGAGAAACCTGTATGAATAACTATAAACTTGACCCTCTACATTACTACACTGCACCTGGTCTATCTTGGGATGCTCTTCTAAAATACACAAAAATAGAATTACAACTTCTATCAGATTTGGATATGCATCTTTTCATTGAAAAAGGAATGAGAGGTGGAATAAGTATGGTTTCTAAAAGACACGCAAAAGCAAACAATAAATATGTCGCAGATTATAATCCAGATGAAGAAGACAATTACATAATGTATTTAGATGCAAATAATTTATATGGTCATTCAATGAGCCAACCACTTCCATATGGTGGTTTCAAATGGATAACTAATAAAGATTTAATAGATGGAGAACTTCAACCACTAAAAAAAGGTAGAGGAAGAATATATGAAGTAGATTTAGAATATCCTAAACATTTACATAAACTACATAATGACTATCCACTTGCACCTGAAAAATTAGCAATTAAAAAAGAATGGTTATCCGACTATCAAAATGAACTAATTGAAAATAGTATGTTAAAAACAGAAAAACTTGTCCCCAATCTAATGGATAAGAAGAAATATGTAGTACATTACAAGAACTTGAGACTATACAAACAACTTGGTATGAAAATAACAAAAATACACAGAATATTAGAATTTGATGAGAAACCTTGGATGGAACCTTACATACGTCTGAATACAGAATTACGTAAAAAAGCAAAGACTACATTTGAAAAAGATTTCTTTAAACTTATGAACAATTCAGTATTTGGCAAAACAATGGAAAACATACGTAAAAGAGTTGATATTAAATTAGTCAAAACAGATGGCAGCGAAAATGAAAAAATCCGCAAGATAATAGCCAAACCAAACTTCAATCGTAGAATAAAGTTCTCTGATGATTTATCTGCCATTCAAGTGAATAAAACAAGATTAACTCTAAATAAACCAATATATGTTGGCTTCTGTGTTTTAGATTTATCAAAACATCTTATGTACGATTGGTATTATAATACATTGAAAAAGAAGTATGGTGATAACTGCACCTTGCTGTACACCGACACCGATAGTTTATTAGTAGATATCAAAACCAAAGATGCTTACAAAGATATGTCTGAAATGAAAGATGAATACGATTTCTCTGATTATCCAAAAGAACATCCACTATACGATGAAACAAACAAGAAGGTCATAGGTAAGATGAAGGATGAATGTGATGGTGTTTCAATATCAGAATATATTGGTCTTCGTCCTAAATTATATTCAGTATTAAGAGCAGATGAACAAGTCATCAAAAAAGCGAAAGGAACAAAAAAATATGTAATCAAAAAACAAATCAATTTTGAAAACTACAGAGATGCATTATTCAACAAAAAGAAATACATACACTCAATGAACATGCTACGCTCAATGCATCACAACATATATGGATTAAAAGTAAATAAGACTACACTTTCTCCTTTAGACACAAAAAGATACATAACTGACGATGGCATTACGACATACGCGTATGGGTATCGGCCGGAACAATAAGTAATTCCTCTTTGACAAACCCTCTCTTAGGTGCAGGAGATTTCAAATAATAAACTCTTATTCCCTGCGTTATAATATGATAGTCAATCTTATGAATATCAACAGACCATACTGGGTCAGTAGCCCTTCTCTTTCCACCTTCTAATTCTCCAGGTTGATACAAATATCTAACATTTGCATAAGGACAAATTTCAGCATCAACTTTTCTTGTTATAATTGGAGGAGGTTTCGTCTCCTTATTTAATGCTTTAATAACATCAGATAATCTCTTAACCCATTCTCTGTTTCTTTTTTTAGTATCAATCTCTTTAGCATACTGATAACCAAACAATCTTTCTGCTAAGGCTCTATTAAATCTTTCTACTATTCCTTGGTCTCTGTGTATTTCTTTTCTACCTCTTCTTATTTTGGTATTATGCTTTTCCATCAAAGTTGAAACGGAACTCATAAATTCTCTACCAGGGTCAACTTGCAATAGTTTAGGATACTTCAAATGTCTTTTATAAATCTTCTCAAAAGCATTTGCAACTTCTTTACTATCTTTCGACGTCAAAGGTTCGGCTTCTTTATATCTTGTTCCAATATCAACCACTGTTAATGCATACTTGTATGTTTTTCTACCAATAGTATCGTGAGGTAAAAACAACAAATCAGCCTGATGAACTTCATTCTCTGCAGACACATCAAATTTTGGTCTTATTATTCTCTTAGGTGCAGGTAAATATATTTGCCAAATTGCTTGTTTCTTTAAGAACTCTAATGCTTGTTTCTGACTAACCTTTGCTTCTTTTGCTAACTTACCAACAGCTGAGTGTCCTTTCCAGAAACCTTTTGGACTATAGTATATCTTCTCCATTTATTTTTATTTAAGAAAAAATATTTATATATAAAAAGATGTCAAAGAACGCACAAACGCAAAATATAGCACAATTGCTTGATGATGACTATACACCTACAAAAGAAGAGTTTGAAGAGCTGTTAAAGGAACAAAGTCAATTTGACACAAAGAAATGGACTGATTTAGAAATCAACAACATTTATACAATCACTGACTACAGAGAAATTAACACAGAAAATGGTGTGAGTGTAATTTTAACTCTCAAAGACAATGGTGAAGTATGGAGTCCTGCACATCTCACAAAGAAGATAGAAGGTAAAGAACCACCATTTTATGTAAGACCACTTGGTTTGAAACCATGTAAGAATAATAAAAAAAAATAAATATCATGCTTATGATTTAGTTTTTCCAAAGAAAGATTATGTCAAAAAATATTTTTTTTTTACCTACATCAACTTCCAAGCAACAAATCCTGTCAATGCCATACCACCAACAACAAATGCAATCTCTCTATTTTTCTGGTCTTCTGATGGAGTGTAAAAATCACTTAATGTAGGTTTTGGTGGTAATGGTGTGGATAAATTATCTGGCAATTGTTTTCCTGTAATATAGTAATACTGTCTCATAGCAGTATCAGCATCACTGAACTCATTCAAAGCATGATGTTCCTTTTTTAACTGTTCATTAATAAAATCCAATCTTTCTGTTCTCTTCTCATTCCACGCAGTTGTTGCTGATTCTAATTGTTCCATCGCCTTATCATGTCTTTTTCTCTCTTCATCACTATTACTACCCATATGTGAAAATAAATAATTACTACCTGAAAAGGCTAAGGCGTTTGTAATTGCTCCTCCAACCATTAATGCTACTGCACTTGCCATTTTTATATAATGGAAAAAAAAAATATTAAAATTACTTCATAATATCTGCAGGAATAATACCTTGCTTAACAAGCATATCCTTTGTTGCCATTGCAAGTAATATATCAATGGACAACATACCAATATCTGTCATATTAAAATCTACTTTTGGTGCTGGTCTTTTCAATAGTTTTCTACCTAATTCTGAATATCCAACAGTTAATACAGTTTCCACTCCAGCATGATATAACATGTTTGCAATTTGTTTTCCGTCTATTGAGGTTGTCATTTTTTTTTAATGAGAATATTATTTTTTTAAATTAATTAAATTCAAATGGGTCAATTTCTTTTTGTTGTATAATAGGTTGTTGCATCATAGGTTGTTGTGGTACAACTTGTTTAGACTTGTACATATACAATCCTATTCCAACAACTCCAACTGTTATGCATAATGGTATATAATTTTTGTATATATTTATATTCTGTGAATTTGGAGAGCCGACTTCATCATCTTTTGTTATAGATTTTAATTCCATGTTTTCTTTCTTTATAGTTTCAGTCTCCTTTCTTCTTAATTCTGCATTTCTTTTTCTTGCTTCTGCACCTTTCTTACCAGCAGATACTCGTCTTGGGTCTTTTGTTTTAACTTCAGTATCACTCATTTTTTTCTAAGGGGATATTTTCTTTTTTATTAAAATCAATATGTCTTGCTGTTGTTAGCATTGCAGTTAATGGAGCAAGATACATTCCATATCTATAATACAATTCACAACACGAACTTGTCAAAGCGTGATTGATAAAAGGGTCTTCCTCTAAGTCTTGTATCAGTTTAGGTGGATTAACAACATTGAAATACTTTGATACACCCATCACATATAAGCTAATAAAAGAATTACCTAATGTCTTAGTCATACTTGCTCCCAATCTTGCTTCATATCTGCAGTAAAGTTTGTTTATTTGTTCTGCTGTCATTGTATCAATGTCTGATAGTTGTAAGTCTTTACCAAGATACTGCTTACTACCACCACCAGCAACAATGGCTGATAATCGCTCACGTTTTGTTTCTTGTTCATTATTTTCTACATAAGTGCTTTCACATTCAATGTCTTGTAATAATTCTTCAGCATTCATTTTTATTTTATGTAATTTATTTTTTATTTTTAAAAAATAAAACATCGCATATCCGACTATTGATAAGATTGCAGTGTTTGTTATGATTATTGATAAGATTGCAGTGATTGATAATATTTCTAACAGCATTGTTTTTTAGTATTGCTATTTTACTTAAAACATTGCATAAGATTTACTTAAGATTTGCTACAGCATTGAATAAGCATTACTTAATCATTGCTAAAAAAAATAATCAATCAACCAACCAATAACCAGTAGGCTGGTCAGTCTTCAAAATTAACTTACGATGCTTCTTTTTTTTTCAGTTCTTCTTTTATTCTCTGTCGTTCTTCCAAAGTAGGAATAACATCATTCTCTCTTAAACAATTTTCAAAACTATCTCTATCTTTTGTGTAGAACATGCATAGCCATTTTGTTTGTTCTCTTAAATCTTTTAACACAGAATTATATCTCTGCGAAATAACCCACACTGATTGTTCTGCATGCCTACCAGAAAATGCTAATTCTGATAACATATCTTTTTTCTTTGTTAGTTCTTTCGTTGCACTGCAATCATCAATAATGTAGAGAGTAGAATGACCAGCATATTTATTAAAGAACATTCTTAATAGTTCTTGTAGTTTTTCTTCTCCATTAACAATAGGATTAACAATTGTTATATTTTTTGTTTTAGGCTTTCTAACATCACCAATCCACTCACGATTTTTATAAGCCTTGTTCCATTGAATGGTTGGGCAAAGTATAACAATATGTTTAAATACTTGACGATATTCCTCTTCCAAAAGGTCAAGGACAAACTCTGTTTTCCCGCATCCAGTTTGACCACATATAATAGCACAATGAGGATATTTTGGTAGTTCCATTTTTATTTGTAAAAAAAATATTAATAACTGACTTCTTTAAATCTACCATCTTCAAAGTTGATTTGTGCATCTTGTATAACAAACAAATAAAGATTGATTGGTTCATCTGCTCCTGCTTCTTTCGTTATTTGTATTGTGATACCTTCTGATGCATTTTCAATTCTTCTTCCAGAACCATGAAGTGTATTATCATCAGTTGAACGTAAATCCAACCATAAAGCATACCTGTTCGTTAGATATTTCTCTATTGTTGTATCAGTAAAATATAAATCTTTAACAACCATACTTGTTTCTTTGTTTCTTTTTGAATTCAAAGCAAAGAATTTATTTATTTCGTCCCAGTGTTGGTGGGACTTCATTCCTTGACTATACAATTGATTCGGAATCCCTTCTATTGTCATTTCCACTTTTGTAATTTCTGGATTATAATATTCTTCTGTGCTGGCCCTTTCAGGATCTTCGAATAGCATAAGAATTCCTTTCATACTTCTTGCAGGAACATTTAGATTGATATTCCATAGTGTATCAGATTTGTTTTTAGTTATTTTTCTGTGTCTTAGTATTCTGTCATACAAAATAACCATTTTACCATCAACTTGCTGTCTTATTTGTCTTGCTAATTCAGTATCAGAAACAATATCAAATTCCAAACAAATATTTTTGATTGTATAAGATGAAGTTGCATCGCCTGATTTAATTACTTTATTATAATCATTGAATTTAAGTTCATATTCAAGTCTATCTCCTAATCCAGCTTGATAAAAAGGCATATGGGTTTCCAATAATTCAAAATCAAGTGGGATGCAAAACCTGTTTCCATATGCTTTTGCGATGGCTTGATCTTCTTTATCTGCTGTTGCGTTTCCTGCACCCACTCTATGTTTCAACATGTTCTCTTTGCCAACGCCTTGATATACCATATTTACACGTTCTGTAATAGTCTTCCATAAATCAATATAACAATGATAGATGTCACTATCGTCAATGGACATAACTTCATTTCCACTTATTCTAATTGTTGTTTTCTTAATTATTGCTCTTCCTATGTTTTGAAATATAGTTGCATTTGCATCTTTAGAGGTTAGTTCAATTTCAAATGCTAATCTGACTGTTCCGGGAACAATAACATCATTACCACTTAGATTAGGAAATCTCACTAACAATTGTTGATTTTGGTCAATAGTTGAAGGGTTATTTGTTATTACTACACTTTGGCGAATGCCTTTTACACCACGTGGTTCTCTTAATTTTCTGTAAGGGTTTAGTTTATCTCCGTAAGCTGACATGTTTTTATTAAAAGATAAAAAATATTTTTAAATAATAAATAAATAATGGCTGAATATGAAAATCCTGAGTATGACAGGGAGGATTATGATGAAGAAGCAGAAACATCTTTTACAGATGAAGAAGAGTTTCAGAGAACATTAAATAGTCAGTTTGCTGGTTTGAATGATTTAACCGGTGATGATAGGAAAACTCTGCGTAATAGCATAGGTCAAAAAATGATAGATAGATTTTACGAAAGGAATGATGAACCTAAACGTAAAATCAAAGGTTTGTCTCTCAAGAAAGATGATATAGGGAGACCAATGTTATATGTTAAAGATGAAGGTGGAAAGGATATTGCATTAACATTTTATCGTTCGAATGCACCAGATGAAATAGCAACATTTTTATCATTTAATACTTTGCAAAGGAAATATGGTGTTGATTTTGTTAGGAATGTACTAGGTGTAGATGATTTTAAACCATCTGCTACAAGACTTAAAGAAGGTAGAAAAGCATTCACACAATTACTTCAAACGAGAACTCAAATAACACAAACAGAAGAAGAAATACCTTTACAAGATATATCATCACAAGAACAAACTCAAGAACTATTAAATACAACAGTTGATGTAGAAACTGCTGTGAAAACATTGGAGACATCATTTACTAATGAACAAGAAACACAAACAGATTGGACAAAAAGAGAGATTGATGGAATAGCAAATGCAATGACAACAGTCAAAGAAGAGATAGCAAATGAATTGGCAAAACTGAATGAAACAAATAAAGACTTAGCAAAAGAAAATACAAAATTAGAACAAGCCAAAGCAGACAATGATGAATTTCAAATAGAAAGGATAAGTAGTCGAATCAAAGAGTTAGAAAGTGAGAGAAGTGCAAGATTGGAAGTTATTAATGTTAATAAAGATAAACTACGTAGTCAGGTAAATAGAATCAAAGAGACTATAAACAAAGTATTAAAAGAAGACACTACATTGGGTGAAAGAATTAGAACATTATTCAGAGAACAAGGCATTACAATTGTTAGTATTTTAACCGCTTTGGAATGATTATTGGAGTTATTGTTGAGGCTGTTATTCCTACTGGTGGTGGTACTACTTCAACCCCTCCTTCTCCACCAAAAGGTGGTGTTAAAGATTGGGTTAAGAAACAATTATCAAATCTTGGTAAATTACTTTCTACCCTTGCAGGAAAAGTAGCTTCTACAATACCAGGTATTATTGGTTCTATTGTGTCTTGGTTGTTGTCTTCTGCGGGTAACGTTGTTAATTGGTTTGGAGAACATCTATGGGCATTAGTTGTATTGGTTGCTGGATTGTTATATGCATCTGCAAGAGAGTTTATAAGAAAAAAAAGAACTTAATAAATTTCATACATAATTAATAGTCCAATTGCAATACTACCAACTATTAATGCTGTTTTGTTGTCTTCGTGTTGTATTGCTTCTTTTTTTTCAACGGGTTCTGGTAGAGATTTGATTTTTGGTTCTGGTAGAGATTTCTTTGTTTCCTGATGTTTTGGTTCTGGTAGAGATTTCTTTGTTTCCTGATGTTTTGGTTCTGGTAGAGATTTCTTTGTTGGTGTGCCTTGTATAGTTGCAGGTTGTGTAGTAGGTGCAACAGGTTTAACATTTACATCACTATTGAAACCAAGTGTTTGATTTTCTGTTGCAATTACAATTTTATTATTATATCCAGCGATAGTGCCAATTTGTAAAATCATATTACTGGGAGACATATATAATCCAATACCATAAACAAAATCTACTTTACTTCTTGCATATTTGAGTGTGTTTTGATATCTTTGTATTTGACTTGGTAAATCAACTGGACTATTAATAGCGTCTTCAATGTTAGCAAGAAATTGTTTCTGAGCATCAAATCCTGTGCCTATTTTTAGTATTTCTACACGTGTTTGAGATTGTGCTCCTAATAGAGCCCATACAAACATTCTAATACTTTCGTTAATTCGTTCAATACCTGTTTTTGTTAATCCTTTTGATTTGTCTAATATAAACATTGTCCAGGCGTCACTTATATCTACTGTATGTGCTATTTTATCATTTGGATTAAAGAATGGTCCATCACTTCTATGATCTTGTCTATATTTTCCACTTGGTTTAAAATATTGTGTGTAACTCCCTAGACCACTGCATTTAGAACTACTTTCTAATTTTTGACGCCAATCTGTATTAGGTGAAACATTGAATTCATTGCATAACTTTTGATAGGTTGCTTTGTCGTATGGGTTTTTGTAATAACAAAATGATGCATCTGTTGGTAAAGGTGTTTGAAGTTCTTTCAAAATACGAGCAATACAATAATAAACATGAAATGTATATACTGTTTTAGTTAGTCCTGAAGTGTTTTGCAAATGGTCTTGATAACTTACTCCACATCCTGCAGTGGCACACCAGACAGCAAAATTTAATTGACATTGCCACCAGTCAAATGATGAATGAAGCCATGTATTCCACGGTTCATTGGTGTGTAATGTTGGATTTTGATAGTTTTGAAATAAGTCGGGAAACGTTACTGGAAAATGGTCGTCTTTATTAACATAAATCGTTTGTTTTATAAGTTCAATATTCTTTTCGGTATATTTAGTATTGGGGTTATATGATGCATTGGAATTGTACTTGAATTCTTTAGGTATCATTTTTATTATTGATTATATATAAAAAATAAAAATGTATCATACAATTTCGAATATTGACAAGACAATAAACTTGCAACAATACATTGATAACAGAGATGGGAATAAACGTATTGGTTTGAAATCTATAACATATGGTGTTGGATGGTATAATGTTGTTGATGAATATTTGCAGAAGACTAAAGAGAGACCTCATAAGATTATAGATGGTTATTATAGTTTCCAACAAATAGCAGATTTATTTCAAAGTAATAATATTACATTATCTGTAAATGAAACAAATGGAATTGCTTCTTTAATTACACCGGATGAATTGAAGATAAGCAAGGGCTTAAAACAAATGTTGGGGTTTGGAAATAAGCGAAAGTTTGCTGTTAATGAAACTCATTATGGTGAGAGAGCTGTAGATTTTGCTGTTTATAAATCATTGTATGTTCATTTGGAACAGATTAATACTTCAAATAATTATTTAGATGGTATGCCGAGTACTGTGTTGGCTGTTGTTCCAGTGGAAAATAAAGAGTTTGGAGAGATAACAACAGTGAGATTTGAGCATCCAGAATATAAGTGTTTGGTGAATGATGCTATAGCAGAATTGAAATTAGAAATCAGGGATGAAAATAACAACAAGGTAATTAATCATCTACCAATTAATTGCGTTTTGGAAATTATATAATTATAATAAAAAAATGAGTATATTTGGTGCTAAGAGAAAACACGTAGATGCATTGGGGCTGAAACAAGAAATATTTAATATGAGAAGTCAAGCATTTACACAAATAAATACATTGAATGATAGACATACAGGACTTCAAGATAGATTTCGGGATATGTATGTCAATCATCGATTATTATATAATAAGGTTGATAATATGTCAGACAGAAAATTGATAAGCATTTGTGCGGAGAGTAAAGGTTCCTTACAGAAGAATGAAGTGTTTGGCTTTGGAAATGGTGGTAGAGAAGTAGGTGTTGGATATGTGATGAACTTTCCTGGCCAGATAATAGGTGTTGGACTGTCGAGTAAAAGAACAAAAGGCGATGTGTCTGTGGCGATTGCAATTAATGGAAATCCACAAGCAGGATATGATATATCATTGAATAATATTTTAAGAAAACACGATAACTTTGATACACCGTTAAAGGTTGAGGCTGGTGATGCAATTGATTTTGTTTGTCAGACTAATAATGCTACATGTGTTAATACTGTGGCTTCGATGATAATTGAATTATTTATTGAATAAAAAAAATATATGTTATCAAGAAAAAAATGAAACAACCTAATGCACCGCTATATCCAGAGTTGCCTATTGAAGATGGGCAAAATTATAGATTACAGAAGATATCTGAGATAGAGAAGACGTTAATTAATGAGAGAGATGTGAGAAAAGCATTATACAAAAAATACAAACGTGGTATAAATATTACCGACGGTGTTGATACTGGTTTGATATCAACAAGTGTTATTTTGGCAGGTGTTGGATTGGCTGTTCCAATTATGTTGCCTTTAGAGATTGGTGCTGTTGTGTGTGGGAGTTTGGGTGTGTGTGTTAAACTTGTTAGACGTAGATTACATGCAAAAACACAAAAACATTATGAGATTAAAACTATTGCAGATTCAAAACTGAATAGTATAAAGGATTTGATTTCTAAGGCTTTGACAGACGGACAGATATCTGAGAATGAATTTAAATTGATTTTAGATGAATTAGACAAATATAATAAACTGAAAGATAGCATACACTCAAAACAAACAGGATTAAGTGAAACGGAAAGAAAAAAACTTATTGAGGAAGGTAAGGTACAGGCTTTAGCCGAGGTAAAAAAAAAAATAGGAAATGTTTGATTTTATTGAATAAAATTACAATAGTAAATAATGACCCACCACCTATTTATAGGAGCACAAACTAAATATGCAGATTTCTTCATTCTAATTCTTTGCAAATTTCTTTTACTGACTGTTAAAAGCTACGCATTTCGGTGATTCACGGTCCTTTCTGTGCTTTGATTATTCCCGTAACGACTTTCAGGCCTTTCTGTACTTTGATTATATCCGTAACGACTTTCAGGCCTTTCTGTACTTTGATTATATCCGTAACGACTTTCGGACTATAAGGGTGCGCAGTCTGGTCAGGGTCTTCCCTATTCATAAATGCTAAAAGATACCTTTATCTCAATGGTGAAAGTGTCTAAGAATCTGACAATGACGAACGTCGTTTTAGAGGCATTAAGTGTTATTCAAAAAAAGATAAAAGACACATAATTTTGTTCAATAAAATAGTAATAAAAAACGATCCACCGCCTTTGTATCAAAGATGAATACATGGGTGAATATTTTTTGTCCACCTCTCTACTGGACTATCAGTGTAAACATCAGAGGAAAGTTTTTATCTATCACCGATAACGTATATGACACGCGTGTCACATAATAATTTAACCTATCACCGGTTTACAGTTTCATCAGGTTTGAGAAATCTACCATACAACTGGATTACAAAATGGCTCATTCAATTAAATCAGTTTCAAAATTTTCTGAGGATGCCATTAATGTTGCTTTAAATTCCATCCCCCCTCAGGAAAAAGCAGCTTTTGAAAAGGGGTTGGAAGTGCTTAAGGCGGCTTTAGGAAAAAAAACAGAGAAAACTACGCCCAGGGAAACAAAGAAGGTTTGTGATATTTTTCTTATCTCGACTTTCAACGAATACCCACAATCTATGTTTTGAGCAGAAATAAGAAAAATAATGTATACATCTGCAAGTCCATCTTTTCCCTATATAAAGTGATGGTAATTGGGGTATCATTGTCCAATGTTGGTGTCTGTCCATCCATTCATTTTCATGTTGGTTGTATCGCCGTTGGAAAATTGTGGTATATTATATATATGTAAAGTGCTTCAATCGGTGATATAGCGAAAGAAAGTGAGGTATATTGCTGATTGAAGTCGGCGATATAGTTTGTATCGCCGTTGGAAAATTGTGGTATAATATATATGCTCCAATCGGTGATATAGCGGAAGAAAGTGAGGTATATCGCCGTTGGAGCATAATCTATATATATACCTATAAGAAGATAGACCATTTCATTTCATTTCAAAGCCTTCTACTGGCCGAGATAACTCACAAGTATAATCTTTCACAAGTAGTGTCTACGTAATAACTCATAGTATAGACTTGGGTCCGAAACAACTTGTGTCCGAAATGCCTCTGGGCCGAAAGCAGAGAACTAAGATATTGTGGTTGAAATTTTGCTGTGTTTGTCATCATAAAATACCATTAGAAATTGGAAACAAAACGTTGAGCCGACAGCCCAAATTTTAACCTGATATAAGTAGTTAACACGCTGATAAACATCTTCGTGTTGGATTCTAGGTCTATTTTTCCCCATTTTCGGCCGAGATTACAGTGAACCGCTTATGTCAATAATTTTATTTAAAAAATCTCACATTTCTGCGTTATATTAAATTTTATTTGAAAACAATGATTTTGATGTCTTTCTGACTATCTTTTTGGAATTATTGACACACCAATTTCCTTTTACTTATATTGTTGTTTCATTCATTTGTCTTTAGTTCGTAAGCAACATGACGTCAAACTTCAATGGAAGTCGATAAAGTTGTCAAGGTTCTATTGATCAAAATCGGGCACTGCAAGTAATCGAATGACTGTTGTATAAAATACTTGATGTCTTATTTCATATTCAGATCTAATTAATCTATAAGTCTGTCAAGATACTTTTGCATATACCAGAAAGTGACGTTCAGAAATTTCATTTTTGTTAGTGGAAGTTTGTGAAATTGCCAAGAATTTTTAGTTGATACAGATCAGCTGCAAATGAGTGGGTCAAGAGCAAGACCAACAAGTGCTCAGTCCCGCACTGCGTGGGGAGAGTATGGGCATGCAAGACCGGATAGCCAGTTTGATTTCGGGCAAGATGGCATAAGAGATGATCCAGATCTGTCTACTGCAATAGACAATGATGATTACATGGACAAGGGAAAGTCCAAGTCATCTGGTGCAGTTGTCCCGTCAGCAACTGCAAAGACATCAACCTCATGTTTTGGGAAGATTGGTCGTGGAATTAGATGTAAGTTCTGTATTCCATAAAAGATGTCAATTATTTGATATACCGGTATCTTGATTTTGTTTTTGAGTTGCTGTCATGACTCATGATGACTGTAAACATTGTGGTTGGGTATAAAAGCCAAGGCCTAGCCAAAAATGCCTATCCAAAAGTTTTATCTTACGTCTCTTGAAGATACATATTGTGGTCAGTTTGGTATCAAATCATCAAAAATAACATATTCAGTAACTGCACGAAGGTTCATCTCAATACATTGTTTTATTTTCTTGTTATAATTAAGGCGATCGCTATTGACAGCCGGCTGTCACCAGCGAAAGTTCGCTGGAGACAGCCGGCTGTCTCCAGCGAACTTTCGCTGGTGACAGCCAGCTAAAATATACAGATGATATATTGATAAATAATTAAGATATTCACTGATTTTAATTCTATTAATATGCTTGAGAATAATTTTTTTATGGTTTTGAATATCAATTTATGATTTTTTTCATTTTTAAATACTTGTATTTATTTTTGAAAGCTGGCTGTCACAAGCGAACTTTCGCTGGTGACAGCCAGCTAAAATATATTTTTTTGTTTGTTTGATTTGATGTTTAACGTCCACGTCAACACTGTAAAGGTCATTTTGGAGACACTGCTTCCAATTTCATGGGACTTTCAAGCCCTGCCGCCCAATGAAACCAATAGGGTTCATATTAGCATGACTCGCACAGCTTTGCCTGGGCAGGCTTAGATCCTCTAAGCGGTTTACCAGCTGCGTGGAAGCATCATGCAGCCCATCTATTTCTTCAAGCCCCCAGTTAAAATATATGGATGATATATATAATTGACAAACAAGAGTTGTAAGAAGACAACATAGCTCCCCTTTGGGGGCCTAAGTTGGATGAGGGCAAGTTATCAAAAATGAAATTTTTCTTTCGTAAAAAGCCCAACAGACAGTAGCAATTAAAAGAGAAATCATATAGTACCCATATGAACCACTGAAGAAGAAATCTGGTTTTAAGTGTTTTTATTTGAAAAAAAAAAATAATAATAATAATAATTCCAATTTTGTAGGCTTTGCCCCTCAAAAAAGCCATTTTCTTATGAAAAAGATATAAACAATCTGGGGTCTCTTTGTACTTGGGTAATGTGCTGGGGCCATGCCCTACCCCTCCACTTCATAAAAAGGCACTATACAGTGTATCTCCAAAACCATTCAAATCAAATCCACAACTCAAAAGCATATATACCTTATAAATATTCTTATTCCGTATAATTAGACACATTCAGTCACACCAACGTATGGTGGGGGCCATTCCTCTACCCCCCCCCCTCCCCCCATCTCCACTTCATAAAAGTGCCTCGTATCTCATCAAACCCCTACGCCATATGGGTTTTCCTAGGATCTGCTGGGGCCATGCCCCAACCCAACCATTGCTTAAAAAACCTTTATCGCTGGAATCATACATATCCACACCAGTAAACCATATTCTTGTTCCTTATGATAAGACATATTCAGTGATAGCAACCTAGGGGTCTCACAGGTTGTGCCAGGGCCATAGCCCACCCCTCCACTTCACAAAAGGCCAACTATCTGAGAAACTGTTCAGAGCCCCACCCCTCAATTATATATAGTCATGTTCCTTATGAAAAGACACATTCAGTGTCACCAACCTGGAGGTCCCCAGGGGTACCCCGGGTCATGCCTCACCCCCTCCACTTCATAAAAAGCCATATATATATCTCAGAAACAGTTAAGATCCCCACCCCTGGAGGACCCCAGTGGTGCCCTGGGTCATGCCTCACCCCTTCCACTACATAAAAAGCCATGTATGTATGTATCTCAGAAACAGTTCAGATCCCCACCCCTAAACCATATATATTCTTGGTCCTTATGATAAAACACATTCAGGGACAACAATCTTGGGCTTTCCTGGGATCTGCTGTGGCCCAGCCTCAGCCCCTCTACTGCTTAAAAGGCCTCTCAGGAATTGTACAGATCCCCGCCCCAAATCCATAAATATTCTTGTTCCTTATGATATGATGCTTTCAGTGATAGCAACCAGTCCATGCTCCACCGCCTACACTTCATAAAATGCCTAATATTTCAGATACAGGGTGCACATGGGTGCTTATTTGGGAATGGGGGTTTGTTGGGGAGACTTTATAATCAGTGGAGTAAAATCATATCATGTAAACCCATTTTGTACCGGAAACCCCAAAACGGATACCCTAGCAACAGTATAGGCCAAGATTAGACCAAGGATACAGACTAACTGGTGCCCAGTCGCCCAAGGCACCTAAATTTTTGCCTAGGAGCCTAAGTTTTGGATTAAAATGCCTATTAACTTAATGAAAAATTTGGATTTATGGCAGTCTGGGCGCCTAAAGCAAAATGCTTAGTCTGTATCCCTGCAGACACCGTAGAACATAGCGTCTGATCAGGGCCTAGACTATTTGCAAAGTTCAGCTATTTTCCGAATAAATTTTAAAGATAACACAACTGTACAACGCTCAATTTCAAAATGGCCTCCTGCCATATGTAAGGAGGAAGAGTGTCCATTTGGTACAAAAAGTTTTAAAATACATGGCTGCCAGTGGGCAGTGACCAACTGATCTCAGGTGAGCATAGTGGCCCATGGGCCTCTTGTTTGTGTGTGTGTGTGGGGGGGGGGGGGGGGGGGGGATGGGCAGGGGAGACTTCACCCAAGTTGTATCTTATTTTGGCTCACTTGAGCCAAGGGCTCTGGAGGGAGCTATTGTAATCAGCCACCATCATTGTCATCATCAGTAAATAAATAATAATAATAATAAACCTTATTTATAGAGGGTATTAGCACATTTAGTAAACTAGTACTAATCTTCAATGTGGCCCTCTTTTCCTGGGTAGAAACCAGTACTACGCAATGTGGATAAAGTCTCTTGCTCAAGGAAACAACAGTTGCTGCTCGTGGGGATCGAACGCGGTACCTCTCGATCCCGAGTCCGATACTTTACCACTGCACCACAGCGCTCCAATATCAATCCAAATTTGGGGAAAATACTTTAAAATGTATGAAACCAGAAAGCCCTGAAACCCACTGGTTTTACATAGAATAATAATGGTGACACCTTTAAAAATTTACTTGTCTGAAACCAGAAGCCCAGGTCATAGATATTTGGTATGTAGCTTCATCATTGTTCACAGTTGTTCAAATTATAGCCCTGGGATCAAAAGTCGCCCTACCCCAGGGGTCACTTGTTTTATATAGACAAAGACTCATATACATTGTATCTGTTTGACTTTCATATCACCACAACCTCTTTATAACATTGATATCTGGGAACAAAGCACAAAGCATGCTAGAAAAACTTGTTATATATATCCAACCAAAAATGTAAATGTATAGAATGAGATTACTGCATGTTGTAAAAATGTTAAATTAATGGTAATTTAATTATTTTAGGATTAATTTAATAATTTTACATCATGTATCTATTTAAATTATTAACAAGGGTTCCATTAAATGACTTTTATTTATAACTGGACAATATACTTTCTATATATTTTTGCTGGCTGTCACCAGCGAAAGTTCGCTGGAGACAGCCGGCTGTCACTAGCAAACTTTCGCTGGAGACAGCCGGCTGTCAATAGCCACTTCCTATAATTAATTTTAAACAAACTAAGGGGTATAAATAAGACTAGGAAAAATGATTATAGTTCTTAAGTTCGTGCAGTTATTGGTTAAAGTACTTCTTTTTGTATTAATCATATTTGAATTTGACTATTCTTATCATGTGTTCATAGAAATATATAAAATTAACATAAGAGTGATGACTCTTAATCATTAGGTCTCTCACCACTGTGGATTCAAGCCTGGCGCGGGTCACATGTGAGTCACCAAGATCTGCGACGGAAGGCCTGGCAGTTTTTCTCTGAGAACCCGGTTTTCGTCCACCTCTGATTAACGATCGGCTCAATACATGTATGTGTGAAATAATCTTGAAAGGGCAGTAAAACCAAAACCACATTTCAAAATCACATCAAATGATCAATTTTCTAATTGTTTCTATTTTCAATATAAAGACAATCAGCAACTCAGACCCAATATGCACAGACTTGTAATTGACTGAGTTGAGAAAATATGTTGTCTTAATCAAACAGCCATTTTTAATCCCCCGCCGCAAAGCGGAGCGGGGATTATAGGAATAGCCTTCCTCTGTCTGTCCAGCCGTCTGTCTGTCCGTAACACTTTCTTGTCCGCTCCATATCCCCTGAACCCTTTGATAGATTTTCATTAAACTTTGGTCAATTATTCGTCTCAGTGAGCTGGTGTGCAGAACCCATAAATGAACCATGTCAATTCAAGGTCAAGGTTGAAGGTCACACACATTAGGAAAACATGTCCGTAAGAAATAATGGCGTCCAACATGGTGTCAGAAAATGATAAATATTAGGTAAAATTAAAATATCTTTATTATTTTTGCTTTCAACATAGATTGTGGGTGCTCGTAAGAACCGCCTCAATGAGGCGGTTCTAACGAGTACCCATAGTCTATGTGTTTGAGCAAAAATAAGGCAGAAAATGTATACCCCCGTAAACCCCAATTTTCTCTATATAAAGTGGGGTTTAGATGGGTCTTCGTTTCACGGACTTGTTATCGTGATGTTTAAAACTTGGAATTTTTTGTCCGTTCCATATCTCCTTTACCCTTGGAAGGATTTTCATTAAACTTTGGTCAAATATTCTTCTCAGTGAGCTGATGTGCAGAACCCATAAATGAACCATGCCGACTCAAGGTCAAGGTCACATTTGAAGGTCACGAGTTTAAAACTTTGAATTTTTGTCAGTTCAGTATCTCCTTTACCCCTAGAAGGACTTTCATTAAACTTTTGTGAAATATACCCCCCAGTGAGCTGATGTGCAGAACCAGAAATAAACCATGCCAACTGAAGGTCAAGGTCACAGGTGAAGATCACAAGGTTGAGCCTTGATACAAAGTGCGGCGGGGGATTTGGCTGTCTTTCAGACTGCTTTCTTGTAATTAATAATTATAGTCAACGAAAAGTATTCAAAGTTAAATTTATCAATAATTAAAAGTTAGTTGTCAATTTTGACACAGTGTGGTTGAATAGTGATTAAAATTGAATTGAACACAGCTTTAACGTAAATGCTCTCAATTTGACAAATTTATGCCAGAGGTGCAGAAAAAACCTTTAACAGGTGAATAGGTTTCTCGTTAAAATTTACAAAAACTGTTGAAATTTTCATTGAAATAATGTTACATTGCCACAAGGTGATCAATGGATTCCTCATGCGAAAGGTGTATGGCTGGTGAATCATACCATATCTTTTTAAACCCCTGTCACACCAGGGCTGCATTTTCACGCCTCCAAGAAAAATGCAGAATGCCAAGATGCGTGCAGTACGATTGCAAACATTGCCGTAGCAATGCAGTGGCATCGCCAGTAGGTGCATTGGGACGCGTGCATTGGGATCGCATAGAACGCAAGGCGATGACGCTCATTTTGAGCATGCTCAAAACAAACGCCATTGCTCAGCGTTCTGATAAGAGCGCAGTGATTTTGCCATAAGGTTGCCATAGCAGCGCAGTAAGGTCTCCTACAGCCCTACAGGAGCTCGGCAGGGGCGCACAGAGGTCTCCGTCAACGCCTTATAAGCTCTGCTTGTATAATCGATTATTTTGAGGTTTAACGTCCCCGTCAACACTGTTTAGGTCATTTTGGAGATGTTGCTTCCAATTTTGTGGGACTTTTACCTGCCATTGAGATGAAATGACATCTCAAGCCATGTCCCCCAATGAAACCAATAGAGTTTATAAGCATGGACGGCCCGTCTCGCACCGCTTTGCCTAGGCAGGCTTAGATCCTCTAAGCGATTTACCAGTACTCGTTTGTGGTCGGTTTTAGCTCTCTGTGGAAGCATCATGCAGTCCATCTATTCCTTCCATACCCGATGGGCGGTGGGCACCCGCTTGTATAAACAGTGGCTAGAGTAGACTGTGGAACGAAAAGTTTGTTTGAGTACTGGCTTCTGTGGTGACTCATCCCGGGTTTCATTAGGTAATGGCGGTGGACTTGCTCCTGCATGCGGTGATGGCGGTGGACTTGCTTCCGACGGCACACAAGTACTGGTAAACCGCTTAGGGGATCTAAGCTTGCCCAGGCAAAGGGGCGCAAGTCGGACCATCCATGCTTAATAACCCTATTGGCATTGTGCAACAGGGATGGAGATGTCATTTCATCTCAATGTCGGGTAAAAGTCACACAAAATTGGAAGCAAGGTCTCCCTCAAATGACCTATACTGTGTTGCTGGGGACGTTAAACCTCAAATCAAACAAAACTGTTTGACTGATGAAGATGTCTGTTTACACTTTGCTTTTCGTCTTCAGCATGCCCTCAGCGCAGTGTGAGCACCGTAAAAGCGCAGTGCATGCATTGTGAGCGCTGTAAGAGCACATTGCATGCAGTGTTATTGCCGTGTAAGTACAGTGGATGCGCCGCGAAAGCGCATACAATCGCCATCAAGAACTCCGCAGGATCGTGATAGATCGCCATGTAAGCTCCTTGGCATCGTCTTGGTCGCTGTAAGGATGCCATGACAGATCCATGTTCACAAAAAATGTCCCATATTTCTTGCGTTCTGGAAAATTAAACAACGCCGTTCCATCGCAGTGGAAACCCGGCATACGTAGTGTTACAGGGGTATTACCCCCACAATTAATTTTCGAACCAGTAATTAATTGCAGAAAGGACAATTTTCTACCGGTAATTAATTCCCGTTTTGACAATTAGCCCCACCAGGCATCATTTCGAATTTTTCTCGGACCTCAGCACCCATAAGATACAAAATTCACTGGACCCAACCACCCATGTAAAAAAATCTGGTGCCACCCTCCCCCCATGATTAATTCTGGAACCGCCCGTAGTGATCAACATGTAAGATTTTAAAATTATCAACAATAATTTTGCAAGAGTTTAATTGTTCTTCTGAAAGTGCACAAATGTCGTGTGCAAATATGGAATTAAACCCCAGGATGAAACACTGGAATACATAGAAACAACAGAAAACGATCTTTATTTCGTGTATTTATTGTATTGACCGAGACAGCATGTCAGGTGTAAGTGACTCGCTGTCTCGGTACTTGTCACCGAGGCAGTCCAACGTCTCAACACATTTCGATGTGCAGAACCCATAAGTGAACCATGTCAACTCAAGGTCAAGGTAACATTTGAAAGTCACAAGTTTAAAACTTTGAATTTTGAGTCCATTCCATATCTTCTTTACCCCTCAAAGGATTTTCATTAAACTTTTGGCAATTATCCCCCTCAGTAAGCTGATGTGCAGAACCCATAAATGAACCATGCCTATTCAAGGTCAAGGTCACATTTGTAGGTCAAGGGTTTAAAACTTTGAATTTTATGTCTGTTCCGTATCTCCTTTACCCTTCAAAGGATTTTCATTAAACTTTGGTTAAATATCCCCCTCAGTGAGCTGATGTGCACAACCCATAAATGAACCATGCTGACTCCAACTCAAGGTCACACTTGAAGGTCTGTGTCAGTTTTATATCTCCTTTACTCCTGGAAGGATTTTCATTAAACTTTGGTCAAATAACCCCCTCACTGAGCTGATGTGCACAACCCATTTTGAAGTTGAATTTTGAAGGTCAGAAGTTTGAAACATTGCATTTTGTGTCCATTCCATATCTCCTTTACCACTGGAAGGATTTGCATTAGACTTAAGTCAAATATCCCTCTTAGTGAGCTGATTTGCAGAACCCATAAATAAACCATGCTGACTGAAGGTCAAGATCACAGTTGAAGGTCACAGGTTTGAAACTTTGAATTTTGTATCCGTTCCATGTCTCCTTTACCCCTGGATTTTCATTAAACTTTGGTCAATTATCCTTTTCAGTGAGCTTATGTGTAGAATAAAAAGCTAAAAGGTTGCCTTTGGAAACAAAGAACACATAAAAGAACGAAAATGAGAGACTCTTTTATTGAGTCTCTTCATATAAAGCAATGTAATTTGCAAGGCTGCATATGCCCCCTAGCGCCGGCTTGAGCGGTATTCGATTTTCTATGTAACCAGGATCGGCTCAGTGATCCCAAAGGAAAATAAAATATAATCTGCACTATGATGAAGCACGGGGAGACTTTTTACAGCCGCCACATGGCACTTAACACCTGGGCTGCAGTGAGGTAAAATAAAATGCTAAAAGGTTGCCTTTGGAAGCCAAGAACACATAAAAGAACAAAGATAAAATTATAAATAAACCATGCTAACTCAAGGTCAGAGTCACAGTTGAAGGTCACACAAGCCTTGTTATTAAAGTGTGACGGGGGGTTTAGCTGTCCCTCTGACCTATTAAAGTGTGACGGGGGGGTTTAGCTGTCCCTCAGACTGCTTTCTTGTTAAAATGAAAACTCATAATCTTAATCTTTTTTGCAAAGTGAAGTATTCATCGGGTTAACAAGTCTTTGTTGTGAATACCACTGTAAACTCAAAATTGTAGACAGAAAAATGGGGTTCAATACGAATACTGTAACCAGTACATTCAATGATAGCATATTACTGTACTTCCCGCAAGATTTTTGGCCGGACGCCCGGTACCGGGTGTGCCTCTCAAGGAGGAAACCTCCAACAACAAGAGAGCAATGTCACATGACTTCCTGTGACACTTCAGAATTTTTCCTTGCGGCCATCTTGGTGGATGTGTTTCAGTTTTGTTCTCAAACAAATCTTTTTACATCGGCATTATGTCTTGCTGTCTTCTACCATTGGTCGTAAGGAAGTGCTCCCGCTGGATTTTACTGTGTTTTGTGCTACAGTTTTATTCATTATTTGGATTATTTTGGATTAATTTGGACTTAGTGAATTCCTGTCACTTGAGTTCTTTCCATTTCATTTTTCTTTGTTATGCCACATGTGCTTGGTTCTTGTGGTATCAAATGACAGTCGATATCCACTCTTATTGTCTTGCTTGCTCTAGTGCAGTTTGACAACAATGTGATATTTGTGTAAATTTGTCTCTTGATACTTGGTATTCTGCTATTCGTAGGTGGTCTTATCTTTCCAGGATGCCAAGAAACAAGACAGTATTCTTCGTCATTCTTCGAAGTGTCTCTGGGGCAGAGGAAGTCCCTTCAGTTCGAACCGACGACGTTGTGTCAAACGTTCGTTCTGATAAACATTCATCAGGCCGGGCTGACGACGTTGTGTCAAATGTCCGGTCTGAAAGTCGCCATTCAGGGATTATTCAGTTGTGTGAACTTGAAGACATCCCTTCTCCAGGCAACCAACGACCAGAAGAGTCTTCTTCCAGTCATGAGATCTTACCCGGTCATTCCCGGTCGGTAAATCAAGACGTTCATAAAGGCTCTGGGGATGAAGTTTCAGGTCCCCTGAACTGTTCTGGTCAGACAGCTGTTTTCCGGACACTTCCGGGTCACACTAATAACCGGGTGTCCGGAAATTTATTGACCCGGTCCGGTCGAGGTCTAGGACCGGGATCCCGGTTTGAACCGGGTGTCCCAATATCCCGGTCCGGTCAAAATAAGAAAGACCTCCGGGACAAAGAAGAAGGGTTTCATCTTCTATTTATGACTCAGATGAATCTTTTTCTTCAAGGTTTCAATTTTGAATCTAGTTCTTCTGTGTCTCATTCCAGAGGTAGACATAGGAGACATTCCTAGAGGAAGAAGTTCATCACTATAGGTCTCACTCTAGAGATTCGTATAGTGGGAGAGAAGTAGATATCGTTCTAGGTCTCATTCACATGAAGGAAAGAGATCCAGACGTCCTCATCACACTAAAGGTCGGAAACGGTTTCGTGAAAACCGCCGACGGTCTAGTAGATCTTCCTCCCTGCAAGGAAAAAAAAAAGACGAAATTCTTGTTCTTTTTCTTCTGAGAGGAATATTATTCAGAATGTTATTTCAGGGACAGTTACTGATAATGAATTTGAAGGGGAAGTGTTACCTCTCCGACCAGGAAGTCCGTTCTCTCTAACTCGACTAGAGTTAAGAACAAAACTTCTTCTCTTTAGTTTTCTGAAAGCTGTTCTGTTATTTCTGATGATGAGGATGAAAAAAAAAAAAAAAATCTTATGCAGAGACTATTGAAGAGGTCTTCAGATTTCTTCCAGTCTCTATTTTTCCACGGAAGAATGAGTATTCGACTCCTTCAAACCTAGATTGGGTATTGACTTACTTAATCCTTCTGTGAATTAAGAGTCTTCAACTTTACCCCAGTCTCAGTTGGCAAAAGATATTCTTAATCTTGTTCAGTCACATGTTACTGACAAGGTTAAATTGGAACCTTGTTGGGCGGCACCCACTAACCTAGATAAGGAGCTAGGTACTCATATGAAGTTTTACAAACTTCTTAATGAACAATTTCCTTCAAGTGTTCCAAAAAATATTCAAAGATGCATCGAAGCTGGATTTGTCTTCTTCTGGAGCTGTCAATGTTTCATCCAAATTTTCTTGAAACGATTGAACGTCATGCTAGGAGCGTTATTTCCATCAATTCTTATGCAGACTTTTTTGCAACATCAGCGTTTAGTGCCATGTAATCTGAAGATATGGACACTAATATGCTTCGTAGATTAGTAGAGGCATTAGTCAATTGTCTCAAACATTCTACAAATTATCAGTGCTTATGGCAGTGGAACTTCTGTTATGTAGGAGGGAGTTGGCCATTTCTGGGTCTAAGATTCTCACATATGCTTCCAATGACAGTTTGAGATCTATACCTTTTTTTTCTGCAGATACCCTTTTTGTGGTAAAATCACAGAAATTCAAAATGCTTATTAAGAAAAGCATCATCAGGAACTGATTGCGGAATCGGTCTCGATACCTAGCACTTCGCAATCTCAAACGTTTTCTTTCAGAACTCTACGGAGTACTAAAAAGAAACAAGATCCTAAAAAGTTTTTCCATCCATTCCCCCTAGTCAGGGACCAGTCTGGAGTGAAAGGGGTGATTCTAAGTTTTCTCGTGGCGGAGACAGTGCGAGAAGGTGCATGTCGATTTCCTCCCGTAAAGAATCCTCCTCTGATAGAAGACACTGAAATTTGCTCTCCGATGTCCTCTAAGGGATCTACCGTTAGGAGGACGCCAGGGCCATTTTTCAGTAGAGTCGGTGAAAGTAACTCCAGACAAATGGGTACTTTCTGTCGTAAGGCATGGCTACAAGATTCCGTTCGACAGAAAACCAATACTTTCCCCATTCCCACAGTTCTTCAAGCAGTCAGAAAGTCTCGCTCTAGAAGAACAGGTTCAGGAACTCTTACAAAGAGGGCAGTGGAGAGTATAAATCCGAAAGATCCCGGTTTTTACTCACAAATTTTCTTGGTTCCAAAAGAACGGAAAATTAAGACTGATAATCGATCTGTCAAGACTGAACAAGTTCTTGACTTTTCAGTGATTCAGTGTGGAAACGGTAAACAAGGTCACGACTGCGATTTATCCAAACGATTGGGCAATATCGCTGAACCTGACAGATGCATACCTGCACATACCAATCCATGTGTCGTTCTTGGAAGTATCTCCGGTTTTGTCTGAAGGGTCGAGTGTTTCAATTCATAGCTCTCCTTTTGGACTGGCAACGAGTTTTTCAGTCTTTACTCGGTTGATTGTTACCATAGCAACATATCTATGAGTTCGTGCAATCATTATTTTTCCTTATCAGGACGACTGTCTTGTCAGGAATCAGTGTCGTCTCTATCTGATCAAGGACCAGAAGTTTTCTCTCAGATTGATCACATCTCTAGGCTTCATCATCAATCAAGAGAAGTCGGAACTAGTTCCATCCCATAACTTCTTTTTCATAGGGATGGAATTTGTCACCCAAGACAATATTGTGAAAGTCCCTTGGGGCAGAGTTCTAGGTATTTTACACCTAGTATCTTGGTTTCTGAAACAAGCTGTTGTCACACAAGAATGTTTCTTTCCCTATTGGGGAAATTGAGTGCATCTGCTCAGTTTGTGGTTTTAGGCAGACTGCATCTTCGTCCCCTTCAGATGACATTGTTCGCCCAATGGAAACCACATTTGTTTCCATTGGAAAACAATATATGGTCATAGATCAAATGAAAAATCATCTCAAATGGTGGTTTGACAGGAAGAGATTTATTCAGGGGGTTGTTCTAAAACAACTTCCTCAAGTGCTCACAGCCTTCACAGATGCGAGTTGTTCAGGCTGGGGTGCAAACTTGGAACAGGAAGGACTCATGTGTCATGGAGTCTGGCAACATATCAACTTTCTAGGATGAAGGCCATTCTTCTAGCTCTCATAAAATGTCAACACATTCTGTCCAATTTGTCTGTGATGATAACCACAGACAATTTGTTTTCTCTTGTGGATTACATCCAACACGAGGGCGGTTCCCACTCGCCAATTTTATGCATGGAGGTATGGGAGACCCATCTTTGGTGTCACGAGAGAGCAATTTCTCTTAGTCCGACACATATCCGGGAAAAGACAGACTCTCGAGGATGTCCAAAACATTATCCTCAGAATGGTCCATGTATCAGTCAGTTTGCAATGCAATTTTTCTGATGACAGGACACTCAAACACCTATCTATTTGCAACACGTCTGAACTACAGACTTCCGTTGTAGGTGTCCCCAGTTACGGACAGCAATGCGCTAGCGATAGATGCTATGTCCATGAATTGGGAAGGATTCACGCATATGCGTTTTCTCCCTTTTACATCATTCTAGTAATTCTATCAAGATTCGCATACACTGGTGTAAGATAGTTCAAACTGCTCCTTTTTGACCTCTGAGAACTTGGTTCCCGGAGTTGTTCCATCTGTCAGTAGCTCCTAATTCTCTACCAATAATTCCCGGTTTGTTAACTCAAAAACCGGATTCGGGAAGGATCGTGATTTCTCCTCAAAATCCCCAGTCTCTGTCGTTCTCGCCTGGATCTTATCAAATGATCCATTACAGATAGAAATTTTCGGGAAAAGTTGCTGATCACGTTTCTAAAGCAAGAAGACCTTCTACAGGAAGGTGTATGAGACCTTCTACAGGAAGGTGTACGAGACCTTCTACAGGAAGGTGTATGGGACCTTCTACAGGAAGGTATATGGGACAAAATGAGGTGTATACCAGTTGGTGTCGTAAAAGGAAAATTACACCTGACAAGGCCTCTACTTCAAATGTAGCAGACTTCTTACTCTACCAATTTGAAGTTAAAATTGTCAAATCAGTACTGTGAAAGGCTATAGAGCTATGATTTCTAATACTTTAAAGTTCAAGTCTGCACCAATGTTGGGTCTGACCCTATCATTTCTGAACTTATAAAAGCTCTTGAATTACAGAGACCAGTTTCCTAAATGGGACTTAGCCTGCGTTCTTTTTTCTTTATGTAAAGAACCATTTGAACCTTTACATAAAGCTTCCTTATTAAATTTCACACCGCAGACTGTGTTCTTACTAGCTATGACTACAGCGAGCAGAGTTAGTGAGATTCATGTATTCTCTGTTGACTCAGAACATATCAGATTCAACAAGTCAGACGGTTCTGTCTCTTTCAGGACACAACCAGGCTTTCTACCTTAAACCAATTTCCATCTAAATGTCCAGATGATATTTTGGTTCCAAATTTTGCTAAATCTGTAAATAGGAAAGACTTTAACAGGTTCCTTTGTCCTACTAGAGCGCTTAAATGTTATGTCAAAAAGACAGAATCTTTAAGAAAGGGCAGGAAAAGTGTCTTTCTTCCTATCGAAGGAGATCATCATATTAACTAGGGTTCTATCTCTGGATGGATCTCTTCTGTAATTAGATTAGCTTACAAGATTTATCTAAGAGAAAATTAAGTTTGCTAAACATTAGAGCTCATGAAGTTGGGCATTAGCTACTTCTTGGGCATATTTTAATAAAATACCTCTTGAAGAGGTCATCATAGCTGCTGTTTGGTCAAACCTATATGTGTTTGCAAAGTTTTATCTCAGAGATCTCCTAAAACAGTCTCAGAATCTTCTGCTTTTGGGCCCTGTGGTCACAGCCCAAAAAAGTGGTGAGGGGAGACGTCGGTTCTTCCAGTCACAGCTGCTAATCAGGATCATTCCTATCTGATGCCTGGACCATAACCGTAAACAGGTGATTAGATAGTGTCTGATGCCATGGATATTCAGAGATTGAAATGGTGGAAATTTAGGAAAATTATTCCTTTAAATTTCTTTTGACCATTATTTTCTAAGTTTATTAAAGAGCAATCTCTGAAGTGGCCCAACGCTTTGGTATGGGTGTTTTCTTGTGGGAGAATTTCCATCCCACCAACCTTTATTCTGCTATCATTGAATGTACTGGTTACAGTATTCGTATTGAAATTTAATTTTTTAAATTAAAATTCGTTTCAATAGAATACTTACCAGTACCTACATTCAATCTGAAGCCCGCCTCCCTGGTTCCCCTCCAATTCTTATATTCCGTTTATTTTGGAAAAATTCTGAAGTGTCACAGGAAGTCATGTGACATTGCTCTCTTGTTGTTGGAGGTTTCCTCCTTGAGAGGCACACCCGGTACCGGGCGTCCGGCCAAAAATCTTGCGGGAAGTACAGTAATATGCTATCATTGAATGTACTGGTAAGTATTCTATTGAAACGAATTTTAATTTAAAAAATTAAATTTTAACCCTTTCCCACTCAGATACGTGTTTTTACGTGTCTGCACCCCCCACCCCCCCATTTTAAGCCCCAGAAGCACCTAAAATCTGCATTTCTACCCCTGGATAGTTATGTTTGCTTTAGGATTTGCTGGACAAAATAGTGACCTGTTTTTTCGCGTGCCTCCCCACTAAAAATATTCTGGGGGGATTGAAGGGGGGCAACGCCCCCCTCACATCCCGAAAAATTTTGGGTGTATGGCCCAACCGGCCGCTAAAATTTATATCTGAGGGTGTCTGGGGTCAAAAATGCCTGAAAATTGATGCTGATAAAACATGCTGCAAACAGTGAAAATGGCCAGTGCAAAACACCTTAATTGTTTGTTGCCTTGACAGCTGTGTGAAGATTAAAATGTGGTCAAAAATTCAGGTGAAAACACACTTTTTGCCAACTTTGAGGTGCCCCCTCTTTACCATGACAACAATGATCAAGTCATGAAAGGTTGCATTTGAAAGGCTACTGCCCAATGAACATTCATACCAAATAATGGTGACCTACATATCATGATCCAGTGATTTTACCATATATCTTGAAGACTGTTTGTTGGAGAAATGTCATACCTGGGATATTAGTTCCATGTGGCCAATGATTGACCTCAGAATATATCTACATGTAGGTTGCTGTGATCCATATTTCATGGTTCGGTGATTTTGCTTTTCATCTTGAATACCATTTGATTGAGAAATGTAATACTTGGGTTATATCTTCCATATGACCTGATGATTGACATAAAATATATCTTTGGTCAGTATGACCTATATACATGTACAAATATCATGGTTCAATGGTTTTGCCTTATTACTCGAAGACTATTTGATGCAGAAATGTCATACCATTTTCCTGGAATACTAGGTCCATGTGACTGACGATTGACCAAAGATTTTTCTAGATCAGTGTGACCTATATTTCATGGTTCAATGACTGCTTCGAGATCTCAAGGGGCAGTATGATCAGGGTCCACACTGTTTGCCTACATGCAAAATTATGTTTGAAAAGTTTGCAAGAATATTCAGCAGATGACATAAACAGACCACATTTTCAGATGCAGTTTTTCATGGCATCTTAAGGGGAATGGGAACACCTTCAGGGGAGGCAACTCCTGCCAAAGTATTTTTGTGTCCCATGTCAATAGGGGTCAACTCTTAAAAGAATTTGCTCCTGAGGAGCAAATTCTTTCCTTTAAGAGTAGCCCCCTTTTTCAGCTGAACAGGGCTTATAGAAAAGGGAACAAGAAGTCCCGAAAGTTGTCTCCCTTTGAAAAATGGAAAAATATGCCAGGTGTCCCTATTGCCCTTAAGGGTTAAAACTTGTGGAAAAAAAGTCAGATTCCATTCCCTGTAAGCATGGCCTGAACACCGTTTTATTTTCTATTTTAATTGGAAACTTAGATCAAATCAATAGTATGCAAACATTAGAAGTTGCCAGTTTCATCAGTTTCACCTTTAAGTTTGTCAATATTTCATCTAATATTAATGGAAACTTGTATTGTTATACCTTGGGCTGATTCTATGGGCTGATTGATCTTCAATTATTCAAGATTCCTTCCAGTATTAACGTTGCCCCATGGAAAGAATTGCCATAGATACTGGCTAGAAATCAAGTTTTCTATTTGATACATTTAAATAATCATTCCACCATAACTCCTGTTGTTTAAAGAACAATTTGCTTAATTAGTTTAATCAAGAACTAGTTTTCAGCAAAAAAGTTTTGTATTTGTTCAGTTTTATTTTTATGCCCCCGCCATTCGAAGAATGGTGGAAAGGGCATATAGCATTGCCCCTGTCCGTCCGTCCGTTCGTCCGTCCGTTCGTCCGTCCGTGCGTCCGTCCGTGCGTCCGAAACCTAAACGCAGTCAATAACTTCCTTATTTCTTGATGGATTTTAAAATTACTCGGCAGAAATGTTAACCATCATGAGACGACGTGTCACGTGCAAAACCCAGGTCCGTACCACCAAGGTCAAGGTCATACTTAGAGGTCAAAGGTCAAAAAAAGGGTCCGAAACTTAAACGCAGTCAATAACTTTCTTATTTCTGGATGGATTTTGAAATTATTTTGGAGAAATGTTAACCATCATGAGTCGATGTGTCACCTGCAAAACCCAGGTCCGTACCTCCAAGGTCAAGGTCATACTTGGAGGTCAAAGGTCAAAAAAAGGGTCCGAAACTTAAACGCAGTCAATAACTTTCTTATTTCTGGATGGATTTTGAAATTACTTTGTAGAAATGTTAGCCATCATCAGTCGATGTGTCACATGCAAAATCCAGGTACGTACCTCCAAGGTCATACTTGGAGGTCAAAGGTCAAAAAATGGGTCCGAAACTTAAACGCAGCCAATAACTTACTTATTTTTGGATGGATTTTGAAATAATTTTGAAGAAATGTTAACCATCATGAGACAACGTGTCACGTGCAAACCCAGATCCGTACCTCCAAGGTCATACTTGGAGGTCAAATGGCATATAAAGGGTCCAAAACTTAAACACTGTCAATAACTTTCTATGGATGAATACGAACATAGACATATTTTCGGGCGGGGGCATCCGTGTCCTATGGACGCATTTCTAGTTTTCATCTTAAAAGCTTTTACATGTATGCTGTAATAAGTAAAGCCTCTAGCAATCCTATAAATTGAAGGTCATATTCAAAGGTTTGGAGCGATCCATTGAATAATTTTAAAAAGACACTGGTTCAAGGAGTCGAAGGTCGAAAACAGGATCAAATGATCTTTATTCGGCTCTGAGATATTACAATTTGAAGGGTGAAATATTTCATGAAAATAGAGCAGCTACAAACTGTCTCATTAATATTCATGAGGTATTCTGTGATGTCATAGATGCCTTTTAACTAAGGCGGTCAGAAGAAGCGCTTCAAGGACACCCTCAAAGCCTCCCTTAGAGACTTGAACATTCCAACCGAGTCGTGGGAACAAATTGCACAGGACAGAGCAAAGTGGCGAGGGCTCATCAGAAGGGGTGCAAGTGAAGACGAGGCAAAAAGAACCAGTGAAGCTGAGCAGAAAAGTGCACAGTGCAAAGCCAGCGCTAAGGTATCACCAGCAGAGCTGTCTTCCACTAATCTCTGCAACAGACAGTTCAGAGCTAGAATGGGTCTCATCAGCGATCTTAGAACACATAAACAGTAACATTTCTCAAATGTGATTAAGTTTGGTCATTGTCAGTAATGACAAACTATTAGTTTATAATGCATTCCATAATCGATCTGGGCAGGGAAATCAAGGAAAAGTGTTGTTTACAAGCAAGCAGATATATTTTCCAGGTAAAACCATTATTGATTTGTTGATGGAAAATGTTATGGCATTTGAATAAGTCACAGTTTAATGATCTTCAGCAACCACTGGGAACTGTAGACAAAACATGATTTTGCAGTAAACAGTTTGATATATACCCCTATTTTTCATAAAAGAATATTTTACAGGATCTCATTAGAATTGCCCATGTGAGGCCATTCTAATGATATCTCACAAAATAGGTACTTTTGAAGAACTAGATAATGATAACTATTTGATTGAGTATGTCTGGAACTCTGCCTGGTATTGTAATATTGTGGGACAGGCTTAATCAGATCCTGGAACTTGATTCTGTGCCAATTAGCTAATGAAATTTTAAAGATTTTCTAAGCTTACTCTGACCTATTGTTGTTGTTTTTCCTGTTTCATTGTTCAGAAATATTGAACAATATATTGCTTTCAAGACTTGATGAAAGTGTTCAGTCTATAGTCTATGACGTAAAAAGGGAGAAAAAAAATACAGGCATCCAAACAAAGATCTATGATGTCTTTATCCCTTATCCTGCTGAATAGATTAATTTATCTACAACCTTACTGACTATCAACCAATCAAATTATTTGATATAATGTATTGTTCAATTTGCAAACTACATGATAAACAGTGTAGATCCTGATCAGATGACTTCTTCAGAAGATCTACACTGTTTGCAAATGATATGGATTGAAATAAGCCATATTAATCTACATTACAAGAACTCTGATAGAAAAAAAATCATCGCAGTATTAACCCTTGTCCTGCTGAATATTTATATATGCCACACCCACTACCGATTATCAACCAATCAGATTACTTGATGCAAATTACTGCAACGAATTCACAATCTGAATGGCAAACAATGTAGATCCTGATCAAATGGCTTCATCAGAAGCCATCTGATCTGGATCTACATTGTTTCAAAGATAAGGCATATCCGGGATTAGCAGGGCAAGGGTTAAGTTTAGATGGGGTTCAGGCCAGTCCACCATAAATCTTTCTTATTATAAAAATTATATCTCAAGACCATTTTGCAGGCCCTGATGCTCAAGTCAGATGCTTGTCTCACTGATAGTTCAAATACACATCAAGTCAGATAATAAATTGAGCCAGCGCATGACAAAACTTACAATAAGACCGGTGCGACCAGCAGAGACTCAAATCAACCTGCACATCCATCCACTATTACAAGACATTTTGCTTATGTCTCTTAGCATAGATATTAGCCTATAGTAGGTACATGCGACCTGCAAAGACTCTGATCAGACTGGTCACTCAAGCCTTATTGTAGATTTTGTTATGTGCTGGCTCAAATAATTCTTTTTAGAAGATAGTTGTTACAGTAGCCATGATGAGGCAGTTCTGGCATTATAGCCACAACATACATTTTAATGGAGAAATCCTAATGGTGTTGACTGGATCATTAATCCTTTTAGTACCGGAAACCCAAAAAGGGTACTTGGCAAACAGTGCAGGCCCAGATCAGATGCCGCAGAACACGGCATCTGATCAGGGCCTACACTGTTTGCAAAAAGTTCAGCTATTTTCCAAATAAATTTTAAAAATAACCCAACCTGACTCAAAATGGACTCCTGTCATATACAAGGAGGAAGATTCCATTTGGTACAAAAAGGGTTAAACTGCAAAACATGGTAATGCGCCTTTGCAGTATATAACCTTCAAAAATGGCTATGGGTAAGTTCAAAAGTCGAAATCAAAATTAAGACACCTCACTAATGATTCTTGGACAGTCAGTCAAGCTCTTAGAAGTGTAACTACGTCCCCACATCAAGGGGAGGGGACATGTTGTTTTTTGTCCTGTTTACTTTGGCATTTGTGTCAGCTTTAGGGCACTATCTCCTGAACCAGTTGAAGGATCCTTAACAACATCGTTAGGATGAGGGGAATACAGTGATCAGGTTTTGTTGGCATTCACCTCATTTCAAGGTCACACTAGCACCATAAAACTATCAATGTTGGGCCTTAAAATGCTTGTCTGCACCCTATTTCACATTGAGCCAATAACAGAATATTGATCAAACTTGATACAATATATCACTACAAAGTACTGAAGCTTTGATTAGATTTTGATGACCTTGACCTCATTTTCATGGTCACAGTCAAACTCAAGGAAGCCTCCGTGGTGTAGTGGTTACGCTACTGGCCTTGTAAACCAGGGATCACAAGATCGATCCTGGGCTTCTCCAGACTTTCGGATGAGTCATTAAACCGTGGTCCCATCTCGGTATGACCTTAGCTGTTGGTGGGATGTAAAACTCAAACACTCACTCAGTCAAACTCAAACTTGGGCATATCTTTGGTTATGGTGCGAAAGAAACCTTCATTTGTATTTTGTCAGTATCAGAGTGTGTTATGCACATCAGAATGCGGTATTAATATTTCAGATACATTTCTGTATTTTTAAATCAAGAAAAACTACTGGTTTTAAGTCAATATGCCTGAGATATTTAACCCTTTTTGTACCAAATGGTATCTTCCTCCTTATGTATTTCAAAATTTAGGGGTGTCAGGTTGTGTTTTCTTCAAAATTTATTTGGTAAATGGCTGAACTTTTTGCAAACAGTGTAGGTCCTGATCAAATGCCGCATTCTGGGGCATCTGATCTGGGCCTGCACTGTTTGCCAATTGCCCGTTTTGGGGTTTCTAGTACAAAATTGGTTAAATTGTGCAAGAACATTTATTAAATGTAGGCCAGTTCTTTCATAATATTTGAACAACTTAGACATTTAAAATCTGTGTTGATATACTTAGATCAAAGAAAGATAAAGAATTGAGCCAAAGTACAGTCGAGTCCAGCCTTTGTGACTGAATTACACTCAGTATTTATACCTTGTCCTTATTTGTAAATATTCTGGTGTAACCCTTATAGCACAATGCAAAATTGCAAAGCTAACAACTTTTTTCGTTACATCACGGAAACACGCCTATATAATACATGTATTGATCACCTTGAACCTCACTTTTATATAGTAAAACTAGGGTTTACAGGGGTAAAGCTTAATAATTTTCTTATTTTTGCTCTAAGATATAGTATTGTATTGTATTGGAGTTTAACGGCCCAGTCAACACTGGTTTAGGTCAGTTTTGAGCCAGTCAGTTTACCTATCCACACTTTTTTCCTGGGCAGGCCAGTACAGTGCACATTCTTTCGCCAGAAACTGACAACTGCACTTCTTGAATCAGCGGAAGCTCTAAAATATAGATCGTGGGTTTTCATTAGAACCACCTCAATGAGACGATTCTTATGTGTACCCACAATCTCTATTTTGAGCAGAAATAAGAAAAAAATCACAAATTTTTATGATAAAATGTTCGGGTTTTTTGGTGGTAAAATTTATAATGTATTTATATTGGCGTGTTTTCGTAATATTTTTATAGAAAATCAAGCCTGTCATTTACGTCAATGATCTATAGATGATTCACACAAGCCTTATTTTTGTTTGAAAAACTAGGGTTTTTGGTAATGTTATCTGCTGTTGGGATTAACCTTCAGCGTGCTGTAGGCGCATTTATCTATCCAAGGAGGTACTTCAGCTTGAGCAACTTATCATGCTCATAAAGAAAGCAAGTGCACTCCATCGGATGAGGTTCTCCTATACAGGAGGGAGCATTCGTTCTTAAAAGGGCACAGGTTTTACCCACCTTACCAGCTGTTTGATTTTACACCCGGAAAGAATGTTAAAAATCGACGATTTGACAGATACCAGTCTTCAAGAGGCCCCCTTACCTGTTTTATCACAATTTTGTGCATACTAGACTCAGTCCATCTAAACAACTACTGGTGATAAATATGAAGCCATAACAAAGGTAGCTACACAAACTATCATTTTTATGCCCCCGCGTATTCGGAGAATACCGGAAGGGCATTAGGTGTTACCCCTGTCCGTTTGTCCGTGCGTTCGTTCGTTCGTTCGTCCGGTGTCCGGGCCATAACTCCTAAACCGTATGGAATATATTCATGAAACTTCACAGTTGCATTCATCACACTGAGACGATGTGTCATGAACAAGGAAGACAACTCTTGCTTTTTTGGTTTTTGAATTATCTGCCCTTGACTTAGTACCATATAGTAAACCGTGTCCGGGCCATAACTCCTAAACCGTATGGAATATATTCATGAAACTTCACAGGTGCATTCATCACACTGAGACGATGTCATGAACAAGGAAGACAACTCCTGCTTGTTTAGTTTTTGAATTATCTGCCCTTGACTTAAATCCATATATAGTCAAATGGTATGTCGTGTCCGGGCCATAACTCCTAAACCGTATGGAATATATTCATGAAACTTCACAGGTGCATTCATCACACTTAGACGATGTGTCATGAACAAGGAAGACAACTCTTGCATTTTTGGTTTTTGAATTATCTGCCCTTGACTTAGTACCATATAGTAAACCGTGTCCGGGCCATAACTCCTAAACCGTATGGAATATGTTCATGAAACTTCACAGGTGCATTCATCACACTGAGTTGATGTGCCATGAACAAGGAAAACAACTCCTGCTTGTTTAGTTTTTGAATTATCTGCCCTTGACTTACATCCATATATAGTCAAATGGTATGTCGTGTCCGGGCCATAACTCTTAAACCGTATGGAATATATTCATGAAACTTCACAGGTGCATTCATCACACTTAGGCGATGTTTCATGAACAAGGAAGACAACTCTTGCATTTTTGGTTTTTGAATTATCTGCCCCTGCGTCTTTACCATATAGTTAACCGTGTCCTGGCCATAACTCCTAAACCATATGGAATATATTCATGAAACTTCACAGGTGCATTCATCACACTGAGACGATGTGTCATGAACAAGGAAGACAACTCTTGCATTTTTGGTTTTTGGATTATCTGCCCTTGATGCATATATGTTATGATTGATTTGAAGTACATTTGTAATATTTTTTATGAATGGCATTTGGCGGGGGCATCCGTGTCCTATGGACACTTTTTCTAGTTTATCATGCAATGCTCACACTCAGCGCTTGTCTTGTAGTTCTTATTTTTTAAACTGCTCCCGGTCAGATCACGTGACTGCCATATTTGGAAGTCACGTAACTCATAATACTTCCTGTAGAAATGGTGAAAGATGTCTTGCCTACAATATGTCAAAGTATGAGCAGAATCAGTTCAAGTTTAAGGAAATTATGGCTGCCGGAATAAGGTTATCACCTCTCAAGAACGAGTATTGAATACTGCTCAGCATCCTAAATGTTAATGCTTTAGGAGTTAAGGTAAGATAAACCCAATTACATGTACGATAAATATGACCCATCACATAAGGACAGGTCAATTTCCATTGAATTTATTGCAAGTTTTACAAAAATTTTGTTTAACCCTTATCCTGCTGTACACAATAAGCACTACCTTTGCAAACAGTGTAGATCCAGATCAGATGGCTTCCGAAGAAGCCATCTGATCTGGATCTGCACTGTTTGTCATTCTGTTTAGTTTAAATGAATACATGTACATTATGAATCTGATAAGCTGGTTGATAGCAAGAAATGGGTGTGGCTAAATGAATTTATTCAGCAGGATAAAGATTAAGCAAACAATGTTAAAATCTCTTTCTTCAGCAGCTTCTGATCAGTGTTAACATATTTATACCCGCAGCATACGAAGTATGCTCTGGGGATATATAGTTTTCGTCCTGCCGTTTGTCCACCCGTCCTTCCGTGTGTCCGTCTTTCTGTCCGTCGGTCCATCTGTCTGTCTGTCCGTCCGTCCGTTAACATTTTGGTTAAAGTTTTGCATCAAAGTTTCTAGGAGATTGTATCTTCTGAACCCTTTGATAGATTTAGTTGATACTTACACTGAAGTTACATACTGGTCTAAAGATTCATTGATGCATGTCCCACCCCACACAGGGACCTTGATGTCAAGGTCACAGACTTAGAAATTTTACATTTGGTTAAAGTTTTGCGTCAAAGTTTCTGAGAGATTGTATCTTCTGAACCCTTTGATAGATTTAGTTGGTACTTACACTGAAGTTACATACTGGTCTTAAGATTTCATTGATACATGTCCCACCACCCACAGTGACCTTGACGTCAAGGACACAGACTTTGGAATTTTACATTTGGTTGGAAGTGTCTGCTGACAGCCGGCTGTCACCAGACTTTTAGGTCTAGTGACAGCCGGCTGTCACCAGACCTAAAAGTCTGCTGACAGCCGGCTATAATATTTACTCAATAATAAGCATATTCTTTTTAACTAAATAACTTATCCTGTTTCATGAGCTACCATACTGCTTACAGAACTTTGTTGAACAGTGAAGGATGCAATAATTTCTAATGGGGACTTGTTTTTTTGTTCAAACTTTGTGTAACAATGCTGGTATTATTGCAGCTTAGTTCTCAATCATAAATCATAAGGTGATTTCTAGGCATACCATCAGCAGAACTTACATGTACAAACTTGAGAAGAGTGGTGGGCACACACTTCATCTGGGTTTGAACAGCACTGACAGAACTAGAAATGTGTCAATACGACACAGATGCCCCAGTCTAGGGGCTCACCTCACCCCAAAAAGTCATGTAACAACAGTTGTCATCAGACAGCATATCTCGCCTGGAAAAGTGTCTTTGAGGTTATTGGCATAGATGTTTGTGTGGTGGTGGGGTGTATTGCTGATTAAACTTTATAAAAATAACTATGATCATTCCAAATATGGACCTGCACCCGCCCATCGGGGCTTGGAGAAATAAATTGGGCTGCATGCTGCCTCCACACAGAGCTGAAACTGACCACACATGAGTACTGGTAAACCGCTTCGAAGGACTAAGCCTTCCAAGGTAAAGTGGAATGAGTCAGACTGTCCAATGCATATAAGCCTTTTGGTTTCATTGGGCAGCAGGGCTTGAGATGTCATTTCATCTCAATGTCAGGTAAAAGTCCCACAAAATTGGAAGCAACGTCTCCAAAATGACCTAAATAAGTGTTGACATGGATGTTAAACCTCAATTCAAACGAACACATTCCAAATATGGACCCAATCCATCAAATGGTTTGGAAAATATGAGTGCTTAAAAACTAGAGAAAGAGTCACGCATACCCCCGGTCAGCGCCACCCTTTGATATATCTTTCAAGCTTTATGATATATGAATGAAGAAGTCAAGAAGCTATAAGAATCCACAAATGTGCTTGTAAAAGCTAAACCAAACATAAAATTTCTAAATGGACCAATGGAGTGAGGGCATCAAAGTTACTGAAGGGTGGGGGCATCCATGTTACTGAAGCAGCAGGGTGGGGTATACGCAATGAAATCTTTGGACTAGTATGCAACATCGATGTAAGTATCAATTGAATTTGTCTTAGAGTTTAGAAAGTACAGGCATCTACATGTATAAACTTTGTCATAAACCTTTAACCAAATGTAAAATTTCTAAGTCTGTGACCTTGAGGTCAAGGTCACCATGGGTGGGGGAAGGGACATACATCACAAAATCTTTGGACTGGTATGCAACATTGATGCAAGCATCAACTGAGTTTGTCTTGGAGTTTAGAACATACACGCGTCTATAAACTTTGTCTTAAAACTTTAACCAAATGAAAAATTTTTTAGTCTGTGACCTTGACCGCAAGGTCACTGTGGGGGTGGGACATGCATCAATGAAATTTTGAGACCAGTATGTAACTTCAATGTAAGTATCAACTATATCTATCAAATGGTTCAGAAGATAGAATCTCTTAGAAACTTTGACGCAAAATTAACCAAGCACCACCCCCCCCCCCCCCCATCGGGGCCTGGTAAAAAAGATTTGGGCTGCACGGTGCTTCCGCGCAGAACTGAAACCGACCGAACTTGAATACTGGTAAACTGCTTAGGTCTAAGTCTGCCCAGGAAAAGTGATGCTAGTCGGACGGCTCCTTAAACCCTAACTTTTTATGGGTGGTAGGGCTTGAGATGTCATTTCATCTCTGAATGTCGGGTAAAAGTCCCACAAAATTGGAAGCAATGTCTCCAAAATTGCCTTAATAGTGTTGATGGGGATGTAAAATCGCAACTCAAACAAAACAAAAACTTTAACCAAAATGTTACCGGACGGACGGACAGACTGACACATGGACAGATGGACAGACAAATGGTTGAATGACAAGCTAAAACTATATACCCCCATAGCATACTTCATATGCCGGGTGTATAATTAGTCTAGCTTCTAAGACATCCCAGAATATAATGTCAGTGTAGGTAGAATCAATGCTTTGTTATGACTATCAAGTATGACCAGAATCATGTCCCCCAACAAATAGACTTCATGGCCTAGTGGGTAAAAGCACCAACTGTTAACCATTAGGAGGGTCTGCAAGGGACGGTAATGTGGTTTTTATCCGGGAACTCTGGTTTTTGCCCACCTCTGATTAACAACAAGCTCAAAATAAGTGAAAATCTTGAAAGGGCCATAAAACCAAAACAAAAACAAGAGGTCCATAGGCCAGCAATATATTTTATTTAACCTATGATTTTAATATACGGATTTTAAAGTCTCCCAAACATACCCCCATACCCCGGAGCACCCATGTCGACACTGTATCTGAAATATTTGTTATACCCCCGGCATACGAAGTATGTCAGGGGGTATATAGTTTTCGTCTTTCCGTGCGTTCGTTGGTTCGTTCGTATGTTCGTTTGTTTGGTCGTTCGTCAACCTTTACATCAAAGTTTTGCGTTAAGCCTTTTTGATTGCTCATATCTCTGTAACCACAGGTTGGCTTCTCTTCATATTTGGTACAGGATATCTCTATAGCATTACCTTTCATATGGAATATCTAAGCCCCTGGGTGGGTTGTCTGTCTGTCCGTCTGTCTGTTCATATACTTTTACGTCAAAATTTTGTGTCAAACCTTTTTCATTGCTGATATCTCTGTAACCACATGAGATTCTCTTCATGTTTGGTAAAGGATATCTCTATAGCATTACCTTTCATATGGTATATCTAAGCCCCTGGGCGGCCCCCGCCCATAGGGGCTTGAAGAAATATATGGGCTGCATGATGCTTCCACGCAGAGCTGAATCCAGCCTGCACACTAGTACTGGTAAACCGCTTAGAGGATCTGAGCCTGTCCGGGAACCGTGGTGCGAGGCGGACCGTCCATGCTAATAAACCCTATTGGTTTCATTGGGCGACAGGGCTTGAGATGTCATTTCATCTCAATGTCGGGTAAAAGTCCCACAAAATTGGAAGCAATGTCTCCAAAAGGACCTTTACAGTGTTGATGGGGACGTTAAACCTCAAATCAACCAACCAAGCCCCTGGGTGGGGTGTCTGTCTGTCTGTTCATCTAATTTTACGTCAAAGTTTTGTGTTAAACTTTTTCATTGCTGATATCTCTGTAACCACATGTTAGATTCTCTTCACGTTTGATAAATGATTTCATGATGCATGTCCCTTCCCCCACCCACGGTGACCTTGACCTGTATGTTCTATTTGATGCCCTCACTCCCTTGGTCCATTTAGAAATTTTATGTTTGGTATAGCTTTTACAAGCACATTTATAGATTCTTATAGCTTCTTGACTTCATTCATATCACATGCCGGCCTCGGTGGCTCAGTCGGATGCGTGTCTGACTGGTGATCAGGAGGACGCGGGTTCGACTCCTGCCGGGGTCGGCAACATTCTTTCGTGGAGATTGATCACGAAATCTTTTCTACGGTCATTCTCCCCCTTCCGCTGATTCAAGAAGGGCAGTTGTCAGTTTCTGGGGAAAGAATGTGCACTGTACTGGTTAACCGCTTACGTATAAGCATGCCCAGGAAAGTGTTGATAGGTAAACTGACCGGCTCAAAAATGACCTAAATAGTGTTGACTGGGCCGTTAAACTCCAAACCAAAAAAAAAATCATTCATCTTACATACAAGCTCGAAAGATATATCAGACGGTGACGCTGGCCGGGGGTATACTTGACCCACTGGTCGCTTTCTCTAGTTATTTTATGAAGTGGTGGGGATGGGGCAAGGACCCAATAAAGCCATGGTTGGTATCACTGAATGCGCCATATCAAAAGGAACAAGAATATATATGGATTAAGGGTGGGGATCTGTACGATTCTTGAGATACAAGGCCTTTTCGGCATCGGAGGGGTTGGGGCATGGCCCCGCTGGACACCAGAAAAGCTCTAGATTGTGTTGTCTCTGAATGTGTCTTATCATAAGGACCAAGAATATATATGGTTTAAGGGTGGGGGTTTGAACAGTTTTTGAGATATGAGGCCCTTTTGTGGAATGGAGGGGAGAGGACCCCACAAGTTGGTGCGATTTAATGTGTCTAAATATAAGGAATAAGAATGCATATGATTATGGGTCTGGGATCTGAATGGCTTCTATGATATATGGCATTTTATGAAGTGGAGGGGCGGGGCATGCCCCCAGCACATTGCTGCAGCACAAAGAGACCCTCAGGTTGGTGTGACTGAATGAGTCTTACCATAACGAATAAGAAAATATATGGTTTAGGGGCGGGGATCTTAATGGTTTCTGAAATATATGGCTTTTTATGAAGTGGAGGGGTGGGTCGGCGGACCCGGAACACCCCCGGGGCCCACATGTTGGTATCACTGAATGCGTCTTATCATAAGGAAAAAATTTAATGTGGTTTAGGGATGGGGTAACCTGAACAGTTTCTCAGATATTTCGCCTTTTTTGAAGTGGAGGGTCAGGACGTGGCACTCAGGCACACCCTCGGAGACCCCTAGGTTGGTATCACTGAATGTGTCTTATAAGGAACAAGAATATATATGGTTTAGGGGTGCGGATTTGAACGGTTTCTGAGATATTGGTGTGTGTGTGTGAATTCGGGTTTAACGTCGCTTTCAACAATTTTTCAGTCATATCACAACGGTGTCTGGTTGCGACAGGGAGCTCAATGCTCACATTTATAGTGCTGCCTCACTGAAGTATCATGTCCCAGACACATTACAGGATACCACACCCAGTCACATTATCCTGAAACTGGATCGACCAGTCCTAGCTCTACCCCGTAAATCTGAGTGCCAAACGAGGAGCAGCTAGTACCATTTTTAACGACTTTGGTATGTTGCGGCCCGGGGTCGAACCCCAGACCTCCCGTTCCCCGGAGCGGACACTCTACCAATTGAGCTATCGGGGCCCCTCTGAGATATTGGATTAACTAAGTGGAGGGGGTGGGGAATGACCCCAGCACAACCAGGGGATCCCCAGGTTGGTGTCACTGAGTGTGTCTTATCACAAAGAACAAGAATATATATGGTTTGGGGGTGGGGATCTGAATGGTTTCCAAGATACATGGCCTTTTATGTAATGGAGGGGATGGGACATGGTCTCAGCACACCCTGGGGGACCCCCAGGTTGGCATAAAAGTATATGGCTGAAAGAAATTTACTCAAGGAATATTTCTATAAATTTTTTGTCAAAGGCTTGGCAGTAAATGCCATTTTTCTATTTTCCCCATGGAAACTCCAAGTTGCCACAGCAACCAAACTAATGAGCCCATTTTCATAAAAAAACAAAAAAAAAAACACAAACTTTCGATCTGCCAGCCTAAGGATGCTACAGATTAAGTTTGGGCTGAATCGGCCCAGTGGTTTCAGAGGAGTTGTCATTTAAAAGTGTTGACGTCAGACGATGACAGACAACTGCCTATCCCATAAGCTCTGGTGAGCTAAAAAAAAAAATAACAGGGGGAGAAGGATATGTTGTTTTAGGTGCAGATCCTGTTTGCATCCGCGACAGTGGCTCGGCATATCCTGATTTAGGCACTATATCTCCTGAACCTATGGATGGATTGTGGATTTGTGACCAATCTTACATGGTTCACTGGGAGGGGGAAATCAGTCATGTTTTGGTTTTAAAAGGCACAGGCCCCTAAAAACTGTCAACTTTGGACAAAAAATGGCTTGTCTGCACCCTATCTCATGAACAAATCAATGGATTTTGGTCCAACTTTTCAATATACCAGCAACAAAAAATTTAATTAGACTTTGGTGACCTTGTCCTAATTTTTAAGGTCATAGGCTCCAGAAAACTTGATTTTCAGCCAAAAATTGGTTTTCTGCACCCAAGCTCATGCCCAATTGATGAATTTTAATCAAACTTTATACATTTCTAGTTCTATAATTGGATCCAGACATATGGTGAAGATAAGAATATGAAAATGAACTTAGTATTGAAGAAATATTATTGCTGGCTGTCAGCAGACTTTTAGGTCTGGTGACAGCCGGCTGTCACTAGACCTAAAAGTCTGGTGCCAGCCGGCTGTCAACAGACCTCGCCTTAAAGTTTTATGACAAAGTTTATAGATGCCTATATGTTATAAACTATAAGAAAAATTCAGTTGATACTTGCATCAATGTACCAGTCCTAACATTTTGTGATGTATGTCCCTTCCCCCACCCACGGCGACCTTGACCTCCAGGTCATGGACTTAGAAATTTTACATTTGGTTAAAGTTTTATGACAAAGTTTATAGATGCCTGTATGTTCTAAACTCTAAGACAAATTCAGTTCATACTTGCATCGATGTTGCATACCAGTCCAAAGATTTCATTGATGCATAACCCACCCTGCTGCTTCAGTAACATTGATACCCCCACTCCTTCAGTAACTTTGATGCCCTCACTCCCTTGGTCCATTTAGAAATTTTATGTTTAGTTTAGCTTTTACAAGCACATTTATAGATTCTTATAGCTTCTTGACATCTTCATTCATATTACATACACGCTTGAAAGCTATATCAGAGTATGGCGCTGGCCGGGGGTATACGTGACCCACTGGTCGCTTTCTCTAGTTGCCAGTGTCAAGTTTGGGTCACTATAGGCATAATCAAAACACTGGGTTGATTGTCTTTGAGTGTTTAACTCTTTCATTTCTGTACTGTAAGCAAACAGTGTGGACCCTGATCAGATGCCGCATTCTGTGGCATCTGATCTGGAACTATACACTGTTTGCCAAACTCAACAGATGATTCCAGTCCAGATTCTATACATTTTGTAAATAACCGTCTTACACAACACTGACCTCACAGCTGTTAGAATAACATCGGCTGTTTTCTATGAATATCTGTTACCTAAATTTTATACAGATCAGTGATAGTCACGTTGACTTCAGCACTGAAGCCCTTCTGGTTTTAGAAGCTTTGGGATAGGTGGTCCGGTGGATAATCAATTGGCCCAAAAGGCTAAATAAACTAGAGATTGTTGGTTGTTTGTACTATTTTGCTGCCCTTGCCATTTGTTGGTTGTTTGTACTATTTTGCTGCCCTTGCCATACCTTTGATTAGAATTAGTACTGCTTTCAGCATGGCTCAATATGGGAGTCCAGTTTTCTGTTTGTCCATCTGTTTGTCCATTTGTCATTTCATCAACATTTGAGTTAACCCTAGAGTCAACCCAAATGTTTAATTTAAAAGTCTCAATGATCCTGTGTAATTAAATTGTAATACATGTAAGTTTTGTTTGTTTGTTTGATTTGTGGTTTAATGTCCCCATCAACACTGTATAGGTCATTTTGGAGACGTTGCTTTTAATTTTGTAGAATTTTTACCCGACATTGAGAGGAAATGACATCTCAAGCCCTGTCGCCCAATGAAACCAATAGGGTTTATAAGCATGGACGGTCTGACTCGCACCGCTTTGCCTGGGCAGGATTTGATCCTCTAAGGGGTTAACCAGTACTCGTGTGTGGTCAGTTTCAGGTCTGCGTGGAAGCATTGAGCAGCCCATCTATTTCTTCAAGCCCCAAAGGGTGGGGGCCGATACATGTAAGTGGTATACATGATATATACTGTAAAAGGTTTAAAAATTTATAAGCCTGTAAATATTGCTTCAGTTGTCCTAAGCGGCCCCCGCCCATAGGGGCTTGAAGAAATATATGGGCTGCATGATTCTTCCATGCAGAGATGAATCCGGCCCGCACACTAGTACTGGTAAAAAGCTTAGAGGATCTAAGCCTGTCCAGGAACCGCGGTGCAAGTCGGACCGTCCATGCTTATAAACCCTATTGGTTTCATTGGTCCATACGGCTTGAGATGTTGTTTCATCTCAATGTCGGGTAAAAGTCCCACAAAATTGGAAGCAACGTCTCCAAAATGACCTTTACGGTGTTGACAGGGACGTTAAACCTCAAATCAAAACAAACAAAATCAGTTGTCCTAAAATTTGAACATTATAATCCTTTCAGTTACAGATGTGCCCAGAAATGGAATCGGGAAAGACTGATCAGACTGCTTGCTCTTAACCCTTCTCTTGCTGAATATTCAGATTAGCCACACCCATTTCTGACTTTGAACCAATCAGATTACTTGATGTAATTTATTCCTGCAAATTCAAAAATTGAATGTCAAACAGTGTAGATCCTGATCAGATGACTTCTTCAGAAGCCATCTGATCTGGATCTACACTGTTTCCAAAGATAGGGGTTGTCGTGAACAGCATGATAAGAGTTAAAGGGGCAATCTGATCTTGGTTTGTACTGTTTGCTCAGGTTTGGATTCTTATGATACATCATTTGCACATGTACATGTTTGTAACTATGGTAACATTTGATCATTACAGCACTATGGGCTACGCGGCAGACAGAGGAGACAATGGGCGACCGGGAACTCCATGTGAAGACAACCCTAAGAGAACTGATTGTCTACCTTGTGTTTATTGTCATTCTCTGTGTTGGTAAGTAGTCAGAAATTCAAATAATTTTGAAACTTTACAGACTACCTGCACAAGCCAGATTGGAAATTATTACTAGTAGAAATGTATAGGTCTGCACCCAAGAGTTGGAAACATTGTTTGCTTAACAAACAGGTTTAGTGGTGAAAAGTGACCTCATTTTGGCGATGCTTCAAATTTTGTGGGACTTTTATCAGACATTGAGACGAAATGACATCTCAAGCCCTGTGGTCCAAACAAACCAATAGGATTTATATGCAGGGGTGGTCCAACTTGCACCACTTTGCCTGGACAGGCTTAGACCTTCTAAGCAGTTTACCAGTTCTCATGTGTGGTTGGTTTCAGCTCTGCTTGGAAACATCATGCAGCCCATGTCACAATGCGCAGGGGCCAAATCACTGTTCCTGAGACAAGATTGGCAAAAGGTCTTGAATGTTTTAGGCTTAACTCACTGTTCTAAGCCTGACATAAACAATTTTTGTTGTCTTAAACTCTTACAGTGTATTATAACTCCAGTTAAGGAGAAGTGGTGAGTATAATTAAGGGATAATTTTTTAAACATAAGATATGGGTGCTCCTTAGAATCGCTTCATTCTAACAATTACCCACAACATATGCTGTAGGTGCTCATTAAGGCGATTCAAACAAGTACCCACAACATATGTTTCCAAGAAAAAATAAGAAAAGTTTTCCCTTGCTTATTCTTGTTACCCGTACCTCTGTTAATCTGTAGCTATGTCTTGTTCATTGAGTAGCATTTTCTTGAAATAGTGATACAGTAGTCGCAGATAAGATTGACTTGGCAGAGCTATTCAGGAATTGTCAATATAATATGTCAAATTCGCTGAGTCCACCAGAAGATTCGGTAGAGTGGCTTTTGCATGCTTTCTGCAAGGGTACCAAATAGCCATATACGGGTCATTCCAAAATAAATGTGCGTTTTATGTCCCTGTAAATCCTTGAAGCTTAAAACACACCCAGTTACGTTTTAATGCACACTACTTATTTTCTATGTAATATTAATCAAAACTGAGTCTAAACATATAATTTTTTTTACATTTTATATGAATATATTTACAAAAATGATCATCTGAGATGGTAGGGGCTTGCTTTTTGCCATGTCCCTGTATGGTACCTTTGATATTTATCAAGAATGAACTTCAATAGCATGCCCCTATCTGTCACCCACTTGGACTTTTTAAGCAAATGATACTTAACTGTAATAAAATCTAGAAACAATGTGTTCAATAAGACAATTTCAAGCGTTCATTTGAGGCTTTACGTTTTGTCCCTGTATTTTTTGTCAGTTCCGTAACACTAACAAATATTTTATTTCAGAAAGATATTGAAATTTCTAAAAGAAATCCCCTTTGACCACCCTTCAAGCACTTAATGTTGGGAATAGTTCAGTGAATATTTAACTTGGATAGCTGATGATAAAAGTCAGGGACAACGACTTAAAGACGTCAATTTAGAGGAGTACCTTTTCTGTATGTCATTACCGTACTCCTGTTTAAAAGTTTATCTTCCCCTGAACGTGTTTAGTTATCGTACTTACAGCTACATCATAAATGTACATACAATAACTGAACAGCACTACAAGGCCTCCATTAAAATAAGGTATGAAAAACTGATAAAAACGATGAAACTGTCATTTCCGTAACCGTCATTTCCGAAACATTGTTGGTTATGGTAATGACATGATACCAAGTAATACTGGGATTTGTTCAGTTTTTTCGTGATAAATGCATTGTTTGATGTATACTGAAGTGGTACAATTAATATCTGTAGCTATTAACTGACCTGTGTCTATGATATGACCGATAATTTAACTGTCATTTCCGTAACGTCATTTCCATAACTAGAAAAATGTGTCATTTCCGTAACTTTTCTTGTGATTAAACCCCTCTTACAGGCTAATTATACCATGCCGACAAATGTGTGCATGTTCTATAGATACTTGCTTGTCCATGAAATAATATAACACAGTAACTGATTACTTTATCCAAATTTTAAACAGAAAAAGCACAAATCAAATATTAGAAAAATGTATTTTGGCCTTTTGAATGTGTAAACTTTCAATGTTTTCTGAATTTTGAGTGACATATTCATTGATTTTTGGTTGTAATGTTTGCATCATAACTGCAACATATAATTTATGTAAAAATAATATGTGTGTACATTCAAAATTAGAAATCAAAATCTTAAGGGTCTTTATATGTGTGTTATGGTAATGACATCATTGCCATGGCATGCACATTAAAAGAAGAGGAAACATTATTTTTTGGCAAGTATGAGGTGTATCCAGTGATGCCTTTTCATTCAAACCCTATCACAATTTAACTATATCACGAAAAATGATAGAAATAACAATATTGCACATGAAGCATTTCACTGTCCAAACTGTACATTATTTTAAGAATGACCCATACGCGACATTGTGTTGTTTGTGTTACAGTTGAATTCACATAATTGGTTTACTTTTTTGCTAGTAGAATATTCCAAAGGCCAGTGCAAACAATAGCTCTACCTAGTCAGTCTTATCTGCGACTAATGCTTATTTCTCCTTGAAAGTAAGTGTTGAGTATTTGTTTGAATTGTCTCAGTGAGGCAGTTCTGACAAGTACCCACAACAATATGGTTTTGAACAAACAAAACAGATGGAAATTATTCCTGTGTTATGCCTGGTGTTTCTTTTTGTCTGCAGCTGCTGCATCAATCTGATCTGGATCTACTTTGCTATGTTTGTATGTGTCTCATGCAGTTTTCATATGACGCTAGTTTCACACAAAACACTCTTTCAGAACTGATAAAACTTATGAAATTGAGATTCGGTGCTCATGTGACTTTGCCTTTAAGCCTTGTCCTGCTGAGCCCAGATATGTCTTATGTTTCAAACAATGTAGATCCAGATCAGATGGCTTCTGAAGAAGCCGTCTGATCAGGATCTTCATTGTTTGTCATTCAGCTCATGAATTTGTTGCGATAGACTGCATCAAGTAATCTGATTGGATGGTAATCAGTAGTGGGTGTGGCACATATAAATATTCAGCAGGTCAAGGGTTAATAGGAGGTAAAGAAAAAAAATCAAACTTTAACCCTTAAGGCACCAGTCACAGCAAAGCAGAAGACACTTCAAAAATCTGTTTATTAGATTTGATAAGGGAAAATAAGGCTGACATTTCATGCGAATCATCACCAGCAGATGATTCACATGAAATAGCAGCTTTGAAAGTTAACCTTTAACCTGCTGAATATTCAATTAAGCCACACTCATTTATGACTTTGAACCAATCAGATTACTTGATGCAGCTTATTTCTACATATTCATTAACTGAATGTCAAACTGTGTAGATCCTGATCAGATGGCTTCTTCATCTGGATCTACACTGTTTACAAAGATAGGGCTTGTTGCCTACAGCAGGGTAAAGGTTAAGTTTGTTTTATTTGGAGTTTATCAGTCAAGTCAACAATATTTAAGTGATATTGAGCCAGTCAGTTTACCTTATGACACTTTTCCTAGGCAAGCTTAACCCTTATCTTGCTGAATATTCATTTAAGCCACACCTATTTCTGTCTATCAACCAATCAAATTACTTGATGTAATTTATTGCTACAAATTCATAAACTGAATGCCAAACAGTGTAGATCCTGATCAGATGGCTTCTTCAGAAGCCATCTGATCTGGATCTACACTGTTTGCAAAGAAAGGGGTTGTCGTGAACAGCAAGATAAGGGTTAACCAATACAGTGCACATTCTTTCACTAGAAACTGACAACTGCCCTTCTTGAATCAGTGGAAGGAAAAGTTAAGAAATTTGTTTTTGAAAATGTTTTCTGCTGAAATGCTAATATGTAATATTTATTCATTCAGTGACATTTGGAATGACAAGCACTACAATGTACTACTACACGAAGGTGATGAGTGACCTGTTCTTGGATACAACCCACTCTGGCGGAGGATCATTCCGAACTATTACAAGTGTTGAGGACTTCTGGAAGGTATTTTAAGGGGAATGGGAACACCTTCAGGGGAGGCAACTCCTGCAAAAGTATTTTTGTCTCCCATGTCAGTAGGGGTCAACTCTTAAAGGAAAGAATTTGCTCCTAAGGAGCAAATTCTTTCCTTTAAGAGTTGACCCCTTTTTCAGTGGGACAGGTCTTACAGAAAAGCGTACAGGAAGTCCCAAAAGTTGTCTCCCTTTGAAAAAATGGCGGAAAATGTGCTAGGTGTTCCCATTCCCCTTAAAGCGGCAGAAATGCATATGAGCCAATATGAGAAAAGAGTACTGTACTTACTGTATATATTCAGACAGACAGGCCTGTGCACAGAATCTGGCATCTCACCAGGGGCTAAACTGTTTGCCACTCATCCAGCCATTTTTAGACACCACATCTGGTAAAAGATCGTACTAAATCAAATTTTAGAACAAGTAAGGTAAGGAATTGAGTTGTCCGATTACTTAGGTTAAATGCAGTACTTATCATATAGGTGACAACAAAGGCTCAGTTGAGCATAAGTATAGTCTTGTCAGAGCCATTGCTGCTGATAGACATGTAGGGAGACCTTTACACCGCCCGGACAGATTTTTCTGCAAGTTTTCAGTGGGAGACAACTTTCCGGACTTCCTGTTCACTTTTCTATAAGCTCTGTCCCACGGAAAAAGGGGTCAACTCTTAAAGGAAAGAATTTGCTCCTCAGGAGCAAATTCTTTCCTTTAAGAGTTGACCCCTATTGACATTGGAGACAAAAATACTTCTGCAAGGGTTGCCTTCCCTGAAGGTGTACCCATTCCACTTAAATACATGTAGCTGTAAGGAAACATGCATCTAGCCCTGTAATACATTCATCACAAGAATCATCAGAGATTTCTTTGGGCCCTTTTCTCTTTGGTCGGCCCATTTGGTTGGAATGAACTTTCTTCAGAATTGACATTTGGCACAGTAAATTGTCACTTGTTTGATTACAATTTTCATTTTTGGATGCTATATTAGCGACGTCTTACATTATGATAGCACATCTGTGCAACATAGTGCCCATTTATTTCTCCAAAATGGTAATATTCTTGATGAAAAGTTGTAATATATTTCTTAGTTTTACATCAAACATAGGTTGATTGTGCTCATTAGAACCACCTCATTGGAACGGTTCTAACGAGTACCCACAACCTATGTCTTGGAGCAGAAATACGAAAAATAATCTATACCCTTACCGCAGTTTTTTTCTGTATAAAGTAGGGTCTAGAGGGGTGTTCATTACAGACTTGTTAATGTGATGAAATGCAATTGCAACCCATAACCTGATGATCTACCTCCACTAATGACATTTTCCAATACAGTTATCCATTTTTAGCTCGTCTGTTTTTTGAAAAAAAAACTTTCGAGCTATTGTCATCACTCCGGCGTCTGCGTTGTCGTCCTGCGTCGTTCAAAAAAAACTTAACCTTGGCTATAACTTAAAAAGTATTAGACCTAGCCTCATGAAACTTCATACACACACTCATCATCACAAGAGCTACATTTTGACCAAGGACCATAACAACATTGTTGTTTTTGCTGAATTATCTCCCCTTTTCCAATTTTTTTCTGAAACACATTTTTTGCTCTCATTTTAATACTATATTCACAACAGAGCCTTCAAACTTCACATGAATGTTCCTTGGGACAAGACCTTTTCAGTGATACTACACTTTTTTATCTGTGACCTTGACCTTTGAACTTTGACCTATTTTTCGAAAATTTAACCGAAAACCTTAACCTTGACCATATTTCCAAAAGTATTTTGCCTACCTTCATGAAACTTCATACACATACTCACCATCACAAGAGCTACATTCCCTACAAGTTTTATAACTCCATCTTGCAATTTGATTGAATTATCTCCCCTTTTCTCTCCGTTTTTTTAAAATTGTTTTTGTCTCTTATTTCAATACTATTCACAACAGAGCCTTCCAACTTCACATGAATGTTCCTTGGGACAAGACCTTTTCAGTCATACCACGCTTTTTGACCTGTGACCTTGACCTTTGAACTTTGACCTATTTTTCGAAAAATTAACCAAAAAACTTAACCTTGACCATATTTCCAAAAGTATTTTGCCTACCTTCATGAAACTTCATACACATACTCACCATCACAAGAGCTACATTCCCTACAAGTTTTATAACTCCATCTTGCAATTTGATTTGACTTAGAACTTTTGTTTTCTAAAAGAAACTGCAGACGCGCGTTGGCACCCGCTTGCGGTGCTCTTGTTAACCCTTGGACTTACAAAGTATATTTTTCAGTGAAAATAAGGCCTGACATTCTCTGCCGAGCAGCAGATGGTTCACATGTAATGTCAAGCCTTATTTATTATGAAGATATTATAAAAAAATCACAGGGACCAGTTGTTCAAAGCATCGTAAGCTTAACGAGCTCGTTAGTGGTCAAATTGTTAACTGTTCTAGCAAGTATAATATCGAAAATTTTGGTATTTTTGCTGAAAAAATGTGAGCAGCTTTTGCAAAAATATTAGCATATTTGCCATATTTAATGATCAAAGTTTTAACGATATCTTAACTAACAACGTCGTTAGTTTTGAACAACTGGCCCCAGATTGTCATCTGCTCCAGGAATTTATGTAGCAGTTGAAGAGTTAATGCAGTAATTTATTTATTTTGCTTTAAAATTGTTCTGTTTGCATGTAAGGCCAAGTGCTGTCTTCAGGGAAAATCTGCTTATGAAAAATAACTTCACTCAGCGACATTGGGTTTTTGTCTGTATATGGCACCAAAATTCAGTACCGGTATATCTCTGTATTACTGAATTTTGACATCTCTTTACATTCTTAAGTGCGGCCCCTGCCCATTGGGGCTTGAAGAAATATATGTGCTGCATGATACTTCCACGCAGAGCTGAAACCTACCTGCACACGAGTACTGGTTAACCGCTTAGAGGATCTAAGCATGCCCATGCAAAGTGGTGCGAGTCGGCGCATCCACTCTTATAAACCCTATTGGTTTCGTTGGGCGGCAGGGCTTGAGAAGTCATTTCATCTCAATGTTGGGTAAAAGTCCCACAAAATTGGAAGCAACATCTCCAAAATGACCTTTACAGTGTTGACGGGGACTTTACAGTGTTGACGGGAAATCAAACAAAACAAAACATTCTTAAGTGCATTAAACTTCTCAGTAGTTATCATACATGTATTTGAGATGATCTTGTTTTCATCTGTATATTTCATTGATTTGAAGTTAATACTAGGGCGAGTCAATAAAAAACCAGCCTAACTTATTTCTGGGTGAGATCAATCTCTTCTTTTTCGATGTAATTGCCCTCTAGGATGATACACTTTGACCAACGCTGTTCCAGTGCCATCAGTCCAGAACTGAAGAAACAAGGGTCCTTGTCTCCGACCCACTACTCAGCTGCCGCCAGGACTTCTTCGTTGGGCCAGAAATGACGTCCACGCTTATCCTTTTTATGTCCCCAATAGCGATAGCGGGGACATATTTTTGCCCTGTCTGTTTGTTTGTTCGTCTGTTTGTTGGTTTGTACGTGGACAACTTTAACGTTGGTCATAACTTTTGAACCATTTGAGATAGAGCATTCATATTTGGCATGTAGATTCCTTGTGACAAGAGCTTCACATTCATGCCAAAAAATTTGATCTGTGACCTTCTCCTTGACCTTTGAGCTACTTGAAAGAATGGTCATAACTTTCGAACCGCTTGAGATACAGCCTACATATTTGGCATGTATGTTCCTTGTGACAAAAGCTTTACATTCATGCAAAAATTTTGGACCTTTGACCTACTTAGAATAAAAAATATTTTGATCATAACTTTTGAACCATTTGAGATAGAGCCTTCATAGTTTGCGTGTAGGTTCCTTGTGACAAGAGCTTTACATTCACACAAAAATTTTTTACCTGTGACCTTCACCTTGATCTTTGACCTACTTAAAAGAAAAAAGTTAGCATTGGTCATAACTTTTGAACCTTTTGAGATAGAGCCTTCATATTTGGCATGCAGGTTCCTTGTGACAAGAGCTTTACATTCATTTAAAAAATTTTGACCTGTGACCTTGACCTTTGGAGAGTTTACCTCAATGTTTTTCACGGATTGCAGTTCTCAATTTGTCAAACAAATTTGCATAATACACACCTGTTACTATACTTTTCTTTCCTAGAAAGTCCAACATAATAATGCCTTGTGCATCCCAAAATACTCGGGTGTGAGTTGCCATCACCTTGCCAGCAGAGGATTGAGTTTTGACTTTCTTTGGCCTCGGAGACGCTGGCCCTACCCACTGGCCACTTTGAGTTTTATTCTCTGGCTCATAATGTTGGACCCAGGTTTCATCTACAGTCACCCGACATCAAAGAAAATCATTTTCCTTTGACCTAAATCGCTTCAACAATGCGCTGCATACTGATGCTCTGGGTGCCATTTGCTTGTCGCTAAGGGATGTTGGGACCCAACGGGCTGCTAGCTTGTGCATAACCAAGCAATCATGTAAAATTTTTGAAACACTACCATGTGAAATGTGTAATGCATTCGCTATTTCTTCCACCATAATTCGCCAATCAGAGTACACCAAATCCCCTACTTTGTTGTACATTTCTTCATCTGTGGCATCTGATGGGCATCCAGAACTGGTTTCATCTTCTAAAGATGTTCTACCATTCTTGAATTCTCCAACCCAGAATTTAACTTGTGCATACGATGGTGCAGAAGACCCATAAATATTGGTCAACTGCCAGTGTATTTCCTGACCTGTTATCCCTTTCAAACGCAAGTACCGAATTACTCAACTTTTGGCGAAAAGCATGCTTTTGCATGGCTAGCCATGTTTGATGTTCATTATCTTATTATAAGGGAGCAATTTAGCCCTCATGCTAAGGCATGAAAGTCTTGGTTATCTTGGTCAATTGGAAATGGGATAGGCTAGTTACTTACTGACTTGCCCTCGTCCTTGCTTTGGAAAAAGCAAAATACAATTGCCAGAATGACTGCTCATTCAACACAAAAAAATTTCCTCGTAGTTCAGGATCTGTCCTCAAGTGAGTGAGTGAGTTTTAGTTTTACGTCCCACCAACAGCTAAGGTCATACGGAGACGGGACCTCGGTTTAAAGACTCATCCGAAAGTCTGGAGAAGCCCAGGATCGATCCTGCGATCCCTGGATCTGTCCTCAAGACTGTCAACAGATGAAAATTAAAAAAAAAAATTATATATACATTATAGAATATACAGTTCTTGGAATAAGGCTGTATACTTCTTATGAAACATTTGCTCAGCAGATTATTCATCACGTGAACAAGTCCGTGAAATAAAGACCCCCCCTAAACCCCACTTTATATAGAGGAAACGGGGGTTTAAGGGGATAAACATTATTTTCCTTATTTTTGCTCCAAGACATAGGTTGTGGGTACTTGATAGAACCGCCTCAATGAGGAGGTTCTAACGAGCACCCAAAATCTATGTTTGAAGTATAAATAAGAAAACATCACAAAAAATTACCTTTTTTGAGGTTTGAAAAATGCCCTATATCACACAGATGTGTTATCGTAATGTGACATGAAATGTCAAGTCTGATTTTCTCTGAAAAATGGAGAGAAAACAAAAATATTCAGAAAGTCATCTGGTTTACAATTTTGCTTGGCGCCTAAAAGGTTAATTGGTTAGCCTTTCCACACCTAGGGAACTTTTGGTAGAATTCCAGTCTAAGCCTTATCATGCTGAATATTCAAATTAACCACGCCCATTTCTGATTATCAGCCAATCAGATTACATGATCTAATATTTTCCTTCACAACCACAAACTGATCAGGATCTACACTGTTTGCAAAGGTAGGGGTGTCCTGAACAGCAGGATAAGGGTTAATTCAGTTTATTCTTAATCTATAACCTCAAGAAGTGAGGAAGAAGCAGGTCATCAATAGCCAGTCCATACATTATAAATCTGACCGTTGAAATCCAGAGTTGTTGGAAATCTTGTCTGTGTTTAACCCAATTTATACTTGAAAGCCTACAGAGGGCCCAGGTTCATTTCTGTGCAAGTTTTTTGGGCCATTTGAAAATATAAAGGATATTTGGAAAAATGGAATGGCCTGAGATTCTATGAATACACTTGTCAGATACAGTAGATTTACAAAAAATAAATGCCATTTTAGACTTAATACCATAATAATCCTAAGTATTGAGGCAGAAAGGCCTAAGCAAATAGTTCAGACTCAGATCAGACTGCTTTTTCAGCAGTCTGATCAGGGCCTGCCCTGTTTGTCATTCCGACTGTACTTTTTGGACTCCTTGCTGCATCGTGAATTAAATTTGTAAAAAATTTAGGAGAATTACAGCAAGTCTTTGAGGTATTAAAATTTTTCAGATTTTTACTGTTAGAAGGAAACTACAACTGATAGTATGCTCAGAAAATACGTTAGACCCTCCAAGAATTGTGTGGCGGTCATGTACAAACTCTCCTGATGTATATACATGTATTTACAGTTTGCTAAAGGCCCCCTTATCAAAGGCTTGTACTGGGAGACCTGGTACAACAATCAGACTGTCCCTGAAGACCAACATGGCTACATCTACTATGAGAACAAGCTTCTTGGCGTACCCCGACTGAGACAACTTCAGGTTAGCAGTAACTCATGTGTTGTTCATGATGACTTTAAGGATGTGATCCGTGAATGCTTTGAATCCTACTCTGAGAGCTTGGAGAACAAGAAACCATTTGGATTGAAGGATAACGCCACTGCGTAAGTACAATACTTTTTTGTTTCAAGGGTTCTGCTTTAGAAACCTTGAAAATGTCCCAGCTCCAGATAATGAGCAGTAATTGGGATAATTTTGGGATATTTTTTCTTATTTCTCAAAAACAACAACAACAAAAAAAAAAACATCCATTATGGAGCAGTCTGATCTGGGTCTACACTGTTTACCATTCCTTATGCACCTTTTGGACTCCTTGCAGGATGGTATAACAAATTTATTAGAATTTTTTGAGAATTACAGCAAGTTCTATAGGTGTCCAAAGTTTAGGATTTTATGGTAACATTGGTCTATAATTATGAGGTATGATGGAATGGATACACCTTCAGGGGAGATAACTCTTTCAAAACTATATTTGTTACTTGGGGTCATTTCTTAACCCTTGTCCTGCTGAATATTCATATATACCACTCCCACTACCGATTATCAACCAATCAGATTACTTGATGCAAATTATTGCAACAAATTCACAATCTGAATGGCAAACAATGTAGATCCTGATCAGATGGTCAGAAGCCATCTGATCTGGATCTACATTGTTTCAAAGATAAGGCATACCCGGGATTAGCAGGACAAGGGTTAAAGGAAATAGTTTGCTCCCCAGGAGCAAATTCTTTCCTTAAGATTAGACCCCTTACAGAGGAGCTCAGTTTGTAAGAGCTCAGTTTGTTTGTGTTGCGGTTTTATGTCCCATCAACACTATTTAGGTCATTTTGGAGTTGTTGCTTCTGATTTGGTGGGACTTTTACCCTACATGGAGATGAAATGACATCTCAAGCCCTACCACCCAAAGCAACAGTGAGGGTTTGAGGAGTGGTCTGACTTGCACCACTTTGCCTGGGCAGGCTTAGACCCAAGCGCTTCAACAGAACTCATCAGGTTTGGGCGGTTTCAGCTCTGAGCAGAAGCACCATGCAGCCCAGTCATTTTTCCAAGCCCTGATGGGTTGGGACGCAAGGGGAGCTCAGAAAACAGGAAGTCTTGAAAGTTGTTTCCCCTGTGCAGAATCACAGAAAATGTGCCAGGTGTGTCAAGTCACTTTAACACTTGTTTCTGCTTAAAGCTGCTTATAGATGGGCTGCATGATGCTTCCATGCAGAGCTGAAACCATTCTTACACTAGTACTGGTAAACCGTTAAGAGGATCTAAGCCTGCCCAGGCAAAGGGGTGCGAGTCTGACCATCCATGCTTATAAACCCTATTGGTTTCATTGGTTGACAGTGCTTGAGACGTCATTTCATCTTAATGTTGGGTAAAAGTCCCACAAAATTGTTAGGAATGTCTCCAAAATGACTATGCAGTGTTGACGGGGACGTTAAACCGCATATCACATAAACAAATACATGTATCTGGAACTAGTAGACTGAAAATCATTACATTGTCTTGGAGGGCATCGCAGCCTTTTGTTAAATAACAACATATTAACCCATTGTAAACTAGTGGACCCTTCCTTTGCTGTCCATTTGTCAGAAAAGGGATGTCAGGCCTATTTTTTCTTCTTTATTCTGTTTTAGCTGGAAAATTCTGTTAGCAAACAGTTCCGGCCCTGATCAGATGCCGCGTTCTGCGGCGTCTGATCTGGGCCGGAACTGTTTGCCAAGGTACCCCTTTAGGGGTTCCCGCATGCAATGTGTTAAGGATCTTACCCTATTGGTCATTTCATTAATTTCATAAAGGCTTATTTCACAAATTTTATATGAAATGACCACGAGTGTAAGCTCCTGTTTATCATATAATAAATTAAAATAGAATTTTATAGCTAAAAAAGTTGTATAGAAAACATTGAGTTGTCACAGATGACATGATGATGTTATGCACCAGTAATGGTGTGGTTGAATGACTGTTATGCCAGGACAGTAACCCACAAAATAACAGGGATGTTTTATGATAAAATCTGATATATTACATGTGATCATATGTTTGTATGACATGTGAAACCTAAGATTTATCATATATTGATATACCGTATTTGACCTATTTACCCCACCGTGCGCTTAGTTTTTTCAAAATTGTATGAAAATATTGTGGTGAAAAATCTATCTAATAAGCGCACACTCAATACGAAAATATACAAAAAAAAGCTTCCGATATGATTATTTTATAGAGTTGAATTTCAGCATAGGGGTTAACCACATATACATATGATTGTCCGGGTCAAAGATGCAGCAAAACTCAATATGAATTTGTTGGGAGGTTACTGTAAAGTGTGCGCTTGTGTATTATTTTCCAGAAAAAGCTTGGGTGTGTGCTTATAGGAGCATGTGCGGTAAATAGGTCGAATACGGTAGTTATTGTTTATTTTCCAGATGGTATTACCGCACGGAAGATGAACTAGATGGTTGGAGCCACTGGGGCCTGTTGACAACATACAGTGGGGCCGGCTATATCGTGGACCTGACCCAGAACAAGTCTGAATCAGTAGATATCATCAGCTACCTGTTTGACAATCGTTGGATCCAAAGAGGCACTAGGATTGTCTTTATTGATTTCACTGTCTACAATGCTAACATCAACCTCTTCTGTGTTGTACGGTAATTATTGCCATATATTTTGATTCTTTTGTTCATTTCTTTCCCACTTGTCAAAAAAGATAGTAACTTTTAATCCTTAAGATGCCGAGGAAAACTACATCTGAAAATGTCGTCTGCTTATGTCGTCTGCTGAATCTTCTTGCAAACTTTTTAAAAATATTTTTGCACACAGTCAAACAGTGTGGACCCAGATCAGACTGCTCCTAGAGACATTGAGAAAAACTACATCTGAAAATGTTGTCTGCTGAATCTTCTTGCTAACTTTTTAAAAATATTTTTGCATACAGCCAAACAGTGTGGACCCCGATCAGATCTATGTCCACACTGTTTGCAAATCTAATTTTAAAGTACTTAGCAGACGACAAAGCAGACATATCCAGCAGTTGAGCAACATCCGGCGGCGGAGATAATTTCGATGTCTGAACACACTCCATGGCATCATTTGCAGGGATGTCATAAAGAGCACCATCCTTCAGATCGGGACTTTAACTGGGGACCCTTGCCCCCAAAACAATCCCCTGTGCAGGTTAAAGAATCCTACCATAATTACATGATTACTGTGTAGGCTTTCATCCTGCAAAACTGGAGTGTATGTAATATACACGGTCTGTGTCCCCTCCTGGGGTTAAGGAGAAATGGGAAGAAAGAAAGATTTGTTACTGTTCTCATATTATATGAACCATTTTTTTTAATTACATTGTTCTTTGCTGACGTATTCTGTAGATAGAGTCATTCTGAGGTTGACAAGATTGTTTGCTTATCTAAAGCATGTCATAGCTACAGATTAGGAGTAAAGTGCAAGGTGATTTTGGGATAATTTTTCATATTTCTGCATTTTACAATATGATGTTGGTTCTTGTTAGAAGTGTCTCACTCACTGTTAGTGATTCTACCAAGTACCCACAACATAAGTTTGTATCGAGAACTAAAGAAAAGAACTAAAGAAAATAATCCCTTGTTTATCCTCTACTTCTCCTTATCATAGCAACAGATAAGCTAAGTATTTTGTGATAATTGAAGGATAGTTTTCCTTATTTCTCCATATAAACCTTTGTTGTGGGTGCTCATTAGAACTGCCTCACAACATAGGTTTTTATGGAGAATTGACAAAAACTATCCTTCAGTTATCACAAAATGCTTACCTTATCTGTTGCCATGCTAGCCATGAATGCCATATATTTTTAGACTGACGGTGGAGTTCCCACCAACTGGTGGTGCCATTCCTCACTGGACCTTGCGAACTGTGAAGCTGATCCGTTACGTTGACGTGAAGGACTACTTCATAATGGCGTGTGAATTTATCTTCTGTCTCTTCATCATCTACTACATGATTGAGGAGGCTATTGAGGTCGGTATATAAGGCTGCCACGATTAATCGTATAATCGATTAATCGATCGATAAATTCCGCAAAAATGATTATCATTTCTGATTTACTTTTAATCGATTACTTGATAGGTACAATTAACTACCCAAATTTATGCCTAAAATAGCTGGATGAGTGGCAAACAGTGCAGACCCTGATGAGACGCCGCATTATGTGGCATCTCATCTGGGTCTACACTGTTTGCTCAGGCCTGTCTGTTCAAATATACATATGGTAAAGTGCAACATATGGGAAGAGTCATGCTCAGGCAGAAATCCAGACAGGTAAAATAATGACAAAAATCTTAGCGATTACTAATCGATTATCGATCGCAATGACATGACTGATAATCGATTATCTTTTCAGCTCCGATTAGCCAGCCCTATCTGTATATCATGTTATGTTCTGGGGCCGGTTGTTCAAAGCATTGTTAGCTTAACGAGCTTGTTAGTGATCATATTGTTAACTGTTCTAGCATGTACAATATGTAAAATTTTGGTATTTTTACTGAAAAAATGTGAGCAGCTTTTGCTTTTGCAAAAGCTGGTCGTATTTTTTCAGCAAAAATATTAGCATATTTGCTGTATTAAATGATCAAAGTTTTAACAATTCGTTAGCTAATGATGTCATTAGTTTTGAACAACTGGCCCCTGTTCTTTTTCTTGTAAAATTAAGTTTTTGTTTTGTTTGTTTGATTTGTGGTTTATTGTCCCTGTCAACACTGTATACGTCATTTTGGAGATGTTGCTTCCAATTGTGTGGGATTTTACCCAACATTGAGATGAAATGACATCTCAAGCCCTGTCGCCCAATGAAACCAATAGGGTTTATAAGCATGGGCAGTCTGACTCGCACCGCTTTGCCTGGGCAGGCTTAGATCCTCTAAGCAGTTTACCAGTATGTAAAATTTAGTATGACACCCCATAATGGCATGGGGCATGTTTAAGACTAACGATCTCATTTGTTAATGTATGGTTTAAGCTTTTATCATTTAATGTAGCAAATATGCTAATATTTTTGCTGAAAAAAATATGAGTAGCTTTTGCAATTACCAAAGCTACTTAAGTTTTTTAGCCAAAATACCAAAGCATTAGATATTATCCTTTCTAGAACATTTAACATTTTGAATGATGTTTTGAACATGTTAAGGGGAATGGGAACACCTGGCATATTTTTCCGCTATTTTTCAAAGGGAGACAACTTTCGGGACTTCCTGTTCGCTTTTTTATAAGCTCTGTTCAGCAAAAAAGCAGTCAACTCTAAAATGAAAGAATTTGCTCCTCTGGAGCAAATTCTTTTCTTTAAGAGTTGACCCCTGTTGACATGGGAGACAAAAATACATTTGCAAGAGTTGCCTCTCAGGAAGGTGTTCCCATTCCCCTTAATATATGCAGAGATCCAGATAAGAGGTAGGGACAAGGATGAATAAAGAATTTTCTTATTTCTGCATACAGTGGTATGTTGTGAGTACTTGTTGGAAACACCATGTGTCTCACTCTCATCTGAAGCTTTTTTTTGTGTACATTTGTTCATGTATACATGAGAAAATAAGCTGTGTAATATATCAGTTTGTATATTTAATAATAAAAAAATTGCAAAAAATAGAATAGACCTAGCTGTGTTTGCTGAACAGTGCATTGCTATTCTTATGCAAAAATGTTTGCCAGTAAGGTGTCACATATGCCTGTAAATCCAATTTAGATGGGAAAACCCCCAAAAGGACACATGCAAATACATGGATTGTAGCCCCAGCTAGGAAACCACATTCTGTGACATCTGATCAGGGCCTTTACTGGTTCAACCCTTCTCTAAGTAAGTTTCTAAAGTAACTCAACTCACACCCTTAAATTTTGCAACAGACTTGCTCTATGTCAGGCCAAATATTCTATTTGGAACAAAATGGATTAAATGATCAGAAGTTAAATCATGCAGTGCTATTGCTCCTTTACTTTGTGATGAATCATCAATGTCACACCCCTTTCTTTAAACCCATTTTGAACCGGAAACCCCAAAACGGTTATTTGGCAAACAGTGCAGGCCCAGATCAGATGCCGCAGAAGCGGCATCTGATCAGGGCCAGCACTGCTTGCAAAACGTTTCCAAATAGATTTTGAAGAAAACACAACCTGACACCCCATAATTTTGGAATGGACTCCTGTTATATTTAAGAAAGAAGATTCCATTTGGTACAAAAAGGGTTAACCATACATGTATTTTCAGATCAAGAAGCACAAGTTCTCTTACTTCAAGAGTTTCTGGAACATCTTGGACATCCTTGTGATTGCCATAGCCATTGTCTGTGTGGCGTTTAACATCTATCGTACTCTAAAGGTGGACGAACTGCTAAAAGACCTGCTGAGTAAACCGGACCAGTACTCAGACTTCTACTTCCTAAGCTATGGACAGAGCCAGTTTGACAATGCCATTGCAATAGCTGTCTTCTTGGCTTGGATCAAGGTAATCAACATGGCAGTTAGTTTGAATTTTAACCCTTGTCCTGCTGAATAAATTAATTTGGCCACACTCATTGCTGACTGTCAGCCAATCAATTACTTGGTGTACTGTATTTGTTCACTTCACATACTGCATGACAAACTGTGTTGAACCTGATCAGATGGCTTCAGAAGACCCAGAGGACCCACGTTATAACGACAGTATTTGTTCCCTATTATTGTGCAGTTATAATGAATTTGCCGTCATAAAGAATCCCAATTATGAGTATGATAGGTTATAAAAGGTCTTTTCCACAGCATTACTCCAAGAAACAAATGTTACAGACATTTGTTAGAATCGCCTAACAAATATCTATAATATATCTATAAAATTTGTTTCTTGGAGTATTAAATTACAAGAATCTTCCATGACTATGGATTTGATTTGTGCATTTCCAACCCGAGGGAGGACCACGTTGCTCTGAATCGAGGCTAAGCCTTGATCTAAGAATTTATTCCTTTGAAATTGTCGTTATAATGAGTTCTGCCATTATATTATAATGAGTTCTGCCATTATAATGAGTGTCGGTATAAAGAGGGTTGACTGTATCTACACTGTTTGCAAAGGTACAATTTGTCTTGTTCAGCAGGATAATTGTTAACTCTAACATCCCTCAGTTTCTGGGGTGACTCTTCCATCTTAGAGTTTGGACAGGTCCATTCTTGCCAATACTAGAGTTAGTCAAAATTATTGACATATTATGAGGTGTCTCATCCAGTTCTATACTGTTTGCAAAGGCATCTTTATCATTATTCTAAAGGGTCAAATTCTAGTGTTAGTCAAAATCATTGGCAGAATGGCAAACAGTGTAGATCATGTTGAGATGGTCCATGAGCTATCTCACTTGGATCTACACTGTTGCATAGGTCTCTATGTCATTCTACTGGGTCAAAAGAGTTAAAGAGATGTATACGCTAAACTGATCCATCATAGAATCATTAGATTGTTTCCACAAGCACATTCAATGCAGAAAACCTTTTGAATCAAAAACACATCAGAATGGCTCAGAAACTCTTTGTACCTGCAATTTCAGAAAAAAAATGACACTTTCTGTCAGTTTTTAGGTTGCAGGTCAGTCTCACACTTTGTCAGGTTCGGTTCTTTGGCAGGTCCCTTGGTAACAGGTGATTAAGATCACTGTTGTAACTACCAGAGCCCAGTTTTTCCAAACTAAATACAGTATCTAATACACAGATATTTTTGCTGAAAAAATGTGAGTTGCTTTTTGGGTAGAATACCTTTTCAGAGGGCCCAGTTTATTGGAAAACAGTCTCATGTAAATATAACAGAAAACTTGTCAGGTTCCTTACCAACACATAATGACCATCTTGAGATTGTTATTACAGATCTTCAAGTATATCAGCTTCAACAAGACAATGACTCAGCTGTCCTCTACTCTGGGGAAGTGTGCCAAGGATCTGGCCGGCTTCGCTGTGATGTTCTTCATCATCTTCTTGGCCTTCACCCAGCTCGGCTACCTGCTCTTTGGAACCCAAGTGAAGGACTTCAGCAACTTTCAGAACTCCTTGTAAGTACAGTGGATTTAAATGACTTTAACCCCTCGACTTGCTGAATAATTAGTTTAGCCTCACCCATCAATCAAATCACTTGACTGTTTGCAAAAGTAGAGGTCATGTACAGCAGGATTAGGATTAAGGGAAATGGGAACACCTGGCTGATATTTCTGCCATTTTTCAAAAGGAGACAATTTTCGGGACTTCCTTTTCGTTTTTCTATAAGCCTTGTCCCACTGAAAAGGGGTCTGCTCTTAAGAGTTGACCCCTATTGACATGGGAGACAAAAATACTTATGCAGGAGTTGCCTCCCCTGAAGGTATTCTCATTCCCCTTGAATGGCTTGAACACTTTTAAGACCATGGATTATTTTCTCTACATGCCTAGTATGAGCAACTGAATGGTAATAATCGTAATGCTAAAAACATTATGATAACACATCCATGTGACATAGCGCATCCTATCATACTGCCAAAACGGTTATTTTTCTGATGAAAATTTGTCATATTTTTAGCTCACCGTCACGTAGTGACGAGGTGAGCTTATGGGATCACTTTTCGTCCGTCGTGCGTCAGTGCGTCCGTGCGTCAGTGCGTCCGTGCGTCCGTAAACAATTTCTTTAAACGACATCTCCTCCTAAACCACTGATCGGATTTTGACCAAACTTCACAGGAATGATCCTTAGGTGGTCCCCTTTCAAAGTTGTTCAAATGGTTCCGGTCCGTTGCACATATAGGTTTTTGGGGCCAAAAATAGATTTTTTTCACCAAAAACTTAAAAAATCTTCTTCTCTGAAACCACAAGGCCCAGGTCTTTGATATTTGGTCTGAAGCTTCATCTAGTGGACCCCTACCAAGATTGTTCAAATTATAGTGCTGGGGCCAAAAATGCCCCCGCTCCGGGGCTCTTTGGTTTTACATGGGCTTATATAGGGAAAATCTTTAAAAAATCTTCTTCTCTGAAACCGTAAGGCCCAGGTCTTTGATATTTGGTCTGAAGCTTCATCTAGTGGACCCCTACCAAGATTGTTCAAATTATAGTGCTGGGGCCAAAAATGCCCCCGCTCCGGGGCCCTTTGGTTTTACATGGGCTTATATAGGGAAAATCTTTAAAAATCTTCTTCTCTGAAACCGAAAGGCCCAGGTCTTTGATATTTGGTCTGAAGCTACATCTAGTGGACCCCTACCAAGATTGTTCAAATTATAGTGCTGGGGCCAAAAATGCCCCCGCTCCGGGGCCCTTTGGTTTTACATGGGCTAATATAGGGAAAATCTTAAAAAATCTTCTTCTCTGAAACCGCAAGGCCCAGGTCTTTGATATTTGGTATGAAGCTTCATCTAGTGGACCCCTACCAAGATTGTTCAAATTAAAGTGCTGGGGCCAAAAATGCCCCCGCTCCGGGGCCCTTTGGTTTAACATGGGCTTACATAGGGAAAATCTTTTAAAATTTTCTTCTCTGAAACCGCAAGGCCCAGGTCTTTGATATTTGGTATGAAGCTTCATCTAGTGGACCCCTACCAAGATTGTTCAAATTATAGTGCTGGGGCCAAAAATGCCCCCGCTCCGGGGCCCTTTGGTTTTACATGGGCTTATATAGGGAAAAATCTTTAAAAATCTTCCTCTCTGAAACCGTAAGGCCCAGGTCTTTGATATTTGGTCTGAAGCTTCATCTAGTGGACCCCTACCAAGATTGTTCAAATTATAGTGCTGGGGCCAAAAATGCCCCCGCTCCGGGGCCCTTTGGTTTTACATGGGCTTATATAGGGAAAATCTTTAAAAATCTTCTTCTCTGAAACCGTAAGGCGCAGGTCTTTGATATTTGGTCTGAAGCTACATCTAGTGGACCCCTACCAAGATTGTTCAAATTATAGTGCTGGGGCCAAAAATGCCCCCGCTCCGGGGCCCTTTGGTTTTACATGGGCTAATATAGGGAAAATCTTAAAAAATCTTCTTCTCTGAAACCGCAAGGCCCAGGTCTTTGATATTTGGTGTGAAGCTTCATCTAGTGGACCCCTACCAAGATTGTTCAAATTAAAGTGCTGGGGCTAAAAATGCCCCTGCTCCGGGGCCCTTTGGTTTAACATGGGCTTACATAGGGAAAATCTTTAAAAATCTTCTTCTCTGAAACCGTAAGACCCAGGTCTTTGATATTTGGTCTGAAGCTTCATCTAGTGGACCCCTACCAAGATTGTTCAAATTATAGTGCTGGGGCCAAAAATGCCCCCGCTCCGGGGCCCTTTGGTTTTACATGGGCTTATATAGGGAAAATCTTTAAAAATCTTCTTCTCTGAAACCGTAAGGCCCAGGTCTTTGAAATTTGGTCTGAAGCTACATCTAGTGGACCCCTACCAAGATTGTTCAAATTATAGTGCTGGGGCCAAAAATGCCCCCGCCCCAGGCCCCTTTGATTTTACATGGGCTAATATAGGGAAAATCTTTAAAAATCTTTTTCTCTGAAACAGCAAGGCCCAGGTCTTTGATATTTGGTATGAAGCTTCAACTGGTGGACCCCTACCAAGATTGTTCAAATTATAGTGCTGGGGCCAAAAATGCTCCCGCTCCGGGGCCCTTTGGTTTTACATGGTCTTATAAAGGGAAGATCTTTAAAAATCTTCTTCTCTGAAACCGTAAGGCCCAGATCTTTGATATTTGGTCTGAAGCGACATCTAGTGGACCCCTACCAAGATTGTTCAAATTATAGTGCTGGGGCCAAAAATGCCCCCGCCCCAGGGCCGTTTGGTTTTACATGGGCTTATATAGGGAAAATCTTAAAAAATCTTCTTCTCTGAAAACGCAAGGCCCAGGTCTTTGATATTTGGTATGAAGCTTCATCTAGTGGACCCCTACCAAGATTGTTCAAATTATAGTGCTGGGGCCAAAAATGCCCCCGCACCGGGGCCCTTTGGTTTAACATGGGCTTACATAGGGAAAATCTTCTAAAATTTTCTTCTCTGAAACCGCAAGGCCCAGGTCTTTGATATTTGGTATGAAGCTTTATCTAGTGGACCCCCACCAAGATTGTTCAAATTATAGTGCTGGGGCCAAAAATGCCCCCGCTCCAGGGCCCTTGGGTTTTACATGGGCTTATATATGGAAGATCTTTAAAAATCTTCTTCTCTGAAACCGTAAAGCCCAGGTCTTTGATATTTGGTATGAAGCTTCACCTAGTGGACCCCTACCAAGATTGTTCAAATTATAGTGCTGGGGCCAAAAATGCCCCCGCCCTGGGGCCCTTTGGTTTTACATGGGCTTATATAGGAAAATCTTAAAAAATCTTCTTCTCTGAAACCGCATGATATTTGGTATGAAGCTTCATCTAGTGGACCCCTACCAAGATTGTTCAAATTATAGTGCTGGGGCCAAAAAAGCCCCCGCTCCGGGGCCCTTTGGTTTTACATGGGCTTACATAGGGAAAATCTTTTAAAATTTTCTTCTCTGAAACCGCAAGGCCCAGGTCTTTGATATTTGGTATGAAGCTTCACCTAATGGACCCCTACCAAGATTGTTCAAATTATAGCCCTGGGGCCAAAAATGCCCCCTGCCCCGGGGCCCTTTGATTTTACATGGGCTTATATAGGGAAAATCTTTAAAAATCTTCTTCTCTAAAACCGCTAGGCCCAGGTCTTTGATATTTGGTATGAAGCTTCACCTAGTGGACCCCTACCAAGATTGTTCAAATTATAGTGCTGGGGCAAAAAATGCCCCCACTCTGGGGCCCTTTGGTTTTACATGGGCTTATATAGGGAAAATCTTTAAGAATTTTCTTCTCTGAAACCCTAACGCCCATGTCTTTGATATTTGGTATGACTTCACCCCACAAGGCCCAGGTCCCCAGGGCTTATACAGGGAAAATCTTAAAAAAACTTCTTCTCTGAAACCGCAAGTCCCAGGTCTTTGATATTTGGTATGAAGCTTCACCTACTGGACCCCAACCATGGTTGTTCAAATTATAGCCCTAGGGCCAAAAATGCCCCCGCTCCGGGGCCCTTTGGTTTTACATAGACTTATAAATGGAAAATCTTGAAAAATCTTCTTCTCTGAAACCAAAAGGCCCAGGTCTTTGATATTTGGTATGAGGCTTAATCTAGTGGACCCCTACCAAGATTGTTCAAATAATAGTGCTGGGGCCAAAAATTTTCTTCTCTGAAACCGTAAGGCCCATGTCTTTGATATTTGGTATGAAGCTTCATCCCACAAGGCCCAGGCCCTGGGGGCCAAAAATGCCCCCATCCCGGGGCCTTTTGGTTTTACATGGGCTTATGTAGGGAAGATCTTTAAAAGTCTTCTTCTCTGAAGTCGTAAGGCCCAGGTCTTTGTTATTTGGTATGAAGCTTCATCTAGTGGACCCCTACCAAGATAGTTCAAATTATAGTGCTGGGGCCAAAAATGCCCCCGCCCGGTGGCCCTTTGGTTTTACATGAGCTTATATAGGGAAAATCTTTAAAAATCTTCTTCTCTGAAACCGCAAGGCCCAGGTCTTTGATATTTGGTATGAAGCTTCATCTAGTGGACCCCTACCAAGATTGTTCAAATTAAAGTGCTGGGGCCAAAAATGCCCCCGCTCCAGGGCCCTTTGGTTTTACATGGGCTTACATAGGGAAAATCTTTTAAAATTTTCTTCTCTGAAACCGCAAGGCCCAGGTCTTTGATATTTGGTATGAGGCTTCATCTAGTGGAACCCTACCAAGATTGTTCAAATTATAGTGCTGGGGCCAAAAATGCCCCCGCTCTGGGGCCCTTTGGTTTTACATGGGCTTATATAGGGAAAATCTCTAAAAATTTTCTTCTCTGAAACCGTAATGCCCTTGTCTTTGATATTTGGTATGAAGCTTCACCCCACAAGGCCCAGGTCCCCCCCCCGACCCCCCCCTCCCCCCACCCCAGCCCCAGCAGGGCCTTTTGGTTTTACATGGGCATTTATAGGGAAAATCTTTAAAAATCTTCTTTTCTGAAACCGCAAGGCCCAGGTCTTTGATATTTGGTGTGTAGCTTCATCTAGTGGACCTTTGCCAAGATTGTTCAAATTATAGCCTTTGTTGATATTTGGTATGAAGCTTCACCTCTTTAGACCTCCCTCAACATTATTTACATTTTAGCTGTGGGGTCAATAATGGCCCTCCCCGAGGCCCACTTGTTACTCTATCATATTGATCAGGTGAGCGATCCAGGGCCATGATGGCCCTCTTGTTCTTATTTATACTCAAAACATAGGTTGTGGGTGCTTGTTAGAACCGCCTCATTGAAGCGGTTCTAACGAGCACCCACAACCTATGTCTGGGAGCAGAAATAAGAACAATTATGTATACCCCCAGTAAACCCCATTTTTCTCTATAAAAAGTTGGATTTATAGGGTGTTCATTTCACAGACTTGTTAACATAATGAATAAGCATTATGGGGATAAATAATTTTCAATTTTCTATGTTCTGTGTACTCATTAGAGTTATCTCATTGAGACAATTCTAATGAGTACATATGTATTTGTGGTGGGAGTACCTAAAACTTTAATACTGTTTAAAGGGTATAGTTGAAAATTGAAATGAATAGAGAATACCAGGTTCGTATCTTTTGATATCAAGTTTATCAGGCAAGGCTTTGAGAAAGCTTGTAGTAGAATCTTGAGGCTTGCCGAGCAATTCTACATGTGTTGTCGAAGCCGAGCCTGATAAACTTGATATTAAATGACACGAATCTGGTATTCTGTTTATCAGTTTATCCCCTTGTACACTCTTAAATTGGCAATTTACAATCAGTTATTTGTTGACCTCAGTGTTTTCCAACGTTCCGGCGTGCAATAAACAGTCAATATATTTAGTATCTGTTGACCATATTTTTTTTCCTATGATATTTTTTAAAAGTAATTTTTCCTGTAATAATAGCTTTCTTTGCCATTTTTTCAGTAGTCTGGCTCATTCATAAAAGTGCAATGTCACGTTGACCTGATAAAGCTCACTTGTCCTGAGATAGCATATCTTTATCAGGTCAGTCTGTTACAATGCAATTATTATAGGGGGTAACTGATAAGAAACAGTACATTCCAGCTATGCGGTACTGTATAGCTACACTACTGTTTTTGAAGATTCAATAATTCTAATAGTTTAAATGTATTTCTGCTATTATTCCAGCTTCACGCTGTTCCGTATCATACTTGGAGACTTTGACTTTGACCAGCTGGAGGCAGCAAACCGTGTCCTGGGTCCAATCTTCTTCATGCTGTTTGTCTTCTTCGTCTTCTTCGTGTTGATCAACATGTTCTTGGCCATCATCAACGACACCTACTCCGAGGTGAAGAGTGACATGGCCAACCAGAAGAATGAATTTGAGATGACAGACTACTTCAAGAGAGTAAGCTGATCTTCATTTTCTATAATTCACCAAAATGTTGATTGCATATATGGTCCCAGTTGCTAACGAATCATTAGCTTCATGAGCTCATTAACCCATTTAGTACCAGAAACCCCAAAACGGGTACCCTGGCAAACAGTGCAGGCCCAGATCAGACACCGCAGAATGCGGCGTCTGATCAGGGCCTCCACTGTTTGCAAAAAGTTCAGTCATTTTCCAAATCAATTTTGAAGAAAATACAACCTGACACCCCTAAATTTTGAAATGGACTCCTGCCATATATATAAGGAGGAAGATTCCATTTGGTACAAAAAGGGTTAAATATGAATCTAAATATGAACTGTTCTAGCAAGTACAGCATCTGACACAGATATTTATGATGAAAAAAAAAATAATATGAAAAGCTTTTTCAGTTGCATGTTTCGACAGGAACATGTCAAAATCACTTGGTTTCTTAAGCAATTTTACCTGGAAACCTGTTAAACAGTGCAGACCCAGATCAGATGCTGCATTTTGTGTGGTATCTGATCAGAGTCTTCACTTTTGACTAACAGTCCAAAATCGTATTAAAATGAAAATATAGACCTGACACCTCTCAAATGACAAATGGACCTGTCCAACATGTAACAGTGGAAGAGTCCACCAGTATACATAGAGGATCTTACATGAGTGTTCATGTATTATTGAATTTATTAAACAAGTTGAGGAAAAGGGTTAAAATACGAGGCTCTGCCGAGCTTTTTATCTCTTTTCCTCAACAATCTTAATAAATTTAATATAAATACATGAAACACGAATGCAAGATTCTATTTGTCTTATGACATTTCAAATGCATTTTATTCATGATTTTTTTTATTAAAAACAGCATCCCGCCATAAGTAAACACAACGTCGTTAAGAACGTCATACGTTTAAGGTTACGGATGTATCTTAACTAATTTGCATATTTAATCCACTAGTGCATTACAGAATTTGTTACGTGGCGTTATATTAGAAGCCCCCGTGGTGCAGTGGTTTCGCTACTCGTCTTGTAAACCAGGGGTCGCAGGATCGATCCCGGGCTTCTTCAGACTTTCGGATGAGTCTTTCAACCGAGGTCCCATCTCCATATGACCTTTGCTGTTGGTGGGACCTAAAACTCCAACACTCACTCACTCACTACATGGCGTTATAACATTCTCAGACGCGACGTCATATGATAAAATGTGTTACATAAAATCTATATTTTCAGCAGTTGTTCATGAGTTTACTTTGGCTTTCTTGAAAACTGGGCCCTTAAGAATCAGGAAAACTAGGACTCTTTAGTGATATTGGAGGCAAAAAAAAAAAAAAATAAAAATGTTGTATCACATGGAAGTGAATTATTCTTCAATTAAGAGGAATGGGAACACCTTTAGGGGAGGCAACTCCTCCAAAAGTATTTTTGTCTCCCATGCCAATAGGGGTGGGGTGCCTGAGGAACAAATTCTTTCCTTTAAGAGTTGACCCCCTTTTCAGTAGGAGAGGGCTTATAGAAAAGTTAACAGGAAGTCCCGAAAGTTGTCTTCCTTTGAAAAATGGCGGACAAATCTGCCAGGTGTTCCCATTCCCCTTAAGCTTTCTTGAAAACTGGGCCTTTAACTCTTATCCTGCTGTTCACGATAGCCCTTTTCTTTACCAACAGTATAGATCCAGATCAGATGGCTTCTGAAGATTCAGAAGCCATCTGATCAGGATCTACACTGTTTTACATTCAATTTATGAATTTCAAAGTCAGAAATGGGTGTGGCTAAACTGAATATTCAGCAAGAGAAGGGTTAAGAATAAGGAAAACTAGGACTCTTGAGTGATATTGGAGGCAAAAATAAAATGAAAGTGTCATACAGCATGGAAGTGAATCCATTATTCTTCAGTTAAGTATGAGAGAAAATTTTTGATTTGTTCCCAGGGTTACGAGAAGATGCTGAACAAACTGAACTTCAAACAGGACAAGATTATGGACATCCAGAAGGCTCTTCAGAATGCTGACATTAACCAGGACAAACAAGTTGACTTTGATGAATGGCGCCAGGATCTGAAAACGTCAGTATTTATTCTTTATGTTTTAGGCTTCCATAACTCTTATCTTGCTGTTCCCGACAACCCCTATCTTTGCAAACAGTGTAGATCCAGATCAGATGGCTTCTGAAGCCATCTGATCAGGATCTACACTGTTTGACATACAGATTATGAATTTTTAGGAATAAATTACATCAAGTAATCTGATTGGTTCAAAGTCAGAGATGGGTGTGGCTAAACTGAATATTCAGCAAGAGAAGGGTTAAAGAGATTCTGTTTTTGAGCACTGACATTTTGATTCACTTGCATACAAGTATTTTAGAAATATCAGGTGTAGAATGAATTTACAACATTCATACTTCTGCTGTCATTCTTCAATGAATATTTTCATCATATGTTTTTCTCAACCCGTTTGTTTGAAGTTAAGGAAGTCTTTAGGTGATATTGTGTTACAACTTTAATCATTCAGTATAGCAGAACCACTTATATTTTTGCTGAAAAGCTACTCAGTTTTCAGTAAAAATATCAGTGTAATTTATTTTGTACTTGCTAAAGCAGATAACATTATCGTCACTGACTCTGTTACGTTACATCTGGGCCCTGATTGAGAACCTGAGAGCTTAGCTGCAGCATCATTCATTTTTGCATTATCTGCTGGTTCCTAGTCTGAAGGTTATCAGTGTTGGAAAAACAGGTAACCAGACCCCCTGACCTTGAAAGGTTAGGGGGGTCTGGTTACCTGTTTTTCCAATAGTGACAATGTGCAAGCTGGGGGCCAGCAAATATGGTGAATAGGCAGAATGCATTTTCAAGGGAGGCTACTGGTGCATGATTTGATTTATCTCCCTTCGAGCAGCATTTGCTGCCAAAGAGATTTTTTGTCAAGATGGCATTTGTTAAGGAAGGGATTCAAATCATAGGTGAGGCCCCTGTATTGAATATTGTTTAGGAATGTTGGCCTTTAATGTCTCAGTCTTTACCCAGAATGGATATGTGCTACTTCTTTTTAAATGTCATGTCTCTTTCAAAATGTAACCTTCAGACCTAGCGATACATCTTGATCTGCTTGGATAATTTTTATCATATAGTTCTATAATGTTGGTCACTATTGTTTCTGTACAGACGTGGCTATGCTGATGGTGAAATTGAAGCCCTGTTTGCCAAGTATGACATTGACGGTGACCGTGTCTTGGATGAGGATGAACAAAGGAGAATGCAAGCTGACTTAGATGATCAAAAGGTAAACAAAAGAGCTATTCTGGCCAAAGCTTAAGGGGAATGGGGACACTTGACAGATATTTCCACCATTTTTCTAAGGGTGACAACTTTCGGAACTTCCTGTTCGCTTTTCTGTAAGCCAAGCCCTACTGAAAAAGGGGTCTACTCCTCAGGAGCAAATTCTTTCCTTTAAGAGTTGACCCCTATTGACATGGGAGACAAAAATAATTTTGCAGGAGTTGCCTCCCCTGTAATCTGGTATAAATTTGGCAAGAAAAAAGTTGTAGGTTTCAGTTTTCGAACACACTTGCATGAGGACAAATTAAAGCACATTATCCACCAAGGTTTGCAAATGAGACAACTTTTTATGACTTTTTTGGGTTGGATACTTACCAGGGTGGTGGCATTCCTTCAGGGAAATTGAAATTTCTTGAAATCTTTCCTGTGGTCATTCTCTCCTTTCTGCTGATTCAAGAAGGGTAGTTGTCAAGTTATAGCAAAAGAATATGCACTGTAATGGTAAACTGATTATGTATAAACCAGTCCAGGAAAAATGTGGTTGGGTGAATAACTGACTTGATATGACCTAAACAGTGTTGAATGGGCTGTTTTGCTTCAAATAAACAAACAAATCTTTGGTCCAGAATTGCAAATAAGATATTCATGAACATTCTGCTGCCATATGTGATACAGGTCAGTACATAAAAAGATGTGCCTTCACATGTTGAAAGTGTTCTGTGGAATAATTACAGAACAGCAGCAAACGCAACCCCCCCCCCCCCTCACCCACCCACACACATTGGGGCTTGAAGAAATAGATGGGCTGCATGATGCTTCCATACAGAGCTGAAACCGACCATACACAAGTACTGGTAATCTGCTTAGATGATATAAGCCTGCCCAGGCAAAGCGGTGTGAGTTGGACCGTCCATTCTTATAAACCCTATTGGTTTCACTGAGTGACAGGGCTTGAGATGTCATTTCATCTCAATGTCGGGTTAATGTCCCACAAAATTGGAAGCAACGTTTCCAAAATGGCCTTTACAGTGTGTGTGTGTGGTGGTGGTGGGGGGGGGGGGGGGGGGTCTACACTATGCAAACAGTGTAGATCCAGATGAGATGTATAATAACGAACCTTCTCATCAGGATAAACATTGCCCTCCTGTCAATGATTTTGACTTAGTCACAATTTGAAAGAGTTTACATGTCAAAATTTCAAAGATGGAAGAAAGCCCTTCAGAAACTCTTTGGTAAAATGATTAATATAGCATATTTCTATTAACCTGTATTTTGTCATTTTTAAGGCTGCCCTAAACAAGGAAATTGACGAACTGGAAAAGGTACAACGACCAGAGAGTGCCCGCCGATCCACCAGCCGTGTCAGCTTTAATGATGACAGTGCAGATGACAGCGATGATGAAGCCAGTCATTCGAAATCCTCCAGATCAGGCCCTGCACAGAGTGTTTCATATGAAGAATTTACAGTCTTATCTCGCAGAGTCGACAGAATGGAACATTCTATTGGCAGTATAGTTTCAAAAATAGATGCAGTTTTAGTCAAATTAGAAGCTATGGAAAAAGCTAAATTAAAAAGAAGAGAAACAATGGGAAAAATATTAGACAGTATAACAGAGGTGGGTTACTCATTATTACCGACAAAATAGATTAAACAACCACAGCTTGATCAGAATGCATGTTGTTTAAGCCCAGTTTAAATCAGAAACTGCAATAAGAAAAACCGGCAACAGTACAGGCCGGGTCAGATGCCACAGAATGTGGCATCTGATTAGGGCCTTCACTGTTTGCAAAAATGAGCCATTTTCTAAAGTAAATTTCTATAAATGATTGAATCTGATATCCATAAAATTGAAAATGGATCTACAAGAATATATACAGTAGAAGAGTTTATTTGATATAAAATGTGCTATCAGTTTTAAGATTGCTAGAAATTTTTATATATATATTTTGAATACTATCTGAAACATCAATGGAAGTATATCAGTTTTGCTACATTTTACCATGCTGGCTAAATTATTTTCAGCAGAGTCGGCAGAAGTGAGAATAATAGGATTGTGTTTTGGTTTATTAATATGACAGATTTGCAGGCCGATTCCAATCTCAAGTAGATGCATGAACACCTAGCTTGTAGTCTCAGATCCATTATAACATGCTTTTTCGCACAGATGTGGGTCTGACTGCTAATCAGGTTGGACCCCATTGGGTAGGCAATGCTATGTCATTGGAGCAACCATGAAATATGTTCTATGGTCATTCTGTATCTTCTGCTGATTCTAGAAGGGCAATTACAAGTTTCTCTTAGAAGGGCAGTTACAAGTTTCTCTAGAAGGACAGTAACAAGTTTCTGTAGAAGGGCAGTTACAAGTTTCTGTAGAAGGGCATTTACAAGTTTCTATAGAAGGGCAGTAACAAGTTTCTATAGAAGGACAGTAACAAGTTTCTGTAGAAGGACAGTTACAAGTTTCTCTAGAAGGTCAGTAACAAGTTTCTGTAGAAGGACAGTTACAAGTTTCTCTAGAAGGTCAGTAACAAGTTTCTCTAGAAGGGCAGTTACAAGTTTCTGTAGAAGGGCATTTACAAGTTTCTATAGAAGGGCAGTAACAAGTTTCTCTAGAAGGACAGTAACAAGTTTCTGTAGAAGGACAGTTACAAGTTTCTCTAGAAGGTCAGTAACAAGTTTCTGTAGAAGGGCAGTAACAAGTTTCTATAGAAGGGCAGTAACAAGTTTCTCTAGAAGGGCATTTACAAGTTTCTATAGAAGGGCAGTTACAAGTTTCTATAGAAGGACAGTAACAAGTTTCTGTAGAAGGGCATTTACAAGTTTCTATAGAAGGGCAGTTACAAGTTTCTATAGAAGGGCAGTTACAAGTTTCTGATACTGAATATTTTATACCTACTAATGATACTGCTGTCTACTACCAGTTTTCTGACACAAAAATACAGAATCAAGTATCACCCGAATCACGTATTCCGATTCCATATCTCCATCCTTGCTAGCTCTGAGCCGGCATTTGTGGTGACATTTGAAAGCAGTCATATGTAATGCAGAACCAGATGTGAGAAATGATGATGGCACTTACACGCAGAGCTTAACCCTTTTTGTACCAGTTGGAATCTTCCACCTTAAATATAACACAAGTCGATTTCAAAATTTAGGGGTGTCAGGTTGTTTTTTCTTCAAAATTTATTCGGAAAATAGCTGAACTTGTTGCAAACGTTGTAGGCCCTGATCAGAAGCCGCATTCTGCAGTGTCTGATCTGGACCTGCACTGTTTGCCAAATATCCGTTTTGGTGTTTCTGGTAGAAAAAGGGTTAATGTTCAATTTTTCATGTTATTTAGGTATGGAAAATATATATATATATATATATATATATATTTGAAGGAAAAAGGTATATAATAAACATACCACTATAGTTGCTTGATCTGCCACACAGTATTGTGTCTCTTGGATGTTTGCAGATCTTATGCATCATACTCGACACTCCGCGTCTCGCGCGATATGTTGATCTGGAAATGTCCACTCAACATAATACAATGTGGCAGGTCAAGTTGTGTAGTAATAATGAGTACACCAAAACCACTTTATAACACCTTTAATGGGGTTCAAAACAGAAACTGTGTTAGTTTAACAACCATGTTATATCCAAACAAAAATGTATAGATTATGTAGAAAAATTGACCATTTATGGTAATTTTTCTATACAATCTATACATTTTTATGACAATGTATAGATTATATAGAAAAATGACCATTAATGGTCATTTTTCTATATAATCTATACATTTTTATGACCATTTATGGTCATTTTTCTATATAATCTATACATTTTTGGGATCCATCTTGAAACCGTGTTATATCCAAAATCATGTTATAATGAACCGTGTTATACTGAGGTTGTGGTCTATGTATTTTTCATAGTCTTGGAAATGGGACATTGCACATACATTCTTGCATAAAAACCTATGCGCATGGCTGTTTGAAGCCATTGTCAAATGGACCGAAAGCCGTGCTCAAACAGCAAAAACTATGTTCAAATCATGAAATTTGCATGCTGTTTGAACATGGATTTTGAGCTTTTGATATCACAAGACGGGACTTGCTTTGTTTACGTTACATTGAACGACGTAACGTTATCACCCTGAACGTAGCATTTTTTGGTTCTATTATGATGTCAGAGGGTTACTGCATGACGTCATTGCAAACAACATTCTGAACTGGCCGCCATTTTGGCTTGCCTGTTGCATTTGAAGAGTTTGTATGGAATTTATATGGAGCTTTTGGGCGTTTTCGTCAAAATGTTGTCGGAATCGTAAGTTATGCAAGAACAACAATCATCAATGGTTATTTCATTGCATTAACATTTGCCGGATCCCTCGGAAGATATTTGAACATTCGGCCTGGCGGCCTCATGTTCAAACAGCTTCCTCGGGACCATGTGAATGTTAATGCATGAAAAACCATGGTTGATCCCTATAATAAACATGTTACAGGTAATGTATTTTTTCTGGTTTTGTTTCAGTCGGATGGCACAAGTGATGAAGTTAAAAGAGAACAAATGGAAAGATTAGTACGAGAAGAATTAGAACGATGGGATTCAGAAACCTCTTTTACTCCCCAGCCTAGTGGCCGAGGGGCCTCCCCTAGTAGCACAGGGCGTGGTGGCCCCAGGTCAAGGTCACGACCGGGATCTGGAGGAAATGCGGTAAGTTTGATTGTAGGCAGCAGTTTGCTAGACCCAGGTATTTCATAAGCCTGTATATTTACAACAAGCTAGCATGTTTACAGTAGGCCAAATGAAAACTGATGAAAGATTGCACTAAAGTTTATATCAGAAAAATGAATTCTTTTAAAAGCTTTGTTGCAACTTCAGAATACTATGTGGTATCAAAAGTTTGTATTATACATGGCATTTCCACTACTGCTATAAAATGTATTCTGTATGCCGTGCAGTAGTATGAGCTAGAATACAGTTTCTGTAATTAATCATTTTGTTTAGATAATATTATGCTGAATGTGTTCTTATTAGTCAGGAAGAAAAATTTAAAAAGTAACATTTTAGGATGAGATAATATGTATGGAAGTTAGAAAGATATAGGGGAAAACATCTTTAATGTTTCAAAAATATCTGTGTATTGAAATGAATATTAAGGTATATTCGTAGGATAAAGCATTAAATACAATATCAGAAGTTATTTACAAACATACTGTCACAGTCGCGCAAAGGTTATGCTTTATTTTTAACCTGTCTGAAAAAATGGATTCTGTATTTAACATATCTGGTGTAAGGCTTGACATTTCATGTGAATTGTCTGCCATGCAGACAATTCACATGAAATGTCAAGCCTTATTGTCTTGGAAAAATAAGACAAATATTTGAAAATGATGTCTGCAAATGTTGTGATTAGAAGTTTAAGGGTTAACTTTAAACAGGATATTAGCCTGAAAACACTAATGACTTCTTTTTAATGCTTTCATAGTAGTTTGCGTTGTAAAGATGTCAGAAGTTAACACCATATTGTGTCATACTTTTCTTTGACATGCTAGGTACCATTTCCTAGAGAAATCACAGGACCTGTGCCATATCCAAGAGAGCTCAGTATGGGGCAGATAGATTTGTTTGAGCCTGATCGCACTGAAAAGGCTGTGTCAGAAATATTAGATGGTAAAGCTCTGTCTGAAATACTTGAAGTACCTGATGATCGATCCCTGTCCGAAATCCTAGAGATCCCTGATTTCACTGAGGGAGAGAATAGAGAGAATAAGGCAGATAATGGTAGTGATATCTCCGAGCTTGACTTTAAAGTCGAGACAAAAGATGCTGTAAGATCTGATTGTGGTCTTGACCATGGGGCTGAGTCTCTTGAAACTGATTCAGATTTGGGTGCACCTGTGAAATGCGTGGAAAATGCTGTTTTTGTTGATGCAAGCTTCAATCATAGTTCTTTGGTTGCACATGAATCTCTGGTTTTGGGAGGCAGTATGATTTCAGATGCACATAATTCTGAGGTTGCACGTGGTCAGAAGGATTCAATAGCACAAGCTTCTCAAACTTGTATCTCAAAGATTGTTTCCGAGCCCACTAACACAAAAGATGTTAACGATGGTAGTTCAGAAAAGAAAATTGCAAGATGTTCAAAAACTGTCACTACAGATGTGGATACTTCTAGTACTGTTCAGATATTTTCACTTGATAATAATTCCAGTCCAGGTAATAGATGTTTGTCTCCAAATGTTGATATCAGCATTCCACCTAGATCAAAATCTAATTCCCTTGCCTCTAGAAAAGCGAATGACTCAGTCAGTGTTCCTTCGAGGCCAAATTCAATTGAAATACATGACAAACAAAATGAGAGAATTAGTTCAGAGTCACTTCTCATTGCTAAAACAGGACAGGATCTTAATTCGTGCGACCAAGTACAAGATCCTACCCCTGTAACATTTATTTGCTCGGAACCATTATATAGGTTTGAATCTTCAGCTGGTACAAAACTTGGTAAGTCTCTAACCCCTAAGCCTGAGACAGTGTCAGTAACTAAGCAGATAGTTAGTTCAGGAAATGAAGATTCCTCTGTTGTTCCTTGTTCTTTGGTTGATGAGCTGGCATCTGAGGGCCATAAGCATCAGCATTGCTTATCTCAGAATTCAAAGACTAAGCAAACCAAAATGGCTGAAGGCAGCAAGGATAGAAGTCTTGCTGCTAGAGTTTACCTACACACAAATAATAGGCCATCTGTTCCTGGACGATCAGCTACAGTTTTGCTCAAAAATGAAACTGAGACTACAAAAAAGAGCAAACCACAACAACAAACTAAGAAGGAAGGCACATCTAAAACTTTGAGGAATAAACCAACTTTTGTTTAAAGTGAGAATTTTGTAGGCATAGTGCCCTTTTATGGACTTGGTGAAAACTTTTACGTAGCCTTTGTAACTTTTGCATTTGTACACTATAACCTCTTTGTAACACTGTTTTTACACCCTGAGACCAAACTGTTTTTAGCTTGAAAATATACGGTTGAACTTCGATGGCTCTGACACCTATGCTTGTTTACCATGGCCAGGCTGAGTTCTTGAATCCCTAAGGAATTTCTCTACATAAGACATAGTGAGGGATCATTTAGGATACTTTTATCTTGCAAATGTATGTTGTGTGTACTAATGGTACACATGGCATACATTTATATCATAGAACACCGAAAAGAAATCCCAAGTTATCCCCTTTATGCCTCCTGGCAGTAGCCCTCAGTGGCTCAAACTACCCCTGTCTCTAACAGATTTTCGTGGTCCCAAATGTGTTTGAGCCATTGAAGTTCGACTGTATTGTATCAAAACAAACCTTTTTTAGACGATATAGAAAAATTACTTTTACCATAAATGTGCATGGTTTTACTTAATTTATACATGTTTTTGTTTCATGTAACTTGTCTTCTTTATCCTTACATTAGTACTCATATACCAAAAATTGTGTTGAACTGAACAGTGTTCAAAAGAGGTTTGTGTGTAGATGGGTCTGGTGGTATACATTGTTTGTTGTCTCTTCACTTTCAATAGTTTTTTGAATCATAATTCAGATTTAAATGTGTATTATTTCAGGATTTTTGGTCTCTGAAATAATTCCATTGGTGAAAGGACTTCTCATTGTATGCATTGTTTGTTGTCTGTTCACTTCCGGTAGTTTTTTTTTTTAATCAATAACTTTAATGTGTATGATATTTGGTCTCTGAAATAATTCCATTGGGTCATTGCTGATAGGACGGTTCAGTCATTTTTAGATATACATAATATACCTTACATATGGTATTAGATATTCGATTCTGAATTTTTGGAAGTATATTAACCCTTACCTTGCTGTTTGTGACAACCCCTACCTTTGCAACCCCTACCTTTGCAAACAGTGTAGATTCAGATCAGATGGCTTCTGAAGAAGCCATCTGATCCGGATCTACACTGTTTGACATACAGTTTGTGAATTTGCAGGAATAAATTACATCAAATAATCTCAAAGTCAGAAATGGGTGTGGCTAAATTAATCATTAAGCAGGATAAGGGTTAATAAATATAGATTGGTTTTGGATCTCTGGTGCTACTAAGAGCTTGAAGTTTGTTTCAGGTGTTCAATTATGGTATGCTGAGTCTTTCAAATTGATTACTGTGGCTGGTATATTTCACTTGCATTATTTATTTTATAGCTTCCATACAGTTAGTAGTTTCAGGTGTCATCATACCAGACAGCTTTAGGTAGAATGTATACACTTTCAAGGGATACAAATCGTCTCTAAATTTATTTACAACCCATGTTAACCCTTTTCCTGCTGAACACAAAAATTCTACCCTTTCAAACAGTGTAATTCCTGATCAGATGGCTCAAGAAGCCATTAGATCAGGATCTACAGTGTTTATCATTCGCTTTGCGCAATTGAATGAGTAAATAACATCCAAATAATCTGATTGGTTGAAAGTCTGAAATGGTTGTGGCTAAATTAATTCAGCAGGACAAGAGTGAAAGGTCAGAATTTGCTCCTCGGATTAAATTCTTTCATTTAACCCATTGTATGTGCTAAGTTAGCCATACCCATTTCTGTCTTTGAACCAATCAGATTCCTTGATGTAATTCCTACAAATTCATTAAATGAATGTCAAACAGTGTAGATCCAGATCAGATGGCTTCTTGAGATCTGGATCTACACTGTTTGCAAAGGTAGGGGTTGTTATGAGCATCAGGAAAAGGATTAAACACAGGGCATCTAGCTAGTAGATATGACAAAAACAAGTACATTTATATGGGTACTATGGCTCATTATTGTTACTAGCAATCAGCAAAACCATGATGAGCAATATTTGCTTTATTGACGACTGCAACTAACATTTTTAAAGTAATGAACTGATGCGTTTGCATTCCTTTATTTTCTATATCTTTATTTATTGTACAGAAACGAAAGCGTGAATTTATATATGACCATGGCCCAACAGAAAAAGTAAGCTTTTCATGTAATCAAAATAATTCTCTTTTTCTTCTGCTATAACATTATAACAATTTTCTATTTTTCATCCTCGAAAGCAACATCAAAACTGTCAGTAAAGAGAATTATTTTTCTAAAATTTAAGAATTGAAAAATTATTATGTTGTTGCTTAAGTATATGTCAAGACTATTTGTGTAAAATTAAACAAAAGTGATTGTCTTGTTAAACAAAGCCAGAAAATTGTCTATTTTGGAAATGGACTAGACCCAGACTGATATGTACCCTTTTTTACCTAAGTTTTCGGACACCAGGGACCAGTTGTTCAAAACTAACGATGTTGTTAGTTAACGTATCGTTAAATCTTTGATCATTTGATATGGGAAATATGCTAATATTTTTGCTGAAAAAAAAAAAGTGAGCAGCTTTTGCATTTGCAAAAGCTGCTCACATTTTTTCAGCAAAAATACCAAAAATCTAGATATTATACTTAATAATAATAATCGACCTTATTTATAGAGGGTAACACATTTAGAAAACTAGTGCAAATCTTCCATCTGGCCCTCTTTTCCTGGGTAGTTTGTTTGTTTGATTTGAGGTTTAACGTCCCTGTCAACACTGTAAAGGTCATTTTGGAGACGTTGCTTCCAATTTTGTGGGACTTTTACCCGACATTGAGATGAAATGACATTTCATGCCCTGCCGCCCAATGAAACCAATAGAGTTTATAAGCATTGATTGGCCGACTTGCACCGCTTTGCCTGGGCAGGCTTAGATCCTCTAGGCGGTTTACCAGTACTTGTGTGCGGGTCGGTGTCAGCTCTGCGTGGAAGCATCATGCAGCCCATCTATTTCTTCAGCCCCGATGGGCGGGGGCCGTCTCCTGGGTAGAACCCAGTACTAAACAATCTGGATAAAGTCTCATTCTCAAGGAAACAACACTTGGCGCTTGCGGGGATCAAACCGGCTACCTCTTGATCTCAGATGCGATGCTTTACCACTGCACCACAGTGCTCCACAGCTAGAACAGTTAACAATATGACCACTATTTAGCTTGTTAAGCTAACGAGGCTTTGAACAACTGGACCCTGAACTCCTTACCATACTGTTCTAAAATTAAACAAGTACAATTTACCAAAAACAGTGTTGTGTCTTAAAATAGCTGGATGAGTGGCAGACAGTGTAGACCCTGATGAGATGCCACATTTTACACTGTTTGCTCAGGCGTGTCCATCCAAACACATATATGTGAATTCGGCGTTTGGTTTGATGTCAGCAATGATCATTTTGGACCCGCCATCAGTTGATAATAGAGCATGAATTAAGCTGTCTGTTCCAGCTTGATTTAGGTCTGTTATGGCATAATGTTGCTGATTCAAGAGCTTATTGTGACACATACGCACACACACACATGCACACACTCAATCTGGTGACAACAAACAGGCCCCTAATAATCATAGAAGTCTGGGTTTAAATTTGTTTCCAGTTTTGCTTGGCCTTTTTCAGTTGTTGAAAAACATTTGCTGTGATTTAAACAATGTCATTCAAGTTTCTATTCAATATTTTATTTCTGAAGTACAATCAAATTGCTGGATTAAATTTCATGTATTGAGATATGACACATTGTTATTTGATCATCTTAGAATATATTCAAATACATGTAAGAAACAATATTAATTTCTTTTATTTCAGTTCTTTCAAAAACAAAGTAAATATGTCAGCTTAAAATGAAAGTTTGAGTTTTAACTATTATATGTTCTTTTTATAGCTTGACCGTCTTGCTTGAACTGCACTTGCTACATTAACCTACGTCATGCTGGAAAACCCAACAAACAGTGTAGGCCTACAGAACGCTTCTGATCAGGGCCCTAACTGTTTGCAAAATATAAAATCTTTTTATGCCCCGGCATCGGATGATGCCGGGGGCATAGAGTTTTTCGGTTTTCCGTACGTGCGTCCGTGGGTACGTGTGTACGTGCGTATGGTGTCGAATGTACGTCCTTCTGTACGAAAGTGTGTACGTACGTACGTACGTAATCCTGTTAGACTCAGGTTAAGGTTTTTGTACAAGGTAGAACTTGAGCTCATATTTTCCAAACCAAACAATAGATTTGGTTTATATTTAGTATGATGATAGATATAGGTCCAAAGTTTTATTCAGCAATACCCCCACCCATACCCATAACCTCAAGGTCAAGGTCACGAACTTAGAAATTTCTAACGTTTAAGACCCAGGTTAAGGTATTTGTACCACGTAGAACTTGAGATCATATTTTCAACACCATACAATGGATTTGGTTTATATTTAGTATGATGATAGACATAGGTCCAAAGTTTTATTCAGCAATACCCCCACCCATACCCATGACCTCAAGGTCAAGGTCGTGGACTTTGATTTTTTTTTATGTTTAACACCCAGGTTAAGGTATTTGTACCAGGTAGAACTTGAGCTCATATTTTCATAACCATACAATGGATTTGGTTTATCTTTACTATGATGATACATATAGGTCCAATGGCTTATTCAGCAATACCCCCACCCATACCCATGACCTCAAGGTCAAGGTCACAGAAATAGAAAATTTTTAATGTTTAAGACTTTGGTTACGGTATTTGTGCCACCAATTTCAATATAACTTCACACAAATGTTCCTTATAAAAATATCTCGTGCAAGTTCGACTTTTAAGGTCATGGCCTCAAGGCCAAGGTCACAGTGGCTATTTTTAGAAAAACTTTGTCATTGCTCTAGCACCTACATTTCTTCACTGATTTCAATATAATTTCACACAAATGTTCCTTATGAAAATATCTTGAGCGAGTTCGACTTTCAAGGTCATCACCACAAGGTCAGGATCACTGTGGCTATTTTTAGAAAAACTTTGTCATCCCTCTAGCGCCTACATTTCTTCACCAATTTCAATATAACTTCACACAAATGTTCCTTATGACAATATCTCGAGCTATTTTGACTTTCAAGGTCAAGGTCACTGTGGCTATTTTTAGAAAAACTTTGTCATCGCTCTAGCGCTTACATTTCTTGACTAATTTCAATATGACTTCACACAAATGTTCCTTATGACAATATCTCTAGCAAGTTCCACTTTCAAGGTCAAGGTCACTGTGGCCATTTTTAGAAAAACTTTGTCATCCCTCTAGCGCTTACATTTCTTCACCGATTTCAATATAACTTCACACAAATGTTCCTTATGACAATATCTCGAGCCATTTCGACTTTCAAGGTCAAGGTCACTATGGCTATTTTTAGAAAAACTTTGTCATCGCGCTCTAGTTTGTATTATATTTTTTTGAGAGCTCATATTTCTTGAACCATGTAATGGATTTGCTACATATTTGGAATGATGATAGATACATGTCAGAAGTTTCATTCAGCCATAACCCCGCCCCTGCCCCATGACCTTAAGGTGATGGGAGGGGAGGGGGGTGAGGTAGGTCCCTGGGCGGGGGCATTTGTGTTGTATTGACACATTTCTAGTTCTAAATAAATTTCTATAACCATAGCTCCGAAAAGTGCCAATGTTTTTCGTATTTCTACACAACAGTGGTTAAGAGCGCTGACTTTTGATCATTAGGTCTCTCACCGCTGTGGTTCTAGCCTCGCTCGGGTCACGTGTGAGACGCCAAGTTCTGCAACGGAAGGTCAGGTGGTTTTTCTCCGGTTTTCGCCCACCTCTGATTAACGATCGGCCCGATATGAGTGAAATAATCTTGAAAGGGCCGTAAAACCAAAATTTCTACACAACAGCATATGTTGTGGGAACTCATTAGAAGCGCCTCGGTGAGGCGCTTCTAATGAGTACCACAACATATGTTTTCATGCAGAAATAAGAAAAACGGTGTTTTGATACCCCATCTTATCTGGGGCTATGGTTAACTCAAACCTGACATCCCTAAATTTGAAATGGACTAGCACAATATATACATAATTGGGATGATTCTATTCAGCTTCAGATGGGTTAATAATAGTCATCCTTTACAGAAACCATACAGTACATGTATAGCAATATTCACAAATAGGTCTTAGATACATGAATAGGTCAGGTATACATAAATAGGTCTTGTATCACAATATGGGAAGTCATTGCTTTACACCACAGCCTCTTTATAACACTATGGTTTTGGTCAATTATCAGACACAATATGATGAGTAATTATCCCTATGTTCACTGCTATGCTTAAGTAGTCTAAACCTAGCTGATCATTACAGAAGCAGCCAGAGCCATCAGAACCTGTAGAACATGTCTGAAAAAGGTACTATATGTAATGTAAATTAATGCTAATATCCGGTTTGGAAGTCTGGGGGCCAGTTGGGGGATAAAAAGATAATAAAATGGATACTTAACCTGTGCTAGGGTCAGGATCTAACATAAGGCAATCATCTACAGGTGCTATTTTGTTTACTGATACCACATATTCATTTTAAGCTTTACTCATATAAATGGTACAGCAAAATGATTTATGTGTGGATCTATTCAGTCTGATCAGTCCTTCCATGCATCTGGAGTTATCTTTTTGTCCTACATAAGCCTGAGAAAGAAGAGGGTGGTTGGATGAGGCAAGGTGATGCGTATCTTGCATCAGTGGGGCGTCCAACTGATATTGGCTTACTGTTGGGCAAGACCTGCTGTCCCTGCAGCAGGTAGGGGTAGATGGGGGAATGTTGTTATTTCTGTCTACACTTCCATTCATTTTCCTCTGTCTCTTCTGTCCCTCACTGTCATCTCCAACTATCTGTTCTATCTCGCTGCCGCGGCCCCCACCCATCGGGGCTTGAAGAAATATATGGGCTACATGATGCTTCCACACAGAGCTGAAACCGATCCGCACACGAGTACTGGTAAACCGCTTAGAGGATCTAAGCCTGCTCAGGCAAAGCGGTGGGAGTCGGCCCACCCGTGCTTATAAACCCTATTGGTTTCATTGGGCGGCAGGGCTGGAGATGTCATTTCATCTCTATGTCGGGTAAAAGTCCCACAAAATTGGCAGCAAAGTCTCCAAAATGACCTTTACAGTGTGGACGGGGATGTTAAACCTCAGATCAAACAAAAAACTATCTCGCTGCCTTTCCCTGTGAGATGACACAAAATGATGCACAAGGGTCGACGTGTGGTTAAACCAAAAACAGTCAAACCCTGAGAAAAAATGGCAGGACTGATCAGACTGTGTGGATGCACAGGCAAATCTGAGTAGCCTCTATTTTGTGCTTCAGCTCAGATACATATTTATTTAAGAAATAGATCAGCTCTAGCTGTGATTTGTTGAGTAATAAATCACAGTTTGGAGGTCAGTTGTAAAGTAGACAAATCACGAGCGCGTAGCGCGCGTGATTTGTCTACTTACAACTGACCGACAAACTGTGATTTATTACTCAACAAATCACAGACAAGAGCTGATCTATTTCGATTCTAACACGCTGAAAATCGGCAATAATGTTGTTGTTTCCTTCAAAATCTCACAACCTTTCGCCATTGTTAGAAGAAATCCCGCTAAAATTATCGACTGAAACACATGCATTCATATCCTTTTCTTACGTTTTCGATGCGAGAAAATGACGTTACACCGTCTAACGTCAAGTAAAATCGACTAGTGACGTCATAAGTTTGGAATTTTAATGACGTCACTCATCACGCTCTTCCGAGCTGTGATTTGTTGCAGAATAAAACACAGTAATTTTCCATTGCCTATATAGGCGCGCTGTGTTAGAATGATTCATTTGATGTAAAATTGAGCCTGTGTACAAGAATATGGTGCAAATTGGCCTGCGTGACAAGCAAAGTCTCAGATCAGCCATCACATACATATGAGCCCCGCCAAGCGAATTTGGGTCTTCGAGCATTCCGTCATGACAAATTTTAACTGCGCATGCCAAGCTATTCAGAGGGGCCAGGGATATGGCTTTCTGTCTGAAGGTTCCTCTTGATTCATTGCTTGTATGAGCGAGCAGCGAAGGTTCTGGCGAGACTGCGCGAATGCGCAGGCTCGCCTGAACCTTCGCTGCTCGCATAGGCTATAAGTACCAAAATCGCTTGGCGGGGCCCATATAGTCTGATCAGAGTCTTCACAAGACACAAGAGTAATCTGTGGAGCCTGGCACATCCATCAAGTGGAAAGAAAGATTTTGATTGGCTGTATCAGTGTAGACAGGCTGATTTCAAGCATGCCAAGTTGTGTCTTGTTGAGTGCACTGGCTCAACCCTTATCCTGCTGAATGAACTGGTTAGCCACACCCACTTCTGGTTATCAGCCAATCAAACTACTGTATATAATGTATTCATCCAAATTTGCAAACAGGATTGACAAACAGTGTAGGTCCTGATCAGATGGCTTCCTCTCTGATCTGGATCTGCACTGTTTGCAAAAGTAGGGGCTGTGTTCAGCAGGATAACGGTAACTTAATTTATTGCATTTTATTTTGACCCTGCATTTTAGAGTGATATCTCCAGGGAGCGGAGTTTCTCTAATGTATCAGAGCTCAGTAATCTACTTCAAGTAAAACCTGGAGAAAAACCAAGTACATGTTCTTCTAAATCTTGCCCTATGCCCTAATACTAGTTCTTTCCATTGAAATAGGTACTAAAATTATATCATGTAACCCGTTACCCATCCCCCAATGTAAAAATATGTAGGCAAATATTGAAGAAATATATCATAGAATCTCTTAACACTAAAAGTTATATAGCATCTATTGTAATTACTCTAAATGATAATGTAAGTGCTGAAAATTTTGAACAGAATGGGAAAAAAGCCCTTAAGATGAAAAAAAAAAACAAAAAAAAAACTGCATTAAAAATATTGTCTGTTTATGTTAGTTGTCTGCTGAATCATCTTGCAAACTTTTCAAACATTTTTTCATACAGACAAACAGTGTGGACCCAGATCAGACTGCTCCTAGGAGCAGTCTGATCTGGGTCCACACTGTTTGCAACAATGACTTTTGAAGAAACCAGCAGATGACAGAGCATAGGACAATTGTTGTGACTGGCATTTTAAGGGTTAGTTGTAGTGAGTAACTTTACATCCTAGCCTCACTATAAAAGCCAAATTACTCTTGGGCAGGCTTAGGCAGCCTAATCTTTGAAGCCCTGTAGACAATTGTAGACACCGAAATTAAGATAAGATGGTTCATAATGAACTATCTCATCAGATTCTATTCTGTTTACCATTCTTTTAACAATTTTGACCAAAACGCTTACTTGCAACAATATAGTGGAAGGGCCATTGCCAGTTTCTGCAGATACATAAGGTGTATAAGCCTGCCTAGAAAAAGGGTTGTTAGGTAAACTGACTGGCTCAATATGGAGCTAATAGTGTTGACTGGGTCACTAAACTCCAAACCAGTGGGCAGTTTCTGAGCAAACACTGACAAGACTAGGCTGTAAATCAGCAACCCGGAGACAATAGGTAGTTTTCCTTTAGTATTATATACATGTGTTCTGATGGGTACATCTTACATGTTATTGTGGAAAGAACAGAGTTCAGACCTTCATAAGGAGCAGTTTGCTTTTGGTTTACACCATTTTGGCAGGCACCTAGACACTACTATTTAGAGTAATTACAGTATGTTTTTGTCCTGTCCTCATAATCAGTCCTTTTTGAATACGAGTTAATCAACTTTTTATCAAATTTTGTCAAAATCAGTTGATGAGGAAGTTGAATCTGTCAACTTGATAGGTGTGGCCCAGGTTGGCCCATGTGTTCAACACTAATGACGTCATTAGTTAACATATTGTTAAAATAATCATTCAGTACAGCAAATAAGCTGATATTTATACTGAAAGAAGGTGAGTAGCTTCTGCATTTGCAAAAGCTACTCACAGTTTTCCAGTAAAAAACTACCACTACATTAGATATTTTACTTGCTAGAACTATTAACACTTTTGACAGTGCTTTGAACAACTGGAGATAAATTTAATTCTGTCAGATTTGGCAGTGTTGAACTCAATAGAGATTGATCATGCGGACACAGCCTAACTTTGTTATCTTAGTAACTGATTTTAACATCACAAATCCATATGAAACCTCTAAACAGTCTTTTATGAATAGCTACTGTAATTAAATAGAGAAAATAGGAATAACAAATAACATTAGGTTCCTATAGTTATGTCAAATTAAAAATAGGTTATGGTACAGTACTTCATTTCAACAATACTGATCACATACTCATTACTCAACACAATACAGGTTATGGGGATGCTTTTGACATTACATACACATAAGTTTTGTTTGTTTTGTGCCATATATGTTTTGTTTGTATAATACATGGTGGTGGATTGAATCTAGACTTATCATGGGCAGAACAAGTACTATAAGCACTTGTTGTGCTGTTTTGAGAATGGATATGCTTTCATGGCCGGAAAACTGTTTCAAAAACATACCTTATCAATAGGATCTTTCTTGTCTACCTTATCAGTAAGGGATCTATTTGTGAAGAAAGAATTTGCTCCTTAGAAGCCTCAGTGAAGTCTCATCTTGAAGAGTAGACTTTGTTTTGGAAGGTCACAGATTATGGAAGGAGAAAGCAAACTTGAAGTGACAAAAGTTGCCTCCCTTGCAAAATGTAGCAGAAAATATGTGAGGTGTATCCATTCGTAGTTTCAGTTAGGGCTGGCTAATCGGAGCTGAAAAGATAATCGATTATCAGTCCTGTCATTGCGATCGATAATCAATTAGTAATCGCTAAGGTTTTTGTCATAATATTGCCTGTCTGGTTTTCTACCATATGTATATTTGAACAAGCAGGCCTGAGCAAACAGTGTAGACCCAGATGAGATGCCGCAAAATGCGGCGTCTCATCAGGGTCTGCACTGTTTGCCATTGATCCAGCTATTTTAGGCACAAGTTTGGGTAGTAAATTGCACTTATCAAATAATCGATTACAAGCAAATCAGTACTGATAATCATTTTTGTGGAATTTATCGATCAATTAATCGATTATACGATGAATCGTGTCAGCCTTAGTTTCAGTGACTGTGTATCCGTTCGTATTTTCAATGTCTGAGTCAGTCAGTGAGATTGTCCCGAAGAGAACGAAGGTATCCCAGGCATTTGACATGAGACTGATGACCTCTATTACCATAATTTCACGTTTGACTGAATGCCTGTATTAATCTTCACCATTTTCCGAAGAGGTTGATATTGTTATTCAATACACAGAGGTTGATAAATGGGTCGCTATTCATGAGGTGCCGAAAATTCACAAACAGTAAACAAAAATGGACCTATTAGGCAATATCATTGACTAATTTATTTTTTGCATGGAGGTCAGTCTCATGTCAAATTGCACCAGCTGTAACATTACTAACCTTTCACATGCTATGGAAAGTCTAGAACTGATGACAATCTATTTTTTTTTCAGAGATAAAAAGCTTGACATTGGCGTAGGCTTGGCCTATATTTGCCAAACAGATGATTCACATGTAATTTCAAGCCTTCTTTTCTCAGGAGAATTATAAGAAAAAAAAGAAAATTTCTTTGAAAATGCTTACTGTTTTGGTTCTTGAAGTGTTAATGTTAACCCTTATCCTGCTGAATAAATAATTCTACCACACCCATATCTGGCTTTCAGCCAATCAAATTACTTGATATAATGAATTCCTTCAAATCTGCTGCCTGTATGACAAACAGTGTAGATCCTGATCAGATAGCTTCTTTGGAAGCCATCAGGGGCCAGTTGTTCAAAGCTGTTGATGTCGTTAGTTAACATATCGTTAAAACGTTGATCATTTACTATGGCAAGTATACTAATATTTTTGCTGAAAAATTATGAGCAGCTTTTGCGGATGCAAAAGCTGCTCACATTTTTTCAGCAAAAATAACATAATTTTAGATATTGTACTTGCTGTAACAGTTAACAATTTGATCCACTAATGAGCTTGTTAAGCTAACCATGCTTTGAACAACTGGCCCCTGATCTGGATCTACACTGTTTGCAAAGGTAAGTATTGTCGCAATGGGCAGGCTAAGGGTTAAACTCTTTGAAGGAGGTTATTCTGTTCTTATCATCATTTCATATACCTAAATTTTTATTTGTACTTCCCCACAGTAAAGTCATTTCAGGTACTGCGACAAGAGGACCAATCCAGTCCGGACTAAGCTGATGTATATTGGGTCCATGATATACCTAAATATATTTCTATTCATACTTCCCCACAGTAAAGTCATTTCAGGTACTGCGACAAGAGGACCAATCCAGTCCGGACTTAGCTGATGTACAAATGCATAAAAAGATTTAACATTAATAATAATGACTTATGATCAATTTCTTCTATTTTACCTTCTTCAGCAATCTGATGTATAATGGTAAATGTTTAAACTATTTAGCTTGTTCTCTCACTTGCATTGTGCATGTTCTCACTTGCATTTTGCATGCTATAATATAGATGGACAGAGTCAAAATATTGGGAAAGATTTTGAGGCTGTGACAACAATAAACCCTTTAAGGGGCTCTTACACTGTCACGATTTTGGCCACGACTCACCACGATTTTTTAAATCGTGGTAAATCGTGAACAACGTCGTAGAGAAGTCGGCAGAGATCTTGAGGAAACGTAGTTGATCGTAATAGTTCGGGAGTGACCACAACTGTTTTGGACATGTTCAAAACATTCGTGACGAGTCGGCATCATTTTTCAAATCGTAGAGCGGTCGTAGAGAAATCGTAGCTCAGTCGTGAGCCGTCGTCGTGGTAATCGTGGCCAATCGTGAATAATCGTGACTGAATTCTACCATGATTGTGCTACGACGAGACAAGATCATCTACGATGCCTCTACGATTCCGTTGCGACTGCCGTACGATCTACTACGATATCATGACGACTGCTCACGACAATGCAAGATTCACCAGGAATGCACTACGATTGATGACGACGCTAGCAAGATTTATCCCGACGCTACATCGAACGCACTTCTTTCTCCATGTGACTTTGTACATATAATTACTCAAGTAACTATGGTCAACTGTCACTAACTCCCTCCTGTTCCTCTGCACCTCCAGTTGTTCAGCCATTGCAATGTCATTTTTGATCATGTCTTGTTCGAGCTGAACTTAATTTTGAAGATGCAGAAGCCTTTGACCTGGCTGCAAAAACATTTTCGTCAGATGCTCTCTACAGAAATGGTTGAAACTGAATGACCCTGTGCATTTGATGAACACTTTTATATACCCAGATCGTTATAAATCCTGACGAATCGGGAGAAGTCTTGGTTAATCGTGAGTAAATCGTATCGAATCCTCCATGATCGTACTGAGTCTTTGATCATCGTGCCTTGGTCGTAGAGCAGTCTTGCAGGGATCGTGAGAAATCGTGTATAATCGTCTGATATCTTGAAGCAATCGTGGGGCAGTTGTAGAAGAATCCTAGAGGATCGTAAGACATCGTAGTCGATCGTAGAGGATCGTTGTAAATCGACTCCATTATCGTACAGCAATCGTGATTGTTCGTAGAAGTGTCGTAGCAATGTCGTGAGTATTCGTAGGGTAGTGAAATCGGAACCGTGTATGCCCCGATTTGCCACGATTTTCATGGTCCCAATTGGTCATGAACAGTCGTGGACAATCGTGGTCAAAGTCGTGACAGAGTAAGAGCCCCTTAAAGGACTAAGCAAAATTGCAAACTGGTATTTACTCTAAACATTCGGACACCTAACTCTTATCATGCTGTTCACGACAACCCCTATCTTTGGAAACAGTGTAGATCCAGATCAGATGGCTTCTGAAGAAGCCATCTGATCAGGATCTACACTGTTTGGCATTTAGTTTATGAATTTGTAGCAATAAATTACATCAAGTAATTTGATTGGTTGATAGACAGAAATGGGTGTGGCTTAAATGAATATTCAGCAAGATAAGGGCTAAACTCATTACCATACTTGTTTCAAAATTCTAACAAGTAAAAATACATGTAACTTCCTGATTTTGTGTCTGAAAATAGCTGGGAGTGTGGCAAACATTGTTTACCCTGATCTTGGTCTACACTGTTTGCTCCTTGCACCCGCCCATCGGGGCTTTAAGAAATAGATGGGTTGCACGATGCTTCTGCGCAGAGCTGAAACTGACCGCACACAAGTACTGGTAAACCGCTTAGAGGATCTAAGCCTGCCCAGGCAAAGTGTTGCGAGTCAGACCATCCATGCTTATAAACCCTATTGGTTTCATTGGCTTGAGATGTCATTTCATCTCGATGTCGGGTAAACGTCCAACAAAATTGGAAGCAGCGTCTCCAAAATGACTTATACAGTCTTGATTGGGACGTTAAACCACAAAAGAAACAAACACTGTTTGCTCTGGTCTGTCCGAAAACATAAGGTAAATACGGTAGTTGCTGGCATTATTATTTTCCAATGAATTCAGGCTTGACACTTCCTTACTTGCTTGACAGACAGTTCACATGAAACGTAATTATGTCTAGTTATATTTACTCTGGCAAATGAAAAAAAAAAAACATTTGAAAATACTGCCTGCTACAGTTATAAATTGCACTTCTAGGGTTACTTGTTTTCTTATTAGTATAAGACTGGGCTGTGGAGATTGTTTCAGTCCAAGGTTTGACTCTGTTTCAATCTTATTAACACATTGTATATATGTGGGAAATCCCTAAAGGGTTTCCTTGGCAAACAGTGCAGGCCCAGATCAGATGCCGCAGAACGTGGCTTCTGATCAGGTCCTGCACTATTTGCTATCAGAATGTTCTGTCAAAAATAAAATAAAAACGAAAAAAATAGGCCTGACACCCCTTATATGACAAATGGACTTGTCCAACATATAGCGGTGGAAGTGTCCACTCGCATACAATGGGTTAAGTTGAACTACATGTACATATATATATCAAGAGTTGTGTTGTATTTTTTTTGTATCTGTTAACTACTTCCTTAAAAGTGCCTGCATTTTTTTTTGTTGCTGTTTTTATTATTTATTTAATTGTTTGAACAATTACTGTTTTTCTTTTCTTTCTTTTTTGTTCTTATTCTTTTTTCTTTTGTTTCTGTAAATGTATTTCATTGCTTTCATATGATGGAATGCTTTTATTAGCCAAGGTAATTGTGAATAGGAAGTTTTGGCAATCCCTTTTCTCTCCAATGAAAATGAATTTTCTGTTTCTTGGTGCAATATTTTTAATAACATTTTACCAGTAGAAGTTCTCTTTCCTTGATTTGTTTGTTGGTGTTGAGGTTTTACATCCCCGTTAACTCTATTCAGGTCATTTTTTTTAGATATTACCTCTGATTTTATGTGACTTTTACGTGACATTGAGATGAAATGACATCTCAAGGCCTATCACCTAAAAAAAAAAAAAAAAAAAGGCTAGGGTTTAAGGGATGTTCAAACTTGCACCACTTATCCTGGGCACACTTAGACCTTCAAAGCATTTACCAGTACTCAGAAGTTTGGTTGGTTTCAGCTCTGTGTAGAAGCACCATGCAGCCCAATCTATTTCTCAAAGCCCTGATGGGTGACAGCGCTCGCTTTCCTTGAAAAATGGTGACAAAATCAAGAATATCCAACCACAGGACATTGACATTATATTAGTGAAACGCATCCCGATGATCTAAGTGCTTGTTTTCTCTTATTAAGCACTGCTTGCTAATGATAGTAAAAGTGGATTTAGGCCACTTTGAGGGCTCTTTTAGGTTTCTGATGAAACGTCAATGCCCTGTGATCTAACTGACATTTACATCACCAAAAAGTTGTTACAATACAATGCTATACAGTATAATGTCACATACTCAAATCAAGGCTCATCTTGAAGTTCTGTGCACCTTCAAACAGCATGTGAATTGCATGTGTTAATTTGGCTTTGGAATCATTTGACTTCAAACATCTGTTCACCTTCGTATATATGCAAGAATTGCTAATCTTGTTCACATTACACCACAACCTCTTTAAACACTTTTGTTTGGGTCCAAAGCAGAAACTGTTTAGTTAAATGACTGTGTTATATCCAAACAACACTTAAAAGACTACGTGTATATTGAATTATGACCATTTATGGTCATTTTTCTATATGCATGTACTATATGCATTTTTGGAATCAGTGTTCCAATCATGTAATAATGAACCATGTTGTAATGTGTAATCAGAATAATAAGGTTGTGCTGTATTTCACTTTGTATCTGCATGAATTATTTGATGGCCTTTTTTGTATTTTTTCATTCTTCCTTTTTTTCTTGTAGATGAGCATGACAATTATGTATATGTGTAATTGTTAAACTATTATTATATTCAGAAGCCTCCGTGGTGCAGTGGTTACGCTACTCGCCTTGTAAACCAGGGATCGCAGGATCGATCCCAGGCTTCTCCAGACTTTCGGATGAGTCTTTAAACCGAGGTCCCGTCTCTGTATTACCTTAGTTGTTGGTGGGACGTAAAACTCAAATACACACACATTATTATATTCAAGAGCTTACTCTTAAACTTGTCATTTTTGGTGCAAATCTTTGTAGAGGTCACATTTACTCTCTTTATTCTGTAGATACATGCACATGTATGTGGATTTCAAATATGCGGTTTTGTCCTATGGGCTTCCAGTTTTCAAAGAGACTGTATTAAATATTTGTGGTTGTATTTAAGCAATGCTTGCTCTGATCAGACTGTTCTTTTAGGAGCACTGTGAGCTCTATATGTACTGTTCTGTAAGACCCTTTGGTTCCAAAATGTTAACATCATGTGAACAAGTCCGTGAAATGAATATCCCCTAAACCCCACTTTTATATAGAGAAAACTGAGGTTTATGGAGTATACATTATTAGCTCACCTGTCACGTAGTGACAAGGTGAGCTTTTGTGATCACTTTTTGTCTGTCGTCCGTCGTGCGTCCGTCCGTTTGTGCGTCCGTAAACAATTTCAAATAAGTATATCTCTAATACCACATGGCCAATCTTGATCAAATTTCATGTGAAGCATCATCAGGTAGGGGGAAAGGCTGCATAAGGTTTTTGGGCTGATCAGATTGGAATTCTGGTTGCCATGGCAACATATAGCTCCCATAGACTTATAATGTGAAAAATTTAAAAAATCTTCTTCTCTGAAACCGCATGGCCCAGAGCTTAGATATTTAGCATGTAGCAACAGCAAGTGGTCACCTACATAATTCCTGCCAATCATGCCCCTGGGTTCCAAATGGGCCATGCCCTGGGGCCCCTTCCCTCACATAGACTCATAATGGAAAAAAGCTTCAAAAATCTTCTTCTCTGAAACCACAGGGCCCAGAGCTTATATATTTAGCATGTAGTAACGGCAATTGGTCACCTACATAATTCCTGCCAATCATGCCCCTGGGGTCCAAACGGACCACGCCCCGGGGCCCCTTAGCTCCTATAGACTCATAATGGAAAAAGATTCAAAAATCTTCTTCTCTGAAACCACAGGGCCCAGAGCTTAGATATTTAGCATGTAGAAACGGCAAATGTTCACCTACATAATCCTGCCAATCATGCTCCTGGGTTCCAAATTGGCCACGCCTCAGGGCCCCTTCTTCTCATAGACTCATAATGGAAAATAGCTTCAAAAATCTTCTTCTCTGAAACCACAGGGCCCAGAGCTTAGATATATAGCATGTAGCAATGGCAAGTGGTCACCTACATAATTTCTGCCAATCATGCCCCTGGGGTCCAGATTGACCACACCCCGGGGCCCCTTAGCTCCTGTATACTCGTAATGGGAAAAAAGGTTAAAAAATCTTCTTCTGTGAAACCACAGGGCCCAGAGCTTAGATATTTAGCATGTTGCAACGGCAAGTGGTCACCTACATAATTCCTGCCAATCATGCCCCTGGGTTCCAAATGGGCCACACCCCGGCGCCCCTTCACTCCCATAGACTCATAATGGAAAAAAGCTTAAAAAATCTTCTTCTCTGAAACCACAGGGCCCAGAGCTTAGATATTTAGCATGTAGCAAGGGCTAGTGGTCACCTGCATAATTCCTGCCAATCATGCCCCTGGGTTCCAAACGGGCCACGCCCCAGGGCCCCTTTGCTCCCATAGACTCATAATGGAAAAAGCTTAAAAAATCTTCTTCTCAGAAACCACAGGACCAAGAGCTTAGGTATTTAGCATGTAGCAACGGCAAGTGGTCACCTACATAATTCCTGCCAATCATGCCCCTGGGGTCCAAATTGGCCACACCCCAGGGCCCCTTAGCTCCCATAGACTCATAATGGAAAAAAGCTTAAAAAATCTTCTTCTCTGAAACCACAGGGCCCAGAGCTTAGATATTTAGCATGTGGCAACGGGCAGTGGTCACCTACATAATTCCTGCCAATCATGCCCCTGGGTTTCAAATGGGCCACGCCCCGGGGCCCCTTCGCTCCCATAGACTCATAATGGAAAAAAAAAGCTTCAAAAATCTTCTTCTCTGAAACCACAGGGCCGGGCAGAGCTTAGATATTTAGCATGTAGCAACTGCAAGTGGTCATCTATGAAATTCCTGCCAATCATGCCCCTGGGGTCCAAATGGGCCACGCCCCAAGGCCCCTTAGCTCCTATAGACTCATAATGGAAAAAAGCTCCAAAAATCTTCTTCTTTGAAACCACAGGTCCCAGAGCTGAGATATTTAGCATGTAGCAAAGGCAAGTGGTCACCTACATAAATCCTGCCAATCATGCTCCTGGGGTCCAAATGGGCCATGCCCCGGGGCCCCTTAGCTCCCATAGGCTCTTAATGGGAAAAAAAGTTTAAAAAATCTTCTTCTCTGAAACCACAGGGCCCAGAGCTTAGATATTTAGCATGTAGCAACAGCAAGTGGTCACCTACATAATTCCTGCCAATCATGCCCCTGGGTTTCAAATGGGCCATGCCCCGGGGACCCTTAGCTCCAATAGACTCCTAATGGAAAATAGCTTAAAAACTCTTCACCTCTGAAACCACAGGGCCCAGAGCTTAGATATTTAGCAGGTAGCAACAGCAAGTGGTCACCTACATAAATCCGTCCAATCATGCCCCTGGGGTCCAAACTGGCCACGCCCCAGGGTTCTCAGCTCCCATAGACTCCTAATGGAACAAAGCTTCAAAAATCTTCTCCTCTGAAACCACAAGGCCAAGAGCTTAGATATTTAGCAGGTAGCAATGGCAAGTGGTCACCTACATATTTCCTGATAATCATGCCCCTGGATTCCAAATGGGCCACGCCCTGGGGCCCCTTAGCTCCCAATTACTCCTAATGGAAAAAAGCTTCAAAAATCTTCTTCTCTGAAACCACAGGGCCCAGAGCGCCCATATTTAGCATGTAGCAACGGCAAGTGGTCCCTACATAAATCCTGCCAATCATGCCCTGGGGTCCAAATGGGCCACACCCCGGGGTTCTTAGCTCCCATAGACTCCTAATGGAACAAAGCTTCAAAAATCTTCTCCTCTGAAACCAAAGGGCCCAGAGCTTAGATATTTAGCAGGTAGCAATGGCAAGTGGTCACCTACATAAATCCTTCCAATCATGCCCCTGGGGTCCAAATGGGCCACACCCCGGGGCCCCTTAGCTCCCATAGACTCTTAATGGAAAAAAAGCTTCAAAAATCTTCTTCTCTGAAACCACAGGGCCCAGAGCTTAGATATTTTGCATGTAGCAACGGAAAGTGGTCACCTACATATTTCCTGATAATCATGCCCCTGGATTCCAAATGGACCACGCCCTGGGGTCCCTTAGCTCCCACAAGAAGCCTGCGTGGTGCAGTGGTTACGCTACTCGCCTTGTAAACCAGGGATCGCAGGATCGATACCGGGCTTCTCCAGACTTTCGGATGAGTCTTTAAACCGAGGTCACGTCTCTGTATGACCTAAGCTGTTGGTGGGACGTAAAACTCGAACACTCACTCACTCCATTAGCTCCCATTTACTCCTAATGGAAAAAGCTTCACCAGAGCTTAGATATTTAGCAGGTAGCAATGGCAAGTGGTCACCTACATATTTCCTGATAATCATGCCCCTGGATTCCAAATGGGCCACGCCCTGGGGCCCCTTAGCTCCCAATTACTCCTAATGGAAAAAAGCTTCAAAAATCTTCTTCTCTGAAACCACAGGGCCCAGAGCGCCCATATTTAGCATGTAGCAACGGCAAGTGGTCCCTACATAAATCCTGCCAATCATGCCCTGGGGTCCAAATGGGCCACGCCCCGGTGTTCTTAGCTCCCATAGACTCCTAATGGAACAAAGCTTCAAAAATCTTCTCCTCTGAAACCAAAGGGCCCAGAGCTTAGATATTTAGCAGGTAGCAATGGCAAGTGGTCACCTACATAAATCCTTCCAATCATGCCCCTGGGGTCCAAATGGGCCACACCCCAGGGCCCCTTAGCTCCCATAGACACCTAATGGAAAAAAAGCTTCAAAAATCTTCTTCTCTGAAACCACAGGGCCCAGAGCTTAGATATTTTGCATGTAGCAACGGAAAGTGGTAACCTACATATTTCCTGATAATCATGCCCCTGGATTCCAAATGGGCCACGCCCTGGGGTCCCTTAGCTCCCACAAGAAGCCTGCGTGGTGCAGTGGTTACGCTACTCGCCTTGTAAACCAGGGATCGCAGGATCGATACCGGGCTTCTCCAGACTTTCGGATGAGTCTTTAAACCGAGGTCCCGTCTCTGTATGACCTAAGCTGTTGGTGGGACGTAAAACTCGAACACTCACTCACTCCATTAGCTCCCATTTACTCCTAATGGAAAAAGCTTCAAAAATCTTCTTCTCTGAAACCACAGGGCCCAGAGCTTAGATATTTAGCAGGTAGCAATGGCAAGTGGTCACCTACATATTTCCTGATAATCATGCCCCTGGATTCCAAATGGGCCACGCCCTGGGGCCCCTTAGCTCCCAATTACTCCTAATGGAAAAAAGCTTCAAAAATCTTCTTCTCTGAAACCACAGGGCCCAGAGCGCCCATATTTAGCATGTAGCAACGGCAAGTGGTCCCTACATAAATCCTGCCAATCATGCCCTGGGGTCCAAATGGGCCACACCCCGGGGCCCCTTAGCTCCCATAGACTCCTAATGGAAAAAAGCTTCAAAAATCTTCTCCTCTGAAACCACAGGGCCCAGAGCTTAGATATTTAGCAGGTAGCAATGGCAAGTGGTCACCTACATAAATCCTGCGAATCTTGCCCCTGTGGTCCAAATGGGCCATGCCCCGGGGCCCCTTAGTTGCCATAGACTCCTAATGGAAAAACGCTTCAAAAATCTTCTTCTCTGAAACCACAGGGCCCAGGTCACCTACATAAATCCTGCCAATCATGCCCCTTGGGCCAGAATTGGCCACACCCATGGCCCATTAGCTACAGTGGATGGACTTAAAATGGAAAAAAACTTAAAATGGAAAAAAAACTTCAAATAATTATGTTCTTCTGTGAAACCATAAGGCCCAGAGCTTAGGTATTTAGCAACATGGAGTGGTTGCCTACATGAATTCTTCCTGAGTCTTGCCCCTGAGGTTCAAATTGGCCAAATCCCGTGGCTTCTTAACTCAAATAAACTTATAATGGAAAAAAAAAGCTTTAAAAATCTTCTTCTCTGAAACCATGAAGTACGGACCTTAGATATTTAGTAAATAGCAACATAAAATGGTCGCCTACATAAATCCTGCCAACCATGCCCTTTGGGTCAAAATTGACCTATGGAATTATACTGGAAAAAAAAAAAAAAATCTTCTTCTCCAAAGCCATAAGGCCCAGAGCTCAGATATTTAGTATGTAGCAATGTCAAGTGGTCTCCTACACCTATGATTTTCTGGTACACAGGTGAGCGATATAGGGCCATTTGGCCCTCTTGTTTTTCTTATTTCTGCTTCAAGACATAGGTTGTGGGTACTGGTTAGAACAGCCTCAATGAGGCGGTTCTAACAAGCACCAAAAACATGTTTGCAGTACAAATAAGAAAAATATCACAGATTTTCATCAGAAAAGTAGTCATTTTGGAGATGTGAAAAAAATGCACTATGTGTTATCATAATGCCTTAATCTCTTCTTTGTCAGTACATGTCTTAATACATTTTGTATGGGAGACCCTCCAAATTGGACACTGTCAAACACTGCAGACCAAGATCAGATGACACAGAACACAGCATCTGACTAGGGCCTTCACTGTTTGCAAGAAATTCAGCCTTTTTCTCAACAAATTTCTATAAATAATTCAGTCTGACCTACTGGTACCTAAACTGATGCCTGTTATGTCTTTAGTACAAAATGGGTTGATGGAAATGAAACACCACAACCTCTTTATAACACTGTACATTATAATGCCATTTTGGATTTCTGGTAACATCACAAAAATGTATAGATTATACAGAAATTTGAACTTTTACAACTGCAGTCTGTAATGAATTGAAATTGTGTCATTGAAAAGATTTGATAATTGAGTAGGCACATGGCAACTTGTCTGAGAAGTGAAGACTCAGATCATCTTGCACATGTGTGCAGTCTGATATGTGTGCAGTCTGATCAGAGTCTTCACTGCTGAGTGCTCACATGAGCCTGGTACAGATACGGTATTAACCCTAGGTATTCAGGCACCTCAACTCAATACCGTATGTGTACTGAAAAAATTTCAACAAGTACCATTTACTACCCTCTGTTTTGTCTAAAAACAGCTGGATTAGTGACAAAAAGTGTAGACCCAGATGAGACATCACATTCTGCAGCATCTTATCTGGGTCTACACTGTTTGCTGAGGCCTGTCTGTCCAATGTGTTATGGTAATGGTTCACAAAATCTGTGAGTCAGTGCACAACAAACCCTGCAATTAGGCTTGCATGATCAGCAAAGACTCAGATTAGCCTGCACATGTGTGCAGTCTGATCAAAGTCTTTGTTGAGCACATTAACCTTCTATAGCCTCCGGGCTATCCAGAAGAGATAAACGACTATTCTTGCACACCAGATAAGGAAATCCTGAATTTAACCCTGGGATAGAAATTCTTATCCCACCCAGAGATATAAAAGTCGATAATTTTCACTTGTTTGATGTGCTCTGGTTGAAGATGACGTAGCCCAGCAGACGATTCGCATGTACTGTAATGATGCTAAGTATTAGGAGAGATGAACCTATGCAAACAGTGGAGACACAGATCAGGAGCAGTCTGATCAGGGTCTACAGTATTTGCCATTTTGTCTGCACCTTTTCGACTCCTTGCTGGGTCCTGTAACAACTTCTTTTAAAATTTTAGGAGAATAATTACAAGTCCTCATGATGACCAAATGTTTAGGATTTTTACAGTAATTTTAAGCCTTTTTTTCGCTGAAATATAAGAAAAATAAAATGAAATGCCATTTGCTAAACACGCTTATTAAGAATCATATAGGCTGCATATGTTGCACTCTGATTTCAGTTAGCCAATAACGTTTGTATATACGTATGTGATAGCACACAATCATGTGACAATGACATGGTACACATAATGCCTTTTCATCTTTCACACTTTCTTCTGTTTGCAGGACCTGTTTGACAGCGGAATATATTCAGGCTATTGCTGACAGGAGAGCTACTAATTCTGTTGAGAAACACAAGAACAAACGACCAACTACAAACTTTTAAAGACTCTTTATCATTCCTAACATTTCACTGCTATAGACTGTCATAGGCTATATTCTCATGATCAGTACAGTCAGCCCTCTTTATACCGCATTTGAGATAGTGACAAAACTTGTTGTAAAGGCAATTGCAATGGAACAAATCCTTAGCTCAAAATAACTCAGATTTATGGAGATATTAAATAATGTAACAACTTAAGGGGAATGGGAACACCTGGCAGATTTTTCCGGCTTTTTTCAAAGGGAGACAACTTTTGGGACTTCTTGTCATCATTATCATCAACGGATTTTTGATTAACGTGCAGGTACAGGGGCAGCGTCCACATAAGTGGGCCCCCTTCCAGGTAGCTGGCTTGCTGCACGCATGGCAGATCTTACACCAGATCTCCAGGCTTGTCTATCATGAGGATCAATAGCAGAGAGTTTCCATTCTCTGCAGTCTCTTTCTGTTAGCTGCTTCCAGGTCATCTTGGGCCTTCCTGGCCCCCGCTTTCCACCTACCTGTATGTCACAGACAGTCTTGGTTTAAACATATTTATTTCATTAGTACAATAACAGTAAATTCAATATACAATTTTGTGAACAATAGAAAGGATAAGAACGAAAGCATATGCTTATAGAGTTCCGCTCCTTGGTCTTGATAAGAACGAAAGCATATGCTTATAGAGTTCCGCTCCTTGGTCTTGACTGCACCCTTGGAGCGTTCCACATGTCCATACCAGCAAAGTCTTCTCTCTTTCAGGATGAGGTCCAGGTCCTCAATGCCAAGACGCTCAAGTAACTCACTGGACCTGATGGTGACAGTGTCCTGTGGCTTGACATTGCAGATCTGTCTGATCATTGCCCTGTCATTTCGCTGTAGACGTTGGAGGTTTGGCTTTGTCAATGGCCATGTCTCACTGGCATGTCGCTTTTCTATAAGCCCTGTCCCACTGAAAAAGGGAGTCTACTGGCATGCGGCTTTGTCAATGGCCATGTCTCACTGGCATGTCGCTTTTCTATAAGCCCTGTCCCACTGAAAAAGGGAGTCTACTCTTAAAGGAAAGAATTTGCTCCTCAGGAGCAAATTCTTTCCTTTAAGAGTTGACCCCTATTGACATGGGAGTCAAAAATATTATTTTGCAAGAGTTTCCCCCCCCCCCCCCCGAAGATATCCCCATTCCCCTTAATACTCCCAAGAAACAAATGTGGACATTGGTTAGAATAGCTAGCCTCAGTGATTCAAACAAATGTCCACAATATTTGTTTCTTGGAGTAATTATGGAAAAAAAAGTTTTATGTACCTATATATTATATTCTTATATTTTGACAGATTTAACTTTATGAATTTGATTGGTTGATAGTCAGAAAAGTGCATGGGAAAATTAATTTAATTTAATTTAGCAGGACAAGGGTTAAAGACCAAAAAACTGCATTTGCCTATATATTTGATAGAAAAGAAATTGTCCATGGCAGTCTGTAGTAGTGTAATGCCTATTATGATGTAAATGTTGTCTATTGTGCTAGTCATGTGATAACTTGTGATATATAACCTGCCCCAAACCCTAAGAAAATATTTCAAATTACTGTTGAGTTATCTAAGAAATTGTTGAACTGATGAAGAGGAATTTCAGATGAAGCATGGCCTGCTAATGTACCATGATTTACTATGAGTTAGAACAGCAGTGCTTGAATAGTGTAGAATCAGATCAGAGTGTTTTGGAGCAGTTTGATCTGGTTCTATACTCCATGTATTTTCCATTCTTTTAGCACAGTACTGAGACATCAACTTCACTTTTTGTTCAAGCTTTCGAATTACCTCGTATTATATGAAATAATCATAATGGGTCAATGTGCCCTAGTTTTAAGAGTGATTACAGTATGGGATAACCAAAAGAAAATGCTGGATTAGGGGATAACTGTATTCAAAATGGTCTTTTGGGGAGGTAAATCAGCAGTTTTACGGTGAGAATATAAGAATCTTATATGGGTGTGAGGGGTGGATTGAAAAATCTGTACCGAGGGACACTGTTCGGCATCACGAGGCTTGCCTCCTGATGCCGTACAGTGATCCCGAGGGACGGATTTTTTTCTTGCATACCTTCCATTTCTATTGCGAATTTTTAATTCTGCTGTCACTTCGGTTACCAACGTCCGCCATTTTGTGATGACACAACAGGAATGGGTAGTGACGTCACGCATGACACCGCCGCACATGAGGTTGTTATCAACCAGTGCATTTATCAAACACGCGATTATATTTGATTTGGGGTCGGAACACCAGAGTCAGAACATAAATTTCTATCCCAGGGTAAAATCACGGATTTCCTTGTCTGGTGTGCAAGAAATTTTGTTTCACATTGATGCGGCAGCACAGCCATAGAATGGGATTGCGACTGTAAAACTGACAATTTACCTCCCCAAATGACAATTTTAATACAGTTATCCCCATTCTAATTCACTTATTCAGTTTTTTTTCGGTTTAAATAGTGTTCTTTTTGCTCCAAACATCAAGAGCAGTGAGCTGCCTAAAACCAAATACCAACCAATGAAAAGCGATTTTACATGATAATGTTGGGTTAGATGTTATTCAATCAAACGTCACGTTACATACACAAGTGCATTAGAATAACCTTTATAATAAGTTGTCTTGTTACAAATGCTAAAGCAGTGGTGTTGTTTTACTGAAAACCAAAAACTTCACTAGTGTAATATTTTGATTTGTAATTGTTATTGAGATGGATTTCATGAAGAATCATGGAGACTATTTTTGAAATTTTTAACATTTGAATGCTGTATTTTTATATTAAGTTCAGACTGAAAACAGATGTTTCCATCCAGCTCAAGATCCGTCCAGTTTTATACAGTTAATTTTTCTCCGTCCAATGTTTATATGCAAAAATTGTTTTGAAAGGTTCATTGAGACTGTGTTACATATTGAGTCAGATATTCATCAAAGACTGTTAATGAATTGGAAAGTATGAAAAAGAAAGTATGAATAAAAAAGATTGGCGTTCTACTCTATAATGGCTTAAACTGTTTATTTACTCAACATTTCCTAAACAAATGGAACGAAATGACATCATCATTACATGACATATGTGGAAACCGATGAAAAATTGCAAAAAAGGAATGTCTGACACAATGTGCATATTTTTCAGAAGAATGTTAACCCTTGTCCTGCTGAATATTTATATATGCCACACCCACTACTGATTCTCAACCAATCAGATTACTGGATGCAAATTATTGCAACAAATTCATAAACTGAATGACAAATAATGAAGATCCTGATCAGATGGCTTCTCCAGAAGCCATCTGATCTGGATCTGCATTGTTTGAAATATAAGGCATATCCGGGCTCAGCAGGACAAGGGTTAAGACAAACAATTTTTATCCAAGTTTTCTGTGCCTTTGTTTTAAAATGTCAAGATGTAAACATCCGTCCATGTTGTCCATACTTTTGTTATATTTATGTCTCAAAAGGTGTAAATTTGATTGAAATATTAAAGGATAAATATTTTGTACACTTCTTTACAATATCTCTCATATATCAGGGACTTGTTCAAAACTAAAGACATTGTTAGTCAACGTATTGTTAAAACTTTGGTCATTTAATATGGCAAATATGCTAATATCTTGCTTAAAAAAATGTGAGCAGCTTTTGCAAAAGCTGCTCACATTATTACAGCAAAAATACCAGTGCATTAGGTATTTTTCTTACCAGAACAGTTAACATTTTGACCACTATCGAGCTTGTTAAGCTAACTTTGCTTTGAACAGTTGGGCCCTGGAATGGGTGCACCTTCAGGGGAGGCAACTCTGTCAAAAATATTTTTATCTCCCACATCAATGGGGAGCTCAGCTCCCGTGACAATAAGTGTCAACTCTTAAAGGAAAGCATTTGCTCCTGAGGAGCAAATTCTTTCCTTTAAGATTAGGCCCCCTTGTGAGAGGAACTGAGCAGATGGGAAAGTTAACAAGAAGTCCAAAGTTGTCTACCTTGTTAAAATGGAATATTGGCCTCGTATCCATTCCTCTAAATATCTGTATCATAATACATGTATAATGTTCAGTCAGAGCTATTCTGGACTTAGTAATGTACTGAACTTTTAATATGATGTAGAAGTCAAGCAGTTCTTATTAAAGATTGACCATTGAAATGCTGTGAATGTTTTTCTCCAGAGCAATCCCTTAACCCTCTTTGTACCAGAAACCCCAAAACGACCGGTCCCCGCCCATTGGGGGCTTGAAGAAAAAGATGGGCTGCATGATGCTTCCACGCAGAGCTGAAATCCAACCACACACAAGTACTGGTAAACTGCTTAGAGGATCTAAGCCTGCCCAGGCAAAGCGGTGCGAGTCGGACGGTCCATGCTTATAAACCCTATTGGTTTCAATGGGCGACAGGTTTTGAGATGTCATTTCATCTCAATGTTGGGTAAAAGTCCCACAAAATTGGAAGCAACATCTCCAAAATGACCTATACAGTGTTGACTGTGACGTTACACCTCAAATCAAACAAACAAACAAACAAAACCCAAAAGGGTATGCTGGCAAACAGTCCAGTCCCAGATCAGATGCCGCAGAATGTGGCATCTGATCAGGGCCTCCACTGTTTGCTAAAAGTTCAGTCATTTTCCAAATAAATTTTGATGAAAACACAACCTGACAACCCTAAATTTTGAAATGGACCAGTGTTATACATAAAGAGGAAGATTCCATTTGGTACAAAAAGGGTTAAGACAGTGAAGTATATCATTGGAAATAATACCCTTATAGATATTTTATAGTAAATCAGTGACCTTCGAGAGTGCAAGCATGACAAGCAAGTTTTGGATACCTTTTGTCACAGAGTTAAAAAAAATGTGGTATTTGTAAGAATTGATGACAGGTACGACTAGATGTATTTCTAGCAACACGAAGTATATAATTACGAACAGAATTGTAATTATCCACCAATGTAAAATACCAGCTAACTGTGACTTGTCTAAAACATGGTCGAGTTCCAAATTAAAAGTGCAGTCATGTCTCGCTGCATTTTGAAAGGCTATACAATAAGCAGATTTCAGTATGGAACATCACGTAAAGGCGCTGCAGTAGGTACTCTTGTCAACAAAACAACACTAACCCTTGTCCTGCTGAGCCCAGATATGTCTTATCTTTCAAACAATGTAGGTCCAGATCAGATGGCTTCTGAAGAAGCCATCTGATCAAGATCTACAGTGTTTGTCATTCAGATTGTGAATTTGTTGCAATAATTTGCATCAAGTAATCTGATTGGTTGATAATCGGTAGTGGGTGTGGCAGATTAAAATGTTCAGCAGGACATGGGCTAATATAGGGAAATGTGGAGTTTACAAATCTTTGGGGAATAAATAAGGAAAAAATAAAAAATAAAAAAAAATGTTGAGCCATTTAAGGATAGTACATGTAGTATATGACATAGGAGTGAAAAGTACCTAGGTCCAGACTACGCTGTGATTGATGAACTGATGTACATTTCGTTCTTAAATTTTAGTGCAAGGGCAGGGTTTATATATGACATTTAATAGATATATTAGTTCACTCTGTTTCACTTGGTGGGAAACTCTCATATCACAAAATTATTTCAAGATAAGGGGTATGGGACAAAAATGTATGAATATAGTCCAGAGTCATTTAAAAATACAAACAAAAATGGATCTTTAATTTAAACTTAACATTGGAGTTTAACAGCATTTAACCAAAATCAGAATGTTAAGGGGAACATATGCTTGACCCGTTTTCTGCCATTTTTAAGGTGGACAGCTTTTAAGAAGTCCTATTTTGCTCTATGAATTAAGCAGCTCTGAATAAGGGGTCTTTTCCTCTGGAGCAAAATCTTTTCTGTTAGAGAAAACCAGTTGATACTTATAGTCGTTTTTGTCCCATATTGGAAGGGTAAATTACAACTCACCACCACAAACAATCCTTATCTACATGTAGTTAAGGGGCTGTCACCTATTAAAAACTATAGTTGCTTGGTGTCATGAAATGTTACTGTGCAGTCATAAATAGAACCAGTAGCCCCTGGAATTTTGCATGCAGCATTCATAGTATTCATAAAAGAGGTTTTATGAAGCATTTCAGCTAGAATAGTGTCTGTTTCAGAACAGGTTGCATATCCCCAATACACTTAAACCTTTTCATAACACTATTCAGTATAATAATTTCAGATATAACATTTTAAAGATGACTTGCCAAAATGTACAGATTACAGTAAAATTCCTATATTAAGACCCCCTTTGGGACTGTTCAAAAGTGGTCTCTAAGACCACTTTTGAACAGTCCCAAATGTGGTCTCTGACCAGAGGACAAGGCATGCAGAAAACACAAAGTATGAGTCAAATCTACTAGATAAGCTTTACAAAGCAGAATTAGTCTAAAATTCAGGTGGTCTTAATAGCCGAATTTCACTGTATATAGAAAAATGACCAGAAATAGTCATTTTTCTTTATAATCTATACATTTTTGTTTGGATAAAACACATGATGGTTTAACTAACAAGGGTTCCGCTTTTGACCCCAACAGTAATGACATAAAGAGGTTTTAGATTAAGTTGTGCTTCAGTCATATTTCATGACATTTAAGACCATTAATCTGGACTTTCAAAGTCTTGTCTTTTGGCATTGATACTTTAGACATGCAATTTTCTAATTTAGTAATGGCAAGTTTGGCAAAAATGCTATAGGAATATTGCAGTGACAAAAACTAAATCCAACATCTATTTAAATTTAACATATTTTTAAGTTCCGTCCTTTTAATCAATTTCCGTCCAGAAAATAGCAAATGTTTTCAGACATGATGCATCTTTTCACAGTCATGCAAGCTTAGACACTATCGACTTCACAAACATTATTTGTTTCTTTTTTTTTGTAAAGAATTATAATATTGATGCATTTTATATAGCAAACCCAAAAACTGGTCATTGGCAAACAATGCAGGCCTAGATCAGATGCCAAATAAATTTCTCTCAATGATGCAATCTGACACCCCTAAATTTCAAAATGGACCCTTACTGGATGTAAGGGGGAAGATTCCGTTCAGTACAAAATGGGTTACAATGGAATATATTGATCTTCTATTGAGGCTTAGTGTCAGGATAGCACAGGGCTATGTTCCAAGTTTGTTACATCTGAAGCCAGGGTTCAGTTCCAGCATTGACGTGACTGTTGTGGTCAACTATCTGAGGTTGATGTTTTCTCCATGTACGAGTACTCTATCTCCATCACTTCTGACCACAATACTTCAAAATCCACATCTTTGAGAACATGTTTGTTAGAAGTTCTTTGAGCTTTCTATATAATCAAAGTAAATATGAAACTGGCTGTCATATGCTGCAACCAAATGTTGTTTTTTTTAAACTCTATAAAGATGCATTTTGTCTGAATTATACCATTGAATGTTTATAACTGCAAACTGAGGTTTAGTGCTTTGCTTAGTGAAAGGCAGAAATTGAACCACTAAATATTGCAATTTCTTAAGGAGATCAAAAGAAAACCATTACGCAAACACGCCTATACAAATACATTGCCACCTTTATCGCGAAAAAAATGAAAATTTTATGATGAAAAATTGTGATATTTTTTTTATTTCTGCTCAAAATATAGATTGTGGGCACTCGTTAGAACTGCCTCATCGAGGCGGTCCTACCCAGTACCCACAATCTATATTTTAGAGCAGAAATAAGAAAAATAAGGTATACCCCCGGAAACCCCAGTTTTACTATATAGAGTGGGGTTCAAGGGGGTCAAAATTATATAGGCGTGTTTTCGTGATGGATGGAAATTTTGTTGGGAAAGACACCCACCAAAATTTCCTCCGATTTCTTCTGATCTCCTTTAGAATTTTTTTAACAACAGTGATCTTTTTCATGTCTTCTGATTTGCACTCCTGTAACCATACCATGGAGTGCTTGATCAGTTTCTGCCTTCAAAGCTGAAGAGCCTCAGTTGGTTTGACATTACAGAGAGAGATTCCAGCAGACTGACCAACAAACACAAAATGTAAAAATCTCGCGTTCAGTCGGCAGGCTCACATTGGTCTGCATCTCTACAGTTTCATAAGTCCAGAGCTTGTTAGCCTGTGTCCACCGTCAGATTTATCACTGATGAATTTTTTTCTGTTAGCCTTTACCACTCTCTGGGCTAATTCAGCAGAAGACAAATTTTTGATATTTTTCCTTGAAAACAGCATTTGACATCTCATACAAATTGTCCCCATAGGAGATAATTTGCATGAGATGTCAAGTCCTGTTTCCATGAAGAATAAAAAAAAATATTTCAGAATGCTGTCTGATGAAAAAACACCCAGCATGCAAAACATTAAATTGAAAACAAGTGTTCAGATATCAGGTTTGTCACATTTGACAAAGCAGTGTTGAAAAGCCTATCAACTTGATCAGCTTTGTCCAGTTCAGTATTGAATTCAACAAAATTTGACTGCCTAACAATACTGAAAATCTACAAATTTTGCGAAATCTTGTGATTAAATTTTGTGTACAGAGGTGGATCGACTCATGGCATAAATCCCAACCAGACTGGTTCTGGTTTAGTCTGGTATCTCTCTTGTTATGTCATTTAAATAGTGCTACCTCCCTTGGTTGGTACCGTGATGTACAACACAAAGCTTGTTAAATGTTTGTATTGGAACCAAAAGCAAAAACATGATAAACAGTGAAGTTAAAATACAATTTACTTACCGGGTATGTAGAAACTAGATGAGGTGTGAACAGATTTCAATAAGATCTGTACATTTTTCTGAGAAATGATTATTTTGGTCTCCATCTATAAATCATTTTATATCCAAAACAGTGATATAATGAACAGTGTTATTCATGTTAATTTGTAACAGTTTACAGCTTTAATTTATAGATTAAAAGTGTCATTTTTTACTTAATGTGACAAACACATTATCTAGCGGTACCAACCAATGAGATATTAAACAGTGAGAGATGGACTTAGGTCAAAGAATCTCTTTGAAACAAAAATCTGTGATGATATGTATATTTCGAATTCTATTAAAGTTATAAGTTGCAGAATTTAAGTGTGTTCCTCTTTTGCTTCTTTCACCAGAATAATTAAATGATCTGCACAATAGCGAGTTTTTAGGATTGAGATGGCCAGTCGTGCACCAGTCTCATTACGATAACACACCCATGCAACATAGTGCATTTTTTCACATCTCCAAAATTGCTACTTTTTAGCTCACCTGAGCTGAAAGCTCTGGGGGAGCTATTGTGATCGGTCACCGTCCATCGTCGTCGTCGTCCGTCCGTCAGTGTGTCCGTTCACAATTTCTTTAAACAACATCTCCTCCTAAACCCCTGGACAGATTCTAACCAAACTTGTCAGAAATGATCCTTAGGTGGTCCTCTCTCAAAGGTGTTCAAAGAATTCCATTCCATGCAGAACTCTGGTTGCCATGGCAACAAAAAGGGGAAAATAAGAAAAAACATTTAAAAACCCTCTTCTCTGAAACCAGAAGGCCTAGGTCTTTGATATTTGGTATGAAGCTTCATCTAGTGGACCTTTACCAAGATTGTTCAAATTATAGCCCTGGGGCCAAAAACAACCCTGCCCTGGGGCCTACTGGTTTTACATAGGCTTATATAGGGAAAGCCTTTAAAAATCTTCTTCTCTGAAACCAGAAGGCCTAGGTCTTTGATATATGGTATGAAGCTTCATCTAGTGGACCTCTACCAAGATTGTTCAAATTATAGCCATTGGGCCAAAAATGCCCCCACGCCAGGGCCCAAAGCTTTTACAGAGGCTTATGTGGGGAAAAACCATTAAAAATCTTCTTGTCTGAAACCAGAAGGCTGAGGTCTTTGATATTTGGTATGAAGCTTCATCTAGTGGACCCCTACCAAGATTGTTCAAATTATAGCCCTGGGGCCAAAAATGGCCCCGCCCCGGGGCCCACTGGTTTGATATAGACTTATATAGGGAAAACATATAAAAATCTTCTCTGAAACCAGAAGGCCTAGGTCATTGATATTTGGTATGAAGCTTCATCTAATGGACCTCTACCAAGAGTGTTCAAATTATAGCACTGGGGCCCAAAACGACCCTGCCCCGGGGCCCACTGGTTTTACATAGGCTTATATAGGGAAAACCTTTAAAAATCTTCTTTTCTGAAACCAGAAGGCCGAGGTCTTTGATATTTAGTATGAAGCTTCATCTAGTGGACTTCTACCAAGATTGTTCAAATTATAGCCTTGGGGTCAAAAACGGCCCCGCCCCGGGGCCCACTGGTTTTATATAGGCTTATATAGTGAGAACATCTAAAAATCTTCTTCTCTGAAACCAGAAGGCTTAGGTCATTGATATTTGGTATGAACCTTCATCTAGTGGACCTCTGCCAAGATTGTTCAAATTATAGCCCTGGGGCAAAAGACGACCCCGCCCCAGGGCCCACTGGTTTTACATAGGCTTATATAGGGAAAACTTTTAAAAAATCTACTTTTCTGAAACCGGAAGGCCTAGGTCATTGATATTTGGTATGAAGCTTCATCTAGTGGACCTCTACCAAGATTGTTCAAATTAAAGCCCTGGGGCCAAAAACACCCCCGCGCCGGGGCCTACTGGTTTTACATAAGCTTGTGTAGTGAAAACATATAAAAATCTTCTTGTCTGAAACCAGACGGCCCAGGTTTTTGATATTTGGTATGAAGCTTCATCTAGTGGATGTCTACCAAGATTGTTCAAATTAAAGCCCTGGGGCCAAAAACAGCCCTGCCCCGGGGCCCACTGGTTTTATATTGGCTTATATAGGGAAAACATATAAGAAACCAGAAAGCCTAGGTCTTTGATAATTGGTATGAAGCTTCATCTAGTGAACCTCTACCAAGATTGTTCAAATTAAAGCCCTGAGGCCAAAAATGCCCCCGCGCCAGGGCCCACTGGTTTTACATAGACTTAGATAGTGAAAACCTTTAAAAAGCTTCTCGTCTGAAACCAGAAGGCCCAGGTTTTTGATATTTGGTATGAAGCATCATCTAGTGGACCTCTACCAAGATTGTTCAAATTATAGCCCTGGGGCCAAAAACGACCCCGCCCAGGGACCAAATGGTTTACCATAGGCTTATACAGGGAAAACCTTTAAAAATTTCTCCCCTGTAACTAGAAGGCCCAGGTCTTTGATATGAAGCTTCATCTGATGGACCTATACCAAGGTTTTCAAATTATAGCCCTGGGGCCAAAAATGCCCCTGCGCTGGGGTCCACTGGTTTTACATAGGCTTATATTGGAAAAACCTTGTCTGAAACCAGAAAACCCAGGTCTTTGATATTTGGTTTGAAACTTCATCTAATGGACCTCTACCAAGATTTTTCAAATTAAAGCCCTATGGCCAAAAACGGCCCTGCCCCCAGGCCCACTAGTTTTATATAGGCTTTTATGCTTTTATAGGGAAAACCTTTAAAAATCTTCTTTTCTGAAACCAGAAGGCCGAGGTCTTTAATATTTGGTATGAAGCTTCATCTAGTGGACCTCTACCAAGATTGTTCAAATTATAGCCCTGGGGCCAAAAACGGCCGCGCCCCAGGGCCCATTGGTTTTATATAGGCTTATATTTTTATATAGGCTTATATAGGAAAATCATATAAAAATCGACTTGTCTGAAACCAGAAGGCCAAGGTCTTTGATATTTGGTATGAAGTTTCAGCTAGTGAACCTCTACCAAGATTGTTGACATTATAGCCCTGGGGCCAAAAATGCCCCTGCACCGGGGCCCACTGGTTTTCCATAGGCTTATATAGGGAAAACCAGTGGACCTCTGCTTAGATTGGTCAAATTATAGACCTGGGTCCAAAAATTGCACCACCCTGGGACCTACATGTTAATCTCTTAGCTCAGGCAAGCGATATTGGCCCATCATGGTCCTCTTGTCTTCTGAAAATCTGTGATATTTTTCTTATTTATTCTGCAAACACAGATTTTGGACGCTCGTTAGAACAGCCTCATTGAGGCAGTTCTAATGAGTACTCACAACCTATGTCTTGGAGCAAAATAATGTTTACCTCTATATAAAGTTGGGTTTAAGGAGGTGTTCATTTCATGGACCTGTTCATGCGATGAGTGTCATCAACTGATATTTCAAATGACTTATCTTGTTTGATTTCAAACAAATTGCACCTGGAATCTTCAGTGGTCAGGACAACCAAAGTTTGTCCACATGGTTCCAATCCATTAACCAAGATGGTTGCTGTGCCCAGCCAGATATGAGAAAAATACTTAAAACATTTTCTCCAGAACAAGAAACAGTGAAACTTAATATAAAACATTGGGGACTTGGGGCAAATGACAAGGCACTGACCCAGCACCTTATACAACTGTATAGGGGAAAATGGCAATTCATATTGGGGAAAATGATTGGAAGTCATTCTGTCAAACTGATCAGAGCCTTCAGTCTGCATGAAACTTTTTTGAACCCTAGAAAACATTAGCCCATTGCATGCGGGAAACCCCTAAAGGTGTACCTTGGCAAACAGTGCAGGCCGAGATCAGATGCCGCAGAACACGGCATCTGATATGCTGCAGAATGCGGTGTCTGATCAGGTCCTGCAATATTTGCTAACAGAATTTTCCATCAAAAATAGAATAAATGAAAGAAATAGGCCTTACACCCCTAATATAACAAATGGACTTGTCCAACATATAGCAATGGAAGGATCCATTAGTATACAATGGGTTAATGGCTCCTGACAAACTATGTCTGTGGTCGGGCCCATAGGAGTCTAACTGTTGGTTTTCTTTTGCTCCAGCATTTCAGTGGTTTCTTGCTGTTGAGTCCTCACCGTTGTTTCATCTCTGTAGTTGTTTGATTATTTGTGTTCACGGAGATGTTGCAATGATGAGTTAGGAGGCCTTCATGTGGACTGAACAAATTATTTGTCTAAATCGCAATCGAAGTAGGGTGAGGATTGTGGCCACGTAAAATCGATTTAAGCCACCCAGTAGAATTCGTTTCCGCTGACCTTTCCAAGGCGGTTCTTCTGTCGCGGTTTATTTTTGTTATGGTTTGTCTTTGAGTGTTTGTGTTGCTTGTGTTATTTTATTTTGGATAGCCTATTGGCCATTTTGTGGGAAAGTAACTGTCCTTTTGGCTTTCCGCTGTTGGTGTTTCCATTAGGGTCTGTTGTTTCATGTTTGTGTTTCTTTCCCTTTGATGTCTCTGATGGGAGCTGTGGGTGGATTGTATCGATTCCTGATCATTGCCTCCACTTCTATTTTGATCCTCACCACACTGAATATTTCAATATGCTAACACCCCGATTTTCAACCATTTGTGTTGCATGGTTTCAATTTCCACAGTGAAATCAGAAGCAGATTGGAAAAAGTACAGATACTGATCTATTTTCAGTTAAAATAGCATATTTACTAAATTGAATAATCAAATATTTTAACCCATTTCGTACTGGAAACCTCTAAACAGATAATTGGCAAACAGTGCAGGCCCAGATCAGAATGCGTAATGTGGCGTCTGATCAGGGCCTACACTGTTGTAAACAAGAGGGCCATGATGGCCCTGGATCGCTCACCTGATCCATAGTGTAACAAGTGGGCCCCAGAGAGGGCCATTATTGGCCCCAGGGTTTTAATGTGCATAATGTTGAGGGAGGTCTTAAAGGTGAAGCTTCATACCAAACATCAACAAAGGCTATAATTAGAACAATCTTGGCAAAGGTCCACTAGATAAAGCTACACATCAAATTTCAAAGACCTGGGCCTTGCAGTTTCAGAGAAGAAGATTTTTTTTAAAGATATTCCCTACATAAGCCTATGCAAAACCAAATGGCCCCAGGGCTATATAAATCTATGTAAAAACAAAGGGCCCCGGCCCGGGGTGGGGGCATTTGTGGCCCCAGGGCTATAATTTGAACAATCTTGGTAGAGGTCCACTAGATAAAGCTCCATACTAAATATCAAAGGCCTTGGCCTTGCAGTTTCAGAGAAGATTTTTAAAGATTTCCCTATATAAGTCTATGCAAAACCAAAGGGCCCCGGAGCGGGGACATTTTGGGTACCAGGGCTATAATTTGAATAATTTTGATAGAGGTCCACTAGATGCAGCTTCATACCAAATATCAAAGACCCAGGCCTTGTGGTTTCAGAGAAGAAGATTTTTGAAGATTTTCCCCATGTAAGTCTATGTAAAACCATAGGGCCCCAGAGTGGGGGCATTTTTGGCCCCAGGGCTATAATTTTAACAATCTTGGTAGAGGTCCATTAGATGCAACTTCATACCAAATTTCAAAGTCCTGGGCCTTGTGGTTTCAGAGAAGATTTTTAAAGATTATCCCTATATAAGTCTATGTAAAACCAAAGGGCCCCGGGACGGGGCCACTTTTGGCCCCAGCACTATAATTTGAATCATCTTGGTAGGGGTCCTTTAGAAGAAGCTTCATACCAAATATAAAAGACCTAGGCCTTGTGGTTTCAGAGAAGAAGATTTTTAAAGATTTTCCCTATATAAGTCTATGTAAAACCAAAGGGCCCCTGAGCGGGGGCATTTTTGGCCCAAGGGCTATAATTTGAACAATCTTGGTAGGGGTCCACTAGATGAAGCTTCATACAAAATATCAAAGTCCTGGGCCTTGCGGTTTCAGAGAAGAAGATTTTTAAAGATTTTCCCTATATAAGGCCATGTAAAACCAAAGGGTCCCAGTCGGAGGCTTTTTTTGCCCCAGCACTATAATTTGAACAATCTTGGTAGGGGTCCACTAGATAAAGCTTAATTCCAAATATCAAAGTCCTGGGCCTTGCAGTTTCAGAGCAGAAGATTTTTAAAGATTTTCCCTATATAAGCCTATGTAAAACCAAAGGGCCCGGCGGCGGGGACATTTTTGGCCTCAGCACTATCATTTGAATAATCTTGTTAGGGGTCTTTTAGATGAAGCTTCATACCAAATATAAAAGACCTAGGCCTTGTGGTTTCAGAGAAAAGGATTTTTAAAGATTTTCCCTATATAAGTCTATGTAAAAACAAAGGGCCCCTGAGCGGGGGCATTTTTGGCCCAAGGGCGATAGTTTGAACAATCTTGGTAGAGGTCCATTGGATGAAGCTTCATTCTAAATATCAAAGTCCTGGACCTTGCGGTTTCAGAGAAGAAGATTTTTAAAGATTTTCCCTATATAAGTCTATGTAAAACCAAAGGGCCCCTGAGCAGGGGGATTTTTGGCCCAAGGGCTATAATTTGAACAATCTTGGTAGGGGTCCACTAGATGAAGCTTCATACAAAATATCAAAGTCCTGGGCCTTGCGGTTTCAGAGAAGAAGATTTTTAAAGATTTTCCCTATATAAGCCTATGTAAAACCAAAGGGCCCCAGGTGGAGGCTTTTTTTGCCCCAGCACTATAATTTGAACAATCTTGGTAGGGGTCCACTAGATAAAGCTTAATACCAAATATCAAAGTCCTGGGCCTTGCAGTTTCAGAGCAGAAGATTTTTAAAGATTTTCCCTATATAAGCCTATGTAAAACCAAAGGGCCCGGGGGTGGGGACATTTTTGGCCTCAGCACTATCATTTGAATAATCTTGTTAGGGGTCTTTTAGATGAAGCTTCATACCAAATATAAAAGACCTAGGCCTTGTGGTTTCAGAGAAAAGGATTTTTAAAGATTTTCCCTATATAAGTCTATGTAAAAACAAAGGGCCCCTGAGCGGGGGCATTTTTGGCCCAAGGGCGATAATTTGAACAATCTTGGTAGAGGTCCAATGGATGAAGCTTCATTCTAAATATCAAAGTCCTGGACCTTGCGGTTTCAGAGAAGAAGATTTTTAAAGATTTTCCCTATATAAGGCCATGTAAAACCAAAGGGCCCCGGAACGGGGGCATTTTTTGCCCCAGCACTATAATTTGAACAATCTTGGTAGGGGTCCACTAGATAAAGCTTAATACCAAATATCAAAGTCCTGGGCCTTGCAGCTTCAGAGCAGAAGATTTTTAAAGATTTTCCCTATATAAGCCTATGTAAAACCAAAGGGCCCGGGGGCGGGGACATTTTTGGCCTCAGCACTATCATTTGAATAATCTTGTTAGGGGTCTTTTAGATGAAGCTTCATACCAAATATAAAAGACCTAGGCCTTGTGGTTTCAGAGAAAAGGATTTTTAAAGATTTTCCCTATATAAGTCTATGTAAAACTAGAGTGTTCACAAGTTTTTTCTTTAATTTGACCTACTGACCTACTTTTTGACCCGAAAAGACCTTTATTCAAACTTAGCCAAGATATTGTCACAATGACCATTCTGAGCAAGATTAATGATTTAACCAAACTTGTGGCCTCCTGAGTATTCACAAGGTTTTTCTATGATTTGACCTACTGACCTACTTTTCAACCGGACATGACCCATATTCAAACTTGACCGAGATATTGTCATGATGATCATTCTGAGCAAGTTTGATTATGATTGGACCAAAATTGTGGCCCCTAGGGTGTTCACAAGGTTTTTATATGATTTGACCCGCTGACCTACTTTTTAACCCGATATGACCCATATTCGAACTGGACTGAAATATTGTCACAATGGTCATTCTGAGCAAGTTTCATGATAATTGGACCAAAACAGTGGCCTTCAGAGTGTTCACAAGGTTTTTCTATGATTTGACCTACTGACCTACTTTTTGACCGGACATGACCCATATTCGAACTTGACCAAGATATTGTCATGATGATCATTCTGAGCAAGTTTGATTATGATTGGACCAAAATTGTGGCCTCTAGGGTGTTCACAAGGTTTTTCTATGATTTGACCCGCTGACCTACTTTTTAAGCCGACATGATCCATATTCAAACTTCACTAAAATATTGTCACAATGATCATTCTGAGCAAGTTTGATGATGATTGGACCAAAATTGTGGCCTCTCGAGTGTTCACAAGGTTTTTCTATGATTTGACCTACTGACCTACTTTTTTACCCGACATGACCCAAATTCGAACTTGACCGAGATATTGTCATGATTATCATTCTGAGCAAGTTTGATGATAATTGGACCAAAACTGTGGCCTCTAGTGTGTTCACAAGAAAAAGTTTACGCACGACGGACGACGGACGACGGACGACGCACGACGACGCCGGACATCTTACTGTCACAAAAGCTCACCATGACCTTCGGTCAGGTGAGCTAAAAAATTAGCTATTTTCCAAATAAATTTTGAAGAAAGCACAGCCGGACACCTGTAAATTTTGAAATGGACTCCTGCTATATATAAGGAGGAAGATTCCATTTGGTACAAAAAGGGTTAATGTTACATCAACTAATCACATCATTAGTTTCAAACAACTGGGCCCACGAGTTTGTTTGTTTTTCTTGACATTCCAGTTTTCAACTGCCTCTGATTTAACAATAAGCTGACTATTAACTCTTATCCTGCTGTTCACGACAAACCCTATCTTTGGAAACAGTGTAGATCCAGATCAGATGGCTTCTGAAGAAGCCATCTGATCAGGATCTACACTGTTTGGCATTCAGTTTATGCATTTGTAGCAATAAATTACATCGAGCAATTTGATTGGTTCACAGACAGAAATGGGAGTGGCTTAAATGAATATTCAGCAAGAGAAGGGTTAAGGAAATTATCATGAAAGGGCTGTAGAACATGAATTAGAAAGACTGGTCAAGATCCATCTTCTTGAGGCCAAACTCAGTAACAATGCTTCTGAAGAGCTGAGATAGATACTGAACTGCAGTTCCACGTAGACTCATGGTTATTAAACTTTTTTGATGCTCAACTGATTTGAGTTTTAAATTTGAAATGGTCATTAATCCTTATCCTGCAGAATAAATTAATTCACTACACCTCTTTCTGACAGTATTCCATCAATCAAATTACTTGCAAAAATTGTTCAATTCACAAACGGCATCTACATTGTTTGAAAAGGTCAAGGTTATCATGTTCAGCCTGATAAGGGTTAAAATACAAATAAATGGTGGCCCAGATGTACCTCTATCTAGCAGGCCGGCAACATTCTTTTGTGCAGCTTGATTATAAAATATTTTCTGTGGGTAATATATCCCTTCCACTGATACAAGACGGGCACTTGTCAGTCTCAGCCAAAAAATGCACTGTAGTGGTTAAACGCTTATTAACAAGCCTGCCCAGGACAGGTGTAGTTAGGTAAACTGATCGACTCAACCTTGAACAAGAAAGTGTCTGAGTGACAGTCTCAACCTTGTGACCTTCACCTGTGACCTGGACCTTGAGTTGACATGGTTTATTTATGGGTACTGCACATCACCTCACTGAGGAGGTATATTTCACAGAAGTTTAATGAAAATCCTTCCAGGGGTAAAGGAGATATGGAACAGACACAAAATTCCAAGTTTCAAACTCTTGACCTTCACCTGTGACCTTAACCTTGAGTTGGCATGGTTTATTTATGGGTTCTGCACATCAGCTCACTGAGGGGGATATTTGATGAAAGTTTAATGTAAATCCTTCCAGGGGTAAAGGAGATATGAAACGGACACAAAATTCAAAGTTTCAAACTCGTGACCTTCAACTGTGACCTTTATCTTCAGTAGGCATGGTTCATTGCACATCAGCTCACTGAGGGGGGGCATTTGACCAAAGTTAAATGAAAATCCTTTGAAGGGTAAAGGAGATATGGGACGGACACAAAATTCAAAGTTTCAAACTCGTGACCTTTCAATGAGACCTTGACCTGGTGTTGGCATGATTCATTTATGAACTCTGCACATTAGCTCACTGAGGGGGATAATTGACCAAAGTTTAATGACAATTCTTTGCGGGGTAAAGGAGATATGGAGCGGACACAAAATTCAAAGTTTTAAACTCGTGACCTTCAAGTGTGACTTTGACCTTGAGTCGGCATAGTTCATTTATGGCTGCATATCAGCTCACTGAGGGGGATAATTAACCAAAGTTTAATGAGAGTCCTTGCAGGGGTAAAGGAGATAATTATGGAACGGACACAAAATTCAAAGTTTCAAACTCTTGACCTTCAGATGTGACCTTGACCTTGAGTCAGCATGGTTCATTTATGGGTTCTGCACATAAGCTCACTGAAAAGAATATTTGACCAAAGTTTAATGAAGATCATTCCAAGGGTAAAGGAGATATGGAAAGGACACAAAATTCCAAGTTTCAAACTTGTGACCTTCAACTGCGACCTTGAGTCATTTATGGGTTCTGCACATCAGCTCACTGAGACGAATAATTGACCAAAGTTTAATAAAAATCTATCAAAGGGTTCAGGAGATATGGAGAGGACAAGAAAGTGTTATGGACAGATAGACTGACAGAAGGACAGGCGGACAGGCAAACAAATGGATAGTTAGGTGGCTATGAAAATGGACAATCAATGTAATTGAATGGGATTTATTCTGTTAGAAACATAAAAGATTCTTTAATGTGGCTTAAATTAGCCACCTAATAGAAGTGGAGGCAATGTTCAGGAATTGATACAATTAAGGAAGTGTCTCCTACAATTAACCCACAGCTCCCATCAGAAACACCAAAGGGAAAGAACCACAAACGTGAAACAACAGACCCAAATGGAAACATCAACAGCAGAAAGCCAAAAGGACAGTTACTTTCCCACAAAATGGCCAATAGGCTATCCAAAATAAAATAATATAAGCAACACAAACGCCCAAAGACAAACCATAACAAAAATAAACCGCGAAAGAAGAACTGCCTTGGAACGGTCAGCTGAAACGAATTCCACTGGGGGGTTTAAATTGATTTTATACCGCAATCAGGCATTCTAGTAACCTAATAAAGGGGGTCGAATAACTGCACGCTATAATCGGTAGTGACCTATAATACCTTCTACTGACCTATAATACGTCTAGTGACCGTTTATAGACCGGACCTTCTTTTCAGGTCCCTATTTTACAAGTGTAATCAATAATATGCAACCTTTTATACATGGGAAAACAACGAAACTGCTAGTTAAAATCGTTGCAATATTTATTTAAACAGATTTTCAGATATTTTAGCTAAATTCTTACCTTCTCGGCTGTTCCTCGTTTGAATGGCCCGTTGGAATAACTGCGCACTGAAACTGTAGTTGCGTCTCAACCACGAAAATAATTTTTATAGCTAAAATAAACTATTTATTTGCAGATTTTCATACAGAAAGGGAAGCGCCGAGAAACGTTTATTCGAGCGTCTGTGTTGTTTACCACGTCTTTGTGGCGCGGTGACGTCAGAAACTTTGCACTCGTTGACGTCACGTTATACTACGTGTGCGCGCCATGGCACTGAATGGCGTTTAACATGCCACACAGTCTGCTGTCTTTTATGCTTAAATTTGCTTAATTATTGCAAAATCCCTTGATTGTTTTGAATTGCGGTATAAACTAAATACATGGATAGTGTCTTTAATAATAAAATATAATCGGTTCGCCCCGACAATTTTATAGGGGCTCGCTAAAGCTCGCCCCTATAAAATTGTCTAAGGCTCACCGATTATATTTTATTATTAAAGACACTAACCATGTATTTACTATTTACATGGCCACAATCCTCGCCTTTACCCCCGCCGCAATTTAGACAAATAATTTGTTCAGTCTGCATGAAGGCCTTCTAACTCATCAGTGCAACATCTAAGTATCAATCCTGCCAAAAATAGTCACTTAAGTATCCATCTGTGAGAACAGACACACAGACGAAGGCCATTCCTATAATCCCCGCTCTGCTTCGCAGCGGGGGATCAAAAAGTTCACTGGAGCTTTAATGCTGTACATGCTGGGTATTTTGTCCAAATAAATTTTAAAATGCCATAAATTTATGAACAACAAACTTTATGCTCAACTTAGTTGAGTTATGATATGCTCAACTGAGTGGAGCATGAAAACTTTTCTCACCCTGGATCCAATTATCCAGGGGTCAATGGAAGATATTCCTCAGCTGTGGAGTCCAGTTGACTTAACCAGTGGTGTTTCGAACTCAGATAACTCATAAGAACATTAGGATCCAGCTATTTAAAGCATCATTAACTCTTTTTGTACCAGATGGAATCTTCCTCCTTATATATAGCAGGAGTCCATTTCAAAAGTTGTGTTTTCTTCAAAATTGATTTGGAAAATGGTTAAACTTTTTGAAAACAGTGAAGGCCCTGATCAGATGCCAAAGGGTCTGATCTGGGCCTGCGCTGTTTGCCAAGGTACCTCTTTAGGGATTTCTGGTACTGAATGGGTTAACTTATCATCCTTGTAAATAGTCAAAATGATGACTGTTCTAGCAAGTACAGTATCTAATAAATGGATATTTTTGCTGAAAAATATGTTAACTACCAAAATGATCCTAAGGATTGGGACAGAAACGCCCAAGCAAACAGTTCAGACCCAGTTTGGAGTAGTTTGATCAAGGTCTATACTGCTAGCCATTCCATCTGCACCTTTTGGACTCTTTGCTGGATCATGCAACAAATTTGTTAAAATTTTAGGCAAATTACCAGCAAGTCCTCAAGGTGTCAGAATTTTTAGGATTTTTATGGTAATAACATCTTAGTTACCCAGAATGCTTTATCCCATTTAGTACCAGAAACCCCAAAACGGGTACCCTGGCAAACAGTGCAGGCCCAGATCAGATGCCGCAGAATGTGGCATCTGATCTGGGCCTCCACTGTTTGCTAAAAATACAGTCATTTTCCAAATAAATTTTGATGAAAGCACAACCTGTCACCCCTAAATTTTGAAATGAACTCCTGCTATATATAAGGAGGAAGATACCATTTGGTACAAAAAGGGTTAATGATCTAAAAGCTATAAACCAACACAGTAGCTTCAGTCAGAACATCGGGGTTTGGTATTTGTTTTTTTTTATTTGAGGTTTAACATCCCCGTCAGCACTATTTAGGTCATTTTGGAGACATTGCATGCTTCCAATTTTGTGGGACTTTTACCCAACAATGACATCTCAATCCCTGCCACCCAATGAAACCAATAAGGTTTATAAGCATGGACGGGCCAACTCCCAGCAATTTTCCTGGGCAGGCTTAGACATTCTAAGCAGATTACCAGTACTCATGTGCAGTCGGTATCAGCTCTGCGTGGAAGCATCGTGAAGCCCAATTTATTTCTCCAAGCCCCGATAGGCAGGGGCAGACGGGGCTTGGTAGTAATACCATTAGATTGTGCTGCATGGTGCTGGAATCAGACCAAACATTTAAGAACTGGTAAATTGCTTAAGTCTAAGCCTGCCCACTCAAATTGGTGCTAGTCAGACCATCTTGGCATATAAACCATAGCTGTGCAGGCCTAGATCAGAATCCACAGAATGTGACATCTGATGAGGGCCTTCACTTTTTGCAAAAAATGATGGTAGGGCCTGAGATGTCATTTCATCTCAATGACGGGTAAAAATTGCACATAATTGGAAGCATTGTCTCCAAAATGACCTTAATAGTGTTGAGGGGGCATAAATATGTTCTAGAAAAAGTATTCCTTGGGAAGCAAAGAATACACCACAGAACTGGAAAATATGGAGTGTACATGTGTAAAGCCTAAAAAAACCCTTATCTCTAACAAATTTTTATGGTCCCAAATGTGTAAGAAGTTCATTGCCTGTACATAATCCCCCTGAGAGGGTACTGCAGTATTTGTAGATAGACTTCTATTTTTCAAATGTATATACTCGTATTTACATTCTCAGTACACTTTTTCAGATAAGCCCAATACTATTGGGATATAATAGTGTTCATACCTCAATGAATACATTTTTTTTTTTATTTTTTTTTTAATTTGTTTTACAGCCCTTTCAAGTTTATTTCACTCATATCGTGCCGAGTGTTAATCAGAGGTGGGCAAAAACCGGAGTACACGGAGAAAAACCAACTGACCATCTGTTGCAGAACTTGAAATCTCACATATGACCCGAGCGAGGTTCGAACCCACAGCGGTGAGAGACCGAATAATTAAGTGTCAGCGCTTTTATCTACTAGGCCACAGAGGCCCGTCAATGAATACATTGACTTGTATCATTTGGAAGATTGAACAATGGCAATGTTATGACATCAACAGCGATCTTTCTGTTGTGTGCAATTGTTTAACCCTTTTAGTACCAAATGGAATCCTCCTCCTTATATATAGCAGGAGTTCATTTCAAAATGTAGGGGGGTCAGGTTGTGTTTTCATCCAAATTTATTTGGAAAATGACTGAAGTTTTAGCAAACAGTGGAGGCCTTGATTAGACACCATGTTCTGTAGCATCTGATCTGGGCCTGCACTGATTGCCCGAGTACCCGTTTGGGGGTTTCCGGTACAAAATGGTTTAAGTACATATGTATACATCCACACTATGGAAAGTAAATTAAGAAAGTAATCTTTGACTTAAACAATATTTATTAATTTCAATAGACAAGCAAATTCAAACAGTATACAGTCGAACTTCGATGGCTCGAACCACTTTGGGACCATGAAAATTTGTTCGAGACAGCGTTAGTTGGAGCAAAAGAGGGACACTATTAGTACCACACCAGGAGGCAAAATGGAGATAATTGTGGATATCTTTTTGGTGTTCTGTATTATAAATGAAGGTTGTGTGTACTCATTAGAATCGCCTCATCGAGGCGATTCTAATGAGAAAACACAACATACATTTGCAAGGTAAATGGAGAAAACTTCCTAAATTACCCCTACATCGTATTTGGAGAAACTCCCTGCGGACTCAAGAAAGGGTTCGACTCATCCATGGTAAACGAGTCATCGGAGTTCAAGCCATCGAAGTTTCTCTTTTTTTTTTTTCTATATATACTGCCATACGCCCTCGCGGGCATTCTAGGCAGGTGTATATTAAATACACTCCAGTTTTGCAGGATGAAAGCCTACACAGTAATCATGTAATTATGGTAGGGTTCTTTAACCTGCACAGGGGATGGTTCTCCCTGCACAGGGGGCCTCCAGTTTAAGTCCCGATCCGAAGGACGGTGCACTGTATGTACAATTTTATAAAGATAGGAAACAAACAGTCTTTATTTTAACAACATTCAGCAATAGATATCTACATACATTAGCATCTCTTCCTTGAGACCTTCAACATTATATAACCCACTTATTGCAATAATACCCATTATATTATACAAATTCTTCAATAATACAAGATGGCCCCTGCCCATAGGGGCTTGAAGAAATAGATGGGCTGCATGATGCTTCCCTGCAGAGCTGAAGCCAACCGCACATGAGTACTGGTAAACAGCTTGGAGGAAATAAGCCTGCCCAGGCAAAGCAGTGCGAGTGTCAGACTGTCCATGCTTATAAAACATGTTGGTTTCATTGGGCAACAGGGATTGAGATGTCATTTCATCTCAACATCCGGTAAAAGTCCCAAAAAATGGGAGGCAACATCTCCAAAATGACCTTTACAGTGTTGACGGGGAGGTTAAACCTCAAATCAAACAAACAAACAGACAATAATCCAAGAAATGCCAAACTATGCTATTCACTTGATTTAAACATAAATACTTAATTAAATGCAAGTCAGGGACAGTAATTGCAAAAGTGGTCAGCCTCGGCAGTTCAGTCTAATGCACGTCTGACTTGTGATCAGATGGTCATGGGTTCGACACCTGCAGGGTCATCAACATTCTTTTGTGGGGATTGATTCTAAATCTTTTCTATGATCATACTCTCCCTCCTGCTGATTCAAGAAGGGCAGTTGTTAGTTTCTGGCTGGTTAACTGCTTATATTAAAGCCTGACCAAGAAAATGTGGCTAGTTAAAACTAACTGGCTAGATATACAGTTTATTACTTAGCCCATTTTAAATATGAGATTTATAAATCGAGGGAGGCTGAACATCCAATAAAGAAACAGTCTTGCGCACAAGTTTCTTCAACCTCCCAAGGTTTATAAATCCCATATTTAAAATAGGCTAAGCCAATAAAATGAATATCATATGCATTTTGATAGAGCTGATGGATAATTTTGCATCGAATTCTTAGTACAGTTCACTCATAATGTATAGTCCATGCAAACGGTAGTGAGCGTAGTGACACAAAAGCTGACTGAAACAAAAACTGCAAAGACACCAACTTGAAAGAATTTTCTATTCACTATATTTGAATTATTTGCTGGCTCCCACCTTGCACATTGTCAATATTGGAAAAACAGGTAACCAGACCCCCCTTACCTTGAAAGGTCAGGGGGGTCTTGTTACCTGTTTTTCCAACTCTGATAACTTTCAGACTAGGAACCAGCAGATAATGCAAATAAGGTGAATTGTACTAAATGAAAATAAAAGAACAAAAATTATTATAGTGATAAAACAATTAAAAATGCGAGAGTACAATAACCAAACATATGCCTAATTCAGTGGTTATGTCCATGTAATCTTTATTTCAAAGCTGCCTCTGAGTCTAATGTCTTGCATTCTGAACGCTGTTGACATCTTCTGAGACACCATTGATGTGACGTCAGCCATTGACGTGACGTCAAGAAGAATGTGTCAAAGTGATTCAAAGTTTTCCAAGTCTTAATATAATGACTGCATTAGAAAAGTAGGACCAGCTGCAGGAAAACAAATCTTCCTAGGCCAGAGGTGATTATCATTTTTAATTCATTGAGAAATTATAGTATTTCTTTGCTATGCATGTAATATAAGACAGTAATAATGTTGACCTAAGTACTGTTGAACAGGCCATTAAACTCAAATCAAACAAAACAAATTTCCTAAGTTACAGCATGTGCAATTAATATGTCAGTTGGAAAGGCTTACCAACATTTTGCCTTTCGGCATGCAGACCATTTAAAAATCTATAACCAAAACTTCCATATATATATTATATACATTATAATACATTGTAAATGCTAATAAAGTACAGCTTAATCCATTTCAGTTGGGAAACTACAAAACAAGTACATTGCCAAACAGTGCAGGCCCAGACTTGATACTGCAGAAAGCCTTCGCTGTTTGCAAAAAAGCTCAACCATTTTTTTTATTGAATTTCTGAAATTAATTTAATCTGACACCCTTTAATTTCAAAGTGGACTCCTGCTATACATAGAGACGAAGATTCCAATCAGCTGAAAATGGGTTAACTCATAATACATCCTTATCCTTTTTTTGTAGCAAATGGAATCTTCCTCCTTATGCATACCAGTAATCCATTTCAAAAGTAAGGGGTGTCACGTGTTCTCTTCAAAATTTATTTGGAAAATGACTTAACTTTTGGCAAACAGTGTAGGCCCTGATCAGATGCTGCATTCTGCAGCATCTGATCTGGGCCTGCACTGTTTGACAATCACCTGTTTTGGGGTTTCTGGAACAACATGGACTATAGTGCCAAACGAAAACTGTCATTTCAGAATTTCCTGTTCTTTTAGAATGTATAATAATGCAGAAGCATATAATAAGCAACTGAAGTTGAAACAATTATTATAACATGATGTATATGTGTGTGTGTTTGACTTTTACGTCCCACCAACAGCTAAGGTCATACGGTGATGGGACCTTGGTTTAAAGACTCATCCACAAGTCTGGAGAAGCCTGGGATCAAACCCATGACCCCTGGTTTAGGAAACAAGTAGCTTAACTATTTTACCACAGATGCTTCTATATAGTAATTCAGGTAATTAGTCATTTTAGGCACCTTTTGTGAAATGTATCAGGAGTCTGAGAATTTGCAAAACTATTCTATACTAGAATGTGTTTTTCTACAAAATTACAGATGTCTCCCCCTTTTTGACCTCTAAGTATGACCTTGACATTGGAGGTATCTTGTGTGCAACACATCATCTTATGAAGATGAACATTTCTGCAAAGTAACTTTAAAAAGTTCATAGAGAAATAAGAAAGTTATTGACTGTACACAAAGAAGCCCTTTTTTACCTTTGACCGCTAAGTATGGCCTTGACCTTTGAGGTACAACACATCATCTCATGATGGTTAACATTTCTGCCAAGTAATTTCATAATCCATCAAAGAATAAGCAAGTTATTGACTGTACACAAAAAAGGCCCCTTTTCTGAGCTTTGACCTCTAGGTTTGACCTTGACATTGCAGGTATGGACCTTGGTCTTGCACATGACACATCGTCTAATGAAGGTGAACATTTCTGCAAGGTTAATTTAAAAAGTCCATCCAGAAACAAAAAAGTTAATGTCTGGACACCAAAAAACTTGTTTTTACCTTTGACCTCTTAGAATAACTTGACCTTGAAGGTACTGACCTGATCGTCTCATGATGGTTAACATTTCTGCCAAGTAATTTCACAATCTATCCAGGAATAAGAAAGACATTGACCTTTGAGTTACCAACATGTGTCATGCAAGAGACACATCGTCTCATTGTGGTTAACATTTCTGCAAAGTATTTTCAAAATCCATCTACAAATAAAAAAGTTATTGACCAAACACGAAAAAAGGCCCCTTTTTACCCTTTAACCTCTAAGTATGACCTTGACCTTTGAGGTACCAACCTGGGTCATGCACACACCACATCGTCTCATGGTTAACATTTCTGCCAAGCAATTTCAAAATCCACCTAAAAATAAGAAAGTTATTGACCAAACACGAAAAAGGCCCTTTTTTGCCCTTTGACCTTTATGTATGACCTTGACCTTTGAGGTACCAACCTGAAAGATGCTTGCAACACATCGTCTCATGATAGTTAATATTTTTGCCAAGTAATTTCAAATTCTATCTAAAAATAAGAAAGTTATTGACAAACCACCAAAAAAGGCCCCTTTTTTACCTTTCTCTAAGTATGACCTTGACCTTTGAGGTACCAACCTGGGTCATGTAAGCAACACATTGTCTCATGGTGGTTAACATTTCTGCCAAGTAATTTCAAAATCCATCTCTAAATAAGAAAGTTATCGACCAAACATGAAAAAAAGGCCCCTTTTTTGACCTTTGACCTCTAAGTATGACCTTGACCTTTGAGGTACCATCCTGCGTCATGCGTGCCACACATCGTCTCATGGTGGTTAATATTTTTGTCAAGTAATTTCAAAATCTATCTGAAAATAAGAAAGTTATTGACCGGACACAATTTGCCCATACATACCGACAAACTTCCAAGGGAGATAACTCAAAAAGTATAAATGCAAGAGTTATAGTTCTTGCGCCCTGCACGTTGTCTAATATTGATTTATACTTATGTGAAGTTTTGTGAAGATAGCTTGAACGGTTTTCAAGTTACAGAGCGGACACAAATTTGTGGCAGACGGACAGACATACAGACAGACATACAGACAGACAGACGGATGGACGGAGAGACAGACAGACGCCCGGGGGAAAACAATATGTCTATCCGAAAAAAAATTTTCGGGGGAGACATAATTAAACCTTAAACTTGTACACTAATCCTGGAGCAGGTGACAATCAGAATTTCTTAAATATTTTTCATAGTAAATAAGACTTGACATTACATGTGGATCATCTGCTGGGAGGCACTTCTAATGAGTACCCACAATGCATGTTTTTGTGCAGAAATAAGAAAATATGTGGCTACCCCTTCTTATCTTGGGCTATGCCAGATATTTTGTGCCATGCTCCTTGTATGGTCTGGCCCCCGCCCATAGGGGCTTGAAGAAATATATGGGTTGCATGATGCTTCCACGCAGAGCTGAATCCGGCCCGCACACTAGTACTAGTAAACCGCTTAGAGGATCTTAGCCTGTCCAGGAACCGCGGTGCGAGGCGGACCATTCATGCTAATAAACCCTATTGGTTTCATTGGGCGACAGGGCTTCAGATGTCATTTCATCTCAATGTCGGGTAAAAGTCCCACAAAATTGGAAGCAACGTCTCCAAAATGACCTTTACAGTGTTGACGGGGACGTTAAACCTCAAATCAAACAAAAAATCCTTGTATGGTCTGACTTCTACCTTCTCCCTTATCTGAAATCCCACAAGAGTGGTTTCCCCCTTCAGAGTGATGATGTTTAGGGGATCTTGAAGAGCAAGATGCAATGACCTTCCAAGAAGGGACTGCAGAGCTTGAACATCAAAGGGCTAAGTGCACTAATGTTCATCAAGACTGAAAAAAATAAAGCAATAATGATGACAGAAGTTTTTGAAGTGCCCTCTTGGTATTTCTATGTAGTATGCATATACACTTGCTTGCACACAGTCAGAAGATAGTGTATAACAGCTGCTGAAGACAACAGATGAAATACAGTTTCAAGATACAGATTTAGGGGACTGGATATCCACATTTTCCACCATCTTCTACAATATGGGGGTACGGGGGGGGGACTCTCAGGACTTCCTATTCCTTTAACCCATTTTGTACTAGAAACTCTAAAACCGGCTACTGGGAACATAGCAGACTCAGATCTTATACCGTGGAACGTGGCATCTGATCAGGGCCTTCACTGTTTTCAAAAATAATCTGCCATTTTCAAAACAAATTTTGAAGAAAATACAGCATGACACCCCTACAATTTTAAGTAGCCTCCTGCTATATATAAGGAGGAAGAATCTATTTGGTACAAAATGGGTTAACTACAAATTTTGTCACTCCAAAAAGGTGCCTTCTCTAAAAGGAGAAAATTTCCACCTACTCAGCATACTTCTCTTTTGGGGCAAATACTTTCCTCTTAGAGTAGACCCCTATTGACAATGGAGACAAAAAAAGTACTTTTGAAACAGTTCCCTCCTCAGAAAATGCATCCATTCCCCTTAAACTGTGCTAAAATAATAACACACAGATAAATGCACATATGCCATAGGACAAAGTGAACATCCCTTCTTCTCAGCTTTTGCAAAGTTTAAACAAATGGCAAATGGTGCAGCTGTGGGTAAGACTGCAATTTTGGGGAAGCCTTTTTTCATGCTCAACTCTGTTTTTAATGCTCATGAAATTCAAACTGCAAATAAGTGAGGCTATTTGCCTCCTCATTTCAGTGTCCTGCTCAAAACTTTTTAAAGGTCAACCATTGTTCAATGTTGGCATTTTAAAATTTGTGAGCAGGATAAGTTTCATGCTCAAGTGAGCCGAGTGAGGAGAGCATGAAATTGGTTTTATAACCATGGGGCCTGGCCTCAAGGTTATAAAACTTTCTTCATGCTCAACTCAGCTGAGCATTAAATTTGTTATGTTCATAACTATTATATTACTAAAATAGAAACAAATCAGGCAATTTTACTGCTAAGATCAGCACAGAATGCCATTTATCGAGCTCATAAATTTTAAAATGTCAACATTAGATGACATTTTAAAATTTATGAGCATGATAAATTTCATGCTCTGGGTTGAGCATGAAAATTTTTTATAACCTCGGGGCCGGGTTTTCAAAATTCTTGCAGGAGTATTAACCCATTTTATGTGCCCAAAATGTGACAAAGGCAAACAGCGCAGGCCCAGATATGATGCCACAGAAGTAGTATCTGATCAGAACTGTCATTGTTTTCAAAAAGTAAAGCCATTTTATAATTTTATAAATTAATTTAATACTAAAATAACAAAGAAACTCAAATTGCTAAAGTAACTCAATAACTCAACCTGAAACCCTTTCATTTTTAAATGGACTCTTGCCTTATATACAGGGTGTGTGTGTGTGGGGGGGGGGGGGGGGGGGGAGGGGGAGGGGGGTTCTATACAATATAAAAATGGTTAAATTTACAAGCTGTGTTCCATCAAGACCTGATTTTAACACTGCTGCTAGATCCGAAGCAAAATCTTTCTTAGCATATTGTCATCTTTCTAAATAAGACCATGCCCACATGCGCCATCTCCTAAACTTCAATACTCAAATTTGACACAAAGGTCCATCTGTTTAAAGCAAAGTAAGCTCAACGAGCTTGTGAGTTACTTTATTAGTTAGAGGTCAAAATGTTAAGTGTTCTGGCAAGTACAATATCTAATACTATATAGTGGTATTTTTGCTGAAAAAAAAATGAGTAGTTTTTTGAAGAGCTAAAGCAACTCACATTTTTTCAGCAAATGATCATAGTTTTAACGATATGTTACTTAATGACATTTTTACGTTTGAACAACTGGGTTCCATGTGTCTATATGTGTATTACCGTAATATTCCTAAGTATTGGGACCGATAGGCCAAAGCAAACAGTGCTGACCCAGATCAGACTGCTCCTGAAGGAGCAGTCTGTTCTGGGTCTACACTGTTTGCCATTCCATCTGCACCTTTTGGACTACTTCCTGGATCATGAAACAAATTTGTTAAAATTTCAGGAGAATTACATCAATTCCTCATGGTGTCTGAATTTTTAGGATTTTTATGGTAGTCTACCGATTTCAACTTGGCTTTATATCCTAATTGATCAACTGGATCTGTTTCAGACACCAGTGATGAAACTGACCTTATTACCTAAACTTAAATACATGAGCATATAACTTTATCCATCGCAAAAATCTGACTTTATCATTGACATTAAATCGGCTACAGACTGTTCTGAATTAGTATAAAGAAAAGACTGTTTCTATTTATGTGGAGTGTTTTTTTTTTTTTTTCTATTGTGTTTCTTTATTTGAACCCTTGTCCTGCTGAATACAACAAGGACATGTTGGCCCTGGATCGCTCACCTGATCCATGAGTAATAAGTGGGCCCCGAGGAGGGCCATTATTGACCCCAGGGCTATAATGTGCATAATGTTGAGGGAGGTCTAAAAAGGTGAAGCTTCATACCAAATATCAACAAAGGCTATAATTTGAACAATCTTGGCAAAGGTCCACTAGGTGAAGCTACACACCAAATATCAAAGACCTGGGCCTTGTTGTTTCAGAGAAGTTGTTTTTAAAGATATTCCCTACATAAACCTATGTAAAACCAAATGGCCACGGGACATGGGTAATTTTGGCCTCAGTGCTATAATTTAAACAATGTTGATAGAGGTCCAGAAGATGAAGCTTCATACCAAATATCAAAGACCTGGGCCTTGCGGTTTCAGAGAAGAAGATTTTTAAAGATTTTCCCTATATAAGCCTGTGTAAAACCAAAGGGCCCAGGGCGGGGGCATTTTTGGCCCCAGCACTATAATTTGAACAATCTTGGTGGGAGTGCACTAGATGAAGCTTCATACCAAATAGCAAAGACCTAGGCCTTGTGGTTTCAGAGAAGAAGATTTTTAAAGATTTTCCCTATATAAGCCCATGGAAAACCAAAGAGCCAAGGGACGGGGTTATTTTTGGCCCATGCAGTATAATTTGAACAATCTTGGTAGGGGTCCACTAGATGAAGCTTCATACCAAATATCAAAGACCTGGGCCTTGTAGTTTCAGGGAAGAAGATAAAGTTTTCGGTGAAAAAAAATCTATATTTTGCTCCTGTGACCTAGATGTGCAACGGACGGGAACCATTTGAACAACTTTGAAAGGGGACCACCTAAGGATCATTCCTGTGAAGTTTGATAAAAATCCGATAAGTGGTTTCAGAGGAGATGTCGTTTGAAGAAATTGTTTATGCACACACAGACAGACGCACGGACGACGGAAAAAAGTGATCCCAAAAGCTCACCTCGTCACTACGTGACGGTGAGCTAAAAATACATGTACCTATCTTTGCAAACTGTAGATCCTGATCAGATGGCTTCTGAAGAAGCCATCTGATCAGGATCTACATTGTTTGTCATGCAGTTTGTTAACTGAATGAATATATTATATCTAATAATTTGACTGTCTGATAGCTAGAAAATGGTGTGGTTCAATTAATTTATTCAGCAGGACAGCACAATGTTAAATAGACTGTATCCAATCTAATGAATAATATGTCCAATCACATGCTCAATTTTTGTTGAATTAGAGGGAGTCAAATTTAACAACTGATTAAAAGATAACATGATTGTTCAGGCACATTATTTATTAATATTTCCACTATTGAATGTGCCTTGACAAGTAAAAATGTTTATCATGTGATGTTGTGTCTTATGTAATAACACCATGTATTAAATTTGGTAACCCATTAGTGGATTAAATATGCTAATCAGTTAGATAGGCCCCAAAACATTACACATGCGACGTCCTTAATTAAGTCGCGTTTACTGATGGCGGAATACTGACATTTCTGTTAAAAAATCATGAATAAAGTACACTTTAAATATGATAAATAGAATCTTGTATTCATGCTAAGGTATTACTTAATTTATTAAACTTAAATGCTTGGTGAAGACTCGTATTTTATCCATTTTCCTCAACTTGTTTAAAAAATTCAATAATACATGAACACTCATGTAAGATCTTCTACCAAATCAGGCAGAACACAGTATTCCCGGTTTGAATGAATACAAGTTTGGTCAAAAGCCATCCATATACCAGTTAACAGTCAAATCCAAGATGGAAATCTATCTTAATGTTTTATGGGAAATGGATACACATTCAGAGAAGGCAACTCCTGCAAAAATATTTTTGTTTTTCATGACAATAGGGGTCTTTCTTAAAGGAAAGAATTTGCTTCTCATGAGCAAATTCTTTCCATTAAGAGTATACCCCCTTTTTAGCGGGGCCATCTTCATAGAAAAGTGAACATGAAGTGCCAAAAGTTGTCTCCCTTTGAAAAATGGCAGAAAAATAAGCCAGGTGTATCCATTTCTCTTAAATGGAAAATCCATCTTATCCTAGTAATACTTGTTTTCTGACTGATTCTTCATGAACTCATCATTATTTGCTGCAATGAAAGCCTCATTTTAGAGCTCATTTTTCTGCCCTCTTATATTGATCTGTCTTGAAAGTCTCGAGTCAGATGGCACACAAACAAGGCCCCAATGATGAAAAGCATCAAGCAGAGGTATGAAAAATGCCTAACAAGGCGGTATGCATGCATATAGATGTATATGCACTTCAAATTTGCATTTCTTATGCATCCCTTTATTTTTGATAAAATTCAAAGAATTCAAACCTATGAGTTTGGATGGGTATGAGTTCTGTAAAATTATGTTTGAGACCGCATCTGTATTGCAAAAGATGGCTTTTCCATCCAATGATTATATGTTAATAAGATGAGTTTTCTATCCTCAAAAATGAAAACTTTATGTCATATGTGGACAAATGGAAAAAAATGTATTATTCTTTAACTCTTATCATGCTGTTCACAACAACCCCTATCTTTGGAAACAGTGTAGATCCAGATCAGATGGCTTCTGAAGAAGCCATCTGATCGGGATCTACACTGTTTGACATTAAGTTTATGGCTTTGTAAGAATAAATTATATAAAGTAATCTGATTGGTTCAAAGTCAGAAATGGGTGTGGCTAAACTGAATATTCAGCAAGAGAAGGGTTAACATGGATTTTCCATCTTATTCTGTGATTTTTCACTTAGATGTAGATGGTTTACCATCTTGGATCTGACTGCCAGGTTAACTAATAGCACATAACAAATACTCTGATCAGACTGCGTGGATGCACACACTGCTTCGAGCCTTTGCTCAAGGACACCTTTTTTTCTAATGCAGCTCATATCAGAACATTATATAATGAGCAGTGTTATATATTTAAACCCTTTTGGTACCAATTGGAACCTTCCTTGTTATATAAAGATGGAGTCCCGTTTCAAAATTTTGGGGTCTTAGGTTCTGTTTTCTTCAAAATTTATTCAGAAAATGGCTGAATTTTTTGCAAACAGTGTAGGCCCTATCAGATGCCACATTCTGCGGCATCTGATCTGGGCCTGCACTGTTTGCCAGGGTACACGTTTTGGGTCCAGTACAAAATGGGTTAAGGCTCATACACCACCACCTCTTCATAACACTTTTGTTGGGGTCCAATAGTTAAACAGCTGTGTTATGTCAAAAAAACAAAATTGTATACCGTAATGATACTAAGTTGGGAAAGACAGTCCTTTGAAGCAGTGCAGATCCAGAGCAGACTGGTCTTCACTGTTTGCCATTCTGTCTGCACTTTTTGGACTCACTGAATTGTGAACAAATGATAAAATTTTAGAAGAATTACAGCAAGACCTCAAGGTGTCTAAATTTTTAGGATTTTTACAGTAGATTATACAGAAAACTGACCATTTATGGTCATTTTTCTATATAATCTTTACTTATTAACCCACTGTATACTGGTGGACTCTTCCATTGCTATATGTTGGACAAGTCCAATTGTCGTTTAAGGAGTGTCAGGTTTATTTTTTTCATTTTTTATTCTACTTTTGATGGGAATAAACAGTGCAGATCCTGATCAGATGCCACCTTCTGCGGCATCTGATCTGGGTCGATATGCAATGTTTGCCAGGGTACCCCTTCTGTGGTTTCCCAGCTGAAATGGGTGAGGATCCATCCATAAAAACTATGCTATGAGTCGTATAGCCAAAACCATGTTATAATGAACAGTGTTATAAGGAGGTTGTGGTGTATCTGATTCACCAGTGCTTCTGCTCAATAATTTCCACCCATTAACTGTATTGCGAGATCATTTCTTTCTACATCTTTAAGAGCTGCAACAAGGTTTTCTTTTGTCGCGTTTTCCTGCTCTTGATCTTGCCAGGCTAGGAAGCACTGGTAGATTTGTTCTCTCACTGACCGATGATCACTTATGATCATTTCTATTGTCGGCTCACTGACACCCAGCTGCCTGATTAATGACTTCCAGTCTCGGCCCAGATTTTTCATCATGAAAGTAATTTCCTTCTTCAAATCTGAAAATTAGAAAAATATAAAAAATGCTTAAAGCACCAATCACTACAGCTGCAGATGTCATTTTCAAATTTTTCATGGCCTGGCAACTTTTTGCAACATTGTTGGGGGAAATATTTCTATGTGAGGCGGTTCTAATGAGTATCCACAATCTTTCTTTCTTTCTTAGCAAAACAAGAAATATACTGTATACTCGTGTAAACCCAAGTTTTACTATACATGTATAAAAGTGGGGTTTCATGGGGTCAAAATTATACAGGCATGTTTTTGTGATGGTGTGCTCTGTATTGCAGACTTCTCTCAAACAAATCATGGTTGTTCATTTTAGATTGGTTTATTGGTGTCCCTTGTGATGATTAGAGTTTTATACCGTTTATACGAATTCCAATAATGAACTATTAATAGACGGCACTAATTTTAGCATCCTGCAGCGTGGCTGTGACGTCATCAATTTCGGACAAACAAATGTGTACGAAATGCGTGTAAATGCATAATCTGACAGTTGAAACCATTATCCTTGCGTATTTCACCAATTGTTTCATGTTCAGAGGTAAAAGTCCTCTTGTGGTGTCCAGTACATTTTTTGTTCGGTTTTACGGTTCTTTAAAGATTATTTGACTTATTGCCAGCCTGTGAGCAAAAACGGAGTACCTGGAGAGAAACTACCGGTCCTTCCTCTCACATGTGGTATGAGCAAGACTTGAACCACAGCATTGTGAGGCTAAGTGAGTCAGCGCTCTTACCATTTAGGTCACGGAGGCTTGGACATTTATTTATCTATTTATTTTTTTCACATCTACAGAAATGATCCTTAGATTAAGGGCAGTCCTGGTCTAAGCAAATAGTGCAGACCCAGTTCAGACTGCTTCTTGTCAGTCTAATCAGGGTCTTCACTGTTTGTCATTTTATCTTTGCATCATTGCATCTTTTGGTCTTATCTGAATGACAGGTCTTCTTATTTTTCCCAGAAAATAGGATTCAACATTTCATTTGTTTGTTTGATTTGAGGTTTAACGTCCGCGTCAACACTGTATAGGTCATTTTGGAGACGTTGCTCAAAATTTTGTGAGACTTTTACCCAACATTGAGATGAAATTACATCTCAAGCCCTGCTGCCCAATGAAACCAATAGGATTTATAAGCATGGACGGTCCGACTCGCATCGCTTTGCCTGGGCAGACTTAGATCCTCTGACGGTTTACCAGCAGTACTCGTGTGCGGTCGGTTTCAGCTCAGCGCAACATGCAACCCATCTGTTTCTTCAAGCCCCGACCCGATGGGCGGGGCCATATATCATGCAAATTTGTCTGTGTCTGAGAAAAGTAAGGATGGGTTTTCTTCATTGTTTTCTTCTAAACAAAACTGCTGTAGCTGCTTTGGAGTTTGTTTTGTTTCTTTGTGGTTATATAAAACCGATAATAATAATAATAATAATAATAATAATAATAACAGCAATAATAACTAGAGCTGTCAGAGGATCTGACTATAGCCCCGCTTCAGCGCTGTCAGAGAAGAAAGTTATTTAAGCTGCAGAGAAAACAGTTATGAACAAGAAATAACTGTTGAAAATTTTACATTATCTCGAAAAACTCTAAGAGTTGTGAGCCCTTGTCCCTCATTTCAATGAGCATGATACATTACCAGAATGTCCATGTTTATACTAAATTTCATCTTCCATTTTTCAATGTTCAAAGGGTAATAACTCCTAAAGTAGGCAAATCAGAGTCAGGGTTCCTGCGCTCTGCACATTGTCTCATGGTGCTTTACACTTGTGTGAAGTGTCATGAAAATATCTCAAATGGTTTGTGAGTTATGGAGCCGACACAGTCAAAATTGCCTTTTTAAATGTTCAAAGGGCAATAACTCCTAAAGTAGGCAAACCAGAGTTATGGTTCCAGCACTCTGCACATCATCTCAAGGTGCTTTTCATTTATTTGAAGTTTCATGAAAATATCAGAAACGGTTATGGAGCGGACATAGTTAAAATTGCCATTTTTTAATATTCAAAAGCCTATAACTGAAAAAGTAGACAATCCAGAGTTTGGGTTCCTGCGCTCTGCACACGTAATATGGTGCTTTACATTTGTGTGAAGTTTCATAAAATTATCTCAAACGGTTTTTGAGTTATCGAGCAAAGACGGCTAAAATTGATATTTTTCAATATTCAAAGGGAAATAACTCAAAAATTAGGCAATCCAGAGTTATGGTTCCTGCACTCTGCACACCATCTCATGGTGTTTAATGTTTGTGTGAAGTTTCATGAAAATATGTGAATGGGTTTTAAAGTTATGGAGCGGACACGAAAATTGTTAACAGACACAGACAGACACACAGACAGACACACAGAAAATACGAAAACCAGAGTTATGGTTCTTGTGCTCTGCACATTGTCTCATAGTGCTTAACATTTGTGTGAAGTTTCATGAAATTATCTCAAACGGTTTTCGAGTTATGAAGCGGACACTGTTAAAATTGCCATTTTTCAATGTTCAAAGGGCAATAACTCCAAAAATAAGCAATGCAGAGTTATGGTTCCTGCGCTCTGCACATCGTCTCATAGTGCTTAACATTTGTGTGAAGTTTCCTAAAAATATCTCAAACGGTTTTCGAGTTATGAAGCGGACACAATTAAAATTGCCATTTTTCAATGTTCAAAGGGCAATAACTCCAAAAGTAGGCAATCCACAGTTATAATTCCTTCGCTCTGCACATTGTCTTATGGTGTTTAACATTTGTGTGAAGTTTCATGAAAATATGTTAAGCAGATACAAAGTTATGGAGCCAACACAAATTAACGGAATTACGGAAAATGTTCAACGGGCAATAACTCCAAAAGTAGGCAATCCACAGTTATAATTCCTTCGCTCTGCACATTGTCTTATGGTGTTTACAATTGTGTGAAGTTTCATGAAAATATGTTAAGCAGATACAAAGTTATGGAGCCAACACAAATTAACGGAATCACGGAATTACGGAATGACAGAAGGACATGGCAAATCCAATATAGCCCCACTTTTTCAAAGCGGGGCTATAATAATGCAATCAATTATCCAAAAACTTTGATTTTACAGCCGTAAAAAGTCACAATGTATGAATCAATTGACCTGTGCGTGCGTATACATCACGTTAACAATGTATCATTTGGAAGCAAAGAATACACTAAAGAACTTAACCCGTAAGATGCCAATCACGGCAACAGTTGTCTGCTTTGTCATCTGCCGGTTACTTCAAAACTCATTTGTGGACCCAGATCAGACTGTCCCTCTAGGAGCAGTCTGATCTGGGCTGGGTCCACACTGTTTTCCTGGATGAAAAAAAAAAAATAAATGTATGCAAGAAGATCAGCAGACTACAAAAGCAGATGAAATTTTCAGGTGTAGTTTTTCTCGGCATTTAAGGGTTTAATGTATGGACTGTACAGTTTTCTGGGCCAGACTGGCTAGTTTCGGCCAGTTAGGCCTCATTATTTTCGTGAATTAACTCCGTGAAATGAACACCTCCATAATCCACACTTTATATAGAGAAAACCATGCAGGGTTTACTGGGGTAGTCAATATTTTTCTTCAAGATTTCAGCTCCAAGACATAGGTTGTGGGTACTCATTAGATTCGCCTCTATGAGGCGGTTTTAATGAGTACCTACAACCTATATTTGACGTATAAATAAGACCTGTATCACAAATTTTCATCTGAAAATTATTCATTTTGGGTGCGAAAGAATACACCTGCGTTAATTGTTTGTCCGAAAGTCGTCACTTGACCGCGTGGAGCTATATTAAGATATCGGTGTTTCCTTTTCATGACGTAGGCAGCCTGGCAATTCGTATAAACGCTATTGGTTCACTCAAACAATCTGTACATGATAGTTTTTGATTCACCAATTAAGTACGGGAGAAGTTGGTGATTGGCTGACTCAAAATGATGTGAAAAGGCCATTAATTGCATCAGGTTATTTGAAGTGGCAAGGAAGCAGACAGGCCGCCAGAGTCAGAGCTTGAACAGGTGCTCAGCATGTGCTACTAGCAGATTTTCAGCAGGAGACTTTAATAAAAGGTCTGGAAGACCTTCATGACTGCCACAGACAAAGGGTTTTGTGCATTGCACAAACGTCAAAGGCTAGTTCTTTTCTTATTTTTCAGAGAAATCAGGCTCTGCATTTCAAGTGAATTTTCTGCTGGCAGACAATTCCCCAGCTTGCATGTACCCAACTGTGAACAAACATCGGGCTGATGGCGATATGATGTTGCCATGTAGTATCGGTGTCGGTCTAACGTTGGCACATCATTCTTTGCTGGCTGGGTCACTTATCATGTCAAGCTTGATTTTCTCTGAAAATGATGTCTGCTTAGCAAATAAAGAGTTAATTTTTGCAAACATTAGATCCCTACCTTTGCAAATTGTCTAGATCCAGATCAGATGGCTGTTTGTCATGCAGTTTGTGAACTGAATGAATACATAATACCAAGTAATTTGACTGGCTGATAATCAGAAATGGGTGAGGCTAAATCAATTTATACAGCAGGTTAAGGGTTAAGATAATTTTGTTCTACTGGCAACTAGTTAACCCACTGCATACGGGAAACCCCTAAATGGGTACCTTGGCAAACAGTGCAGGCCCAGATCAGACACCGCAGAACGCAGCATCCGATCAGGGCCTGCACTATTTGCTAACAGAATTTTCCGTCAAAATAGAATAAGAACGAAAAAATAGGCCTTATGATCACCCCTTATATGACAAATGGACTTCTCCAACATATAATATTGGAAGAGTCCACTCTTAATTACTGTTGCACTAATATTTTGACTATGGTAAAACAAGTTTTCAGCTAGGGGACTAAGTAGTAAAATTCCAGAAATAAACAACAAGATGCATTCTTGAAAAAGATACTGATACAATATCAGCAGAAATGTTTGATGAAATGAAATGCATGAAATTTCCGACCTAGTTCGATACCAGAAAGCCCTCATGATATATGTTCCCCTGCCATTTACTCTAAATAAGTTGCCAAGACTTCCCTTAAGCAAAAATGTAGAATCAGACCAAGATGCTTTGTTAGGACCAGTATGATCTGGCTCTACACTATTTGCCATTTTGACAGCCTCTGGTAACACAAAGACACATATAAACCAGTTTTTGTGTCAATTGTTTATCAATTTGATCCAATAAGTTACTAATTACAGAGGCTTCCACCCCTGCCCATCAGGGCTTGGAGAAATAGATTGGGCTGCATGGTGCTTCCACGCAGAGATGAAACTGACGAAACGTGAGTACTGGTAAACTGCTTAGAAGGACTATAAGCCTGTCCTGGCAAAGTGATGTGAGTAAGACTGTCCAGTGCATATAAGCCTTTTGATTTCATTGGGCGGTCGGGCTTGAGATGTCATTTCACCTCAATGTCGGGGGGTAGAGGCCTCCGTGGTGTAGTGGTTATGCTACTCGCCTTGTAGACCAGGGGTCGCAGGATCGATCCCAGGCTTCTCCAGACTTTTGGATGAGTCTTTAAACTGAGGTCCTGTCTCTGTATGACCTTAGCTTTGGTGAGACGTAAAACTCAAACACTCACTCACTCAATGTTGGGTAAAAGTCCCACAAAATTGGAAGCAGTGTCTCCAAAATTACAAAAACAGTGTTGATAGGGATGTTAAACCTCAATTCAAACAAACAAAACTACAGAGGTTATAGTTTGTCTTTGAGTGTTTGTATCGCTTATATTACATGTATTTTGTTTTGGATAGCCATTTGGCCATTTTGTGGGAAAGTAACTGCATGTCCTTTTGGCTTTCCGCTATTGATGTTTCCATTAGGGTCTGTTGTTTCATGTTTGTGTTTCTATCCCTTTGGTGTCTCTGATGGGAGCTGTGGGTTAACTGTATCGATTCCTGATCATTGCCTTCACTTCTATTCAGTCTGCTACTGTCCATGTGACTATTGCTGACCATGTACAAATCCAGGTAACATATATTTATTTCCGAGCTTGGACTTAGAAACAGTATAAGTCCCAGTTCTGGACCATTTTCCCAGCCTACTCTCGGAAACAATCAACCCACCAGTGTATTTTGTTGTTTTTTTTCATTAGAGTGATTATATTATTTTCTTTTCTGTTATTTTCTGCTGTTCCCTGTCTCATATACATACCAGGTCCTTGAAAATTTTGTTGCCCTGAAAAACAAAACAAACACTATATAGATAGAACTCTTGAGAAATCTTTAACATTTAAGATATTCTGAGCACAGTGTCTTTCATTATGATTAATCATCAGAACCACCTCCCGCAGGCAGCTCAAACAAGCACCCTCAACCTCTTGTTTTTAAGCAAAAATAACAAAAATAATGTATATCCCTCTAAACCCCAGTTTTACTTGATAAAAGTGGGGTTTAAGGGGGTCAAATTCATGAATGTAGGAAAAAAAAAAGGAAAAAAGTCACAGTTTAAGGTAGGAAAAAAACTTTTTAAAAAGTCACGGAAAACAGTCGCAGAATTGGTTTATATCACATTTTTAGATATGCGAGTAACTGAACGAAAAGTATGATTCAAAAGTGTTGACAATGAAGAACGGCGACCACGACAGACAACGGAGGTTATCATCCTAGTCTTCAGACCTGTGTGCGAAAATGGCATGTCCTGTCTCGAGATCTAGCATAAATCAGATGGAAACTTTTGATATTTTTTCTTATTTTAGCCTACATGTAAATATAGACTACGGGTCGTTAGAAAACCCCCAATGAAGTTTTCCTAACTATTACCCACAATCTATGTTTTTAAGCCTAACATAAAGAAAATAATGATTGTTATGTGAGATATACTGATTGATAAGTTCAATTCCAAACTGACAAAGTTTCGGTATTGACAACTAATGATGACAGACCATGGATTTTCTCATCTTTTCAGATCTTAAAGTTTTTACATTACCATGACACTCCCATGTGATTAAATGGCGACTTTGCTAAAAGTAGTATTTTTCGGATGAAAACCTTTTTCTTATTTTTATCCCAAATATAGATTGTAGGTGCTCAATAGAACTGCCTCAGTTAGATACTTCTAACAGGTACCCACAATCTTTATTTTTGAGCAAAAATAAGGAATGTAATGAATAACCTATAAACCCCATTTTCTATATAAAATGCGGAGTTTACAGTGGTATTCACAACAAAGACTTGTTAACCTGATGAATTTTCATTTTGAAAATAAATTTCACAAGCAAATAACCGCATTAGCAAATAAACTAATTGAAAATACCCACCATCCTTAAGTGGAATCAGAAAAATTGATTAATGTACAACAACCTATTTTTAAGTGGAATTTTTTTCTAGATTTTTTTTTTATTTGTTACTTTTTTCCTGTGACCTTTTTTTCCAATACTTTTTTTCCTGTGACTTTTTTCCATGCAACCAAAATTTTATAGGCATGTTTTCTTGATACATTGGTTACCGGTATTTATGCTCTTTTTTATGGAAGTCTTATATGGTATGAACAGTGCTTGGTATGAACAGTACTATCAGAATTCTGTCATTTGATATTTGTATCATGTTCGGCCCCCACCCATCGGGCTTGAAGAAATAAATGGGCTGCATGATGCTTCCACACAGAGCTGAAACCGACCGCAAACAAGTACATGTACTGGTAATCTGCTAAGAGGGTCTAAGCCTGTCCAGGCGAAGCAGTGCAAGCCCATGCTTATAAACCCTATTTGTTTCATTGGGTGACAGGGCCAAAGATATCATTTCATCTCGATGTTGTGTAAAAGTCCCACAAAATTGGAAGCAATCTCTCTAAAATGACCTATACAGTGTTGATGGGGATGTTAAACCTCAAATCAATCAATTGTACCATGTTTGCTGTTCATGTTTGCCATTTCTATTCATTGCAAATGTGCTAGTGAAAAAAAAAATATTGTCTATTGTCTATCGCAAGTTTATAGCTTCTGTAGAGTATTCATATGATAATGTAGTTTATATAAAATACTTTGTTTTACTGTTTTTGTTACTTTTCAATTAACAAACAAATGCTGAAGTAAAAATAAAAAGCTAAAATCTGGATTTGCTTTATGTACCAAATACATGTATAAGGAAGTATGTATGAAAATTGCTAAAATGTTCAAAGGCCTCTGGATTTATATATATAAAACCTGTGGTCACTCACTTCAGCAAAGACTGAAATCACCAAAATCTATCGAAATCACCGAAATCACCACAAAAATCACCCTGGGAAGTTCAGAAATCACTATTGTATGATTTGGGAAAGACATGGTAGGGTAGTGTTTTGTTTTATTTGGTCAGGTTGGGCTTGGTAGGGAAGGGTTTGGTCGGGGAATCGCCATGGAAATCACCGAAATCACCAAAGTTGGGTAGGACTCCTATATAATTAGGCCTACATTATTTTCTTAGTTATTCTAAAAACAGATTGTGGATACTCGTTATAACCGCCTTAATGAGGAGCTTCTTACCATCTATGTTTTAAGCTGAAATATGAAAGGTAATATACAACCCTGCAAACTCCACTTTTCCATGTTCTATGTCTTCATCGCATAGTATAGGTTTGTTAACTTGATGAAATTTTAGAATGCTTAAAGACTGTTAGTGGTAAATATGGCACACTCAGTAAACATATCTAGATAATGTTTTAGAATAACTAAGAAAATAATCTAATTATATAGGAGTGATGCAGATGAATCGTTTACCATGTCTGATTCAATTTTGTTCATGATGAAAAAGTGGGGTTTGCAGGGGTGTGTTTTTTCTTATTTCTGCTCAGCTCGTACATTGCGAATACGCTATTCAAATATAAAAGTTTGCACCCAAAATATGAATATTTTCTGAAAAGAAATCGTGTGAAATAGGGCATTCTTTCACAACTACAAAAGGTTACTTTTCTGGTGAAAATTATTGATACTTGACTTATTTTCACTCCAAATATAGGTTGTGAGTGCAACATAAGTTGTGAGTGCTGGTTAGAAGCGCCTCTTTGAGTCGATTCTAACGAGTACTCACAGCATATGTCTTCAGTCTTGGAGCAGAAATAAGAGATATAATGTATACCCCGTAATCCCCCGTTTTATCTATATAAAATGGGGTTTAGGGGGTGGGGTCAGTTCAAGGACTTGTTCATGTGATGAATAGTTGCAAGATTTGCAGCCTTAAAACTTAATTGATGTATCATGAAGTTACTTGTTCAGTCTGAGTGAGTGGCCATAAAAAGTAGTGAAGGCAATGATCAGGAATTGATACAATTAACCCGCAGCTCCCACCAGAGACATCAAAGGAAAAGAAACACAAACATGAAATAACTAGACCCTAATGGAAACATCAATAGAGGAAAGCCAAATCCCACAAAATGGCCTACCGGCTATCCAATACAAAAAATATAAGTGATACAGTAACACACACTCAGAGACAAACCATAACAAAAATAAACCACGACAGAAGAACCGCCATGCAACCAACGATCAGTGAAACAAATTCTACTGGGAGTGTGGGGGGGGGAGGCTTAAATCGATGTTATGTGGCCACAACCCCGCCATTACCTCGCTCACAATTTAGACAAATATTTTGTTCAGTCCACATGAAGGCCTCCTAACTCATCAGTGTAACATCACCTAGAACACAATTTTAATCAAACAACCACAGAGATGAAACAACGTTGATGACACGACAGCAAGAAACCTCTGAAATGCTGGAGCAAAAGAAAACCCACTTGGCCCCACCAGAGACAGAGCATCAGGCACCAGCCAACATTACATAAAATTAAATTCTAACTAGAATTTGTTTTTCTACAAAAACACAGATGTCTCCCCCGTTTTTGACTGCTAAGTATAACCTTGACATTGGAGGTATTGAGCTGGGTCTTGTGTGCAACACATCATCTAATGAAGATGAACATTTCTGCATAGTAACTTTAAAAATGTTCATAGAAAAATAAAAAAGTTATTGGCCATAAACAAAAAAACCACTTTTTTACCTTTGACCTCTAAGTATGGCCTTGACCTTTGCGGTACAACACATCGTCTCATGATGGTTAACATTTCTGCCAAGTAATTTCATAATCCATCAAAGAATAAAGAAGTTATTGACTGTCCTTTTTTTACCTTTGACCTCTAGGTATGACCTTGACATTGGAGGTATGGACCTTGGTCTTGCACATGACTCATGGTCCAACTTTCAAGCCTCTAGCTCCAACAGTTTTTGAGATATCTTGCTGACAAGATTTTATTAAAAAAAAATTCAAAGGGCAATAACTCTTGAAAGGGGCATAGTCCGGATGAGAAAAAAATACGTGTCAGCTTATTTTCCATTAGGAATGCATATATGAAATTTCAAAACCATAGCATACACAGTTCTAAAGTTATGCTATGCATCACTTTTAGGGTTCATTACAATGGGCACAAATTACCAAAATGACAAAGGGCCATAACTCGCAAAGTATTTTTCGGAATTTTGTCAAAAGTTAATCAGTTCATATACTCATCACCACCAATATACACAACAACTTTCAAGGCTCTAGCTCCAATAGTGTTTGAGATATTTGGCTGACAAGATTTTATTAAAAAAATTTCAAAGGGCAATAACTCTTGAAAGGGGCATAATCTGGACGAGAAAAAAAATACGCGTCAGCTTATTTTTGATGAGGAACCCATATATGAAATTTCAAAACCATAGCATACACGGTTCTAAAGTTATGCTATGCATCACTTTTAGCATACATTACAATGGGCACAAATTACCAAAATGACAAAGGGCCATAACTCACAAAGTATTTTTTGGAATTTTGTCAAAAGTTAATCAGTTCATCTACTCATCACCACCAATATATTCACCAACTTTCAAGCCTCTAGCTCCAATATTTTTGAGATATCTTGCTGACAAGCTTTTATTAAAAAAAATTCAAAGGGCAATAACTCTTGAAAGGGGCATAATCCTGACGAGAAAAAAAATACGCGTCAGCTTATTTTCCATCAGAAATGCATATATGAAATTTCAAAATTATAGCATACACCGTTCTAAAGTTATGCTATGCATCACTTTTAGCATACATTACAATGGGCACAAATTACCAAAATGACAAAGGGCCATAACTCACAAAGTATTTTTCGGAATTTTGTCGTAAGTTAATCAGTTCATCTACTCATCACCAACAATCTATTCACCAACTTTCAAGGCTCTAGCTCCAATAGTTTTTGAGATATCTTGCTGAAAAGATTTTATTAAAAAAATTTCAAAGGGCAATAACTCTTGAAAGGGGCATATTCCGGACAAGAAAAAAAATACGCGTCAGCTAATTTTCCATGAGGAATCCATATATGAAATTTCAAAACCCTAGCATACATGGTTCTAAAGTTATGCTATGCATCACTTTTAGCATACATTACAATGGGCACAAATTACCAAAATGACAAAGGGCCATTACTCACAAAGTATTTTTCGGAATTTTGTCAAAAGTTAATCAGTTCATCTACTCATCACCATCAATATAATCACCTACTTTCAAGGCTCTAGCTCCAATAGTTTTTGAGATATCTTGCTGACAAGATTTTATTAAAAAAAAAAATTCAAAGGGCAATTACTCTTGAAGGGGGCATAATCCGGACAAGAAAAAAAATACGCGTCAGCTAATTTTCCATGAGGAATCCATATATGAAATTTCAAAACCCTAGCATACATGGTTCTTTAGTTATGCTGTGCATCAAAAGTGTAATGGACGGACGAACAAACCAGAACCAATATGCTCCTCAAACTTTTTCAAAGTTGGGGGCATAATAAGAAAGTTATTGACAGAACACAAAAAAGGCCCTTTTTTTACCTTTAACCTCTATGTATGACCTTGACCTTTCAGGTATTAAACTGGGTCATGCGGGCAACACATCATCTCATGGTGGTTAACATTTCTGCCTAGCAATTTCAAAATCCATCTAAAAATAAGAAAGTTATTGACCAAACACGAAAAAAGGCCCCTTTTTTACCTTTGACCTCTATGTATGACCTTGACATTTTAGGTACCAAACTGAATCATGCATGCAACACATCGTTCCATGATAGTTAACATGTTTGCACAAGTAACTTCAAATTCTATTTAAAAATAGGCAAGTTATTGACAAAACCCGAAAAAAGGCCCCTTTTTTTACCTTTGACCTCTAAGAATGACCTTGACCTTTGAGGTACCAACCTGGGTCATGCGCGCAACACATCGCCTTATATTGGTTCACATTTCTGCCAAGTGATTTCAAAATCCATCTCAAAATAAGAAAGTTATTGACCAAATACGAAAAAAAGGCCCACTTTTTGACCTTTGACCTCTAAGTATGACCTTGACCTTTGAGGTACCGACCTGCCTCATGTGCACCACACATCGTCTCATGATTGTTAATAATAATGCCAAGTAATTTTAAAATCCATCTCAAAATTAGAAAGTTATTGACCAAATACGAAAAAAAGGCCCCTTTTTTGACCTTTGACCTCTAAGTATGACCTTGACCTTTGAGGAACCGACCTGCCTCATGCGCACCACACATCGTCTTATGGTTGTTAATAATTATGCCAAGTAATTTTAAAATCCATCTCAAAATAAGAAAGTTATTGACCAAATACGAAAAAAGGCCCCTTTTTATACCTTTGACCTCTAAGTATGACCTTGACCTTTGAGGTACCGACCTGCCTCATGCGCACCACACATCGTCTTATGGTTGTTAATAATTATGCCAAGTAATTTTAAAATCCATCTCAAAATAAGAAAGTTATTGACCAAATACGAAAAAAAGGCCCCTTTTTTGACCTTTGACCTCTAAGTATGACCTTGACCTTTGCGGTACCGACCTGCCTCATGCGCACCACACATCGTCTTATGGTTGTTAATATTTCTGCCGAGTAATTTTAAAATCCATCAAAAAATAAGAAAGTTATTGACCGGACACGATTTGCCCATACATATATACATACCACCAAACTTCCAAGGGAGATAATTCAAAAAGTATAAATGCGAGAGTTATGGTTCTTGCGCTCTGCACGTCGTCTAATGCTGATTAATATTTTTACGAAGTTTCGTGACGATAGCTCTAACGGTTTTCAAGTTACAGAGCGGACACGAAAGTGTGACAGACGGACAGACGGACAGACGGACAGACAGACAGACGGACAGACGGACAGACGGACAGACAGACGCCCGGGGGAAAAACAATATGTCTCTCCGAAAAAAATTTTTTCGGGGGAGACATAATTCAATTCTCAATTAGCCTTTACGCTGGAACTGTTATTGTCAACCGTTTATTGGGTAAACTACCATGCATGCAGTCTGTCATATTACATTTATGTTGTACCCAATCTTTTTATATCGAAGAATGACTTTACAAAATGGGGGTTGTTTTGTTTGTTTGATTTGAGGTTTTACACCCCGTCAACACTGTATAGGTCATTTTGGAGACGTTGCTTCCAATTTTGTGGGACCTTTACCCAACATTGAGATGAAATGTCGCCCAACAAAACCAAATGGGTTTATAAGCTTGGACGGTTCGACTCCCACCAATTTGCCTGGGCAGGCTTAGATCTTCTAAGTGGTTTACCAGTACTCGTGCGCAGTCTGTTTCAGCTCTGCGAGGAAGCATCATGCAGCCCATCTATTTCTTCATGCCCCGATGGGCCCGGGCACTTACAAAATAGGGTGCCAAAGTAAAATGCAAGTAAGAGTTTTTCTGAATTTATATACTAAATCAATATAATTAAATTATTCTTTAGTAATTATAATACTGATTTGATTAATAATATATATATACTGCAAATGCTTAGTGTGATTTTGGCGACTTTGATTTGCATACTTAATTAACTGAAGATTATTGTTTATGCTAGTGTTAAATAATTAAAAATATGTTAACTAAACAATTTAACATACTATAACAATCTTACCCTAATTTGTTTATACCTTAATTAATTACAATGATAATTTTAGTATCGTATCCTACCCAACTTTGGTGATTTCCATGGCGATTCCCCCATCAAACCCGTCCCTACCGAACACCAACCTTACCAAAGCCAACAAAACCCTACCCTACCATGTCTTTCCCAACCCTATCCAATCAGACAATGGTGATTTCTGACCTTCCCAGGATGATTTTTGTGGTGATTTTGGTGATTTCTGTGATTTCGATGGATTTCGGTCTTTCCAGTGACCCTAAAACCTGAAGAAATTGGGAGAAAATCTTTCACAATCTTTTATCATTGTGCTTGAAGCCTTGTCACAGGAGTTCCGCTCTGGAGGTCCCTGGGAGGACCTGTATGCGGATGACCTTGTCATCATAGCTGACTCACTCGAGGAATGTGTCAGGAGGCTCTTAACCTGGAAAGAAGCAATGGAGGAAAAAGGGCTGAGAGTAAATGCAGGAAAGATGAAGATCATGATCTGTGGTACAGGCCTGGACCTCCTGCAGAGTACAGTCAGTTCCCATGTGCTGTATGTTGTACTGGAGTGGGCAGCAACAGTATATTTTGCAATGGCCGCAAGTTCTACATGTAGGTGCACAAAAAAATGCAGTGGGCTCAAGCGCTTGACAGAGGACCTTGGTTGACAATAGGAAGGAAGTTTTCACTTTCATAAACAGATCTACCATTACCTGGAATATGTGTGCCACCTGAGTGGTGAAACTGCTGGTTAGCCTGAACATGGTAGACCACTTGAGTTGGAGCCTGAGGCTGAGGATAATGTTGCTGGTGAAATGGAATATTCTGTTGTTGCCTATGTACTTCTCCTGCTTGACCTTCATATCTCTCAATAATACGCAGTGGAGGCATTATTCCTTTCATACAGGTATCTAACAATTCTCTCAGAAAAGCTGTATTATTTGGTCCAATTAATTCTCTCTTTTCCAGTGCTGTCCATAGCTGCAGAGCTGAATATATTCCTTCACTTTCTTTCCCTTTAATTATGGACTTGCATTTGAATTTCATGGCCTCCAAGCTGTTCTTATTTTCGTCAACTAATTCGCCTAGATTAATAAGCATGTCTCTGTAATCTGAGTGCAAATTATCCATTTTTTATGCAAACTCACAATTTTCAACCAAAAACTGTTTTCCACTCTGGCATTTCCTACTTTCGTTTTCGGAACAAATCCAAAGTTATCCGATTGTTTACACACACTTTCGGCGAGTCGTCACACTTTGAGGTGAGTTTGTGCTTTCGGACAAAATAGCCAATATAATTTCGTTCTTTCTACTGATACTGCGATCTGTCATATTTCTCAGAAGTACATTTCTTACTTTCTATTTCTTTCTTTCTTGCATTTTGCCTAAACCCCAAAAGGCAACGGACAGTGTACATAGAATCCGGGACGTTTCGGCCCTGTGTCTTTTCGGCCGGGTCGTTTCGGCTTTGGTCGTTTCGGTCAAATTTGGACTTGGGTCATTTCAGCTTATTTCGGTGGGTCGTTTCAGTCCTGGGTCATTTCAGCCTTGATCGTTTCGACCAGACTTTATGAGATAGTTTGTTGTTGTTTTTTTATCTCACCGCCATAATTAAAGACGCCCGCATTTAACGCATGTTTTCACACTCGGGTGATTGATTAACGGATCATTAACATGTGATGTTTCAAATTACTACTTAAAAAGCTAACAACTTATAATTTTGTTTTTGTTTGAGTTTAGGTTTTACGTCCCCGTCAATACTATTAAGGTCAATTCGGAGAAGTTGCTTCCGATTTTGTGGGACTTTTACCCAACACTGAGATGAAATGACATCTCAAGCCAGGGGCTGACAAATCCATTGCCCGGCCGCCCGGGACAAGTTTGAAATCGCGCCGGGCAAGTGCACTTTGACCTTTCGACGCACGGTCCGGCAAGTGCAAAAAATCGTCTACAATCGTCAGTCTTTTGAATCCTTAAATACAGTAAAACTAGACCAATAAGTAAATCACAATTATTCCCGCTTTGTCGGCAATTCAGAGACGAAACTATCCATCTTTTTATAATGGTTCATTTATGACACTATTGTTAATCCCTGTCATATAATTACCAATTAAACATGATTGCCGGGCGGTGCGTGTCTTATATTTCTGGTGTAGTGTGTACCGCCAGCACTATCGATAAGCGTGACAAGGTGTGAAAATAAGATTGTCTCTAATTTGCGTTTATCCTTGCCATAAAATTTAATCCACAATCAATGTGAAAATGATTTAATAGCTCCTAAGACGATTTGCTACATCTTACGGTAGTAAAAACGGACTATTCTACTATCTCGTGAATGGTTATGGTAATGGCGCCAAGCCAAATAGCAGACGCTGGCGGAAAAAGACGAATGTTTTAATGTTGGTTACCGCGGATTAGTCGCGCCTCTATCCACAACCGTTTAGCTATCGAGAAAATATTTTTTACCGGTTCCAAACATTTTTTTATGAAAGAGATACGTCCCATTAAAATAAAACAATGACGTTAAACACGTGTGTTGTTGCTGGGGTCGGATGACGTCATTTACCGATCGCGTGCAGAAAAATGGGAGTGGTGGTTTGTGGACGACGATTTGGATGGCGGAAATGATGATCGCATTGAAGTTGCTTGTAGGGTGGGTGTGAACGTTGGGTTCGTTTGTGATAGAGTGGGTTCTCGTCTTCTGGTTGGATCATTAAATTGCAAGCTCAATAAACTGCATTCTTTCAATCTTTTATCTTGCTGCCCTGACACTTCTGATCTTTTGAGTAGAACTATATCGGCTGCAGCTCGTGTTTATCGTGCGTGTCAAGCTAAATGAGTTTATATAACTGTATCTTAAATTGCTAATCGGTTAAGGTATTATGTCCGCAATTAACTTGAAAGGCAACGTTATTGACTGTGACAACAACAGTATTTTCTACCGTATTACCATACATAGGGAAATAAATAGAAGTGAATGCAATGATCAGGAATCGATACAATTAACCCTGAGCTCCCATCAGAGACACCAAACGGAAATAAACACTAACACGAAATAACTAGACCCTAATGGAAAGTGGTTGTGCTTGAAACTTGACAGAAACCTTGGAATATATTTATAAATGTTGGTCATCATCATCGTCACCATTACTCCCCCCCCCCCCCCCACACACACACACACACTCACATCCAACCCCACTTTGAGTTCCAAAATCCTGGGCAAGTAGGATTTTGAGCTGGGCAAGTGCAAAAATATTTTACTTACCTGGTGGGAAAGTGGAAAATTTTTGGATTTGTCAGGCCCTGCTCAAGCCCTACCGCCCATAGAAACGGCTACAGTTTAAGGAGTGGTCCGACTTGCATCACTTTTCTTGGGCAGACTTAGACCTGAGCTGTTTACCAGTACTCAAGTTCGGTCAGTTTCAGCTCTGCACGGAAGCACTGTGCAGCCCAATCTATTTCTCCAGGCCCCGATGTGCGGGGGCGATAACAACTTATAATAGTGTGAAAATAATAAATAACACCTTGTTGGATGGTACTGTGACTGAAGAAGATTCATATCTTAGTCTATGAAGGCTCTGATTAGACTGCACGCATGTGCAGGATGATTTGGGTCTTTCCTGATCGAAAAACGACAGTCAAACTTGGATCAACATAATTAAGCATCCATTCATTACGACAAAGCCAGAGCTTTTATCTCTTTGTATGTTGCTGTGGCTGTAGAAAGTTTGTGCAAGTCTCAAAGATTTTGAAGGTTCGTGTAATCCTTAAAGATTATGATCATACTGCATGAAAGTGCACTTCTACTTCTTCCGTTGCCGCATACAAACATGCACAATTTAAGACTAGAATACTGTCGATGGCACGCCATCGCAAATCCCCATGCTTTCTACAGAGGGGCCAAGTACCGAAAACCCCTCACCCTGGGCCCTAATTTGACCCCAGCGTCAAAATATTACTTGTATTATATTCTGCTAATCATGCCCTTCAATTTGATATGCCACATGACTATGTCCCAAAAAACTTAAATTTTGACCCTTTGGCCCCTCTCCCAGGGCCCCAGTCTGACCCCAGGGTCAAAATTTTACTTGTATTGTATTCTACTTATCACCCTCTTCAATTTGATATTCCATATGACTATATTCGGTAAAATTTGAATTTTGACCCCCCCCCCCCCCCCCCACAGTCCCCCCCCCCCCCCCCCCCCGCTGAGTTTCAGAACAGTATGTGAAACATTCTCTGGGAAGCCCTGAGACTGCAATCAGCTCTTGATAGATTCACAGCATCTGTTTTATTTATTAAATGATGAATCATGCAATCTGTTGAATAAGCACTGACTTATTACCTTTTTTTTTTCAGACCGTTTGCAATTTGCGAAAAAGGCAAATCTGCTCCAACAATTTTATATGATCAGCCTGCACCTGTCGTTGTGATCTGACAGAGTATTCACTGTTTAAAGGAGCCCTCTATGGCTTCTCTGCTATTTATGACAGAATGAGCGAAGATAGAAATAGCACAGACTGATCTCTGATATGCAATATTACAATGCAATGCTTTGAAATGGTGAGAAAAAAATTTGGGCCGAAACAATCCACCAATTTGACCGAAACGACTCACCCCCAAAATTGGGCCGAAACGACTTGGGCCAAAACGACCCTTTTGAAACGACCCGCGACCTGTACATACACTCCATCTGTCTATCTATCTATACATCCTGCGTCACCCTCTCACGAGGATTATGTGCAGCTGCACGCGCCAGAAAGAGAAAAGTGTGATAGAAGAAAAAGTATTGGATTTTAGGAGAATTTAAAAGTAAAAACAGTGTTAGTAAAGTAGATTAAAATCAGATAAAAACAAACTCTAGGGTGAGCTCCCAGGTTTGCATGTTGAAAGCCTACACAATAAACATGTAATTATGGTAGGGGCCTTTAACCCTTTTTCTTCCTCCTTATATATAGCAGGACTCCATTTCAAAATTAAGGGGTTAGAGGTTGCGTTTTCTTCAAGATTTATTTGGTAAATGGCTGAACTTTTTGCAAACAGATAATAATAACCGTCTTTATTTTGAGAGGGTAACAAATTTAGCAACAACAAGCTAATCTTCCATGAGGCCCTCTAACAGACTTTTTACAGTGTAGGCCCTGATCAGACGCCACATTCTACAGCATCTGATCTGGGCCTGCACTGTTTGCCAATTACCCGTTCTGGGGTTTCTGGTACAAAATGGGTTAACCTGCACAGAGGACGACTCTCCCTGCACAGGGGCCTCCACTTAATGTTCCAATCCAAAGGACAGAGCATTTAATGGCATTCATCCCTGAAAATGATGCCATTTGAGTGTGTTTGGACGCCAAAGTTTTATCATTGTCGGCGGGGATCAAACCGGGGGCCTCTAGCATCAGAGGCAAAGGCACAAAAACTGAGGTATCACACTCCTTACCACTGGCACTTGAGCCTCAAACCTTGAATAAATTGATCAAATACCTACATGTATATCAATAAACCTCAGAATGTATGAAAGCATTGAAAAATATCAATTTCATACTGATCCATCCAGTCAGAGTAATTGATAAGGGTCGTATCGTCGTAAATACGACTCTAAAATCGATCAAATACGACTAGAAATGAAGAAAAAGTCGTACCAAATACGACCGTCAAATTGGCGATACGCCAAGGTCGTTCCATTGCAGTCGTATCGGCAATGGAAAAAAAAAAACGTGACGCCTAACAAAAAGCAGTTGAAATCGCGGTAATTTTCGCCGCATCATAGTCTTCAACAAAAACTGTTCCAATCTTCAAGAACGATTCGAAATTCATCCATTCATGATTTGTTTGTTTGTTTGTTTTAATTACGCTGAAACACTTCAACCTAACCTTTTGTCGATTATATATTGAATACCGTTCCGCATATATTTAATCAGCCTCAAGTTATTACAACTATCAACATGATTAGGAAACCGATTATTGATGCGTGATTACATAACGGTATTTATTGTCTAAGGGAAAGCCGCTCTCATTATTAACTTTATTAACAACGCCTGAAGCATGAACAGTAACTTTGTGAGAAGCGTGCATAAAAATACGATCCTGAATATTGTTAGGCAACCACATTGAGTGTCATCTTCGAAAATAAAAATTGGGTTCGACAGATCTACAGATTCCCATTGTCATGTAGTTAGGAATTAAATATCAAAACATACGCGCAGAAGATAAAAAGTTAGGACCACTTTTTCATTTGTGGAGAACCTGACAAAATTTTTCCGGAAAAAATGCAAGAAAAAAAATCAAATGCAGGAGAAATTTCTGGCGGCTATTTCTCCCAAATCGCAGAAATTCACGTTGAAATGGATTACTCTGTATTTTGTGGAAAAACAAAACAGAAGCAACAACAACTGGGCTAGGAAAGTTATAATTAATGTTATAACGAATATATATCCGACCAGGCAGCGTTAGCGCTAGCTCTTTCTGCTTAGCGTCCGCAGGCCGCAGATGCATGAAAATTTGCGTCCATGACTCATTTTTTCGTGCCCTTTGGCCATTGGCGAAAACTCTTAACCGGAGGCTTAAAAACCTTGTTTTTTGCCGTTTTCCGACACGTGTATATCGGCGCCTTTGATTATTGCATCATGGTGGTTGGTTACTTTTTACTCCACTTCTATTTTTCATACTTTTATCATCCCGACGTATTTTTTTTCTCGCAACATTGTCGTCAATGCACGTCTGAGATAGAACCACCGCTGCACACACTGATCTCTTTGTCCGCCGTGTTCCGTATACATTTGACCAAAATTATATTTATTGAGTCACAATGACAGGATTAACCTGTAATACTTGGGTACTCATTTATCTAATTGTGAATCACAGGTGGTCAGCATGTAGTGCATGCTTATTTACCGCTATCTATCAGGTAGCCGATTAAATTAACACCCTAAGCTGTCTCGACGGCGTCTTTGAACAATAAGCAGAATGACTGGCAGCGCATCATAAAAGAACGCAAACACAGCAACCGGGACAAACTGATTAGCTTTCACAGATGCGCTAACTGATCTGAATCTTCACTGGTCGTACGTTTTATTGTATTTTTTGCTGAGCGCTGATTTTCTCGCCTTTTACCATTCGCATGCAGTTGCAACAATTCATGGAGATTTCCCGCCTTTGAACGTGTAGCACATAAGGCCGCTGCAGACACAGAACATGGGTTTGAAAACGTTTTGATGACAATATAATCTGTGTGACGGATGAAGACTCCGACCAGCCTGCACAGTCTGATCAAAACGAGCATTCAATGGCGTCTGGGAAATTCCAAAAACACATGGGAAGTAGGCGACCACATTGGCTGGATTTACATTCTTTAAAAGAAAAAGTATTTTTTTTTTTCATTTTGCTGTCCGCAAGCTTATTAACATGAAAATGTATATCGGTATGTTACGATGATAGAATATGTGTTTAACGTCTTTTACATATGGTCATTGCCACGTGTGACATTATTATAAGAGCACTTAGCAGCCATCCTGTGATGACAGATGAAGATACGACCCTAGTTTTGAATTTAGGAGTAACGATACTCTCAAGAATCACAGGATACGCCTATGTCTTTGGTTGAATGAGTAACAGTACTCCTCGGGCAAAAGCTTATCAATAACACTGATCCAGATTCATGTACAGTGTATATATTTTGATGTCTTCATACATTCTGAGGGGCAGTGTATTTAATCAATTTATTCAAGGTTTGAGGCTTGTGCCAGTGTTACATACACTCCAGTTTTGCAGGATGAAAGTCTGTGCAGTAGTCATTTAACCCTTATCTTGCTGTTCACGACATCCCCTATCTTTGCAAACAGTGTAGATCCAGATCAGATGGCTTCTGAAGAAGAAGCCATCTGATCAGGATCTACACTGTTTGGCATTCAGTTTATGAATTTGTAGCAATTAATTACATCAAGTAATTTGATTGGTTGATAGACAGAAATGGGTGTGGCTTAAATGAATATTCAGCAAGAGAAGGGTTAATAACGGTAGGGATCTTTGACCTGCACAGGGGATGGTGATCCCTGCACAGGGGACCTCCAGCGAACTCCCTGATCTGAATATGGTGCACTTTGTGCCACTCATTTTTGCAAATAATGCCCACGAAGCATATTCGGTCACCACAATTTTAATACCGCTGCCAGGAATTCAACCGGGGGCCTCTAGCATCATAGACAAGTGCACAAAACACAAAGCTACCATGCTGCACTATGTCGTGTGTAAACCCTTTTTCTCTGCATAATTAAAGTTGGGTTTACTGAGGTGTTCCCACGGTTCTAATGAGTACCCACAATCTGTATTTTAGAGCAGAATCTGATGTATACCCATTTAAACCCCAGTTTTACTATATAAAATTGGGGTTTAAGGGGGTAAAAATTGTAAAGGTATGTTTTTATGATGATATTGGCTATCACAAGAGAAGTAAAGTGACAACACTGTCCTAACCTTGATATCTGTTAGGGGTGCTCTGAGGCATCTTCAGATTGATAAATAAATAAAAGAAAATAAAAGTAAGGAAATTTGCACAGTGAACGGGTGTCTGTCTACACTGTTCTCTGTGCCTTCAACAGAGATTACACTCTTGAGTGCAGCCCGGGGGTAAATAGAGACTGAGTCATGAAATTTATTAGAAAACCCTATGTAATTCCTGTAGATACTTGCTAATTCTTGAAACTGTTTACTGTTTCCCTATCAATAACTGTGCCTGGAAGATAATTCTGTAAATTGTTACATGTACTACTTCAGGGGGAACAACCTACGTCAGAGCAGTGACGTCATAACCATTCGTAGGATGGCCGGCGTTTACTACACAAAAGGCATTTGTCACAACAAGTAGGCGCAGTCGGTGCATTAGGTCATAAAAGAATCAAACATACTGAAATCTGTCTCTGAAATGTGGCCTTTTCATCAAATAACTCGACACAAGCTGATTTTGGCAATGATGTCGGAACTACGATTGTTTACAGCGCCGAATCAAATCTTGTGACGAAGCTATCGAAGCCTTTTCAATGTTTCTAGGTGGAATTAGCTCACTGATGGGAGGCAAATATTGTTCGTTACCAGCTGAAGTATGCTTTCTGAAGACTCGCAATGTACATATCTAGTTTGAAGCATTTTATTTACCCTATTTACACCAATATGGCCGCCTCTGAAATAGGTACGACATCTCTGCTATGACGTAGGTTGTTACCCCTGACTTGTAGTTGGCTGAAAAAGTTTCATGTTAATCCATTGTATACTGGTGGACTCTTCCATTCCTATTTGTTGGACATGTCCATTTGTCATTTAAGGGGTTACAGGCCTTTTTTTTCATTTTTATTTTATTTTTTATGGAAAATTCTGTTAACAAATAGTGCAGACTCTGATCAGATGCCACGTTCTGGGGCGTCTGATCTGGGCCTGCACTGTTTGCCAAGGTACCCCAATGGGTTTACCGCATGCAATGGGTTAAATTCAGTCTTGAAAAGAGGTTTATTCAATTTTAAGGAATTACCCCAAGTGATTGATATGTACCAGACTGATGATCAGGAGGTTACAGGTTTAGTCCCCGCCACGTCTTGTGAAGATTGATCCTGAAATCCATTACGATAATGCATCCATGTGACTTTGTGCATTTTTATCCCCCGACCGAATAGGTTCGGGGGATATAGCGATCAGCCTGGCGTCCATCCGTCCGTCCGTCTGTCCGTGCGTCCGTCCGTCCGTAGACGCAACCTTGTGATGGCCCTAACTCCTATACCCTTTGAGATTCATTGATGGTTCTTGGCACAATTGTTCATAAGGCTGAATCGGCGTGTCATGCGCAAGAACAAGAACTCCGGATTGCATACTTTTTGAGTTATCTCCCCTTTTAATAAAATAGAATGACTACTTTGTGATGGCCATAACTCCAATACCCTTTGAGGTATGTCGATGGTACCTGGCACAGTTGTTCACAAGGCTGAGACGGCGTGTCATGCACAAGAACCACAACTCTGGTTGTCATGGTTTTTGAGTTATCTCCCCTTCCAATAAAATTGAGTGACTACCTTGTGATGGCCATAACTCCAATACCCTTTAAGATATATTGATGATACATGACACAGTTGTTCAAAAGGCCGAGACCTTGTGTCATGCACAAGAACCACAACCCTGGGTGCCATGGTTTTTGAGTTATCTCCCCTGACAATATAACCTTGTGATGGCCATAACTCCAAAACCTTACAGATCCCCACCCCTAAACCATATATATTATTGTTCCTTATGATAAGACACATTCATTGACACCAACCTGGGGGCCCCCCGGATGCGCTGGGGACTTGCCCCAGCCCCTCCACTTCATAAAAGGCCCAATATCCTGGAAACCGTACAGATCCCCACCCCTAAACCATATATATTCTTGTTCCTTATGATAAGACACATTCAGTTACACTAACCTGGGGGCCCCGGGATACGCCGGGGCCATGCCCCACCCCCTCCACAACATAAAAGGCCATATATCTCAGAAACCGTTTAGATCCCCACCCCTAAACCATATATATTTTTGTTCTTTATGATAAGATGCATTCATTGACACCAACCTATGGGCCCCTGGGATGCGCCGGGGCCTTGCCCCACCCCCTCCACTTCATAAAAGGCCCAATATCTCGGAAACCTTACAGATCCCCACCTCTAAACCATATATATTATTGTTCCTTACAATAAGACACATTCAATGACACCAACCTGGAGGCCCCCGGGGATGGGTCAGGGCCTTGCCCCACCCCCTCCACTTCATAAAAGGCCATATATCTGAGAAACCATTCAGATCCCCAACTCAAAACCATATATATTCTTGTTTCTTATGATAAGACGCATTCAGTGATACCAACCTAGGGGTCCCCCGGGATGCGCCATTGCCCCACCCCTCCACTTCATAAAAGGCAATATATCTCGGCAACCTTTCAGATCCCCACCCGAAAACCATATATATTTAGGGCCCCGCACTGAAAGTGTGGGTGCCCTATAGTAATCACTCTGTCCGTCCGTCTGTCTGTCTGTCTGTCCGTCCACAAATTTTCCTACTCCTCTGATAGCGCTGCCGGGGCCCTAGTCAGTTTCACTGACAGCTCTAGTTAGGGCCCCGCACTGAAAGTGTGGGTGCCCTATAGTAATCACTCTGTCCGTCTGTCCGTCTGTCCGTCCGGAAATTTTCCTACTCCTCTGATAGCGCTGCCGGGGCCCTAGTCAGTTTCACTGACAGCTCTAGCTTTGTTTCTTATGATAAGACCCATTCAGTTACACCAACCTGGGGTTCCTCTGGGATGTGCCCGGGCCATGTCCTACCCCCTCCACTCCATAAAAGGCCCCAAATTCTCAGAAACAGTTCAGATCCCCACCCCTTATTCATATATATTCTTGTTATTTATGATAAGACGCATTCAATGAGTCCAACCTAGGGATCTTCAGGGGTGTGCTGGGGCCATGTCCCACCCTGCCACTTCATAAAAGGCGATAAATCTCAGAAACCTATCAGATTCCCACCCCTAAACCATATATACATTCTTGTTTTTTATGATAAAACGCATTCAGAGACACCAACCTGGGGGTCTCTTGGGATGTGCCCGGGCCATTCCCCATCCCCTCCACTTCATAAAAGGCCCAATATCTCAGAAACCGTTAAGATCCCCGCCCCCCACCCATAAACCATATATTTTCTTGTTCCTTATGATAAGATGCATTCAATGATATCAAATTGGGCTCTGTTGGGTCATCTCCCACCCCTCCACTTCATAAAAGGCCGAATATTTCAGATACAGAGTCCTCATGAAATGGGGGTTCATTTGGGAGACTTTATATTCAATAAATCAAAACCATACATGGCTGCCAGTGGGCAGTGCCTGCCTGAGCTCTGGTGAGCATCGTGGCCCATGGGCCTCTTGTTTCGTTATCTCCCCTGACACTATAATCTTGCGATGGCCATAACTGCAATTCTTTTGTGATATATTGCTGGTTTAATTCTGGTGCACTTTCTATTGGTGAACAATCTTCTGAAGGCCATATTGGCTTTTGGTCGGGGGATTTGCCATCTCTTCCGATGGCTATTTTTTAACATCGTCATGGCTACTTTTCTGATGAAAATCTGCACTTTCTATCTTATTTATTCTGCTTGTACTCGTTAGAACTGCCTCATTGAGTAACCACAACCTATTTTCTTGGAGCAGAAATGAGAAAAGTAATGTATACCTCCGTAAACCCCAGTTTTCTCGATATAAAGTGGGATTTAGGAGGGTGGTCATTTCACGGACTTGTTCGAATGATGCTTTACTACGGTCATGCTGCTCCTTCACCTGATTCACGAAAAGCAGTTGTGAGTTTCTAACAAAAGAATATGCAGCCCCCGCCCATTGGGGCTTGAAAAAATACATGTAGTTGGGCTGCATGATGCTTCCATGCAGAGCTGAAACCGATGGTACACAAGTACTGGTTAACTGATTAGAGAATTTAAGCCTGCCCAGGCAAAGCAGTGCGAGTCTGACTGTCCATGCTTATAAACCCTATTGGGCAAAAGGGCTTGAGATGTCATTTCATCTCAATATCGGGTAAAAGTCTCACAAAATTTGAAGCAATGTTTCCAAAATGACCTATACAGTGTTGACAGGGACTTTAAACCTCATATCAAATCAAACAAAATCTACCCAGGAATTGATTGAGTAAATGGTCATTTGACAGACAGTATTAGAAAATAATAAATAATAATAATGACTAAAATAATAATCAAAACAAATAACCGCTTAAGTCTAAGACTGGCCAGGAAAAGGGGGTTAGCCTACATGTAGGTAAAATAGCGTTGACTGGACTGATAAACTTCAAAACATGTTGTCAATCAAGAATGAACAGACCCCATACAAAATGCTTCTGCTTCAGTTGGATCACCTGTATGGAGTTGAAGTTTATAGGTATAATAAGATGCAAATGCGTAAGTCTTTCGTGCTAAGATACATCAGAAATAAAGTCTGGGAGGGCATTTTGACAATGGTGAAGAGAAGATAGTGGCTCAATGATTCTAACCCAGAGTTCTCTCTCCGTAGCAAGTGAGCACACTGTTACGAGATGGAATAGGAAACCTCTCTGGTGCTTATGCACATCTAAATTATTTTAGTAGATATATGGTAGGGCGGTGCGAGTGAAATATTTTAGGTGAAATATGGTACGCAAACTGTGCGGCTCCATGAACAAGTCATGCACATATCATACGATGTATGCATGAGTGGTTTATAGAGAGCTGTTTTTACAATACAGGGGGCCGCTAAAAGGCCGAGTCCTATAGAATTTGCCTAAAAATCGCCAACCGCCAAATTGTGCCATATATGATTTTTATTCCCGTCACGTGTTGTGTGGGTGTTCGTTTTGACAGGAGTCATGTCATTGATTATAGGGTCGTTTCATCAATTTTTCCTATGGGAAATATACTATTTGAACGCAAATCCATTATCTACTCGATTTTTGCTATCTGGCTTTGTTTGTGGCCGGTATCTCCACCTCGCCACGAATTGAGCAAGGTAATATGAGTAGGCATGATTTTCCGGTAGTATTCATAGATATATAAACCCTGAAAAAAGCGGACACTTTAGCAGCAGGTCAAGTTGTAAGAGTGAACACAACATTGTGACGGGGAAATAGAAAGTATATTGAAAGGTATGTTAAATCTATGTTTAGTATTATTTTTGTATGAACATGCTTGTAGGTTTTGGAGGGGTTTACTTCTAGTATACCCCAACTTTCTGAAGCCTATTCTGAATTCACTGTTGTGGCCTGTAGTGATTAGGCTACTAGCTTTGCCAGCTAGACGTCGCAGGATTGATCCCAGGCTTCTCCAGTAGTAGAATGAGTCTTTCTAAGTGAGGTCCTGTCTCATGCTGACCCTAGATGTTGGTGAGACGTAAAGTTTGGACACCCGCTCATTCTGGATTCATTTAGGCTTTTACACCCCTTTTGTAGAATGTAATTAATAAACGCCGGGTCACTTGTTTGATCCATGACTTTTGACTAGCTGTGGTTAGAAAACCGTGGTACCGTCCCAATATGATATTAGGTGTAGAGGGGACGTAAACTTAAGACGGGTTTAACCATATCTTCATCATCAGGGCAAACTCTTACAAGAGCCTGTTGGGTTATCCGTGATGATGAACCGTAATGAATTTTATTTTACAAGCATGTTCACGTTGATTAGAAATAATTTTGTTCAAGAAGAATTACGAGTTCGTTTTGTAATGATGCCGTTTTTGTCTGATAACTCAGTTTGTGCATGTATGTACATATAAAGAACGTGATGATGATAAGTGGGAGTATTTGGTCGCCACACGTCATAACGGCCTGAGCGGCGGGGATGACGTCAGCTGCGTCATCGGCGTCGCGAGGACGGTTGTGACGGGGTGCCTACCAAATAGAGAGAATTTACGGCAAACAGTGTTGGCCCTTATGAGACACTAACAAATGTTGTGGATTATAGATGAAAATCTTCTGTTGTAGTTTCTATCTGTTATTAATGTATTGAATTTGTGAATAGCTATATTTGTGAGCCGTGTCGCGGAGAAGGATATGAAATAGAGATTGTTATGTTTCCTGTAATTGGCAGCTGACCAGGTAGCGCAAAGGCGTGGTCTGTTCAATTGCCTCTTACTTGTGATAATGTAGTGAGCACAAATTTGATGAGTATTATGCTCAGTAGTAGTGAGCATTAATTGATTTCTGTAGTGCTCAGTAGGGAAACATGAACTTTGAGTATTATTGTGTCAAGCGCTGGGTGCTGATAATTCGATGCACAGTCAAGTTGAGTTCTGCTGTACGGTTATTTGTCGCATGCACTAATCAGCCTGTATGTCTGGTCGGCGCATGCGCAATAACGGTATATGCATGAACATATTCTTACTTCTCCGGGAGGGGGATCATGATATAGCATGTATGTTTTGTGACTCGTTTCTAGTCCAGTTATCGTAATTTGCAGGCACAACAATGTGTGACCTGCTGCTCCCTGCTTCATAGCAGCAGGTACTGGTACGACGCTAGGCGTTAGGGTCCAGCAAGGGCGGACAGACCGCCGTAATCAGCGCCTACCAGGGTAGAAGCAGAATATAAATCATTGTTCGTTGTAAACAAATGTGAGACCATGGAAGAGGTCAACTTACCTGCAGGTTATTTGGACGATCACTAAACCTCTGATCAGCAAACGTGATCGCTAAATCTATGATTATCAACTATGTTGATAGACTAGTTCTACTAGTTCGCGAGAGGAAGTTTCACGCGAGTGGGGGATTCACCCTAAGTTATAAACTGGCCAGTTGCGTCTTGTGTTGTTTCTTTTTTTGTTTTTGTTGTTGTTTTTGTTGTTTGCTTCTGTAGGTATTCACGTCACCCGTTCCGAGCACAGAACAGTGTTTTGCCTTCGGAGCGGACGTCGTGAGTTGGCTACAGAAGCAACAAATTGTGATGTTTTGTGTTAGTAAGTGTATGTAGATACTGTAAATAATTCATGTCATTTATTTAACATCTTTCTTGTGCCTTACCCCACAGCTGCCCGTACACCTGTCAGAGATCACGCTCGGTTGTCTTGTCAGCATGGGGGTTTGCGGGACGCCGTAAACCCACATGTAACATTTGGTGTCAGTGAAGTGAGGATTTGATCTCTGGCTGGTGTTCCCGGCTGTGGAACAGCACATTGATACTCTGAATCATCAACTTTAAAAAAAAAAAAAAAATGCATTGACAGCCACATTTAGAAATTAACTATAATCTTCCTTCCTGCGTTGATGAAGTGCGAAACCCATGTATTCAACTGAATGGATACTGACAAGTCGATTATTTCTGAGCAGGAAGGCAAGGCAAACCCCACTTTTTCTTGGTAACGAAAAACTTAAGTAGACCCCACTTAATCGTGTTACCTGACATTCTACTAAGTTAAACTGGAGTTACTAATTGATCTTACCCACACATGGTTCTGACGTAGTGACGTTAACAATTTATTGACGTTGACATAACGGTAGCGTTAATATTTACGCTGTGGCTTGAGGTTAGGTATGACGTAAAAGAAACATTAATGGTGACTTGTTATGATCGGAGTTTTGTAATGTGATAAAACTTCGGATTGTAGCATTTTACTGTAAACGTCGTCAGTTTATGACGTCATATTAGACTACCAGTACGCAACGTCATACTGTGCTGAAAGCATTTGACATTTCAAATCGCGTGTGCTTTAATAACTAACGTTTTAGTTAGATTAACGCGTATAACACATATCTTAACGTTTTAGTTAAGCCCATTCAATCATCACTGATCATAACTGATCAGTTTATAGTGGTTTTGATAGTAACGTGAGATTTACGTTATCAATAATGGAGCGTTTAATGCAAATGGGAAAGGACTTAGGTTATGAGGGGAAGGAGTTACAAGGTTTTGTTAAAGAGCAGCAAGATATTGAGCGGGCAGAAAGGCAAGAGCAAAGGGGTTTAGAAAGGTTAAGGTCTGAAGAAAAGGAAAAGGAAAGGGCAGAAAAAGAAAAGGAAAGGGCACATGAACTAGCTAAGTTAGAGTAGAAGCAAAGGAAAAGGAAAGGGTTCATGAACTTGAAATGGCACGCATTAAGACTGAAAGGGAGGCAAAAGAGATTAGTGAGGCCCATTTAGAACAAATAAAACATGGGTTTGAGCTACAGCACCAAGAATTAAGGAATCAGTTAGAAATGCAGAGAGCGAAGCTCGAGCTAGAATTTGAAAGGCAAAAAGCTGAGAAGGTGGCCCATGCCCGGGATCCTAAGTTACCTTATTTTGAAGAGGGTAAAGATAAAATGGATAGTTATTTATCTAGGTTTGAGAAATATGCTACGGCTAATAAATGGGATAAGAGTGTTTGGGCCGCGTATTTAAGTGCATTGCTCAAAGGGCGCGCACTTGATGTATATGACCGGTTGTCAAATGAGGATGCGGCGGATTATGAAAAGTTAAAGGACGCTTTATTAAAGAATTTTGACATGACAGAGCGCGGATTTAGGAAGCAGTTTCGTTATAGTAGGCCCGAGAAATCAGAAACGTTCATACAGTTCAGTAGTAGACTGAGAAGTTATTTAGAAAAATGGCTTAATATGGCAAAGATAGAAAAATCTTTTCCGGCTGTCTGTGATTTCATGGCAAGGGATCAGTTCCTGGAGTCATGTAATAGAGAACTGTATGTACATCTGAAGCCAAAACAGTTTGGTAATTTAGATGAAATGGCTAGGGAGGCAGATTTGTTTGCAGAAGCGCGTTTGGGCGTATATAGTTGCATTAATAAGGGGCAACGCGAGGACAAAGTTGACTCGAACAAACCGAGTGGTAGACCGGATATCAAGTGTAGCATATGCGGTAAGGGGCATTTAACAATTAAATGTTTTAAGAACCCCGACAGGAAACAATTGTATAGCGCAGAGGTAGGAGCAACTGGAGTTGGTGATAGCGGTGTTAAGGAAAATTTTAACACGCGCGTAGAGACTCAAGGTTCTCAGGTTAAGAATGAGAATACGCAGAATGTAGGTCGTGGTTATACACGTGGTCGTGGTAATTTTAGAGGGTCTTTTCGCGGACGCGGTAAAAATAATAGCACACCACGTGGCGCAGCACACCAAGTTAGTTTTTGTCAGACGGAAGTAACTAGGAAAGGTGATGAGATTGGAAGTATTTTTGAAAATAAGGTTGGTGATCCTTTGATTTCGGATAGGGAGGAGTGTAGTAAGGAAACTAGGGAAGGTGTGTGTTACTTCTTAAAGGCAAGGTTACCGACGGCACAAGGATTGGTTAATAATAAAAAGGTGGTTGTATTAAGAGATACTGGGTGTACAGGCTGTGTCGTTCGGAGAAGTTTGGTTTCGGATAGTCAGTTAATAGGGAAGGAATCAAATGTTACGTTGATTGATGAATCCACACAAAGGTATCCTTTGGCAATGATTGACATTGATTGTCCTTTTTTCACTAGGAAAACTGAAGCTTTGTGTATGGATGATACGTTGTACGATTTGGTTATCGGTAACATTGATGGATCAAAACTTCCTGATATGTCTCATTTCTCAGCTGCGGCTGTAACTAGGTCTCAAACTAGGCAGGATGAGAAGCCTTACAGAAAACTTAAGGTTCCCGATCAGATCATTAACGATGACAAGGAGGCTTTCAAGCAAGCTCAGGTTGATGATTCAACTTTGGAAAACATCAGGAAAAGGGTTGTATCTGGGAACAAGACTGTGAGTCGTGGTTTAAACCGAGGTGAAACAAGGTTTATTGAGAAAAAAGGTTTGGCATATAGGGAGTTCACCAAGGGTAACAAAGTCTCTTTCCAACTTGTGGTCCCTCAAAGTTTCCGAGGAAAGGTGTTGAAACTGGCTCATGAAACGCTTATGTCTGGACATATGGGTATTAGGAAGACATTGGATAGAGTTGTAACTGAGTTTTACTGGCCCGGTATTTGCGGTGATGTCGCTAGATTTTGTAAATCTTGTGATATTTGTCAGAGAACTATTCAGAAAGGTCGGGTCACTAAAGTACCTCTAGGAAAAATGCCATTGATTGATACGCCATTTAAGAGGGTGGCAGTGGACATAGTTGGTCCGATTGAGCCTCGATCTGATAGGAAATCTCGGTATATTTTAACCATGATAGATTACGCGACAAGGTATCCAGAGGCGATAGCTTTACCGAGTATTGAGACGGAACGTGTCGCGGAAGCGCTTATTAAAATGTTTAGTAGGGTTGGCATTCCTGATGAAATGTTGACTGATTGTGGATCACAGTTTACTGCTGAGGTAATGAAGGAAGTCAGCAGACTTCTTTCTCTTCAACAGTTAACGTGTAGTCCGAGACACCCAATTTGCAACGGACTGATAGAGCGTTTCCATGCTACGTTAAAGCAGATGTTACGTCGCATGTGTGCTGAACGTCCAAAAGATTGGGATAAATATCTTCCAGCTTTATTATTTGCGGTAAGGGAAGTCCCACAAGAGTCTTTAGGATACTCCCCTTTTGAGTTGTTATATGGACGTTACGTCAGAGGTCCAATGGCAATATTAAGAGAATTATGGGCTGAAGAGGTACGCGATGAGCAAGTTCTTTCGACGTATCAATACGTTATTGAGCTTAGGGAACAGTTAGAGCAGACATGCAAATTAGCGCGTGATAATTTAAAGAAGGTTCAGATTAAGCAGAAAACTTATTATGATAAAGGCGCGAGGTCGCGTAAATTTGACGTCGGCAACAAAGTACTGTTGTTACTACCGACAGACAGTAATAAATTATTGCTTCAATGGAAAGGTCCTTATGAAGTGGTTGAGGTAGTGAACAGAATGGATTATAAGATTGACGTCAATGGAAATGTTAACACATATCACGCTAACATACTGAAGCAATATGTGGAACGTCAAAATGTGACGTCACATTGCTTGCTTTCTGTAGAGTCCACTCCGTCAACTGAAAATGATGACGTTGACGAATTCTCATTGGAAGATTGCGCTTTTCCTACTGCAAAGCAACCAGAGACGTTTAAGGACGTCAATATTTCAGAAATGTTAACGCAGGATCAGCGTAAAGAAATAGAGACGTTGATAAAAGAATACCCGGACGTACTGTCCAGTGTACCTGGACGAACTGACCAAATAGAACACGACATAAAGTTGCTGACGACGGAACCAGTGAGGTCAAAAGGTTATGCCATACCATATAAAGTACGGGATGTAATGGAAAAGGAAAGTCAAGATATGTTAGATTTAGGAGTTATTGAGCCATCAATATCTCCATACTCATCCCCTGTAGTACTTGTCCCTAAAAAAGATGGTTCGGTGCGGTTCTGCATTGACTTCCGTAAACTTAATAAGGTGACGGAGTTCGATGCAGAACCAATGCCAAATATGGAGGAGGTTATAAATAGAATGTCGGGGCACAAATACTTTAGCAAATTAGATTTGTCAAAAGGTTATTGGCAGGTAAAAATGACGTCTAAGGCAAAACCCCTAACTGCGTTCGAAACCCCCAAAGGCTTGTTTCAATTCAAAACTATGCCCTTCGGTTTGGTAAACTCAGGAGCAACATTTTGCAGGTTGATGAGAAAGATTCTGTCCGAACTTTCTAACGTTGATAGCTTCGTCGATGATATGTGGATCTTTACCGAAACTTGGAAAGACCACTTGACGTCATTACGTGAAGTTTTGGATAGACTTAGGACAGCCAAGTTGACGGCAAAACCTTCCAAGTGTATGATTGGGTATAGCAGTATCGAATGTCTTGGTCACAGTGTAGCTGCTCAGTCAGTTAGACCGCAAGAAGACAAGATACAAGCTATAAAGGATGCTCCTCGACCTTCTACTAAGAGACAAATAAAGTCATTTCTTGGGTTGGCTGGTTTCTACCGCCGTTTCATTCCAAATTTCTCATCTATCGCTTCCCCTTTGACAGATTTAACTAAGAAAAGTAGACCAAACAAGATCACAGACTGGCAGGACCATCATGAAAAGGCTTTCCAGACCCTGAAGAATAGACTCACGTCTAGTCCTATTCTTCGTCTTCCTATCTTTCATGATGGGAATCCGTTCATACTCCGGACGGACGCTCCTGATGTTGGTATAGGAGCCGTTTTGCTCCAAGAATTTGAAGGGGAAGGACGACTTCCCATTGCTTATGCCAGCAAGAAACTTTTGCCTCGTGAGAAAAACTATTCTGTAATAGAGAAGGAATGTTTGGCTATTATCTGGGGTGTTGAGAAATTTCGCAAGTATCTTTACGGAGTAGAATTCCTGCTTGAGACAGACCACAAGCCCTTGTCTTATATGCAAACAGCAAAAGTTCTCAATCCTCGAATTATGCGTTGGGCAATGAAACTACAGCCGTATAGATTTCGGATTGTTGCAATTCGGGGCCAGGAAAATTTGGGGGCAGACTACCTCAGTAGGTAATTCTTCGCACGGTTGTTGTGTAAATAGCTGTCTTGTTTAGATAGGTTCATCCTATTCCATCTCTATACACAAAGAAAAAACATTTCTGATTGTTTTTTCTCCAAAAGGGGAAACCTTTGTTACGAGATGGAATAGGAAACCTCTCTGGTGCTTATGCACATCTAAATTATTTTAGTAGATATATGGTAGGGCGGTGCGAGTGAAATATTTTAGGTGAAATATGGTACGCAAACTGTGCGGCTCCATGAACAAGTCATGCACATATCATACGATGTATGCATGAGTGGTTTATAGAGAGCTGTTTTTACAATACAGGGGGCCGCTAAAAGGCCGAGTCCTATAGAATTTGCCTAAAAATCGCCCACCGCCAAATTGTGCCATATATGATTTTATTCCCGTCACGTGTTGTGTGGGTGTTCGTTTTGACAGGAGTCATGTCATTGATTATAGGGTCGTTTCATCAATTTTTCCTATGGGAAATATACTATTTGAACGCAAATCCATTATCTACTCGATTTTTGCTATCTGGCTTTGTTTGTGGCCGGTATCTCCACCTCGCCACGAATTGAGCAAGGTAATATGAGTAGGCATGATTTTCCGGTAGTATTCATATATATTAACCCTGAAAAAAGCGGACACTTTAGCAGCAGGTCAAGTTGTAAGAGTGAACACAACATTGTGACGGGGAAATAGAAAGTATATTGAAAGGTATGTTAAATCTATGTTTAGTATTATTTTTGTATGAACATGCTTGTAGGTTTTGGAGGGGTTTACTTCTAGTATACCCCAACTTTCTGAAGCCTATTCTGAATTCACTGTTGTGGCCTGTAGTGATTAGGCTACTAGCTTTGCCAGCTAGACGTCGCAGGATTGATCCCAGGCTTCTCCAGTAGTAGAATGAGTCTTTCTAAGTGAGGTCCTGTCTCATGCTGACCCTAGATGTTGGTGAGACGTAAAGTTTGGACACCCGCTCATTCTGGATTCATTTAGGCTTTTACACCCCTTTTGTAGAATGTAATTAATAAACGCCGGGTCACTTGTTTGATCCATGACTTTTGACTAGCTGTGGTTAGAAAACCGTGGTACCGTCCCAATATGATATTAGGTGTAGAGGGGACGTAAACTTAAGACGGGTTTAACCATATCTTCATCATCAGGGCAAACTCTTACAAGAGCCTGTTGGGTTATCCGTGATGATGAACCGTAATGAATTTTATTTTACAAGCATGTTCACGTTGATTAGAAATAATTTTGTTCAAGAAGAATTACGAGTTCGTTTTGTAATGATGCCGTTTTTGTCTGATAACTCAGTTTGTGCATGTATGTACATATAAAGAACGTGATGATGATAAGTGGGAGTATTTGGTCGCCACACGTCATAACGGCCTGAGCGGCGGGGATGACGTCAGCTGCGTCATCGGCGTCGCGAGGACGGTTGTGACGGGGTGCCTACCAAATAGAGAGAATTTACGGCAAACAGTGTTGGCCCTTATGAGACACTAACAAATGTTGTGGATTATAGATGAAAATCTTCTGTTGTAGTTTCTATCTGTTATTAATGTATTGAATTTGTGAATAGCTATATTTGTGAGCCGTGTCGCGGAGAAGGATATGAAATAGAGATTGTTATGTTTCCTGTAATTGGCAGCTGACCAGGTAGCGCAAAGGCGTGGTCTGTTCAATTGCCTCTTACTTGTGATAATGTAGTGAGCACAAATTTGATGAGTATTATGCTCAGTAGTAGTGAGCATTAATTGATTTCTGTAGTGCTCAGTAGGGAAACATGAACTTTGAGTATTATTGTGTCAAGCGCTGGGTGCTGATAATTCGATGCACAGTCAAGTTGAGTTCTGCTGTACGGTTATTTGTCGCATGCACTAATCAGCCTGTATGTCTGGTCGGCGCATGCGCAATAACGGTATATGCATGAACATAGGAGGGGGATCATGATATAGCATGTATGTTTTGTGACTCGTTTCTAGTCCAGTTATCGTAATTTGCAGGCACAACAATGTGTGACCTGCTGCTCCCTGCTTTATAGCAGCAGGTACTGGTACGACGCTAGGCGTTAGGGTCCAGCAAGGGCGGACAGACCGCCGTAATCAGCGCCTACCAGGGTAGAAGCAGAATATAAATCATTGTTCGTTGTAAACAAATGTGAGACCATGGAAGAGGTCAACTTACCTGCAGGTTATTTGGACGATCACTGAACCTCTGATCAGCAAACGTGATCGCTAAATCTATGATTATCAACTATGTTGATAGACTAGTTCTACTAGTTCGCGAGAGGAAGTTTCACGCGAGTGGGGGATTCACCCTAAGTTATAAACTGGCCAGTTGCGTCTTGTGTTGTTTCTTTTTTTGTTTTTGTTGTTTGCTTCTGTAGGTATTCACGTCACCCGTTCCGAGCACAGAACAGTGTTTTGCCTTCGGAGCGGACGTCGTGAGTTGGCTACAGAATCAACAAATTGTGATGTTTTGTGTTAGTAAGTGTATGTAGATACTGTAAATAATTCATGTCATTCATTTAACATCTTTCTTGTGCCTTACCCCACAGCTGCCCGTACACCTGTCAGAGATCACGCTCGGTTGTCTTGTCAGCATGGGGGTTTGCGGGACGCCGTAAACCCACATGTAACACACACTACCAACAAAACACCTGTAGACTTTGTCATCTTGGGGAGCATGGTAGCTCATTAATTTGTGCACTTACCTCTGATGCTAGAGGCCCCATGTTCGATTCCAGGCAGCGGTAATAAAATTGCAGTGTCCAAACATGCTCCACTGGCATCATTTTCAGGGATGAATGCAACAAAGTACACAGTCCTTCAGGTCAGGACATTAACTGGAGGACACCTGTGCAGGGCGAACCATCCCCTGGGCAGGTAAAAGATCCATGCCATTATTACATGATTGCTGTATAGCCATGATCCTGCAAATCTGGTGTGTATGTAATGTACACATGCAGAAAATGCCCGTGAGGGCGTAGGCAATATACGAAGAAAGTGAGATTGACTACATTTTAAACAGTTAAAAGAATACTCTTTGAAGAAAGAATTTGCTCCCTCTGCAAGCAAATTTTTCTTCTAAGAGTGGTTTCCATTTTGGACCAACGAACATTGGTTTTTATGGCAAAAGATCACGAAATCTTCTTTTTTCACAATCATTCTGCCCTTCATCTCATACAAGAAGGGCAGTTGTCAGTTTTTGGCAAAAGAATGAACAGTGAATTCATCACAAAAACATGCCTGTATAATTATGACCTCCTTGAACTCTACTTTTATATAGCAAAACTGGGGTTCACAGTAGTAAACCTTTTTTTCTTATTTCTGCTCTAAAATATAGATGATGAGTAATCGTTAGATCTGCCATGATGAGGCTGTTCTAACTTGCACCCACAGTCTGTAAAATATAGATTGTGGGTGCTCATTAGAACCACCTTGATGAGGTGGTTCTAATGTATACCCACAATCTATATTTTGAGCAGAAATAAGAAATATCACAACTTTTCATCTGATTTTTTTTTTGGTAAAATTAACAATTTTTATATATATATCTATATTTGAATAAGCTTGTTGTCGTATTGTGGTTAAACTGCCCGGGAAAAGTGTTGTTAGTAAATTTATAGACTCAGTATGTTGTTTGAATTTGGGGTTTAACATCCCCGTCAATACTATGTAGGTCATTTTGGAGATGTTGCTTCCAGTTTTTTGGAACTTTTACTCAACACAGAGATGGAATGACATCTCAAGTCCTACCACCCAAACAAACCATAGGGTTTTATAAGCAGGGACAGTCCAACTTTGCCCAGGCAAGCACATGAGGACTAGTAAACCATTTAGAAGTCTTAAGCCTGCCCAGGCAAAGTTGGACTAGTGCAGTTGGCTTCAGGTCTGTGTGGGAGCACCATGCAGCCCAGTCTATTTCTCCAAGCCCTGATGGGCGGGTGCACATGGAATTGATAAGACATAAATAGTGTTTATGAGACAAACAATTTATATGCTCCATGTTTGTAGATGAAACCATGTCGATGGAAGAAGAGATAATTGAGGCTCTGAATGAATGGCCAGTAACCAACAGTGTGTATGACCAGACCTCTCCTCTAGATAAAATACATAACCCCCACTCAGTGTCAACATTCTTCCTCAGAAATGTTGGGAAAAATGCAAAAGGAAAAGAAAAGGTAAATATGAATTAATTAATCGGTCCGAATGCTGCGTCTGATCAGGGCCTACACTGTTTGCAAAATGTTTAGCCATTTTCCAAACAAATTTTGAAGAAAACACAATCTGACACCCCTAACTTTTTAAATGGACTCCTGCTATATATAAGGGGTATGATTCCATTTGGTACAAAAAGGGTTAATAAAAGAATGTGTACCAGTAAGTACTGGTTGAACTGTGGAGCGCTGTGGTGCAGTGGTAAAGTATCAGACTCGGGATCGAGAGGTACTGGGTTAGATCCCCACGAGCAGCAAGTGTTGTTTCCTTGAGCAAGAGACTTTATCCACATTGCGTAGTACTGGTTTCTACCCAGGAAAAGAGGGCCACATGGAATATTAGTACTAGTTTACTAAATGTGTTACTCTCTATAAATAAGGTTGATTATTATTATTATTATTAATAAGTCAAAGTTAAAGTTCAGGATCATTCTTCCAGCCTACAGTCAGAGACAACTGACCAAACAGTGACGTCAGTGCTTTTATTGAATGAAATATATAAAACAAAGTAACTGAGCTTGACAAGAACATTTTTCATCAAGGAAATTTTACTTGATGAATATTGACACCCCATTCTAAATATGTCCCCTAACAAGGAAGGGCAGCTGCCCCCACCCATCGGGGCTTGGAGAAATAGATACCACGCAGAGCTGAAAACAACTCCACATGAGTACTGGTAAACCGCTTAGATGCTCTAAGTCAGCCCAGGCAAAATGGTGTGAGTTGGACCGTCCATGCGTATTAACCCTTTTGGATTCATTGGGCAGCAGGGCTTGAGACGTCATTTCATCTCAGTGTCGGGTAAAAGTCCAACAAAATTGGAAGCAACGTCTTCAAAATGACCTATACAGTGTTGACGGGGACATTAAACCCCAAATCAATCAATCCTGTAAAAGGAAAGAATTTGCTCCCTCTTGCCCACTTTAAGCATGGAACAATGTAATAGTCTGGTTTTCCATGCAATTATTCTGCTTTTCTTCCATCTGTTTGTCAATTTAGCTATCCTCATTTGCTTCACCCACATGTACATGTAGCTTCAGCCCAAATGTTAATTCCATTTCCACAGCATAGCCTTTGGGGAATTCTTGTTTGAAAGAGTGGCCTCTCTTGTAGCAGTATCCATTCTCCTTTACCCACCTTTAAGACTTGCGATAATTCTCCTAAAATTTTAACAAATTTGTTGTACGATTCAGCAAGGAGACCATTAGGAGCAGATAGAATGCCTAACAGTGTAGACCCTGATCAGACTGCTCCTTTGGGACCAGTCTGATCTGGGTCTGCAATGTTTGCTTAGGCCTATCTGTCCTAATAATTAGGAATTATCAGGAACATTTCCGTATATAGGAAATTCCCACATCAGGACTCTGACAAACATTATTTTGCAGGCCAGATTAAGGACTGTAGAATGTGGTCTATTCAAGACCTTAACTGTTTGCAAAAAGTTCATTCATTTTCTAAAGAAATTTCTAAAAACTGGCACTAATTGCCAGCCATTCACTTTTTACAGATTTCTAAACACAACCCAGCCTGACACTCTAAATTACAAAATTGATTCCTGTTATGGGAGTATATATGTATATGGCAGAAGACCTGCTATGGGAGTATATATTGCAGAAGATTCCATTCAGTACAAAATGAGTTAACTTATGCCTTGATAATTTTCTACATTCACAGGTCAAAGAGAAGGCTCATGAAGACTCAGGCAGTGAAGCTGACCACAGACCTGAGGATTTGGCCCACATTGCACTATCAAAATGGTGGCGCTCTGATGTCTCAGCTGATGTGAGGAACTCTATTTCACTCCCCGACACTAGTAGTCCACACACAAAAATATCTTGCATTGCTAAGTAGGTATACCTAGGCCGAAGCAAAAATTTCTTTACCATGGCTGATTTAAACTCAAGTACTGTAAAGATCCTAAAAATTCGGACACCTTGAGGACTTGGTGTTATTCTCCTAAAAATTTACCATTCATTTCACGTTCTGGCAAGGTGTCCAAAAAGTGCAGGCAGAATAGCAAACAGTGTAGATCCTGATTGAAGGAGCAGTCTGATCTGGGTCTGCACAGTTTGCTTAGGCCTGTCTGTCCCAATACTTAGGATCATTACCGTGCTGGAATCCTCAGGGAATTCTTTCAATACATGTAGCTCCTAATAAAAAATAGGGATAATTTAGGGAGTTTTATTATTTTATCTTGAAATCGTCATAAGAAATGCCTCAGTGAGGTAATCCTAATGAATGCGCACAAAATATCTTTATTTCAGAGAAGTTTGAAAACATAACCAAAATCATCCCCATTGTGCCTGATAACCTGGCACTATAATTCACGCACAGTGGCTCAAACTACCCTTGTCTAGAATTAATTTCCATCACCTAAATCAGTAAATGGTCTTTGAGCCCAAGAAGTTTGTATGTATGTGGTTTCTATGGAACCATGGAAGGGACATGCAATTTATTTTAATATGTTGTGCAAACAAGATAATATCTTGTGTGTACAAGATATTATGTTGTTCGCATATCTTGTGCGCACAAGATCTTATCTTGTTTGCACAACATAGATCTTGTGCGGACAACATAATATCTTGTGCACACAACTTATCTTGTTTGCGCAACATATTATCTTATGCGCCCAAGATAATATCTTGTTCACATAACTTCTTATCTTGTTTGCACAACATAGTAAAAAATAAATTGCACGTTCCTTCCCGGGCTCCTTAGGTTCCCGTTACATGCCAAAATATAAGGGCAGGGTCCAGTTGTTCAAAGCATCATTAGCTTAACAAGTTCATTAGTTGAAAAAAGAACTTATTAGTAGGGCTGGGTACCGCCTTTGGAAATTGTACCGCGGTATACCACGGTATACACCCATGTACCGCGGTACGTACCGTGGTATACCACAGGTTTCAAACACCAGGTGTTTGTACTTCGTAAAGGCCTATCACTAATCTTAATCTTAGTTAATCCTATTAACAAATAAGACACGATGTTTTTATTTTTCCAAATTGCCATGTGATAATGAGCGTAAAGTAAGCCGAGATTGCAAGTCATTCTTTTCAAGTGTCACTTAATATCGATACCTGCTGGTTCAGGACATGACCACGCTTGATGTTCAAAGTAGAAGTAAAACAAAGATCAGGAATTGATACAATTAACTTACTCCACCCATAAAAGACACCAAAGGGAAAGAAATACAAACATTAAGCGACCAGACCATAATGGAAACCCAAACAAAGGAAGGCCATAAGGACAGTTACTTTCCCACAAAATGGCCATATGGCCATCCAAAACCAAAAGACACAAGCGACACACACAGTAAGTAACAAACAACAACATAAATAAATCGCCACAGAAGAGCCGCCTTGGAACGGTCAGTGGAAGATTTCCACTGGGGGGCTTAAATCGATTTTACGTGGCCACAATCCTCGCCCTTACTTCCGTGCGATTTAGACAAATAATTTGTTCAGTCCGCATGAAGGCCTCCTAACTCATCAGTGCAACATCTCCGTGAACACAAAAATCAAAGAACCACAGAGGTGAGACAACGGTGAGGACTCGACAGCAAGAAACCACTGAAATGCTGGAGCAAAAGAAAACCAACAGTTAGACTCCGATGAGCCCGACCAGAGACAGAGCATCAGGCACCAACCAACATTACCTTGAATTAGATCTCTCTAATTCTCAATAAGCCTTTACGTTGGAGCCGTCATAGAATCTGAGGCCTGACCCACCGGCGTGCAATTAAAGAGGGAAGCAAAGTTGCCAACCGTGATTGGGTTAACTACCATGCATGCAGTCTGTTGTATAATATCCATGTTGTACCCAATCTTTTTATATCGAAGAATGATTTTACGAAATTGGGTGCTGAAGTCATTGCGGTTATATATTTTTCTGAATTTATATGCTAAGTCACCATAAAATTCGGGTTCCGATAGACCTTGTTGCAGAAGAGATTTAAGTCCAATATTGAATTTTGAAATTAAATCAGAATGGCGTCTATAAAATTTTGAAAAGGCTTTGCGTAGTTTATGGTACCGATAACCCTGATTAAGGAGTTTAGCCGTTAATAATTTATTACGAGTGTTGAAGTCAGTTACATGACTACACACTCTAGCAAATCGAATTAATTGCGAAATATAAACGCCATAGGATGGCGCACGAGGAACATCACCATCCAAAAAAGGAAAATTTACAATCTCAAAATCAAAGTCATCGCGTTTATCATAAATTTTGCACGAAACAAATCCATCTACAATAGACAGATGTAAATCCAAAAACGGGGCCTCGGTATCAGAAGAATTTGCTTTATTTAACTGAAGTTCAAGGGGGTAAATCTGACTGATCAAACCATCAAAATAGGTATTATCAATATTTAATAAATCATCTAAATATCTAGAAGTAGAGCTAAAAGCTTCAATAATTTCAGATTGGTTATCAATGGAAAGCGACAAAATGAAGTCTCTTTCATAACAATACAAGAACAGATCAGCCACAAGAGGTGCGCAATTAGTACCCATCGGAATACCCACAATTTGTCTAATTTGTCTAATTTGTCCGATATAGCGGTTCTTTTGATGTTGCGTGAATGGCTTTAGTTGGCTAAGTATTGAGCATATTTTATAATTATTGACAACATTGACAGGATTAAAGACGTCGGGTTCTTCAGAAGTCGCCACATGCGATCTCCCTGCATTATCCATTTGAACTGTCTCTGGGCAATTCGTGATAAAATTATTTATTCGCAGTTCGACACAGCGCAGTAAAATGGTATATATATCGTCAGCATAATGGTTTTATAATAGGGAACAGTAAAATTTATTCATCTTTTAAAACATTTTTATCCAGAAACAAACGGAATATATAAGTAAAAAAAGTGTTGATACTATGTGCCCGACGTATTTTTACTCCAGACATTTAAGTCAATACAAAGCTAAAGCAAGAACTACATGTCATTATTATGTTAATTAAAACGGAACCGTTTCTTCCTCTCCATTGCTGCACAGATTGATCAACACACAACATGCTGTCTTGCAATGTCATCTTTGTCAGTCGTGTTCCGACAAGCAGTGCATATGTTACAACGTTTTCACGCAAGATTACTTTGAGCCCCAATTAGCAGGATTAAACTGTTATGCTTTGGTTATAAATTTATTACCTATTTATCTATGTTAATCCGAAGCAGCCTGCATGCGGAGCATGCTCTATTAGTTATTACCGCTATTCATCTCAAGTATCCGATAATTTTCGCGCCCTATCGGTCGCGTCGGCGTCTTTGAACTTAACAGTCCTCAGCATGACTAGCGGCGCACTATAAAAGATACCTTGCGTCACTGCGAGGTATTTTTTCGCGGCCGACGCTAGTGAAATCGTTTCGCAAACAAATATTTGTAAACGGAACCGTTTCTTCCTCTCCATTGCTGCACAGACTGATCAACGTGTTATCTTTGTCAGTCGTGTTCCGACAAGCAGTGCATATATATGTTACAAAGTTTTCACGCAAGATTACTTTGAGCCCCCATTAGCAGGATTAGCTGTTACGCCTTGGTTATAATTTTATTACCTATTTATCTATGTTAATCCGAAGTGGCGTGCATGCGGAGCATGCTCTATTAGTTATTACCGCTATTCATCTCAAGTTTCCGATAATTTTTGGGCCCTATCGATCGCGTCGGCGTCTTTGAACTTAACAGCGCTCATCATGACTAGCGGCGCAATATAAAAGATACTTTGCGTCCCTGTGAGGTATTTTTGTCGCGGCCGACGCTAGTGAAATCGTTTCGCAAACATATTAATGTTCTTACGCAAACATTGAATTAAATTATATAAAATTTCCGATAAAATCCGGAACTTGCCGAAAGTACCGGTACGGTCAAAAAGTACCGCGGTACGTACCGCCGGAAGAAAATACCGGGGTTTACCGGTGCACCGGTTTTACCGCGCACCCCTACTTATTAGTTATCTCATTAGTTTTACCGGCCCCGATAGCTCAGTCGGTAGAGTGTCCGCTCCGGGGAACGGGAGGTCACGGGTTCGATCCCGGGACGCGACATACCAAAGTCGTTAAAAATGGTACTAGCTGCTCCTCGCTTGGCACTCAGATTTACGGGGTAGAGCTAGGACTGGTTGACCAAGTGTCAGGATAATGTGACTGGGTGTGGTATCATGTAATGTGTCTGGGACATGACACTTCAGTGAGGCAGCACTATAAAAGTGAGCATTGAGCTCCCTGTCGCAACCAGACACCGTCGTGATATGACTGAAAAATTGTTGAAAGCGACGTTAAACCCGAATTCACACACACACACATCTCATTAGTTTAAACAATAACTTGTTAGTTATCATATACAATCATAAGTACAAACAATACATTAAAGGATTACCGCAGATGGCAAGCTTATATAAGCTTATGGTAATCTTCTCCTGTGAAGATAGTTCATTAGTGGGCAAAATGTTGACTATCCTACTAAATTAAATATGTAATACAGTGATAGTTTTGCTGAAAAAAATGTGAGCAGCTTTTGGAGTTGCTCATATTTTAAGCAAAATATATTTTCCAATGTTCAAAGTTTTAATGATGTGTTAACTATTGATGTCGTTAGTTTTGAATAACTGGCCCCAGTTCCTTAGATCTAATAGCTTTTTTTTGTATCTGCATTTAGCATGGTGCGATATAGGGGTTCAGTTTTGTTCATCCGTCAACAATGGCATTCACCCTAGTGTTCACTGTAATGTAAGAGCCCATTTCTCAAGAACTATCAGAGTCTCATTAATGATACGTGGTTCAAAGTTGCATCTTGGGATGACAACTTTAATGAATGCATCAATGTTTGACCTTGACCTACATTTCATGGTTCACTGACTTAGTAAACTATTGTGTCGACTCTAGCATTCACCTTAATGTAAGAGTCCATTTCTCAAGAACTACAAGAGTAGTGATACAAGTATCATTAATGATACTTGCTTCAATATTGCATCTGGGGATGCAACCATGCTGGGTCAAGGTTACAACTGAAAGTCACGAGCCTTGAATTTTGTGTCGGCTCCTTCTCTCATTTTCACCTGTGGCAGGGGATATAGCTGTCCTTCAGATTGTCTTCTTGTTAATGATAAAAGTTTTCATGATATATAAACAGATCATGTCATTAGTTTTGAAAACCTGGTTGCCTTGTATTTTAGGAGTGATCCTGGCTCGGATTTTATCCATGATGAGATAAAGAGGCTGAGGGACAAGATTGCAGGTGGTTGTAAACAAGATGATGTGTTCTCAGCACTAGCATCTTACTATGAGTTAACAGGAAACCTGAATCTGGCCATTCTTCATCTAGAGACAGCCATTGAAAAATCTCCTCAAGGTAGAATGTAAAACGGTATTTTGTTTATTCACTACAATGAACCATGCTGAAAGTAGTGTTTTATCTAGAGACAAAAATTTATACATTAAAACTTGTCATAGCAACAGATAGGGTAAGTATTTTGTGTTTATTGAAGCATAGTTTTCCTTATTTCTCCATAAAACCTATGTTGTGGGTACTCATTAGAGACACCTCACCAAGGTGGTTCTAATGATTACCCACAACACAGGTTCTTTATGGAGAATTGACAAAAACTATCCTTCAATTATCACAAAATACTTACGTTATCTATTGCTATGACTTGTCCAAGGTAGTGACTACTTGGTGCTTATGGTAAATGAGGTGTTGAAGCAAATTTGACAGTAGATCTGTCTCTAAATGACAGTTATCCCCCTTGTTTTTCCCTCTGTCTGTCTGTCTGTTCACCTGTCTTTCCACCTGTCTGTCAGTCACAAATTGTGTCCACTCCATAACTTGAAAACTGTTCGAGATTTTTTCATGAAACATTACAGAAAAGTAAAACAACATGAGATGGTGTGCAGAAGGTAAGAACCATAAAACTGGTTTACATACTTTAGGAGTTATGGCTCCTTTAATATTGAAAACAGTGATTTTTGCCTTTTACTCACATGGGCTCAGTAACTTGCAAATTTCCTGAATATTTATAGAGATGTAAAACATTATTAGACAATGTGCAGAAGAGAAGAACCATACCTCTGTATACAGTAAAACCTGTCTTAGTGGCCACCTATTAAGCAAGCAACCTGTCTTAAGCAAGCAGACTTTCAGTTCCCGAAGAAGGAATATGTATTAAAATTCACCTGTGTTAAGCAAGCACCTGTCTTAAGCAAGCACTTCTAGATTATCCCATAGGTGCTTGCTTAATACAGGTTGGACTACTTTTGGAGTTATGGTCCTTTGAACAATGAAAAATGTGATTTGGGTTATTTACTCTTATCTGCTCTGAAACTTAAAAACCATTGGAGATATTCTCATGAAATTTTATATAAATGTAAAGCACCATGTGACAACATGCAGAAGACAAGAACTATAAATCTGGCTCAGTATTGGAGCCATGGCCCTTCGAATATCGAAAAAACAATGATTTTGATCGTTTACGTGTGTCCGCTCTGTAACTTGAAAACTGTTTGAGATGTTTTCATGAAACTTGGCAGAGATAGAAAACATTGTTAGATCATGTGCAAAAAATAAAACCAGGACCCAGTTGTTCCAAGCATTGTTAGCTGAATGAACTCACTTCTGTCTGCAACATCTGAAAAATGCAGATCAAAGAACATGAGTATCAATTCAAAATGTTAACTTCTCTAGCAAGTGCAATAATAAGTTACCTTACACAGTAGTAATTTTACTACAAAAAATGTGACTAGCTTTTGCATCAAAACATGTGAGTAGCTTTTGCATATGCAAAAGCTACTCACATTTTTTAAGCAAAAATTTAGTGAATATGCCATATTTAATGATCATGGTTTTAACCCCTAAGATGCCGAGAAAAACTACAGCTGAAAATGTCGTCTGCTTTTGTCCTCTGCTTAATCTTCTTGCAAACTTTTTGAAAATATTTTTGCATACAGGCAAATAGTGTGGACCCAAATCAGGCTCCTCCTCTAGGAGCAGTCTGATCTGGGTCCACACCGTTTGCAAAAACTAATTTTAAAATACTTGACAGACGACAATGCAGACGACAATTGTTGTGATTGGCATTTTATGGGTTAACAATATGTAAACTAGCAATGTCATTAGACCTGAACAACTGGGCCCAGGTGTATCTATCTATCTATCTACTGATACTGCGTCGGTCACATTTGACCATTACCGCAGGTGTATATTACATACACTTCAGGTTTTGCAGGATGAAAGCCTACACAGTAATCATGTAATTACGGTAGGGATCTTTAACCTGCACAGGGGATGGTTCTCCCTGCACAGGGGGCCTCCAGTTAACGTCCCGATCCGAAGGACGGTGCACTTTATGACATTCATCCCTGCAAATGATGCCAATGGAGCATGTTCGGACACCGAAATTTTATCGCCGCTGCCGGGGATCAAACCCGGGACCTCTAGCATCAGAGGCAAGTGCACTAACCACTGAGCTATCACGCTCCATGTATATTGAAGTAACTAGGATGTCCCATATGTCTCACAGATAAGGAATACAAGTGGAGACTGTTGAGATTGAAGAAACAGCATCAGATCAGGTCAGCCCAAGAGGAGGTGCTGAAAAGCATTAGTTTCAGTTCGACTTCAGTGGAGAAGACCATGCCAGTTCCTAAACAGGTACATTACAGCCTTATCATAAACCCATGCCCACATAATTTTTTGTCCAATTAAACACTGTTAAAATCCCCTCATGTGTTCACATCTGTCATGCTACCTAGAAACTAAAGTTACTGTTTCTGTATATCTGTTAACCCATTCAGTACCGGAAACCCCTAAAGAGGTACCTTGGCAAACAGTGCAGGCCCAGATCAGACGCCACAGAATGTAGCATCTGATCAGGGCCTCCACTGTTTGCTCAAAGTTCAGCCATTTTCCTAATAAATTTTGATGAAAACACACCTTGGCAGCCCTAAATTTTGGAATGGACTCTTGCTATATATAAGGAGGAAGATTCCATTTGGTACAAAAAGGGTTAACTGAACCTGTGTAGCAATATCCAAGGTAGATGGAGCTCTCAAACCCTTGTCGGCATTCCATCTAGGAGTCTGCATCTCCAAACAAAGCCCTGTACAGCCATTTGTACAAGGTGCACTTGACTACATTTTACAAGATTTATGACCCTTTAAAGTTTTAGTCGTATTGCCGATCCTTACAAAATTTAGGAAAATTAAAAAATTAGGTTTGTTGAAAGGGTTGCAAAATCTCAAAACATTGTTAAGGACATATATGTTATAGACATATTAACCACATACTGACATTTTCAAACGTCGGTGGATACTTGGCCTGCAGCCTTTTATTAGGCATGGCTGTTGAGGAGCAAATTGTTTCCTTTAAGAGTAGAACCATTTCCATTTCAGGGAAAGGATTTTGAGGAGAAAATTCTTTCATTACTTATTAACCACATACTGACATTTTCAAACGTTGATGGATACTTGACCTGCAGCCTTTTATTAGGAGTGGCTGTTGAGGAGCAAAGTGTTTCCTTTAAGAGTAGAACCATTTCAGGGAAAGGATTTTGAGGAAAAAATTCTTTCGTTACAGTAGATCCTTTTTGAAGTATCAGGGTGTACTGAAGAGCACACATGAAGTACAGAATGCTATCCCAGCAGGCACAGGTCACTAGGGCGACGTCAAATCAGCATCGGTGACGTTGTGCCGACGTTGATGTGACGTTGCATAAAGGTCATGACATTGTACTGACATTGATGTGACGTCTCAATTATGTCATGTGCCTGCTGGGTATCTCCCTTGTAAAAAAATAATGGTTATGGTTATCTCATACACAAATTATTATTTTTTTCTACAGATAAGAAGAGTATCAGGAGAGCAGCTGTCATTTGAAGAGTTCTTCTACAACTATTCTCTAACAAATACACCTGTAGTTATAACTGGTGTGGTGGATAAAATGTTCACAGTGCCTTGGACAATGCAGCATATCAAAGATATTGCAGGTAGGATAATGTTTGTATGGGGAGTGGGGGTGGGGGTCCTTGTAAGAGTAGCCCCAATTGATCAGATAGATAAGAAGAGCTGCCATAGTTCTTTTACAACTGCTGTCTAACAAACACTCCTGTTGTAATAACAGGAGGACTGCAAATGATAGTAAGATGAGAATTCAAATGAGAAGTGTACAATGAAGAGCAGCTGTCATGAGAAGAGTTCTCTCTAACAAATACTCCTGCAGTAATAACAGGTTTGGTGGAGAACATGTTCAGAGTGCCTTGGACATGACAGCATATCAAACACATTACAGGTATGAATTATTGGGAAAGATTTTGCTCCTTGATGAAGCAAATTCTTTCCTTTAGGAGTAGCCTACCGTAAAAATTCGGCTATATGGCGATTCGGCTAAAAGACGGGACCCCCTTTTCAGTTTTTCTAAGGTGGGATTTTGCTTATACTCTTTTATAAGACGGGTCAAATTTTTGCCATATCTGTCGGGGCCTATCTGCTACCGCCAGATGCCATTTAGATGTGAGAAATCGGCCTTTTTTGTCAGAAAACCCCCTACTTACCCCTAACATGGCTTGTTTGGCCGCTTGTTTATGTCTGTTGACATTCTGTGTCTTCGTTTGTAAGAGTTACAAAGAGAGACAACTCTTATTGAATCTGAATAGGTACGTCTATTAAGCATTGGGAAAGGGGGGAAATTCATTTCCATCCACAAAATTTAGAAATATTTGTTGCAGCTTCCAAAGGATAACCCTTTTATAGAACATATTTAACTTCACTACAGCTGGTGTGTGGGAATGTGTGGCGGCGGTAAAACGTCTCCCTGCCCTACATCATAGTGTAGATTATATTTTCTTGTCCTTTGGGATCATTGATTCCATTGTAGAATTTTGAAAATATCTGAGGGTCACTGATGAGGCCTAGTTGGCCGAAACTAGCTAGTCTGGCCCAGAAAACATATACACTCTATATGTTTCAGTTCTGTAGTGTATTCCTTGCTTCCAAAGGATAACCCTTTTATAGAACATATTTTATAAGTAACTGAACGTTTTTTTTTATTGGGGAACACAACACCTAGCTATTCAGTTTCAGAACCAACGCCCCAGCTGGCACAAAATAGCGACAAACGTCGGGCCGATAGGTCGTATCGCTGTCGACCCGGTACATGCTTTGCTGGCTTAGGCTACACAGACTCCTATTTAATAGACGACAGGGGCTGACAAATCCATTTCCCGGCCATCTGGGACAAGACCGAAATCACGCCGGGCAGGTGCACTTTGACCTTATGACGTTCGGTCGGGACAAGTGCAAAAAAAAACAAAAAAAAAAACAAAACAAAAATCGTCTACAACTGCCAGTCTTTTTGAGTCCTTAAATACGGTAAAACTAGACCAGTAAGTAAATCGCTGTCAATTCAGAGACAAACCATCTGTGTATTTATTAAGGTTCAAGTATGACACTATTGTTAATCCTTGTCGTATAATTGCCACCCTGCGGTGCGTGTCGGTAAGGTGTGAAAATATGGTCAAGTTATGTCTCTAATTTGCGGTTATCCTCCAGTCATAAAATTTAATCCACAATCAATGTGCAAAATGATTTAATTGCTCCTCAGACTATTAGCTACATCTAACGGTAGATTTTTGTATTATAAAATCGGACTATTCTACGATCTCATGAATGGTTATGTTTTGGCGCCAAATAGCAAACGTTGGCGGGAAAAGTCGAACGCTGTTGTTGGTTATTGACACGGAGCTTCTGGGGATAATTTGGGAGCTGTACAAAGCACTGATTTTCTATCCACCTCTATTCACAACCGCTTAGCTATCGGGGAAAATATTTTTACCGGTTCCAAACATTTTTTTTATGAAAGAGATACATGCAATGACATTAAACACGTGTGGGGGTAATGGCGTCGGATTACGCCATTTACCGATCGTGTGCAGAAAAATCGTAGCTGTGGATTGTGGGCGGCGATTTATATCAATTCAAAAATCACCGATCGGCTTATTCCCTATGTCTGGTCTTCCTTTTGACATTGCCGGAAAAAAGCCTGCAGTCCATGACCTAGGCTATAAGACGGGGTCAATTTTTTCGGCTCATTTTGGAGGGAAAAATCCTTGTCTTATAGCCGAATTTTTACGGTAAATTGGTAGTTAGATGAGTAGAGTATAAGGAGAGCAGCTGTCAGATAGTTCTTATACAACCGAACACCTGTAGTAATAACAGGCATGGTTGAGAAAATGTTCACAGTGCCTTGGTCAACACAGCATGTCAAAGACATTACAGATAGGATACTGGGGGCTGCTCTTAAAGACCTGTAGGGGCATCTAAAAAAGATCAGTCCTTTGGTTAGTCCTTTCAGTATGACTTGAACTCCAAGCTGTTCATATGTTCTCTTTTCCAATAGGTGGCAGATAATAGTTGAATGCATTACAGTGATTGGTTGATTCATAACTACTAAAAATCAATATCTAGGTTTTTTAGCTCACCTGTCACGTAGTGACAAGGTGAGCTTTTGGGATCACTTTTTGTCCGTCGTGCGTCCATCCGTGCGTGCGTGCGTCCGTAAACTTTTTCTTCAAACGACATCTCCTCCTAAATCACTGATTGGATTTTGACCAAACTTCACAGGAATGATCCTTAGGTGGTCCCCTTTCAAAGTTGTTCAAATGGTTCCGGTCCGTTGCACATATAGGTCACAGGAGCCAAAAATAGATTTTTTTCACCGAAAACTTAAAAAATCTTCTTCTCTGAAACCGCAAGGCCCAGGTCTTTGATATTTGGTATGAAGCTTCATCTAGTGGACCCCTACCAAGATTGTTCAAATTATAATGCTGGGGCCAAAAATGCCCCCGCACCAGGGCCTTTTGGTTTTACATGGGCTTATATAGGGAAAATCTTTAAAAATCTTCTTCTCTGAAACCGCAAGGCCAAGATCTTTGATATTTGGTATGAAGCTTCATCTAGTGGACCCCTACCAAGATTGTTCAAATTATAGTGCTGAAGCTAAAAATGCCCTCGCACGGGGGCCCTTTGGTTTTACATGAACTTATATAGGGAAAATCTTGAAAAATCTTCTTCTCTGAAACCGCAAGGCCCAGGTCTTTGATATTTGGTATGAAGCTTCATCTAGTGGACCCCTACCAAGATTGTTCAAATTATAGTGCTGGGGCCAAAAATGCCCCCGGACCGGGGCCCTTTGGTTTTACATGGGCTTATATAGGGAAAATCTTTAAAAATCTTCTTCTCTGAAACCGCAAGGCCCAGGTCTTTGATATTTGGTATGAAGCTTCATCTAGTGGACCCCTACCAAGATTGTTCAAATTATAGTGCTGGGGCCAAAAATGCCCCCGCACCGGGGTCCTTTGGTTTTACATGGGCTTATATAGGGAAAATCTTTAAAACTCTTCTTCTCAGAAACCGCAAGGCCCAGGTCTTTGATATTTGGTATAAAGCTTCATCTAGTGGACCCCTACCAAGATTGTTCAAATTATAGTGCTGAGGCCAAAAGTGCCCCCGCACTGGGGCCCTTTGGTTTTACATGGGCTTATATAGGGAAAATCTTTAAAAATCTTCTTCTCTGAAACCGCAAGGCCCAGGTCTTTGATATTTGGTATGAAGCTTCATCTAGTGGACCCCTACCAAGATTGTTCAAATTATTGTGCTGGAGCTAAAAATGCCCCCGCTCAGGGGCCCTTTGGTTTTAAATGGGCTTATATAGGGAAAATCTTGAAAAATCTTCTTCTCTGAAACCGCAAGGCCCAGGTCTTTAATATTTGGTATGAAGCTTCATCTAGTGGACCCCTACCAAGATTGTTCAAATTATAGTGCTGGGGCCAAAAATGCCCCCGGACCGGGGCCCTTTGGTTTTACATGGGCTTATATAGGGAAAATCTTTAAAAATCTTCTTCTCTGAAACCGCAAGGCCCAGGTCTTTGATATTTGGTATGAAGCTTCATCTAGTGGACCCCTACCAAGATGGTTCAAATTATAGTGCTGAGGCCAAAAGTGCCCCCGCACTGGGGCCCTTTGGTTTTACATGGGCTTATATAGGGAAAATCTTTAAAAATCTTCTTCTCTGAAACCGCAAGGCCCAGGTCATTGATATTTGGTATGAAGCTTCATCTAGTGGACCCCTACCAAGATTGTTCAAATTATTGTGCTGGAGCTAAAAATGCCCCCGCACGGGGGCCCTTTGGTTTTACATGGGCTTATATAGGGAAAATCTTGAAAAATCTTCTTCTCTGAAACCGCAAGGCCCAGGTCTTTAATATTTGGTATGAAGCTTCATCTAGTGGACCCCTACCAAGATTGTTCAAATTATAGTGCTGGGGCCAAAAATGCCCCCGGACCGGGGCCCTTTGGTTTAACATGGGCTTATATAGGGAAAATCTTTAAAAATCTTCTTCTCTGAAACCGCAAGGCCCAGGTCTTTGATATTTGGTATGAAGCTTCATCTAGTGGACCCCTACCAAGATTGTTCAAATTATTGTGTTTGGGCCAAAAATGCCCCCGCAGAGGGGTCCTTTGGTTTTACATGGGCTTATATAGGGAAAATCTTTAAAAATCTTCTTCTCAGAAACCGCAAGGCCCAGGTCTTTGATATTTGGTATGAAGCTTCATCTAGTGGACCCCTACCAAGATTGTTCAAATTATAGTGCTGAGGCCAAAAGTGCCCCCTCACCGGGGCCCTTTGGTTTTACATGGGCTTATATAGGGAAAATCTTTAAAAATCTTCTTCTCTGAAACCGCAAGGCCCAGGTCTTTGATATTTGGTATGAAGCTTCATCTAGTGGACCCCTACCAAGATTGTTCAAATTATAGCCCTGGGGCCAAAAATGCCCCTACGCCGGGGCCCTTTGGTTTTACATAGACTTATATAGGGTAAATCTTGAAAAATCTTCTTCTCTGAAACCACAAGGCTTAGGTCTTCAATATTTGTTATGAAGCTTCAGCTAGTGGACCTCTATAAAGATTGTTCAAATTATAGCGCTGAGACCAAAAATGCCCCTGCCATGTGGCCCTTTGGTTTTACATAGACTTATATAGGGAAAATCTTTAAAAATCATCTTCTCTGAAACACAAGGCTTAGGTCTTTTATATTTGTTATGAAGCTTCAGCTAGTGGACCTCTACCAAGATTGTTCAAATTATAGCCCTGGGGCCAAAAATGTCCCCGCTCCGGGGCCCTTTGTTTTTACATAGACTTATATAGGGAAAATCTTGTTTTACATAGACTTCTATATGCAGGGTAAACCTTTAAAATCTTGTTCTTTGAAACCACAAAGCCCAGGTCTTTCATATTCAATATGAAGCTTCATCTTGTGGACCTCTACCAAGATTGTTCAAATTATAGCCCTGGGGCCAAAAATGACCCTGCCTGGGGCCCACTTGTTATACATTGGATCAGGTGAGCGAACCAGGGCCCTCTGGGCCCTCTTGTTGTTTGTTTGATTTGAAATTTAACATCCCCGTCAACACTATTTAGGTCATTTTGGAGACATTGCTTCCAATATTGTGGGACTTTTACCCGCCATTGAGATGAAATGACATCTCAATCCCTGCCACCCAATGAAACCAATAGGGTTTATAAGCCTGGACGGGCCGACTCACAGCAATTTTCCTGGGCAGGCTTAGACATTCTAAGCGGATTACCAGTACTCATGTGCAGTTGGTATCAGCTCTGCGTGGAAGCATTGTGCAGCCCAATCTATTTCTCCAAGCCCCGATGAGCGGGGGTGGATCAATATCTAGGTTATACCAGCGGGGTGGTCAGCCCTTGTAGCTGTTAGATAATTGCTCCTTTAGGAAATAGGATTTAGGGGCTACTTTTCAAAGAAAGAATTTGTTTCTTAAAGGAGAAAATTCTTCCTTTTAAGGGTAGACCCTATTGGGAAAGCGATTTACAAAGACATTTTAGCACTTGTTCAGCTGAATAAACTAATTTTGGCGCACAGATGTTTTACTATCAACCAATCAAATTGCTTGATGTGCATGTAATTTATTTCTGTAAGTTCCCAGATAAACTATAAACAAACAGTGAAGGTCCTGATCAGATGGCTTCTCTGCTATCTGGTCTGGATTTACACTTTTTACAAAGATAGAGCTTATCTTGTTTGGCAGGACAAGGGTTAAATAAATAGCCCCTTCAAAAAGGGATCCAAATACTAGGGAAGTGAGCTTTTCCTGGGAAGTGAACTTTTTCTAACAGAGCAATCTTGCTCAAAACAAAATTAGTTAAAAAAAAAGAAGACCCTTGTTTAACGACAGTACATATTTGTTCCCTCACACTTTGCTGCTATAAAGAATTTGCTGATGTAAAGAATCCCAATTGGGACTTACCGTATTATAGGTGATAAATGGCTTTTCCCCCAACTTTTACTCAAAGAAACGAGTAACAAGGGTCTTCTGTACAATTATTTCAGGGCACCACAAAGTAAAGTTAAAGAGCTGTGTCAAGGAGTCCGTTCAGTGGGCTCGCCTAGAAGATACCGAGGAAAAAAGTGTTGGAGATTTCATTGATGGGTTGCAAGATGAGTCTCGTGCCCCTGACCCCTTGTACCTGTTTGACTGGAATCTGCCATGTCATTGCCCTGAACTTGTTAAAGAACTTGTCATACCAAAATATTTTTCTGGTAAGTGAAAGTACAGTAAAATTCCACTATTAAGACCGCCTAAAATTAAGACTAATTCTGCTGTGGAGCGCTGTGGTGCCGTGGTAAAGCATCGGATTTGAGATCGAGAGGTAGCCGGTTCGATCCTCGCAAGCGCCACGTTTTGTTTCCTTGAACAAGAAACTTTATCCACATTGCTTAGTACTGGTTCCTACCCAGGAAAAGAGGGCCACATGGAAGTTTTGTACCAGTACTTAATGTGTTACCCTCTATAAATAAGGTCGATTTTTATTATTATTTATTATTATTTTAAAAAGCTTATTTTGAAGGCTGCACTTAATCTTTCTTTGTGTCTTCTGCCCACCGTGTCCTCTGGTCAGGGACCACATTTGGGACTGTTCAAAAGTGGTCTTGAAGACCACTTTTGAACAGTCCCAAAGGTGGTCTTAATATACATGTAGGAATTGTACTATAATTATAAATATGGTTGCAGTTGTACAAAACTAACAATGGGGAATGGATACACTTTTAAGGGAGGCAACTCCTGCTAAAAGTATTTTTATCTCCTGTGTCAATAGGGATCAACTGTTAAAGGAAAGAATTTGCTCTTGCGGACCCCTTTTTCAGTGGGACAGGGCTTATAGAAAAGTGAAAAGGAAGTTCTGGAAGTTGTCCCCCTTTGAAAAATGGCAGAAAAATCCGCCAGGTGTCCCCATTCCCCTTAAGAACATGAGAAGAAGGTTTAAGCCTGCCCAGGCAAAGTCCCGGCATAGTGGTTTCTTAGGGCAGTATGGCTTGAGATGTCATTTCATCTCAGTGTAGGGTAAAAGTGCCACAAAATTGGAGGCAACATCTTCAAAATGTCCTAAATAAAGTTGATGGAGATGTAACATCTCAGCACAACCAAAACCTCCCTTGTGAATAATAATCTGATCTGAAGAGAAAGAATTGGCTCCTGAGGAGCAAATTCTTACCTTAAAGAGTAGAATCCTGTTTTGGCAAGGCCCGGTTTACAGAAAAACAGACAAAGCATAGGTGTCAACCAATGCATTTTTGACCGTATTGCTGTAAGGAAAAATCTTGAAATTTTGGTCAATGCAGCCATGTAGCGATTCAGATACAGATAAAACTGATCTGTAAGCATGAATAAAATTCTGATGTGAAACAGAGAAAAATGAGAACGAGATGAGGTGTTTCTTTGCGCTGCTGTTCAGCAAACTTGAACCACAAACTATTTACTGGTACCCAGTTCCTTTCCCATCATGCACAGTATTTCCACCAATGTGGACATCAGTGACAGTTGTTGTAACGCTTCTGGGGCACAAAAAATGCTTGTTTAAGGCCAAGCCGGCATCTCAAGGAATGTAAAATGTACCGTTCTTAAATGGACAATTCGCTGGTTTGATAAGGTTGTCAGAGAAGGGACAGGAGTACAGATTTTTATGTTGACAATACAGACAATGTGTCTTGACAGTATGGAAAATTTTGAAAACATCTAGAGAGTCCCAAAATTTATTTGCCTTTCTAAAAATGGCGGGAAAATATGCTCGATGTATCCATTCCAAGAAGTTTGCATTATTTGACATTTTTATCGAGCAAAGTGTTTGATTCATGCTAGTTTGATAGCTATGTAAATGGTAATTTTTATGAACAACAACAAACTTTTGACTTTAACCCTTTTCTTGCTGAATAAATTTATTTAACCACACCCATTTCTAACTATTCACCTTATTTGCATTATCTGCTTGTTCCTAGTCTGAACGTTATCAGTGTTGGAAAAACAGGTAACCAGACCCCCCTGACCTTGAAAGGTCAGGGGGGTTTGGTTACCTGTTTTTCCAATATTGACAATGTGCAAGCTGGGAGCCAGCAAATAATGCAAATATGGTGAATAGAGCCATGTCAAAAGACAAGATGATTATGTTAAATAAAGGTATGATGTGTGTACTCATTAGAATAGCCTCATTGAGGCAATTCTTATGAATGCTCACAGCATAGCTTTTAATAATGAAATATTTACCAAAGTTATACGTAATTGTGTCTGGGGACATAAGGGGAAAGGATACACTTTCAGGGTAGGCAACTACTTCAAAAGTATTTTTGTCTCCCATGTCAATAGGGGTCAACTCTTTAAGGAAAGAATTTGCTCCTGAGGGGCAACGGCCCCCGCCCATAGGGGCTTCAAGAAATATAAGGGCTGCATGATGCTTCCACGCAGAGCTGAATCCGGCCCGCACACTAGTTCTGGTAAACCACTTAGAGGATCTAAGCCTGTCCATGAACCCCGGTGCGAGGCGGACCGTCCATGCTACTAAACCCTATTGGTTTCATTGGGCGAAGGGCTTGAGATGTCATTCCATCTCATTATCGGGTAAAAGTCCCACAAAATTGGAAGCAACGTCTCCAAAATGACCTTTACAGTGTTGACGGGGACGTTAAACCTCAAATCAAACAAACAATCATGAGGAGCAAATTCTTTCCTTTAGGAGGTGACCCTTTTTGCCGTGGGACAGAGCTTACAGAAAGGTGAACAGGAAGTCCCGAAAGTTGTCTCCCTTTGAAAAATGGCAGAAAAAACCCTGCCAAGGTTTCCACTTCCACTAAAAATGATTTTAAATCAGCAAAGGTATACAAGCCATCAGTGTTTGAGCCTTCAGAATTACACTGTATAGAGAAAAAACACTGTACAAGTTTGGTTTAACAGGCATTGTGGTGTTCTATTTACAGGAGATTTCCTACAGAGAACCAGTCCCAAGTCTCTCTACAGGGACAGCTGGCCCAGTCTATTTATAGCTCCAGCAGGACTTACCAGTGAACTTCATGTGGATAGCTTTGGTTCTAATTTCTGGATGGCACTCCTTGAAGGCAAGAAAAGGTACTGTCATTTAGCTGGCTGATTTAAAATTGATACTTTTTGCATAGTCAACTAGTGAAGGGTCTAATTATACCCCTGGCATACGAAGTATGCAATGGGGGTATATAGTTTTTGTCTTTTCCGTCTGTCTGTCTGTCCGTAAACAATTATTTTGTGTCAAAGATATCTCAGGAACTGCTTCACATAGAAACTTGAAATTTTGCACACATGATCAGTATGACTACTTGTATTGTGGGAAAGAAAATAAGGGCCAAGGGGTCAGGCCTTTTAGAGTTATTTCCCTTTGTAGTTCTTGCTGTTTAATAGTGTATATTTTTATTTTGTGTCAAAGATTTCTCAATAACTACTGTACATAGAAACTTGAAATTTTGCAAACATGATCAGTATGACTAGTTGTATTGTGGGAAAGAAAATAAGGGCCAAGGGGTCAGGCCTTTTAGAGTTATTTCCCTTTGTAGTTCTTGTTTCAGCTGAGGTGATGGCACTGGCAAATTATTTTGTGTCAAAGATATCTCAGGAACTGCTTCACATAGAAACTTGAAATTTTGCACACATGATCAGTATGACTACTTGTATTGTGGGAAAGAAAATAAGGGCCAAGGGGTCAGGCCTTTTAGAGTTATCTCCCTTTGTAGTTCTTGCTGTTTAATAGTGTTTATTTTTTTATTTTGTGTCAAAGATTTCTCAATAACTACTGTACATAGAAACTTGAAATTTTGCAAACATGATCAGTATGACTAGTTGTATTGTGGGAAAGAAAATAAGGGCCAAGGGGTCAGGCCTTTTAGAGTTATTTCCCTTTGTAGTTCTTGTTTCAGCTGAGGTGATGGCACTTGCCAATTATTTTATGTCAAAGATATCTCAGGAACTGATTATACCCCCGGCATACGAAGTATGCCATGGGGGTATATAGTTTTTGTCTTTTCCGTCTGTCTGTCCGTAAACAATTATTTTGTGTCAAAGATATCTCAGGAACTGCTTTACATAGAAACTTGAAATTTTGCACACATGATCAGTATGACTACTTGTATTGTGGGAAAGAAAATAAGGGCCAAGGGGTCAGGCCTTTTAGAGTTATTTCCCTTTGTAGTTCTTGCTGTTTAATAGTGTATATTTTTATTTTGTGTCAAAGATTTCTCAATAACTACTGAACATAGAAACTTGAAATTTTGCAAACATGATCAGTATGACTAGTTGTATTGTGGGAAAGAAAATAAGGGCCAAGGGGTCAGGCCTTTTAGAGTTATTTCCCTTTGTAGTTCTTGTAAACAATTATTTTGTGTCAAAGATATCTCAGGAACTGCTTCACATAGAAACTTGAAATTTTGCACACATGATCAGTATGACTACTTGTATTGTGGGAAAGAAAATAAGGTCCAAGGGGTCAGGCCTTTTAGAGTTATTTCCCTTTGTAGTTCTTGCTGTTTAATAGTGTATATTTTTATTTTGTGTCAAAGATTTCTCAATAACTACTGTACATAGAAACTTGAAATTTTGCAAACATATTCAGTATGACTAGTTGTATTGTGGGAAAGAAAATAAGGGCCAAGGGGTCAGGCCTTTTAGAGTTATTTCCCTTTGTAGTTCTTGTAAACAATTATTTTGTGTCAAAGATATCTCAGGAACTGCTTCACATAGAAACTTGAAATTTTGCACACATGATCAGTATGACTACTTGTATTGTGGGAAAGAAAATAAGGGCCAAGGGGTCAGGCCTTTTAGAGTTATCTCCCTTTGTAGTTCTTGCTGTTTAATAGTGTTTATTTTTTTATTTTGTGTCAAAGATTTCTCAATAACTACTGTACATAGAAACTTGAAATTTTGCAAACATGATCAGTATGACTAGTTGTATTGTGGGAAAGAAAATAAGGGCCAAGGGGTCAGGCCTTTTAGAGTTATTTTCCTTTGTAGTTCTTGTTTCAGCTGAGGTGATGGCACTTGCCAATTATTTTGTGTCAAAGATATCTCAGGAACTGATTATACCCCCGGCATACGAAGTATGCCATGGGGGTATATAGTTTTTGTCTTTTCCGTCTGTCTGTCGGTAAACAATTATTTTGTGTCAAAGATATCTCAGGAACTGCTTTACATAGAAACTTGAAATTTTGCACACATGATCAGTATGACTAGTTGTATTGTGGGAAAGAAAATAAGGGCCAAGGGGTCAGGCCTTTTAGAGTTATTTCCCTTTGTAGTTCTTGTAAACAATTATTTTGTGTCAAAGATATCTCAGGAACTGCTTCACATAGAAACTTGAAATTTTGCACACATGATCAGTATGACTACTTGTATTGTGGGAAAGAAAATAAGGTCCAAGGGGTCAGGCCTTTTAGAGTTATTTCCCTTTGTAGTTCTTGCTGTTTAATAGTGTATATTTTTATTTTGTGTCAAAGATTTCTCAATAACTACTGTACATAGAAACTTGAAATTTTGCAAACATATTCAGTATGACTAGTTGTATTGTGGGAAAGAAAATAAGGGCCAAGGGGTCAGGCCTTTTAGAGTTATTTCCCTTTGTAGTTCTTGTAAACAATTATTTTGTGTCAAAGATATCTCAGGAACTGCTTCACATAGAAACTTGAAATTTTGCACACATGATCAGTATGACTACTTGTATTGTGGGAAAGAAAATAAGGTCCAAGGGGTCAGGCATTTGAGAGTTATTTCCCTTTGTAGTTCTTGCTGTTTAATAGTGTATATTTTTATTTTGTGTCAAAGATTTCTCAATAACTACTGTACATAGAAACTTGAAATTTTGCAAACATGATCAGTATGACTAGTTGTATTGTGGGAAAGAAAATAAGGGCCAAGGGGTCAGGCCTTTTAGAGTTATTTCCCTTTGTAGTTCTTGCTGTTTAATAGTGTATATTTTTATTATTTTGTGTCAAAGATTTCTCAATAACTACTGTACATAGAGACTTAAAATTTGGTAGCAACAACCAGTATGACTACTTGTATGGAATGTGGCCTGTATATGCAAAGAACCTTTTGCTATTGCCATTTTCAACTCAGGCGATGGCACTGGCCGGGGGTATACGTGCCCCACTGGGCACTTTGTCTAGTTCTCATCAGGGATGATATCAGGAGGATTACCTTCCACACACATAATAAAGAACTTGATAAAGACACCTGAGGCCAGTTGTTCAAACCATCGTTAGCTTAACAAGCTTGTTAGTGGTCAAATTGTTAACTGTTCTAGCAAGAGCCATATCTAACACAGTGGTATTTTTGCTGAAAAAATGTGAGTAGCTTTTGCAGCAAAAATATTAGCATATTTGCCATTACACCTAGCACACTTTTCCGCCACTTTTCAAAGGGAGACTTCCTGTTCTCTTTTCTATAGGCTCAGTCCCACCGAAAACAGGGTCTGCTCTTAAAGGAAAGAATTTGCTCCTTAGGAGCAAATTCTTTTCTTTAAGAGTTGACCCCTATTGACATTGGAGACAAAAATACTTTTGCAAGAGTTGCCTTCCCTGAAGGTGAACCCATTCCCCATAAATGAACAAAATTTTAATATGTTAACTAACCATGCCATTAGTTTTGAACAACTGGCCCCTGGAGATCTGGGTCCAGTTTTTCAAAGCATCTTTGGATTAATGAATTAATCCAAGTGCTAAAAATGTTAACTTTTCTACAAGTACAATATTTGATATAGTGAATAGTGGTTGTTCATTCATAAGATTCTACATTGAGCTGTTTTGATGAAATTCAACATCAAAAACTGATTATACACCCAAAATTCAGATTTCATTAACCGTTGCCAAATGCAATGCTAAATTTCATAATTCTAATGATTAATCAAATCATTTAAACTTTCAGATTAATTATTGTTCTTTATGTCTATCAAGGTCTAGGGGTACAATGTTTTCTGAAAGGAAATAATTTATTGAGATATTCAGGCAAGGATGCAATTTCAGATGGACGTCTGCCTTGATACAGCCTGAAAAGTATGGGTGGGATGTGTGGGGACCGGTATTCTGAGTGGGTAGGAGAAAGTTCAAAGTTGTCAAATATTTCTATCAGGTCTCCATTTCCATTTCAAGGAAATGGATACACCTGTCCCATTTTCCACTAGTTTTTTAAGGGCGACAACTTCTTGTCCATCTGTCGGTCAGTAGACACAATCTTTTATCTAATTCCCTTTTTACTTTCAGGTGGTTGCTGTTTGAGCCTAAGGGTATACCCCTCCTTTATCCAAGTTTTGGACATCCGTGGACAAGTGACCCTGTATTTGATGTTGACCTAGGCAGTCCAGATTTTCAGAATTTCCCACTGTTGTCTGAAACCCAACCTCTAGAATGTATCTTGGAACCAGGTACTGTATACCAATTTTTGCGAGAGCTTAAATTTTGCAGATCCTTTGCGAATTCTAAGCTCACCAGGGCCCAATTAATGGGATCATTATTAGCTTAATGAGCTTGTTAGGGGTCAAAATGTTAAGTTTGCTAGGAAGTGCAATATCTCATACAGTGGCATTTATGCGGAAAATGTATCTCATTTGCAAAAGCTTCTCACATTTTTCAGCAAAAAAAAAACCTGATGGTATATTTGCCAAATTTAAATTATCATATCATATTTAAATTATAGTTAAGCTACTTGTCATATAAATCGGGATCACAGGTTAGCTTTTGGGGTTTCCAAAACTTTCATACGAGTCATTAAAAATAGGTCCCATCTCCATATAACCTTAGTTTTTGGTGGGATGTAAAACTCAAACAAAACAAGCAGGAATCATGCCTTGTGAATGTACAAATTCATGAAGAAGTGAGTGATGACTAAATTGCAAAATAAAGAACTAACAAAGTTAAGGGGAATGGATACACAAGGATACAGACTAACAGGCGCCCAGTCGCCAAAGAAGCCTAAATTTTGGCCTGGGTGCCTAAGTTTTGAATAAAAATGCCTATTAACTTAATGTAAAATTTGGATTTATGGCAGTCTGGGAGCCTAAAGCAAAATGCTTAGTCTGTATCCCTGGATACACCTTCATGGGAAGTAACTCTGACAAAAGTATTTTTGGCCTCCATGTCAATATGAGCCAACTCTTAAAGGAAAGAATTTGTTCCTAAGGAGCAATTCTTTCCTTTAAGGGTAGACCCCTTTTTCAGTGGGACAAGGCTTATAGAAAAGCAAACAGGAAGTCCTGAAAGTTGTATTCTTTTGAAAAATGGCAGAAAAATCTACCAGGTGTTCCCATTGCTCTTAAATGGATTGACAATAAGCATTCCTGGGACTCAAAGAAAGAGTTTGGATGGTAGACAAGCCATTGGTGTTCCAGCCATCAAAGTTTAACCCATAAAATGTCAATCACGACAATTGTCGTCTGCTTTGTCGTCTGCCGGTTACTTTAGAAGTCATTTTTGCAAACAGTGTGGACCCAGATCAGACTGCTCCTATTGATCTGGGTCCACACTGTTTGCCTGTATGAATAAGCATTTCTAAAAAAAGTTTGCAAGAAGATTCAGCAGACAACATAAGCAGACATTTTCAGATGTAGTTTTTCTTGGCATCTTAAAGGTTAACTGTACATTTTTTTTAAGAGTTTGCAAGATATTGATATTACCTAATATAAAATAATTTGCTTTCATATCACAGGGGTTACTCTCAAAGCCATTAGCTTGGTCCCCACAAGGGAATTATTTCCTTAATTGTAGCCCCTATCTTGGAAAGTAAAGATGTTCTTTTGCTTTTGCTGTGGGTGTTAACACCATTTTGATAATCTAATGTTAAGTCTTGTTTCCTTGACAGGAGAGCTTCTATTTGTTCCTGCTGGTTGTCCCCATAGAGTGGAGAACCTGGAAAAATCACTTGCTATCTCAGGAAACTTTGTTGACCTCTCAAACTTCGACTTGGTTAAAAGTGAACTTCACACAACAGGAATAATGCACGAGAGATCAGCTAGTCTATATAAGCAATTAAGTAACAAGGATTTTATGTCCAGTATGAAGAGTTCCCCTGAGGATCTGCCATGGGAAAAGTTCAAGAGCTGGGAACCAGAGAATTGTGATCAATATGACATAACAGAAGATAGTGTTAGACTTAGAAGACCAACTAAAGATGTTTCTTATTCCAACTAAAGATGTTGCTTATACTTAACCCTTAAGTTGCCAGGAAATACTGAATCTGAAAATGTTGTCTATTTCTGTCATCAGCTGCATCTTCTGGCAAACTATTCAAAATATTTTTGCATACAGGCAAACAGTGTGAACTCTGATCAGAGCAGTCTGATCTGAGTTCACACTGTTTGCAATGACTTCCAAAGTAACCAACAGACAATAAAGCAGACATTTGTTTTGATTGTCATCTTATCTCAAAGCAGACAACAATTGTTGTGATGGGTTAGGCCTTATTTCACCTAGCAAGGGAAATTCTAGAGCAGATATCTTTTTTTTTTCAGGGAAAATAAGGCTAGACTTTCCACATGATTCATCTGTGGGAACAATTCACATATGTGTATAACCAGCTAACTAATGAAAAAGAGAGATTTTCTAAGAACATAGAACTGATCAATTTTACCAGATGTTTCTTAAAAACTGATACAGAGCCTGCTTGTTTAAAGAGCACTAACCAAAATTTGCCTTATCGTCCAACAGTGATGGGCCTTGCAGTTTAAGTCTTATTTTCTCTGAAAAGTATCATACAAAATATTCAGAAAATGTCGTCTGCTGGTCTAAGTCATGTTAAGGGGAATGGATAAACCTTCAGGGGAGGCAACTCCTGCAAAAGTATTTTTGTCTCCCATGTCAATAGTGGTCAACTCTTAAAGGAAAGAATTTGCTCCTGAGAAGCAAATTCTTTCCTTTAAGAGTAGACGCCTTTTAGTGGGACAGGGCTTATAGAAAAGTGAACAGCAAGTTCCAAAAATTGTCTCCCTTTGAAAAAAGGCAGAAAAATCTGCCAGGTGTTCCTATTCTTCTTAAATGCTTCAAGGTTTAAGGCTTGATCTTTTACTTAATAGGTTTTAGAAGCCCCTGTGGTGTACTGTTTAAGATACCTTATACACTAGAGGTTGTGGTTTCAATTCCGGCTTCTAACTTTTGGATGAGTCTTTAAACAGAGATCCTGTCTCCATATCACCTTAGTTGTTAGATGGATGTAAAACTGAAACAAATAAACCTGATCAGTTTTCAATATCATCAAATTACATTATGTTTCCCCGTAATATAGTTTTCCCCTGAACAGGGCTTGACATTTTATTCACATTATTTCCTGTTGAGGCATTTTGAATGAAATATGAAACCCTGAAACTTTATGTGCTGCTATCTATTGAAAGGGTGAAAGGTGTATTACTTAAAACAAGGACAATTCAATGACTTGAACACCAGTGACTTGTTTACCTATGCAAATTTAACGCTTAAGATGGCAATCACAACAATTGTCATCCGCTTTGTTGTCTGCTGGTTACTTTAAAAGTCATTGTTGCAAACAGTGTGGACCGAAACATACTGCTCATCAAGAAGCAGTCTGATTAGGATTCACACTGTTTACCTACATGCAAAAATATGTTTGAGATGCAGCAGAGGACATAATATACCAGGTTCATGCCTTTTGATATCAAGTCTATCGGGCAAGGTATCGAGAATGCTTGTAGAATCGCGAGGCTTGCTGAGCGATTCTACATGCATTCTGGAATTGGAGCCTGATAAACTTGATATCGAAAGACATGAATCTAGTATGCTATTTATCAGTTAATCTCCTTGTACACTCTTACAGTTTTGCCAATTTTTCCAGTAGTCCAGTTCATAGAAGTGGAATGTCACGCTGACCTGATAAAGCTCACTTGTCCCGAGATAGCATATCTTTATCAGGTCAATGTGTTACAATTCAATTGATATAAGGGGTAACTGATAAATGAAGATATTGATGAACAGAATTTTTTTATGCAGTTTTGGGGGGCATCTTAAGGGTTAAACTCAAAGGAGTCCTGATGAAAAACAGTTGAGGGATAATTTTAGGAGATTTTATGAAAAGCTATTCTGCGCCCCGGCCTATAGGGGCTTGAAGAAATATATGGGCTGCACGATGCTTCCACACAGAGCTGAATCCGGCCCGCACACTAGTACTGGTAAACAATTAGAGGATCTAAGCTTGTCCAGGAACCGCGGTGCGAGGCGGACCGTCCATGCTTATAAACCCTATTGGTTTCATTGGGCGACAGGGCTTGAGATGTCATTTCATCTCAAGTTCGGGTAAAAGTCCCACAAAATTGGAAGCAACGTCTCCATTTCATCTCAAGTTCGGGTAAAAGTCCCACAAAATTGGAAGCAACGTCTCCAAAATGACCTTTACAGTGTTGACGGGGACGTTAAACCTCAAATCAAACAAACAAACAAAACAAAAACAAAAAGCTATTCTGAAAATGTATGCTGTGTGTACTATTTATAATTAGATTGAGTACAAACATACCCTTATTTTACAGAAGATCGAAAACAAAATCCGAGCTTATCCCCATTATGCCTCCTTGCATGGCACTACCGGGATTTGGCATAATGATCCTAAGTATTGGGACAGATAGGCCTAAGCAAACTGCAGAAACCAGATCAGACTGCTCCTTCATGGACATAGATTTTTTTATAATGTTCAAATAGGTAAGCTACCCTGTTCACTGATAGATCTGCTTTTCAAGGTCGTCATTCTTGAATTCTTCTGAGTTTAACTTGCTTAAACAATCTTTGATTTTCTTTTTATAACACTGATATTACATCACAAATAAAAATAAAATTATCCGTTATGGTAAATTGTTTGAATTGAGGTATAATATCCCCATGAATACTATGTCATTTTAGAGATGTTGCTTCCAATTTTGTGGGACTTCTGCCGGACATTGAGATGACATGACATCTCGAGCCTTGTCGCCCACTGAAACCAATAGGGTTTATATTCAGGAGTGGTCTAACTCGCTCCACTTTCAAGGGTTTAAAATAATCTTTTTGCCCACTCGCCCTGCAGGTTTAGTATGTAAAACAAGAGGGCCATGATGGCCCTGGATCGCTCACCTGATCCATAGAGTAACAAGTGGGACCCGGGGAGGGCCATTATTAACCCCAGGGCTATAATGTGCATAATGTTCAGAGACGTCTAAAAAGGTGAAGCTTCATACCAAATATCAACAAAGGCTATAATTTGAACAATCTTGGCAAAAGTCCACTAGATATGCTACATACCAAATATCAAAGACCTGGGCCTTGCGGTTTCAGAGAAGAAGATTTTTATTAAAGATATTCCCTACATAAGCCTATATAAAACCAAATGGCTCCAGGGCGGGGGCATTTTTGGCCTCAGGGCTATAATTTAAACCATCTTGATAGCGGTCCACTAGAGGAAGCTTCACACCAAATATCAAAGACCATGGCCTTGCTGTTTCAGAAGAAGATTTTTAAGGAATATCTCTATATCAGTCTATGTAAAACCTAAGGGCCCCAGGTCTGGGGCAGTTTTGGCCCTAGCACTATAATTTGAACAATCTTGGTAGGGGTCCACTAGATGAAGGTTCATACCAAATAGCAAAGACCTGGCCCTTGGGGTTTCCGAGAAGAAGATTTTTAAAGATTTTCCCCATATAAGCCCATGTAAAACCATAGAGCCCCGGGGCGGTGGCATTTTTAGCCCAAGCACTATTATTTGAACAATCTTGGTAGGAGTCCACTAGATGAAGCTTCATACCAAATAGCAAAGACCTGGGCCTTGTGGTTTCAGAGAAGAAGATTTTTAAAGATTTTCCCTATATAAGCCCATTTAAGGGGTGAAGAAGGACCATGGCCGTGTGGGATGAAGCTTCATACCAAATATCAAAGACATGGGCCTTATTGTTTCAGAGAAGAAAATTTTTAAAGATTTTCCCTATATAAGCCCATGTAAAACCAAAGGGCCCCGGAGCGGGGGCATATTTGACCCCAGCACTATAATTTGAACAATCTTGGTAGGGGTCCCCTAGATGAAGCTTCATACCAAATATCAAAGACCTGGGCCTTACGGTTTCAGAGAAGAAGATTTTTAAAGCTCTTCCCTATATAAGCCCATGTAAAACCAAAGGGCCCTGGAGCGGGGGCATTTTTGGCCCCAGCATTATAATTTGAACAATCTTGGTAGGGGTCCACTAGATGAAGCTTCATACCAAATATCAAAGACCTGGGCCTTGCGGTTTCAGAGAAGAAGATTTTTAAAGATTTTCCCTATATAAGCCCATGTAAAACCAAAGGGCCCCGGAGCGGGGGCATTTTTGGCTCCAGCACTATAATTTGAACAATCTTGGTAGGGGTCCACTAGATGAAGCTTCATACCAAATATCAAAGACCTGGGCCTTACGGTTTCAGAGAAGAAGATTTTTAAAGATTTTCTCTATATAAGCCCATGTAAAACCAAAGGGCCCCGGAGCGGGGGCATTTTTTGCCCCAGCACTATAATTTGAACAATCTTGGTAGGGGTCCACCAGATGAAGCTTCATGCCAAATATCAAAGACCTGGGCCTTGTGGTTTCAGAGAAGAAGATTTTTTAAGTTTTTGGTGAAAAAAAATCTGTTTTTGGCTCCTATGACCTAGATGTGCAACGGACCGGAACCATTTTAACAACTTTGAAAGGGGACCACCTAAGGATCATTCCTGTGAAGTTTGGTCAAAATCAGATCAGTGGTTTAGGAGGAGATGTCGTTTAAAGAATTGTTTACGGACGGACGCACGGACGGAAGCACGACGGACGACGGACGAAAAGTGATCCCAAAAGCTCACCTTGTCACTACGTGACGGTGAGCTAAAAAGGTACTCGCCCTACAGGGCTTTCCACTTGCCATTAACAGCTTATAAAATGGAGTCAGGATGATTGGGGTTAGAAAATTGTTTTTTTTTTTTTAATCTCATTTTGTTACTGAAGCAATAAAAGAAGACAATAAAACTGCAGTATGTTTTATTCAGCTCATAATTTCTGCTATAACCTGTAAAGTTTTTTTTTTTATAGGGGATTGTCTGATTGTCTGATAAAATAACTGATATCGGAAGCACCGGATTGCTTTATTTTCTTTGTGTCATAATCATGACTTTTGCGTTCTTTTCTCTGCTTGATGATAAAGTTGCATAGATTAAGTTTTTTGCATCATCTCCACCGCCGATTTTTCCTAAACTTGAACATATGTCATGCTGAGCCATCTTTGGCTAAAGCGGTGTTAATGTACACAATAACAGGTGTTACCGTAATGATCCAAAGTATTGGGACAGAGAGGCCTAAGCAAACAGTGCAGACCCAGATCAGACTGCTCCTCCTGAAGGAGCAGTCTGATCAGGGTCTACACTGTTTGCTATTCCGTCTGCATCTTTTGTACTCCTTGCTGGATCATGAAATAAATGTTAAAATTTTAAAAGCATTACAGCAAGTCCTCATGGTGTCCCAATTTTTGGAAAATTTACGGTAACTACCGATGACAACATCCAGCTTTACTATCTTGCAATATCGTGGTCATACGAAACACACGGTGTTCCACAGCTTGGAGAAATCAACACAGAACCAGTCTGGAAACATGCATGTAAACATCTGGGCCCTGTTGTTCAAAGCATTGTTAGCTTAATGAGCTCGTTAGCGGTCATAATGTTAACTGTTCTAGCAAGTTTAATATTAAAAAATTTGGTATTTTTGCTAAAAGAATGTGAGCAGCTTTTGCGTCCGCAAAAGCTGCTCACATTTTTTCAGCAAAAATATTAGCATATTTGCCATCATAAATGATCAAAATTTTAACGATATGTTAACTAACAACATCGTTAGTTTTGAACAACTGGCCCCAGGTTGCTGTAGAAAAAGATGGTCAAACATGTTGGCAATAAATGTGAGAATTCATGTATACTGCTGGCAAAAATGGCAAGTTCTACTGGCCCGAACATGTAGTTAACTAGCAAATGCGAGCAGGTAGTGGAATTTTACGCCTCTGACTTTTCCTGTGCGGGCTTAGACCTTCTGAGAGGTTTATCAGTACTCATGTGTGGTATGTTAAAGAACAATGCAACCCATTCTATTTCTCCAACCTCGATGGGTAAGGGCCCTCAGTTAAGGTAAAAATCATTTTAATAGTGACTTTAGGTAGATTGATCATCAATCCAGTGGATTCACCCAAAGTTACCAAGCACAAAAATATTTTTCAGTGCTGATCTCTAGGTGACTATGACTGATTTGAAGGAGATTCAGATAATGGTTGTTTATAGAAAATAACCACGCTTTTTCTACGGTCATTCTCTAACACTTATTCAAGAAGGGCAATTGTCAGTTTCTGGCGAAAAAATTGCACTGTACTGGTTAACCACTTACATATAAGCCTGACCTGGAGAACTGTCGATAGGTAAAGTGACCGGCTCAAAAATGATCTAAACAGCGTTGACTGGGCTGTTAAACTCAAATACAAAGAAACAAATAACCACACTATTCTTATTGGTGTGAGGTCAGATTGTTGCATAAATGGGTTATCTCTATAGAATCTGGATTCATGTGTTGGGTTTGGCACACAGTGTCTACCTAGATCAGGCACAGAACTGTGTCTACACCTGTGATATTCTGGGTCTACACTGTTTGCTTTCAGTGCAGGAATTCAAGGGTTTAACCTGGAATCTTCCTCCTTATATATAGCAGGAGTCCATTTAGGGGTGTCAGGTTGTGGTTTCTTCAAAATTTATTTGGAAAATGGCTGAACTTTTTGCAAACAGTGTAGGCCCTGATCAGACGCCACATTTTGTGGTGTCTGATCTGGGCCTGCACTGATTGCCATGGTACCCATTTTTAGCTCACCTGAGCCGAAGGCTCATGTGAGGTATTAGTATGCCAATGATCCGGCGTCTGTCGTCCGTTGTCCGTTCACATTTTCAACTAAGTATATCTTAAAAGCCAGTTGGCCAATCATGATTAAATTTCATGAGAAGCATTATCAGGTTGGGGGAAAAGATGCATTATGTTTTGGGGCAGATCAGATGGAAACTCTTGTTGCCATGGCAACATATAGCTCCCATAGACTTACAATGGGAAAAACTAAAAAAATCTTCTTCTCTGAAACCAACAGGCCCAGAGCTTACATATGAAGCATGTAGCAAAGTCAAGTGGTCCCCTACATAAATTGTGCCAATCATGCCCCTGGGGTCTAAACTGGCCACGCCCCGGGGTCCCTTACCCCCCCATAGAAATGAAAGCTTAAAAAATCTTCTTCTCTGAAACCACTAGGCACAGAGCTTACAAATTAAGCATGTAGCAATGTCAAGTGGTCCTCTACATAAATTGTGCCAATCATGCCCCTGGGGTCTAAACTGGCCACGCCCCTGGGCCCCTTAGCCCCCATAGACTTATAATGGAGAAAAAGCTAAAAAAATCTTCTCCTCTGGAACCACTAGGCCCAGAGCTTAGATATGAAGCATGTAGCAATGTCAAGTTGTTCCCTACATAAATTGTGCCAATCATGCCCCTGGGGTCTAAACTGGCCACGCCCCGGGGTCCCTTTACCCCAATACACTTAAAACGGAATTAAAAGCTTAAAAAAATCTTCTTCTCTGAAACCGCTAGGCACAGAGCTTAAATATTAAGCATGTAGCAATGTGAAGTGGTCCTCTACATAAATTGTGCCAATCATGCCCCTGGGGTCTAAAATGGCCACGTCCCGGGGCCCCTTAGCTCCCATAGACTTATAATGGAAAAAAAGCTTAAAAAATCTTCTTCTTTGAAACCGCTAGGCACAGAGCTTACATATTAAGCATGTAGCAATGTTAAGTGGTCCCCTTCATAAATTGTGCCAATCATGCCCATGCGATCTAAACTTGCCACGCCCTGGGGCCCCTTAGCCCCCATAGACTTAAAATGGAAAAAAAGCTTAAAAATCTTCTTCTCTGAAACCGCTAGGCACAGAGCTTACATATTAAGCATGTAGCAATGTCAAGTGGTCCTCTACATAAATTGTGCCAATCATGCCCATGGGATCTAAACTGGCCACGCCCTGGGGCCCCTTAGCCCCCATAGACTTATAATGGAAAAAAAAAAGCTTAAAAAATCTTCTCTGAAACCGCTAGGCACAGAGCTTACATATTAAGCATGTAGCAATGTCAAGTGTTCCTCTACATTAATTGTGCCAATCATGCCCCTTGGGTCTAAACTGGCCAAGCCCCGGGGTCCCTTAACCCCCATAGACTTTTAATGGAAATAAAAGCTTAAAAAATCTTCTTCTCTGAAACCGCTAGGCACAGAGCTTACATATTAAGCATTTAGCAGTGTCAAGTGGTCCTCTACATAAATTGTGCCAATCATGCCCCTGGGGTGGAAACTGGCCATGCCCCAGGGTCCCTTAGCTCCCATAGACTTATAATGAAAAAAAAGCTTAAAAAATCTTCTTCTCTGAAACCACTAGGCCTAGAGCTTACATATTAAGCATGTAGCAATGTCACATGGTCCCCTAAATAAATTGTGCCAATCATGCCCCTGGGATCTAAACTGGCCACGCCCTGGGGCCCCTTAGCCCCCATAGACTTATAATGGAAAAAAAAAGCTTAAAAAAATCTTCTTCTCAGAAAAGTGGTCCTCTACATAAATTGTGCAAATCATGCCCCTGGGGTCTAAACTGGCCACGCCCCGGAACCCCTTAGCCCCATAGACTTATAATGGAAAAAAAACTAAAAAAATCTTCTTCTCTGAAACCACTAGGCCCAGAGCTTACATATGAAGCATGTAGCAATGTCAAGTGGTCCCCTACATAAATTGTGCCAATCATGACCCTGGGGTCTAAACTGGCCACGCCCCGGGGCCCCTTAGCCCCCATAGACTTATACTGGAAAAAAAAGCTTAAAAAATTTCTTCTCTGAATCCGCTAGTGTTATTAGCTCACTTGAGCCAAAGGCTCATGTTAGGTTTTGGTATGCCAATGGTCTGGCTTCCGGCATCCGTTCACATTTTCAAATAAGTATATCTTTAAAACCACTTGGCCAATCATGATTAAATTTCATGAGAAGCATTATCCGGTTGGGTGAGAAGATCAGTATGTTTTGGGGCAATTCAGATTGAAACTGGTGTTGGCATGGCAACATATAGCTCCCGTAGACTTGCAATGGGAAAAACTTAAAAAATTTCTTCTCTGAAACCACTAGGCCCAGAGCTTACATATTAAGCATGTAGCAGTGTCAAGTGGTCCCCTACATAAATTGTGCCAGTCATGCCCCTGGGGTCTAAACTGGCCATGCCCCAGGGCCCCTTAGCCCCCATAGACTTATAATGGAAAAAAACAAACTTCAAAAATCTTCTTCTCTGAAACCACTAGGCCCAGAGCTTACATGTTTAGCATTTAGCAATGTCAAGTGGTCCCCTACATTAATCCTACCAAACCTGCCCCTAGGGTCCAAATTGACAATTCCGTGTTCCATTAGGAAGAACTTAAAAAAAAATTATGCTCAAAGACCATGAGACAAACAGCTAACTAAACTGTTCCTCAGGTGAGCGGTTAGGCTCTTTGAGCCTCTTGTTGGGATTTCCAGTACAAAATTGGTTAAGTCCCGTTTCAGGACCATTTTTTCAGCCTACACTCCAAGACAAACAACCCACCAGTGCTGTTAGTGCTTTGGTTCTACCAATGATATGAGAGACAACACTGATGTTAGAGTTAGCTTCCCTGTAACCCAGACTAATCTGAAATGGGCCTGCTCTGTAAGAAAAGAATTCATTACGAAAACACACCCGTGCGTCATAGTGCATTTTTAACATCTCATAAACGTTCAATTTTCTTAAGAAAATTTGTGATATTATTCTTATTTATACTCAAAACATAGGTTGTGGGTACTTGTTAGAACCGCCTCAATTAGGCGATTCTAACGAGACCCCAACCTATGTCTAGGAGCAGAAATAAGGAAAATAACGTATACTCCCATAAACCCCAGTTTTCTCTATTTGAAGTGGGGTGTAAGGGGGTGTTCATTTCACGGACTTGTTAGCGTGATGGGCTCCTCTTTACTTTAACATTTAAAATGCCACACAAATTTTAGATCAGACATCAGTTTTATTTATTTTATTTATTTGGTAAGTATGTATGGGGAAGACAGATTTCATGTAGGTCGTGAAAAATAAAACAGCAACTTTATATCTTATTAAAAGCATTTTAATAAAAATCTTTAACAGTTAAGAAATAGTTTTATAAAAATATAACAATAACAAGAAGTCTGATTTCTCATCACCAAAACACGCCAATATAATTTTGACCCCCTTAAACCTCCCTTTTATATAGTAAAACTGGAGTTTACAGGGGTATCCATTATTTGTCTTGTTTCTGCTCAAAAGCTCAGAAACATTGTGGGTACTTGTTAGAACAGCCTCACCAAGGTGGTTCTAACGAGTTCCCACAATCTATGTTTTAAGCAGAAATATGAAAAATATCAGATTTTTTATCTGAAAATGTTCATTTTTAGTGGTAAAATTTTCAATATAGTTGAATAGGCATGTTTTCTTATTGTACATGGGTCCAGTTGTGCTATCAAAGTTGTTTTTTAACCCCTAGTTGTTCAAAGCATTGTCAGCTATATGAACTTGTTAGTGGTCAAACTGTTGACTGTTCCTCTAACACTCCTATTTTTGCAAAAATGTGAGAAGCTTTAGCATTGCAAAAGCTACTCACATTTTTTTCAGCAAAAATATTAGTGTATATGCCATATTTAAATATCAAAGTTTTAACAATTTAAATATCAAAGTTTTAACAATCCATTAACTAGCGACATTGTTAGTTTTAAACAAATGACCCCAGAACAACTGTCATCTGCTGGTTACTTTAAGTCATTTTTGCAAACATTGTGGACCCAAATCAGTCTGCTCAGGATCTACACTGTTTGCCTCTGTGCAAAAATATGTTTGAAAAGTTTGCAAGATGCAGCAGAAGACATAAACAGGCAACATTTTCAGATGCAGGTTTTCTTAGCATCTAAAATATTAACCCTTCCAGACTTAAGGGGAATGGGAACACCTGGTAGATTTCTCTGCCATTTTTCAAAGGGAGACAACTTTCGGGACTTCCGGTTCCCTTTACTATAAGCCCTGTCCCAGTCAAAAAGGGGTCTACTCTTATAGAAAAGAATTTGCTCCTTAGGAGCAAATTCTTTCCTTTAAGAGTTGACCCTTATTTACATGGGAGACAAAAATACTTTTGCAGGAGTTGCCTCCCCTGAAGGTGTTCCCATTCCCCTTAAGCATGACAAGCAGACTATAGTTTCAATATTTTTTTTTCTATTTTTCAGAGAAAATAAGGCTTGATAATCATATGACTCCTCTGGGCAGACAATTGACAGATGTCAAGCAATTTTTTCTCTAAAAAATAAGAAAAAAAAATGGAACACACATATATCTTTTTATAACACTTTTTATAACACTTCACTATGAGGGCCAGTCAATCAGTAACCAGCCTATCCCATTTCCAATTGACCGAGACATCCATGATTTTCATGCCTTGTTCAAATACATGTTTAACGCATGAGGGCAAAATTTCACCTTTATCGTGTCATTCACTCATCAAACATGGCTAGCGATACAAAAGTTGTCAAAAGTTGAGTACCATGCTGTAATTCGGTACTTGTATTTGAAAGGGAAAACAGGTCAAGAAATACATTGCGAGTTGACCAACGTTTATGGGTCATCGACGACATCGTATGCACAAGTTAAATTCTGGGTTGGGGACTTCAAACGCAGAAGAACATCATTAGAAGAAAAAAACCAGGTCTGGACAACCATCAGATGCCACTGATGAAGAAACGTGTAACAAAGTAGGGGATCTAGTGTACTCTGATAGTCGAATTAAGGTGGAAGAAATAGCCAATGCATTATACATTCACAAGGTAGCGTTTCAACAATTTTTACTTGCTTGCTTTGGTATGCGCAAACTAACAGCCCATTGGGTCCCAAAATCCAATAGCAATGAACAAATGGCAACCAGAGCATCAGTATGCAACACATGGTTGAAGCGGTTTGGTCAAAGAAGATGGTTTTCTTTCATGTCTGGTGACTGTAGATGAGACCAGAGAATAAAGTTCAAAAGTCGCCAGTGGGTAGGGCCGGGGTCTCCGAGGCCAAAGAAGTTCAAAAAGTAACCCTCTGCTGGAAAGGTTATGGCAACTGTATTTTGTGACACACAATATGTTTCTAGCAAAGAAAAGTATAATAACAGGTGCATATTATGCAAATTTGCCCGACCAAGTTTATACTTACACAATAGAAATGAATGCTGATGAGAGGAATGGGTACAAGCTAATACTCCGCCCCTGCCAATTGGGGCTTGAAGAAATAAAAAGGCTGCATGATGCTTCCACGCAGAGCTGAAACCAACCGCACATTAGTACTGGTAAACCGCTTAGAGGTTCTAAGCATGCCCAGGGAAAGTGATGCGAGTTGGACCGTCCATGCAAATAAACCCTATTGGTTTCATTGGGCAGCAGCGCTTGAGATGTCATTTCATCTCAGTGTCGACTTAAAGTCCCACAAAATTGGAAGCAACGTCTCGAAAATGACATCTACAGTGTTGACGGGGACGTTAAACCTCGTCAAACAAACAAGCTAATACTGCACCCTGCCTATGCTCCAGATTTAGCTCCTAGTGACTATTTCCTATTCCTAAACTTGGAAAAGGATATCTGCAGACGTCATTCCGGTCCAATGATGAAGTCGTGGCGGCAGTTGAGGAGTGGGTCGGTGACAAGGACCCTGGTTTCTTCAGTTCTGGTCCAAGTGCAACATTCTATTGGGCAATTACATCGAAATAGAGGAGATTGATCTTACCCAGAAATAAGTAAGGCTGGTTTTTCATTGACTCGCCCTCATATGATAAAGTTTTGGATATAATACAGATTAAAATGGATCCAAAAAATATATATATATTATTATATGGAAAAATAACCATAAATGGTCTTTTTTATACATAATCTATACATTTTTGCTTGGATATAACATGGTTGTTTAACTAAAACAGTTTCTGCTATAATAATACTGTTATAATTTGGCTTCGTTTATAGTTTTACATCCCAGTCACAACTATTTAGCATGTGAAGCAGGTCCATTTACAGAACTTGTGGTGTATTTGTATTTCATGAGAAGTTAACCAAGCACAACTTCAGCTGATGATACTTTCAATTATCTTATACACCACAACCTCGTTATAACACGGTTCGTTATAACACGGTTATGCATATAACACAGTTTCAGGATGGATCCCAAAAATGTATAGATTATATAGAAAAATGACCATAAATGGTCATTTTTCTATATAATCTATACATTTTTGTTTGAATATAACATGGTTGCTTAACTAACACGGTTTCTGCTTTGGACCCCATTAATAGTGTTATAAAGAGGTTGTGGTGTATTTCAAAGAAAAAAGACTTGACATTTCATGTTAATCATCTGCTCGACAGATTATTCACATGAAATTCCAAGCCTTGTTCTTATATTTTCTAAGAAAAGGGCTTGACATTTCATGTGAATAATCTATTTGACAGATGACTCGCATGAACTTTCAAGCCTTGTTTTTTTTCTTTGAACTATGATAAAAATGTTAGCTGCTGTATTTCTGCTTGGCTTTTTAGGGTTAATGGATTTCCAAATACATTTTAAAAATGAAAACATTTGGTCTCAGGACTGGTCCCTCCAGAAGGTATCCTGCATCTTATGTAACCTGGGCGCCCTACAGTTGGGCATGGCCTGCTATCCTGTCCTTGCAGCAGGTAAGGGTAGAGTGTTGTTATTTCTTCTGTTTCTTCACTTTCATTCATTTTCCTCTTTCTCCTCTGTCCCTCACTTTCATCTCCTCTACTGTCTCTTTTCTCCCTTTCTCTGGATCAAAATGACCCAAAAGGGTTGACATGTTGTTAAATCCCAACATAATCAATCCAGATATATAATAGGACAAGAAGGGAGTCTGAGGGACAACTGCAGTTTCATGGCCTTCAATTGTGACCTTGACCTTGATTTGTCAGGGTGTGGTTATGGGTTCTGCACATCAGGGCACAGAAGCAATTATTTGACCAAAGGTCACTGAAAGTCTTTCAAGGGGTAAAAGAGATATAGAGAAAACTGGAAATTCAAGGCTCAAACTTGTGCCCTTCAGCTGTTACCTTCACCTTGAGTCAGTATGGTTGGGTTATGGGTTCGGTACATCACCTTACTTTGGCCAACATTTGATAAAAATCTAACTAGAAATATTTTCAGAGGAAAACAATGTCCCCCCACCATAAATATATCTTAAACACCCATTTGACTTTAATAACTAGGTTAAGGTCACCAAAATGTAAGCTGCAAACACGCCATTTTTGGCCAAAAACTAACAGTTTTTGAAAGCCTGTGACCTTAAAAAATTTCATTAAAATGCTCAGATTTACAGAATCTAATCAAATTTGGTAGACTGTAATTAAATATTGTACCGATTTTGACCAAAATTCATCAATTCTTAAATGATATAGGGTACAGATAAGCCATTTTTGGACCCAAAAGAACAGGTTTTGGGAGCCCTTGACCTTAGAGTGCAAACAAGCCATTTTTGACCCAAAATTGTCTGTTTTGGTGGGCCTGTGACCTTGAAAACAAGGTCAAGTGCACCAAAATATATTCAAATCTGCATTATCTTGCAATGATTCGACTAAAATTAATCAATTCATTAATGAGATAGAGAGCAAACAAGCCATTTTTGGTCCAAAATGGACAGTTTTTGGGGCCTGTGACCTTGAAAAAAGGTCAAGGTCACCAAAATCTAATCAAATATGTGGTATGTTGAAATGATATATTGCACCAAGTCTGACTAAAATTAATCGAGATAGATTGCAGACAATCCATTTTTGGCCAAAAATTGACTGTTTTGGGGGACCTGTGACCTTGAAAACCATAATTAAACCAGCAATATATCACAAAGTATTGCAGTTATGGCCATCACAAGATTATACTGTCAGGGGAGATAACTAAAAAACCAGGACACTCAGAATTGTGGTTCTTGCGCATGACATGCCTGCTTAAGCTCATGTATTTCTGAACAAAGTACCATCAATATGTCTCAATAGGTATTGGAGATATGGTGATCACAAGCTGGTCATACTGTTATATTGGAAGGGTAGATAACTCAAATACCACAGCACCAACAGTTGTGTTTCTTGCACATGACACCCCTTTTGTACCTTGTATACAATTGTGCCAAGTTCCTTCAATATATATCAAAGGGTGTTGGAGTTATGGCCATCACAAGGTTATATTGCCAGGGGATATAACTAAAAAACCAGAACACCCAGAGTTGTAATTCTTAAGCATGACACACCTGCTGAACCTCATGTACATCTGCATCAAGTACCACAAATATGTCTCAAAGGGTATTGGAGGTATGATGATCACAAGGTTTTCATACTGTTATATTGGAAGGGGAGATAACTCAAATATCATAGCACCCAGAGTTGTGGTTGTTAGGCATGAAGCGCCATCTCAACGTTGTATACAATTGTGCCAAGTACCATCAATATATCTCAAAGGGTATTGGAGTTATGGCCATCACAAGGTTATATTGTCAGGGGAGATAATTAAAAAAACAGGGCACCAAAGAGTTGTGGTTCTTGCACTTGACACACCTGCTTAACCTCATGCATAACTGTACCAAGTATCATCAATATATCTCAAAGAGTGTTGGAGATGTGGCCATCACAAGGAAGTGATTCCATATTATTGGAAGGGGAGATAACTAAAAAACCATGGCACCCAGAGTTGTGATTCTTGTGCATGACACACCGTCCCGGCCTTGTGAACAACTGTGCCAGGTATCATCAATATATCTTAAAGGGTATAGGAGTTATGGCCATCATAAGGTTGTCACTATATTTTATTGGAAGGGGAGATAACTCCAAAACCATGGCAACCAGAGTTCTGGTTCTTGTGTATGACACCCCGTCTCAGCCTTGTGAACAACTGTGCCAGGTAACATCAATATATCTCAAAGGGTATTGGAGTTATGGCCATTACAAAGTAGTCATTCTATTTTATTAAAAGGGGAGATAACTAAAAAAGTATGGCATCCAGAGTTCTGGTTCTTGCACATGACACGCCGTCTTAGCCTTGTGAACAATTGTGCCAAGAACCATCAATGAATCTCAAAGGGTATAGGAGTTATGGCCATCACAAGGTTGTCACTCTATTTTATTGGAAGGGGAGATAACTCCAAAACCATGGCAACCAGAGTTCTGGTTCTTGTGCATGACACGCCGTCTCAGCCTTGTGAACAACTGTGCCAGGTATCATCAATATATCTCAAAGGGTATTGGAGTTATGGCCATCACAAAGTAGCCATTCTATTTTATTAAAAGGGGAGATAACTAAAAAAGTATGGCATCCAGAGTTCTCGTTCTTGCCCATGACACGCCGTCCCGGCCTTGTGAACAATTGTGCCAAGAACCATCAATGAATCTCAAAGGGTATAGGAGTTATGGCCATCACAAGGTTGCGACGGACGCACGGACGGACGGACGGACAGACGGACGAACGCCAGGCTGATCGCTATATCCCCCGAACCTATTCGGTCGGGGGATAAAAAGGTCAAGGTCATCAAAATCTGAACAAATCTGTGGTATATCTAATGATATATTAAACCAAGTTTGACTGGAATTAATCAATTTGTTAATGAGATAAGAGTGCAGACATGCCATTTTTGACCCAAAATTGACTGTTTTGGGGGGCCTCTGACCTTGAAAAAGGGTCAAGGTCACCAAAGTCTAATCAACTCTGCAGTTTGTTGTAATGATATATTATACTAAGTTTGACTAAAATTGGTCTATTCCTTAATGAGATGAGTGCAGACAAGCCATTTTTGGCCCAAAATGGACTATTTTTGGGGGCCTGTGACCTTGAAAAAAGGTCAAGGTCACTAAATTCTAATCAAATCTGCAGTATTTTGTAATGATATATTTAACCAAGTTTGACTGGAATTAATCAATTCGTTGATGAGATAGAGTGCAAACAAGCCCTTTTTGGCCCCAAAATGGGAAGTGACCTGGAAAATGAGGTCAAGGTCATTATAACCTAATGACTGTTTTGCTTCATCCTAATAATGTAACTATGCAAGTTTGGTCAAAATTCATTCATAGGTTCAGGAGATAAAATGCTTCAAACAGGCTACGCCGACGCAAACGCTGACCCAAACAGGATCTGCACCAAAAACAATATGTCCCCCTCCCCTACGGTGGGGGGACATAATGAAAATCTATCAAAGGGTTCATGAGAAATTGAGCTGACAAGAAAGTGTTATGGATGGACAAACAGAGGCCATTCCCATAATCTCCGCTCCACTTTGCGGCAGGGGATTAAAACTTAAAAATACTATTTATTCCTGAAAAGACTGTTACATACATGCATCAAACTACAAAATAATAGCACTATGGTATTGCTGAAATGAAATACATATTACAGTAATGTTTTCGATCGAAAAAAGAGCTGGGCATTTCAGTCAAACTGATTCCTGTGGAGACAATTTGAGAGACAATTTGACTGAAATACCATGCTGTTTTCAACAAATAAAACTTCTACTTTTGTTTCAAGCAGTAACCTGTTTCAATAAATATAACTTCTTCTATTATTCTTCTATTTTCCCAAACAGTATCCTGTTTTCAATAAGTGTGTCCTTCTATACTCTCAAACAGTATCCTGTTTTCAATAAATTTCTTCTTTTCTGATCAAGGTCCACATTGTTTGCCTGTATACACGTTTGAAAAGTTTTGCTAAGAGATGTAGCAGATGACATAAACAGACAACATATTCAGGCACAGTTTTCTTGGCAGCTTAACCCATTTCGTACCGGAAACCCCTAAACGGGTAACTGGCAAACAGTGTAGGCCCATATCAGACGCCACAGAATGCGGCATCTGATCAGGGCCTACACTGCTTGTAAAAAGTTCAGCTATTTCCAAATAAATTTTGAAGAAAACACAACCTGCCACCCCTATATTTTGAAATGGACTCCTGCTGGAAGATTCCATTTGGTACAAAAAGGCTTAAAGTTATGGATGTGGCCAAATTCAAAGATGGAAGAGTTCACTACAGAAACCATGAATTAACCCTTTTTATACCAAATGAAATCTTCCTCCTTAAATATAGCAGGAGTCCATTTCAAAAGTTAAGGGGCATCAGGTTTTATGTTCATTAAAATTTATTTGGAAATTGGTTTCATGTTTTGCAAACAGTGTAGACCCTGATCAGATGCCACATTCCACGGCGTCTGATCTGGGCCTGCACTGTTTGCCAGGGTACCTGTTTTGGGGGGTTTCCGGTACAAAATGGGTTAACCCTTTACCACTCAGGGATTTTGTGAATTTCGCCGATTTTCACAGTGTTGCACCTGACAGCAACTTCAACTAGCCATTGTTTCATAATGGATGGTCTGTTTTACACCAAACTCGGTATGAATGATCATTGGGCAGTAGCCTTTCAAATGCAACCTTTCATGACTTGATCATTGTTGTCATGGTAAAGAGGGTGCATCTCAAAGTTGGCAAAAAGTGTGTTTTCACATGAATTTTTCACCACATTTTAATCTTCACACAGCTGTCAAGGCAACATTTAAGGTGTTTGGCACTGGCCATTTTCACTGTTTGCAGCATGTTTTATCAGCATCAATTTTCAGGCATTTTTAACCCCAGACACCCTCCGATACAAATTTTAGCGACCGGTTGGGCCATGCACCCAAAATTTTTCGGGATGTGAGGGGGGCGCTGCTCCCCTTCAATCCCCCAAAAATAGTTTTAGTGGGGAGGCGCGCGAAAAAACAGGTCATTTTTTTGCCCAACAAATCCTAAAGCAAACATAACTATCCAGGGGTAGAAATGCAGATTTTAGGTGCTTCTGGGGCTTAAAATGGGGGGGGGGGTGCAGACACGTAAAAACACGTATCTGAGTGGTAAAGGGTTAACTGAAATCTGGGAACATACTGAATTTTGGTCTAAAATGCATTAATTATATCTGAAATATTGTCTCTTGCAATAAAATGATGAAAAAACAATATTTTGGTCAGTTGGGATTTTCTTCATTAACCCTTTACCACTCAGGGATTTTGTGAATTTCGCCGATTTTCACAGTGTTGCACCTGACAGCAACGTCAACTAGCCATTGTTTCATAATGGATGGTCTGTTTTACACCAAACTCGGTATGAATGATCATTGGGCAGTAGCCTTTCAAATGCAACCTTTCATGACTTGATCATTGTTGTCATGGTAAAGAGGGGGCATCTCAAAGTTGGCAAAAAGTGTGTTTTCACATGAATTTTTCACCACATTTTAATCTTCACCCAGCTGTCAAGGCAACATTTAAGGTGTTTGGCACTGGCCATTTTCACTGTTTGCAGCATGTTTTATCAGCATCAATTTTCAGGCATTTTTGACCCCAGACACCCTCCGATACAAATTTTAGCAACCGGTGGGGCAGTGCACCCAAAATTTTTCGGGATGTGAGGGGGGCGCTGCCCCCCTTCAATCCCCCCCAAAATAGTTTTAGTGGGGAGGCGCGCGAAAAAGCAGGTCATTTTTTTTGCCCAACAAATCCTAAAGCAAACATAACTATCCAGGGGTAGAAATTCAGATTTTAGGTGCTTCTGGGGCTTAAAATGGGGGGGGGGGGTGGGGTGCAGACACGTAAAAACACGTATCTGAGTGGTAAAGGGTTAAAGGATTAAAACAATTATGCTCCTGTTAGCCTGTCATGGTGAAGTTGAAGTAGTAGTTCTGGGTGAAAGAGCCATCTGTAAAGAATACTGGATTAAAGTTGTAGATTAAAGCATCAATCTCCTCTTGCAAGCTGGGAAAATGGTGGGAACTCTTCCTCGCTGCAAGCAAATACAGGAGTGTGTCAATTTCAATGGATCATATGATCAACCTCCATGCCATTACCTGTTTTACATTTCCTGCTTATACTTTTTTGTTTTGGATAGCCAATTGGCCATTTTGTGGGAAGGTCTCTCCGCTATTGGTGTTTCCATTAGGGTCTAGATAATTCATGTTTGTGTTTCTTTCCCTTTGTTGTCTCTGATGGGAGCTGTGGGTTAATTGTATCGATCATGATCATTGCCTTCACTTCTATTTTACATGACATTGTGTAACATGTATAATGTAACATAGCGACAATGCAAAAACGTATCATGCCTTCTGTGACAACGTAAAGATTTCTTTTGAGGCTATGACAAGTACAACTTTTCTACACAGGAAATACAAATAAAAGTGGTCATAACATAGTGATCCTAAGTATTGGGACAGATATACCAAAGCAAACAGGGCAGACCCAGATCAGGCTGCTCCTGAAGGAGCAGTCTGATCAGGGTCTACACTGTTTGCCATTCTGTCTGCACTTTTTGGACTCCTGGATGGATCGTGAATCAAATTTGTTAAAAGTTTAAAAGAATTACAGAAAGTCCTCAAAATGTCCACATTTTAGGTTTTTATGGTATGCTAAAAAGAATCTCACATTTGTGATCATTTTGTACTAAATTTATGAAATGAACCTTTTGTGAGTCCTCTATATAATATATTTAGGAAATTTTGAATGAAATGACGACTCTTGTGAGGTCCTCTTTACAACAGATTTCTTTCCTATAATTTTCTGTAGTGCTTGAAAGGTTAAAATGTATATAATCAGACATAAATAGAAAATAGTCCTTTTTTTTAAACTTTCCTTTAAATATTGCATGATTCTTCAGCTAGCAGTAACATGAATGTTGATTTGAATGCAGAAAACAATGTTACCAAAATACTAAAGTAGGCTCAATGCTGGCCTTGGTAGCTCAAATAAATGTCTGACTGGTGGTCAGGCCGTGGGTTCAAAACCTGCCAAGTCAGAAACATTCTTTGGTGAAGATTTACCATGAATTTTTTTCTAGAGTCATTCTCTCCCTGATTCAAGAAGGGAAGTTGTCAGTTTTTAGTGAAAGAATGTATGCTGTACTGATTAGCCGCTTGGGTATAAGCCTGCCCAGGAAAAGTATGGTGCTGACTAGGCTGCTAAACTAACAAGCACACCATCTGATCATCTTTTGTTTTACAATGGTTTATAGAAGTATTACAAGAATTCACACCTACCCTCAGCAACCAGGAAATTTGCAAAATGCTGAGATACTCTCACTGCTGCTGCATCATGTTTCACATGTAGCTTCAGATTCCAGGTAAACATGGTCTTCTCTGGGTGCCACTGGGTGCCATATATTGGGTACTTATAGGCTACAAATAATACAAAGAAGCCTCATTATAACAACTAGAGCAAGCGACCAGTGGGTCACGTATACCCCTGGCTAGCGCCACCCTCTGATATATCTTTTGAACTTGTATGTAATATGAATAAAGAAGTCAAGAAGCTATAAGAATCTATAAATGTGCTTGTAAATGCTAAACTAAACATAAAATTTCTAAATGGACCAAGGGAGTGAGGGCATCAAAGTTACTGAAGGGGTGGGGACATCAATGTTACTGAAGCAGCATGATGAGGTATGCAATGAAATCTTTGGACTGGTATGCAAAATCGATGCAAATATCAATTGAATTTGTCTTAGATTTTAGAACATAAATCTATAAATTTTTTCATGAAACTTTAACCAAATGTAAAATTTCTAAGTCCGTGACTTGAGGTCAAGGTCACCGTGGGTGAGGGAAGGGACATACATCACTAAATCTTTGGACTGGTATGCAACATTGATGCAAGTATCAACTGAATTTGTCTTAGAGTTTAGAACATACTGGCACCTATAAACTTTGTCGTAAAACATTAACCAAATGTAAAATTTCTCAGTCTGCACTGTGGGGTGAAATCTTTAGACCATTATGTAACTTCAGTGTAAGTATCAACTAAATCTATCAAAGGGTTCAGAAGATACAATCTCTTAGAAACTTTAACACAAAACTTTAACGGATGGACAGACACACAGATGGACGGACGAACGGCAGGACGAAAACTATATACCCCCATAGCATACTTCGTATGCTGGGGGTATAATAATATTTGCTCCCTTATACATGTATTTTGCTGTTATAAAGAACTTGCCACTACAAAGAATTCCAACAAAGAGTAGTGTAATAGGTAAAAAAGAGCAAATATTGTGGACATATGTTAGAATCGCATTGCCAAGGCAATTCTAACAAATATCCACAACTTTTGGTTTCTTGCAGTATTCAATAAAATATTCTTGAACATCTCATTTTGAGCTAAGGATTTGCTCCATTTCTGAAGTATCCATGCAACTTAATCTTTAAGCAAGCGATCTTCTGATGTTTTTGAGTACAGTTAAGCATCATTAACCTATTTTATAATGGAAATCCCAAAATGGCACACTGGCAAACAGTGCCAGCCCAGAACACCAAACATTTTAAATGGATTCTTGCTGTATACAAGGCAGGTTTCTTTTTCAGCGGCTTAGTTTGTAGGAAGGGAAAACAGGAAATAATGAAAATTATCTCCCTTGTAAAATACAATGGAAAATGTCATTCATGTCCTTTCCTTTTTACCTGTGTCCTGTTGAATAAATTAATTTTGCCACACCTATTTTTGACTATCAACCAATCAGACTACTTGATATAATCTACTGATTCAAAATCGCAAACTGAATGTCACTGTAGATCCTGATGAGATGGCTGAAGAAGCCATCTGACACTGATCAGGATCTACACTCTTTGCAAATGTAGGATTCAGCAGGACAAGGTTAAAGATGTACATGTAGTCATCATACCTGTGATAATTTTATGTTGACCATGAGGGAGATTGGCTTCTCAGATGAGGGAGATTGGGGTCTCAATGAGGGAGACTTTCTGACGGCATGTTTAAGTGTTCTTTTCTTGTCATTTTTTGTGGTTTAGATGTACAAAGGAACTGGAACTACTTAATTAAAATGATAGGAACATATTTTGTCAAGTTTAATTTCAAAATAGCAAGTTGTAGGTTATTTACAAACAATGCTGAAACCACAAGTCCATTGATGTGATTTCAAGTACCGGGTATTTGTCAGAATCACCTGATTGTTGAAAGTACCCGCAACATGCTTTAGTGTAGAAATACTTGATTAGAAAAACTATCCTAAAATGTTTCCAGTCTGCCTCTTTATCCAGTGCTGGGTTTTACTGCTACTGAACAGACCCAAAGCACAAAGTTCTCTTCAATGATAAGCATTACTTCCAGCACTATTTACACTCCTTCATATAGTCTGTGCAGGCAACTTTTTTGGCTTTTCTCAGAATACTCTGTTCATAAATACATGTATAGATAAAGCAGTCCATGCTGAAATTAATACCATTTTATAACAGTTGTTCAGGTTGGCCCCAAAAAATTAGTGAGAATCCCAGGAAAAAAATGCTGGTTCTTTATTTGGTTAAAATGTAAATTTTGTTACATCCAAACCTTGATATAATGATGCCCTAGATTGTTCACCTGATCCACACTGAAGAAATGAAATGGTAGGTAATATAGTACGGTGTCTGGTCAGAAGGAGCATACACGCCAAATATGAAGGATCTATCTCAAATGGTTCAAAAGTTATGATAAAGTAGGTCAAGGTCAAACTCTTTGTATGAGTTTAAAGCCCTTCTCACAAGGAATATACATGCCAAATATGAAGGCTCTATTTCAAATGGTTCAAAAGTTATGATTAAGTAGGTCACAGGTCAAGGTCAAAATTTTTTGCATGAGTGCGAAGACCTTGTCACAAGGAACCTAGGTGCCAATTATGAAGGTTCTATCTTAAATGGTTCAAAAGTTATGACAAAAATGGTTAAAGGTCAAGGTCACAGTTCAAAAAATTTGTATGTGTGGGAAGCCCTTGTAACAAGGAGCCTACATGCCAAATATGAAGGCTCTATCTCTAATGGCTCAAAAGTTATGGTGAAGTAGGTCAAAGGTCAAGGTCACAGGTAAAATTGTGTGTATTGGTGGGAGGCCCTTGTCAGAAGGAACATACATGCCAAATATGAAGGCTCTCTCAAATAGTTCAAAAGCTATGACTATGTAGGTCAAAGGTCAAGGTCACATGTCAAAATTTTTGTATGGGTGGGAAGTCCTTGTCACACAGAACAAACATTCCAAATATGAAGGTACTGTCTCAAATGGTTCAAAAGTGATGATAAAGGTCACATGTCAATGTTACAGGTCATTTTGTATGAGTGGAAGCCCTTGTCACAAGGAACCTACATGCCAAATATGAAGGCTCTATCTTAAATGGATCAACAGTTATGACAAAATAACCTACTGATCTACTTTTTTATTTTTAAACTTGATCAAGATATTGTCAAGATGATCATTCTGAGCAAGTTTGATGATAATCCGACTAAAATTGTGGCCTCTAGTAGGTTCAGAACGTTTTTTTCTATGTTTTGACCTTCTGACCTTCTTTTTGACCCGACATGACCAATATTCGAACTTAACCGAGATATTGTCAAGAAGATCATTCTGAGCAAGTTTGATAATGATCAGACCAAAACTGTAGCCTCTAGTGTGTTCACAAGGTTTTTTTTAATGATTTGACCTACTGACCTACATTTTGCCGAACTTGACTTAGATATTGTCAAGATGATCTTTCTTAGCAAGGTTGATGAAAATCAGATTAAAACTGTGGCCTGTGGTGTGTTGACAAGGTTTTTCTACAATTTGACCTACTGACCTACTTTTTGACCCTCCATGATCCATATTCATGTTTTTATGCCCCCGTAGGAGATTTTGTCAAGATGATCATTCAGATTAAAGATGATTGGACCAAAACTGTGGCCTCTAGTGTGTTCACAAGGTTTTTCAATGATTTGACTTATGACCTACTTTTTGACACAGCATGGCCCATATTCGAAATGGTCTTAGATATTGTCAAGATGGTCATTCGTAGCAAGTTTGATGATGAACAGACTAAAACTGTGGCCTCTAGTGTTTTCACAAGGTTTTTCTATGATTTGACCTACTGACCTACTTTTTGACCAACATGACCCATATTCAAACATGACCGAGATATTGTCAAGATCATTCTGAGATAAATTAATGATGATTGGTCCAAAACTGTGGCCTCTAGTGTGTTCACAAGGTTTTTCTATAATTTGACCTACTGACCTACTTTTTGACCTGACATGACCCATATTCGAACTTGACCGAGATATTGTCAAGATGACAAATCTGAGCAAGTTTAATAATGATCAGACTAAAACTGTGACCTCTACTGTGTTCACAAAGTTTTCCTATGATTTGATGTATTGACCTACTTTTTGACCCCACATGACCCACATTCGAACTTGACCGAGATATGGTCATGGTGATCATTCTTACCATGTTTTATGATGATTGGCCCAAAACTGTGACCTCTGGTGTGTTCATAAGAAAAGTTTACGCACAGACGACGGACGACGCACAACAACGCCGGACATATCACAGTCACAAAAGCTCAGACCTTTGGTCAGGTGAGCTAATAAATGCACACTAATTATAGATTTCACTAACATGAAGTTCCCTGTCACATATCTTTTTAAATACAGTACTTGTAAAAAGCTTACTCAAGGGGAGCAATTTCGTTATAAGAAAATCTGATGTTGATTTCATGACTTTTAATAATTACTCATTATTGGTTGGTAAATAATTACTATTTTCCACTTTCAAAATCAAAATTTCTAACTTTACATAAAATATGAAAAGAAAAGACGTATATAGGAGAGCGATATAAAAGGAACAAACAGTGAAAAAAAAGGGAAAATAAATACACAATTTCAATTAAATCTTAGCTAAATATAAGTAAAATAGAACTGTTAATGTAACCATACCATATCACATCATCATTCTCTCAGATTCAACACGTCAAGATGTCTTTTCCTATGAAGGAATACCGGCTACCAGAGACTCTGGTAGCCTTCTTGAAGTCTTGCCGAATTCATGGGGTGCCTCAAGTTAACACTGCACTTGAGCCCCAGAGGGTGGCTGTCACCCTTACTTGGGACTTGAGCCTTCCAGCTCCACAGAGAACCAAGAAGACAGCACCACAGATCCGACAAGCAGCGCCGCCAGCCAAGGAGACCGTGACTATGACTACAGCAACGATCGTCCTCCAGCGCCAGCCAACAGTTAACGCTGAACCTGCACCTGCTGCACCAATAATCCAGAGACCAATGCCGTCATCGCCAGAGCCTGCTACCGCCGCCTTATCACCCACAGAGAGACCACCCCCGCCAAAAACCCAACGATGCTCGTCACCTGTCCCAGCCCCAGCCACCAGAATAGGAAGAATCTACACCTCCGAAGAAAAGGACTTCGAGAAGCTGCCACCCAACCCACTCCAACCTTGGCACGTGAAGTACCACCTGGGCAGAGCCTGGGTGGCAAATACTAGAGACTCCCCCTCCACCATCTTGGAACTACATCGACTAAAAAGACCAACTGAAACTATCAACGTGGACCTTGCCGTTTACGCATTCAAGACAGCCGAGACTCCAGCCTTCATAATCTACAAAGGACCCACCTCAAAGTATTTCGACGAGCACCTGTACAACTCCATCGAAAAATGCACTGAAGAGACCCCACTAAACAAGAAGAGAACTCGGAAGGTCCACAAACTTTTCCTAGATACGGCGATGACGGATGGAGTGATAGTTAGGAGGGCGCATCCCTCCTAACCCAGCACCGGACCGAGATCGTGAACTTAGGGCGGCATGTCCGAAAACCCTGTTTACCATGGGTATTGCAAGGCTACTTCATGTGTAGCCAGTCCGACGCCAATCACGCGGCCCTAAGAGAGAGCAACATGACCTAGTTTGCTCGGGCGAAACAGAGAAATCGCGATTTGCAGCCGAAATTGGCATTGATTTCTCTGTTGCTTCATGCCCACTTTCGACCTGGCGTTCAAAATTCAAAATTACAGTGCTTCTATTTTACTAAGGGGAGGGCACTGGCAGATCAGCACGATTCGTATTCCGCTGACCACTGCTGCGATTCGCAGCCCAGAAGCACTAAAACTTAGCCTCCTTGCCTTCCTCCTCTACCACGGCCAGACGGGCAATGGCTATGGAACACGATTTGCAGGTCGGAATTGACCAGGTTCCATAGCGGCGATTGACAGCCCACAACTATTTGGAGATTATGTCAAAAACCACGGTAACTTACAGACCACTTTCACCTTTATTGCACCGCGACTGAGGCGAGAGGAGTACACCGGAATTAGTGTACAACTCCATGCGAAAGCCTTTCAGAAAGTGGGAAAACTAATCCTGGACACGTTCTAGGGGTAGCCCCTATGTGCTTATAGCGCCCGGTTACCTTAAAAACCAGTTCAGTCAGTCATGTAACCATACAAAACTACTAAGTATCTGTACCAGGTCAAGTGCAGATGCACCTCTAAGAGGTAACGGTAAATAAATTACGTCAGGTTATGTAATCTTTACTGGCAGTCAGATCATGTTTATTCTGTGCAGTCAGCTGAGGCAGAACAAAGGATTATCGGCTTTTTGAAGTTGATGTTTACCCTTCAGTATCCGATATATTCTCCTGCTTATTTGTTAATTGCCTTCAGCAGTCAAAATTTTAAGTCTCTTACCGCAAAAATTTTAATGGTAGCACTGGAAAAAATCGAGGACAGGAAAATTGCAAATGCGGGAGATTCTGTCTCCCGGACGGGAGAGCGGGAGGTATGCTTCAAATGCGGGAGCCTCCCGCATGATCCGGGAGATATCACAGGTATGAGTCATTGGTAAAAAAATGTTTCCTGTCAATCCAGCAAAGTACTTGCAAAAAAATAGAATAACTTTTGCATTTACATGTCATGCTCTTTTATTTTTATTTTTTTGAAGATAACCTATTTTAGATGGGAAACCTCTAAATGGGACACTGGGAAACAGTGCAGGAGCAGAATGGAGCCGTCACGATTTGCCAAAAAAATAGGCCATCTAAAAACTAGCACATTTTTCTGCCACTTTTCAACAGGAAGACAACTTTCGGGACTTCCTGTTCACTGTTCTATAGGCTCAGTCCCACCGAAAGAGGGGTCTACTCTTAAAGGAAAGAATTTGCTCCTCTGGAGCAAATTCCAGGAAAGTATTTGCTCCTCTGGAAGAATTTTTTTTCCTTTATCGTTGACCCCTATTGACATGGGAGACAAAAACACTTTTGCAGGAGTTGCCTCCCATGAAGGTCTACCCATTCCCCTTAATTACTCACTAACACCCCTAAATATTGAATGAACTTTCTGATAAACTGTGGGTATAGTAAGGAGGACTGAATTCACCTTCAACTGGGGCTACTTACATTCTATGGTAGAAACAAACTCCTTCCCTTTCGTATCCTTGTTTGTAGATAAAATCTTATAAAAGCTTTTCAAATTGGTATTTTTCTCATACTCCTGAAAAAGAAACGAAACTCCACTTTTTGTTTGTTTGTTTGTATTGGAGTTAAACAGCCGAGTCAACACTATTTAGGTCATTTTTGAGCCAGTCAGTTTACCTATCCACAATTTTCCTGGGCAGGCTGTAAGTGGTTAACCATTACAGTCTACATTCTTTCGCCAGAAACTGACAACTGCCCTTCTTGAATCAGCGGAAGGGAGAGAACGATCATAGAAAAGATTTCATGATCAATCTCCACAAAATAATGGTGCAGACCCTGGCAGTAATCGAACCCGCATCCTCTAGATCACCACCCGACTGTGCTACTGAGGCCGGCCCTCCACTTTTTGCCATTTATAAAACTACCACAAACTGTTAAATTTTCACTAAATTTAAAGCCTGTATATAAAACATCAATGATTTCTGTTTCGCAACCTCAAATATCAACATATTTTCTAGTGGAATGTGGATTAACCAATTTACTAACTGATTACTCCTATTCGCCTTATTTGCATTATCTGCTGGTTCCTATTCTGAAGGTTATCAGTGTTGGAAAAACAGGTAACCAGACCCCCTGACCTTGAAAGGGGGGTGGGGTCTGGTTACCTGTTTTTTCAATATTGACAATGGGCAAGCTGGGAGGCAGCAAATAATGCAAATATGGTGAATATGACCAATCAGTACATGACTGATCATGGTTTTTCATGATCGATGAAACTTTTGACTCTATACACACTTACATTACAAGTTCTTTTTAAACTATGGATAGGCTCCAGAGAAAAATTGTGTTCCATGCACAACATATAATCAAAGCCATTTCAAAATGTATAGATTATATAGAAAAATGACCATTTATTTTTCTATAATATCTGTACATTTTGCCATATATCTTCCAGTTCTATTATATCCAATTTCAATACATCTGTGATATAGTGCATTCTTTCATACCTATAAAACTGTCATTTTTCTGATAAAAAAAGTGTGATATTTTTCTTATATTTTCTTCAAACATAGGTCTTGGGTGCTCTTTAGAACCTCCTCAGTGAGGTGGTTCTAACAAATACCCACAACCTGTGTCTTGAAACAGAAATAAGAACAAGAGGGCCCTGGTGTCACTGTCTCGAAAACATTCTATTTTTAGAACTTGTGGCCATCTTGTTCATCAGCAGAGTGATTTTAGCTTATTTGGTAGGGAGTAACCTAGGCAACTTCCTGGGAACTTTGAATCAAATTGGCCTTAGGGTTTAGGGGGAGTTTCCGTTTGAATAAAATTTACAATATTTTTCTATATATACCTCAGGTGGCCATTTTGTTCATCCGACTGGGATCGTTTTAGCCCTTTTGGTAGAGGATCATCTAAGCAACATTGAACCTACATGCTAAATATGAAGGCTCTATCTCAAATGTTTTAAAAATTATGACAAAGTAGGTCAAAGGTCAAGGGTCAAAAGTTTTGAATGGCTGGGAAAACCTTGTCACAAGGAACATTCATGCCAAATATGAAGGCTCTATCTCATATGGTTCAAAAGGTATGATTAAGTAGGTCACAGGTCAAATCTTTATATGTGGGAAACCCTTGTCAGAAGGAACCTACATGCCAAATATGAAGGCTCTTATCTCAAACGGTTCAAAAGTTATGACAAAATAACCTATTGATCTACTTTTTGATTTGACATGACTCATATTCTAAATTAACTGAGATATTGTCCAGATGATCATTCGGAGCAAGTTTTATGATGATCTGACTAAAACTGTGGCCTCTTATAGTGTTCAAAACGTTTTTCTATGATTTGACCTGCTGACCTACTTTTTGACCCGACATGACCAATATTCAAACTTGACACAGATATTGTCAAGATGATCATTCTGAGCAAGTTTGATGCTGATCGGACCAAAACTTGGGCCTCTAGTGTGATCACAAGGTTTTTCAACAATCTGACCTACTGACCCACATATTGACCAGACATGACCCATATTCGAAATTAGCCGAGATTTTTCAAATGATCATTTTGAGCAAGTTTGATGATGATCGGACCAAAACTGTAGCCTCTAATGTGTTCAGAGGGTTTTTCTATGATTTGACCTACTGACCTACTTTTTGAGCCAACATGACCCATATTTGAACTTGACTGAGATATTGTCAAGATGATCATTCTGGGCAAGTTTGATGATGATCGGACCAAAAACTGTGGCCTCTAGTGTGTTCACAAGCTTTTTCTATGATTTGACCTACCAACCTACTTTTTGACCCGTATTCAAACTTGACCTGGATATTGTCAAGCTTATCATTCTGGGCAAGTTTGATGATGATCGGACCTAAACTGTGGCCTCTAGTGTGTTCAGAAGGTTTTTCTATGATTTGACCTACTGACCTATCCTTCTTTTTGATCCTACATGACCCATATTCGAAACTGACCAAGAAATTGTCAAGATAATCATTCTGAGCAAGTTTCATGATGATATGACCAAAACTGTGGCCTCTAGTGTATTCACAAGGTTTTTCTATGATTTGACCTGACCTACTTTGTGACCCAACATAACCCATATTCTAACTTGACAGAGATATTGTCAAGATGATCATTCTGGGCAAGTTTGATGATGATCGGACCAAAACTGTGGCCTCTAGTATATTCACAAGGTTTTTCTATGATTTGACCTACTGACCTACTTTTTGACCCGATATGACCTGTATTCAAATTTGACTGAGATATTGTCAAGATGATCATTCTGGGCAAGTTTGATTATGATTGGATCAAAACTGCAGCCTCTAGTGTATTCACAAGGTTTTTCTATGATTTGACCTACTGACCTACTTTGTGACCCCAGGATTCATATTCGAACGTGACCAAGATATAATCAAGATGAGCATTCTGAGCAAGTTTGATGATGATTGGACATAAATTGTGGCCTCTAGTATGTTCAGAAGGTTTTTCTATGATTTGACCTACTGACCTACTTTTTGACCTGACAACACCCATATTCAAACTTGACTATTATTTTGTCAAGATAATCATTCTGGGCAAGTTTGATGATGATCGGACCAAAACTACGGCCTCTAGTGTCTTCACAAGGTTTTTTTCTGATTTGACCTACTGACATACTTTTTGACCCGACATGACCCATATTCGAACTTGACCGAGATTTTGTGGTGGTACAAAAACTGTGTGCAAGTTTAGTCAAAATCAAATCATAAATGAAACAGCTATCATGCAGACAAGACCAAAACAGGCAATTTTTGCCCTTTCAGGGGCCGTAACTCCGTAACACATGATGAGATATGGCTGGTTCAAGAAAGGAACCCAGATCTCATGGTGGTTCAAGTTGTGTGCAAGTCTGGTTAAAATCAAATCATAAATGAAGATGCTATCGTGCAGACAAGACCAAAATAGGCAATTTTTGCCCTTTCATGGGCCGTAACTCTGTAACACATGATGGGATATGGCTGGTTAAAGTAAGGAACCCAGATCTCATGGTGGTGTAAGTTGTGTGCAAGTCTGGTTACAATCAAATCATAAATGAAGATGCTATCGTGCGGACAAGAAATTGTTTATGCACGGACACACGTGTGATCACAAAAGCTCACCTTGTCACTATGTGACAGGTGAGCTAAAAATAATGTTTATCCCATAAAACTCCAGTGTTCTCTATACAAAATTGGGTTCGACTTGTTTACCTAAGGTAAAACCATGTAATGAAGAACAACACTGTAAATAATTCTAACAGTTTAAGTGATTATGTCTAATCAATCATCGTTCACAAGAACAAAGTGATGATCTACCAAAAAATTTGAATCAGTCCAACCATTAGGTAAAATACTTCCATGTGATAATGATCTAGTTATGATGCTGGAATGAAAACACCTTTAAGTGAGGCAACTGTGTCAAAAGTATTTCAGTCTCCCTAATCAATAGGGGTCTACTCTTAATGGAAATCAAATTACTCTGTCAGGCTAGCAAAAGCCTTGAAATTTAGCATATGGAAACTGGAGGTAGTGTTTTGTTTTGATTTGAGGTTTAACGTCCCCGTCAACACTGTAAAGGTCATTTTTGAGACTTTGCTTCCAATTTTGTGGTACTTTTACCCGACATTGAGATGAAATGACATCTCAAGCCCTGTCGCCCAATGAAACCAATAGAGTTTAAAAGCATGGACGGTCCGACTCGCGCCACTTTGTCTGGGCAGACTTAGATCCTCTAAGCGGTTTAGCATTACTCGTGTGCAGGTCGGTTTCAGCTCTGCATGGAAGCACGATGCAGCCCATATATTTCTTCAAGCCCCAATGAGCGGGGGCCGCTACAGGTAGTGTAACATGCAAGCAGCAAACAAAAAGGAAGATGTGCAAGCTTATCTTTGTTGCCCCTTTGTTGTTTGCAAATGGCACATCATGTGAACAAGTCCGTGAAATGAACACCCCCTAAAACCCACTTTAGAGAAAACTGGGGTTTACAGGGGTATTTATTATTTCTGCTCCAAGACATAGGTTATTGGTCCTCGTTAGAACTGCCTAAAAGACCTATGTTTGTAGTTCAAATAAGACAAAAATCATGGCTCACATTGGAAACATATCCATTTTGGAAAAACAAGAGGGCCCAATGGCCCTATATCGCTCACCTGTGTACCAGAAAATCATTAGTGTAGGAGACCACTTGACATTGCTACATACTAAATATCTAAGCTCAGGCATAGCGGTATCCATGCTTATAAACCCTATTGGTTTCATTGGGCGACAGGGCTTGAGATGTAATTTCATCTCAATGTCGGGTAAAAGTCCCACAAAATTGGAAGAGACATCTCCAAAATGACCTATACAGTGTTGACAGGGATGTAAAACATTAAATCAAACAAAATCTGTGTCTTATGGTTTTGGAAAAGAAGATTTTTTTTTTTTAAGTTTTTTTTCCAGTATAAGTCTATAGAAGCTAATGAGCCCTGGGGCTTGGCCAATTTTGACCCAAAGGGCATGGTTGGCAGGATTTTTGTAGGCGACCATTTTGTGTTGCTATATACTAAATATCTAAGGTCTGTCTGTATTTCATGGTTTCAAAGAAGATGTTTGAAGCTTTTTTCCATTATAAGTTTGTTGGAGTTAAGGGGCCACAGGATTTGGCCAATTTGGACTAAATATCTAAGTTCTGTGCTTCACAGTTTCTGAGAAGAAGATTTTTTAAGCTTTCTTCCATTATGAGTCTATGGGAAGTAAGGGGCACCAGGGCGTGGCCCATTTGGACCCCAGGGGAATGATTAGCAGGAAATATGTAGGTGATCACTTGCTGTTGCTACATGCTAAATATCTAAGCTCTGGGCCCTATGGTTTCAGAGAAGAAGATTTTTGAGGCTTTTCTCCATTATGAGTCTATGGGAGCTAAGGGGGTCCCAGGGTGTGGCCCATTTGGACCCCAGGGGCATGATTGGCAAGATTTATGTAGGTGACCACTTGTCATTGCCAGATGCTAAATATCTAAGCTCTGGGCCCTGTGGTTTCAGAGAAGAAGATTATTGAAGGTTTTTTCCATTATGAGTCTAGGGGAGCTAAGGGGCCCCGGGCGTGGCCAATTTGTACCCCAGGGGCAGGATTTATGTAGGTGACCACTTGCCATTGCTACATGCTAATTATCTAAGCTCTGGGCCCTGTGGTTTCAGAGAAGAAGATTTTTGAAGCTTTTTTTCCATTGTGAGTCTATAGGAGCTAAGGGGCCCTGGGGCGTGGCTCGTTTGGACCACAGGGGCATGATTGGCAGGAATTATGTAGGTGACCACTTGCTGTTGCTACATGCTAAATATCTGAGCTCTGGGCCCTGTGGTTTCAGAGAAGAAGATTTTTGAAGCTTTTTTCTATTATGAGTCAATGGGAGCTAAGGGGCCCCAGGGCATGGCCAATTTGGACCTCAGGGGCATGATTGGCAGGATTTATGTAGGTGATCACTTGCCGTTGCTACATGCTAATTACCTAAGCTCTGGGCCCTGCGGTTTCAGAGGAGAAGATTTTTGAAGCTGTTTTCCATTTTGAGTCTATGGGAGCGAAGGGGCCCCGGGGCGTGGCCCATTTGGAACCCAGGGATATGATTGGCTGGAATTATGTAGGCGACCACTTGCCGTTGCTACATGCTAAATATCTAAGCTCTGGGCCCTGTGGTTTCAGAGAAGAAGATTTTTGAAGCTTTTTTCCATAATGAGTCTATAGGAGCTAAGGGGCCCCAGGGAGTGGCCTGTTTGGACCCCAGGAGCATGATTGGCAGGACTTATGTAGGTGACCACTTGCCGTTGCTACATGCTAAATTTCTAAGCTCTGGGCTCTGTGGTTTCAGAGAAGAAGATTTTTGAAGCTTTTTTTTCCATTATGAGTCTATGGGAGCTAAGGGGCCCCGGGGCGTGGCCCATTTGGAACACAGGGGCATGATTGGCAGGAATTATGTAGGTGACCACTTGCCATTGCTACATGCTAAATATCTCAGCTCTGGGCCCTATGGTTTAAGAGAAGAAGATTTTTGAACCTTTTTTTTTATAGGAGATAAGGGGCCCCGGGGTGTGGCCAATTTGGACCCCAGGGGCATGATTGGCAGGAATTACATAGGTTACCACTTGCCATTGCTACATGCTAAATATCTAAGCTCTGGGCCCTGTGGTTTCAGAGAAGAAGATTTTTGAAGCTTTTTTCCATCATGAGTCTATGGGAGCGAAGGGGCACCGGGGCGTGGTCTGTTTGGACCCAAGGGGCATGATTGGCAGGAATTATGTAGGTGACCACTTGCCGTTACTACATGCTAAATATATAAGCTCTGGGCCCTGTGGTTTCAGAGAAGAAGATTTTTGAAGCTTTTTATTCCATTATGAGTCTATGGGAGCGAAGGGGCCCCAGGGCGTGGCCCATTTGGCACCCAGGGGCATGATTGGCAGGAATTATGTAGTTGACCATTTGCCCTTGCTACATGCTAAATATCTAAGCTCTGGGCCCTGTGGTTTCAGAGAAGAAGATTTTTAAAATTTTTCCCTTTATAAGTCTATGGGAGCTATATGTTGCCATGGCAACCAGAATTCCAATCTGATCAGCCCAAAAACCTTATGCAGCCTTTCCCCCTACCTGATGATGCTTCACATGAAATTTGATCAAGATTGGCCATGGGGTATTGGAGATATACTTATTTGAAATTGTTTACGGACGCACGCACGCACGACGGACGACGGACAAAAAGTGATCCCAAAAGCTCACCTCGTCACTACTTGACAGGTGAGCTAAAAAAGCACTATGTCACACGAGTGTGCTATTGTAATGAAAAAAAAAAAAAAATGATGTGGTTCACTTTTCTAATGATGTGGTTTACATACCTCTGGACTTAATCCATATTTATGGAAGTTTTCTGTGACATTTTTTGTAAGAAGAGCATTGTAAACATCCAATGGGAGATCACCAAATAGTCGACTTTTGTTGAAATCTGAAATATAAAAGTTCTGTTTTGAAATTCAATTCTACAGCTTTTCAGCAAAAATTCCACTATATCAGATTTTGTATATCCTTGACCAGTTAACTTTTTTACTGCTAACGAGCTCGTTAAGGTGAAGATGTGCTGAACAACTGGACCCTGGTCATCTCAGTCAGTTCATCAAATCATTACGCAAACACGCCTATACAAATACATTGCCATCTTTATTGCCGAAAAAATGAAAATTTTAAGATGAATAATTGTAATATTTTTCTTATTTCTGCTCAAAATATAGATTGTGGGCACTCATTAGAAACGCCTCATCGAGGCGGTTCTAACGAGCACCCACAATCTATATTTTAGAGCGGAAATAAGAAAAATAAAGTTTACCCCTGTAAACCCCAGTTTTACTATATAAAAGTGGGGTTCAAGGGGGCCAGAATTATATAGGCGTGTTTTCGTGATGTAACCATTATCTTACTGAATAAATTAAGTTAACCACACCCATTTCTGACTTTGAACCAATCCGATTACTTGATGTAATTTATTCCTACAGAAGCCATCTGGATCTAGTGTTTGCAGGATAAGGGATAACAGTTCTGATATAACCTGATAAAACCCTTCTTACAGTGGAACTTCAATAATTCTAACAGAGATACAGTAGAACTTCGATGGCTCAAATACCGATGGCTCGTTTACCATGGATGTGTCGAACCAATTCTTGAGCCCCTAGCGAAATCCTCTAGATAAGAAATAGTGGGGGATAATTAAGGAGATTTTAGTCGTTTATCATGCAAATGTATGCTCTGTGTACTCATTAGAATTGCCTCGATAGAATCGCCTCGATTCTAATGAGTACACACAGCATTCATTTTCATTATAGAACACCGAAAAGATGTCTATAAGTATCTCACTATGCCTCCTAACAGTAATCCTCAGTGGCTCGAACTACCCCTGTCTCGAACTGATTTTCGAGGTCCCAAAGGTGTTCGAGCCATTGAAGTTCGACCGTAACTAGTTTACCTTGGCTAATGCAAAGCCACGCTTTCATCCCTAGAGACTTCTTCCAATACCTCCACATATCCATATACGTATTTAGGATGATGTAGGGACTTTTTTTCTGATTTTATCTTGAAAAGGTATGTTGTGTGTACACATTGATGAGTTGACTCCACCCATCGGGGCTTGAAGAAATAGATGGGCTGCATGATGCTTCCACGCAGAGCTGAAACCGACCGCACACGAGAACCTGTAAACCGCTTAGAGGATCTAAGCCTGCCCAGGCAAAGCGGTGCGAGTTGGACCATCCATGCTTATAAACCCTTTTGGTTTCATTGGGTGGCAGGGCTTGTGAAGTCATTTCATCACAGTGTCAGATAAAAATCCCACAATATTGGAAGCAACATCTCCAAAATGATCTATACAGTGTTGACAGGGATGTTAAACCTCAAATCAAACACACTGATGAGTACACAAATGCCTATATTTTATAGCAGATTCTAACACAGCTGGCCTACACAGGCAACAGAAAGAACCAGTAATTCCTTCAGCAATAAATCACTTGGCAGAACAGTGTGACGTGAAAAGCCACTGTCTTACTCAAAGAGTCTGACATTTGACAGTAAAATGTTATTTTCTCACATCAAACACTGGTAAAGCGTTATTTTCTCACATCAAACACATAACAAAAAGACATAACTGTATTACAGTCAAAAATATTACAATACTGGCAAACAGTGCAGACCCAGATCAGATCGTTAAGGTGCAGTCTGATCCAGGTCTATACTGTTTGCAATTACGTCCGCCCCTCTTGGACTCCTTTGCTGGGTCATGAAACAAATTTGTTAAAATTTTAGGAGAATTACAGCATGTCTTCGAGGTGTCCGATTTTTTAGGATTTTTACGGCAGTGGGATTTCTTCTAATGGCGAAAAGTTTAGAGAATTTGAAGGAAACAACAAAATTATTTTAGATTTTTAGTGTATTTGAACTGAAATAGCTCCGCTCTAGTGGGCAAAATGTTGTCAGAGTAATAAATATAGTAGAACTTTGATGGCTCGAACACCGATGGCTCGTTTACCATGGTTGAGTCGAACCCATTCTTGAGCCCCTAGCGAGATCCTCTACAAAAGAACTAGTGGGGGATAATTAAATAGATTTTAGTCTTTTATCTTACAAATGTATGCTGTGTGTACTCATTAGAATTGCCTCGATGAGGTGATTCGAATGAGTACACACAGCATACATATTCATTATGGAACACCGAAAAGATGTCTAAAAGTATCTGGTTATGTCTCCTAGCAGTAACCCTCAGTGGCTCGAACTCCCTCTGTCTCGAACAGATTTTCGAGGTTCCAAAGGTGTTCGAGCTATTGAACTTCGACTGTAACAGTTTGTCGGTCAGCTATAAGAAGACAAATCACTCGTGCTACATGCTCATGACTGGATCTATTTTACAACTGACCTCCAAACTATTATATATTACTCAACAAATCACTGCTTGAGCTGATCTATTTTTTAATCAAAACGATAATCTTTATGCCTCAAGGCCTGGTGCTTAACCTTCAGTAATTAGAACTACCCTTCCCTGAAACAAATTTTCACGGTTTTGTTTGTTTGCTTTGAGGTTTAACGTTCCTGTCAACACTAGACAATCATTTTGGAGACGTTGCTTCCAATTTTGTGGGACTTTTACCCGACATTGAGATGAAATGACATCTCAAGCCCTGCTGCCCAATGAAACCAACTGGGTTTATATGCATGGATGGTCCGACTCACACTACTTTGCCTGGACAGGCTTAGAACCTCTAAGCGGTTTACCAAAAATCAAATCTTCAGTTTGTAGTGACGATATTACTGAGACATAGAGGATATTTACTTTTTTTGAGGTGGATACCAAAAATATTTCATCGAGTGTGTTGAAAACATCATAATTTTCACAAGTGCGAAGCACGAGTGAAAATTCGGATGTTTTCAACACACGAGATAAAATACTTTTGGTATCCGCAAAAAAAAATTGATGTTCTTTTTATTTTATAATTTATTAGGACACTTACAGTAACTGATCGACCCAAGGCGGTGACGTCACGATTTTGACCTGGCTACATGACGTCACAACTGTCAGTTTCAAAGTATAAACAAATCTCCATTTTGAATTCAGCATTTCTAGTTTAAAGAATGCTTTTCAAGGTATGTTACAGAATGCATTGTGCTTATTTGAAGTCCATTTTATTTTTGAAGGCTCTAAGTGACATGCACCCAGCCACTGTATAATCGATTCCATGTGTAGCAGTTGGTCCCGGTCGGTTTTTCACGTTTGAAAAAAATACGCTGATTTGAGCACAGATTTCCTCGCACAAACTCTTACTCAGCCATTCAGTGAACTGGTACGCCTTGTAGACCATTTGTAACAAAGACAGCTAAGCCTAAATCTGTGAGGGAGCATTTAAATTGTGCCGGCAAAAGGGTGATATTCAAAATCACAGCGCTACTGTTGTTAAATATGGGGCCTGTTCATTCAATTTTAATGCCACACTTCAAAATATATTCTAACGGCATAAGGAATTATTATTCTTAGTAAATAAAAGGAAAATTAACCTTTTTTTCGACCAGAATGTAAACAAAAAAGTAGTTCTGGCCCTACAGTGAAATGATTTAAATGGTATTAGTCACAAGTGAAATGATACGATATCATTTCATTTGTGATTGATATCATTTTTATTTGTTTCAGATATGCATTGATTTCACTGCTAAGTATAAAATAAATCCCTATATTTCATTGAAAAGCATGTAAGAAAGGGTTAGTTCTTTAAAGGTGCTATTGGGCTATCTGGAAAAAATGCTTCCAAAAATAAAATACATATAGCCGGTATTTTTCTTTAAAACAATACAAATGAATGCATTTTATGCAAAAATGTGAACAATTATGATGACAGGTAAACGAATTTGAGAGGGATTCCCTAACTAGGTTTCGAACACTAGTTAGATCTATTTTTAGTTCGTGACAAAAATAGAATCCCCATATATGACGTTATGCGACGTTCATTTTTGGCCTTGTTTGCTTAGGCCATGCCTGAATGGGAAAAAAATATGACGCTGAATACCATGCCATAAGTATTGACACTCAGAGACGATACTGTCGCAATGTATGTGTAAAGTGAAAGATTTATTTTTAGAACAGAAATTCCAAACACATGTTCAGAGCGAAGGGTAAACACGAATGAAAACGACCATTTTCACAAAGTTCTGAAGCTGTATTTGGCTCCAAAAGTGTACACATGACAAAAGAGTATGCATTGAAGATAAAAACCAGAAAAAAAATTTTGAGACCCGGTAGCTCAATAATGTACCTTTAAGTCTTCAGTTATCCTTTCTAATAAGAGACCTTGTCCTAATGAACCAGGATATCCACTACCCTTGCATGAGGAGCAGATCCACTTCCGAAGCCACTGATTAGGATCTACACCATTTGCCATTCAGTTTATGAATTTGGCAGGAACAAATTATATCAAGTAATTTGAATGGCTGATACTTGAACATGGATCTATTCAGAAGGACAAGAGTTTAGAAAATCAGTGTTTGCCAAAATAAAGAATACATCAGCAAACTTACTTATATACTTATGTTATTTTATGACACCTTCTCGCCCAGTGTTAAAACCCAACAATGTTTAAATTGACATAAACATTAAAACATTTATAATTTAATACGGACACTTGCACTATAAATATTTTTGATGGAAAAATGTAAATACATGTACTTGGTAGAACAATTTACCATTTCCACTGCTGATGAATTCAGTCAACTAATGGTGCTTCAAGCAACTAGACCAATTACCTACCTTGTGTAAAGTCCAGGGGCAAGGGGAGATCCTCAGCACTGAAATGGCTCATGACATACTGTTTAGCAGTGAGAGTCACAAGCAGTTCAAATCCTTGACATGTTCCCCATACTGGGAAGTTGTCCCCCACTTCATAAGCCTGTATGTAAAGAATGTTACATACATCATGTTAACAAGTCCATGTAATGAACACCCCTCTAAACCCCACTTTATATAGAGAAAACTGGGATTTACAGGGGTAAACATCATTTTTCTTATTTTTGATCCAAGATATAGGTTGTGGGTACTCGTTAGAACCGCCTCAATGAGGTGGTTCTAACGAGCACCCAAAACCTATGTTTGGGGTATAAATAAGAAAAATATCACAAATTTTCGTCAGAAAGATAACTGTTTTGGAGGTGTGAAAGAATGCACTATATCACACAGATGTGTTATCGTAATGCAAGAGGAATCATTAAACATCGTATGACAACTGCTATTGGTTTGGCTTCAGTTGAAGTTTAATAGCCTAGTCAACACATTTTAGATCATTTCAAGCCAGTCAGTTTACTTAACCACACATTTTCTAGACAGGCTTATTCATAAGTAGTTTACCAATATAGTGCAAATTCTTTCGCCCTTCTTAAAGCAGCAGAAGGGAGAGAATGACCATAGAAAATATTTCTATCTCTAAGAAGAATGTTGACCAACCCAACCAGGATCAAACCCATGAACTGATCATCAGACAGATGCACACTGGGCTGAGCCACTGAGGCCATGACAATTTTATTGTACAGTCAAACTTTTAATGGCTCAAACACCTTTGGGACCATTACAATTTGGTTGAGATGACTGATTTTTATTTCAGTGAATGAATACCGAAAGAAGTATTTTCACAAGTGGCAAAGCCACATGTGAAAACACTAATTTTGGTGTTCATGAGTGAAATGAAAAAAAAAAAAAAAACTTTCTGTTTCTTTCATGCTTTAACCTGTAATTTTTAAGGCAGTTTAAAAGTGTCAGCCGTCACCACAGAGGACAAACTTTTTCCATGGCAATTTCACATCAATTTAGAGGTGTTCAGCAAGTTTACAGGGTATAATATTAGGTTTAAACTATATGTTTGCACATGGAGAATAGCCTGGAATGTTACTATCAAATGGTTCTCTTGTAATTTGCATTGAAATAATGTCCACAGCTGCTAAGCTTATCTGGCGTTGCATGCATTAATTCTGTTTTATTACATATAATGTTGGCACTAAAGTGATGTCATCAACGTCTTGTGTGAACGTTCGAGATGCGTAATTTCTGACACACATTATTTAGTTAAGCTTACTGGCAAAGAATATTTTTTTTGTTTCGGTTTTATGGCCCTTTCAAGATTATTTCACTCATATCAAGCTGATCGTTAATCCGACATGGACAAAAAACAGAGTACCCAGAGAAAAACCAGCTGACCTTCCGTTGCAGAACTTGGCGTCTCACATGTGCCCCAAACAGGCTCCAACCACTGTGGTGAGAGACCTAATGATTAAGAGTCAGGGCTCTTATCTACTAGGCCACGGAGGCCCGTAAAACAGAGTATATATGTTATTTTTCGATGATACATCAGATTTACAAACAGGGAAATCCAAAAATCGGATCTTCACTGCTTGCAGTGACGATATCATTGAGACACCCCTATATTTCATTGAAAAGCATGTAAGAAAGGTTCTAGCCAATGAGGATTAATCGTAGTGCCAGATACAGAAGCATTATGGAGATAATATTTCTGTCTTTTGTAATATAAAGATATGTTGTGTGTACTCATTATAATCACCTCATTGGGCGATTCTAGTGAGTACACACAGCATACCTTTGCAAGACTCCCTAAAAAACTCTCAAAATTTTCATGACTACAATGATGTTTGGAGCTATGGGAAGGATTCTCTAGGAACCCAAGAGCATGTTCAATTAGCCATGTTAAATAAGCCATTGGTACCGTAAAATTCCGCTATTAAGACCACCTAAAATTATGACTACTTCTGCTTTAAAAAGGTTATTTTGCCTACATTTATGACTCATTCTGCTTTAAAAAGCTTATTTTGAAGGGTGCACTTAACCTTTCTTTGTGTTTTCTGCACACAGAGTTCCCTGGTTAGGGACCAACTTTGGGACAGTTCAAAAGTGGTCTTTAAGACCACTTTTGAACAGTCCAAAAGGTCGTCTTAATTTTACTGTATTTGGATTTTTGAAGCTTCAATGGCATCTGATCAGTCTTTACTGTCAGCATGAATCTGCAATGTAGCCCAGTCAACACGATTTAGGTCATATCATGTTGGTCAGTTTAACTAGTCACACTTTTCCTGTCACTTGGGTGTTATCGTTATGCAATGGGGTTTTACTAGGTGCTCATTATATGGACTTGTTAATATGATGAGTCGGAATTCGACAGGTGTAGTACTCATTATGCACATTGTCTGTGAACATAAGGAAGTGTCAGCAATAAAAACAGATTATTTAGCAAATGTTTCTTATCACACTGGCTACTGATAATGTATAGACTTTGCTCCTAACTGTCCCACCCCAACATTCCCTGACCTCACTACAACCCCAGAATTTTGAATTTGATTTCTAGACTTTTCTGGTGTGTATAAGTTTATTAATTTTGTGGGGTACAACTAAATCTCTTCAAAAAGTACTATTGATACCTGTATTGCCATATCATAAAATAACTTTCCTTCTCTGGCAAAACTGGAATTAGTCAGGCTTACTCCACCCCCTGGAAACAGTATTCTGAAAACAGACAGGAGAAGTTCTTACAGGGGAAACATTTGAGTGTTTCTGCCAAAATTGTTTGATGCAAATTCGCAATCTTGTGTCAATGTTTCCTGCAACAAACTTGATTTCATCAAACACTAAAAAAAAGGCAAAATATTATGATGAATACCAGATGAGATTTACTGGAATATACAAAATACATGTTAAAAGACATTGATAACAATTATTTTCAAAGCTGATTGGTCCTTTGTTGTATAAATTCTGCAATGGAAGGCCCGATGGTTTTTCTCCAGGTGCTCTGGTTTTCACTCACATCTGGTTAACAATCTCTGCTATCGATCCTTATGATAGACAAAACTGGAGATCTGGTGTAAGATCTGCCATGCGTGCAGCAAGCCAGCTACCTGGAAAGGGGCCCACTTATGTGGACGTTGCCCCTGTACCTGCACGTTATGATGATGAATCGGATGAAGTCTTCCAGTACTAAGCACATATAGACACTAACATTTTCATAGTTTTTTTTTTTTAATTTTTTTTTTTTTCCTTCTTATTTTTTAGCAAAAATAAGGTGTCATGGCAGGATTACCACGGGAATTCGACAATTTTGAAAACTGGATGTCTAATTTCCTATTGTGGGTCACAAATTTGTGTCAAAATCCCCAAGATGGGCATTAGAATGGGAAAATTTCTATAGGCATGCTACAGAACTCAGTAAATGTGAACCAAATCTCTACTCAAAATTGATAGGTTCACTGTCCAAATTATACACACCCATTTATAGACTTGAACATCTTCCTGTAGTAATCTTCCGTTTCTCTTATTCTGCCAAAATATGACATAAGATAAAATTATATAATATAGTGCAACCCTATTTATCCTAAGTATTCAGACACCTAAACTCCTTACCATACTTATTCAGTACAATCTACTACCCGAAGTGGTGTCTAAGAATTGCTGAATGAGTGGCAAACAGTGTAGACCCTGATGAGATGCATTCTGCAGCATCTCATCTGAATCTACAATGTTTGCTCAGGCCTGTCTTATTATAAATACATTATATATGAGATACAGTGTGTGTGTGTGTGTGTGTGTGTGTGAATTCGGGTTTAACGTCGCTTTCAACAATTTTTCAGTCATATCACGACGGTGTCTGGTTGCGACAGGGAGCTCAATGCTCATGTTTATAGTGATGCCTCACTGAAGTATCATGTCCAAGACACATTACATGATACCACACCCAGTCACATTATCCTGACACTGGATCGACCAGTCCTAGCTCTACCCCGTAAATCTGAGTGCCAAGCGAGGAGCAGCTAGTACCATTTTTAAAGACTTTGGTATGTCGCGGCCCGGGATCGAACCCGAGACCTCCCGTTCCCTGGAGCGGACACTCTACCAACTGAGCTATCGGGGCCGGTATATGAGATACAGTAGAACTTCAATGGCTCGAACACCGATGGCTCGTTTACCATGGATGTGTCGAACCCATTCTTGAGCCCCTAGCGAAATCTTCTTCATAAGAAATAGTGGGGGATAATTAAGGAGATTTTAGTTTTTTATCTTGCAAATGTATGCTGTGTGTACTCATTAGAATCGCCTCGATGAGGCGATTCTAATGACTACACACAGCATACATATTCATTATCGAACACCGAAACCATGTGTAAAAGTATCTCGTTATGCCTCCTGACAGTAAACTCAGTGGCTCAAACTACCCCTGTCTCGAACAGCAATATAATATATATTTCATAACTCAATCAACGGAATATTTCAGGTGTTAACCCTTTCAACTCTGAGTTTCTGAAAAGTACTAATCCTTCTTTGAATTAGGCCATGTACATTCTTGTAAACAGAGGCAAGAGAGATACCGTGAAAATCCTAAAAATTCAGACACCTCGATGACTTGCTGTAATTCTCCTAAAATTTTAACAAATTTGTTTCATGATCCAGCAAGGAGTTCAAAAGAAGGAATGGCAAACAGTGTAGACCCAGATCAGACTGCTCCTGAAGGAGCAGTCTGATCTGGGTTTGCACTGTTTGCTTAGGCCTATGTGTCCCAATACTTAGGCTCATTACGGTATTCAAAATCAATAACAGAATGGCAAACAGTGTAGATCATGCATCCCATTTGGATCTGCAGTACATGTATTTGCAATCTCTCATATCAAATGAGGAGAGTGTGCAAAGATATCTGTTCTGTCTATAGTGCTGAAAGGTTTAATTCATGCTACAATTGACTCTCGTTATCTCGATCCCGCTTATCTCGACCCTATCGCTTATGTTGAACCGATTTCTAAGTCCCGTACATTTCCCCTATATATTTATTGTATTTCAACTTCCCATGTGTCGAACTACTTTTAAGTCGACACTTCGGCTATCTCGCCCATCATTTACAGTCCCTGAATGTATTTTTCACTGTTTTACTACTGCGTATCTCAAACCGGGATTCTTGACGTAACGAAAAAAAAAAAAACCTTTAATCTTACACCATCTCGTGTCAATGATTTGCAAGATTTCTGTGATAAAAGGCGGCGTTGTCTTTCTTGCAGAAATGTCAAAGAAAGTGACAAAAGTTGTGATAATCTGGGCGTGTTAAAAACGCAGTTGTTCGGAACAATTCATGTGTATTGTTGTTAACCCGTCTGTTTCTTAACCCATGCAAATCCATGTACAAACAGTGTAGATCCAAAAGGGATGGCTCATAACAAGCTTTCCCGGCAGGACCTAAACTGTTTGCCATAGTGACGGCTAATCAGTTAGAGGGGAGATGAGTCAAACTACTGTATGACTTATATAGCATGTACTGCTCTCCGAAGTAATATAAGCATTGCATTCACAAGCGGGAACCAGTCTGTTTAGTATCTAACTATATTTAGCTTATTTGGAAGCCCAGATTTGTAGGAATTTAAAAGACAAAAATATATGTGCGAAATCTATCAGTTTTATTTATTTATTAATTTGTTCATAAACTCTATACTCTGACAAGCTCCAGTACTTTCATAAACAAGTTTTAAAAACTCAGTAAACCGTTCATGTAAGAATTACCAAGAATATCAAGCATATCACGGCAAACAATGTGTTCTGACATACATGTGACGTCACACTTTGGTTATCTCGTACTACGGATAACTCGAACTTTTTTATCCGGTCCCGTGAGGTTCGAGATGATGAGAGTCGACTGTGTTTCATTCATTTCTCCTCTAAACACCGAGTGTGGCTTATAATTTGTATACTTTACATTATGTCGATCTAGCAGAGAGTTCATGTGTCCAAAGGTTTGGAAACAAAAACGAGCAAGAAAGATCTGTTTGTGAAACATGAAATGTCCCAGGGCCAAGGTCAATTTTATCTTTAGAGTAGGTCATAGGTAAAGGACTACGTCACAGGTCCAAATTTGTCGAATGAATGGGAAGCCCATGTCACAAGGAACATACATGCAAAATATGAATGCTCTATCTCAAACAGTTAAAAAAATATGACCAACGTTAAAGTTGTCTAACCAACCAACCAACAAACAGACAGGGAAAAAACAATATCTCCCCACTATTGCTACCGAGGACATAAAAATAAACAAAAGGCCCATGGGCCACTATGCTCACCAGAGCTCAGGTGGGCCCAGCCCACTGCCAGCCACATATTTCAACAAACAATGGTGGCTTGAAGAAGCTCAGTAGACGCCCATCCACCCAAGGATCATCAATGCTACCAAATTATTTTGAAACCGACCAATGATTATTGACAGCAATATTGAATGAAGTAGAATACCAAGTTTGAGGCTTCAAGCTTTCATAGTTCCTGGGAAATCTTTTACAGTATTTTTAATCCCCCACCGTAAAGTGGAGCAGGGATTATAGGAATGGCCCTTGTCTGTCCGTCTGTCCATCCATCTGTCCGTACAAATGCCAGATACATAATGGGGTTTATGTTCTGTACAACTGATACATAATGAGGTTTAATCCGTAAATTTTGGTGTTATGGGGTTAAAATTTGAGTGACTGTTAGTGACTGTACAATGCTACATCATGGGGTTAACATCTTTGGGAACCCCAGAATGTACTTGTATGAATGTTCGTCTGTCCTTCTGTTCGTAACACTTTCTTGTCCTCTCCATATCTCCTGAACCCTTTGATAGATTTTCATTAAACTTTGGTCAATTATTCGTCTCACTGAGCTGATGTGCAGAACCCATAAATGAACCATGCTGACTCAAGGTCACAATTGAAGGTCACGAGTTTGAAACTTGGAATTTTGTGTATGTCCCATATCTCCTTTACCCTTGGAAGGATTTTCATTAAACTGTAGTCAAATATTCTTTTCAGTGAGCTGATGTGCAGAACCTATAAATGAACCATGCCGACTCAAGGTCAAAGTCACATCTGAAGGTCAAGAGTTAGAAACTTTGAATTTTGTGTCCATTATATATCTCCTTTACCCCTGTAAGGATTCTCATTAAACTTTGGTCAATTATCCACCTCAGTGAGCTGTTGTGCAGGACCCATAAATGAACCATGCCAACTCAAGGTCAAGGTCACATTTGAAGGTCACAAGTTAAAAACTTTGAATTTTGTGTCCGTTCCATATCTCCTTTACCCTGGCATGGATTTTCATTAATCTTTGGTCAATTATCCCCCTCAGTGAGCTGATGTGCAGAACTCATAAATGAACTATGCTGACTCAAGGTCAAGGATCATTTGAAGGTCACGAATTTAAAACTTTGAATTTTGTGTCTGTTCCATATCTCCTTTAACCCTCAAAGGATATTCATTAAACTTTTGTCAATTATCCCCCTCAGTGAGCTCATGTGCAGAGTTCATAAATGAATCAAGCCAACACCAGGTCAAGGTCACATTGAAAGGTCACGAGTTTGAAACCTTGAATTTTGTGTCAGTTCCATATATCCTTTACCCTTCAAAGGATTTTCATTAAACTTTTGGTCAAATGTCTCCCTTAGTGAGCTGATATGCAGAACAAATAAATAACCATGCCGACTCAAGGTCAAGGTCTCAGTTGAAGGTCACGAATTTGAAACTTTTGTGTTCGTTCCATATCTCCTATAGCGCTTGAAGGATTTTCATTAAACTTTCATCAAATATCCCCCCTCAGTGAGCTGATGTGCAGAATCCATAAATAAACCATGCCAACACAAGGTCAAGGTCACAGGTGAAGGTCACAAGGCTGAGCCTTGCTATAAAGTGTGGCATGGGATTTGGCTGCCCCTCAGACTGTTTTCTTGTAAATTACTGCAGTTTTGGCATTTACCATAAAGCAGGGAAGACAATTCCACGTAGGAATAGTTCTGGGAAAGAAGGAACACTTCAGGACATCACTATAGGCCTGATACCTATGATACTGACTGTTGTTTAATTTTGATGCTCTTACAAGTATCAGAAAAAATCGTTTTAGAAGTCATTCTAATAATGTATTAGTTATTCCATTTGGATAAACACTGAGATTAATGACGATTTTATTCAAGTATCATGCAGATATTGTTGACGATATGTTCAATATTTGCTTACTTTAACATATCAGAAATCATAAAATGTTATAAGAAATCTTTGATTGGGTGTATAATTTAGTAGAAAATGACAATTTATGAGAGGATATTCCTTTTCTTCACAGTTATATCGCGGTTTTAAATCTCTAAAATTCCCATTGTTTTCTAATGATTACGGCCCGCAGTATTCCCTCGGTTAATATAGACCAGGCAGGGCCTGACAAATCAAAAAATTTTCCACTTGCCCACCGGGCAAGTAAAATGTTTTTGCACTTGCCCAGCTCAAAATCCTACTTGCCCAGGATTTTTTAACTTAAAGTGGGGCTGGGGGGTGGGGGGATAATGATGACGATCTTGCTTATTTAAAAATCAATACACCCGAACCTCGTTATAGCATGATTTGTCACAGCACAAATTCAGATATAGCACATAGCATGGTTTTGCTTTGGACCCATAATTTCCTAACCAACATTTATAAATTTAATCTAAGGTTTCCATCAAGTTTCAAGCACAACAACTTTCCATTAGGGTCTAGTTATTTCATGTTTGTGTTTCTGTCCCTTTGGTGTCTCCGATTGGAGCTGTGGTTTAATTGTATCAATTCCTGATCATTGCCTTCACTTCTATTTAATTCCTGCAGGGCAGCCATTATTAATTGGCAACTAGAATTTGTTTTTCTACAAAAACACAGATGTCTCCCCCGTTTTTGACCTCTAAGATGACCTTGACATTGAAGGTATTGAGCTGGGTCTTGTGTGCAAGACATCATCTAATGAAGATGAACATTTCTGTAAAGTAGCTTTAACTAGAGCTGGTGTTTGTAAAACACTATGCCCCCAACCATATGCTTGACCCTAAATGCCAAATTGAGATATTTTGCTGACAAGATTTTATCAAAAAAATTTCAAAGGGCAATAACTCTTGAAAGGGGCAAAACCCGGATGAGAAAAAAATACATGTCAGCTAATTTTCCATGAGGAAGCCAAATATGAAATTTCAAAACCCTAGCATACACGGTTCTTAAGTAATGCTATGCATAACTTTTACCATACATTACAATGGACAAAAATTACCAAAGTGACAAAGGGCCATAACTCACTAAGTATTTTCGAAATTTCGTCAAAAGTTAATCAAGTCATCGACATCTACTCATCACAACCAATCTATTCACCAACTTTCAAGGCTCTAGCTTCAATAGTTTTTGAGATATTTTGCTGACAAGATTTTATCAAAAAATTTTCAAAGGGCAATAACTCTTGAAAGGGGCATAATCTGGATGAGAAAAAAAATACGTTTCAGCTAATTTTCCATGAAAAAGCCAGATATGAAATTTCTAAACCCTAGCATACACGGTTCTTAAGTAATGCTATGCATCACTTTTACCATACATTACAATGGACACAAACTACCAAAGTGACAAAGGGCCATAACTCACAAAGTATTTTTTCAGAATTTTGTCAAAAGTTAATCAGGTCATCTACTCATCACCACCAATCGATTCACCAACTGTCAAGGTTCTAGCTCCAATAGATTTTGAGATATTTTGCTGACAAGATTTTATCAAAAAAAATTTCAAACGGCAATAACTCTTGAAAGGGGCATAATCTGGATGAGAAAAAAATGCACGTCAGCTAATTTTCCATGAGGAATCCATATATGAAATTTCAAAACCCTAGCATACACGGTTCTTAAGTTATGTCATGCATCACTTTTACCATATTTACAATGGATAAAAATTACCAAAGTGACAAAGAGCCATAACTCACAAAGTATTTTTCAGAACTTTGTCAAAAGTTAATCAGGTCATCTACTCATCACCACCAATCTATTCACCAACTTTCAAGGTTCTAGCTCATATAGTTTTTGAGATATTTTGCTGACAAGATTTTATAAAAAATATTCAAAGGGCAATAACTCTTGAAAGGGGCATAATCCAGACGAGAACAAAAATATGCATCCCCTAATTTTCCATGAGGAATCCATATATGAAATTTCAAAACCCTAGCATACAGGGTTTTTGAGTTATGCTATGCATCATAAAGCGAAACGGACGCACAAACGCACGGACGCACGAACTATGCCCCTCCAACTTCTTCGAAGTTGGGGGCATAAAAATGTTCATAGAGAAATAAAAAAGTTATTGGCCGTACACAAAAAAGCCTTTTTTTACCTTTAACCTCTAAGTATGGCCTTGACCTTTGAGGTACACATCGTCTCATGATGGTTAACATTTCTGCCAAGTAATTTCATAATCCATCAAAGAATAAGGAAGTTATTGACTGTCCATTTTTTCACCTTTGACCTCTAGGTATGACCTTGACATTGGAGGTATGGACCTTGGTCTTGCACATGACTCATGGTCTAATGACGGTGAACATTTCTGCATCGTTACTTAATAAAGTCCATCCAGAAACTAGAGCTGTCAGTGAAACTGACTAGGGCCCCGGCAGCGCTATCAGAAATTTGTGGACGGACAGACGGACAGACAGACAGACGGACGGACGGACAGAGTGATTACTATAGGGCACCCACACTTTCAGTGCGGGGCCCTAATAAAAAAGTTATTGACTGGACACAAAAAAAAAAAAAAACTTTTTTTAACCTCTGACCTCTTAGTATGACCTTGATCTTGGAGGTACCCACCTGGGTCTAGCGTGCACCACATCGTATCATGATGGTTAACATTTCTGCCAAGTAATTTCACAATCTATCCAGGAATAAGAAAGTTATTGACTAAACACTAAAAAAGGCCCCTTTTTGTCCTTTGACCTCTTAGTGCGACCTTGATATTTGAGGTACCAACTTGGGTCATGCACGCAACACATCGTCTCATGGTGGTTAACATTTCTGCCAAGTAAATTCAAAATCCATCAAAAAATAAGGAAGCTATTGACAGAACACAAAAAAGGCCCCTTTTTTACCTTTAACCTCTATGTTTGACCTTGAACTTCCAGGTACTAAACTGGGTCATGAGTGCAACACATCATCTCACGGTTGTTAACATTTCTGCCAAGCAATTTCAAAATCCATCTAAAAATAAGAAAGTTATTGACCAAACACAAAAAAGGCCCCTTTTTTAACATTGACCTCTATGTATGACCTTGACATTTGAGGTACCAAACTGAATCATGCATGCAACACATCGTCTCATGATAGTTAACATTTTTGCCAAGTAACTTCAAATTCTATCTAAAACTAAGCAAGTTATTGACAAAAACCCGAAAAAAGGCCCCTTTTTTACCTTTGACCTCTAAGTATGACCTTAACCTTTGAGGTACCAACCTGGGTCATGCACCAAACACATCGTCTTATATTGGTTAACATTTTTGCCCAAGTTATTTCACAATCCATCTTAAAATAAGAAAGTTATTGACCAAACACGAAAAAAGGCCCCTTTTTTACCTTTGACCTCTAAGTATGACCTTGACCTTTGAGGTACCAACCTGCCTCATGCACACCACACATCGTCATATGGTTGTTAATATTTCTGCCAAGTAATTTTAAAATCCATCTCAAAATAAGAAAGTTATTGACCAAACACGAAAAAAAGGCCCCTTTTTTGACCTTTGACCTCTAAGTATGACCTTGACCTATGAGCAACCGACGTGCCTCATGCACACCAGTGATCGTCTCATGGTTATACACATCGTCTTATATTGGTTAACATTTCTGCCAAGTGATTTCAAAATCCATCTCAAAATAAGAAAGTTATTGACCAAACACGAAAAAAAGCCCCTTTTTGACCTTTGACCTCTAAGTATGACCTTGACCTTTAAGGTACCGACCTGCCTCATGCGACCACATATCGTCTCATGGTTGTTAATATTTCTGCCAAGTAATTTTAAAATCCATCTAAAAATAAGAAAGTTATTGACCAAACTCGAAAAAAAGGCCCCTTTTTTGACCTTTGACCTCTAAGTATGACCTTGACCTTTGAGGTACTGACCTCCCTCATGTGCACCACACATCGTCTCATGGTTGTTAATATTTCCGCCAAGTAGTTTTAAAATTCATCTGAAAATAAGAAAGTTATTGACCGAACACGATTTGCCCATACATATATGCATACCGACAAACTTCAAAGGGAGATAATTCAAAAAGAATAAATGCGAGAGTTGTAGTTCTTGCGTACTGCACGTTGTCTAATGTTGATTAATATTTATATGAAGTTTCGTGAAGATAGCTCGAACGGTTTTCAAGTTATAGAGCGGACACGAATGTGTGACAGACGGACAGACAGACAGATGGACAGACAGACGACTGGGAGAAAAACAATATGTCTCTCCGAAAAAAAAATTTTCGGGGGAGACATAATTATATGACAGGGATTGACAACAGTGTCATAAATTCAAAATATTCGGACGCCTCAACTTCTTGCCATACTTGTTCAAAAATATGAATTAGTGCAACTTACTACGTCATGATGTATCTAAAATAGCTACATGAGTGGCAAATAGAGAAGACCCTGATGAGATTCCGCATTCTGTGGCATCTCAGCTAGGACTATGGTATTTATCCTAAGTATTGGGACAAAAAGGCCTAAGCAAACAGTGCAGACCAAGATGAGACTGCTCCTAAAGTCTGATCAGGATCTACACTGTTTGCCATTCTGTCTGCACCTTTTGGACTTCTTGCTTGAGCAGGAAACAGATTTGCTAAATTTTAGGAGAATTACAGCAAGTCTCATCAAGGTGTCCAAATTTTAGGACTTTTACAGTAAACTGATTGCTCGTACAGTAAATACAGTATTATCCGAAATTTGGATACAACCTTACCTGACTGGTACCACTCTGGCCCCAGCACTCTCTATATACTTGACATAATTAGCTGGAATGTAACTGTCTCCAAGATGTCTCTGATCAGGGTCTGTAGACTGGGCTAACACACCTATGATAAGAAAGGCTGTGAAACGAAACCTGTCAACAAACATGGTTGCTCGGCCACTCACACCTTGCCTATAAAGCATAACATTAACTGAATGATCCTAAGTATTGGGACAGATAGGCCTAAGCAAACAGTGCAGACCCAGATCAGACTGCTCCTGATGGAGCAGTCTGATCAGGGTCTACACTGTTTGCCATTCTGTTTGCACCGTTTGGACTCCTTGCTGGATCGTGAAACAAATTTGTTAAGATTTTAGGAGAATTACATGTACTGTAAGTCTTCAAGGTGTCCCAATTTTTAGGATTTTTATGGTAAAAGTATTCTAGCTATCATTATACCAAATACAGTAAGACCACCTTTGGGTCTGTTCAAAAGTGGTCTTAAAGACCACTTTTGAACAGTCCCGAAGGTGGTCTCTGACCAGAGGACACTGTATGCAGAAAAGTCAAAGAAAGAATAACTGCAACCTGCTAAATAAGCTTCTAAAAGCAGATTAAGTCTTAATTTTAGGTGGTCTTAACAGCGGAATTTTACTGTATAACCTTATTTCACCTTAACCCTTGTCCTGCTGAACATGATGACCCCTACCTTTGCAAAAAGTGTAGATCCAGAAGAGACCACCTGATCAGGATCTATGCTTTTGTAATTCAGTTTGTGGACTGAACAATTATATTATATTGAATAATTTGATTGGCTGAGATGGCAAAATTAATTCATTCAACAGGGCATGGGTTCAGTATAGGACAATATCATATCTTAAAAGGTCATATGACAAATGCTAACCTTCGTAAGTGTTTTGGGGTCTTAATGCCAACAGAGCTCTTTCTGTAATTTTGAATAGGTAAGCTAAAATATTAGATGAATGAAATTGCTGACATATATCATGGTTACCAAGGGAGGCAAATTCTGGAAACTGAAGTTCAGTAGATTTCCCTGAATCTGAATCCCATTTCTAAATGGGATTGATACTGTTCTTTACAGAATACAATCTTCTGCCTTATATACAGGAGTTCATGGAGGTGCAAGGTTGACATAGTCATAGTCATATTTTTTTTTTTTTGCAAACAATAAAGCCCCTGATCAGACAAGGGCTTCTGCTGCATCTGATCTGGGACTGTGTGGTTTATACAAATACATTCTAAATTTTACTGCAGAAAAAATGAAATTTTTTGTATGAAAAATTGTGACATTTTTCTTACTTCTGCTCTAACTATAGATTGTGGGTACAGGTTAGAACCGCCTCAACCAGGCAGTTCTAATGAGTACCCACAATCTATACTTTAGAACAGAAATAAGGAGAACAAGAAAGAAATCTGAGGGAAAGCCAAATCCCCCATCGCACTTTAATAACAAGCCTCAAACTCGTGACATTCACCTGTGACCTTGACCTGACATGGTTTATTTATGGGTTCTGCACATCATCTCACTGAGGGGGATATTTGACCAAAGTTTAATGAAAATCCTTCCAGGAGATTCGGAACAGACATAAAATTCAAAGTTTCAAACTGGTGACCATCAACTGTGACCTTGACCTTGAGTCGGCATTTTTTTATTTACATGCATTTTTGTTTAACTGATTGTCTTCCTAACTGCAGCATTGATTTTGAAGGTTACCTGGGCACCCTGTGTTCCTATTCCTTAGTAAGGCTTCCTAAATTCTGGGATGATAAGATTTCTGGTACCTCTAGAAACAAAGAAAGATAAAACTATATTTCAATCAACTCCAAAGGGGGGTCCCATAGGGTTGAGCTTTACAATTGGGTTCCAGCAAAAAACTGTCATCTGTCCTATCTCAAACTATGCTAAAACAAGAATTTCGCCGAAGGCTATGTCGTGCCTGTGGGGGAGCAAAGTCACTAAGCCATGAAATCTAGGTAAAGGTCAAACATGGATGCCTGTATAAAAGTTGTCACTCCTAGATGCAAGTTTGTACCAAGTATCATTAATGCAGCTCTTATAATTCTCGAGAAACGGACTCTTACATTAGGTGAGAGTTATGGTGGTTGCAATAATTCACAAAGTCAGTGAACCATGAAATGTAGGCCAAGGTCAGATATGTATGCTTTCATTCAGGTTGCTATTCAAAGATGCATGTTTGTACCGAGTATCATTGATGAAGGTCTTATAGTTCTCTAGAAATGGACTCTTACATTAGGGTGAAAGTTAGGGTGGTCGCAATAATTCACAAAGTCAGAGAACCGTGAAATGTAGGTCAAGATCAGATACAGATGTTTTTATTGAGGTTACTATTCAAAGATGCAAGTTTGTAACAAGTACATGTATCATGGATGAAGGTCTTATAGTTCTGGAGAAATGGACTCTTACATTAGGGTGAAAGATATGTTGGTCGCAATAATTCACAAAGTCAGTGAACCGTGAAATGTAGGTCAAGGTCAGATACGGATTCTTGCCTTCAGGTTGCTATTCGAAGATGCAAGTTTGTATTGAGTATCATTGATGAAGGTCTTATAGTTCTCGAGTAATGGACTCTTGCATTAGGGTGAAAGATAATTTGGTCGCAATAATTCACAAAGTCAGTGAACCGTGAAATGTAGGTCAAGGTCAGATATGGATGCTTGCATTGCGGCTGCTATTCAAAGATGCAAGTTTGTATTGAGTATCATTGATGAAGGTCTTATGGTTCTCGAGAAATGAACTCTTACAGTAGGGTGAAAGTTAGTGTGGTCGCAATAATTCACAAAGTCAGTGAACCGTGAAATGTAGGTCAAGGTCAGATACAGGTGCTTGCATTGAGGATGCTATTCAAAGATGCAAGTTTGTATTGAGTATCATTGATGAAGGTCTTATAGCTCGAGAAATGGACTCTTACAATAGGGTGAAAGTTAGGGTGGTCGCAAATGTTGACGGCTTGACGAACGGACTGATGGACAAACGGATGGAAAACCAGACTCCTATATCGGGCCATGCTTAAAGCAGGTGCGACAATAAATGTATTGATATAATGTATAGAAATGTGTCCATGGTGCAATGGTTACGCTACTCGCCTTGTAAACCAGGGATTGCAGGATTGATCGGGGGCTTCTCCAGACTTTCGGATGAGTCTTTAAACAGAGGTTCCGTCTCCGTATGACTTTAGCTGTTGGTGGGATGTAAAACTCAATCACTCACTCAATAGGACACAGATGCCCCTGCCAAGACTTGATCTACCTGGTACAAATGCCTTAACCTGAGGTTTCATGATCACATATGTATGTACGTACACACACCCATAAAATGGATGTACATATGTACGCACGTCTGGAAAACTAAAAAAAATAAATGGCTGCAGCATCATTTGATGCGGCGGCATAAAAATGTTACTAGAGGAACTTACCTAAGATTGGTCTTGCATTAAAAGCGGATGTAGGCACTACCACTCCCAGAAATATGCCACAACATATCACAGCTATTGACCACATTTTCATTCTGAAATACAAGTCCTGTTACTGATATTTACCCAGTAGATGCCTGCTATTTTTACTTAGGGCAGTTTGGCTTTTTCTAGAAAGGTCTGTAAAATGCAGTTTGAAAACAGCCCCAACTGCCACATTTACATAAAAAATTCTAGACAACCTAAGTTTCTTAACCCTTCTCTTGCTGAATATTCAGATTAGCCACACCCATTTCTGACTTTGAACCAATCAGATTACTTGATGTAATTTATTCCTACAAATTCATAAATTGAATGTCAAACAGTGTAGATCCTGATCAGATGGCTTCTCTAGAAGCCATCTGATCTGGATCTACACTGTTTCCAAAGATAGGGGTTGTCGTGAACAGCAAGATAAGGGTTAATTATTTTTCATAAAAAATAAAGCTTAACATTACATGTAAATTGTCTGCTCAGCAAGAGACTTCAATGGCTCGAACACCTTTGGGACCTCGAAAATCTATTCGAGACAGGGGTAGTTCGAGCCACAGAGGTTACTGTCAGAAGGCATAACGAGATACTTTTAGACATCTTTTCGGTGTTCTATAATGAATATGTATGCTGTGTGTACATAGAGACTTTCGTATGTCTAAGGTCCTGTCACCGTATGACCTTAGTTGTTGGTGCGATGTAAAACTCAAACACACTCATAGACATACGATGGAAGTTGATATGAGCCTCTTGTTAAGAAATCACGCCTGTTTAATGCATTGTGCATGAACTTTACCATCGAACAAGATGTGTTTGTGAAACACGAACATGTCCCCGGGCATGGTCATTTTTTATTCAAAGTTGCTCACAGTTCAAGATTTTTGTTTGTGTGGGAAGCCCTTGACACAAGAAACTTACATGCCAAATATGAAAGTTCTATCTTAAAGGATTCAAAAGTTATGAACAATAATATTTTTTCTTTAAAGTAGGTCAAGGTTACAGGTCAAAAAAATTTGCATGAATGTAAAGCTCTTGTCACAAGGAACCTACATGCCAAATATTAAGGCTCTATCTTAAAAGGTTCAAAAGTTATGATCAATTTTATTTTTTCTTTTAAGTAGATCAAAGGTCAAGGTCATGGTCCAAACATTTTGCATGAATGAAAAGCTCTAATAACCTACATGCCAAATAGGAAAGCTCTATCCCTAACGGTTCGAAAGTTATGACCAAATATGTTTATTTTTTTAAGTAGGTCAAAGTTCAAGGTCACAGGTCAAAATTTTTGCATGAATGTAAAGTGCTTGTCACAAGGAACCTACATGCTAAATATGAAGGCTGTATCTCAAACGGTTCAAAAGTTATGACCAATGTTAATTTTTTCTTTTATGTAGGTCAAAGGTCAAGGACACAGGTCAAAATTTTTTGTTTGAATGTAAAGCATTTGTCACAAGGAACCTACAAGCAAAATATGAAGGCTCTATCTCAAACCGTTCGAAAGTTTGACCAAAAATGTTTGTTTTTTTAAGTAGGTCAAAGGTCAAGGTCACAGGTCATGAATGTAAGCGTTGGTCACAAGCAACCTACATGCTAAATATGAAGGCTGTTTCTCAAATGGTTCAAAAGTTATGACCAATGTTAATTTTTTCTTTTATGTAGGTCAAAGGTCAAGGTCACAGGTCAAAATTTTTTGTGTGAATGTAAAGCGCTTGTCAAAAGGAACCAACATGCAAAATATGAAGGCTCTATCTCAAACCGTTCAAAAGTTATGACCAAAATGTTATTTTTTTTTTATTTCAAGTAGGTCAAAGGTCAAGGTCACAAGTCAAAATTTTTTGTGTGAATGTAAAGCTCTTGTCAAAAGGAACCGACATGCAAAATATGAAGGCTCTATCTCAAACCGTTCAAAAGTTATCACCAAAATGTTATTTTTTCATTTTAAGTAGGTCAAAGGTCAAGGTCAAGGCCATAGGTCAAAATTTTTTGCATGAATGTAAAGCTTTTGTCACAAGGAACATACATGCTAAATATGAAGGCTGTATCTCAAGTGGTTCAAAAGTTATGACCAATGTTATTTTTTTCTTTTAAGTAGGTCAAAGGTCAAGGTCACAGGTCAAATTTTTTTGCATGAATGTGAAGGTCTTGTCACAAGGAACTTTCAGGCCAAATATGAAAGCTCTATCTCAAACGGTTCAAAAGTTATGGCCAACGTTAAAGTTGTCCACGTACAAACCAACAAACAAACAAACAGACAGGGCAAAAACAATATGTCCCTGCTATCGCTACCAGGGACATAAAAAACAAAACTTTTAAGATGAAACTGTAATATTTTTCTTATTTCTGCTCAAAATATACATTGTGGATACTGGTCAGAACTGCCTCATCAAGGCGGTTCTAACAAGTACCCGCAATCTATAATTTAGAGCAGAAATAAGAGAAATAAGCTTTACCCCTGTAAACCCCAGTTTTACTATATAAAAGTGGGGTTCAAGGGTGTCAAAATTAAGGCTGGCACGATGAATCGGACAATCGATTAATCGATCGCTAAATTCCACAAAATGATTATCATTACTGATTTGCTTGTAATCGATTATTTGATAAGTACAATTTACTAGCAAAAAGTGTGCCAATATAGCTGAAAGAGTAGCAAACGGTGCAGACCATGATGAGATGCCGCGTTCTGTGGCATCTCATCTGGGTCTACACTATTGGCTCAAGTCTGTCTGTTCAAATACCTATGTTAAAGAATAGCATATGGTAGCTAGGAGTCATGCTCAGACAGAAAGCCAGACAAGTATTTATGACCAGGGGCCAGTTGTTCAAAACTAACGACGTTGTTAGTTAACGTATCGTCAAAACTTTGATCATTAAATATGGCAAATATGCTAATATTTTTGCTGAAAAAATGTGAGCAGCTTTTGCAGATGCAAAAACTGCTCACATTTTTCAGCAAAAATAACAAAATTTTAGATATTGTACTTGCTAGAACAGTTAACAATCTGACTACTAACGAGCTCGTTAAGGTAACGATGCTTTGAACAACTGGCACCAACTCTTCAGTGATTACAAATCGATTATCAATCACAAGGATAGACAGATTATTTCTGATTAGCTAGCCCTAGTCAAAATTATATTGATGTCATCATTCAGATTCATGGCATCATAAATCTTCCCCATGCCCCAAAAGCAAGAAATAAGACAATACACTGATTTTATCAAAATATTCCATCAATTTCCTTGGGCTACCGTGCACATTCATATTGAATTAATAGAGCCAACTCATGGGAAAAAATGATGTATTGTTAAGTCGTTAACCCATTTAGTACCAGAATACCCTGGCAAACAGTGCAGGCCCAGATCAGCGGCGTCTGATCAGGGCCTCCACTGTTTGCAAAAGTTCAGCAATTTTCCTAATTAATTCTCCTAAAATTTTAACAAATCTATTTCAAGATCCGGCAAGGGGTCCGTACAGACAGAATGGCAAACAGTGTAGACCCTGATTCAGACTGCTCCTTCAGGAGCAGTCCGATCTGAGTCTTTTCTTAGGCCTGTCTGTCCCAATACTTAGAATCCATCACGAAAACACGCCTATATAATTTTGACCCCCTTGAACCCCACCTATATTTAGTAAAACTGGGGTTTACAGGGGTAAATCTTATTTTTCTTATTTCTACTCAAAAACATAGATTGTGGGTACTCGTTAGAACAGCCTCGATGAGGTGGTTCTAAAGAGTATCCACAGTCTATATTTTGAGCAGAAATAAGAAAAATATCACAATTTTTCATCATAAAATTTTCGATTTTTCGGCGGTAAAATAGTCAATGTATTTGTATAGGCGTGTTTTCGTAATGATTACAGTATTCTTGTGTTGCTGAGCAGACAATACACATGAAATGCCAAGTATTCACAAGAAATGCCAAGTCTTACTTTCTTTAACCCTTCTCTTGCTGAATATTCATTTAAACCACTCCCATTTCTGACTTTGAAACAATCAAATTACTTGATGTAATTTATTGCTACAAATTCATAAACTAAATGCCAAATAGCCGGCCTCGTTGGCTCAGTCGGATGCGCGTCTGACTGGTGATCAGGAGGATGCGGGTTCGACTCCCGCCGGGGTCGGCAACATTCTTTCGTGGAGATTGATCATGAAATCTTTTCTACGGTCATTCTCTCCCTTCCGCTGATTCAAGAAGGGCAGTTGTCAGTTTCTGGCGAAAGAATGTGCACTGTACTGGTTAACCGCTTACCTATAAGCCTGCCCAGGAAAGTGTGGATAGGTAAACAGACCGGCTCAAAAATGACCTAAATAGTGTTGACTGGGCCGTTAAACTCCAATACAAACAAACAAATGCCAATTAGTGCAGATCCTGATCAGATAGCTTCTTCAGAAGCCATCTGATCTGGATCTACACTGTTTGCAAAGATAAGGGTTAAAAATAAAAAGTTAAATAGTCACCTTATCTGAACTGTATGTACAGCATACTAACACTGAAAGTGCTAAGCAAATCTAAAGCAGATAATATTTGATTTTTTATAATTTTTCAGATTTGACATTTGATATGAATCAGCTGCATGTAAACAGTGAAAGCACTGTTAAAACTGTGTATGTGCAGGCCTGTCTGAACCTTCTGAATGCTTACCTACACAAGGAGCAACCTTTTCACGAGATACAACCCAATTAAAATTACAATTTACATGTACAAGTGTCTTTACTAAACAACAAAAGGTTTGTGCTTACCAAGGATTTAACAGAGAAATTCTTCCTTTCAAGTGGTATGTATGTACAGTGTTTTTTTTTTTATTTTCATTTCAATTTAAAACATACATATAATTTCCGTTTTCCTGTTTTGAAATGTAAAACACTTGAATGTTTTATTTAAAAAAAATAAATAGAAACCTTATACTATCATATTATTCACCTTATTTGCATTATCTGCTGGTTTCTAGTCTGAAGGTTATCAGTGTTGGAAAAACAGGTAACCAGACCCCCCTGACCTTTCAAGGTCAGGGGGGTCTGGTTACCTGTTTTTCCAATATTGACAATGTGCAAGCTGGGAGCCAGCAAATAATGCAAATATGGTGAATCTTCGTGTCAGCCCTTACAGCACTTCATGAAACTACAGCTTAAGTTTTTCTTTATTTTTTGGATATACAAGGCGAATCATCTGAAATGCCACGCCTTTTTTCTCTCATGTATTTAAGACTCATCTCAAAGTCATCGATTCCACTGCCCCTGGCTCATGAGGTGAGTAGCTTATCCTCTACACTACAAAGGCTTCTATCTGTTTTGTTGTCTGCTGGTTACTTTAAAAGTCATTGCTATCGAGGAGCACCCTGATCAGGGTCTTTGCCTGCATTCAAAAATACATTTGAAAAGTTTACAAGAACAGCAGCAGACTACATAAACAGACAGCATTTTCAGATGAAGTTTTTCTTGGCATCATAACCCTTGTCCTGCTGAATATTCATATATGCCACACCCACTACCAATTATCAACCAATTAGATATCTTGATGCAAATTATTGCAACAAATTCACAATCTGAATGGCAAACAATGTAGATCCTGATCAGATGGCTTCCTCAGAAGCCATCTGATCTGGATCTTCATTGTTTGAAAGATAAAACGTATCCGGGCTCAGCAGGACAAGGGTTAAGCGTTAAAACTGGACCCCAAAAATGGATTAACCCCAAAATGTTTAAGAGCAGAATTTGGCTTCTCACTTATGACCTTAAGCCATAAAACCCGATATCACTTTCACTGGCCCCTAAACTGCTGCTTGAGGAGTAGGATGATCAGAGTTTACATGTTTGCCATCTCTGAAACATAAACTAATAGATTACAACCTCTTTATAACACTAGCATTGAAGTCCAAAACAGAAACTGTTATATCCAAACTAAAATGTATAGATTTTATAGCAAAATGACCAAGGCTTTGGTCAAGCTTTCATCCATAAAATGTCAATCACAACAATTGTCGTCTGCTGGTTAATTTAAAAGTCATTTTTACAAACAGTGTAGACCCAAATCAGACTGCTCCTAGAGGAGCAGTCCGATTTTGCCTGTAAGCAAATATATTTTTTAAAACATTTGCAAAAAATTCAGCAGACGACATAAGCAGACGACATTTTCAGATGTAGTTTTTCTCAACGTCTTAAGGGTTAAACTGTGATATATCCCAAACCATATAATAAAAGCACCGCAGACACTGCATAATACCCCGCCACTGCTAAGCAATGTAACTTATTTGAAAATATATCAAGGCTAAATAACTAGAAAGGGGATAGCAGAGATATGATTCGCAAGTGTAATGTCTTAGTAAGGGAACTAGAGGCCAAAAACCATTTTTCAGATATTTCAAAGACAGATAACTCAATCGCTGGGAAAGCCAGAGTCATGTTTCTTTGCCACAGTATATAACAATTCATCTACTACATATCTATGAAGTTTCAGCAAGATATTGTAAATGATAAACGAACTACAGTCTAAAATGCATTTTTTAAATACGTCAAGGGCAGATAACTCAAGAACTGGAACAGCCAGAGTAGCAGTCCTTGGCCACAATATGAACCGTTTAGTCCTCTATATATCTGTGAAGTTTCATCCAGATATTCCATATGGTAAGGGAATTAGAGGCCAAAAACCATTTTTCAGATACTGAAAAGGGCAATAACTCTGCTAAAAATTAACGGATTTTGCCCATTAACAATCCCAAACAACTCATCCCCGATACCAATATGTATGCAAAATTTGAACAAAATCCGTGAAAAAATACTCAAGTTATCGATCGGAAACGAAGTGCGGACGGACGGACGGACAGACATACGGGTGGACGGACACCGGAGGGTATAACATAATACCCCGCCACTATCGTGTGTGTGGCGGGGTATAAAAATGAACAATATCATGAAGGAGGTTGGCAAAATTCTTCTTATTTCTGTTGCAAACATAGATTGTGGGTGCTTGTTAACCCATTTTGTACTGAAACCACAAAAACAGTGCTGGCCCAGATCATACGCCACAGAATGTGGTGTCTGATCAAAGCTAACACATTTTTTTTAAGAAAGTCAAGCCATTTTCCAAATAGATTTTGAAGAAAACCCCTAAATTTTGAAATTGTGCTATATATATATGTATTATGGTGGCAGACTAGTACAAAATGGGTTAGAACTGCCTAGATAAGGTGGTTCCAATGTGCACCCACAATGTATGGTTTTCAGCCAAAAAAAAGTAAACAATATTCACCTTTATAAACCCCAATTTTCTGTATACTAAGATATTCATTACATGGACTTGTTAACATAATACATTTTTTTTTCTTGAAAGAAAGTAACTTTCCCTCCTTTCTGATAATTGGCCTCAATTTACCAATTTTAGAGGTGAAACACCCCCAGAAGGTCACTGACAAATACTGCAGGCCCTGATCGGGTTCTGTGGCATGTGATCATTGACGACCTTCACTGTTTGAAAAATTTCACCATTTTCTAAATGAATGTCTGTACATCACTCAATTTGACAGCAATTAATCTTTCAATACTGTATTTAATGTATGTATTCAAACAGACAGACCTGAGCAAACAGTGTAGACCTAGATGAGATGCCACAGAATGTGGCATCTCATCAGGGTCTACACTGTGTGTCACTCATCCAGCTATTTTTTAGACATGCCAATAGGTAGTAAATTGAACTTGTTCAAATTTTAGATCAAATAATGTGTCCTGATACTGAAGGTAAATGGGATATTACCAGTTTTTCAGGGCTACCTGTAAAACCTGGGCTGGGCTCATGGGCTGGGTCTGGGCTCGAATTTTTGGGCTCGAATGAAGACGAGTTTGACTAAGGACATAGGTGAAACAGGGTCAGTTATTGACCTTTCAACTTTGTTTGTTGTCTGGTTGGTGGAAATGTTAAAGAGAATTGCTCCCATGGGCCCCAGTCAAGATTATAATTACCAAGTTTGTTTTCCTGCTTGATTTGAGTTGCAACAAGCAAAAACCTGGATTACTAAAATCTGGATTACAACATCAAAACACTGGATTCATTCTTTTTAATTGAGCCAGAAGATCCAAGAGTTCCAATAAGTCCTATGTGATCAGCAAAAGCTCAGAACAGGCTCTGCAGATATGCAGACTGATCCGAGCTTTCAGTGGTCGTGTATGGGTCCTTGCAGGTTAGCTTCAAAATGGGACACTAACAAACAGTGTAGGCCCAGATCAGATGCTACATGTCTGAGTTTCAAGGTGAGATACTGATAACAGTGAAGACACAGATCAGAGGCAACCTGTCAGGGGTTCAAAAGTGCGATACTGAAAACAGTGAAGAGCCAGATCAGATGCAACAAATCTAGGGTTCTAAAATGGACTCCTGACAAACACTGAAGATCCAGATCAGAGGCCACATGTCTAGGGTTCTGAAATGGGATACTGACAAACAATGAAGACCCTGATCAGAGGCATCATATCTAGGATTCTAAAATGGGACTCTGATAAATAGTGAAGAACCAGATCAGAGGTCACATGTCTCGGGTTCTAAAATGGGAAACTGATAAACAAAGACGACCCAGATCAGAGGCCATATGTCTAGGATTACAAAATGGGATACCTACAAACAGTGAAAACACAGATCAGAGGTCACCGGTCTAGGGCTGCAAAATGGGATTCTGGTTAACATTGAAGATCCAGATCAGAGGCCACTTCTCTAGGGTTCCAAAATGGGACACCGACAAGCAGTTAAGTTCCAGATCAGAGGCCACGTGTCTAGAGTTCCGAAATCGGATACCGACAAACAGTTAAGATCCAGACCAGAGGCCACGTGTCTAGGGTTCCAAAATGGGATACAGACAAACAGTTAAGATCCAGAATAGAGGCCACGTGCCTAGGGTTCCGAAATGGGGCACTGACAAACAGTTAAGACCCAGATCAGAGGCCACGACTAGAGGTCCAAATGGGGTACTGACAAACAGTTAAGACCCAGATCAGAAGCCACGTCTAAAGTTCTAAATGGGATACTGACAAACAGTAATGACCCAGATTAATGGCAATATGTCTAGGGTTCCAAAATGGGATATTGACCATGTAGACACAGATCAGAGACAACGTGTCTTGGGTTCCAAAATGGGATACTGACAAACAGTGAAGACTTAAATCAAAGGCCACATGTCTAAGGTTCCAAAAATGGAATACTGGCAGTGTAGACACAGAGCAGAGGCCGCCTGTCATGGGTTCCAAACTCTAACACTGACAAATAGTGTAGATCCAGATCAGGTGCCACATGCCTATGGTTCTAGGATAACACAATCTCAGACAAACAGTGGAGACTCCGATCAGAGACCACACGTCTCGAGCCAAAATGGAAAACTGACAGTGTAGATTCAGATCAGAGGCCACAGTCATGTTTTGGGTTCCAAAATGGTATACGGACAGTGTAGACCCGATCCACTGCCAGGGTCTCAAAATGAGGCACTAGCAGTGTAGATCCTGATCAGACGTCACAGAATACGGCGTGTGAACAGGATCTTAAACTACAGGAACTAAAGAACAAAAGAAAACAGTCTAAGTCCAGACTCTGGACCTCTTTAGAGAAAAGCGACCCTCTAGTGGGACAGTGTACACCCTTACCAGATACCAAAATGGGTATCTGAACTGAGTCTACACTATTTGCTTATAAAACTACAGGAATTATCCTCCAATTCTTTTAGTGCTATTGTAAAATTCCTTTATTGAGACCATCTTAATACTTTTCAAAAGTGGCCTTTTAAAAGCCACTTTTGAACAGTCCCAAATGCGGTTACTTGGTTTAGAACATACCATGAAAGATAATGGAAATCTCTGGAATTTTTTTTAAAAATCAGATTTAGTCTTTATTTGAGCGGGTCTTAATATTAATATTAAGCGGAACTCCACTGTATATGAGTCTTTCAGACAAACAAACATTAAACAGCAAGCCCTGGAGAAAAAACTCTTTCCATAGCAGGTTGGATTCCACAGGGATACATATAAGTCACAGAGTTCGACACTTCATGATTGGGTAAATCTACAAACTGTTGCAAATTTTCATACAGAATAGTACGGCCCCCGCCCATAGGGGCGTGAAGAAATATATGGGCCGCATGATGCTTCCACGCAGAGCTGAATCTGGCCTACACACTAGCACTGGTAAACCGCTTAGAGGATATAAGCCTGTCCAGGAACCAAGGTGAGAGGCGGACCGTCCATGCTAACAAACCCTATTGGTTTCATTGGGCGACAGGGCTTGAGATGTCATTTCATCTCAATGTCGGGTAAAAGTCCCACAAAATTGGAAGCAATGTCACTAAAATGACCTTTACCGTGTTGACAGGGACGTTAAACCTCAAACAAAATCATAAAGAACAGGCTGTTTCAGTTTATTTCAAATTCAATGGATTGACGCTAGTCTGTTGCCTGCTGGGTTATAAATTGCTGGTCACATAGATCTTGGGTGTCTTGATAAAAGTATCTCAAAGATTTACCAAGACAGATTAAATCATGTAATGGTACCACTAGTTGCAGCATATAGCATTCACATAGTCTGTACACCGCTGCCTCCATTCACTTAGTCTGTACACCGCTGCCTCCTAGCCCCGCCCATCAGGGCTTGAAGAAATAGATTGGGCTTTTGTTTGATTGATTTGGGGTTTACCGTCCCCGTCAACACTGTAAAGGTCATTTTGGAGACGGTGCTTCCAATTTTATGGAACTTTTACCCGACACTGAGATGAAATGACATCTCAAGCCCTGTCGCCCAATGAAACCAATCACTGAGGCTTTATAAGCATGGACGGTCCGACGCTCAGACCGCTTTTCCTGGGCAGGCTTAGATCCTCTAAGCGGTTTACCAGTACTCGTGTGTGGGTCGGATTCAGCTCTGCGTGGAAGCATCATGCAGCCAATATATTTCTTCAAACCCCGATGAGCGGGGGCCATAAATAGATTGGGCTGCATGGTGCTTCCACACAGAGCTGAAACCTACCGCACTTTAGCACTGGTAGACCGCTTAGGGGTTCTAAGCCTGCCCAGGAAAAGTGTTGCGTGTTTGACCGTCCATACACATAAAGCATATTGGTTTCATTAGACGGGAGGGCTTGAGATGCAATTTCATCTCGATTTCGGGTAAAAGTCCCACAAAATTGGAAGCAAGGTCTTCAAAATACCTATACAGTGTTGACAGGGACGTTAAACCTATAATCAAACAAACAATCTTCGTGACAGATGCACGGACCACATCTCGTCCAAATAGCAGTTAGTAAAGCCTCTGGTTAGAAGGTGAAGAAATACAAACAGATATCTGCTTTATCTTTTCAAATAACCTTAACCCCACATTTTGCAGAATTTTCCTGCACTGCAGTGCAATTAAATAGCCAACTGATTCTGACACAGCATCTCAAGGGACATCTGGCAAGGATGTAATAGCCTTCACCTCAAAGGTAAACATTCTGAGCGCAGACTAACCTGATATTACCCACACTAGAGAGTTAAAATTGACCTTATAATGTTTTTCACCTCAGATAAACCTATTTCCATTCGAGCCCAAAAATTCGAGCCCAGGCCCAGCCCATGAGCCCGGCCCAGGTTTTACAGGTAACCGTTTTTCAGTGGAGAATAGTCCATTCAAGATAAATTGAGTTGCACTTGTCAACACTGAAAACTGATCAGGTACATGGAGTTGCCTATTATTGTCCAAAAATTTAAACAATCTTAGAAACCATAACTAACACTTACTGTAATTATTCTAACAATTGCTATCACCTGATTGACTGGCTGATGACATGCCTTGAATAAAAGCACTGACAACTGATGCGTGCTGAAAAAAAATGGTCATTAACTCTTGGTTTGTCTAACCAACACACTTTCCAGTATTTGTAGGTCCATTATTTTCATTGAGCTGCATATATTAACTTAAATATGCCTACGAAAGTCCCCAAAAATCATGCAAAGAGTGAAGATCCCAAAAAATGGGACACTGGCAAACAGTGAAGATCCTGATCAAATGCCATAGAACACAGCATCTGATTAGGGTCTTGACTATTTGCTTAAAAGATTGATACTCATGTAAAAACCTACCAAATAAAATAAATGTGACAACCTATATAATGTAACTGGACCTCTTTGAAGATTCCACTGGTCAATAAATCATTTTTACCGCAAAAATCCTAAAAATTCTGACACCTTGAGGATTTGCTGTAATTCTCCTAAGCTATTATCAAATGTTTCGGTATCCAGCGAGGAGTACAAAATGTGGAGACTGAATGGCAAACAGTGCAGTCTCTGATTAGCTTTTGGGAGCAGTCTGATCTGGGTCTACACTGTAATCAGGGCCTTACACTGTTTGCTTGGTCTGTCTGTTCCAATACTTAGGGTCAATACAGTAGCCCAGGAAATTTGCTTACAGTTTTCCTTTATTGGTCAATGATAATTACAGAGCAGTGTGGCTATAAATAACCCTTACCTGGAATTCCTACAAACCCTATGTGCATGCTGTTGAACTTCATTGCATACTAGTGGACTCTTCCACTGCTATATGTTGGTGTGTGTGTGTGAATTCGGGTTTAACGTCGCTTTCAACAATTTTTCAGTCATATCATGACGGTGTCTGGTTGCGACAGGGAGCTCAATGCTCACTTTTATAGTGCTGCCTCACTGAAGTATCATGTCCCAGACACATTACATGATACCACACCCAGTCACATTATCCTGACACTGGGTCGACCAGTCCTAGCTCTACCCCGTAAATCAGAGTGCCAAGCGAGGAGCAGCTAGTACCATTTTTACAACTTTGGTATGTCGCGGCCCGGGATCGAACCCATGACCTCCCGTTCCCCATATGTTGGACAAGTCCATTTGTGATATAAGAGGTGGTAGGCCTATCTTTTTGTTCTTATTCTATTTTGGATGGAAAATTCTGTTAGCAAATAGTGCTGGCCCTGATCAGACATTGCATTCTGCAGTGTCTGATCTGGGCCTGCACTGTTTGCCAAGGTATCCCTTTAGGGGTTTCCCTCTTACAATGGGTTTAACTTCATTGGTCAGTGACTTCACATGGACAACTGCAGGGACACTTCTGGATCATATAATAACTATGAGTCATTCAATAAACAACTGACATCATATAAACAACAAACAGTGCAAAAACTGATCTGCGTCAATGTTGCTGAACATTACGATTACACACTGGTGTGACATAGTGCATTTTTCATATCTCAAAAATGGTTACTTTTCAGATGAAAACCCTTGATATTTTTCTTATTTATATTGCAGACATAAGTGTGTGTACTCATTAGAACCACCTCATTGAGGCGGTTCTAACGAGTACCCACAACCTTTGTCTTGGAGCAGAAATACCGGGTAAGAAAAATAATGTACACCCCCGTAAACCCCAGTTTTCTATATATAAAGTGGGGTTTAGGGTTTTTTTCATTTCGTGGACTTGTTGTTTCTGAGTCTGCTCCATGCTATACTGCCCATCAGGGCTTGAAGAAATATATGGGCTACATCATAATTAGATGCTACCACGCAGAACAGAATCCAGCCGCACACGAGTACTGGTACACCGCTCGAGGATCTAAGCCTGCCCAGGAAAGGCGGTGCAAGTCGGACCGTTCATGCTTATAAACCCTATTGGTTTCATTGGGTGACAGGGTTTGAGATGTCATTTCATCTCAATGTCGGGTACAAGTCCCACAGAATTGGAAGCAACGTCTCCAAAATGAAGACGTTGAAGGGACCTCAAATCAATCAAACAAACAAAACAAAACAATGCTATACTGCTGGAAATCATAAAAGAGATGTCATATCCATTGTTCTTTTTTTTACAGCCCTTTCCAAATTATATCACTTATTCTGAGCTGATTATTAATCAGAGGTGTGCAATGTTATATCCATAATAGAATCATACAATAGACTCTCGTTATCTCAAACTCTGATATCTCAAACAATGGCTTAAGTCAAACTAAATTTTGTGCACTGTTATGTTAGTTTTACTATATATGTTCCTTAGATTTTAACTCCTTTTATCTCAACCTACTGTTATCTTAAACCAAATATTCCAGTCCCTTGGTGTTTAAGATAACGGGAGTCAACTGTATATTAACCCTTCTCTTGCTGAATATTCATTTTAGCCACACCCATCTCTGACTTTGAACCAATCAGATTACTTGATGTAATTTCTTCCTATATAAAATATAGGAAAATGGTTTGGGGGCGAACCGACTAGGGTTTTGGGGGCGAAACGACTAGGGTTAGGGGGCGAAACAACTAGGGGCCAAAAAAGCAGGCGAAACGACTAGGGGGGAAACGACCAGGGGGGAAACGTCTTGGGGGCGAAACGTCTTGTTACCATCATGCCATGCCTCCCAAATAACCATTTCCTCCCCTAGTCGTTTGGGAGCGAAACAACTAGGGGAGGAAATGGTTTGGGGGCGAAACGTCCCGGAATCGGCATGATAGGGTTATATCCCAAAATGTGTCATAATAAGAGACTTCTCAATTATTATTAACCCTTATCTTGCTGAATATTCACTTTAGCCACACCCATTTCTGACTTTGAACCAATCAGATTACTTGATGTAATTTATTCCTACAAATTCATAAATGGAATGTCAAACAGTGTAGATCCTGATCAGATGGCTTCTTCAGAAGCCATCTGATCTGGAGCTACACTGTTTGCAAAGAAAAGGGATGTTGTGAACAGCAGGATACGAGTTAATTAACAAGTGTGTACAGAGAAATCAGTCCACATGATATGGCTCTCTTTTCTTTCTTCCTGCAGCATATGCATGTTGACCTCTGCTAATACGAGCTTGACCCCTGACTTATATCGGTTAACCTAATACTAAAATCACTGACCTGTGATCGGTCCCCACCAATCGGGGCTTGAAGAAATATAATATTATGGGCTGCATGATGCTTCCAGGCAGAGCTGAAACCGACCCGTACACGAGTACTAGTAAACCGATTAGAGGATCTGCCCAGGCAAAGCAGTGTGGGTTTGAACCATCCATGCTTATAAACCCTATTGGTTTAATTGGGCTGCAGGGCTTGCAATGTCATTTCATCTCAATGTCAGGTAAAAGTCCTACAAAATTGGAAGCAACATCTCCAAAATGACCTTTACAGTGTTGACCGGGATGTTAAACCTCAAATCAAACAAACAAGTGTTTCTTTGTTTGAATTGGGGTTTAACGTCCCCATCAACACTGTTTTGGTCATTTTGGAGATGTTGCTTCCAATTTTGTGGGACTTTTACCTGACATTGTGATGAAATGACACCTCAAGCCCTGCCGCCCAATGAAACCAGAAGGCTTATATGCATTGGACGATCTGACTCACACCGCTTTGCCTGGGCAGGCTTATAGTCTTTCTAAGCTGTTTACCAGTACTTGTGTGTGGTCAGATTCAGCTCTGCGTGGAAGCATCATGCAGCCTAATCTATTTCTCTAAGCCCTGATGGGCGAGGGCAAATACAAACAAACACTGACCTGTGATCAATATTGAAATTCTTGAACTTGATTGGCCGGTTTGTCTTTTCACATGTGGTAAACAACAATGCACCTAAAAGAAGTAAAGTATTGCTGTAACTGGGCCAATATGAAATTTCTTGATTACTAACAATATGAAATTTCTTGATTAATAACATTATACTATTATTTTACTTAGGTCAGTCTCTCCCTTTCGGCAGTTGTCAGTTTCTGGCAAAAGAATGTCCACTGTGCAGGTTAGCCACCCACTAAGTATGGTTAGGTCAACTGACCGGTTCGATATAACATAAATACTGTAGTGATGATCGAGCTGTAAAAATCCAAAACAAGAGGCCCATGGGCCACTATGCTCACCAGAGCTCAGGTGCGCACTGCCCAATGGCAGCCATGTATTTTAACATGATATCATTTTAATCTACCAATTATAAAGTCTCCCAAATGAACCCCCATATCAAATGAGCAACCATCTGGACTCAGTATCTGAAACATTAGGCCTTTTAAAAAGTAGAGGGTGTAGGGCATGGACCCAATGGAGCACTGGTTGGTACGTGTATCACTAAATGCTTTTTATCATAAGGAACAATATATATGGTGTAGCAGTATGATCTGTGTGCTGGAGATATAAGGCCTCTTAAGCCATGGAGGGGTTGGGACTGCCCTGTTAATCCCAGGAAAGCCCAAGATTGTTGTCCCTAAATGTGTCTTATCATAAGGACCAAGAATATATATGGTTTATGGGTGGGAATCTGAACAGTTTCTGATATATGAGGCCCTTCTATGAAGTGGAGAGGAGAGGAATGGCCCCTGCGGACCCCCAAGTTGGTGTGCTATTGGTAAGGAACAAGAACATAATATGATTATGGGGTGGGGATTAGAATGGTTTCTGAAATATATGGCCTTTTAAAGTGGAAGGGTGGGGCACATTGCCCCTGCACAAAGTGACCCCCAGGTTGGTGTGACTGAACAAGTCTTATCATAATGAACAAGAGTATTATTGTTTAGGGGTGAGGATCTGAATGGTTTCTGAGATATATGGCTTTTATCCCAAGCTAGTGTTATTTGAATGCGTCTTATCATAAGGAAGATGAATATATTATGGTTTAGGGGTGGGGCTCGGAACAGTTTCTGAGATAAATGGCCTTTTGTGAAGTGGTGGGGTGGGGCAAGGCCTGGCTTGACTTGACTAGGAGACCTCCAGGTTGGTGTCGATGAATGTGTCTTATCATAAGGAACAACAATATATATGGTTTACAGGTTGGGATCTGTAAGGTTTCCAAGATATTGGGTCTTTTATGAAATGAAGGGGTGGGGCACGACACAGGCACATCCCAGGTTAGTGTCACTGAATGTGTCTTATCATAAGAAACAAGAGTATATAAGGTTAAGGGGCGGGAATCTGAATGGTTTCTGAGATATATATGGCCTTTTGTGAAGTAAAAGGGTGGGGCAAGGCCCCGGCGCACCCAGGAAGACCCCCAAATTGGTGTCAATGAATGCGTCTCTTCATAAGGAACAACAATATATATGGTTTAGTGGTTGGGATCTGTAAGGTTTACAAGATATTGGGCCTTTTATGAAATGGAGGGTGTGGGGAATGACCCCGGCACATCCCGGGGAACCCACAGGTTGGTGTCACTAAATGCGTCTTATCCTAAGAACAAGAATATATATGGTTTTTGGGTGGGGATCTGAATGGTTTCTGAGATATATGGCCTTTTGTGAAGTGGAGTGGTGGGGCCAGGCGCCGGTGCACCCCCTGGAGACCCCCAAGTTGGTGTCAGTGAATATATCTTTTTATAAGGAATAAGAATATGTATGGTTTAGGGGTGGGGATCTGTAAGGTTTCCAAGATATTGGGCCTTTTATGGAATGGAGGGGGTGGGGCATGACCACGGCACATCCCGAGGGACCCCCAAGTTGGTGTCACTGTATGCGTCTAATCATAAGGAACAAGAATATATATGGATTTGGGTCGGGGATTTGAATGGTTTCTGAGTTATATAGCCTTTTATGAAGTGGAGGGGGTGGGGCATGGCCCTGGCACGACCTGGGGGACCCCATGTTGGCATAAAAGCATATGGCTGAGAGACGTTAATACTCAAGGAACATTTCTATAAATGTTTTGTCAAAATATCTGCAATGACTTGGCAGCAAATGCCATTTTTCAATTTTCCCCATTATAAGTCTATGGAAAATCTAAGTTGCCATAGCAACCAAACTAAAGAGCTGAATTTCAAAAAAAAAAAAAAAAAAACCTGTAAAGGCAAATATGGTGAATATTTCCAAAACCTCTCAGCCTCATAGAGCATACAGTTTCTGAGGAGATGTTTTTGAAGTTTTTTTTTTTTCTTCTATTTTTTTGCATTTTGGTTTCCATGGCAACCAACGAAAATGATCAGTACCAGTAGGCTTAAAATCATATGGCAGAAAGAAGATTGCCTAAAGAACATTTCTATCAAAGTTTTGTCAAAAGATCTGCAGAGGCTTGGCAGCAAATGCCATTTTTCAATTTTCCCCATTATAAGTCTATGGAAACTCTAAGTTGCCATAGCAACCAAACTAATGAGCCGATTTTCATAAAAAAACACAAACTTTCAATCCCCCAGCCTAAGGATGCTACAGATAAAATTTGGGCCCAATCGGCCCAGTGGCTTCAGAGGAGCTGTTGTTTGAAAGTGTTGACGGACGCAGACGACGCAGACGCAAGACAACTGCCTATCCTATAAGCTCCCCCGGAGCCTACGGCTCTGGTGAGCTAAAAAAAAAAACAAAAAAAAAAAACACTACTTTATAAATTACCTTTCCCAAGCAGTATATCATTATAGAATACCCTAATTCTCTAAATAGTCGAATTTAACCCATTTAGTACCGGAAACCCCTAAAGCAGTGCAGGCCCAGATCAGATGCTGCAGAAGGCGGCGTCTGATCAGGGCCTTCACTGTTTGCATAAAGTTCAGCCATTTTCCAAGGTAAATTTGAAGAAAACACAACCTGACACCCCTAAATTTCAAAATGGACTTCTGTTATATATAAGGAGGAAGATTTCATTTGGTACAAAAAGGGATAATTGCACTCTATTATATATTTATAATAAGGAGACAATTTGTACGACACTTTAGTGCTTTTATTCACCAGGGAAAGGAGACAAGTGGATATTTATACAGCAATACTTACAGGTAACAAAATGTAGGACAGAAAAACTTTTTCCTTCTCAAAAATTCCACAAATCTTTGTTGACTTTTATGTGTAAAAAATTTGAAGGCAATGAATTTTCCCCAAAATTTGTACACATTTTTTCTGAGAAATAATGCAAATGCCTGAATGAGAAGCCTGATAAACGGATCAGCATCTACACTGTCTGCTACTTCCACAAAGCATTTTGTGAAACAAACATGGAAAATATACATAAACTAGAAATGCGTCCATAGGTCACGGATGTCCCCGCCTGAAAAATCCATCCAGGAACAACAAAGATATTGAGTGGACACAAGTAAAAAACACTTTTCTGTACCTTGGACCTGTAAGTATGACCTTGACCTTGAATGTACCATCCTGGGTCTTGCCCATGACACATCGACTCATGATGGTTAACATTTCTACCAAGTAATTTCCAAAACCATTCAGAATAACCGGACACAAGAAAAAGACATTTTTCTTTCCTTTGACGTCTAAGTATGACCTTGACCTTGACAACACTATATGCCCTTCCACCATTCTTGGCATGGCTGGGGCATAAAAAATTTAGACAATAAGGAATGAAATTTTAGGACATTTCCTGCGCCATATTCACTGTAATTAGCACACATACTCTACAAAGCACACACCAGTTGTTCAAAACTAATGACATGGTTAGTTAACAAATTGTTAAAAACTTTGTTCATATAATACAGCACACATGCTTACATTTTTGCTGAAAAAATGTGAGTGGCTTTTGTTACTCACATTTTTTTCAGCAAAAATGAGTTACATTTCATTCCGAGTATTTCCAGACTTTCAGATGAGTCTTTAAACTGGTCCTGTCTCAATAATTATGACCTTAGTTGTTGGTGGGATGTAAAACTCAAACTGAAGAAATATATGGGCTGCATGATGCTTCCACGCAGAGCTGAATCCGGCCCGCACACCAGTACTGGTAAACCGCTTAGAGGATCTAAGCCTGTCCAGGAACCGCGGTGTGAGGCGGATCGTCCATGCTAATAAACCCTATTGGTTTCATTGGGCGACAGGGCTTGAGATGTCATTTCATCTCAATGTCGGGTAAAAGTCCCACAAAATTGGAAGCAACGTCTCCAAAATGACCTTTACAGTGTTGATGGGGACGTTAAACCTCAAATCAAACAAACAAACAAACAAACACACAAACAATATACCCACAACATATTATGCTTTTAACAAAAGAATAAGAACTATCAGCCATATTACACTGCTATATATGGAGCTGTGAATAAAGTTCTGTATTTGTTTATTTTAGTTGTGGTTTTACGTCACCATCAACACTATTTTAACAGGTTAGTTTGGAGATGTTCCAAATTTGTGAGACTTTTACCTGACAATGAGTCAAGCCTTACCATCCAAAGAGACTGCTAGGGTTTAACCCATTGTATACTAATGGACTCTTCCTTTGCTATATGTTGGACAAGTACATTTGTCATATAAGGGGTGTCAGGCCTATTTTTTAGATTTTATTCTATTCTTGAAGAAAAATTTTGTTAGCAAATAGTGCAGGCCCTGATCAGATGCCACATTCTGCAACATCTGATCTGGGCCTGCACTGTTTGCCAAGGTACCCCTTTAGGCATTTCCCACATGCAATGGGTTGAAGGACAGTCCAACTTGCACCACTTTTCCTGGGCAGGTTTAGACCTTCTAAGCGGTTTACCAGTACTCAAAAGTGGACATCTGGTTGATATCCGTCCAATCTATTTCTCCAAGCCCTGATGGGCAGGAAAAAAGTTCTGTATTCTCATGGCCAAATTCTTTTTCTTCTTCAGCAGATGAGGACTACTGAAATGGCAGCCATGGACAACGGAGATGGAGTAAATGCTGGTAAGTTGTGTGAATGGAATGAAAATACAGTAACTTTTTAACCTTTATCTTGCTGTTCACGACAACCCCTATCTTTGGAAACAGTGTAGATCCAGATCAGATGGCTTCTGAAGAAGCCATCTGATCAGGATCTACACTGTTTGACTTACAGTTTATGAATTTGTAGGAATAAATTACATCAAGTAATCTGATTGGTTCAAAGTCAGAAATGAGTGTGGCTAAAACTGAATATTCAGCAAGAGAAGGGTTAATAGTGGAAATGTTCACACACAAATTTTGATACAGCTCATGCAACTTGACATGAGACTGATGACCTCTTTCACAATAATTTCACACCCAACTGAATGCATATATTAATTTTATCTTCGCCGTTTTCCGAAGAGGCTGATTTTGTTATTCAATGCATAGAGGTCCTAAAATGGGATGCCAAAAATTCACGAGAAGTTTACGAAAAGCAATCTATAAGGCGATGTCATTGACTAATTTAGGTCAGTCTCATGTCAAATTGCACCACTTATATCCATATTATAGACCATGGAAAATTTTGAAAGCAATACCCTTTCATTAACCCTTATCCTGCTGTTCACAACAAGTAGGGCTGGCTAATCGTAGTGAAAAGATAATCAATTATCAGTCATGTCATTGCGATTGATAATCGATTAGTAATCGCTAAGGTTTTTGTCATAATTTTACCTGTCTGGCTTTCTATCTGAGCATGACTCTTACCATATGTTGCACTTTATCATATGCATATTTGAACAGACATGCCTCGGCAAACAGTGTAGACCCAGATGAGATGCCGCAGAATGTGGCGTCTTATCAGGGTCTGCACTGTTTGCCACTCATCCAGCTATTTTAGGCATAACTTTGGGTAGTAAATTGTACCTAACAAGTAATCGATTATCATCAAATCAGAAATGATAATCATTTCTGTGGAATTTATTGATCAATTAATCGATTATACGATTGATCGTGTCAGCCTTAACAACAAGCCATACCTTTGCAAACATTGTAGATCCAGATCTGAAGAAGCCATCTGGTAAGGATCTACACTGTCATTCAGTTTGTGGAAATGAATGTAAACATTCTATCATCTAATCTGACTGGCTGATAGTCAGAACTGGGTGTGGCTAATTAAATTATTAAGCAGGATAAGGCTTCATGCAGCCAGTAGAAGAGTATCCTTTTGATGACTTGACTAGAAAGAAAAATGATCCCAGTAAACACCCAAGCACAAAATATTTCTGTTACTTTTCAACATAAGATTCTGGTATTCTTTTTTTTACTTTTCTATTCCAGTAATAATTTTCATCAGGAGCAGTCTGATCAGGGCCCACACTGTTTGCCTGTATGCAAAGATTTTTTAATAAGTTTGTAAGAAGATGCAGCAGACGACATAAACATATCACATGAACAAGACCGTGAAATAAACACCCCACTAAACCCCACTTTATATAGAGAAAACTGGGGTTTATGGGGGTATACAAAACTATACATTATTTTTCTTATTTCTGCTCCAAGACATAGATTGTAGGTACTTGTTAGAAGCGCCTCAATGAGGCGGTAATAAGGCGGTTCTAACGAGTACCATTGAGGTGGTTCTAACGAGTACCCACAACCTATGTTTGCATTACAAATCATTAAAATATTGTGAGTGTTAACCAGAGAAATAGCCATTTTGGAGATGGGGAAAAAATGCACTATATCGCAGGGGTGTGTTATCGTAATGAGATGACATTTTCAGAAAGTTTTCTTGGCATCCTAGGGGCTAACCGGCTAAGTGCATGCTATGAAGCCAAGTTATGACTATTTAACTCACAATGGCAGTCAGTAGCTGTTTCTGCTGATTCTTATTGAAAATTTTATGGACGAGAGTGAGGTAAACTGACTTTGAGTCTTAACCCTTGACCTGCTCAATATTTAAATATGCCACACCCATTACCGATTATCAACCAATCAGATTACTTGATGCAAATTATTGCAACAAATTCACAATCTGAATGACAAACAATGTAGATCCTGATCAGATGGCTTCTTCAGAAGCCATCTGATCTGGATCTGCATTGTTTGAAAGTTAAGACATATCCAGGCTCAGCAGGACAAGGGTTAACTTACAAAAAGTTTGTATTTATAAAAAATATCATAATATTATTAGAATTGTGTCCATAGGACATGAATGCTCCTGCTATATGACATGGGACATAGAAATGAGTGTTTTGTGACAGACTCAATATATTTAACCTCTGACCTCTAGGTTTGATCTTTACCATAAACCTACAGACCTGAGTCTTGTGTGGGACACATTGTTTGATGATGGTTGACATTTTTGCCAAGTAATTTCAAAATCCAGATGTTACAGACCAGACACTAAAAAAGTCCCTAATTTTGACTTGTGACCCTTTGTGTGACCTTGATCTTGCAGCTACTGGCCTGAGTCTTGTGCACGACACTTTGTGTTATGATGGTTAACAAATATGCAGAGTAATCTAAAAACTCACCACAGAACGAAAGATATAGACCGGACATGAAAAATACTATTTTTTACCCTTGATCTCCAAGTCTGACATTGACCTTAAAGGTGGGGAGTCTTCCGTGCAGCACATTGTGTCATGATGGTTAACATTTCTGCCAAGTAATTTCAAAGTTCATCGTGGAATGATAAAGTAATGGACTGGACATGAAAAATAGACACTATTTTTTACCTTTGACCTTAAAGTGTGACCTTGAAGTTATAGACATGGATCTTGCAGGTAATAGATCCTCTTATGATGGTTAAAATTTCTGCCAAGTAATTTCAAAATTCATCAAGGAATGACAAAGTTATAGATGGGACATGAAAAATTGGCCTTATTTTTGACATTCAATTTTGACTTCTTCGTGCGACCTGGACCTCGAAGGTATAGACCTCGGCCTTGCTTGCCACATATCGTCTCATGACTTAATTATCATGGACTTTGCCAAGGCCTTTGACAGGAGGCTATTGTACATATTGAATTTATATTTGTTTAGGGATAAGTGGATCAACACACAGGTTGATTATCTCATGGATCTCAGGGGGCTCACAAGTTGTACTTGATGGCCAGTCCCTATTTTATCTGGCATTCCCCAAGATTTGGTACTTGGACGAGTCCTTTTCTTGGTATTTATTAATAACCAGGTCATCTGTTCATTTGTTTGCTGATGATTGTGTTTCGTATTGGAATAAATAGTCCTGAAGTTCTGACTGCCTCATTTTACAAGATTACATGGACAGCCTAGCAGGTTGGAGGGTGCATTGGCAGATGAAGTTCAATGTGGCCAAATGTCATTCAAATGAATGTGTCATGACAGCTTCTGGACAAGTAACAAATAATGAAAAACTTCTAGGTGTCCATATTGATAACAGACTGCCATGGGAATCGCAAGTTGAAAACACAATTAAAAAGTGCAATTCCCTGCTATACTTACTCAGCAGAATCAAATACTGCCTACCTATACCAACAAGAAAGCTGTTTTTTAATGTATATATTCAACCGCATATTGATTACTGTTACACTGTCTGGGGGAATATTGACTACAACCTAACAGACTGCATGATCAACTTCAGAAAAGGGCAGGCAGAATTATTCTTGATAAGGATAAAGATACACCATCAGAGGCTATGTTCACTGAATTGAAATGGATGAAATTTCCAGACAGAGTGTACTATCAAAAAGCTGTCATGATGTACAAGGTAGTCAATAGCTCCATCATACTTTACATTCACAACTGATATTCACCAAAGATCACCAAGATCCACTATGGACGGCTTATTGTACATACCAAAACCAAACATAGAACTCTTTCTTAACTCGCTTTCATAGTCTGGTTCCAAGATATGGAATGCCATCCCTGATAATATAAACATTCTTACATACTTTTCAATGAAATATAGAGTATCAATTTTATTTTTCACTGTTTAGGACTACTTTTTTTCTCCAAATCTAATTCTGTGGTCAGTTTTTCCATTGACAGATGATTGAAAATTAATGAACTGTATTAGAAGTGACGCTTAGCCCGTTCACATGTCACGAGGACGTTAATGACATCATTTTCAACACTGTTTTGTCGCGTGACATTAGATCTGTCTGCAACTTCTTTGGGAAAGTAATCTCTCAACTATTTCAGTAACCATTCATAAAAATGCCATCCCAGGCTATTTCTCAGGTGCAAACTTTCAGTTTACACCCAATACTATACCCAGTAAATACGTTGGACACCACTAAATTAACCCTTATCTTGCTGTTCACAACAACCCCTACCTTTGTAAACAGTGTAGATCCAGATCAGATGGCTTCTGAAGAAGCCATCTGATTAGGATCTACACTGTTTGGCATTTAGTTTGTGAATTTGTAGCAATAAATTACATCAAGTAATTTGATTGGTTGATAGACAGAAATGGGTGTGGCTTAAATGAATATTTAGCAAGATAAGGGTTAATGTGAAACTACCAGGAACACCTCTGAGGGTGAGTAACGTGATTAGTGAAGCTAAATATTGTCGCTTTTAAGAATGTAAGAAACAGAAAATTTGATTTTTTTAGAGTAAGATCAAATTTTATTCCACTCATGAACACCAAACTGGTATTTTCAATTGTGGCTATGCCACCAGTGAAAATACTGGTTTTGGTGTTCATTCAATGAGAAAGAGGCCAACAATTGAAATATGAAAAAGGAAATTAAGAAATGGCACCAAAAATTAGTTCCAATCCGATCATATCCCGTGATAATACGCCCAATCTGGTGAGCAAACAGACCACTTCATTACTTTTCATAGAATATTGTATATATATGCAGTAGTCCAACAAATTAGACATATTCATGCACCCATTTATAGATTTGTTTACATTGCATGCAAAGAATAACAAAAACATAAATATCAGCAAATGCAAAATAGGAGGTTTTAGGAATTCCGTTTATGACGTCATTCTTGCGCATGCGCAAAGCACTGGCCGTCAGTTGAAACGGCCATCGCTATTCAAATGTATTGGTGGAACTTAAAATGCTTACAATATTCAGACATTTTGAAAGGAAATATACCCGTTTACATTGAAATAATTCCTTGAGAAGGAAAGAACGATATTTTGCTTTTATTACTGAGATTCATTTATCCTGGATCCGTTTTTAATTGTCGAAAATCTCTTCGTGAATGACTCATGTCAATGGCTTGAGATGTCGTTAGTCACGAAAGCTTACTTACAAAATAAGTTTTTACGTAACTTTTCGTTTTATTCGCTACATGTATCCAAGTATAGCTATCACATACGGACAGAACTTTGATCTCCCTCTCTCTCTCTCTATTGAGAAAACAGTTCAATGATCTGTCTAGAAGTGCAGGTAAACATGTCTAGCGATCTGTCTACATGTATATGCATGTGCAATTTTGATAAATTGAAGATTCCAGGGTTTTCTTTTCTCCAAAATTTATTTCGAAAATGGCTAAACTTTTTGCAAATAGTGTAGGCCCTGATCAGACGCCGCGTTCTGCTGCATCTGATCTGGGCCTGCACTGTTTGTCACTTACCTCTTTTGGGGTTTCCGGTACAAAATGGGTTAATGTAAGGGCTGGGAAGGCTGAAGAAATCTACCAGATTTTACTGTAAAATCTTGCACTTGCGAAAGAGTGTTTCATTCTCATGCACTGAAAGGGTATTCTATGTTTGTTTTGAATTTAATGTTCCAGTCCCACTGAGTCTTAATGGGTCCGAGCACTGGGCAAATGACATTTTATTCAGCGCCGTATTATCGCTAACGCAACGTTCTGATGTTTCATCGACGTTGCAAAGTCAAATTCAATGCATCGCTTTGATGTTGGTTTGCTGTAGACACGACGTTGTTGACATGTTTCATGTCAGACATGAGTTATTTAACGACAAACTGTAATTTACATTTACCTACGCTCGCTAATTGCTGGTACACTAAGAGAGAGAGAGAGAGAGAGAGAGGACCCTGTTGGGTCGTGCGAACAGTAAATATGTCTTTAAGGGCAGTTAACTAAGAAAATAACACTTGGGATTCTCTCATTATCTTACATTAGAATTTGTCAAAGGTTTGAAATAATTTCATTGTTTTACGCTGTAATTAACATTTTATCTGTCCCAACTGCCTTGAAGCAATACGACAGTTGACGGCCAGGGCTTTTCCCGTTGTATTTTTAGAACTGGAAGTACGTCACGAAAAAAGCTCCTATATGAACATCTGGAACACAGAACTCTCATGTATGGAAGGGGAAGTAATATATGCAGGTGCTTTACTGTCATTCTATGCAGCTTTTCAGTATATTTTGGTATTTCCAACCCCTCCCCACCATCCCCCCACCCATTTTAAGACAGTTTCCCAAACACTTTTGTTCGATGACAAAAAAACTGTAATCCATTGACTAATAATTATAATTGGTACATGTAGTTATGGGCGGTGCACGTCATTTCGTCGAAAACCACTTGGTCGAATGCACTATTTGGTCGAATATAACGTTTGGTCGAAAGAAATATTGAAATGGGACAATCGGTCGAATATTTTTTTAAAAAATGCGACATTTAGTCAAATTTATTTTTACCTTGATCTGGCTTATATTCCGAGCTCAGAATGACAAGCTGTTATTGGCTCGCTCGATTATTTTTATAACAATGCGTCGGTCAGTATATAATGAGATTTGGTCCGTCTATGAAAGAACTTTATCAGATGAACCACGTACCAATAATCAGTTAGAGGGATGGCATCGACGTTTCAAGTTGATTGTAGACAAACACCACCCAAACATATATGAATTTATGTACAAAGTTAAAGGGGAGCAGGCCCATACAGAAACCACGGTTGATCAGCTGATCGGTGGAATGGCTCCACAAGGCATCCGACAAAAGGTAACTTTGCTTTGTATTTGAACAGTGGACACACATGTATGCAACGTTGTATGCAACGTCGGCGTTGATGTGACGTTGCTTAAACACCATGTGCCTACTGGGTAAGAACTTCAACCAAATATATTTTATAGTAAACCCTAATGTCTCTCAAGCGCAGTATCATGTTTTGGGGTAAGTTACTTTCGTTTTAGATTCTTTCAGTTTTTCGACAAAAAATCGATGAAAATTTGACCAAATGTCAATTCGACGTTTTTTTCGACGAAAATTCGACCAAATATTGGTTCGACGAAATGTTCTTTTCGACGGACAAGTACATTCGACCAAGTGGTTTTCGACGAAATGTCATGGAAGCAGTTATGAGTACGGTAATTAAGGATAATAATGGTAATTAAGTGCTGTACTGATTGTGATTTGTTTTGTGTACTGTAATTAGAGCGGTCCATAAAAATACCAAAATGCACCCAAATGCCAAAACGCACCTGTATTTACCAAAACGCACGTCCAATATTGGCTTTTCCTATGTAGGGTAGGGTGAATTCAGCAGTTTTTCAAAAGAGGATTAGACACCTAGAAAGAAAATATATATATATATATATTAAAATCTGAACCAGGGCACAGCATTTCCTATCATTTACATATGTGCCCTGCAAAGTATCAGATCAGCCTGCGCATCTATATCGTCTGACCAGAGACTTCTCCAGCTGCATGAAGGAGCATTTTGCCCTTAGGTTTCCAAGCTTAGAGTACATAATGAAGACTCTGATCAGACTGCGCACATGCACAGGCTGATCTGAATCAACACTGGGCACACATGTAAATTGTAGAAAATGTTGTGCCCCGACTCAGTTTTTTATTTGTAAAATAGAAAACTTTGCTCTTCTGAAACCGGACCTTTAAATTTTCCACTGGTCATAATGTATTTAGAGGGTTATTTGTTTCATTTTCCTTGTGGGTCATATAAACAATAATAGTATGAGATAAAGATTTGGTAGGGATATGGACAAGTTAAAATAATGTAGAAATTAAGGATTCTTTCCAGAAATGATTGTGTTGGTGCACAGATGCAGTCTTCATTTACTGCCTGGATAGAAAATAGAAGTGAAGGCAATGATCAGGAATGCCCTATGCAATTAACCCACAGCTCCCATCAGAGAAACCAAAGCACAAACATGAAACAACTAAACCCTAATGGAAACATCAATAGCATAATGCCAAAGGGACAGATACTTTCTCACAAAAAGGTCAACAACATTACAACATTACCGCCTCCAGGGTGATTATTTCGGTGTTCGAACACGCTCCATTGGCATCATTTGCATGGATGAATGCCAAAAAGTGCACCATCCTTCGGATTGGGACATTAACTGGAGGCCCCCTTTGCAAGAAGAATCATCTCCTGTGCAGGTTAAACCCTACCGTAATTACATGATTACTGTGTAGGCTTTCAACCCTGAAACCTGGAGTGTGTGTAATGTACACCTGCGAGTAATTGTCAAATATGACCGATATGTAGAAAGAAAGAAACAAATATGACAGATCACAGGACGTACGTGTAGCAAGAAAGTGAGACAAGAGGGCCCAATGGCCCTATATCGCTCACCTGTTTGGACCCCAGGGGCATGATTGGCAGGAATTATGTAGGTGACCACTTGCCGTCGCTACATGCTAAATATCTAAGCTCTGGGCCCTGTGGTTTCAGAGAAGAAGATTTTTTAATCTTTTTTCCATTATGAGTCTATGGGAGCTAAGGGGCCCCGGGGTGTGGCCCATTTGGACCCCACAGGCATGATTGGCAGGATTTATGTAGGTGACCACTTGCCATTGCTACATGCTAAATATCTAAGCTCTGGGCCCTGTGGTTTCAGAGAAGGAGATTTTTGAAGCTTTTTTTTTTCCATTATGAGTCAATAGGAGCTAAGGGGCCCCCCGAGGCGTGGCCCTTTTTGACCCAAGGGGCATGATTGGCAGGAATTATATAGGTGACCACTTGCCGTTGCTACGTACTAAATATCTAAGCTCTGGGCGCTGTGATTTCAGAGAAGAAGATTTTTTAAGCTTTTTTCCATTATGAGTCTATAGGAGCTGAAGGGCCCCGGGGCGTGGCCCGTTTGGAACCCAGGGGCATGATTGGCAGGAATTATGTAGGTGACCATTTGCCGTTGCTACATGCTAAATATCTAAGCTCTGGGCCCTGTGGTTTCAGAGAAGAAGATTTTTGAATCTTTTTTCCATTATGAGTCTATTGGAGCTAAGGGGCCCCGGGGCTTGGCCCATTTGGACCCCAAGGGCATGATTGGCAGGATTTATGTAGGTGACCACTTGCCATTGCTACATGCTAAATATCTAAGCTCTGGGCCCTGTGGTTTCAGAGAAGAAGATTTTTGAAGCTTTTTTTCCATTATGAGTCTAAAGGATCTAAGGGGCCCCGGGGCGTGGCCTTTTTGGACCCAAGGGACATGATAGGCAAGTATTATATAGGTGACCACTTGCCGTTGCTACCTACTAAATATCTAAGCTCTGGGCCCTGTGGTTTCAGAGAAGAAGATTTTTTAAGCTTTTTTCCATTATGAGTATTTGGGAGCAAAGGGGCCCCGGCATGTGGCCCATTCGGAACCCAGGGGCATGATTGGCAGGAATTATGTAGGTGACCACTTGCCATTGCTACATGCTAAATATCTAAGCTCTGGGCCCTGTGGTTTCAGAGAAGAAGATTTTTGAAGCTTTTTTTCCATTATGAGTCTAAAGGATCTAAGGGGCCCCGGGGCGTGGCCTTTTTGGACCCAAGGGACATGATAGGCAAGTATTATATAGGTGACCACTTGCCGTTGCTACTTACTAAATATCTAAGCTCTGGGCCCTGTGGTTTCAGAGAAGAAGATTTTTTAAGCTTTTTTCCATTATGAGTATTTGGGAGCAAAGGGGCCCCGGCATGTGGCCCATTCGGAACCCAGGGGCATGATTGGCAGAAATTATGTAGGTGACCAATTGCCGTTGCTACATGCTAAATATCTAAAGTCTGGGCCCTGTGTTTCAGAGAAGAAGATTTTTGAAGCTTTTTTCCATTATGAGTCTATGGGAGCTAAGGGGCCCCGGCGCGTGGCCCATTTGGACCCCAGGGGCATGATTGGCAGGAATTATGTAGGTGACCACTTGCCGTTGCTACATGCTAAATATCTAAACTCTGGGCCCTGTGGTTTCAGAGAAGAAGATTTTTGAAGCTTTTTTTTTTCATTATGAGTCTATGGGAGCTAAGGGGCCCTGGGGCATGGCCCATTTGGACCTTAGGGGCATGATTGGGCCCCGGGGCGTGGCCCGTTTGGAACCCAGGGGCATGATTGGCAGGAATTATGTAGGTGACCATTTGCCGTTGCTACATGCTAAATATCTAAGCTCTGGGCCCTGTGGTTTCAGAGAAGAAGATTTTTGAATCTTTTTTCCATTATGAGTCTATGGGAGCTAAGGGGCCCCGGGGCTTGGCCCATTTGGACCCCAAGGGCATGATTGGCAGGATTTATGTAGGTGACCACTTGCCATTGCTACATGCTAAATATCTAAGCTCTGGGCCCTGTGGTTTCAGAGAAGAAGATTTTTGAAGCTTTTTTTCCATTATGAGTCTAAAGGATCTAAGGGGCCCCGGGGCGTGGCCCTTTTGGACCCAAAGGACATGATAGGCAAGTATTATATAGGTGACCACTTGCCGTTGCTACCTACTAAATATCTAAGCTCTGGGCCCTGTGGTTTCAGAGAAGAAGATTTTTTAAGCTTTTTTCCATTATGAGTATTTGGGAGCAAAGGGGCCCCGGCATGTGGCCCATTCGGAACCCAGGGGCATGATTGGCAGGAATTATGTAGGTGACCACTTGCCGTTGCTACATGCTAAATATCTAAACTCTGGGCCCTGTGGTTTCAGAGAAGAAGATTTTTGAAGCTTTTTTTTTGGAGCTAAGGGGCCCTGGGGCATGGCCCATTTGGACCTTAGGGACATGATTGGCAGGAATTATGTAGGTGACCACTTGCCGTTGCTACATGCCAAATACCTCAGCTCTGGGCCCTGTGGTTTCAGAGAAGAAGATTTTGGAAGCTTTTTTTCCATTATGAGTCTATGGGAGCTAAGGGGCCCCAGGGTGTGGCCAATTTGGACCCCAGGGGCATGATTGGCAGGAATTATGTAGGTGACCACTTGCTGTTGCTAGTTGCCAAATATCTCAGCTCTGGGCCCTGTGGTTTCAGAGAAGAAGATTTTTGAAGCTTTTTTCCATTATGAGTCTATAGGAGCTAAAGGGCCCAGGGGCGTGACCCGTTTTGACCCCAGGGGCATGATTGGCAGGAATTATGTAGGTGACCACTTGCTGTTGCTACATGCTAAATATCTAAGCTCTGGGCCCTGTGGTTTCCGAGAAGAAGATTTTTGAAGCTTTTTGCTCCATTTTGAGTCTATGGGAGCGAAGGGGCCCCGGGGTGTGGCCAATTTGGACCCCAGGGGCATGATTGGCAGGAATTATGTAGGTGACCACCGGCCGTTGCTACATTTTAAATATCTAAGCTCTGGGCCCTGTGGTTTCAGAGAAGAAGATTTTTGAAGCTTTTTTTCCATTATGAGTCTATGGGAGCTAAGGGGCCCCAGGGTGTGGCCAATTTGGACCCCAGGGGCATGATTGGCAGGAATTATGTAGGTTACCACTTGCCGTTGCTAGTTGCCAAATATCTCAGCTCTGGGCCCTGTGGTTTCAGAGAAGAAGATTTTTGAAGCTTTTTTCCATTATGAGTCCATAGGAGCTAAAGGGCCCCGGGGCGTGGCCCGTTTTGACCCCAGGGGCATGATTGGCAGGAATTATCTAGGTGACCACTTGCTGTTGCTACATGCTAAATATCTAAGCTCTGGGCCCTGTGGTTTCCGAGAAGAAGATTTTTGAAGCTTTTGTTCCATTATGAGTCTATGGGAGCGAAGGGGCCCAGGGGTGTGGCCAATTTGGACCCCAGGGGCATGATTGGCAGGAATTATGTAGGTGACCACTGGCCGTTAATATACCGTAAAAATTCGGCTATAAGACGAGGATTTTTCCCTCCAAAATGAGCCCCAAAAAATGACCCCGTCTTATAGCCGAGGTCATGGACTGCAGGCTTTTTTCCGGCAATGTCCGGCGAAGACCAGACATACGGAAAAAGCCGATCGGTGATTTTTGAATTGATATACCGGTAAATCGCCACCCACAAACCACCGCTACGATTTTTCAAGACGCGATCGGTAAATGACGTAATCCCACGCCATTACCCCCACACGTGTTTAATGGCATTGCATGTATCTCTTTTATAAAAAAATGTTTGGAACCGGTAAAAAATATTTTCCCGATAGCTAAGCGGAGGTGGATAGAAAATCCGTGCTTTGCACAGCTCCCGAATTATCCCCAGAAGCTCCATGTCAATAACATACAACAGCGTTCGACTTTTCCCGCCAATGTCTGCTATTTGGCGCCAAAACATAACCATTCATGAGATCGTAGAATAGTCCGAATTTATAATGCAAACATTTACCGTTAGATGTAGCTAATAGTCTGAGGAGCAATTAAATCATTTTCACATTGATTGTGGATTAAATTTTATGACTGGAGGATAAACGCAAATTAGAGACATAACTTGACCATATTTTCACACCTTATCGACACGCACCGCAGGGTGGCAATTATACGACAGGGATTAACAAAAGTGTCATACTTGAACCGTAATAAATACACAGATTGTTTGTCTCTGAATTGACAGCGATTTACTTACTGGTCTAGCTTTACCGTATTCAAGGATTAAAAAAGACTGGCGATTGTAGACGATTTTTTTTTTTGCACTTGTCCCGACCGAGCGTCATAAGGTCGAAGTGCACCTGCCCGGCGTGATTTCGGTCTTGTCCAGGGCGGCCGGGAAATGGATTTGTCAGCCCCTGTCGTCTTTTAAATAGGAGTCTGTGTAGCCTAAGCCAGCAAAGCATGTACCGGGCCGACAGCGACACGACGTATCGGACCGACGTTTGCCGCTATTATGTGCTAGCTGGGGCGTTGGTTCTGAAACTGAATAGCTAGGTGTTGAGTTTTCAAACGAAAAAAGACCGATTTCTCACATCTAAATGGCATCTAGCGGTAGCAGATAGGCCCCGACAGATATGGCAAAAATTTGACCCGTCTTATAAAAGAGTATAAGCAAAATCCCACCTAAGAAAAGCTGAAAAGGGGATCCCGTCTTATAGCCGAATCGCCTTATAGCCGAATTTTTACGGTATGCTTAATATCTAAGCTCTGGGCCCTGTGGTTTCAGAGAAGAAGATATTTTAATTTTTTCTCCATTGATAGTTTATGGGAGCTATATGTTGCCATGCCAACCAGAATTCCAATTTGATCAGCCCAAAAACCTTAGGCAGCCTTTCCCCCTACCTGATGATGCTTCCCATGAAATTTGATCAAGATTGACCATGGGGTATTAGATATATACTTATTTGAAATTGTTTACGGACGGACGCACGCACGCACGCACGACGGACAAAAAGTGATCACAAAAGCTCACCTTGTCACTACGTGACAGGTGAGCTAAAAAAATATATAGATCTACGGTCTTCTATGTCACGAGACTCTGAACCTGATTCTGACCGAAACCGAAAGTAGATTGTCCTGCTGTTGATATGGTAGTCGTGTAACTGAGGTAATGGCCAAGTTTGACCGACTCAGTATATGAAGATAGATAGAGATAGTATGGTAACAAGACGTTTCGCCCCCAAGACGTCCCCCTGGTCGTTTCGGTAACAAGACGTTTCGCCCCAAGACGTTTCCCCCCCTGGTCGTTTCCCCCTAGTCGTTTCGCCCCTTTTTTTGGCCCCTAGTCGTTTCGCCCCCAAACCCTAGTCGTTTGAGTCAACGACGCGTCAACGCCGATGCAACGTAATAAATAGAAGTGGAAGCAATGGTCAAGTCGATTCCTTTCATCAATGTTCTGTCAGCAATTTGTGTATACTCTGATCAGATTTGCGGCGTCCGACCCAGTAATTCCTGAACTGTAAGCAAATAGTGCAGACCCTGATCAGGCAACGCGGTTAGCTTGATACATTCAAGTACAGCTTCTTCCCTGGGACTATACCCGGTTGGAATTCTTTACCAGCATCTGAGGACCCTGACTTGGTATCCTTCAAGCAGGGACTGTATACTCTCTCGTTTTAATAGCTAGGTAGGGGCCGGTCTGTAAGTAAAGTCTGAGGGATTTTTGAACCTGTGCCGGTTGGGCGACGTTACTGTAGCCGGAGAGGTCTGGTTTCCAATGCTGATTTGAAAAAGCCGACAGGAAACTTTCCTTTCTTTCTTTCTTGTCTATCCACTATTTCTCTTTCTTTCCAATATTTCCCACTTTCTCTTTCTCACGCGCCCACAGAGACATACTGTTCAAGTAAGAATGATGTCCCTTAACGAACAGATACAGATACTTAGGCTGACGTGGCAGGGCGATGATGCTACTTTAATATTTGCCTCTTCTCACCTCCAATAAAAGTTCAACATTGAAAATTAGCCTTACAGTGAAAGTGGGCGAAACGACTAGGGGGACGAAACGACTAGGGGGACGAATCGACTAGGGGGGGGGGGGCGAAACGACTAGGGGGGAAACGACCAGGGAGGAAACGTCTTTGGGGCGAAACGACTAGGGGAGGAAAAGGTTTGGGGGCGAATCGTCCCGGATTCGTCGTTTCCCCCCTGGTCGTTTCGCCTCCTTTTTTGGCCCCTAGTCATTTCGCCCCAAACCTAGTCGTTCCCACCCCCCCCCACCCCCCCCCCACCCCCCGAAATATTTTCCCATATTTTTTGTAAGATTTATAATCTCCATGTGTGATAGAGACAAAGGGAGAGAAAGAGAAGAACATGTAATTTAAATGAAAATGTTAATTAGGAATTATGATAAGTATTGACCTGTTTTGATGAGCTAGAGTGGCCATCCCTGGAGACCCGTCGTGAGCAGTCCTCCTTAACCTTTTTCTACAAGATACATTCTGGTACAGTATATATATCAATTAACAAGGATAGGTACTTCACCCTGCAACAGTGTCAACCCGGACAAGGGCATCAAGAGCAAATAACTCACAGTATCGTAGGTACCAGTCCCATAGTGATGCCCTGAAAAACTCTTTCTTCCCTAGAACTATTCCTCAGTGGAATACTCTTCCATCTTCTGGGGTGAATACCAAGACCGCAGAGGGGTTCAAAGCCCGTACAGTATAAGATTGAGACTCAGAGGTATGCGTTTTAGGATATCTCTGTGATAGAATTGTAAATAGTTTTAAGGGCTCATCCAGTGATGATTTTTTTTCATGCTAAATTAAATCTAAATTTAGCCACCCACCTAACTGAGGTAATGGCCTAATATGACCGACTCAGTATGAGAAGATAGATAGATACCGTTAATCACACAGTTTATTTGAGTTGACACATTAATCACGCAATTAATGTGATTATTGATGAGGTGTGAAAACACACGCTCTTTACAAAGTTAAGCATCTTTAATTATCGCTTAAACACCTTTACCAGTTTTGTTTAAAACTGATCGGTTGGTTCGCTAACAGAGTCGGCCAACAAAGATTAATACGCGTGCTCTATGAAAAATTAATTGTCTTTAATTATCTCTTCTTCATCTTTAAATTGGTCGGTTGGTTCTTTATCAGTGTCGGCAAGCAACGGTTGGAATTGAAGAAGAAGATTTTATTTAAATTTTCAGTAGGCACAAATGCCCATGGGGATACAGAAAATGTACATTGTGGCATTTATGACAGTGTTGTGGGTAATTGCTACATCCAACATCTATAAAACTGATAATAATTTAGCGAATGACAGAAATATAATTGCTCTAATGATTGAGAGTGGAGAAGGTATATAAAACAATTATCAGATCATAATGTTAACACAGGCGTTTTCTCTACCATGACAGGGGTGGTGGTAGAGTCTAATGGAAGCCAAAAACCCGATAATGCATGACAAGCTTTTTCCTCGGTCAGACAAAGTGCTGCGTACTGACACATTTTGCAGCCGGAATTGGCAACGTGTCACCACATTCTAGAGCCCGACCATTGGTCTGCATTTGCATTCAAAATTCAAACCCCGCCAGAGGACTGCTCATTTTACAGGACAAACGCTTGACATTGGGTGCGTTCTGTGCCTACATGGCATTTTGAGCGGGGACTGTGAGAGGTGGGATTGACCTACTTCTTACATCCTCCACGAGAGAAGTCACCTCACCCCAAATCGTCTAACTGGTAACTGTCAAATTGACAGGAGTCAGCATATTGGCAGCCTAGGGAAAAGAGCAGCACCTACAACTAATCCCAGTTGGCGAACTGGGGGTAGCCCCTTTGTGCTCTTGGCGCCCGGTTACCTTAAAAACAACAGTCAGACAGTCAGACATAATGTTAAAATGTTCTTGTAATGAACATACCTCCAAAATGGAAGTGGAGACAATGATCAGGATTCGATACAATTAACCCACAGCTCCCATCAGAGACACCAAAGAAACACAAACATGAAACAACAGACCCTAGTGCAAAACATCAATAGCGGAAAGCCAAAAGGACAGTTACTTCCCACAAAATGGGGTCCCACAAAATGATCGAGAGGTTGTGGGTTCGAGCATAACGCTGACCAAAGTGTTGTGTCATGAGGAAGACACTTCATCCACATTCCTTAAAAAAAAAGTACTGGTTACCACCCAGGAAATCCTGCTCGTAATGCTCAGATGTAAGCGAGTAGCAGTTATTGGAGAGAGAGAGAGAGAGAGAGAGAGAGAGAGAGAGAGAGAGAGAGAGAGAGAGAGAGAGAGAGAAAGAAACGTCCTGGGGGCGAAATGACTAGGGCAGGAAATGAGAGAGAGAGAGAGAAAGAAAGAAACGTCCTGGGGGCGAAATGACTAGGGCAGGAAATGGTTTGGGGGCGAAAAGTCCGGGAACCCACGACTCAGGGTGAAATAACCGCGGGCGAAACGATCCGGATTCCACAAAAACGATACGGAATCTGTGTCGCTAGTAACATTTTGGTCAACAACCTGACAATCGACAATCAGCTGATTTTACATCGATTATAACGCATGCATCTGTTCTTTCAGGTAAAATATCAGGTTACATAAATGGCCGTATGAAGTGTATACATTATTGGTCATTAAATTTCTGAACTTGAACTGTGATCATGTAGATAACTTCTTTAAAACTAAGTGGGTGGGGAACTATTATAGTGGACAGCTACAGTGTCCTTGCAACAGGTAGGGTAGCTGGTGCTGTAGTTTATTTTGAGGGTCATTCCCGTACACGTCCTGGTGAAGGATTTTCTAAGGACGTGTCGCCAATAAACAATTCTGATTCTGTGTATGAACAAAGGAGTTTAATCATATCGACGGATGCAATGTTTTGACATTTGACTTTGTCTACATATCATTGCACATGTGCCTGTTACCTCCCCTGTTGTGTTCCCTTTTTATCTGGTTGGCAAAATATGGGGTCCATAGAAATACCAAAATGGACCAAAACACACCTTTATTTACCAAAACGCACTGCCAATATTGAATTTTTCAATGTAGGGTAGGGTTTCAAAAGAGTATTAGACACTTAGAAAAATATATACATTAAAATGGCATAAGTTTAATTTGTAGGTCCAATGTGGTCTTCGTACCTTTATAGTGGTCCAAAGTAGATAAAATTGGTATCAAAATAAACATGGGCATCTTATCTCCATAATGAGACCTAGTATCCTTTTCTAAACCATGTACTTTTTGCACCAGGGCAACTCAAATGCCACTAGGGTCAGTCACATTTTGATCTATCTGGATCGCGATATATTTTAGCAGTTTCTGACTTCGTTCACTGTGCCACAGATACGGAGAGCAGGGCCTGACAAATCCAAAAATTATCCACTTGCCCACTGGACAAGTAAAATATTTTTGCACTTGCCCAGCTCAAAATCCTACTTGCCCAGGATTTTGGAACTCAAAGTGGGGTTGGAAGTTCGGGGGGTGGGGGGGGGGGGGGGTAATGGTGACGATGATGACGACCATCATTTATAAATATAATCCAAGGTTTCTGTTTCAAGCACAACCACTTTCCATTAGGGTCTAGTTATTTCATGTTATTGTTTATTTCCCTTTGGTGTCTCTGATCAGAGCTCAGGGTTTATTGTTTCGATTCCTGATCATTGCATTCACTTCTATTTATTTCCCTCTGTGCGGTAATACGGTAGAAAATACTGTTGTTGTCACAGCCAATAACGGTACCTTTCAAGTTAATTGCTGACATAATACCTTAACAGATTAGCAATTTAAGATACAGTTATATAAACTCATTTAGCTTGACACGTACAATAAACACGAGCTGCAGCCGATATAGATCTACTGACTGGGCCGTTAAACACCAATACAAACAAACAAAGAAGTGTCAGGGCAGCGAGATAAAAGATTAAAAGAATGCAGTTTATTTAGCTTGGATTTAATGATCCAACCAGAAGACGAGAACCCACTCTATCACAAATGAACGCAAACGTTCACACCCACCCTACAAGCAAGTTCAATGCGATCATCATTTCCGTCATTCAAATCGTCGTCCACAAACCACCACTCCCATTTTTCTGGACGCGATCGGTAAATGACGTCATCCGACCCCAGCAACACCACACGTGTTTAACGTCATTGTTATATTTCAATGGGGGCCTATCTCTTTCATAAAAAAATGCTAAGAACCGGTAAAAATATTTTCTTGATAGCTAAACGGTTTTGGATAGAGGCGTGACTATTCCGCAGTTACCAACAATAAAACATTCGACTTTTTCCGCCAGCGTCTGCTATTTGGCGCCAAAACATAACCATTCACGAGATAGTAGAATAGTCCGTTTTTACTACCGTAGGATGTAGCAAATCGTCTTAGGAGCTATTAAATCATTTTCACATTGATTGTGGATTAAATTTGATGGCAGGGATAAACGCAAATTAGAGACAATCTTATTTTCACGCCTTGTCATGCTTATCGATAGCGCTGGCGGTACACACTACACCAGAAATGAAAGACACGCACCGCCGGGCAATCATGTTTAATTGGTAATGATATGACAGGGATTAACAATAGTGTCATAAATGAACGGTTATACAAACATGGATGGTTTCGTCTCTGAATTGCCGACAAAGGGGGATTTATTGTGATTTACTTACTGGTCTAGTTTTACTGTATTTAAGGACTCAAAAGACTGACGATTGTAGACGATTTTTTGCGCTTGCCCGACCGGGCGTCGAAAGGTCAAAGTGCACCTGCCCGGCGCGATTTCGGACTTGTCCCGGGCGGCCGGGCAATGGATTTGTCAGCCCCTGGGAGAGTGAAAACCCGGCTTCAGTTATGAGGAGTAATCATTTGACTGTCATAAAATTGCTTTCTTACCAACATACATTGCAAACTCATATCATAAAACTGTGATTTCTAGACTTCAGTAGAACGACAGCCATTTTCACGCACTTGGTGACTTGTTTACATAAAGCGCCTCAATGACGTGGAATGACGTGCCAAAATTAAAGCGACCTCTGATAAAGGCGCGAAAATTAAGGGACGTAACTACGTAAAACGATGTTTTTTGTTCTTCGTTCTATTCTAGAGAAGACTGTAAAATCTTCTGAATGCGCGAGATAAGAGCATCCAAATTTTTTCCGTCACTTATTATAGTAAATTGTTATTAGCTTCCGATGAATACAGATTTTTTTACCTCAGCAGGATTGTCAGGATCGACTGGTTTTTGGTCGATTGTAAGAAGGACGGCGGTGTATCATTTTGAGAATGCTTACAGTAACTTACTCATTTGCATACCGCATGCTAAAACTATATTCAGCCAAGAAATTCTACAAACGTTCATTTTTCTGTTTAATATTTTGTATTTTATTATTTTTCAAACATTAACTTAGGAGTCATTCTTTAGTTGCATCTTACATCTTTATTTTAATAAATAAATCACGAGGAAGACAACAACAAAAAAGAGGCTCCATTGGGGGTATTTGGATACTGTTTGGAGTGTGTAAAAATATTACTTCGTGCGATTTATTCCGTTAATGCTCTCTAATGGACCTATGTCTATAAAGTGACAAAAATGCGGCCTCAAATGCAAAAATATCCAATTTAGCCCAGGCTGAAAGAATGACAGAATAACAGCTTGCTGGAAGACTGGTCTCATCTCTGAATAGGGATGAAACCACATTATTCAGGAAAATGATAAATTCATGGCAAATCTAAAAAATGTGGTCTCACTCCTATATAGAGAAGAAAATCTGGTCTCACCTCAAATAACATAATAAAAGTCTGGGCTGAAGGAATGTGGTCTCATCTCTATATAGGGATGAGACCACATTATTAAGGAAAATGATAAATTCATGGCAAATCTAAAAAATGTGGTCTCACTTCTATATAGAGAAGAAAATGTGGTCTCACCTTAAATCACATACTAAAATCCTGGGCTGAAGGAATGTGGTCTCATCTCTTTATAGGGATGAGACCACATTATTTAGGAAAATGATAAATTCATGGCAAATCTAAAAAATGTGGTCTCACTCCCTATATAGAACAGAAAATGTGGTCTCACCCTAAATAACATACAAAAAGCCTGGGCTGGGGCGAGACCACTATATTTAGGCTAATGATAAATTCATGGAGAAGAAAAAAGCCTGGGCTGAAGGATTGTGGTCTTAATAATTTGGTCACCCATTAAAAAAACTTAAGTTGATCCCTATTATTATTATTAGACACGCTACATACACGGAATGAATCTAATTTTGATAATAATTAGGGCCCAATTACATTCTGTATGTTAATTAGGATATAACTGCGCATCCCTCTAAAATGAATCCAGAAATCCCATTGGTGGAAGTTAAAAATCTTGTTGTGCTTTAGAATGCTTACAGCACCCTTCGAAAATTTATGAATGAAAGGTCACGTTGTCTCTTAAATCCAAGTTAGTGGACGCTTGCATGTTCGTAACGCCCAGAGAGCTAAATTTTGCATTAGATTGTAAAATGTAGACATTTTAAAGAATTTACCGTCATCATCAGATGAACAGTATCTCTAGTTAAGTATTTGGTTAAAGATAAATTTGAAATCACAATGAAATATAGTTGCCAAGTCATGCAAATTAGAGAAAAACAGTTGCTACCCCCTTGCACTAGAAAGCAAAATGGCGGAGCAGATGCGGAAAAATTTCCATACCCTACCTCAGTTCATCCGATTCTAGCCAACCATCCTTCGGCCTAGGCTATCATTTTTCTTTGTGATATTAGAGATGAGATATTGAAGTTTGTTTTAAGACCTTATTTGGTGTGATTCACCTTCTTATAAGGCAGGGGACCACATTGGACCTACAAATTAAACTTTTACCATTAAAATTATAGCCGGGGCACAGTATTCCTGCAATTTACAGGTGTGCACTGCGAAGTATCAGATCAGCCTGCACATTTATATATTCTGACCAGAGACTTCCAGGGCTTTAGATAAGGCCGCGTACCGCGTAAATTACGAAAATATTCAGGAGGATACTCCTTTTTTTCAAATCTGTTGCGTATCAGGTACGAAAATCAAATAAGCATTACGTTTTAAATATTTTTCGAGAGCGTATTTTGTTTTTCCTCTCGTCGTTTTCAAGGGTAAAGAAAAAGGTAGAGGATATCCGAATGAATTGAGTTTAATCAATGATTAAACCGCACCAAATATTTGTGGCGTAAGCCGCTCGGTAAACCACCGAAACTGTGTCCCACTTGTCACTGCGCATGCAAAAGGAACTATTGTTCCTTTTGATAAAGATCTTTCGTGGTTGGCAAAAAGCCGCTGGTTCCATATAAACACATTGAAAATAGGTTTAATATTACGGCATATTTTAGTTGACTGTTGGAGAAAATCAATCGAATTACACTCTAAATGAGTAGATAAATATATTCTAGACTTCATTCCTGCATCTTCCACAGTTAAAGTGATTCATTTTGCGCATTTTTATTACAAATAATAAAGACCATCCCGCCTCGTTACCTGCCTAAGTTTAACAGGTATTTACCATCAAAACATCCGCAAATATTCTAGAAACCAATAATTACTAGCTAAGACATGTGTCACAGACGAGGGTTTTGGGGTCGGGTTGTCACCAGGTGGCAGGTTGCTAATTTGGGTCCCTATCTCTTCTTTGCCCCAGCCTTGTATGAGCGCACTCGCTTGGCAGATTGGGGAATTAAGCTCAAGACGGTGTGGCATACAAGACCTGGGTTTAAAGTTGTGTCCCCTAACCCAGCCTCCGTGGTGACATAAGGATCACACCAAACACAAAGTCTGATATAGAATATAAAGTTAAACACAACACAGTTCACTTTTCCCAAAATTGTTCATTTAAATGTTCCAAAATTTAATAAAACGCGATCGATGCAGACTATTTTGTATATTTCAATGTCCTATTTTCACTAGAGTGTCATAAATGTCTTTATTCACTTTATCACAATTTTGCTATAAAATTCACTTGAAATGTCAAGTCCCAAACAAGTCCTGAAATATCAAGTTCCTAAAACACAAATTGTTAATGTCCTTAACTTGAAGTCACTATAATTTTCCCAAAACTTAATGTTCATCAATTTACTTGTATCAAATGTCTTGCAAATTTCCTAAAGTTATCTCCCTTACTTAGCTATTTAATTTCCTTATGTTGTAAAGTCACTATTTTCATTCAGTCTGTTACTAAGATTAAGCAAAGATTTGTAAGTCTCTACACAGAACTTAAATTGAATCAAACAGTCTGTGCAGGGTCTACGATGCAAAACCAAGTAAACGTTTCAATGTTATAGTTCAAAAGATTGTCTCTTAACTGCCCATCTGGTAATGTTCAGCATGTTTTTATATTGTGTGGGCTCATCAGCCCTGTCTCAAAAATGAGCCAATAAACCGACTTCTTTTATCCAACCAATAGATTCATATTTTAGCTGTGTCAGTGTGACCAATCAAAAGTCAGGCCCAAAAGGGTCTTAATAGATTTTGCTCAAAATTATAGACTAACACCTACACCTGAGAAAAGAAGCCAATTATCTAAGGTCACAAGTTTCTTTGAACAATAGAAGTGTGTCACCTCAGAGTGACTACTGTTTCCCTAATTTCTAATTAGGCTGTCTACTTAGTTTCAGTTTGTAACCCAAAGAGTGCCATATGTTTTCTTAGTTGATTGAGTCTTATTGTTTGGCTTGATGGTTTCCAAGCTATAACTTTGTAAGCAATTTTGTTACCTAAAAGGTGCAAAAACATTTCTCAAGCCATGTTGCTTAACATGCTTGTTTGACAAAACAATGCCTCAAGACCCATTTTACAAAGATTTACCTTGGTGAACAAAATCCTGGGAAAATATGAAATTATGAAATTAAAACTAAAATGAAAGATTACTTTTTTCTGAAATTCTGTTTTTCTCATTCACCTATTCTCTCTTACTACGACGTAAAAAAATAAAACCATTCATTCAACATTCACCCCACATCGAGATCCCTTTCTCACTTATTTATTCATTTAATTTTCTAAAATGTAAATGTCCTAAAATTTTGACTGATGACATTTTCCCCCAGAGTATAAAGTTAAACACAACACAGTTCACTTTTCCCAAAATTGTATATTTAATTTAAATGTTCCAAAATTTAATAAAAAGCGATCGATGCAGACTATTTTGTATATTTCAATGTCCTATTTTTCACTAGAGCGTCAGAAATGTCTTTTTTCACTTTATCACAATTTTCCTATAAAATTCACATGAAATGTCAAGTCCCAAACAAGTCCTGAAATGTCAAGTTCCTTAAACACAAATTGTTTATGTCCTTAATGTGAAGTCACCAGCCTATAATTTTCCCAAAACTTAATGTTAATCAATTTACTTGTATCAGATGTCTTGCAAATTTCTTAAAGTTATCTCCCTTACTTAGCTATTCAATTTCCTTAATTTTCCTTAATTTCCTTATGTTGTAAAGTCACTATTTTCATTCAGTCTGTTACTAAGATTTAGCAAAGATTTGTAAGTCTCTACACAGAACTTAAATTGAATCAACAGTCTGTGCAGGGTCTACGATGCAAAACCAAGTTAACATTTCAATGTTCTAGTTCAAAAGATTGTCTCTTAACTGCCTATCTGCTATTGTTCAGCATGTTTTTATTTTGTGTGGGCTCATCAGCCCTGTCTCAAAAAATGAGCCAATAAACCGACTTCTTTCATCCAACCAATAGATTGATATTTTAGAAGTGTCAGTGTGACCATTCAAAGTCAGGCCCAAAAGGGTCTTAAAAGATTTTGTTCAAAATTATAGACTAACACCTGAGAAAAGAAGCCAATTATCTAAAGATCACAAGTTTCTTTGAACAATAGAAGTGTGCTACCTAAGAGTGACTACTGTTTCCCTAATTTCTAATAAGCCTGTCTACTAAGTTTCATTTTGTAACCCTAGAAGCCTCCGTGGTCGAGTGGTTACGCTACTCGACTTGTAAACCAGGGGTCGCAGGTTCGACCCCGGGCTTCTCCAGACTTTCGGATGAGTCTTTAAACCGAGGTTTCGTCTCCGTATGACCTTAGCTGTTGGTGGGACGTAAAACTGAAACACTCACTCACTCACTCATTTTGTAACCCAAAGAGTGACATATGTTTTCTTAGTTGATTGAATCTTATTGTTTCGCTTGATGGTTTCCAAGCTATAACTTTGTAAGCAGCTTTGTTACCTAAAAGGTGCAAAAACATTTCTCAAGCCATGTTGCTTAACATGCTTGTTTGTCAAAACAATGCCTCAAGATTTATTTTACAAAGATTTACCTTGATGAACAAAATCCTGGGAAAATATAAAATTATGAAATTTTAAACTAAAATGACGGCCCCGATAGCTCAGTGGTAGAGCGTCCGCTTCGGGAATGGGAGGTCGCGGGTTCGATCCCCGGCCGGGCCATACCGAAGGCGTGAAAAATGGTACTAGGAGCTCCCTTGGCTGATGCTCGCATTATCAGGGGTAGTCCTAGGAAGATAAATGAAGGCAGGTAAGTATTTGTTAGAGGATACTTTGTTTGTCGCAATAAGAGTTCTACAGAGCTTATGTTATTTGTTTCGAATATGCGACGTTAAATAAAGCTTCTTTATCTTTTATCTTTATCTTTATTAATGAAAGATTGCTTTAATAACAGATTCCATCTGTCTATTCTTGCTATGCTGCACGTTGAAAGTAACTCAGGCTTTTTCTTCCGGCTTTGACCACCATAGAAATATGCGTCCGCACAATATGTAGTCCGGTTTGGCACAGTAATCAAAATTGTACAAGTTATCCTGTAAGCGTAATACAAACTTTTGAAGCAGACAACTTAACGATTCAGCATTTCATATGAAACAGCTGCATCATGCGACAGCTTTGGCGAAGACTGTATACCCGGATCAATGTGGCGTCTGCTCAGCAGTCTGCTCAGGTTTTACACTGTTTTCTGTCAGTGCTGTCAATATTTAATCCTTAAGCTTACAATGCTTTGAACAACTGGGCCCTGGATTCCAAGGATTGTGATGCAAAATCAGAAAATGGAAGTCTGTATTGATCCTAAAAATTCAAACACTTTTAATGGGCATAACATTACATGTACATGTATCATAAATTATTCATTATGTACATTTATTTTGCCCACAAAGACTTTGCTCAATGACAAAGAGTGAAGACACTGATCAAAGTGCTCCTTCAGCAGCAGTCTGATCTGGGTGTGCATGCACTGTTTGCTAGGGCTTATTTGTTATGACTTTTTGGCGTCCAGGGCCAGGGGCCAGTTGGTCAGAACTAATGATGTTGTTAGTTAACCCTTCTCTTGCTGAATATTTATTTTAGCCACACCCATCTCTGACTTTGAACCAATCAGATTACTTGATGTAATTTATTCCTACAAATTCATAAACTCAATGTCAAACAGTGTAGATCCTGATCAGATGGCTTCTTCAGAAGCCATCTGATCTGGATCTACACTGTTTGCAAAGATAGGGGTTGTCGTGAACAGCAAGATAAGGGTTAATGTATCATTAAAGCTTTGATCATTGGCAAATATACTAATATTTTTGCAGAAACAATGTGAGCAGCTTTTGAAAAAGCTGCTCACATTTTTCAGCAAAAATATCAGAGTGTAAGATATTGTACTTACTAAACAGGTAACAATTTGATCACTAATGAGCTTGTTTTTTAACAACTGGACCCTGAAATTTAGGTGCCGGCCTTACTGGCTCAGATGGATGGGTGTCTGACTGGTTATCAGATGGTCATAGGTTTGATTCCCTGGGTCCACAACATTCTTTTACTCTAAAAAATCCGAAAAAAATATGGACAGCTTGAGAACTTGCTGGAATTCTGCTAAAATTTTGATAAACTTGTGTCATGATCTAGCAAACAGTCCAAAGGTGCAGATGAAATGGCAAACAGTGTAGAGCCTGATCAGACTGCTCCTTCTGGAGCAGTATGATCTGGGTCTACCAGTAAACTGTTTGCTTGGGCCTATCTGTCCGAATACTTATCATCATTATGATATAAACTTTATACCATAATGATCCTATAAAGTCTTTGCTATGGTCATTATCTCTCCCACCCGCTGATTCAAGAAGAGAAGTTGTCATTCTCTGTCAATGGTTAAACCTGCTCAGGAAAAGTGTGGTGAGGTAAACTGTCCAGCCTCGATATGATGTAAATAATGTTTACTGGACTGTTTAACTCTGAACCAAACCAAAATATTTAGGGTAAATATGGTACCCAGAAATAAGATTTTGGTTTGTCGTTGTTGTTGAAAAAATTAGATATGTTGTAAGAACAACTTTTAACCCTTATCTTGCTGTTCACGACAACCCCTATCTTTGAAAACAGTGTAGATCCAGATCAGATGGCTTCTGAAGAAGCCATCCAGATCAGATGGCTTCTTCAGATGGCTTCTGAAGAAGCCATCTGATCAGGATCTACACTGTTTGGTATTCAGTTTATGAATTTGTAGCAATATATTACATCAAGTAATTTGATTGGTTAATAGACAGAAATGGGTGCGGCTTAAATGAATATTCAGCAAGATAAGGGTTAACATATATTTTCAGGGTTGAGTTTAGGTGAGGAGGAGACTGGGATGGAGACTAACTTTAGCTCTAAGTATCTCCAGATACTGTCTCAGGGCATAGAGGAAATATGGTTGGACCAAAGTTTCACCGATGTCGTCATCAACATTGAGGGTAAAACATATAACTGCCACAAGATGATCCTGTCCTCCATGAGTCAGTACTTTTCAGCAATGTTTAGGTCTGGAATGCGGGAAAGTATTGGCGGAGTAGTTCAGTTGCAGAATATAGACTGTGATACTTTTGAGACAATTCTACGATTTATGTACACTGGTAGTGCTGCAATTACTAAAGATAATGTTGAAGCACTTCTGGAGGCAGCTGTTATGTTGCAGATCAAATGTTTACAAGAACAGTGTGAAGCTTTTCTGAAGAAAAATATAGGTCCTGAGAACTGTCTAGGTATCTGGAGGTTGGCCTCCAGTCTAAACTGTGAAGGACTAGCAAAGAAAAGTTGGACTTACATCTTGGAATTCTTTTCAACTGTCTCAGAAATGGAGGAGTTCGGTCATCTAAGTATTGATGACCTAATTGCTATAATAAATGACAATGATCTCAACACTTCATCAGAAGAAGCAGTCTGTGATGCTGTTATGAAATGGGTTGAGGCAGATCCTACCAACAGGCAAAAAGATATTGCCAAGTTGTTTAAGTTTATTCGCTTTCCTCTGATTGACCATGAATACATCCGAAGACTGAGTCAGCATAGGTTTGTTGTAGACTGTGAGGAATGTACAAAGATTCTTGAAAGCATGCTTCTCTACCTCACTTCTAACAACAAAGAAGGTTTAAACATTGAAGGAATGTCCCGACAGTTTCATCACAGACAAGAAGAGATGATTTGTGTTGTAGGGACACGAAGCAGACACCCGAATCCTCAGATGACTGAAATTAAATGTTTCAGTTTCCGTCGAGCTGCTGAATACAACTTAGCCCCATTGCCATCTGAACCAGGTGCTTGTTTCGCTGTTTGTAAGTTGAATGATGATGTGTATATTTCAGGTGGGTATAATGGACAGACTATGCTTTTACGGTTTGTTCCAAGTCAAAATAAATGGCAGTATTGTAGTCCGATGCTTGAGGGACGCTGGGGGCATTCTATGGTCTCCGTACATGACAAACTCTTTATCCTTGGAGGCAGTACAAAAATATCAGAAACACTTTCCAGTGTGGAATGCTACAATCCTAAAACAAATACATGTGAAATTTCTGGCGCACTTCAGCTTCCTGTTTCCTTCATGCCAACTGCCACCATTGGCCATAAAATCTACATTTTTGGTGGGAAATTGCAGGACAGGACACTCTCGACTAAAATCCAATGTTTTGATACAAGGCAACGTTGCTGTTCTGTTTTGGGTGAAATGCCTCTTGTAAGCTCTACAGCAAGCCGAGTAGCTGTAGTTGAAAACACTGTATACATCTTCTATCGTCATGGCGACATAATGGAATACCAAGAAGGCTCTAATGCTTTGATGGTTGGAAACATGCCACATTTTGATCATTTTGGTGTCATATCTCATCAAGGCCAGATTCTTATAGCTGGTTCCCAGGCCTACCAGTTTTCAACTGTCCTATTCAACCCAGCTACAAGGGAAATGACTCCGTATATGAGAACAGTAAAGGCTAACCTTTGCAATTTCTATTGTCTTCCTGTTGTTATAAGTAGGCAGCATATTAATACAGAGCAAATGGAATGACTAGGCCATATTAATACATCAGGGCCCAGTTGTTCAAAACTAATGTCATCAGGCCATCCTTAAAAAAAAAATTGTTTGCTGTGCTCCTACCCATCATATGTGAGGTGGGTAGGAAGGTAGGTCTTTTTTTTTTTTTTTAGATCTGAAAAGATATTTGACCCTTAATGCACCATACAACAACCGGAAAGATCATTTCAAATACAAATTTTCTGATTTTTCATAGAAAATCAGGCTTGAAATTTCATTTGAATGGTCTGCTAGGCAGGAAAATCAGGCTTGAAATTTCATTTGAATGGTCTGCTAGGCAGACCATTCAAATGAAATGTCAAGCCTGATTTTCTCTGAAAAAAAATAATAATAAAAAAAAACAATAATGTCATCTTCTTGAAATTTTGCTTGAGTTTAATCAGGATTTAAAAAAAAAATCTTTTCCTCAGAATGGTAATAAAGTTTTTTGGGTAGGGGCAATCTGTGTGGGTAGGTAGGAGCACAGCAAACCAAGAATTTTTTAAGGATGGCCTTAGTTAACATATACATGTAGTTAAAACTTTGATGATTTAATATGGCAAATACACTGATATTTATGGCTCACCAGACGGGGAGCTTATAGGATAGGCAGTTGTCCCTCGGCGTCTGACGTCATATGTCATCTGGCGTCAACATTTTTCAAATGACATCTCTAAAGCCACTGGGCCTAGTGAGTCCACATTTCATCTGTAGCTTCCTCAGTCTGGGGGATTGAAAGTTTGTTAACTAAAATCGGCTGATTAGGTTGGTTGCTATAACACTGGGAGTTTCCATAGACTTGGAATGGGCTAAATAGAAAAATGTCCATTACGAAAACACGGCTATACAAATATATTGCAAATTTTACCGGCGAAAAATGAAAATTTTCAGATAAAAAATTGTGAAAGTTTTCTTATTTCTGTTAAAAATATAGATTGACTCGTCGAGGCGGTTCTAACGAGTACCCACAATCTATATTTTGTAGCAGAGATAAGAAAAATCAGGTTTACCCCTGTAAACCCCAGTTTTACTATATAAATGTGGGGTTCAAGGGGGTCAAAATTATATAGGCTTGTTTTCGTTATGATTTACTGCCAAACCTTTGAAGATATTTTGACAATATGTTTAGCTCACCTGAGCACAAGTGAGCTATTGTGATCGCTTTCTGTCCTTCCTCCATCCGTCTGTCAAAAATTTCATTTTAAACGACATCTCCTCCTAGATTAATGATCCACTTTCAAAATAATTTCAGAATGACCATCTACCAAAATTGCTAAAATTGTTTCGCTCCACTGAACAAAATGGCCACCAGAGCTAAAATAGAAAAACCTTATAAAAACCTTCAAATGACATCTAGGCTAATGGTCCGATTTCACAGGAATATTTCTTAGGTAACCCTCCACAAAATTGCCATCCTGTCTATCGGGGCTTGAAGAAATAAATGGGCTGCTTGCTTATAAACTCTTTTGGTTTCATTAGCCAACAGGGCTTGAGAAGTCATTTCATCTCAATGTTGGGTAAAAGTCCCACGGAATTGCAAGCAATGTCTCCAAAATGACCTATACAGTGTTGATGGGGATGTTAAACCACAAATCAAATAAAACAAAATCTACACAAAATTGCTAAAATGGCTCTGCTCCGCTGAACAAAATGGCCACCAGAGCTAAAAATTGAAAAATCTTTAAATGATATCTACTCCTAGGCTAATGGTCTGATTTCTAAATAATTTCACATGAATATTCCTTGGGTGACCCTCTACCAGAATTGCTAAAATGGTTCCACTTGCTTAACAAACTGGCCGCCCAAGCTAAAAATAGAAAAAGAAAAAACATTAAATGACAGCTCCTAGGCTAATGGTCTGATTTCAAAACAATTTCACAGGAATGTTCTTTGGGTGACCCTCTACCAGAAGTGCTAATATGGTTCTGCTCCGCTGAACTAAATGGCCGCCAGAGCTAAAAATTGAAAAAACTTAGAATATTCTTCAAACGACATCTCCTCCTAGGCTAATGGTCCGATTTCAAAATCATTTCACAGGAATTTTCTTTAGGTGACCCTCTAATGGTTCTGCTCTGCTGAACAAAATGGCCACCTGAGCTAAAAATGGAAAAACCTTTACATGTAAATGACATCTACTGCTAGACTAATGGTCTGATTCAAAATAATTTCACAGAAAGGATCCTTTGATGAACCTCTACCAAAATTGTTTAAACAGTTCCACTTCACTGAACAAAATGGCCTCCTAGTTTAATAATCCAATTTCAAAATTATTTCACAGAAATGTTCCTTTGTTGACCCTATACCAATATTGCTAAAATGGTTTCACTTCACTGAAGAAAATGGCTGCCAGAGCTAAAAACAGAAAAAAAACCTTTGAATGACATACCCCTAGGTCAATGGTGCAATTTCAAACCACATTCACAGAACGGCCCCTGCCCACCGGTGCTTGAAGAAATAAATGGGCTGCATGATGCTGCCACGCAGAGCTGAAACCGGCCGCACACAAGTACAGGTAAACCGCTTAGAGGATCTAAGTCTGCCCAGGCAAAGCGGTGCAAGTTGGACCATCCATGCTTATAAAACCCGATTGGTTTCATTGGGTGACAGGGCTTGAGGTGTCATTTCAACTCAATGTCGGGTAAAAGTCCCACAAATTGGAAGCAACGTCTCCAAAATTACCTTAGTGTTGAATCAAACAAACAAAACAAACATTCACAGAAATAGTTCTCTTTTGTTTTTGTTTTTGTTTGTTTGATTTTCTTTTTGTTTGATTTGAGGTTTAAAATCCCAGTCAACACTGTAAAGGTCATTTTGGAGGCGTTGCTTCCAATTTTGTGGGACTTTTACCCGACATTGAGATGAAATGACATCTCAAGCCCTGTCACCCAATGAAACCAACAGGGTTTATTAGCATGGACTGTCCGCCTCGCACCGCGGTTCCTGGACATGCTTAGATCCTCTAAGCGGTTAACCAGTACTAGTGTGCAGGCCAGATTCAGCTCTGCGTGGAAGCATCATGCAGCCTATATATTTCTTCAAGCCCCTATGGGCGGGGGCCTCTTTTATTTTTGTACCAAAATTGATTAAATGGTATGGCTCAGCTTAGATCTGTCCCATTGAAACATGAGGGGGAGTGTTGTTATTTCTTCTGATTTTACACTTCTTTTCATTTTTGTCTTCTCAACTGTCCCTCACTTTCATCTCCACTACTATCTTTTTTCTCCCTTTCTCTGGAAGCTATTTTTTTTTCTCCCTTTCTCTGGGAGACAACACAAGGGTTGACATGTCATTTAACGCAAAACAATCAATCATGTACTGATGATTGCTTAAATTGCTGAAATTGGTTTGCTCTGCTGAACAAAATGTCAATATGACTGCAGAGGAAAAGATAGAAAAATCTTCTCCAATGGTTCAGTTTCAAAATAAATTTGACAGAAATGTTTCTTGAGTGACCCCTCTACCAAAAGTGCTTCAGTGGTTTTGCTTCTCTGTACAAAATTGGTGTGAGAGCTGAATATAGAAAAAAAACCTGTAAACAATGTTAGTATATCATAACTCAGGTGAGCGAATTAGGTCCATCATGGACCTCTTGTTTATAGAAATGTTCAAGTAAACTTCTTTCAGCTATACAGGGTGTGCTGGGCCATGCCCCACCCCCTCCACTTCATAAAAGGCAGTATATCTCAGATACCATTCCAATCCCCAAAAGCTTCTCACATTTTTACAGCAAAAGTGTGTATGCCATAATAAACGGTCAAAGTTTTAACGATATATTAACCCATGGTATGCGGGAAACTCCTAAAGGGGTACTTTGGCAAACAGTGCAGACCCAGATCAGACACCGCAGAATGTGGCGTCTGATCAGGGCCTGCACTTTCTGCTAACAGAATTTTCCAACAAAAATAGAATAAAAACTAGATCAGCAGTCGATGGTATACCATCGCAAATACCCACTTTTTTATGGATAACACTAATGACTATGTATTAGCTAGCCAAAACTACATGTAATTTAAAAAAAAAAAGTTGCAAAGAACATTCTAACTGATAAGCAAAGTTTCAGAAGTGTAACTCATATAGTTTAGAATATATGGCAAAGTCATACTTTTTGACCCTTGACCTTGGGGTTATGTTGAGGTCCACCAAAAGTATCCCAATTTATTCTATATTCCAACAGCCACCCAATAACCAAGTTTCAGAAGTGTAACTCTTATAGTTTAGAAAAGATGGCAAAGTCATACTTTTTGACCTTTGACCTTGGGGTCATGTTGAGGTCAAGGCCACACCAAAAGTATCCAAATTTATTCTATATTCCAAGGGCCATCCAATAATCAAAGTTTCAGAAGTGTAACTCCAATAGTTTAGAAGATATGGCAAAATCATACTTTTTGACCTTTGACCTTGGGGTCATGTTGAGGTGGAGGTCACACCAAAAGTAGCCCAACATATTCTATATTCCAAGGACCATCCAATAAGCAAAGTTTCAGAAGTGTAACTCGAATAGTTTAGGAGATATGGCAAATCATACTCTTTGACCTTGGGGCCATGTTGGGGCCAAGGTCACAAAAAAGTAGCCCACTGCCATCTACATACCATGTACTATCCACATGCAAAGTTTCAAAAGTGTAACTTCAGTGGTTGCAGAGGAGATCCATTTACAAGAAACGTGACGGACGGACAGACAGACAGACGGACTGACGCCGGACTCAACTGTGGTACGAAAACAATATAACTGATTTTTCTTCGAAAAAGCGGGTATAACAATAAAAGAGGCCTGACACCCCTTATATGACAAAGGGACTTGTCCAACATACAGAAATGGAAGAGTCAACTAGTATACAATGGGTTAATTAACAGCTTCATTTGCTTTGAACAACTGGACCCTGAACCTATTTATATGCCCGTTTTTAAAAAAAACTGTTGTGTTATGGGGTCGGCGTCCGTCCGTAAACCTTTTTGTTTCTGAATAACTCCTCCTACAGTTTTCATAGGATTACCGCGTAAACTGAAACTTGGTAGATGGTAAGACTATGACTTAACTCATTTTGTACCAGAAATTCCATAATGGATATTGGCAAACAATGCAGGCTCAGATCCCTGCTCAGATCAGATGCCTCAGAATGCGGAATCTGATCAGGGCCTACACTGTTCGAAAAAGTTCAGCCATTTTCCAAATAAATTTTGAAGAAAACACAACCTGAAACCCCAAAGTGTTTTGAAATGGACTTGTGTTATATATAAGGTGAAAGATTCCATCGTAAAAAAAAAAAACAGTTATTGGTAAGTGTTTTTAAAGTTTGATATGAATGATGATATAATATGAGCCCTGCCAAGCGAATTTGTGTCTTGGAGCATTCCGTCATGACAAATTTTAACTGCGCATGCCCAGCCATTCAGAGGGGCCAGGGATATGGCTTTCTGTCTGAAGGTTCCTCTTGATTCACTGCTTTTATGAGCGAGCAGCGAAGGTTCTGCCAAGACTGCGCGGATGCGCAGGCTCGCCTGAACCTTCGCTGCTCGCATAGGCAATAAGTACCAAAATCGCTTGACGGGGCCCATATACAGTATGTCTTCTTAACTCTTGAAATGGCATTAAGAAAAAGGTATTTTTGTACAATTGTTAACAAATACATTGACAGTTTAGTTTTTCTAAGGCATTTTAATGGAATACAAGAAAAGACAATCATTAATGTTATTCAGTGCAGTGCTGTTATACATTTGAAATCTCTGATACTTGAGCTTTAAAGATTGAAAAGATGTAAATACCTTTAGGAGTAGAGTTGACCCCTGTTGATCTGGAAGACAGAAATATTTATGTAAATGTTAGTGAATTTTGTGTTCTGTCTCTCCCACTCAAATAGCCTTTTCTTCTCACAGTAACACTGAGATCATATACATGTACACCACCTCTTTAGCCTTTATAGCACTACAACCGTCAAAATCCTAAAAATTTGGTAATCTTGAGGATTTGCCATAGTTCTCCAAAAATTTTGACAAAATTTGTTTCATGATCCAGCATGGAGCCCAAAATGTGCAGACAGAATGGCAAAGTTTAGACTCCTTCAGGAGCAGTCTGATCTGGGGCTAACAGTTTGCTTAGGCCTATCTATCCCAATAATTAGGATCATTACATTATTATTTGGGTCCAAAGCAGACCAAACAAAAATGTTTAGCTTACAGTCGCATTTCATCATCTCAGTTCAAATTATCAGTAGTTTGAGATAACAAAACAGAGGTAAATCAGAAATCGTTATGAAGGTGCATATACAATGTACTGTGATTTACAGTCGAACTTCAGTGGCTCGATCACCTTTGGGACCAAGAAAATTTGTTTGAGACGGGTAGTTCATGTCAATAAATGTTACTGCCAAGAGGCAAAACGGGGAAAATTTGGGGACATATTTTCGATGTCCTATAACAAAAATGTATGCTGTGTGTACTCATTAGAATTGCTTCCATGAGGCGATTCTAATGAGTACACCCAGCATACATTTGCAAGATAAAGGTCGAAAATCTCCATAATTATCCAACACTACTTCTTATGTAGAGGAAACTCAAGAATGGGTGCAACTCAGCCATGGTAAATGAGCCACTGTGGCTATTTTTAGAAAAACTTTGTCATCGCTCTAGCGCCAACATTTCTTCCCCAATTTCAATATAACTTCACACAAATGTTCCTTATGACACTATCTCGAGTGAGTGTGACATTCATGCTCATGACCTCAAGGTCAAGGTCACTGTGGCTATTTTTAGAAAAAAAAAAACATTGTCATCCCTCTAGTGCCTTTATTTCTTCACCAATTTCAATATAACTTCACACAAATATTACTTATGACAATAACTCGAGCGAGTTCGACTTTCAAGGTCGTGACCTCACTGTCAAGATCACTGTGGCTATATTTAGAAAAACTTTGTCTTTGTCATCGCTCTAGCGCCTACATTTCTTCACCAATTTCAGTATAATTTCACACAAATGTTACTTATGACAATATCTCGAGCGAGTTCGACTTTCAAGGTCATGACCCCACTGTCGAGGTCACTGTGACTATTATTAGAAAAACTTTGTCATTGCTCTAGCGCCTACATTTCTTCACCAATTTCAATATATTTTCACAAATTATTAACTACAGGAGATGATAATTATAAGCTGCTAGCTTACTCTCAAATCCTGTAGTATACTGTTGTAATTGTTGTTATAGCCCCGCTTTGAAAAAGTGGGGCTATATTGGATTTGCCATGTCCTTCTGTCATTCCGTGATTCCGTTAATTTGTGTTGGCTCCATAACTATGTATCTGCTTAACATATTTTCATGAAACTTCACACAAATGTTAAACACCATAAGACAATGTGCAGAGCGAAGGAATTATAACTGTGGATTGCCTACTTTTGGAGTTATTGCCCTTTGAACATTTTCCGTAATTCCGTAATTCCGTGATTCCGTTAATTTGTGTTGGCTCCATAACTTTGTATCTGCTTAACATATTTTCATGAAACTTCACACAAATGTTAAACACCATAAGACAATGTGCAGAGCGAAGGAATTATAACTGTGGATTGCCTACTTTTGGAGTTATTGCCCTTTGAACATTGAAAAATGGCAATTTTAATTGTGTCTGCTTCATAACTCGAAAACCGTTTGAGATATTTTTAGGAAACTTCACACAAATGTTAAGCACTATGAGACGATGTGCAGAGCGCAGGAACCATAACTCTGCATTGCTTATTTTTGGAGTTATTGCCCTTTGAACATTGAAAAATGGCAATTTTAACAGTGTCCGCTTCATAACTCGAAAACCGTTTGAGATAATTTCATGAAACTTCACACAAATGTTAAGCACTATGAGACAATGTGCAGAGCGCAAGAACCATAACTCTGGTTTTCGTATTTTCTGTGTGTCTGTCTGTGTCTGTTAACAATTTTCGTGTCCGCTCCATAACTTTAAAACCCATTCACATATTTTCATGAAACTTCACACAAACATTAAACACCTTGAGATGGTGTGCAGAGATCAGGAACCATAACTCTGGATTGCCTAATTTTTGAGTTATTTCCCTTTGAATATTGAAAAATATCAATTTTAGCCGTCTTTGCTCGATAACTCAAAAACCGTTTGAGATAATTTTATGAAACTTCACACAAATGTAAAGCACCATATTACGTGTGCAGAGCGCAGGAACCCAAACTCTGGATTGTCTACTTTTTCAGTTATAGGCTTTTGAATATTAAAAAATGGCAATTTTAACTATGTCCGCTCCATAACCGTTTCTGATATTTTCATGAAACTTCAAATAAATGAAAAGCACCTTGAGATGATGTGCAGAGTGCAGGAACCATAACTCTGGTTTGCCTACTTTAGGAGTTATTGCCCTTTGAACATTTAAAAAGGCAATTTTGACTGTGTCGTCTCCATAACTCACAAACCATTTGAGATATTTTCATGACACTTCTCACAAGTGTAAAGCACCATGAGACAATGTGCAGAGCGCAGGAACCCTGACTCTGATTTGCCTACTTTAGGAGTTATTACCCTTTGAACATTGAAAAATGGAAGATGAAATTTAGTATAAACATGGACATTCTGGTAATGTATCATGCTCATTGAAATGAGGGACAAGGGCTCACAACTCTTAGAGTTTTTCCAGATAATGTAAAATTTTCAACAGTTATTTCTTGTTCATAACTGTTTTCTCTGCAGCTTAAATAACTTTCTTCTCTGACAGCGCTGAAGCGGGGCTATAGTCAGATCCTCTGACAGCTCTAGTTAAATGTTAGTTTGTACAGAGAAAGTAATAAACATTGTTTAAACCTATATAATTTTACACAAATGTTCCTTATGACAGTATCTCGAGCGAGTTCCACTTTCAATGTCAAGGTCACTGTGGCTATTTTTAGAAAAACTTTGTCATCACTCTAGCGCTTACATTTCTTCACCGATATCAATATAAATTCACACAAATGTTCCTTATGACAATATCTCAAGCGATTTTGAGTTTCAAGGTCAAGGTCACTGTGGCTATTTTTAAAAAAAAAACATGGTCACCACTCTAGTGACAACATTTCTTCACTGATTTCAATATAACTTCACAAATTATGAGCAGGAGAGCCAGGGCAAATAACATTCTGTTTTTATCTGAGGACAAAAATTGCCTCTTTCATTTGTATTTTAATATTTATGAGCATTATAAATTTCATGCTCAGCTGAGTTGAGTGTGATAAAAATAAACTTATTATTTAACTGTGATAAAAAGTTTTATAACCTCGGGACCAGGTCAGATTGAGACTTGAGTAGAACTAGTATATTGATACCATAGAATAACTACACCACAACCTCTTTATATAAACAGTATTCATTATAACTCGGTTTTGGATACAACATGGTTTAAAGATGGATCCCCCCTCAAAAAATAGTCATTTTTCTATTATCTATATAATCTTTACATCTTTGTTTTGATACAATACAGTAAAGGTAACACAGACTCCGCTTTGGACCCCAAAAATAGTGTTAAAAAGAAGTTAGGGTGTAGCATTTTAGTGCATGTATAACTGCTATCACAAGACCCATGAGAACAGAAGCACATGGACAGGCCTAGAGGTAGGTCTTTTTACTGCTGTGGGGTCAAGCTTTACTTGTGTCACATACTCATATGAGATGCCAAGTTCTGCAATGGAAGGTCAGGAGGTTTTCTGGAGGTATTCCAGGCTTATTCTACCTCTGATAAATGACCAGCTTGATAAGTGTAACAATATTTAGAAGGCTGTAAAACCAAAATAAAAACTGTCACACTTTGTCGTGTCACAGGATAATTTTTTGCTGCTTAGATCATGTACAAAGGGGAATGGATACTTCTTCAAGGGAGGCAACTTCCTCAAAAAACAGTTTTTTTCTCCCAAATCAGTAGGGGTCTACTGTTAAATAGGAAGAATTTACTTCTGAGGAGAAAATTCTTTCCTTTAAGTGTAGACCCTTTTTCATAGGGGTTTGGTACAAATGTAATCATCCTAAGTATTGGGACAGACAAGCCTAACCAAACAGTGCAGACCCAGATCAGACTGCTCCTAGGTCTACACTGTTTGCCATTCTGTCTACACCTTTTGGACTCTTAGCTGGACCGTGAAACAAAATTGTTAAAATTTTAGGAGAATTGCAGCAAGTCCTCAGGGTGTCCGAATTTTTAGGATTTTTACCGTAGGCAACCATGCCATAAGTTGTCTCCCTTATAATATGGCAGAAAATGTGGAAGGGGTATTCATTCTGTTGAAATTACTTTGTCACTCTTGCCAAATTTTACATAATTTTGTCCTCTAATGATAGAAGTCTCACCATTGCTCCTGATAAGGAGAAGTTGAGGGTAATTGGAGAATTATCAGAGGATAATTTTTAGCTCGTCTGTTTTTTGAAAAAAAACTTTCGAGCTATTGTCATCACTCCGGCGTCTGCGTAGTCGTCGTCCTGCGTCGTCGTTCCAAAAAAACTTAACCTTGGCTATAACTTAAAAAGTATTAGACCTAGCCTCATGAAACTTCATACACACACTCATCATCACAAGAGCTACATTTTGACCAAGGACCATAACAACATTGTTGATTTTGGCTGAATTATCTCCCCTTTTCCAATTTTTTTCTGAAACACATTTTTTGCTCTCATTTTAATACTATTCACAACAGAGCCTTCAAACTTCACATGAATGTTCCTTGGGACAAGACCTTTTCAGTGATACCACACTTTTTGATCTGTGACCTTGACCTTTGAACTTTGACCTATTTTTCGAAAATTTAACCGAAAACCTTAACCTTGACCATATTTCCAAAAGTATTTGGCCTACCTTCATGAAACTTCATACACATACTCACCATCACAAGAGCTACATTCCCTACAAGTTTTATAACTCCATCTTGCAATTTGATTGAATTATCTCCCCTTTTCTCTCCGTTTTTTTTTTTAAATTGTTTTTCTCTTATTTCAATACTATTCACAACAGAGCCTTCCAACTTCACATGAATGTTCCTTGGGACAAGACCTTTTCAGTCATACCACGCTTTTTGACCTGTGACCTTGACCTTTGAACTTTGACCTATTTTTCGAAAAATTAACCAAAAAACTTAACCTTGACCATATTTCCAAAAGTATTTGGCCTACCTTCATGAAACTTCATACACATACTCACCATCACAAGAGCTACATTCCCTACAAGTTTTATAACTCCATCTTGCAATTTGATTTGACTTAGAACTTTTGTTTTCTAAAAGAAACTGCAGACGAGCGTTGGCACCCGCTTGCGGTGCTCTTGTTCTTATTTTGTTATAAAACATATGTTGTGGGTACTTGTTAGAATCGCCTCACTGAGGCGATTCTAACAAGTACCCACAACATAGGTTTCTGAAGAAGATTAAAGAAAATTATCCCTTATTTTCCTTGTTTGAAGCAATGGTTTCGTGCTGTCATAATTGGATTATAAAATTCATAGTCATATTTGTTTTTCTCTGTTGATGTGCTTTGCATAGTGTTTGTTTTAATTAATTGTTTTAAAGGGTTTATTGACAGTACCAGTATATTATACATTGAAGATGCACTATTATATTAAAGATATTTAATCATTTTGTCTGCTTTTGTATAGAAATATACCACCATAAATGTAACAATATAAAAGGCCCCCGCCCATCAGGGTTTGAAGAAATAGATGGGCTGCATGATGCTTCCACGCAGAGCTGAAGCTGACCTGCACATGATCGAGAACTGCTTAGAGGGTCTAAACTTGCCCATGCAAAGTGGTGCAAGTCGGACCGTTTATGCTTATAATCCTATTTGGTTTCATTGGGCGTCAGGGCTTGAGATGTCATTTCATCTCAATGTCGGGTAAAAGTCCCACCAAATTGGAAACAACATCTCCAAAATGACCTTTAAGGTGTTGACAGGGATGTTAAACCTCAAATCAAACAACAAAACAAACAAAAGTAACAATGTCAAATAGGCTTTGTGTATCAAACATTTTAGCAATTGTTTTGTTTCTTTGTTTGTTTGATTTGCCATTTAACATCCCCATCAACACTGTAAAGGTCATTTTGGAGACATTGCTTCCAATTTTGTGGGACTTTTACCCGACATTGAGATGAAATGACATCTCAAGCCCTGCCACCCAATGAATTCAACAGGGTTTATATGCACGCACTGCTTTTCCTGGATATAAAATTCCAGATGGTGCCCAGATAATGACATACAACTTACAAGTCAGCTCTTTATTGTCAAAGGGAACCGACGACTCATAAGTCTAGCTTCTGATGCCAATTTCCCCACCCTTTCTCACAAGGCTTTTGTTTGTTTTGTTTGATTTGAGGTTTAACATCCCTGTCAACACTGTATAGGTCATTTTGGAGACGTTGCTTCCAATTTTGTGGGACTTTAACCCAACATTGAGATGAAATGGCATCTCAAGCCCTGTCGCCCAATGAAACCAGTGGGGTTTGTAAGCATGGACGGTCCAACTCGCACCGCTTTGCCTGGGCAGGCTTAGATCCTCTAAGCGGTTTACCAGTATGCATGTGCGGTCGGTTTCAGCTCTGCGTGGAAGCATCATGCAGCCCATCTATTTCTTCAAGCCCTGATGGGCGGGGGCTGTCCACCACCTAGGCAATGTTTGTTAGACTGAGCCTGATAATCTCCATCTGGTGCACTAGGACCTGACCCTCAATGTCCACAAGGTATTCCAGATAGTGACATACAAGTCAGCTCTGTGTTGTCAAAGGGAAACACTGACTCATAAGTCTAGCTTCTGATGCCATTTCACCTGCCACGTTCTTGCACACCAGACAAGGAAGTCCGTGATTTTACCATGGGATAGAAATTTATGTTCTGACCCTGGTGTTCCGACCCAATATTGAATATTCCCGCTTGTTTGATAAATGTACTGTTTGAATATGACCTCGTATGCGCCGTCGTTAAGGTTGGCGTCATGCACGTTACGTGACGTCACTACACATTCCTGTAGTGTCATCATAATATGGTGGACGTTGGTAACCGAAGTGATGCAGCATTAAAAATCCGCGCTAAAAATGGAATTATGCAAGAAAAAAGAATCCTATATGGGTGTGAGGGGTGGATAGAAAAACCCCGTCCCTCGGGTTCACTGTCCGTTATCACTCGGCAAGCCTCGTGATGCCAGACAGTGACCCTCGGGACGGATTTTTCCATTCACCCCTCACACCCATATAAAATTCATATATTCCCACCCCACTTTGTCACCACGAGGCATTATAAGTTAGGGTGAGCTGGTTCATCTCCATCTGGTGCACTTGGACCTGACCCTCAATGTCCACAAGATGCTCAGATAGTGACAAAAAATCAGCTCTGTATTGTCGAAGGGAACTTGGCATCATCCTCAAGAAGAAAACAATTTCGAAGGAATATACCATGTGTGACCCTCTGATAAAATTGCTAAAATCGTTTCGCTCCTGTGAACATGATAGCCACCAGCAACCCTTAAAATGACTTCAGCTCTTATTTTGAAATAATTTCACAGAAATGTACCGTGGGTTGGGTCACTGTCAATGGAAATTACTCAAAACCCTCTACCCACCATTTCACATTTTTACAATAAGGATCAGGTGAGCGATCCCGGGCCATTATGGCCCTCTTGTGTATTTTTTTTTTTTTTTTTTTTGGCTTGACGGCCCTTACAAGATTATTTCACTTATTTCAAGCTGACCTTTAATCAGGGTTTGGCAAAAACCTGAAGAACCCGGGGAAAAAAACACCTTACATTCTGTTGCAGAACAGGGTGTCTCACATATGATGTGACCTGGTTGAGGAGTGAGAGACCTAACGATTAAGAGTCAGTGCTCTTAGAGGCCCAGAAAATGGCATAACTTTTTAGCTCACCGTCATGTAGTGACGAGGTGAGCTTTTGGGATCACTTTTTGTCCGTCGTGCGTCCGTGCGTGCGTGCGTGCGTGCATCCGTGCGTCCGTGCGTAAACAATTTCTTCAAACAACATCTCCTCCGAAACCACTGATCGGATTTTGATCAAACTTCACAGGAATGATCCTTAGGTGGTCCCCTTTCAAAGTTGTTCAAATGGTTCCGGTCCATTTCACATCAAGGTCACAGGAGCCAAAAATAGATTTTTTTCACCGAAAACCTAAAAAATCTTCTTCTCTGAAACCGTAAGGCCCAGGTCGTTCATATTTGGTATGAAGCTTCATCTAGTGGACCCCTACCAAGATTGTTCAAATTATAGGGCTGGGGCCAAAAATGCCCCCGCCCCGGGGCCCTTTGGTTTTACATGGGCTTATATAGGGAAAATATTTAAAAATCTTCTTCTCTGAATCCGCAAGGCCCAGGTCTTTGATATTTAGTATGAAGCTTCATCTAGTGGACCCCTACCAAGATTGTTCAAATTATATTGCTGGGGCCAAAAATGCCCCCACTTCGGGGCCCTTTGGTTTTACATGGGCTTATATAGGGAAAATCTTTAAAAATCTTCTTCTCTGAAACCGCAAGGCCCAGGTCTTTGATATTTGGTATGAAGCTTCATCTGGTGGACCCCTACCAAGATTGTTCAAATTATAGTGCTGGGGCCAAAAAAGCCCCCGCCCCGGGGCCCTTTGGTTTTACATGGGCTTATATAGGGAAAATCTTTAAAAATCTTCTTCTCTGAATCCACAAGGCCCAGGTCTTTGATATTTGATATGAAGCTTCATCTAGTGGACCCCTACCAAGATTGTTCAAATTATAGTGCTGGGGCCAAAAATGCCCCTGCCCCGGGGCCCTTTGGTTTTACATGGGCTTATATAGGGAAAATCTTTAAAAATCTTCTTCCCTGAAACCGCAAGACCCAGGTCTTTGATATTTGGTATGAAGCTTCATCTAGTGGACCCCTACCAAGATTGTTCAAATTATAGTACTGGGGCCAAAAATGCCCCCGCCCCGGGGCCCTTTGGTTTTACATAGGCTGATATAGGGAAAATCTTTAAAAATCTTCTTCTCTGAAACTGCAAGGCCCAGGTCTTTGATATTTGGTATGAAGCTCTATCTTGTGGACCTCTACCAAGATTGTTCAAATTATAGCCCTGGGGCCAAAAATGCCCCTGCTCCGGGGCCCTTTGGTTTTACATAGACTTAATAGACTTACAAATCTTGAAAAATCTTCTTCTCTGAAACCACAAGGCCTAGGTCTTTGATATTTGGTATGAAGCTTCAGCTAGTGGACCTCTACCAAGATTGTTCAAATTATAGCCCTGGGGCCAAAAATGCCCCGCCCCTGGGCCTTTTGGTATATGGAAAACCTTAAAAAATCTTCTTGTCTGAAACCATGAGGCTCAGGTGTTTGATATTTCGAATGAAGCTTTGTCTTGATGACCTTTATCGAGATTGTTCAAATTATTGCCCTGGGGCCAAAAATGCCCCCTCCGGGGCCCTTTGGTTTTGCATAGACTTATATAGGGAAAAACTTTAAAAATCTTCTTCTCTGAAACCACCCGGCCCAGGTCTTTGATATTTGGTATGAAGCTTCATCTAGTGGACCCCTACGAAAATTGTTCAAATTATAGTGCTGGGGCCAAAAATGCCCCCGCCCCGGGGCCCTTTGGTTTTACATAGGCTATATATGGAAAATCTTTAAAAATCTTCTTCTCTGAAACCACAAGGCCTAGGTCTTTGATATTTGGTATGAAGCTTCATCTAGTGGACCTCTATCATGATTATTCTAATTATAGTCCTGGGGCCAAGAAATGCCCCTGGCCCGGACCCCTTTAGTTTTACATTGACTTATATAGGAAAAATCTTCAAAAAATCTTCTCAGAAACCACAAGGCCGAGGTCTTTGATATTTGGTGTGTAGCTTCATCTAGTGATTGTTCAAATTATAGCCCTGGGGCGAAAAATGCCCCCACTCCGGGGGCCCTTTGGTTTTACATAGACTAATATATGGAAAATCTTTAAAAATCTTCTTCTCTAAAACCACAAAGCCTAGGTCTTTGATATTTGGTATGAAGTTTCATCTAGTGGACCTCTATTAAGATTGTTCTAATTATAGTCCTGGGGCCAAGAAATGCCCCTGGCCCGGACCCCTTTAGTTTTACATTGACTTATATAGGAAAAAATCTTTAAAAAATCTTCTTCTCAGAAACCACAAGGCCGAGGTCTTTGATATTTGGTGTGTAGCTTCATCTAGTGGGCCTCTACCAAGATTGTTCAAATTATAGCCCTTGCACCAAAAATGTCCCGGACCAAGGGCCCTTTTTGATTTTACATTGGCTGATATAGGAAAAATCTGAAAAAAATCTTCTTCTCTGAAACCGCAATTCCTAGGTCTTTGATATTTGGTGTGAAGCTTCATCTAGTGGACCTCTATCAAGATTGTTCAAATTATAGCTCTTGGGCCAAAAATTCCCCCGCCCCGGGGCCCTTTACTTTTACATTGACTAATATAGGAACAATCTTAAAAAATCTCCTGAAACTGCAAGGCCCAGGTCTTTGATATTTGTTGCGTAGCTTCATTTAGTGGACCTCTACCAAGATTGTTTAAATTATAGCCCTGGGGCCAAAAATGCCCCCGCCCCAGGGCACTTTAGTTTTACATAGACTAGCATAGGGAAAACCTTTGAAAGTCTTCTTGTCTGAAACCAGAAGACTCAGGTGTGTGATATATACTATGAAGCTTTGTCTTGTGGTCCATTTTCAAGATTGTTCAAATTATAACCCTGGGGCCAAAAATGCCCCCACCCTGGGGCCCTTTGGTTTTACATAGACTTAGGAAAAATCCTTAAAAATCTTCTTCTCTGAAACCTCAAGGCCCAGGTCTTTGATATTTGGTATGAAGCTTCATCTAGTGGACCTCTATCAACATTGTTCAAATTATAGCTCTGGGGCCAAAAATGCCCCCCACCCCGGGGCCCTTTGGGTTTGCATAGACTTATATAGGAAAAAACTTTAAAAGTCTTCTTCTCTGAAACTGCAAAGACAAGGGTTTTGATATTTGGGTTGTAGCTTCATCCAGTGGACCTCTACCAAGATTGTTTAAATTATAGCCCTGGGGCGAAAAATACCCCCACCCCTGGGCACTTCTGTTTTACATAGAGTAACATAGGGAAAACATTTAAAAACTTCTTGTCTGAAACCAGAAGGCTCAGGTGTTTGATATTTGGTATGAAGCTTCGTCTTGATGACCTTTATCAAGATTGTTCAAATTGTAGCACTGGGGCCAAAATGCCTCTGCCCCAGGGCCTTTTGGTTTTACATAGACTTATATAGGGAAAACCTTTAAAGATCTTCTTTTCAGAAACCAGAAGGCTCAGGTGTTTGATATATGGTAAGAAAGCTTTGTCTTGTGGACCTCTACCAAGATTGTTCAAATTATAGCCCTGGGGCCAAAAATGCCCCCACTCTGGGACCCTTTGGTTTTACATTGATTTATATAGGAAAAATCTTAAAAAATCCTCTCCTCTGAAAAGGCAAGGCCAGGTCTTTGATATTTGATGTGTAGCTTCATCTAGTGGACCTCTACCAAGATTGTTAAAATTATAGCCCTGGGGCCAAAAATGCCCCTGACCTGTGGGCCCTTTGTTTTTACATAGACTTACATAGGGAAAACCTTTAAAATTCTTCTTGTCTGAGACCAGAATGCTCAGGTGTTTGATATTTGGTATGAAGCTTTGTCTTGTGGACCTCTATCAAGATTGTTCAAATTATAGCCCTGGGGCCAAAAATGCCCCCACCCTGGGACCCTTTAGTTTTACATTATTTTATATAGGAAAAATCTTAAAAAATCTTCTCCTCTGAAACCACAAGGCTCAGGTCTTGAATATTTGTTGTGTAGCTTCATCTAGTGGACCTGTACCAAGATTGTTCAAATGATAGCCTTGGTGCCAGAAATGGTCCTGTTACAAAGACTTACATAGGGAAAACCTTTAAATCTTCTTCTCTGAAACCACAAGGCTCATGTCTTTGGTATTTAGTATCAAGTTTCATATAGTGCACCTCTTCTAAGATTGTTCAAATTATAGCACTGGGGTAAAGGTGACTCCCCTCTAGGGGCACTTAATTGGTACAGTTTTTTTAGACATCAGAATGTATAAAAAATACTTTAGTGAAAATTGAATCATTAATAGAGACTTTTACATGGTTTACCATCATTGAAAATCTCCCAAGCCTTTAGAGAGCATTTTGATGTATGCATGGTAATATAAATAAACAATACATTGTTGTACATGTGTAGTTAATGATAATAAGTATTTTATTAACATTGACACTATTAGTTTTTTTTTTATTCCAGGCATGAAGATACATAGTTTCCAGCATGGTGAAGAGTGATATTGGTGTCATTTATAGTCGTACCCGGGACATTGTTTATTCTAGCTAAAGAATATAACGATTGTTCGTCTTAAAATTTTTATTCATCTAAGCCAGACTGGTAGCTCTGTTGGATGCTTTCCTGACTGGTGACCAAGAAGTTAAGGGTTCCATACCTGCTGAGGTTGGCAACATTCTAAAATGGCTATCAATCAGGAAATCTTTTCTCTGGTCATTCCCTTCTGCTGATTCAAGAAGGGCGGTTATCAACTTCTGGTGAAAGACTGTGCACTGTACTGGTTATCCACTTACGTATAAGCCTGTCTCGAAAGTGTGGTTAGTTAAACTAACTGGCTTGAATGCTTGTTTTCAAATCCTGTTTGCATGTACTATTGTATTCTGTCTATGTATGAACTTGTAAATGTTTGACAAATCAAAATAAATAATGTTTAAACCAAACTAACTGGCTCAAAAATTAACTAATCAGTGTTGGCTTGGCCATAAAATAGAAGTGGGGGCAATGATCAGGAAACCCACAGCTCCCATCAGCTCCCCAAAATTAACTAACAAACCATGTTCATTTGAAAAAAGTTATAAACAATGGTTATCCACAAAAGGGGTAATCGCAGACGTACCAGGTAAGAAAGATGAAGGTTGTTTGGCATGGCATTCCAGTCTTATTTGGATAATGTTAGTTGTACGAATGAAATTGTAAAAACTAAAACTGTAGCAATTGAAATTTTATAATCTCTGCAACAAAACTGGGCAGAAGTATATAGCATAATTCAATTTGTCTGTAGACATTTTTGTGGGATATTAATCACTTTTATTGATAGATCACTTTTAGTAATAGATCTAGTTGTTTTTAAAGATACATTAAATAAACACTCTTTTACCTTTTCTAATACCTTCATCTGTGCATAGAGGGTCTCTTCCTGGAGTAAAACCGCCTTGCTGATCATGACTTATGCTCCCGGTAGGGAAGCATATTATAATACTTAGTCACCTTTTTAATTGTTGAATGAATGAAAGTTTAATCAGTTTTATCAGCCATACACAAATCAAATCCACTTTATATTTAAATATAATGATAATTCTTCATGAATTTAATTTTAAATACCTTTATAGATTTGAGTTTAAAACTGCAATATGTGTACTGATGTTCAGCTAATCTGTATTTTAAATTACTTTATTTTTATGCCTCCATAATCAAAGATTCTGGGGGCATATAGTTTTGGACTGTCTGTCTGTTTGTCTGTCTGCAAAAACCTTAACATTGGGCATAACTTTTGAATGGTAACTTATAGGGCTTTCTTCTTTCACATGTGCATTCCTTGTCACAATACCTTTAAAGAGGTACCATAAATTTGGACCTTTGGACCCTGACCTTGACATCTGACCTTCTTTTGACCTCCTTTTTAAAAACTTTAAGATTAGCCATAAAGTTTGATTGGTTAGTGATAGGGCTTTCATATTTCACATGTCTATTCCATGTATCAAGACCGTTCCAGTGATACCATAATTTTTTACCTCTTGACCTTGTCATTTGATCTACTTCTTTTAAAAAAAACTTTTAACATTCACAAAAACTTTAATATTAGGCATAATGTTTGAATGGTAATTGATATAGCTTACATAGCTCTTATTTCACTTGTGCATTCCTTGTCACAAGACCTTTCCAGTGGTACCATAATTTTGACTTCATGACCTTGACCTTGATGTTTCACCTACTTTTTAAAAACTTTAACATTGGCCATAACTTTTGATTGGTAAGTGATAGGGTTTCATATTTCACATGTGCATTCCTTGTCACAAGACCTTTCTAGTGTTACCATAATTTTTGACCTTGTGACCTTGACATTTGACCTACTTTTAAAAAAACTAACATTGGCCATAACTTTCGATTGGTAAGTTGTAGGGCTAATAATATTTCACATGTATTCCTTGTCACAAGACCTTTCCAGTGGTATCATAATTTTTGACCTCATGACCTTGACCATGACATTTGATCTATTTTTTAAAACTTTAACACAGTCCATAACTTTGGATTGGTAAGTGATAGGTCTTTCATAATTCACATGTGCATTCTTTATCACAAGATCTTTCCATAGGTACCATATTTTTTTACCTTGATCTTGACATTTGACCTATTTTTATGCCCCCGGAATCTAAGATTCTGGGGGGCATATAGTTTTTGGTCTGTCCGTCTGTTTGTCTGTTTGTCCGTTTGTCTGTTTGTCTGTTTGTCCGTTTGTCCGTTTCTCCGTCTGCAAAAACTTTAACATTGGGCATAACTTTTGAATGGTAAGTGATACAGCTTTCATACTTCACATGTGCATTCCTTGTCACAAGACCTTTCAAGAGGTACCATAAATTTTGACCTCGTGACCTTCACCTTGAGATTTGACCTACTTTTGGCCTCATTTTTAAAAACTTTAACATTGGCCATAACTTTTGATTGGTAAGTGATAGAGCTTTCATATTTCACATGTGCATTCCTTGTCACAAGACCTTTCTATTGGTACTATAATTTTTGACCTCATGACCTTGACCTTGGCATATGACCTACTTTTTTAAAAACTTTAACATTGGCCATAACTTTTGATTGGTAAGTGATAGAGCTTTCATATTTCACATGTGCATTCCTTGTCACAAGACCTTTCTATTGGTACTATAATTTTTGACCTCAAGACCTTGACCTTGGCATTTGACCTACTTTTTAAAAACTTTAACATTGGCCGTAACGTTTGATTGGTAAATGGTAGAGCTTTCATATTTCACATGTGCATTCCTTGTCACAAGACCTTTCTATTGGTACTATAATTTTTGACCTCATGACCTTGACCTTGGCATTTGACCTACTTTTTAAAAACTTTAACATTGGCCGTAACGTTTGATTGGTAAATGGTAGAGCTTTCATATTTCACATGTGCATTCCTTGTCACAAGACCTTTCTAATGGTACCATAATTTTTGACCTCATGACCTTGACCTTGATGTTTGACCTACTTTTTAAAAACTTTAACATTGGCCATAACTTTTGATTGGTAAATGGTAGGGCTTTCATATTTCACATGTGCATTCCTTGTCACAAGACCTTTCTAGTGGTACTATAATTTTTGACCTTGTGACTTTGACCTTGATGTTTGACCTACTTTTTAAAAACTTTAATATAGTCCATAACTTTTGATTGGTAAGTGATAGAGCTTTCATATTTCACATGTGTATTCTTTCTCACAAGACCTTTCCAGTGGTACCATAATTTTTTACCTCGTGACCTTGTGGCCTCAACCGTGACATAATTTAGTGATGGGGCTTTCATATTGCACAGGCGCTGTCCGGGGGCATCGGTGTTTCACAAACACATCTTGTTTAAAAACTTTAACATTGGCCATAACTTTCGATTGGTAAGTGATAGGGCTTTCATATTTCACATGTGCATACTATGTCACAAGACCTTTCCAACGATCCCATAATTTTTGACCTCATGACCTTGACCTACTTTTTTAAGACTTGAACATTTGCCATACCATTCGATTGCTTAGTGATACTGCTTTCATATTTAACATGCACTGTCCGGGGGCATTCATGTTTCACAAACACATCTTGTTTCTTAATTTATTGAAACAGTAATTTTTTCAGATTCTTAAAAAAATTGGTTTGTTTTTTTACAGTAAATTTGTCTAATACAGCTTTCCTTTTTTGTAGTATCAACAAGATTTCTGAAAAGAAAATATTCCTACTGTGTTGGATATACATTTAAATAATTGACAAAGTGATAGATAGACAGTATTTGTGACTTAGTGACTGATATATAGACAGTGTTTGTGACTTAGTGTTGTGTATAAAAAGTGGAAAACTGTGCTTAAAACAAGTTACAGCTCATCACTGTATTTCAAGGTAAATGAATGATTGTTTTGTTAATGATAGTAAAAAGTAATTGGTAAATGGTTTTGGCAAAATCAGAGTGAATCACACCTTTTGTTTGATAGAAGAATAGTTTGTATAATACAGTGCCCAAAAGAATGAAGACAAAGTACAATTATCAACATGAAAATCCTTGATATTGCATGCTGATAATTTGAACTTGCCAATAATGTTTGATGCTATTGTGTTTGAGGTCAGAGGTTAGGTTACTTATACTCTAAAAACCAAAAAGTAATAAGCAAAAATGATAGAGGCCATCAAGAGGTATTGCAGTATCAAAGAACATTAAATACCTGTTTTTTTAACAACTATACTTTTTTTTAATTAATGCTTGTCTGGAGAACTACTAGAAAAGTAAAAAAAATGATGTTGAAAGATACTTCAGGAACTGATTCAAACAGGAACTGATTGAAACAGAACCCAGAGCTTATCCTTAAAGTCAAATGGAAAGACAAAAAGACACTTCTTAACAAACAATAAAATCATAGGGTACAGGCCAATTTAGTAGCTCTTTCCCTTCTGGCCTTGGTAGCTCAGTAGGATGCCTGTCTAACTTGTGATCAGGAGGTCGCAGATTGGATACCTGCTAGGGTTAGGAACATTCATTGCTGGAAGATCGATCATGAAATCTATTATAAGGTCATTACCTCCCTTGTGCTTATTTAATAAAGGTAGTTGTCAGTTTCTGGCCAAAGAATATGCACTATATTGGTGAATATCTTACGTATGAGGGTGCCCTGATAGTGTGGTTAGGTAACCTTACTGGCTAAATTACTGGCTAACAAATAACCTAGATTGTGTTGAGTGGGTGGTAAACGAAACAAACAAAATAGAAGTGAAGGTAATGATCAGGAATTGATGCAATTAAGCCACAGCTCCGATCAGAAACACCAAAGGGAAAGAAACACAAACATGAATGGAAACCTAATGGAAACATCAATAGTGGAAAGCCAAAAAGGACAGTTACTTTCCCACAAAATGGCCAATTGGCTATCCAAAACAAAATAATATAAGCGATACAAACACTCAAAGACAAACCATAACAAAAATGAACCGGGACAGAAGAACCATCTTGGAACAGTCAGTAAAACAAATTCCACTGGGGGCTTAAATCGATTTTACATGGTCACAATCTTCACACTTATTTCCATAGCAATTTAGACAATTTGTTCAGTCCTCATGAATGCCTCCCAACTCATCAGTGCAACATTGCTGTGAACACAAAAATCGAAGAACAACAGAGATGAAACAACGGTGAGGATTCAACAGCAAGGAATCACTGAAATGCTGGAGCAAAAGAAAACCAAAGTTAGACTCCGATGGACCCCACCAGAGACAGAACTTCAGGCACTAACCAACATTACATAGAATTAAATTCTCTCTAATTCTTAGTAAGCTTTGGGAAAAGTAGTTTTTTCCCAAACAGGTGGTAACTCGGTAACTTTTACTAAATTAAATAATTTGGACACACAGTCATAAGTGTTAGAAAATTTTAAAGATATAAAAAATGAAAATAAATGAAATGAAACTGCAGTGAAAGAACAACTTTGGGATGTAAAGTAATAATGAATGTGAGGAAGGGTTTAAACAATTTTTTCAGGGCCCCAACTTTCACCATCATCTGTTGCTGTTGTTTACACAGTTTAGTTGGCTTTTAAAGTAGAAGTAAAACAAAGATCAGGAATCGATACAATTAACTTACTCCACCCACCAAAGACACCAAAGGGAAAGAAACACAAACATGAAGCGACCAGACCATAATGGAAACCTAAACAAAGGAAGGCCATACGGACAGTTACTTTCCCAAAAAATGGCCAAATGGCCATCCAAAATAAAAAGACACAAGTGATACATACAGTAAGTAACAAACAACAACATAAATAAACCGCCGCAGAAGAACCGCCATGGAACGGTCAGTGGAAAGAATTCCACTGTGGGGCTTAAATCGATTTTACATGGCCATAATCCTCGCCCTTACCTCTTTCGCGGTATACACTAATTTTGTTTAGTCTGCATGAAGGCTTCCTAACTGATCAGTGTAACATCTCCGAGAACATACAAATAAAAAACTACAGAGATGAAACAAGGTCTAGGACTCAACAGCATACAACAACAGAATTGCTGGAGCAAAAGAAAACCAACAGTTAGACTCCGAGGGATCCAACCAAAAACGGAGCATCAGGCATACACATTGAAGTCTCACATTGATGTCTCCTATTAAAATACTTGGCCAAAACTATACAGAATGATAAAAGTCTAGAGGATTATCATTTGTTTTTGGGGGGATTTCCTTGTCAAATTACTGTGCTCAAGCGAGAAAAGAAAATCTATCTGTTTTACAAAAGTTCATTAAGTATAGGCAAGATTTTGAATTATTTAAAGATAATACCGTTACCCCTTTTCCTTTTAAAGCAGACACCTGCTTTTGTATGTTTCAGGTTGAGGTATGCCACGCAAGAAGACATGGAAGAAGTCATTGGCAAAGACCATGGTGAGGGCTAATGGTAGTAGCCCTGGGTTACTTATCTCAGATGTGGGCCTGACCCCCCTCATAGATCGTGGAGGATCTAAGCCCCAATCGCTTGTAGCGATGGGGACATCTGTGCCAGGGTCAATTCATTTGTCAGATGTGGGTATGACCTGCCCCAGCGTATCATCTGGCCCAGGGTCATCTAGTTCTTCAGATGTGGGTATGACCTGCCTCAGCGTGACATCTGATGCTTCAGTTTTACAAAGTAGAAATGACAAAGATATGAGCTCAGTATTACAAAGTAGAAATGACAAAGATATTTACAGAAAACAACCAGAACAAAATATAGAAGTTTTGCAAAGTTCAAATGACAATACTAACAGACAACAACTAGGACAAAATACCAAAATACATTCACCCATAGAATTTACAAACACTGTATTTTCAAGCTCTACCCAAGTTGATGAAAAAATTATGTATACAGCATTTCCTTTATTGGAACAAACTGAAACAGTGCTATGGAAACCTTCTAATGGTCCTTTTAACTCTGTCAAATTTGAACTCGGATCTTTTCACCAAGGTTCAGAAATATTTAGCAATGAGTCCAGAGGATGCCAATGTACTGCAAATGCACTTTGTTCATTAATATATGCAGCATACTCAGACATTGCTTGTAGTACAGATCTAGACAACATTCTTTTAGCTGGAGATAGTCTGTATAATAAGATCATTGGTGAATTAAAGGCAGAAGGTAAATTCAGGAGTAAGTTACTAAGCTTTGATGAACTTCCAAGATTAGTTTCAATTTTAAACAAAGAAGTTGTTGTGAAAACATCTGCTATTGTGACAGGTCTTTGCACAGAACAGTTTGTCAATACCAGTTTACCTACTCTTCACCAAGCATTGTACACTTCTCTACAAAATTCTCCAAGTGTTTTATTAATGATGGGTTCAATTTGTTGCTCTGTGTTCAAGAGAGATTGTAAATATTTTATATTTGATTCACATTCACATGGTTTAAATGGATTATCTGTTCCGGATGGAAAATCATTACTAGCTGCTTTCAATTGTTTAGATGATCTAGTTGCATTTCTATATGCATTGTTTGAAAGTATGATGATTTCAATTTCCACGCAGTTCGAAATTCTTCCTATAGACTTTGACGTATCTAATCCAGAGCATCATTCAATATTTGATATTGAAAATCATGCAGACAGCCATACTGACACTCCATGTGACTATGCTTGGAAAACTGTAACTTACAAGAGAAAGGTGTCTAAAAGCCATATGAGGAATTCACATGCAAGAGAAGACTTATTTGCTAATTCAAGCAGTGAAAGTCATGCAACACTTATTGGCAAATACTTTAAGGATCAAAAGCATAAACTTGAAGAAAAGACACGGAATAGTACAAATGTGACTAAAAATCAAAAGATGAGGAACAAAGAAATAAAAATAACTTTTGAATGGTAAGTGATACAGCTTTCATACTGTATAAATAAAAATAAAAATAAACTTTCGATTGGTAAGTGATAGGGCTTTCATATTTCACATGTGCATACTATGTCACAAGACCTTTCCAACGATCCCATAATTTTTGACCTCATGACCTTGACCTACTTTTTTAAGACTTGAACATTTGCCATACCATTCGATTGCTTAGTGATACTGCTTTCATATTTAACATGCACTGTCCGGGGGCATTCATGTTTCACAAACACATCTTGTTTCTTAATTTATTGAAACAGTAATTTTTTCAGATTCTTAAAAAAATTGGTTTGTTTTTTTACAGTAAATTTGTCTAATACAGCTTTCCTTTTTTGTAGTATCAACAAGATTTCTGAAAAGAAAATATTCCTACTGTGTTGGATATACATTTAAATAATTGACAAAGTGATAGATAGACAGTATTTGTGACTTAGTGACTGATATATAGACAGTGTTTGTGACTTAGTGTTGTGTATAAAAAGTGGAAAACTGTGCTTAAAACAAGTTACAGCTCATCACTGTATTTCAAGGTAAATGAATGATTGTTTTGTTAATGATAGTAAAAAGTAATTGGTAAATGGTTTTGGCAAAATCAGAGTGAATCACACCTTTTGTTTGATAGAAGAATAGTTTGTATAATACAGTGCCCAAAAGAATGAAGACAAAGTACAATTATCAACATGAAAATCCTTGATATTGCATGCTGATAATTTGAACTTGCCAATAATGTTTGATGCTATTGTGTTTGAGGTCAGAGGTTAGGTTACTTATACTCTAAAAACCAAAAAGTAATAAGCAAAAATGATAGAGGCCATCAAGAGGTATTGCAGTATCAAAGAACATTAAATACCTGTTTTTTTAACAACTATACTTTTTTTTAATTAATGCTTGTCTGGAGAACTACTAGAAAAGTAAAAAAAATGATGTTGAAAGATACTTCAGGAACTGATTCAAACAGGAACTGATTGAAACAGAACCCAGAGCTTATCCTTAAAGTCAAATGGAAAGACAAAAAGACACTTCTTAACAAACAATAAAATCATAGGGTACAGGCCAATTTAGTAGCTCTTTCCCTTCTGGCCTTGGTAGCTCAGTAGGATGCCTGTCTAACTTGTGATCAGGAGGTCGCAGATTGGATACCTGCTAGGGTTAGGAACATTCATTGCTGGAAGATCGATCATGAAATCTATTATAAGGTCATTACCTCCCTTGTGCTTATTTAATAAAGGTAGTTGTCAGTTTCTGGCCAAAGAATATGCACTATATTGGTGAATATCTTACGTATGAGGGTGCCCTGATAGTGTGGTTAGGTAACCTTACTGGCTAAATTACTGGCTAACAAATAACCTAGATTGTGTTGAGTGGGTGGTAAACGAAACAAACAAAATAGAAGTGAAGGTAATGATCAGGAATTGATGCAATTAAGCCACAGCTCCGATCAGAAACACCAAAGGGAAAGAAACACAAACATGAATGGAAACCTAATGGAAACATCAATAGTGGAAAGCCAAAAAGGACAGTTACTTTCCCACAAAATGGCCAATTGGCTATCCAAAACAAAATAATATAAGCGATACAAACACTCAAAGACAAACCATAACAAAAATGAACCGGGACAGAAGAACCATCTTGGAACAGTCAGTAAAACAAATTCCACTGGGGGCTTAAATCGATTTTACATGGTCACAATCTTCACACTTATTTCCATAGCAATTTAGACAATTTGTTCAGTCCTCATGAATGCCTCCCAACTCATCAGTGCAACATTGCTGTGAACACAAAAATCGAAGAACAACAGAGATGAAACAACGGTGAGGATTCAACAGCAAGGAATCACTGAAATGCTGGAGCAAAAGAAAACCAAAGTTAGACTCCGATGGACCCCACCAGAGACAGAACTTCAGGCACTAACCAACATTACATAGAATTAAATTCTCTCTAATTCTTAGTAAGCTTTGGGAAAAGTAGTTTTTTCCCAAACAGGTGGTAACTCGGTAACTTTTACTAAATTAAATAATTTGGACACACAGTCATAAGTGTTAGAAAATTTTAAAGATATAAAAAATGAAAATAAATGAAATGAAACTGCAGTGAAAGAACAACTTTGGGATGTAAAGTAATAATGAATGTGAGGAAGGGTTTAAACAATTTTTTCAGGGCCCCAACTTTCACCATCATCTGTTGCTGTTGTTTACACAGTTTAGTTGGCTTTTAAAGTAGAAGTAAAACAAAGATCAGGAATCGATACAATTAACTTACTCCACCCACCAAAGACACCAAAGGGAAAGAAACACAAACATGAAGCGACCAGACCATAATGGAAACCTAAACAAAGGAAGGCCATACGGACAGTTACTTTCCCAAAAAATGGCCAAATGGCCATCCAAAATAAAAAGACACAAGTGATACATACAGTAAGTAACAAACAACAACATAAATAAACCGCCGCAGAAGAACCGCCATGGAACGGTCAGTGGAAAGAATTCCACTGTGGGGCTTAAATCGATTTTACATGGCCATAATCCTCGCCCTTACCTCTTTCGCGGTATACACTAATTTTGTTTAGTCTGCATGAAGGCTTCCTAACTGATCAGTGTAACATCTCCGAGAACATACAAATAAAAAACTACAGAGATGAAACAAGGTCTAGGACTCAACAGCATACAACAACAGAATTGCTGGAGCAAAAGAAAACCAACAGTTAGACTCCGAGGGATCCAACCAAAAACGGAGCATCAGGCATACACATTGAAGTCTCACATTGATGTCTCCTATTAAAATACTTGGCCAAAACTATACAGAATGATAAAAGTCTAGAGGATTATCATTTGTTTTTGGGGGGATTTCCTTGTCAAATTACTGTGCTCAAGCGAGAAAAGAAAATCTATCTGTTTTACAAAAGTTCATTAAGTATAGGCAAGATTTTGAATTATTTAAAGATAATACCGTTACCCCTTTTCCTTTTAAAGCAGACACCTGCTTTTGTATGTTTCAGGTTGAGGTATGCCACGCAAGAAGACATGGAAGAAGTCATTGGCAAAGACCATGGTGAGGGCTAATGGTAGTAGCCCTGGGTTACTTATCTCAGATGTGGGCCTGACCCCCCTCATAGATCGTGGAGGATCTAAGCCCCAATCGCTTGTAGCGATGGGGACATCTGTGCCAGGGTCAATTCATTTGTCAGATGTGGGTATGACCTGCCCCAGCGTATCATCTGGCCCAGGGTCATCTAGTTCTTCAGATGTGGGTATGACCTGCCTCAGCGTGACATCTGATGCTTCAGTTTTACAAAGTAGAAATGACAAAGATATGAGCTCAGTATTACAAAGTAGAAATGACAAAGATATTTACAGAAAACAACCAGAACAAAATATAGAAGTTTTGCAAAGTTCAAATGACAATACTAACAGACAACAACTAGGACAAAATACCAAAATACATTCACCCATAGAATTTACAAACACTGTATTTTCAAGCTCTACCCAAGTTGATGAAAAAATTATGTATACAGCATTTCCTTTATTGGAACAAACTGAAACAGTGCTATGGAAACCTTCTAATGGTCCTTTTAACTCTGTCAAATTTGAACTCGGATCTTTTCACCAAGGTTCAGAAATATTTAGCAATGAGTCCAGAGGATGCCAATGTACTGCAAATGCACTTTGTTCATTAATATATGCAGCATACTCAGACATTGCTTGTAGTACAGATCTAGACAACATTCTTTTAGCTGGAGATAGTCTGTATAATAAGATCATTGGTGAATTAAAGGCAGAAGGTAAATTCAGGAGTAAGTTACTAAGCTTTGATGAACTTCCAAGATTAGTTTCAATTTTAAACAAAGAAGTTGTTGTGAAAACATCTGCTATTGTGACAGGTCTTTGCACAGAACAGTTTGTCAATACCAGTTTACCTACTCTTCACCAAGCATTGTACACTTCTCTACAAAATTCTCCAAGTGTTTTATTAATGATGGGTTCAATTTGTTGCTCTGTGTTCAAGAGAGATTGTAAATATTTTATATTTGATTCACATTCACATGGTTTAAATGGATTATCTGTTCCGGATGGAAAATCATTACTAGCTGCTTTCAATTGTTTAGATGATCTAGTTGCATTTCTATATGCATTGTTTGAAAGTATGATGATTTCAATTTCCACGCAGTTCGAAATTCTTCCTATAGACTTTGACGTATCTAATCCAGAGCATCATTCAATATTTGATATTGAAAATCATGCAGACAGCCATACTGACACTCCATGTGACTATGCTTGGAAAACTGTAACTTACAAGAGAAAGGTGTCTAAAAGCCATATGAGGAATTCACATGCAAGAGAAGACTTATTTGCTAATTCAAGCAGTGAAAGTCATGCAACACTTATTGGCAAATACTTTAAGGATCAAAAGCATAAACTTGAAGAAAAGACACGGAATAGTACAAATGTGACTAAAAATCAAAAGATGAGGAACAAAGAAATAAAAATAAACAAGAAAAAAGCTACAGAAAGAAAAGAATATATGAGAGTTTATATGGAGAAACGAAGGCAAGACTCAAACTTCAAAGGAAAAGACAAAGAGTATACACTAAAATCAATGCAGAGTGCTAGACAGTCTGAAGAATATCGAAAAAGGGATAAAGAATATACACTAAAATCTAAGCAGAGTGCTAGACAGTCTGAAGAATATCGAAAAAAGGATAAAGAATATACACTTAAATCAATGCAGAGTGCTAGACAGTCTGAAGAATATCGAAAAAAGGATAAAGAATATACACTAAAATCTAAGCAGAGTGCTAGACAGTCTGAAGAATATCGAAAAAAGGATAAAGAATATACACTAAAATCAATGCAGAGTGCTAGACAGTCTGAAGAATATCGAAAAAAGGATAAAGAATATACGCTAAAATCAATGCAGAGTGCTAGACAGTCTGAAGAATATCGAAAAAAAGATAAAGAATATACACTAAAATCAATGCAGAGTGCTAGACAGTCTGAAGAATATCGAAAAAAGGATAAAGAATATACACTAAAATCAATGCAGAGTGCTAGACAATCTGAAGAACATCGAAAAAAGGATAGAGAATATACATTTAAATCTAAGCAGACTGCTAGACAATCAGAAGAATATCGTAAAAAAGACAAAGCTATGACAAAGGCATGTATGAGAAGGGCTAGATTAATAGATGAATACAAAAAATGGGAAAGTGAAAAGAAACGAGAATCTCGAGAATGCCTTGAATTAAAAAAAAAAGATATTGCAATACAAAATCTATCAAAGAGGAAGGCGAGATCAGATCCATACAAATTAGAACAAGAAAGGGTTGCAAAACAACAGTGGAGACTAAATGAAAAAAAACAAGAAAGCTGAAAACATTATAGACAGTAAAAGAAAAGCTACCAAGCGTAAAGATCCATCATTTTCACAAGTTGAAAAGATAAACACAAAGCGCAGAAAATGTGGTAGTGATATTGATGTTTGTATTGAAAAGTTTCACAAGAATATATCAGTTGGACCTGTCTATATATGTAGTTGCTGTCAACAGACATGGTTTGAAGAGACTGTATCAAAAGCTAAGACATTTGTTTCTAAAGACAAGGCAAAGTACTTAACAGGGGTGAAATCAGTTAATGAAGAAGAATGGATATGCTGTACATGCAAAGACAATATTAAGTGTGGTAAAGTCCCAAAATTGTCTGTTGTAAACGGAATGAAGTGGCCACCAAAACCAAAAGAATTGGAGCTGTTTCCACTTGAAGAACGCCTTATTGCTTTACGTATACCGTTCATGCAGATGAGAGAACTACCTAGAGGTCGCCAGTTATCAGTAAAAGGAAATGTTGTTAATGTACCTGTTGACATTCAACCAGTTGTAAATGCTTTACCTAGGCCTTTTGATGAAAATGTTACAGTTGCAGTGAAATTAAAGAAGAAGATGTCATTTAAGTCATATGTTTTCTCAGAAAATGTTCGACCATATCATGTGCTTTGTGCTTTGCATTGGCTAATGAGTGGTAGTGAATTGTACAAAAACGCAAATGTTGAAATAGACCAGCAGTGGTTAAAGAGAATCACAGAAGAAAGTAATGAAACACTGCATGCATTTTTTGAATCACAAAAAAAAACCTGCTCTGAAACAAATAATGATGATTCTGATGGTGTTTTGAATGAAAGTCTTCAGGATAGTCCATGTAATCAGAACCAAGCTGAGGTTATACATAATTTTTTTGAGTTGTGTAGAAAAGAATGTTCAAAGTATGATATTATTGATTTTGATGGTGTTGTTAGTGAAATGTGTAACAATTATCCAAGCGATCAGTTAGAAAAAAATGATGATATTTCAAATCATAACACACCTCATGTCGAAGAACTGTATGATTCAGATGCAGAAGAAATCGCACAAGAAAATGTGGGAAATATTGACACTCTATTGGATGATGCAGATCTTGAAAACAGAAATTCTACATTCACATTTGCTCCTGGAGAAGGTCAAAGGCCACTTAGTATATTTCAAGATAAAGATTCCGAATATCTTTGTTTTCCAACCATATTTTGTGGGCAGAGGCGCATAGATAATGATGATAGAAAAGTGCCTGTACATTATAGCGATATTGCAAAATGGGAATTGAGAAGCCAGGATAGGCGTGCTGCTAACAGTGTACCCAATATATTTTTTAAACTGAAAAAAATACAAATGAAGCAACTGAATGATAAAGCAAACCTTGCTGTTAGAAGGTGTCAAACAGGAACAAATAATATTACTGCTGTACAAGCAAGAAACTCAGAGTGTATTGACAGTATTGTAAAAAATGATGAAGGTTACTATTTGTTTAAACAGCTAAGAAATTCTCCAGCATATTTAGAATCTAGAAAAAAAGATGTTTATGCTATGATTCGTCAGTTGGGTTTGCCAACTTGGTTTATGTCATTGTCCTCGGCTGATACAAGATGGATTGAGCTTTTGAAAATGCTAGCTACCTTAAATAAAAATTTCAACTACACTGATGATCAAATTGAAAACTTGGCATGGGAACAAAAGATAAAACTTATTCAATCGGATCCAGTCACTTGTTCTAGATATTTCGAGCATAGAGTTAAAGAATTCATCAACACAGTTCTAAAGAGTGAGCATGAACCTCTTGGAAAAGTTGTTGATTACTTTTTTAGAGTGGAATTTCAGCAACGTGGATCGCCACACATTCATATGATTGTATGGGTACAGAATGCACCAAAATTCAATATGGATTCGGATGTAGAGTTGGCTGCTTATGTGGATCAGTATTTGAAATGTTCTATAGATAATCCACATCTTCGTCATTTAATAGAACTTCAAATTCACAAACATTCTAGAACATGTAGAAAACGAGAAGATAAAATCTGTCGATTTGGTTATCCTTTGCCACCTCTTTCCAAAACTATGGTCTTACAGCCTCTCGAAACTGAAAAAGACAAGTATTATAAATTGTACCAAAACTTACAGAAAACAATGAACAGTAAGAAAGATGGATATGATATGTCTTATGAGGAGTTTCTGACAAGTGTTGTCCGAATGAGTGAGGAAGAATATATTAAATGTATCAGAAGTTCTTTAAACTCTTCAAAAGTGTTTTTGAAAAGAAATCCAAGTGAAATCCGTGTAAATTTGTACAATGATAGTGTGTTAAAAGCTTGGAAGGCAAACATTGATATACAATTTGTGTTAGATCCATATGCTTGTGCTATGTATATAGTTTCATATATTAGTAAATCTCAAAGAGGGATGAGTAATTTGTTGCATGCAGCTGCAAAAGAAGCAAGGAATGGCAATATGGATCTCAAAAGACAAGTTAGACATATTGGAAATGTGTTTTCAAACAGTGTTGAAGTAAGTGCACAAGAGGCAGTTTATTTGGTACTGCAAATGCCATTGACTAAAAGTTCAAGGAGTGTTGTCTTTATAAATACGTCACTTCCAACTCAGAGAGTACAGTTACTGAAACCAAAGTCAGTACTTGATGAATTGCCGGCAGACTCGACAGATATAATGTCAGACAATAAAATTAAAAGATACTCGAAGCGTCCCAAACCATTGGAAAAGTATTGCTTAGCCGATTATGTGTCTGAGTTAGAAGTCATTTACCCAGATGGACATAATGATAGTAGAGATGAGGAGGAGCAAGATTATGAGAAAGATGCAGAAGTGTCAGATGAAGAATGCTTTGGTGATGGTGAAACTATTTTAACTTTAAAGAATGGCATAAAAATCAAACGATGTCGTAATTCTAAAATAATAAGGTATGTGAGATTCAATCGCAAAACAGATGAAGAGAACTATTATAGAGAGAAACTTCTACTTTTTCACCCATGGAGAAATGAAGAGACTGACTTACTTGGAACTTTCAGAACATATAAAGAACACTATGAGTCGATGAAGCATGTGATAGATCATAAATGTTCCACTTACGAACATTATGCTGAAGAGTTGGATTTAGCAAGAGATTTAGCAGAAATTGAATATGATGCATTCGATGATATTGCTCCAAGTACACAACAAGTTGAAGGTGATGATGCTGAAATTGAACCAATTCAGTCTGAAGAGTTTATATATTTTAATCCTGATAGAATTGAGCATAGAGACTATGATATAGGGACTGAAATTGGATGTTACGTTTCTGCACCTCAAATTGATGTGAATGAAAATATTCTTTCAGATATTGATTACAGAAAGCTCCTGCAGTGTTTAAATAGTAAACAAAAACAGTTTTACTATCATGTGATTCACTGGATTAAAACAAAAGATGCCCCCTTATATGCATTTCTTTCTGGTGGAGCTGGTGTTGGAAAAAGTCTAGTTATTCGAGCATTGTATCAGACTTTGTTTAGAATATTAAATCTGAAAGAAGGAGAAGATGCGGATCACACAAGGGTTCTTCTTTGTGCATTTACAGGAAAAGCAGCATTTAATATTAATGGTTCTACCATCTCATCTGCATTTAAACAAAAGTATAAGCAATCGGATCAAACATTAACCTGTGACAGTCTGAATACCTTTAGATCAAAATACCGTGATTTGTCAGTTGTGATTATTGATGAAATTTCAATGGTTAGTAATTCTATGTTGAATTTTATTGATCAGAGACTTCAAGCATTGAAAGGAACAAGAACGCCTTTTGGTGGTGTTAGCATTATTGCTGTTGGTGATCTTTATCAGTTGAAACCAGTGAGTGGTGATTGGATATTTAATGACATGAAACATGATGCAGCTGCTTTATCACAAAATCTCTGGAAAGACTTATTTACCATGTTTGAACTAACAGAAATTATGAGACAAAAAGATGACCTTGAATTTGCAGAATTGTTAAATAGATTAAGGATCAATGCCTTGACTGCTGAAGACAAGAATAGGTTTAAGCAATGTGAAGTAACTAAAAAAGATACTGAGTATCAGAAAAATGCGCCTCACCTCTTTGCAGAAAACTATTTCATGCATGTTTTTAATGATGAAATTATAAGAAATATGGCAACAGAAAAGGTTGAAATACCATGCATGGATACATATGTCTCACCTAAGTTATCTAAAGAAAAGATAGACTGTGCACTCAAGAATCTAAAGAATGTAACAGATTCAAACCAAACAGCAAATTTACATTGCTCGTTAACAGTTGTTGTTGACATGATTTATGATTTAACAATAAACATAAAAACAGAAGATGGACTAGCAAATGGAGCATCATGTGTAGTTAAGTTTATTGAGTATAAACTACAAACCACATGACGTCCAAGCATAATTTGGGTCCAGTTTGATGACAAAAAAGCAGGAATGGAAACAAGAATCAAATACAAAAACAGGGGACTGTATCATAGCAATATTGATGAAAATTGGACACCAATTTTTGATGTCAACAGGTCATTTACTTACAACAGAAAGACCTTTCAGAGAGTTCAATTCCCTTTGCAACCTTCTGCAGGGCGTTCAGTACATAGAGCACAAGGTAGTACCCTTGAAAGAGTTGTTATTGACTTATCACAACGTAAAACCCGCAAAGTTCCACATTTACACTATGTTGCACTCAGCAGGGTAAGGTCAATTGAAAAGCTTCAGATCCTTAACTTCAATGAGAAAGCATTACAAGTTGATGATCAGGTTAAGACAGAAATGCAGCGATTGAATGAAACAGCAATGCTTCAGCTTAGTGATACATCTTTAGAATTGATAGATCCAGTTTCGCATTTCAAAGTTGCTTTCAATAATTGTAGATCCTTGAATCTTCATTTTGATGATGTTAGACATGACAAAAATCTGTTGTCAACACACATATTTGGATTAGCAGAAACACGACTACATCAGCCTGATAATGATAGTGATTATGTAATAGAAGGCTATTGTTTGACAAGAAATGACCAAATTGGATACAGTACTTGCAAAAGACCTCCTCATGGATTAGCAGTTTATGTCAAAGATAATATCATTATTATACAGAAGAGAAAGTATAGTTCAGATACATTAGAATTTATTATGATAACTGCCAGGCATGTCTCGATTGAAAGTCAGATCGTATTTTTGTATAAGTCACCTCAAATGTCTGACAGTAATCTTCTTTCTTGTCTGAACAAAGAACTTATTCCATATTTGACCCCATCAAAGCCATTGATGATAATTGGAGATTTCAATATTAATGTTTTGCTGAAACATAGCATTGTTAAGAAATTATGTGATAAGTTTTCATGCAAAATGCTTATAAAAGAATGTACCACAGATCATATGACAACGCTTGATTTGGTATTTTCTAATGTTGATTTTTCATACGTTGATGGTGCAGTTGGAACATGTGAAACATACTGGTCAGATCACAAAATAGTCTTTTTGCACATGAAATCCACATAGTTGAAGACTTTTCACCTGCATAATTTTAAATATATAAAACCAGTCTCTCAAATTAAGGTTGCTTTTTTTGGTGAAATTGGAACAGAGGAATCTATTGGTCAGATCATAAGTACCACACTTTTTGCATAACAACTTGGAAATCATGTCAGGTATTTTTATGCTACTTTTCAGTGCACTCACCCACCACATAAAATGCTGTATTTACCTTTTTAAAGATTTGGGTGGCCACCACTTACAGATATCAGGAAATGAGCACCCCTGTAAAACTCCTTATATAGAGAAGAGTGGAGTTTACAGGGCTATTCTTTATTTTCTATACATATTTTTACCATTTTCTTACTCGAAACATAGACAGTGAGGTGTTTCTCTAAATGCTCTATGTTTGAAGCAGAAATAAGAAAAATATATAAATTTTCATTCAAAAATGCTATTTTTTCTATCATGACCGAAAGCATTACATATATGGATGCATTATTCTAATGGAATAGGTCCTCTTTTTCCAGTCAGAAGTGAGAAATAGGACATCTCGATAAAACAACATGGAAAAATAAAAGTTTAATCTTAAAGGACCTTAATAATATTTAATATTTTATTTCGTTTTCCAGTTTTATAGTAGATTAAAAAATATTTTTGAGTATGATTTCAACCTTTTTCCTTAGAATTTATGTGCACAAGATGAAACTACATTTTCTGTTGGCATAAAAATTTTGAAGATTATAAAGCATCTGATAGTCTGTTGATACAGTGGAGGTTTCAAAGATTGACTTGTATGTATGTATATTTTTATGATGTCATATTACATGGATGCTGTTGATGTATCTTTGGTTAATATTAATTGTACTCTTCAACTGGATTCACATCACATGAACAAGCCCGTGAAATAAACACCCCCTTAAACCCCACTTTATATTGAGAAATCTGGGGTTTATAGGGGTATACATTATTTTTCTTATTTCTGCTCCAATACATAGGTTGTGGGTACTCATTAGAACTGCGTCAATGAGGCGGTTCTAACTAGCACCCGCCACCTGTGTTTGTAGTATAAATAAGGAAAATATCATGGATTTTCATAAAATAAGCAGCTATTTTGAAGATGCAAAAAATGCATTATGTTGCAAGGGTGTTGTTATCTTAGTTCTTAGATGTATTGCAGAATAATTAAAAAATATTGATTCTTTACTTATCTCCAAACATTTGCTACCTTCATATTAAACATGTGACCAGTGACTTTGTCAGGGGAAGAATTGACTTACAATGTACATTCTGTCCATTTTTTCCCAGACGTTAGTCGCAGGGGACTATAGTAACGGTTTTCGTCCATCCGTCCACCGTCCATCCATCAGTCGGTCTGTCTGCAACTCCTCCTACATTTTCAAGGGATTTTGATGAAACTTTCCAGTTATTGTTCCCATGTCCTGAAGATGATCATATTTTATCGAGGTCATGCTAGACTGATTTTTACCAGAGTTATTGCCCTTTGTCAGTTTTAGCAATTTTATCAACAGAAGTTTTTGTCTCCGCAACTCCTCCCAGTGTTCAAGAGATTTTGATGAAACTTCTCAATTATTGTTCTTATGACCTGAAAATGATCATATTTTAAGGAGGTTGTGCCTGATTGATTTTTACCAGCATCATTGCCCTTTGTCAGTCTAAGCCATGTTATCAACAGAAGTTCTTGTCTCCACAACTCCTCCTACAGTTTTCACCAGATTTGGATGAAACTTGCCATTTTTTGTTTCCATGACCTGAAGATGATCATATTCTATTGCGGTTGTGCTCAATTGATTACTGAATTTTCCTGGGGTTTTGGTCCTTTGTCTTACAGTTTTGGGATCACTTTTTTCTCTGTAAATTTATTCCTTACAACTTTAGGAAAATTTAAAAGAAATAGTCTGTTGAAATGGTTTTAAATTCCCTAAACATGGCTTATGACATATGTTATAGACATATTCACCACATACTGACATTTCAGAGATAGGGGGACACTTGGCTTGGGGCCGTTTGTTCACAATATTCTGAATTCTGCCAAATAACATACTATATTGTATTCTTATTTGCAACACTGTTTTGACATGTAGATCTGTTGTTCTTAGAGAAAGGTTTATCGCAGTATTTTGAATTTTGTCAATATTTTATTATTTTCTTATTTGCAACATTGACAATAATTTTACATGTAAATTTGTTGTTACTTGAAAAGGCTCAAAACAGATTTTCTTCAAAAAGATTTAAGTAACAATTTTCTACATACTTGCAAGGTCAGGAATTTATTTATTGGTGATCAAGAGAATAAGGTGATGCATCTGCTTTCTATGCATAGAAATGACTCACATTATTTTTAGCTGTTCTTTATTTTGTGCACCTGAAGATGCCTTTTTGGCACATATCACAACATAGATTCTACATATGTTTGTGTGTCTTAGTTTATGCCTTATTATAATTATGCCCACTGTAACAGAATTAATTCTTTGTGGGTTTAAGATAGATGTAACAACCAAGATGTTTATGATATAACGGTACCTTAATCTATAATAAGGGCCTTATACATCAGTGTGACTGAGTAAAAGTCAAAGATACAGTCTGGATAGAACTAAGCAAACTTTGGCCTCTCTTTTTTGACATGGATGCAGCTATTTGAGATCATCAGTGTTTCTTATGTAAATTTTGTCATCCCATGCAATACTGTTGAAAACCACTGTGTCGAAAGGAAATCATAGCTACAGATATTGATTTCTTTGTCAAATTATGACTACATCATGAACAAAGACTAACTGCATGGATTCAAGAAGTCTTGTGTATACTCTACATCTTGCCCTTCAAGATTTCATCCTGAAGAGTTCAACTGGTTCAACTGATGTACAAGTATATTGACCACCCTGGATCTATGAAGACATTTATATCTATCAGGTAAACAAACATGTCTTGCCTTTCTGTACAGTTCTTTTTTTTCTAAATATCACTAATGATTATCTGGTACACAGGTGAGCGATATAGGGTCATCATGGCCCTCTTGTGTTTTATATTAGGAACACTTTTTGTCTGTCATCCGTGCGTAAACAATTTCTTCAAAAGACATCTCCTCCTAAACCACTGATCGGATTTTGACCAAACTTCACAGGAATGATCCTTAGGTGATCCCCTATCAAAGTTGTTCAAATGGTTCCGGTCTGTTGCACATATAGGTCGCAGGAGCCAAAAATAGATTTTTTCACCGAAAACTTAAAAAATCTTCTTCTCTGAAACTGCAAGGCCCAGGTCTTTGATATTTTGTATGAAGCTTCATCTAGTGGACCCCTACTAATATTGTTCAAATTATAGTGCCGTAGCCAAAAATACCCCCGCTCCGGGGCCCTTTGGTTTTACATGGGCTTATATAGGGAAAAACTTTAAAAATCTTCTTCTCTGAAACCGCAAGGCCCAGGTCTTTGATATTTGGTATGAAGCTTCATCTGGTGGACCCCTACCAAGATTGTTCAAATTATAGTGCTGGGGCCAAGAATGCCCCCGGCCCGGGGACCCTTTGGATTTACATGGGCTTATAGAGGGAGAATCTGTAAAAATCTTCTTCTCTGAAACCGCAAGGCCCATGTCTTTGATATTTGATATGAAGCTTCATCTAGTGGACCACTACCAAGATTGTTCAAATTATAGTGCTGGGGCCAAAATTACATGGGCTAATATAGGGAAAATCTTGAAAAATCTTCTCCTCCGAAACTGCAAGGCCCAGGTCTTTGCTATTTGCTATGAAGCTTCATCTAGTGGACCCCTACCAAGATTGTTCAAATAAAAGTGCTGGGGCCAAAAATGCCCCCGCGCCTAGGCCCTTTGGTTTTACATAGGCTTATGTAGGGAAAATCTTTAAGAATCTTCTTCTCTAAAACTGCAAGGCCCAGGTCTTTGATATTTGGTACGAAGCTTTATCTTGTGGACCTCTACCAAGATTGTTCAAATTATAACCCTGGGGCCAAAAATGCCCCCGCCTCGGGGGCCCTTTGGTTTTTACATAGACTTATATAGGGAAGATCTTGAAAAATCTTCTTCTCCGAAACCACAAGGCCTAGGTCTTTGATATTTGGTGTGATTTGTTCAAATTATAGCCCTGGGGTCAAAAATGCCCCCGCCCTGAGACCCTTTGGTTTTACATAGACCTTATATAGGGAAATCTTTAAAAATCTTCTTCTCTGAAACTGCAAGGCCCATGTCTTTGATATTTGGTATGGAGCTTCATCTAGTGGTCAATTATAGCCTTTGTTGATATTTGGTATGAAGCTTCACCTTTTTAGACCTCCCTCAACATTATGCACATTATAACCTTGGGGTCAATAATGGCCCTCACGGGGGCCCACTTGTTACTTTATGGATCAGGTGAGCGATCCAGGGCCATCATGGCCCTCTTGTTGTAAATGGTGCTCCATTGCATTTTAATCTAGGTCTGCAGTGTAGTGTCCATCTTTGGGATTTCTTATACGGTAATGGGTAACGTTGAATGCTAGTCAAGTTTGCACTTTTATAAATAAGCCCAATGTCACGTAGAAAGGCTTATAAATATATGCAGCCTCACTTGAATAGTTGTTGAATTTTATGCCAATACACCACAACCTCTTTGTATTATTTGATGGCCCAGACAACACTGCGAGTATATTTGTATCAAGTTGGCCAGTTCAATAAGCGTTTAACCAATACAGTGCACATTTTTTCACCAGAAACAGACAAGTGCCCTTGTTGAATTAGCGGAAGGAAGATAATTTATAGTAGAAAAGGTGTATTTGATATGCCTAGATGAATCAAAAGGGTTTTGAATCTTGGCCCAGTTGTCCAAAGCTGATGAGTTTTTGATAATAAAAAGATTTTTCTTTTAATCCTTATCTTGCTGAACATGACAACTCCAACCTTTTTAGAATGATAAGAATCCATCTGATCAGGATCTACACTGTCATGCAGTTTGTGAATTGAACAAAAATATCAAGTAATTTGATTGGTGGATAGTCAGAAATAGGTGGGGCTGTATTCAGCAGGCTAAGGAATAATCCTTTAAGCCCTTTTCAGAGAAAATGAGGTTTTACATCTCAAGCCTTTTCCAAGCAAATGATTTACAGGAGTTTCAAACCCATTATTGTCGCGCCTGCTTTACGCATGGCGGGATATAGATATTGAAATTGACATCCGTTTGTTTGCCTATTCATCTGTTTGTCCGTCAAGCCATCAACTATTGCCATCACACCAGCATTCATCCTAATTGTCAAGTCCATTTCACAGTAACTATAAGAGCATAATTGGTGATACTTGGTACAGACTTGCATCTATAGATAGCAACTTTAACGCAAGCATCCATATTTGACCTTGACCTACATTTCAAGGTTCACTGACTTTTGAAACTATTGTGACCAACTTAGCATTCACCCTCATACTGAAGTCAATTTCTCAACAACTATAAGAGAATCATTAATGATACATGTAATTGGTACGGACCTGCATCTATGGATAGCAACTTTCACGCAAGCATCCATGTTTGACCTTGACCTACATTTCTTGGTTCACTGACTTTGGAAACTATTGTAACCACCCTAGCATTCACTCTAATGTTGAAGTTCATTTCTCAAGAACTATAAGAGCATCATTAATGATACTTGGTACAGACTTGCATCTATGGATAGCAACTTTAACGCAAGCATTCGTATTTGACCTTGACCTTCATTTCATGGTCCACTGACTTTGAAAAACTATGGCGACCAACCCAATGATCTAGTCAATTTCTCAACAATTATAAGAGCTTCATTAATGATACTTAGTACAGATTTGCATCAAGGGATGACAACTTTAATGCAAGCATGCATATTTGACCTTGACCTACATTTCATGGTTCACTAACTTTGGAAACTATTGTGACTACCCTAGCGTTCAACCTATTGTTCAAGTCCGTTTCTCAAGAACTATAAGAGCTTCATTAATGATATTTCATACACACTTGCATCTATGGATGACAATTTTAATGCAAGCATCCACATTTTACCTTGACCTATGTTTCATGATTCACTGACTTTGTGAAATATTGAGACCACCCTAATGTTGAAGTTCGTTTTTCAAGAACTACTAGAATTTGTTTTTCTACAAAAACACATATATCTCCCCCTTTTTGACCTCAAAGTATGACCTTGACATTGGCGGTATTGACCTGGGTCTTGTGTGCAACACTTCATCTAATGAAGGTGAACATTTCTGCAAAGTAACTTTAAAAAGTTCATCGAGAAATAAGCAAGTTATTGAGTGTACACGAAAAAACGCCCTTTTTAACCTTTGACCTCTAAGTATGGCCTTGACCTTTGAGGTACTGACTTGGCTCTTGGGCGCAACACATCGTCTCATGATGGTTAACATTTCTACCAAGCAATTTCAAAATCCATCGAAGAATAAGAAAGCTATTGACAGTATATGAAAAACAGGCCCCTTTTTGACCTCTAAGTATGACCTTGACATTGGAGGTATGGACCTTGGTCTTGCACACAACACATCGTCTAATGAAGATGAACATTTCTGCAAGGTTACTTTAAAAAGTCCATCTAGAAATAATTAAGTGATTGACTGGACATGAAAAATAAGACTTTTTTTTACCTTTGACCTCTAAGTATGACCTTGACCTTGGAGGTATCGACCTGGGTCTTGCGCGCAACACATCGTCTCATGATGGTCGACATTTCTGCCAAGTAATTTCACAATCAATCCAAGAATGAGAAAGTTATTGACTAAACACAGAGACCCCTTTTTGACCTTTGACCTCTAAGTATGACCTTGACCTTTGAGGTACCAACCTTGGTCATGCACGCGACGCATCGTCTCATGGTGGTTAACTTTTCTGCCATGTTATTTCCAAATCCATTTTAAAAAATGAAAGTAATTGACAAAACACGAAAAAATGCCCCTTTTTGACCTCTAAGAATGTCCTTGACCTTTGAAGTACCAACCTGGGTCATGCGCGCGACACATCGTCTCATGGTGGTAAACATTACTGCATAGTAATTTAAAAACCCATCTAAAAATGTTATTGACAAAACAAGAAAAGGCCCCTTTTTTACCTTTGACTTCTGAGTATGACTTGACCTTTAAGGTACCGACCTGGGTCATGCACGCGACACATCGACACATAGTGGTTAACATTTCTGCCAAGTAATTTCAAAATCCATCTAAAAATAAGAAAGTTATTGACCGGAAAGGATTGGCCCATACATACATACTGACAAACTTCCAATGGAAATAACTCAAAAAGTATAAATGCGAGAGTTAAAGTTCTTTCCCTCTGCATGTCGTCTAATGTTGATTAATATTTATATGGAGTTCCATGAAGATAGCTTGAACGGTTTTCAAGTTATAGAGCAGACACGATCTTGTGACAGACAGACAGACAAACGCCGGGGGGGGACAATATGTCTCCCCGAAAATGGGGGGGGGGGGATGGGCATAATTAGACTTTCATTAATGACAATTTTAATGCAGTCATCCATATTTGACCTTGACCTATATTTATGGTAACTGACTTCTTGAACTATTGCCTCAACTCTAGCATTCACCCTAATGGTCAAGTCCATTTCTTAAGGATTATAAGAGCTTCATTAATGATACTTGGTACAAACTTGCATCTAGAGCTTCCAGGTTCGACCTTGACCTACATTTCATGCTTCGGTCAGTTTGCACCCCAACAGGCGCGGCATCATTAAGGCTTTACTCTGAAAAGGGAAAACTGTTGTCTGTTTACTGTGAAGAAAAAAACTACTGATGTACTAGGAACATTTAACCAACCTTTACACGTGACAAGCAAATTAAGCTATTGACCTTTGGAGACCTGTGTGTCCTAAGAGGTTGTGGTGTAATGTGAGCCACAATGATCTAGAGGTGTCTTCAGACATGCTAACATCAAAGACTCAAATCTTCCTGTACATCAATGCCATCTGATCAGCGTGTTGATTTGTCTCTTGTGAAGGTGTACAGATTCCCCTTCAATACTATCTCCAAGGGCCATAAACCCCCTTAGGCTTTAGACTGTGGTTTATGATGTTTCTTCTCTTTCAGCCAATCAGAAGTCGTTTCTGCTACTGACTGTCTTCTTAATGATCACCGGTAAGCAAGGTTCTTAACCATTAAGAAGAAATCAGCCCAGATGCTTCTGATTGACTACAAAGCAATATAACTGTTAGAGAAGATCAAGTAAGGTGATTTCAATGTCCATTGAATTATCTATGGTCGTCCATTTTTAGCTCACCTGAGCAAGAAGTGCTCAAGGTGAGCTTTTGTGATCAGTCTTTGTCCGTTGTCCGTCGTCCATGCGTGCATCCGTCCATCGTCAACTTTTGCTTTAAACAACTTCTCCAAAACTGCTGGACATATTTTGAAATAATTTCACAGGAATGTTCCTTGGATGACCCTCTACCACAATTGCTCAAATCGTTCCACTCGGGTGAACAAGATGGCCACCAGAGCTAAACATAGAAAAACATTTAAACGACTTCTCCTCCTTAACCAGTGCATGGGTTTTGAAATAATTTCACAGAAAGGTTCCTTGGGTGACCCTCTACCAAAAGTGCTCAAATTGTTCTGCTCGGGTGAACAAGATGGCAACCAGAGCTAAATATAGAAAAACCTTTAAACGACTTCTCCTCAACCAGTGCATGGATTTTGAAATAATTTCACAGGAAGATTCCTTGGGTGACCATCAACCAAAATTGCTCAAATTGTTCTGCTCGGGTGAACAAGATGGCCACCAGAGCTAAAAATAGAAAAACCTTTAAACAACTTCTCCTTAACCACTGCATGGTTTTAAAAATAATTTCACAGAAAAGTTCCTTGGATGACCCTCTGCCAAAATTGCTCAAATCGTTCCGCTCGGGTGAACAAGATGGCCGCCAGAGCTAAAAATAGAAAAACCTTTTAACGACATCTCCCCCTTAACCAGTGCATGGATTTTGAAATAATTTCACAGGAAGGTTCCTTGGGTGACCCTCTACCAAAATTGCTCAAATTGTTCCCCTCGGATAAACAAGATGGCCACCAGAGCTAAAAATAGAAAAACCTTTTAACGACTTCTCCTCCTTAACCAGTGCATGTATTTTGAAATAATTTCACAGGAAGGTTCCTTGGGTGACCCTCTATCAAGTGAGTGAGTGTTTGGGTTTTACGTCTCACCAACAGCTAAGGCCATACGGAGATGGGACCTAGGTTTAAAGACTCATCCGAAAGTCTGGAGAAGCCCGGGATCGATCCTGCAATCCCTGGTTTAAAAGGCGAGTAGTGTAACCACTACACCACGGAGGCTTCTAACCCTCTATCAAAATTGCACAAACCGTTCTGCTTGGATGAACAAGGTGGCCACCAGGGCTAAAATAGAAAAACGACTTCTGGTCCTTAACCAGTGGATGGATTTCGATATAATTTCACAGGAATGTTTCTAAGATGACCTCATACCAAAATTGCACAAACCGTTCTGCTTGGATGATTAAGATGGCCACCACCCAGCAGGCACTCAACGTTGAATCAACGTTGAGTTTGTGTTGAAATTAGGTTGATTGGTTGATCAACCTAATTTCAACCTCTGTTCAACGGTGATTTATCAACACTGATTAAACGTTGGCAGTATAACGTTGAATCAAAGTTGATATGTTGATATGTTGTTGTATATAAACAACTGATTCTGCAAAGTTGAACTTATAAGTTGGTAAAACTCTGCTGATTAAACGTTGATGTCCTTATTATTTAATCAACGTTGAAATTTGGCTGACAATCAACATTTGGTTATTACGACATAATAAACAACAACAACAGTAGCGATATTATTATTATTATTTTTATTATTATTATTGTTGCTACTGCTGCTGCTTTAAAACAACACTCGCAAATATAAAAAGAGCACATCACGTCGGGTCAACGTCGTATCAACGTCGTCGCATCGACGTTGATGCGACGTTACCTAAACGTCATGTGCCCACTGGGATAAAAATCCAGAAGGCGCGCAGGTGCGGCAGACGATCAGGGTCTACGCTGTTTGCTTGTCAAATACCAATTATATATGGATCTGATCAGTTTGTAAGTTTTGAATGAACTTTCCCACGAAGCTCGCAGAAACAAAAATGGCGGCGCCGAACAGAAAAAGGTATTTAGAGTTTTATCCTAACGTATGTCGCTGGCATAGCCAGTGTTCGGCTTATTCTGCGTCTAAACGAATACTAGTTGATAAGATGGTTCTTATAAAAAATGCAGGCTTTGTTAGATCTTATTTTCATATCTTTTGATCCTTTGGTCGTGACGTGACTCGCCGGCAAACTCATATGCTCACAGAGCGTGTAAGTTTTTTCGTGAACTTGAGACAGAGAGGGAAAAAAACAACCGAAAAAAAGTATTCATTGTGCGAGGTAAGATTTATTATTATCATTATTACTGCATACATTTTCATAAAAGCATGTGTTATTACACACAATACAATGGAAACGAAGAAACTTTTGATTCATAAATTTTGTACTCTTTCAAGTGCGCATTACAAGCGCATGCACGCAGACGCGCAGTTATGAAAATACACCTCCAGAAACTGAAACGGGCTTCTCAACTTGCAGTTAATACAAAATATCATTTAAAAGTGATTTTGTAATAGCTTTGTTCTTTATAAATTTTAAAATTAACTTTTAAATGAAGAGAAACTTTTCATTTTTCCAGTTAACTTTTAAATCGAACGAAACGAAGTGCAATGATGAATATATAATTGGCCAGTCAAAGGAAAAATATATAAATTAAAATGCCCGGTAAAATGCACGATTCTATTTCTATTACTTAACAGTAAAATCAAGCTTCTGGGCCATGTAATGCTTATTTTAAGTCACTTGGAACCTTTTTTAGAAAATATGTGTTTTTCAGCCAACTACTTAAAATTTTGTTATGCTCTGGCTTTACTCCTGTGTGTATACATAACTGTGCTTATCAGTTTTTCCACATTATAGGCGTGTAATATTAGAGCGTCTGGTGTTTATGATTCCCAGCTTATGCCACAAGTTTTATGCTTTTTTTTTATACGATAACACGCCCGTGCGACATAGTGCATTTTTTCCCATCTCAAAAATGGCTTCTTTTCTGATGAAAATTTGTGATATTTTTGTTACTTTTACTTCAAACATATGTTGTGGGTGCCCGTAAGAACTGCCTCATTGAGGGGGTTCTAACAAGTACCCATAACATGTTTTGAAGCAGAAATGAAGAATTAAGAAAAATGATATATACCCCCGTAAACCCCAGTTTTCTCTATATAAAGTGGGTTTAGGAGTTGTTAATTTCACGGACGAGTTCACGTGATGGATTATACGGCCCTTTCAAGATTATTTCACTGATATCGAGCCGATCGTTAATCAGAGGTGGGCGAAAACCGGAGTAACCGGAGAAAAAAATACCTAACCTTCCCTTGCAGAACTTGGCGTCTCACGTGTGACCCGAGGCAGGCTCGAACAACAGCGGTGAGGGATCTAATAATTAAGAGTCAGCGCTCTTATCCACTAGGCCAAGGTGGCCCATATGTTTTATACCTGTACATGGTTAGTTTGGACGATTCCGTTCCCTATTATATGTAACTGTTATTATACATGTATGTTTATGCAAATAGTGTAAGATGCCCTGGGTGTACGTAGTACGTGGGTCTACACTGTTTACCCAAATCTCATCCATTGTACCCTATATAGGCATTATAATGTGCAAATGTAATCCAACAGGGTTTAGAATAAAACTGCATATTTAAACGTTTGTTACGAGACATGTGCGGCCCCCGCCCATTGGGGCCGACAGAAATAAATGGGCTGCATGATGCCTCAACGCAGAGCTGAAACCGACCGCACATGAGTACTGGTTAACCGCTCAGAGAATCTAAGCCTGCCCAGGTAAAGCGGTGCGAGTTGGACTGTCCGTGCTTATATACCCTATTGGTTTCATTGGGCGACAGGGCTTGGGATGTCATTTCATCTCCATGTCGGGAAAAAGTCCCACAAAATTGGAAGCAACGACTCCAAAATGACATATACAGTGTTGACGGGGACGTTAAACCTCAAATAAAACAAAACTAAAATCATAACACTTTATCTAGAAAGAGAAAACTTTAATAGTGAAAAAACAGAAGCATAGGCCAACCCCTGCATTATTATTATTATTATTATTATTATTATTATTTTCTTATTTCTTCTCAAAACATAGGTCGTGGGTACCCGTTAGAAGGCGGTTCCAACAAGCAACAACAAGCTACGGGTACGTATGCATGGAACATGCTAGACGTTAATTTTATTTAGTAAGAAAAGGTTACTGAGGAAAAGCCACAATCAAAGACGACAGCCACCACAAGCCACCAAAATAACAGTTAGAAATGATGAGACGACACGGCACATACACAATCGAAATGTGCGTGCACCAACAGTACAAAACCAGAAACTGCAACGGAATCATTACAACATGCCTATATAATGCAGGACAATATTTTATGTATCCAGAGATGATAATTGGTGATTTGTTCTTATTTCTGCTCCAAACATAGATTGTAGATGCTCGTTAGAACCAGTTCTAACGCGTATCCACAAGTAATATTAATAATAATAATCGACCTCTCGATCTCAAACCCGATGCTTTACCGCTGCACCACAGCGCAATTATGTTTTGGAGCAGAAATAAGTAAAATGATGTAAACCCCACCTTTCTCTATATAAAAGGGTAATCATTGCATGGACTTGTTAACATGATGTGACCGCCAGTAGTTAAACTACTGATTGGGTTTCAAATCCGGAGTTTACGAAATTGTCACCATCGCAACCAATACCGATGCAGTGTCATACATAATGGCAATAACAGTATATTCAGCATTCATGGTCAGGTGGTATAGATGCAGCAAAGCGTATGGCATTAACAAACACTACCTGCATGCAGCCACATTTATTGAGCTTGTTTGTTCATAAGCATATTTATCTTTCTCTCCTCTAATAAATAATGACTTCTTTAATGAATGAAATTTTGAAGATGAAGGAACAGGTTTCAGAGAGGGATATGGTAGGTAATCAGAGATACATTTATAGGTCTAGAGTGAATTAGAGTGAACATTTGGACTGATTTCAGTCTACCACGATAAGTAAAACCGAAAAAAAAATGTTTGGTCATTGTAAGGTTACTTAACTCAGATTTTTAGTTCAATCCTATTTTTGGTTATGGCATTTTCAAGATTAAACGTTATTTTCCGCATGTTTTCGTGTAAAATTGAGGATCCAGTGTAAATTGTTCATAAATAAGAACTTATCATGATGTGCGATTGAAATTACTAATTCATAATTAAACTCTTGCTGCATATATATTTATATTATCGGTCGATCCTCAAACCAGTCTGTTGTGGAGAGGTTGCTTACAACATAGAAAACGATCCTCATGCCTAGCAGTTATGGTGAGATGGTATCGATACTGCAAAGCATACAACACTCATGGTTTCACTATTTAAGTAGCACATAAAGTAAGGAATTAAACACAATACATATCTAATTCAGAATTTAAACTTCTCGATGCTCATGTTTTTTTGTTGTTTTTTTTCAATCTTCGATCGATCCTCATACCGGTCTGTTGAGGAGAGGTGGCTTTTTAGAAAACGATCCTCATGCCTTGCATTCATGGTGAGGTGGTATCGATACTTCAAAGAATACAACACTTACACATACATACTGGTAAACAAACTAGGTCTGGCAGTGACGTCAAATCAATAACAAAGCTAAAAATAGAAAGGATTTTCCAGTATAAATTTGCGCTTGGGTTTATGGTATGAACAGGACACGCCAATTGCTTACACAGTAATCACAACGGCCCAGGGGATGTCAACGCTGCTTGTCATGCTCACGGTCCGAGTTCGAATCTCACTGATTGCGTTTTTTATTATATATTTGTTTTATCCTTTTATAGTAAATTAAATGTTCATTGTTTCATATTTTTATATTTTACTGGTTTAAAATCTATAGTAAATTTGGTATATATATTTTTTCTATTTCACTTTTTTCATCTTTATTTCTCCTAAACAAGTTTTATGCAGTCAAGTGTTATGTGCTTGAAAATGAACAAGAACTATGTTCTGTACACCTCGTAATTATCCATTTTTAAAATGCCACACGGGTAAAGCAGATTTCACATGTCGTCTGTGTGTGTGTGTGTGTATTACGAGGTCAAACACAAAAAAATAAATAAAATAATAAAAAATTATTCGACACGTGGGTTTCGAACCAGTTACTTCTTGGTCTGCAGAACAAACCATCTACTCTCTAGGCCACGAAATCCACAAAGCTTTGGCGGTATGTAAATAATCTTAGTCCTAGATTCAAGTAAATGCCATATCATATGAATATTCGAGTAAACTAATTATGACGTAACTGCCAGGAATTCCTTGTCGGACTATACCTTCGGTTTACAAGCATGATTGCATTATTTACGTAATTAGCACATGAGGTAAGGCAATGCTAATTCAGAATTCAAACTTCTCTATGCGTTTTTTTTTTTTTTTTCAATTTTCGATCGATCCTCATACCAGTCTGTTGAGGAGAGGTGGCTTTTTAGAAAACGATCCTCATGCCTTGCATTCATGGTGAGGTGGTATCGATATTTCAAAGCATACAACACTTACACACATATTTTCGGTTCACAAGCATGATTTCATTATTTACGTAATTAGCACATGAAGTAAGGAAACCCTAATTCAGAATGTAAACTTCTCTATGATCATGTTTTTTTTTTTCAGTTTTCGATCGATCCTCGTACCAGTCTGTTGAGGAGAGGTGGCTTTTTAGAAAACGATCCTCATGCCCTGCATTCACGGTGAGGTGGTATCGATACTTCAAAGCATACAACACTTACACATACATACTTCCGGTTTACAAGCAGTGTTTAATTATTTACGTAATTAGCACATGAAGTAAGGAAATACTAACTAAGAATTTAAACTTCTCTATGCTCATGCTTTTTTCAATTTTCGATCGATCCTCACACCAGTCTGTCGAGGAGAGGTGGCTTTTTAGAAAACGATCCTAATGCGAGGTGGTATTGATACTTCAGAGCATACAGCACTTACACATACATACTTTTCCAGAACACTTGAACGACAGCGGATGGCGGTCAAAGTTTACGCGAACCCCGTCGGGGTTCATTTAATTTGTATGCGACCCACTGCGTTCATATTTACATAAACAGCAGAAAGATAAAATGCATTTCTAAAGTGTACGGATTTTCTACACAATACACAATAATTCCTTCCAGAAACTAAGCATGCATCTATAGGAGAAAATACATCTATGGTGTAATTTGAAGAATTGCCTTTCTTGTTTTTCAGATAGTGTTATGAATAGGACCACCCTTGACCCCGACAGAATTAAAAAAGAAAAGAAAAGAAAAGAAATTAGCGTCCGACTAAAATAGACAGCTTACAGAACAGGCGGTAGCTAATGTCGAATAAAAAAAAACAGTGATCAGTTCTACAAACTTTAAGTACAACAGTGTTTGTGGCTCGTAATATCTTAAAAGAAAATTTAGGTGAAAAAGTGGGCGCCCTTGCATGCGTATGAAATATTTACAGTTTGCAAATTTATATGTTAGTTTCGTTTCTTTAATAAATCATGGTTTCTTAAACGCTGTTTCTGTAGTTATATCAGTTTGATTTAATGGTTGATATTTCAACGTTGATACAAGGTTGAAAATTAAGCTATGGTTCAAGGATGACTGCTCAACGTTGATTCAACTTTCATATTCAACCGAATATCAACGTTTATTCAACATTAATATCTTAACGTTGAATCAACACTGAAATATCAACGTTGATTCACTGTTGGATTGTCAACTTTGAGTCAACGTTGACTCTGCAACGTTGATTCAAATTTCATATTCAACCCAAAATCAACGTTTATTCAACGTTTGCCTTCAACGTTGACTCAACGTTGAATCAACCAATTATTGCCCGCTGGGCAGAGCTTAAAACAGAAAAACCTTTAAAAGACTTCTCCTCCTTAACCAGTTGACGGATTTCGAAATAATTCCACAGGAATGTTCCTTGTGTGACCCTCTGCTCAAACCATTCCGCTCTGATGAACAAGATGGCCACCAGAGCTAAAAATACAAAAACCTTTAAATGGCATCTGCTCCTTAACCAGTAGATGGATTTTAAAATAATTACACAGGACTGTTTCTGAGGTGACCTCATACCAAAATTTCTCAAAACGCTCTCCTCGGATGGCCAAGATGGTCTCCAGAGCTAAAAATAGAAAAACCATTAAACAACTTCTCCTTAACCAGTGGATGGATTTCAAAATAATTTCACAGAAATGTTTTTGGGTGACCCTGTATTTAAATTGTTCAAACAATTCTGCTGGAATGAAACTTTTAAATAACTTCTGCTTAACCAGTGGATGGATTTCGAATTAATTTTGCAGGAACGTTTCTTGGGTAACCCCCTTCCAAAATTGCTCAAACAGTTGTACTTGGACGAACAAGATGGCCAACAGAGCTAAAATTATAAAAAAAAACTTCTTTGGGTCAACCAAAATTGCTCAAACCCACTTCTCCACCATATATCACCTACAATTTCATTTGTACAATATGGACCAGGTGAGCGATCCAGGGCCATCATGGCCCTCTTGTTAATGGTATTTTCTGGTATATCAAAATGAAATTAGCAGAAATAGATTGACTGACAGATCAAAAGAAGTAGGAAAAGCGATACAAAGCAGCCATATTCAAAGTCTTTATTTACATAATAAATGAAAAATTACATTTATTTATTTAAGTGGAATGGGTACACTTCGAAGTGAGGCTACAGTGTGTCAAAAGTGCAGCACTTTTTGACAAAATTCGTATCATACAAAACAAATGTTCCAGACCAGAGCTTGGGAGTGAGACTGAGTCAAATATACGAAATAACATAAATGTCTTACCTGAAAACAAACATCCGATTGATCAACACCCTATAAACCCCTGGTTTATTGTTCTTTGCAGGAATAGAAAACAATTGTGTTGCTGATGGTATTTCAAAACTGAAGTCTCTCCAGTCTTCTATGACATCTGACATTTTTGTCGCACCTGCTTTAGCAGGGAAGACATAGGCGTGCAATTTTTTGTCCGTCCGGTTGTCCGTCCGTTCGTTCGTCCGGTTGTCCGACCGTCTTTCCGTCAACCTTTTACACTGGGTGTCTTGTCATCGCAACTCCTCCTACAGTTTCATACCGATTATTTTGAAACTTTGCGTGTGTTTTTGCAATGGTATGAGGATGTGCATGTGGTTTGGACTATATCGTCGGATCATTTTTGTCACTTTTTCCACATTGTGAACTATTCATTTTTAACCTTCAATTGATATATGATAGGTACCTCTTGTCATCGCAACTCCTCTTGCAGTTTTATACCGATCATTTTGAAACTTTGCGTGTGCTTTTGCAATGGTATGAGGATGTGCATGTGGTTTCGACATAATTCTCAGAATTTTTTTTCACTGTTTGCACATTATGAACTTAGCCATTTTTAAGCTTCATTTGATATACGATAGGTACCTCTTGTCATCGCAACTCCTCCTACAGTTTCATACCGGTTATTTTGAAACTTTGTGTGTGTTTTTGCCATGGTATGAGGATGTGCATGTGGTTTGGACTTTATCTTCAGATAAATTTTGTTCACTTTTTCCACATTGTGAACTTAGTCATTTTTAACCTTCAATTGATATATGATAAATACCTCTTGTCATCGCAACTCCTCTTGCAGTTTATACCGATCATTTTGAAACTTTGTTTGTGCTTTCGCCATGGTATGAGGATGTGCATGTGGTTTCGACATAATTCTCAGATTTTTTTTTTCACTTTTTGCACATTATGAACTTTGCCATTTTTAAGCTTCATTTGATATACGATAGGTACCTCTTGTCATCGCAACTCCTCCTACAGTTTCATACCGGTTATTTTGAAACTTTGTGTGTGTTTTTGCCATGGTATGAGGATGTGCATGTGGTTTGGACTTTATCTTCAGATAAAGTTTTGTTCACTTTTTCCACATTGTGAACTTAGTCATTTTTAACCTTCAATTGATATATGATAGATACCTCTTGTCATCGCAACTCCTCTTGCAGTTTATACCGATCATTTTGAAACTTGTTTGTGCTTTCGCCATGGTATGAGGATGTGCATGTGGTTTCGACATAATTCTCAGAATATTTTTTTTTCACTTTTTGCACATTATGAACTTTGCCATTTTTAAGCTTCATTTGATATACGATAGGTACCTCTTGTCATCGCAACTCCTCCTACAGTTTCATACCGGTTATTTTGGAACTTTGTGTGTGTTTTTGCCATGGTATGAGGATGTGCATGTGGTTTGGACTTTATCTTCAGATAAATTTTTGTTCACTTTTTTCACATTGTGAACTTAGTCATTTTTAACCTTCAATTGATATATGATAGATACCTCTTGTCATCGTAACTCCTCTTGCAGTTTATACCGATCATTTTGAAACTTTGTTTGTGCTTTCGCCATGGTATGAGGATGTGCATGTGGTTTCGACATAATTCTCAGAATATATTTTTTTTCACTTTTTGCACATTATGAATTTTGCCATTTTTAAGCTTCATTTGATATACGATAGGTACCTCTTGTCATCGCAACTCTCCTACAGTTTCATACCGATTATTTTGAAACTTTGTGTGTGTTTTTGCCATGTTATGAGAATGCGCATGTGGTTTGGACTTCATCTTGGGATCTATCTATCTATCTATCTATCTATCTTCTTATACTGAGTCGGTCATATCTGGCCATTACCTCAGTTGATTGGGTGGCTAAATTTAGAATTTAGCTGAAAAAAAAGAGAGAGGCACTGGATGCGTCCTTAAAAGTATTTACAATCTGCATAACAGAGGTATCCTAGACGCATACCTCTGAGTCCCAATCTTACACTGTGCGGGCTTTGAACTCGTCTGCGGACTTGGCATTCACCGCAGAGGAGGGAAGACTATTCCATTGGGGAATAG